>OX376069.1:7520000-10020000 GCA_947361185.1 Charanyca ferruginea | reverse complement strand
TTATCTAAAAGCACCACGGCCAGGAAAACGGAAATCTGAAAATAAAAACAAACAAAAAATAAATATTAAAAATTTTGTTTGCACAAAATTATTATTTAAGTTCAAACAAAAAGTTATACAGTGTTTAATTAATAAAACAAGTCTATATTTGTCCCACAGCTAAGCAAACGTATTTTTAGGTATGTTGTGCGCAGAAATGGCGTGAGCATTAATCTTATATTAATTATAAGTCCTCACGATGTTTTCAATCGCACATAGGTACTAGATACGTTAAGAGCTACAAACCATTAAATACACTAGAAATTGGCTCATTCCTTTTGGAGTTACGAACACATAAGCAGACCGGTAAAACCAACAACACTCGTTTTCTATTGAGGTTGAAAACAAATTAAAATACTAGAAATTCTGCTGTGCACAAACTAATCTTATTTATGTCTCCTTCTCTCCAATAAAACAAGAAAGAAACAGATATTAATAAGAGCTGTCAATTTAAGTTGATCTAAAATATTCATACAATTATATTTGTCATTTCAGCGTATTGATTAAAAACAGCGAAGTTCAAGGAAAAACTAATTAGAGATCTCTTACTTAGTCCTTATCTTCTTATTAGTCTCTACTTTAGTTCTTATTCTTTTCTTCAGCTGACTGGCAGTAAGAGATGCCAGTACATAGTATGGTTTGTCATACGGAAAATCTATTTTGAAACATTAGAGATAAAAAATCATGTTTCAAAAACTGTTTCCTTTAGGTTTACACACTATTTTAAAAACAAGCAAAATAAAATAATAATCACTTACAAGTAACTTCATTGTTTGCGTATCAATAAGTACTAATAATCACATATACTAACGAAGAAAAATAATATACAAAGCTTTAAATAATATGCTGTTATCTCTAAAGTGATAATTAAAATTTATTAGGTTTTGCTCGCGGCTTCGTTCGGTTATCGCAGATGCAGAAAGGACATAGGCTACTTTTACGAAATCGCTTATGAAAAAGTACCTTCTATATCCTCTTCCTATGTCCTTTTCCGGACTTCAAGCTACATTCATACCAAATTATCAAAATCGGTTTAGCCGTTTCGTAACGAAAACGTAACAGACAGACGGAGTTACTTTCGTATTTATAATATTCGTATAGTAACAATCATTATTGTCACGTTTGAGAACGCTTCGACCGATTTAGCTGTTCTCTTTTCTTGTGTTCTTATTTGCATGACAAGGTTTGAATAAAGAAAAAATTAAAAATTAGCCGCGCTGTCAATGCTATTTTCATATGAAAATATTAATAAGAAAAACGTAACTCTCAGTAAATTGTAACTAAAATCTAGACTATCTTTTGTTGTTTGTGGTCGATAAAGTCCTCAGTTATTCAGTGTCTTAGATACACTCCTTCTCATAAAGTAGGTTCAGTTAGAATGATAAACTTCTTATCAGTTTTTACCAGATTTTTCAATGTCGTAAATTCCCATACTGGTACAGTCAACGTTCTGACGTTGATAGTGCCTGTACATCGTAGCAGTAGGTAAACGTGCGGTTTTTCCAGTTCAACTTTAATCACTGACTCGCACTGACCTGTCGTCCTCAGGTCAGTGTCGGTATCGCTTGTTTATAGTTTCGAATATTTTTGTTTCTTATTTGGAATTCCCATTTCGTGTTTTAAGGTGGATGCATATGAGGCAATGTGGATTAAGCTCACCAGTGCTTTTCAACCTTTATGTGAACGAGTTGATTGGCGAGCTCAGTAGTACCAGGATCGGATGTTACAGAGACGGTACCTGCGTCAATAATATTAGTTACGCGGACGACATAGTACTACTGAGCGCGTCAGTCTGTGGCTTGAGGAAGTTGGTTGCTCAGTGTGAGGCGTATGCTGAAGTACATGGATTGGCATACAACGTTAGGAAGTCGGAGGTCATGGTCTTTGAGGCTGAGGGTAGAAGTCCTGATACAGTTCCGCCTGTATTGCTTTGTGGTATGCCTTTGCAAAGAGTCTACAGGTTTAAGTATCTTGGTCATATATTGACTCCTAGCCTCAAAGACGATGATGACATTGAACGGGAGCGGAGGGCGTTGTCGGTTAGAGCGAACATGCTGGCTCGCAGGTTTGCGCGATGCTCACTTCCTGTTAAAATCACGCTCTTTCGAGCCTACTGTACCGCTTTTTACTCGTGCAGCCTGTGGGCTAGATATACGCAAAGGTCGCACAACGCTCTCCGCGTTCAGTATAACAACTCGTTTAAGGAGCTGGTGGGGCTGCCACGTTAATGTAGTGCATCAGGGATGTTCGCAGATGCGCATGTGGATTGCTTTGACGCAACAATGCGTAAAAGGTGCGTGTCCCTGGTGCGCAGGGTGTGGGGCAGCTCCAACAGTGTGTTAAGCATGGTTGCGAGTCGCCTGGACTGTCTGTACGTGGGTCACTGTTGTGCCGTCTCTCATGGGACGTCGTAGCAGTGACCAATTGTTGTTAATTCTTGTTTTGTTTTTGTTTAGTGTCTGTTCTTACTAACATAGTCATAAGTTTTATCAACATTATTCTTGAGTCTTGGTTACTCGAATAAAGAAAAATTCTATTCTATATCTGATGGAAGATTTATACTGTTCATCGTCGGTCAGATGTGCGTCCAGCCTGATAGGTTAAAAACACTCTCATTGTCCGACGCCGAAGATTCTGTAAATATCTAATATAAATATAATATAATAAATAATACCTACTGACCTATTATTGTCACACTACAGGGTAGACATATCTCCTCATACAGAGTAGGCACGAGCATTGATCACCACGTGCGCTCAAGGGAGATTTATAACAACTAAATTTTTAACCCCCGATGCAAAAACGCCGGGGTGTTATAAGTATGACGTGTGTGTGTGTGTGTGTGTCTGTCAGTCTGTAGCATTGTAGCACCCGAACGGTTGAACCGATTTTGATTTTGTTTTTTTTTTGTTTGAAAGGTGGATTAGTCGAGAGTGTTCTTAGCTATGTTTGATGAAAATCAATCCAAGATAGCCGCCGCCACAAAATGGCGGATTACAATTTTTTTCACAACTCCCGCAATATGGGTATCAAATTAAAGGACGTGATTAGTAGAATACTATACACTATGATACATTTCAAATCCAAGTTGGCCGCCACCACAAATTGGCGATTTAAATTTTATTTTTCACTGCTCCCTCAATCAAATGAAAGGGCTTGACTAGTAAAATAATGTACACTGCATTGAAAGGGAATAAGGAATATTAACTAATTATTTTTTTTTCCGATTAATTCTTGCGTCTTTCTGACTATGAGCAGAATGAGATAGTTCCGATGGCGTGCGGTAAGGTGCTACTCCCAGTAGAGTCTGCCCCATTATTTTCAAAGTCGTACTTCTCACTGACTGTTCTCATCGAAAATATGGAATCCCTACTTTGCCCATATATACAGCGTTACGTTGAAAGGATTATATGTGAAGATCAGCATGGGTTTGTGAAATCTCGATCGACTTGTACGAATCTCGTCTCTTATATTGAGACATTATCTGAGTCCATGGATAAGGGTATTCAGGTAGACGCTGTGTATACGGATTTTAGTAAGGCATTCGACAGAGTTTGTCACAAACTACTAGTTAAAAAGCTTTCAATGTATGGTATTCACGGACCACTCCTTGATTGGTTCCAATCCTACTTAGCCAACCGAGAGTTCTATGTTGTCGTCAATGGTTTTCACTCAGCTCATCACAAAATTGCATCAGGTGTTCCACAAGGCTCACATCTGGGCCCAATTCTGTTCAACATCTTCATAAACGATGTTACTGACTGCTTCCATAATACTATTCCATTTCTCTTTGCGGATGATATGAAAATTGTTAAAGCAGTAACATCCGAAAATGATTCTCAATTAATGCAGCATGACTTAAATAGGTTGGCGAAGTGGTGCTCTCAAAATAATATTTTATTGAACTGTGAAAAGTGTATCCACATCAAATTTAGCCGTAAACTGCACAACATAGAAACGTCATATAACATCGATGGGACGTTACTGGCTGAAGTAGCCTGTATCAAGGATCTGGGTGTCATCTTAGACAGCAAGCTAACATTTGTACCGCATGTTGATCACATCATTAAAAAAGGACTACGGACATTGGGATTTGTGATTCGTAATAGTAAACTGTTTCAAACGTCGCAAATAAAAATTATGCTATACAGCAGCCTAGTTCGAAGCATACTAGAATACTGCAGTACAGCTTGGCGACCTCATTACGCTATCCACTCGTTAAGAATAGAGCGTGTCCAAAAGAGATTCTTGAATAATCTTGGGTTCTCATTCGGTAGAAAGGTGAAAACAATGTCGTATCGCGAAAAGTTAGCGTTTTTCAAAATGAAGAACCTTGAAAATCGTAGAGATATGTTAGATCTTAGATTTATCTATAAATTGCTGAGGAACAAAATCGACTGTCCACAACTTCTACATAAACTCTCTTTTAGGGTTCCTCGTAGGCAGCCGCGAAATCCCATAACTCCTCTAGCTCCACCTTTTCGACGGACTAAATTTGGTACAAGCTCACCTATTCCGCGTTTATGTAATATATTAAATAAATACAGTGACCTTAACGACATCCACGCAGACAGTCTCGCAACATGTATTCGTAAAGCCAACAACAATTATTTCTAACAAACATAACACTTACTGCTAACAATAATTCTGAAATAAAATAGTACCCATAACCACCATTACTTGTAGCTTTAATACATCATAATTATAATTAATATTTTTAATTAATCACAATAGGCAATAATATACGTCTAAATTAAGGTTTGCTTTTTAAGTTTAGTGTCCATTTGTAAAAATGTTGCATGTGGTGTTTACCTTTAATTAGGTGTGCAGTAGTACTAAGATCACTATTCATTGTTACTGTATTTTAATGTGTATCTGTAACATCTGTTGGTAGACCTAAGGAAATAAATAAATAAATAAATAAATAAAAAATATCCCGCCGCTTTTTAGGGTTCCGTAGGTACCTCAAAAGAAATAAACGGAACCCTTATGGAATCACTTTGTTGTCCGCCTGTCTGTCTGTCTGTCCGTCTGACTGTCAGACCTTTCATCTCGGGAACGCGTAGAGGTATCGTGTTTAAATTAAAATCATATACTTAGGTCTACTAAATTAACGTGAAAAAAAGATACGACCGTTTATGTTGCATAAAAACATACATTTCAACACCCTCAATGGAATCAAAATTTATAGGGTACTTTCCGTTGACCTATAACTATGAGATTTGGCAGGTAATTTCGTCTTCTCCTATAAATACTCAAAAGTCTGAAAACAATACAATTGTAATAAACATAAAAAATATATTCTTTATTTAAAACGAGCTTTTGTCCGCGATTTGGTCCGTGTGAATGTCGGTTATTGCGGATGCAGATGAAGTTCCAGATTAAAAAGCACCCTATGTATGTGCTTTCTCAGGGTTCAAGCTTTTTTCATACCAAATTTCATCAAAATCGGTTCAGCCGTTTCATTGTGAAAACGTAACAGTTACTTTCTCATTTATAAGATTAGTATGGATATGTACCTACAAATTTGTACGGAACCCTCGGTGAGCGAGTCCGACTCGCACTTGTTCGGTTTTTTTTAATCGGCGAATGCTTTTTGGTATAGTAAGCTGCCCAGCGAGCATGTTCGGGTGCTTTAGCAGTCTGAGTTTGTATCTGTCGCCATGGCCATTTATCTCCTCATTGACCATTGGAATATTGAGGATTTCATGGATCTCTGTTGTCTTAATAAACCAAGGCGCATTGGAAATTTGTTTTATTAGGTATATAATTTTGTGCCCTCTGCACTTTCATAATGTTGGGCACTGGCTGATCCCCAGAGTTGGATACCATATTATAATATTATCTTTAATTAAAAAAAAAAAAAAAAAAAAATATTATAATTTTCCAGATTGGTTTATACAAGGTCTAATAATACAAGACCATACTAAAACAATTCTGGATAATTATATTATAGTAATAATAATAATTATTTATTTATTAAATATCGTTTACAAAAAAGTGTACATAAGTCAATAGTAGAATATTTTCCATACAAATATATTTAGATGATCAAACGAACTTACCTGAAGTGAAGTTCGATCTTAATTATCCTGTCTTCGTTGAAGAGATTTAAGATAAGACTAAAATAGTTATATACCTAACTGGTGCAAGTTATGAGGAATCGGAATTACAATGTTAGGTAGCGACCCGCCTGAACTAGGTTACTATACAAACCTGTGTTTCAGGCCATCACTTTACATTCAAATTATATTGGTTCATTATTATAAAGTTAAACTGATATAAAATAGACTCTAAACAATTTTGAGAAAAGCATTGTTGAACATTAATATCTAAAAACGAAATCTATCTAAATATACAACTAATTATTATAAATTGCTGGTAAATAAGTCGTAATGTTTACGGAAACTTAGATTGGAGTCAATATTGACCTAGATTATTTAAATGTCAGCTTTAGCAAAGTGCTGAAGAGCATGCTGTGTCAGCGTTCTGGATATTAAGAGTTTGTTATCTATCGTCAGTTTTGAGTTTTTTCCAAGCAGCCAAAAAAAGACCTCTGTATTTCACGTTCATTTCTTCTCTTTTTGTTTTAATGTGAACTAACGAAATGAAAACTAATATCATAAAAATTATTTTTTAAATTCATATACAAAACCAAACTAAATTATGTTTAAAAAAATTTTAGTAAAAATTAAATTAAAAATTTAAAATATGGGGGTATTTTTATTTATGGGGGTATTCGCAAAACGGCGCTATAATGTCGCGGCGGGGTACCGCTTAAGTAAGTCAGATCCTTCATTTAATTGACTATCTATTAATTTCCCAGCTTTTCCGACCTACTGGCTTCAATACGATCAAATTTTTGTTGCAAATCTAGTTACATTGGGTGATCAATTGTTAAGTCCAGGAGCACTATGAATTCGCTATTTTATTTTAGCTATTTAATTATTGCTGTATACTTAGCGGTACCCCGCCGCGACATTATAGCGCCATTTCAACGAACAAACGTTATCGTGCCATCCATGAATTTCTGTAATTAAAATATAATGTGTTTTTATGTATGTCTCAATCGAATTTGATGGCTCAACAAAAGGTATTATTTTTGACTTTTTAAATAATCGCTTTTATGTTTTGCGATGGGGGTATTTTAAATTTAATTTTTAGGTTCAGGTTTCCACACCAATGTCAGTGATGTCCAAGATAAACTTAGAAAGTACATTATCTGCCTAGTCTAACTATGTTGCGGTGGGCTTCCAATCTAATGGATGCAGCTGAATACCAGTTTTTCACATAGAGCGACGGCCTCTCTGACCTCCACAACTCAGTTACTGGGGTAACACGATTGATCGCGACGGAGCGCCACAAAACACTATGTAGTATAGTTTTTGTTATTAACCCTTAGCCATCTGCCATACGTCTCACAGACCTCGCCGAATTTATGATCGTAAATATTTTTGCAACCGAGTCGCGTAGGGCTTTGCTCGTCTATGTACCTTTTTCCCACGTCCCTCTGTGCTGCGTAACCGCTCATCAAGGTCTGAAGTGCGTGCATTCGTCTCTCATAAGTAAAAAACTATTTCCAGGAGTCTGAGAGACCCCTGGTAGGTGGTTATGTAATTTTTTTAACTTTTGTGTTTTATTGTTTTAATTAAAAATTCTTTCTAATAACATTATTATTGAGCGGTAGTTGGAACAGGATGGGTCAGATGACTAACTAGGATACCCAACGATGAATATAATGATGTAGAGTCTGATATTGGCCTAGATCATGAATAAGGCGAAAATTGTGGGTCAGATCCAGAAAACGCAAATCGATTAGGAAAAATGCTCCACTTGCGATTACAATAATAAACGTAAAACACAATTAACATGTCTCAAATACAAAGCATCAATTTGCCTTGATAAATCAAATATAAGTAAGTTGTGTTTTGGCTGTCATGAAATACTGTAACTTCATGACCTGCAATTTTGTTTACATTTTGATTTTATTGCATTTTTATTTATTTTTTTACTTTTGTTGATTATTGAATTAACTACTAAAAAAAACTGCAAGAAAAAACCTATTTAGTGTTATTATTGTTTAAGGGGCTATTAACCGACTTTTACAGATTTTAAACTGAACTGACAATCACGTCATAATGTGCAGTGTAAATAATTTGAAAAAAATATATTATGTTAAACTAGAACATTCTCTTAATCACTTAGTAAGTGAATATTTTTAATTATATTCATATTATATAGTTTAATTAATACGTGAAGTTGTGTCTGACGCGGACAAAACATTGACAATCACACAAAATCTACCAGGTATAATTAAACGAAACTTACACCATCTTACAGACAATTTTATTATCTATCTTTTAGTATAAGCCTTTTTTTTAATTTTGAAAGAATAGTACTTTTATTTAATTTTTTCGACTAAACTTTGAGAGTTTTGGACGCAAAACTGATGCAGAACGGACGCAATCTGCGTCCAAAACTTTCAAAATTTCAGGTTGTGTGACAAAAATACATGCTAGGTAGTTAAGGGTCTTAGAATCTTGATTTCGTAGCTAAGGATAGTCATAGAGGCTAAAGCCTATACAGTTTAAACAGTACTATGTGGTAAAACACATAGTACTGTTTAGTGTTTTGGTGTAGAATTGTGCTAGGTCAGGGAAAATGACATACAATAGATCCAAATAGTATAGACACATATATTTACACACCTTAAGTACAATTTCACAAAGTATTGGAAGCCTTTAGATAGCAGACACAACACAGTTTCGATTGACCAATCACATGGCTTCACGATCACCTGAGATATCCGTACTGAACGGGTTGACCAATCGTGCGACTCACATTTTTAACAAATAAATCTAGTAGGTGGGTAAGTGGTTGGGTGGGTTTTCCATGGCGAATCGAACACACGATGTACCCTAATAAGAGATAAGACACTAATATACAATCAAATAGAAAATAGGTCTTTCAAACATTTTTGTTTGTCAATTAAGTTACGTCCTAATTAAATATGTTAGAAAAATATAATTATTACATGAACAATGAATTTTATTATTATAAAACAAACAAATGATTCAATGTAGGCTGTTACGGCTTACTGCGAATAAAACACTTTGATCAAATTAAATGTGACGTTCGGTGCGCTATTTGATGTACAACTAACTAAATACCCTATAACGAGTTGTACGGCATGCCGTAGGGTGAGCCGTTCGGTGCGCCATATGGAGGGTTGCTTGGCATGCCGTATGGTGAGCCGATCGGTGCGCCATAAGGAGTGTTGCTCGGCATGCCGTATGGTGAGCCGTTCGGTGCGCCATATAGGATGTTGCTCGGCATCCCGTATGGTGAGGTGATCGGGGCGCCATATGGAGGGCTGTTTGGCATGCCGTATGGTGAACCGTATGGTGAACCGTTCGGTGCGCCATATGGAATGTTGCTCGGCATGACGTTTGGTGAGCCGATCGGTGCGCCATATGGAGTGTTGCTCGGCATGCCGTATGGGGAGCCGTACGGTCGGCCATATAGAGGATTGCTTGGCATGCCGTATAGTGAGCCGATCGGGGCGCCATATGGAGGGCTGCTTGGCATGCTGTATGGTAAGCGTTTTAGAGGGCCATATAGAGCATAGTTTGACATGGCGTATTGTTCAACATAATATGGTGGCATGCCATATGGATTACTTGGCGTGCCCCATTGATTGTTCGGCATGCTCCATAAATTTCCAGGATATTCTAGCACGCCAGTCTGTGATTCTGTAATAGATGTTAGAGGCGTCGTCGTAGGGGGTAGTGGAGTAAATTTAAAATGATGGGATTCGTTGAAATTAGTAACGCTACTGGACTCTTTTTCATTACTTTTCCAGGTTGTGTCGTTTTCGGATAATCCCATTGTTTCGCTTGTCTCAAGAACATGACGAATAGTTTGACCCCAAATATTTCGATCCGATTTCGCTGAAATTAAAATTAAAACATAACATTATCTCATAGAATTGTGTTTAATAACTGGCAGCCAGCATGAGCACGCAAAAAAAATAGATTTTCGAACTGATTCTTAATAAATTTAATAATCTCCTCTTATTCATAACCTTTGCTCAAGACGGATTTAATTAATAATTATAGTTCCACATTTCCTCACGAGGTTTTACATCACCGATGTCAGTGATAATCAAGATAACATTATGATATTTAAAAAAGCTTTTTACAAAAAAGACAACCGCCTTCAAAAACTAAAAAGTGAAAAATAACTTTAGCACAGAACACACTTTAACTTTAGTTTCGAAATTCAGTGGCTTTGTACTGTTTGTTGTTTTGTATTGCCACCGACTTCCGAAACTAAAGTCAATGTGTGTTCTGTGCTAAAGTTATTTTTCACTTTTTAGTTTTGGAAGGCGGTTGTCTTCTTTGTAAAAAGCTTTTTATTTTCCGCTTTTTAGTACCTCCTTCTCATCCAAATCTATTAAGAAGAGATTGAAAGTTAACTACTACAAAGATTGATGAAACTAAAACGTCGTCTATGTAAAATTTTTGGGTATTTGTTGATTTTTCAAAAAGTGCTGAATCAATTTCGATAAAATTTATATAGGACCACCCCTGAAGCATACCCTATCCATAAAAAAAAGAATTTTCAAAATCGGTTTACAAATCGCGCACATACTTAATGCAAATTTAAGACTTATACGTTTTCTCATGGATGCCAATGTCAAAACTGGAGCAAATTAAAATGGGACCACACGGGAAGCACTAGCTTTCAAATAAAAAAAGAACCATCAAAATCGGATCACCCAGTCCAAAGAAATCAGGTAACAAACATTAAAAAAAAAATACAGATGAATTGATAACCTCCTCCTTTTTTGAAGTCGGTTGAACAAGACACATTAATACTTGCACGTGCCCAGTGGCGAACCCAAAACCTCAATCATGAGAGGCGGGTGGTTTAACTACTAGGTCATTCCGACGTTTTATACAAGTGATAGAATATTCTAAAAGTATTTGTTTTTTTCTGCACTCACACATTGCTCTGCTGACTTTTATTGAGTTTAGTTATGCTAAAACTACCCAACCCACAATTATACAGATAATAAAATTAATTACGTAAAACTAATCCAGTACTATGCTGAATATGTTAAAACTGCAAATAGTTCAATTTGATTCACTACATACTTAATATGCTTAAAATAGATTTAAAATTAATCAGGGTTAAGGGGCTATTAAACGACTTTTACAGATTTTAAACTGACAATCACGTCAAAATGTGCAGTGTAAATGATTTGAAAAAAATATATGTTAAACTAGAACATTCTCTTAATCACTTAGTAAGTTAATATTTTTAATTATATTCATATTATATAGTTTAATTAATACGTGAAGTTGTGTCTGACGCGGACAAAACATTGACATTCACACAAAATCTACCAAGTGTAATTAAACGAAACTTACACCATCTTACAGATAATTTTATTATCTATCTTTTAGTATACGCCTTCTTTTAATTTTGAAAGAATACTACATTTATTTAATTTTTTCGACTAAACTTTGAGAGTTTTGGACGCAAAACTGATGCAGAACGGACGCAGTCTGCATCCAAAACTTTCAAAATGTAGTCGAAAAAATTAAATAAAAGTAGTATTCTTTCAAAATTAAAAAAAGGCGTATACTGTAAGATAGATAATAAAATTGTCTGTAAGATAGTGTAAGTTTCGGATAATTATACCTGGTAGATTTTGTGTGATTGTCAATGTTTTGTCCGCGTCAGACACAACTTCACGAGTTAATTAAACTATTTAATATGAACTTAATCAAAAATATTCACTTTCTATATGATTAAGAGAATGTTCTAGTTTAACATATATTTTTTTCAAATCATTTACACTGCACATTTTGACGTGATTGTCAGTTTAAAATCTGTAAAAGTCGTTTAATAGCCCCTTAATTCATTTTTCTTTAAAGATTACGAAAACCTGAAACATTATCTGAAAAAAATAAAAAATAACTCTAAAATCGTTACGTTGGTTGGTTCGTTTTGGCACAACTATCCTCAACTGAATAATAAAAAATGTATTGTATGTACTTACTACAGTAGAATTTATTTAATAGCACCACGGTCAGGAAAACTGAAATCTGAACAAAATATTTATGGTTAAACAAAAAGCTTTACAGGATTAGATTAATAAAACTAGTCTAAAATTGTCCCACGGCAGGGCAAAGGTCTCGACCAATGCAGAGAAGGCACGAGCATTAATCACCACTCTTGCTCATGGCGGATTGACGATTTCAGACTTCTATATTATCACTATCACTATATATTATAAAACAAAGTCCCCGCCGCGTCTGTCTGTCTCTATGTATGCTTAGATCTTTAAAACTGCGCAACAGATTTTTTTAATAGATAGAGTGATTCAAGAGGAAGGTTTTGGTATATAATTTATCAAGCGGGCGAAGCCGCGGGCATCAGCTAGTTAATTATAAGCCCAGGTTTCCTCACGATGTTTTTCTTCAAGGATTTTAATGATGTTTCACGATGTTCAACCTTACGTTGTACGTTGTACAATCATACATAGGTACAGTCAACAGCAAAAGTAGATGATCAAAATCAGAAATCTAATACTAATGAACGGAGTTCGCTTCCGAACTGTGTGGCGTCGAAGTGATTCAAAAGTATGTCACACACATTTTGAATGATGAATCACTTCGACGCCACACTGACGCGAACTCCGTTCATTAGTATTAAATTTCTGATTTTGATCATCTACTTCTGCTGTTGACTGTACGTAGGCACCACCAAATAAACACAATAAAATTGGTTCAATCTTTTTGAAGTTGCGATTACACAAAACAAACTGAAAAAAGTAAAAACTCGTTTTCCGTTGGGTTGAAAACAAATGAAAAAGCACTTGTCGAAGGTCTCACTGTCTCCGAATGTCCTACGGGAAACATATATGTTTTGAAATATTAGTAAAAACAAATGTTTTTGAACTTGCGATTACACAAAACAAACTGAAAAAAAGCTTTTTACAAAAAAGACAACTGCCTTCAAAAAGTGAAAAATAACTTTAGCACAGAACACACATTGACTTTAGTTTCGAAATTCAGTGGCTTTGTACTGTTTGTTGTTTTGTATTGCCACCGACTTCCGAAACTAAAGTCAATGTGTGTTCTGTGCTAAAGTTATTTTTCACTTTTTAGTTTTGGAAGGCGGTTGTCTTCTTTGTAAAAAGCTTTTTATTTTCCGCTTTTTAGTACCTCCTTCTCATCCAAATCTATTAAGAAGAGATTGAAAGTTAACTACTACAAAGATTGATGAAACTAAAACCTCGTCTATGTAAAATTTTTGGGTATTTGTTGATTTTTCAAAAAGTGCTGAATCAATTTCGATAAAATTTATATAGGACCACCCCTGAAGCATACCCTATCTATAAGAAAAAGAATTTTCAAAATCGGTTTACGTTTGCCTGAGAAATCGCGTAACAAATCACACACATACTTAATGCAAATTTAACACTTATACGGTTTTCTCATGGATGCCATGGTCAGAACTGGACCAAATTAAAATGGGACCACACGGGAAGCACTAACTTCCAAATAAAAAAAGAATCATCAAAATTGGTTCAACCAGTCCCGAGAAATCAGGTAACAAACATAAAAAAAAAATAAAAAAAAAAAAATACAGACGAATTGATAACCTCCTATTTTTTGAAGTCGGTTGAAAAAGCAAAAACTCGTTTTCCGTTGGGTTGAAAACAAATGAAAAAGCACTTGTCGAAGGTCTCACTGTCTCCGAATGTCCTACGGGAAACATGTTTTGAAATATTAGTAAAAGAAAATGTTGTCAAATCATGTTCTGAAAAAATGGTGATGACACGCTCCTGGCCACACGCAGGACAAAGATTTCGTTTGCCGCTCACTGCAGCGGCAAACGAAATCTTTGTCCTGTCCAGGGCGTTAAAATAAAGAAAAATAAATTAAAAAAAACACTTACAAGTAACTTCATTGTTTGCGTGTCATTAACTACTAAGTATTACATATAGTAACGACAAAAATAATAAACAAAGCTTTAAATACACGTATGTTGTTATCTTTAAAGTGATAATTATAATTTACTAGCTTTTGCCCGCGAATTCATCCGCGTAAATGTCGGTTATCGCGGATGCAGACTAAATCACGGATTATAAAGTAGTCTATGTCCTTTCCCAGGGTTTAGCTAGTTTTATGAATACCACATTTCATGAAAATCGGTTCAGATCGTTTCATCGTGAAAGCTTAACAGACAGAGTAACTTTCGCATTTATAAAAAATGCAACGCAATGGCTATATTATGATTAGCTGCGCACTGTGAGTGCTGGCTCGAGGCGGCGCCGGCGCAATAATACTTGGAAAAACCCGAGACAGGCCTTTGTCCAGCACATCACAGGCTAATTTAAAAAAAACCGGACAAGTGCGAGTCGGACTCGCTCACCGAGGGTTCCGTACAAAAATTTATATAATATGTATAAAATTATTGTATGGATATATAGATACTATCTATACTTCTATACTTACTAATATAAAGCTGAAGAGTTTGTTTGTTTGGTTGGACGCGCTAATCTCAGGAACTGCTGGTTCGAATTTAAAAATTCGTTTTGTGTTGGATGGTCCATTTATCAAGGCAGGATTTAGACTATATAACATCACGCTACGACCCATAAGAGCGGAGCATCTATGAAAAATGTTGCAAAAACGGGATGAAATATGCCTTCCGTGGCGTGCGCTGCGTAAACAGTTAAAGTTACGAAAAAATCATGAATGGCAGAGTTGTTCCCCTTTAAAAGTTCTAAAAACAAGTCCGCGAGAGCATACTATATCAATCTTTTAAGGTTGACTCATTATAACTTTTTTATGGTGTAGTGACCTCATATATAGTCGCATCAACACGTCCGACCGCGACGGCGCGCGGCCGAGCACTGAGGCCCGCGGACGTGTCACATACGTAGCGGTGTGCATAACGGCTTGAAATTTTAAACGAACTTATTCGTTAATTTTTTTTCAAAAGTCACTTATATTATCTGCTTATCTGCTTAATTGCTTATTTGCTACAAATGTTATTGACTTACATTATAATGGTTATATTACGTTGTTTGCTTATAGTGAATTTAAATGAAGTTTCCTTCGTTATTTGCGGTCAGGCTTAGGACTGTCTGAATATTATCGAACTAAATTAGGTATTAGGTATGAACTTTTACTTGTAAATTTGTAATACGTAAGTCATAATCTAAAATTATTTTCAATTGGTAAAAAAATCTTCAATTATTATTGTTTTACACAGTAATATTTCCATAATTACATTAAGTATAATTATTTCGTCTTTATGTATAATTATTCGATATTTGTAACGCGACCACGCGCGCAAAAATAAACAAAAAAAAATTTACAACAATCAACATTCCCCCAACGCAGAAAAAACGATACTAAATTTAAAAAAGCAAATAATCAAATAAGCAGATAAGTGGATATAATCCTTATAAATTAAATGTTGGCTATTAAAACCAATTTTAATACGATGTACGCTTATTTAATTCGGCAGGGTTATTAACTCACGAATCGCGATTTATTGAAATAATCGAAAGACAAACGTTTTATACCTTAACTTTATCGAGTTAGGATCTATTATCGTTATGTAATTGTCCGTCTATCGATTAAAGTTTCATTATGTGCCATCTATTGGTTGTAAAACTCATCTCACAAAGTCACAATACTCTAACTAGATGGCTCTGATGTCTATAAAAAGATCGATGTGTTATAATTTTAAGAATAAGCACATAACAATAATTGCTTTAATTAATAAATGTGATTATGTGCTTAAATTAAAAAACACACTTCATTAATTGCTTATCGTTTAAACGCCCATCTCTAGTCATACGCTACCTGCGACGTCGCGGCGACCGCAGTGGCCGATCGGCCGTTGAGAGATAACATGAGAGAGAGATTGCTGTCCGTCTACGTGGAGTCGGAGAACAAACAGTTACAGAAGCTGCTCAACGACGTCGAACTGGGCGACCAACGTCCATCGCAACTACTGAGGCGGATGCGAGATCTGGCTCGGGACAAGATACCCGACCAAACGCTACGTATGTTGTGGATGAGCCATCTACCAGCAGCAACGCGGGCGGTACTGTCAGTGAGTGAAGAATCCAGATTGGACGCCCTGGCAGCGATGGCAGATAAAATGGATGAGCAAACGAAGGAAATCTCATCCATTTGTTCCTGTGCTCGCAGCGCAAATACAGCAAGTCCATCGACCTCGTCTTCCTCAGAAACGAAAATAATGAGCATTATCGAGTCGCCCAAGAAATTGCCGAGTTGAAAATGGATCGAGCGCGAGGCAACTACCGTCGTTCGCAAAATTATCGGCGCGGAGCGCGATCACAATCAAGATCATCAAAGCGAACTACGGATTTTTGTCACCAAAAGTTTGGAAGGGACGCATACAAATGTCGAAGCCCGTGCAATAACAGGACGAAATCAACCCAGGAAAACAAGAGAAGACTTAATTAGCTACGACGGGAGCCGAAGTCAACGAACTTACAAATCGCCGTCTATTTATCAAGGAATTATCAACGGGTCTTCACTTTCTAATCGATACTGGTGCGAACGTATCAGTATTACCAGTACGAGGAACAGAAAAACGAAAACAAAACCCAAGTAATTACTTGTACGCCGCCAACGGTTCGTCAATACCCTCTTATGGTGAAAAATCGATGATACTGTACATTGGAATACGACGACCGTACAGATGGAGTTTTGTGGTTGCTAAAGTGAAACGACCCATAATTGGCGCTGATTTTCTACACAAACCTCAGCTGACAGTGGACATTCACGGAAAAAAGCGAACCAGCCTGTTCGTCGTGGGTTACGTAACAACGTCATCGGACCATAGCGTAAACACAGTGAACAGTCAGCAACCATATCACCTACTTGCAAAATATCCTGACATCACGTGACCGTCCTTTAAGCTCTGTCACAGCGAAGTGGAATACCAGATCGTAATAACGGGGCCGCCCGTCTATTCCAAGGCAAGACCACTACCACCTCACAAGTACAAGGTGGCGAAGAAAGAATTTGAAACAATGATGGAAAAGGGAATCTGCAGGCCTTCAAACAGTCCATGGGCGAGTCCGCTTCACCTAGTTCTGAAGAAAGACGGCAAATATCGAGCCTGCGGAGATTATCGTCTTCTTAACAGCGTGACAGTGCCAGACCGGTACCCTATACCTAGACTGCACGATTTCACCTACAATTTACTTGGAAAGAAAATCTTCTCCATAATCGATGTTCGGAAAGCATATTACCAAGTTCAAAATCGCGAAGAGGATATTATGAAAAAAAAATAAGTTTAAAAACTAAAACCCGACTACAACAAAAAGAGATCTAAAAAGTACGAAACAAGAAAATATTTCACACAGAAATCAAGACATAGGTACAAAATGGTCAAGGTAAGCCGTGGTTGCATGCCTGTATCCCTTATGAGTGCGATGAACATGAATTATAATGGCATGCAACCACGGCTTACCTTGACCATTTTGTACCTATGTCTTGATTTCTGTGTGAAATATTTTCTTGTTTCGTACTTTTTAGATCACTTTTTGTTGTAGTCGGGTTTTAGTTTTTAAACTTATTTTTTTTATTTAAACCATTTTGGAGTCACAGCTAAGTATTATATATTTAAAAGGTACTAGTGAACCCCTTTCCAATGATACCAAACACGGTATGCTTGACTTCATTTTTTTTTTAACTTGTTTTTTTTGTCCGCCAGATGGCGCCACATTGGATTCGGTGACACGTCATATAGCCTATAACCAGCGGACGGTCAAGACGCTTCTAACGATACCTCATTTGTTCAGTTCTGATAAGTAGTTTAGGAGCTATGAGCGAACAGATGAACATACATACATACATACATACATACATACATACATACACATACATACATACATAGCCTGTCAAAATCATAACCCTCCTTTGGCTTTGCCGTAGTCGGGTAAAAACAGCAGTCATTACTCCAGTAGGCCTCTTCGAATTCACAAGAATGTGTTTTGGTCTACGCAACTGCAGCGGTCAAACATTCCAATGTCACATCGACAATAATGTACTCCGAGGACTGCCTGTTTTTCCATTCGTGGATGACATTTTAGTAGCTTCGGAAAATAAAGCATAGTATAGCAGAGACCTAGAAGTTGTGTTTAAACGCCTGAATGACAATGGGCTGCAACTCAACGTCGCAAAATGTACGTTTGGCCAACCAACACTCGATTTCTTAGGCTACTCAATATCTACAGAAGGAATAAAGCCAACACAAGAAAAAACTAAGGCCACTACGTCGTACCCACTACTGCAGACAATTCAACAACTTCGCCGTTTCTTAGGCATGATGAATTTTTATCGTGAAAACATTGCGCACGCCGCCGAACATCAAAAGGAACTCAACGCTTATCTACATGACTCAAAAAAAACGATAAAATACAAATACAATAGAGTGAAGCCACAAGGAATGCATTCGACACGTGCAAAGAAGACATCAGTAACGCCATTTTATTATCATACCCATCGTCAAGCCTGTCTTTCGCCTTGATGACCGACGCGTGTGACACCAATGTAGGAGCTGTACTTCAACAGCAAATCGCAGGAAATTTGAAACCGCTCGGGTTTTTCTCGAAGAAGCTAGACGATGCTCAAAGAAAATACTCCACCTATGACAGAGAGCTGCTATCAATATATAAGTATAAATTGTTCTATCTTTTTTTGTTTTGTCTCTTTAAGAAGACCATTATCGGTCCAAATAGTCACAGTTTTAAGTGGAACCGTAATTATGCAGGCTTATCTGGCATGAGACCGCCTAGTGCTAAAAGTACCACCGAACTTATAGTTGGTGTTATTATTATTATTATTTTTTCAGGTTCTTTTGGAACCGTATCTGTCATAGATTCTGGTGACATATCTCGTGGTGGGTACCATTTCAATGCAATCTACTTTCTTTCGAATTGTTATTAGTACAGACTGTAATCTGAAAAGCGATAGCTTTTCTTACCACTGGAAGATGTGTACAAGTGATTGGTAAAAACTGCTTATTGGGGCCTCGCAGACTTCATATAAGAGTCTAAAGATCTCGTCCACATATCTCGTATACGACCCGAGTCCAGTGAGTACGTCGATGTATCTCGTACACCACCCGTCTCGACAGGTACAAAGATTATAAAAATCTTGCGGCTTCAACTGCTATGAAAGCCAGTAGCCGTACCGGTAAAATACCAATCACAAGACTATCACTTTTTTTTTATGTAGGTAAGCAGTAATGTAAATATTTTTCTTCATAACGCCTTTTAGGCACACTTGTGATTGAAATATCCACAATTTAAATTACAAACAATACAATTTACTCAAATAACTATATAGAACCCAGTGTTAGTTGCCGCGCAAACGAAAAGAATGACAATTCGCATAAGAACACAGATAACGCACACTAAAGGTGCGTACGGATTAGAGGGAACCTCGGGGTGGGCAGCTTCGCCACGCACGGCTCGTGAAGGCACGGCTCGGGCTGAGGCGCGTACGCACTTGAGACAACAGAGTGAGCCGTGCGTGCCTCAGGCGAGGCTGCCTCTAATCTGTACGCACCTTAATACTTACGTTTAATTTTAGCTCTGAAAATTGCGATTAGTTGCCGAGCGACACGAGAAAGCTGCATGGTTAAAGAACATATATCGAGAACGAAACTCGCAGTATAATAATCATACTATCACTATCATGTTATTACTATCATAGGTATAGTAATAAATGCCTACAAAAAGAACTCAGTTTTCTCTTGAGTCTGCTACAGCAAAACGGCTGCGACTGTTGCGCAGCAATGAAACAGCGGATGAAAATATGCATAAATAGCTTTTCCATTTTTTAAATTACCTACCTACCAAACTGTAGTATTTTAATAAAAAAAAGTATTTTATCTATAAAATGCCTAGAAAAAGAACTCAGCTTTCTCGGGAGTCTGCTACAGCAAAATGTCTGCGACTGTTGAGCAGCAATGAAACAGCGGATGAAAATATGCATAGCTTGGCAACGAGTAATAAATGAATAAAACCGTGCTAGGAAATCAAGCGTTCAACGTTTTCAGCGTTTGGCCTCACAAAACTTCCAAACTTTGGCGAATCGCAAACGGGAATCGAGCGCAAAACGTTCCCATGGTTTGGCTTCACAAAATTCCCGAATATTGGCGAACCGTGAACGGGAATCAAGCGATGAACGTTCTTAACGTTTGACCTCACTAAATTCCCGAACTCTTCTTGGCCTGGGTGACTCCGTCTTACTGGCGAGCGATCTCAATGCCAAACATCCCTCCTGGAATAGTAAAAGGATCTCCTCCAGATGTAGGATCGTGTTTAACCTCTGTTCTCAACTTAACTTCGACGTAATCGCCCCGATGACTCCCACTTATTTCCCTCACGATCCCAACCATCTTCCCGACATACTCGATATAGCGCTGCTGAAGAATGGGAACCTCCGTTTGCAATCTGTGGAGACGTTACACGAGCTTAATTCCAACCATCGTCCAGTGATATTAGAACTAGCTCCCCGTTCAGGTCCCTCTGACCATAGCCAGCCCCCTTCGACCCAAATTATAACTGATTGGAGGAAAGTAAGCGAAAGTCTACAATCCACCACGTCGCCTCACTTGGACGCTATCCTCGACCACTTGGTGACAGTCGCAGACAAACGGGCGCGATCGACTTGTTCACAAATCATGTAAAATCCGTCTTGAACGATTGTTCAAGGGAGGTTCCGGCGATGAGCGATCATCGCTGAAAACTGCCTGACAATGTGCGTGATCTGTTGACCGAGAAGAACGCGGCCGTCCGTGCGTACAGTGTCTTCCCCTGCGATGCGAACAAGGCTCACATGCGCTCCTTACAGCGTGCTGTAAAGAAACGCATCGAGGAGCTGCGCTCCAGCCGCTGGGACAAGACACTTAGTGAACTCGAGCCCACCCACCTAGCCTTCTGGGAACTCCAAAGGAAGCCCCGTTCTTCTAACGAGGCCTCCATGCCCCCTCTCATTCGTCCCGACAGTAGCGTCGCATTCGACAACGATGAAAAGGCCGAATGTCTAGCCGATAGCCTAGAGTCTCAATGCACCCCCAGCTCTCAACCAGTAGACAATGCTCACCTTTCTGAGGTCGACGCTAAAGTTGAACGTAGAGTCTCGCTCCCACCAGTTGAAGACCATGATTATCCTCTGCCTCCTGTCACTCCTGACGAAGTGCACGATATTACCAAGAGGCTCAAACCCTGGAAACCGTATCCGTACTGTATCACCAATAAGGTGTTCAAACTCCTCCTCGCCCATCTCATAATGCTAATGACCGCCATCTTCAATGGCGCTATAAGCAACAATATTTTTCCTCAGGCATGGAAAAAGGCCACCGTTATCGTCATTCCGAAACCAGGCAAACCCAAGTCTGATCCCACCAGTTACCGTCCCATTAGTCTACTCAATGTTCTAGGCAAAATCTACGAGAGGTTTATTTATAAGCGGCTCAAAGACTACGGCGAAGCAAAGAGTCTCATTCTCAACGAGCAGTATGGCTTTCTAACCGAACACAGCTGGTTCCAACAAGTCCACCGCATCGTCGAGCATATAAGCGCTGGTTTCCAGCGTGGCTTGATGACGGGTGCGCTCTTCTTTGACACAGTGAAAGCATTCGACAAAGTCTGGCACAACGGCTTACTATATAAGCTTTACCAAGTCGGAGTGCCAGATCGTCTCGTGCTCATCTTGCGTGACTTTTTGTCCAATCGCACCTTTCGCTATCGCATCGAGGGAGCGCTCTCGTCACCCCACCCGATACGCGCTGTCGTCCTTTAGGGCTCCGTAGTATACCCCTCACCATTATTGTTATATATTAAATGCGTCGCTTTTCACGTGAATAAATAGCTTTTCTTTCTTTCTTCTTTCTTTCTCATTTTCACGCTGTTCACTCTGGCTCTGGCTCTACTCGCTGACGATACGGTCATTTATTACTCAGATCGCAACCCAGGCTGCATAGCTCGTACCCTCCAATCCGTGGCAAAAGCCTTAGGCGCTTATTTCCGGAAATGGTGAATCGAGGTAAACCCCATCAAGAGCCAGGCAGTACTCTTTTCCAAACTGCATTCGTCGCCCTCCCTTCCCAGTCCGATAACCACGTTCGGTAAGGGATTGACTTACCTTGGGAGAAGCAAGCCAAATGCCTAGGTGTGATTCTGGACCACCATCTTACTTTCGGAGAGCACATAAAGACGGTGCGTTCGCGCGCCGCTTTCGCTCTCGGTAGGCTCTACTTCATGTTGAATGCACGCAGCAAATTGTCACTCAAGTGCAAATTGCGCATTTACACGGCGTGCATTCGTCCCATCATGAGTTACGCCTGTGCTGTATTCACACACGCAAAACCATACCGTATTCATAGGATGCAGACCCTCCAAAACCTTTTCTTGCGAAGAATCACATGAGCCCCTTTTTATCTTCGCAACGAGAACCTCCATCTCGATTTAAAAATACCTACCATCCAGCAGTTCATGAATCGCTCCTCCAAGCGCTTCTTCGACACTGCTGATAAGCATTCTAACCCGTTGATCGTATCGGCCGCCTGGTACACTCCCTCCCATGTTAGTAAGACTAGACGACTGAGACATACTCTAACCGACCCTGACGATGCTATTACTCTCTTCCAGGAGAGCAATAAGGCCACCAGTACAGTAAACAAACACAGACACAGACCGCCGTCATTCCGTCCTCGCCGCTGAGGCTCGCCGCGACGACCCCGTACGTCCTCTCCCCGACCCTTGCTCGTGCCAGCCCGCGCCGCTGAGCCTGTAACTTTAAATTTGTCCCTAAATAATGGAAATCCGATCCAGCCTGTCCCTATGCTGTCCTGCCCCAGCGACGCCCTAAGCCGAGGCTCGTACCCCACAGGGGGTGCCCTTAGCGTGTAGTTGCTTAGTTTGTAAGTTATTTTGCCCTGCTGGAGCTGGACTGGAGGCCTAAAAATAATAATTTTTAAGGCACCACAGGAAAGTCCGGTTAAGCAGCCGACAACCTCCATTTTTTTTTTGGTACGGGGTGGAAAATCCTCATGGATGTCCTCCGCCCTGGGGCGGGCGGAGGGGTCTGTCAGACTCTTACTGACTAAAAACTACCCCGGTGTTCCATCTCACACCTACGTCGGGGGTCGCGGGAACTGGAGATACTTCCGCAACCCCCGGCTGATGCCGGCCCGCTGCAGCGGGCCACTTCTCGGGTCAGGGGGGGGGAGAGAGTGAGGTGTTAGACTCCCCCCCGGACGTCTTAGAGGGCGCGCGTGGAACACTACGCGCCGCCACCTCGGGTCCTGATGTATGTGGGGGGCGACAGACGTAGCCGACAACCTCCTAGGCTAACCTGCAAGATGCCAATCCGATAAAAAAAAATGGCCCAACAGTATTTCACCAGTCACCGGCGTGCGCGCATGACAAATAGATGTATTACAGCTACAATCCTTTAAAAGTTTTATGGCGTTTATAAAATTGAGTTTAAAGTCTGTTTTGACATTTCTTTAGTTAACATAAAGGAGCATTAGAATTACTGAGAAATGATGCTTCGTGCAACACTTTAATGAGTCATTAGTATTTAAAATGACTTTAAATATATAAAGAGCGTTTCTGCAACTGGCCCTAAGACACTGAATAGCTGAAGACTGAGGACTTTATCGACCACAAACAACAAAACGTAGTCTAGTCATGTTCATTTATTTTGTACTAGCGACCTGCCCCGGCTATGCTAGTATGCAATTTACTGAGAGTCACGTTTTCCTTATTAATCTATATTAATATTATAAAACTGGAGAGTTTGTTTGTTTGGTTGAACGCGCTAATCTCAGGATCTACTGGTTCGAATTGAAATTTTTTTTATCGAGGAAGGCTATAGGCCCCTTCAAAGCGGGGCCTGGTCGCTAGTATTTTCATTTAAAAATACTATTGATTGGTTTATTTTTATGGTTCCGTACCCAAAGGGTAAAAACGGAAGCCTATTAGGTACTAAGACTTCGCTGTCTGTCCGTCTGTCTATCCGTCACCATGCTGTATCTCAAGAACCGCGATAGCTAGACATTTGAAATTCTTACATATTATGTATTTTTGTTGCCGCTATAACAACAAATATTAAAAACAAAATAAAATTAATATTTAAGGGGGGCTCCCATACAACAAACAAGATTTTTTGGCCTTTTTTGTTCTATGTCTAATGTTGTATAGATAATGGTACGGAACCCTTCGTGCGTGAGTCCGACTCGCACTTGCCCAGTTTTTTTATAAATTTATTTTAATCAAACCTTGTCATGACAATTACGAACACAAGAAAAGAAAACAGCTAAATCGGTCGAAGCGTTCTCAAACGCGACAATAATGATTATTAATATACGAATATTATAAATATGAAAGTAACTCTGTCTGTTACGTTTTCATTACGAACCGGCTAAACGGATTTTGATGAAATTTGGTATGAATATAATATAATTTGAACCCTGGTAACCGATACATTCGCTAAAACCGACTTCAACGCGGACGAAGTCGCGAGCAAAACCTTATAACTTATAATTATATTAACAGATAACATTATTATATTTTATAGATAACAGCATATATTTAAACCTCTGTTTATCGTATTTTTTCGTTAGTATATAATTATGTGATACATAGTACTTATTGACACGCAAACAATGAAGTTACTTGTAAGTGTTTATTATTTTATTTTGTTTGTTTTTAAATTAGTGTGTAACGCCCTGGAAACAAAACATAAAGGAAACAGTTTTCGACACATGATTTGTTTTCCCTAATGTTTCAAAATATGTCATCTTAGACATTGGTGTCGATTCTCTTGTTCACAAACTAAACTAAAACTAAACAATTGGCATCTCTTACCACAAAATGGGTATAAAAGGTAGAAAATGACCGCTCCCGCCATTTTTAAAAATAATTACCTAAACTTGCCAGACTCACTAGGACTGCTACTGTATTCACTCTGTAGGTTTTATTTGTGACAATACGAAGTTTTATTGACACTGGTTGGAACTCTTTGCAATGTTTTTATAACAAAATTTTCTTGTTCGTCGTGAAATGTCAATAGTAGGGGAGACGTAGTGGGGATTTTTGGATTTACTCGAGCGCTGCAGAATAACATATTATGGGGGGCAGCCTTGCGACTTGTGAAGTGTTTCCATCATACCTGAGCTTTTTATGTAGCGTCGAATGTCTACGACAGCCGATCAGATTAGTAAAAAAAAGTCGATCATCAGATAAACTCGAGCGCGTCAGATTCAGGCAAGGTAAGTTAAGTACAATAGAAAAGTGTGCATTGTAACAATCTGACAATTTGAGCGTGACAGAAATGGGAGAGTCACAAAGTTGCAAAAAAAATCGTCACGTGGACATTCTCGAGCGCGGTTAATTTTATTTTATTTTGAAGAAAGCAAGTTACGTACCTCGGAAATAACGTCATAATCTGCCAGTTTGCACAAGCCGAAGTAGCTAAAATCATCAATAAAGTGTGGTGCATGTAAGTTTTTTTTTTGCCCTGGCCGGAGGCCTTAAATTCTTTTGGCAACACAGGAAAGTCCGGTTAAGCAGCGGACAACCTCCTAGGTTGACTTGCGAGATGTCATTTCTAAAAAAGAAAGATGAAGATGAAGAAAAGATAAGATAACGACCAAGTCGAACCGAACTTCCAATATGAAGACGATTCCACTGACGATGATGATTGAAAAATTTGTTTTTTTTTTCTCAGTACACTAATAATTTATTTTCTAAATATAAGTTTTCTATCCATTTGGATAAAATTTGAAAACCCAATATAACTTAGCATACTGTTTCTCCTAATTATATTTTCGAATAACATTAATTACGCATAACAGCTTACGCACAATTTTTTTAAGGATTGTGTCTCTAATCATAATAATGATTTAAGCATAACATTCTACAGCATAAACTTATTAACGCATAATGATATTAAAACATATTTTTACCATGCATGTAGCAAACATGCAAACATGTAAGCAAACATATGCCATGTATGCGGCTGCAAGCATGTAAGCCAGAATGCAGCAAGCATGCAGCATGCAATTAAATGTAAAAATAAATTATTACATTCAAAAATTAACAAAAACATATGAATTTTTTTTTCTAACCGTCAGATTAAGGAAATTCCTCCACATAATTGTCAGATTATGGGTCAGTACGACAAGAACATCAAGATTAAGCATCTGTATAAAATCTGACGCGCTTGAGTATTTCGAGGTATCGATTTTTTTTTTTGCATTTTCAAAAATCGACCATGACCTTTGGAATCGACCAAATCGTCAGCCTTTTGAATAGGAGCTACTTGAGGCTTCACTTAACATCCCTTCTCAATATCAGAAGCACCCAACAAAATTATTTTTTTCCTACTTTCTTCCCCTTCGTACGGCCACCCCCACCATGCAAACCGGCAGATTAACATTTTTCCATTACCAGAAACACGTGGGGCGTATACACTATAAATATATATCTGACGCGCTCGAGTATTTCCATGTGACGGTTTTATTTACATTTTTGAAAACCTGTACACGCTTTCCCCACCAGTGAAAGTGTATGCACTTTCACTGGTGGGGAAAGCGTGTACAGAAAAAAAGGTTATGAGATGTATGCATCTCATAACCTTTTTTTCTTTTAAGCATCTAACCTTCACAATCCAATAGATCTCCACGACGCTCGAGTAAATCCCGATTTACTCGAGCACACTTACTACATTTTGTCAATGCGTGACAGTCGAGACTGAAGTCTGTTTGAAACTGACTTGAGAATGCCTATTAACGTAATGTCAATGTGTGCGTGCTAAAAATGGCGGTTTGTTCTGAGTGGTCCCTCGAATCTGCTCGGGCGCGACGCAGCCTTACGTACTTTGTGCTCTTACTGCCAGGCAGCTAAAGAAAAAGATAGCGAAAGTTAAGAGCTAAGTTAGAGATGTCAAATTAGTTTTTTCCTTGAACTTTTCTGTGTGTTTAATCAATACGTTCTGAAATGACAACTATAATTGTATGAACATTTTAGATCAACTTAATTTGACAGCTCTTATTACTATCTGTCTCTTTCTTATTTTATTGGAGAGAAAGAAACATAAATAGCTTAAAATAAAATTCGTTTGTGCACAACTGCAGAATTGATAGTTTTTTTTTTTAATTTGTTTTCAACACCAATGGAAAACGAGTGTTGTTGGTTTTACCAGTCTGCTTGTGTCCTCGTAACTCCAAAAGGAATGAACCAATTTCCATCGTGTTCTAGTGTATTTGGTGGTTTGTAGCTCTTAACGTATGTACCTATACCCTGTTCACAATAAGATTAGACATAAACACAAACCTTTTTTACAGGCCCTTCAATCGATTTTGACTTCTATTCCTTAGACTTAAGGATGACATTAGAGGCAAAAAAGTGGTTACAATAACAACTGTTTATTGCAGTTGCCATTTGTCATGCTACCAACGGGTCGCAAAATGAGTCAAAATCGGTTTAACGGAGTGTAAAATAAGGTTTTTGTAAATGTCTAATCTTATTGTGAACAGGGTATATGTGCAATTAAAAACATCGTGAGGACTTATAATTAATATAAGTCTGAAATCGCCAACCCTTGAACAAGCGTGGTGATTAATATACCTTTGCTTAGCTGTGGGACAATTACAGACATTTTTTATTAATTAAACACTGTGAAAGTTTTTGTTTGAACTTAAATATTTTGTGCACACAAAATATTAAATACTAGCTTTTGCCCGCGACTTCGTCCGCGTGTTACAGACAAAGACCTGGATTAAAAAGTAGCCTATGTCCTTCCCCAGGGTTGAAGCAATTTTCATACCAAATTTCATCAAAATCGGTTGAGCCGTTTCGTCGTGTAAGCGTAACAGACAGAGTTACTTTTACTAATTAAAATTTTTTGTTTGTTTTTTTTTTATCAGATTTCAGTTTTCCTGGCCGTGGTGCTTTTAGATAAATTCTACTGTGGTGAGTATTTACAATACATTTTTAACCGACTTCAAAAAGGAGGAGGTTCTTAATTCGGTTGATTTTTTTTTATGTATGTACATCGATAACTCTGAGATTTATGACCCGATTTAAGTGATTCTTTTTTAGTTTGATGTGAAATAGTTGCCATTTGGTCCCATAAAAATTTAACATTGTTTGGCTCTGTAGTTTTCATTTTATGAACATTTTTTTAATTTTTTAAATATTTATTTTTATGTTTGACCACGCATAACTTTTTTCAGTGTAGTCCGATTTCGATAATTCTTTTTTTAATTGATAGTGTATACCTCAAATTTGGTGTGTCTTTGAATGTCAAGAAAATATTCCACCCCTAAGGGTTGAAAATTAAGGGATGACAGATTTTTTTTGTTCGTAATTAATTTATATGATGAGACGTAGGCACTGACAAGCGAAAAAAAAATTTTTTTTTTACAAAAAAGACAACCGCCTTCAAAAAGTTAAAAATAACTTTCAATGCAAGTCGGTGGCAATACAAAACAACACGCAAAACCAAAGCCGCCGACTTGCGAATTGAAAGTTATTTTTTACTTTTTGAAGGCGGTTGTCTTTTTTTTATTATTCAGTTGGGGTTAGTTGTGCCATAACGAAGCAACCAACGTAACGATTTTGGATAATTTATTTCATTTTTTCTGACATTGCAATTATCAGGTGTTTGTAATTTTTAAGGAATAAATGATTTAACCCTGATTAGTTTTAAATTAATTCTAAGCAAAGTTTTTGAATGCAATTAAATTACTGTTTTAGCTATTTTTACATAATTCAGAATAGTACTGAATTAGTTTGACGTAGTTAATTTTACTATCGAGATCTTGTGGGTTGGCTCGTTTTAGCGTAACTAAACTCAATTAAAGTCTGCAGAGCAACGTGTGTGTGCAAACAAATTATTGTTAATTACATTATATTAGTTTATTAGTATTTATTTTCACACACCTTATTGTTTTTTAGTTATTTGTTTCTTTACATTTAACCTATAAAACTTAATTAAACTTAAAAAGGGCATCAAAAAATCCCTCCACATATCGCCGTCATCTGAGAATGTGCCCGAGAGACTGGCGGTATTGACAGTAATATGTGCGTGCAAACAAAACTAATAATTTTAAAATATTCTAGCAGCTGTGTAGAAAGTTAAAGCCCCCGTCTCTCATGCATAAGAGGTTGTGGGTTCGCAACCGGGCACGAGTAACTTTACAAATTTCATAATTATGTACCTACTTTCTATCTTACATCTCTAATATCGATGAAGTAAAATATCGTGAGGAAACATGGACCTATAATTAATATTTCTGAGATTGTTCCTTCTCTGTATGAAAAAAGGCCTTGGGACAATAATAGACTGGTATTATCATCTTTTTTATTCGCGCATACTCATGTTGGCTACCAGCGATTAAACACACTTCTATCGAATAACGTAATGTAAATGTTTCAATGTTATGTAATTTCAGATAAATTTAATCTACTTCAACCCTTGATTACTTATCAAGATCCAGCAGGAAGTTACTCAGAGTCTCACGAATATTTCGTAACCGGTCGCAACACTACTCGTACACGTGACAAAACCAACAAAGTGGGATTTGGCGGCGGCGAGATAACCGGGGATAGTAATGAAAAAACGAGCATTGACATTAAAAATTACAACGAATCCGATCATGTTTCCTATCACCGACCAGCCCGTGTGCCACTTCCAACACCTACAAATAAAGAAACACAGAACGGCACGGTAGGATACCCCACAAATACATGGAGAATGCCGAACAATCCATATGGCAGGCCACCATCCTATGGTGGACGATACGGCATGCCAATCTATCCTCCATATGGTGTACCAATGATCCCACCATACGGCATGCCAAACTACCCTCCGTTTGGCGCACCGACCATCCCACCATACGGCATGCCAATCTACCCTCCATATGGTGTACCAATCATCCCACCTGAGATGCCAAACTACCCTCTGTTTGGCGCACCGACCATCCCACAATACGACATGCCAAACTACCCTCTAAATGGCGCACCGAAAGGCTCATCATACGGCATGCTGGGCTACCCTCCATACGGCGCACCGAACTACCCACCATACAGCATGCCGCCCAACCCTCCTAATAATAATAATAATAATAAATTTATTTATTTGCTCTCACAATGGTTATGATCTAATTACATTCTGATGTTTGGTTGAGTATAGGTAGGTATTCACATTGTGAGAGCTGGTGCCTGAAGTAGGTTTGAAAAAAACCTGTATCACAGGTCACCAGGCCCCACTCAGTGGCACCGTACAGACAAGGCATCATGTGATTGTGATATTAGTACAAAACAAATAAAAACTAAAATTAATGGCGCGGCTCACAACCTAATACCCAGTTAAAGCACCGAAGAGCTCATGAAACGGTATTTGTAAATCAAATAACGCATTGAACTTTATTAAATGTTATTTAATTAGATCACATTGTTTTATTTTCAGTAGATGTAACAGCCTGCTGTAAGGAACTGTACAATCTATATAAATAAAAAGAAAAGTCCTGACTGACTAACTGACTGACTGACTGACTCATTAATTTCCAGCCCAAACCCTTGGAACTAGAAAGCTGAAATTTTGCATAAAGTTTGCATTTATAATGTAGACAAGGAATAAGGAAGGATTTATCGAAATTCAACCCCTAAAAAAAATTAAATAGGGGATGAAAGATTGAATGGGGTATCGACATTTTTGTAGTTTAAACCATGAAAATTGGTGGTTTATCATTTTGGTTAAAAAAAAACCACGTGTTTCAGTGTTTTTGGAAAATCAGTCCCTGAGGGCGTAAAATAAGGGATGAATGTGTAAATAGGAAACCCGTTAGGTTTATAGTTCAAACCATGTAAGTTTGTATTTAGCCTCTTGGTTGGTAATTAATAATGTCATGTATCAGCGTTTTTGAAAAATCATCCCAGAAGAGGGTAAAATAGGGGATGAAAAATTTGTATAGACGCTTAAATAGCGACGAAAAGGTTGACCTATATCAGGAACGTTACATGTACCACCGTTTTTGAAAAATCTTCCCAGAAGAGGGAAAAATAGGGGATGAAAAATTTGTATAGACGCTAAAACAGAGACGAAAAGGTTGACCTATATCAGGTACATTACATATATCATCAGCGTTATTGAAAAATCATCCCAGAAGAAGTTAAAATAGGGGATGAAAAATGTGTATAGACGCTAAATCTGAGACGGAAAGGTTGACCTGTATCAGGAACAACCAGGGGCATCTGAGAGCTGACAGTTATGTACAGTCAACAGCAAAAGTAGATGATCAAAATCAGAAATTCAATACTAATTTACTAACACTAATTTATATAATATATTATTAGTTTATTTATTAAAAGTATGTGATTGTCTCCCACATACTTTTGAATCACTTCGACGCCACACAGTTCTGACGCGAACTCGCGAACATTAGTATTGAATTTCTGATTTTGATCACCTACTTCTGCTGTTGACTGTACACATGAGGTATGCTTTAGGCAGGCAGGACGTTGATGGTGAGCACCTGAGTCAGAAGGCAGTGCTCCCGTTATCTTTTACCGGGGGACCACGCTATATGCACGAGCGTACACAAGACGCCATGACATACGTGTGCAAAATTGCAAATACGGCCGTTCAACTCTTATCACATTCACACGTAACACCCGCTGGAAAGAGACCACTAATATACTTTTACCTGGTCAAAAGTCATACGATCGCCACGACATTATTACCAGGGTATTCCACCTAAAGGTGCAAAAGATGATGGCTCTTCTGACCAAAGGTACTCTGTTTAGGGGGATGCTTTCCTTTATATACTCAGTGGAATGACAAAAACGAGGTCCTCCTCACATCCACATCTTGCTGTGACTAGAGCAGCGTATCAACCCAGATCAAATCAAAAAAGTTATTTAAGCAGAAATACCTGAGCTTGAACAGGGCCCTCCCCTTTACGTTATTGTGAAGGCAAACATGATGCATGGTCCTTGTGGTAGTTTAAACTACAAATCTCCCTGCATGAAAGATAGTAGCTGCGTCATGAGGTACCCTCGACCACTTCTCAAGGATATCCGCAATACAGGAGGAGGTCTCCAGCGGAGATCACACAATAAAAAATAGTGAAAGAAGACATTGTTTACCTGGATTAACATATAGGGTAGGGTACTTTTAATCCCGGTAGACCGTTACCGTGGGATATTTTCCGACATCCACGCAGGCGAAGCCTTAGCTTGTTTCTTGTCGTTATGTGTATTTATGTGAATATTGTATATTTTGTCTAAAAATATTGATTTAATTATTGTTGGCAATTTTTCAATAATATATAACACGGCGAGTAGGTAACGTCTTCGTCGTGATCCTTCATTGATGGTAGGTAGGTAGGGTAGGTAGTTCAATTTCAATCACACACATCGCTGACTTGACATAAGCTCCATTTATTTCAATTAAACCACTTACAGGCACTTTTGAAATTATCACTAAGAGTGATTGTCAGCCTGAAAGATGATGCTAGTTGTGTTATCCTCCTCGTTTTGCAGAAGCGTTTCACAAAATAAAGTCGACTATTTCAGATTTCAAAATCCTTTATTAGCACTTCACAACAAAATAGCGATAAGCAACAGTAATTAACACTTAACACTCGTGATGGAGAAGCACGACTTGCTTGCTCGACGACCATTTGGCAACTAACTGTGATCAACAACGGTAAATATTCTAACACTACTCCGGACGTGACGTCACATCCCCCTTCTTTGATAGGTATAAAGTTAGTTGTCAAATGATCGTTTTGAGTTTCTTTTACAAACTATTAAAAATATACTTTTAACTATAAAAATATGTTATAAATTGATTGAATTTGTACAAATAAATATAATAAAATTAAAATGGCTTACAATCGGCCTTCCTGATATTTTCACGTCTCGGGAAACATAGAAATGATAATAATAATTAATTCATCAAAATAGTTCATAAAAAACCTTACAAGCTACATATCCTTATTTTATTCATTTATGTTAAAAGGAATCAAGTATTCATCATCACACGTATCAAACTAATACATTTTTCGCAATCACACTTCCACTAAAATATTAGTACTGAGGCCTCCTTCATATCCTCATATACTTAATAATAATTATGACATAGTATTGAGGTCTCCTTCACATCCTCATAATTATACTAAACAAAATGTGGTATTGAGGCCTCCTCATCGTATCCTCATATACCTACTAAACATAAAATATAGTATTGAGGCCTCCTCATCATATCCTCATATACTGATAATTATATTATACAGTGATAATATACCTCATTCATATTTTCATAAATGCTGAATAAATAAGCAGTATTGAGGCCTCCTTCATATCCTCATATACTAAATAATGATCACACTATCATAAACCAGGATCAAAATAATAACAAAGATGAATAAGGTAATACAGTCTAATCGGCGGTCACGGTTTCCTCATCAGAAATGTTGATGTTGGATCTATTATCCTCATCAGAGTCGGTGCTGTTGGATCTATTATAAACTAACCACGGATGAATTTAATCTACTGAGAATACGCTTTTAAAAGGTCTATTATTTTTTCGTGATATTGGTGTATCTTGAACTTCGTACCTATCATTCCCTAGCACTTTAATTATTCGATACTAGCTGACCCGACAGACGTTGTCCTGTCCCGATCTACCTACTTACCTGCCTATTTACCTACACCTACCCTACACCTACCCTACACCTACCCTACACCTACCCTACACCTACCCTACACCTACCCTACACCTACCCTACACCTACCCTACACCTACCCTACACCTACCCTACACCTACCCTACACCTACCCTACACCTACCCTACACCTACCCTACACCTACCCTACACCTACCCTACACCTACCCTACACCTACCCTACACCTACCCTACACCTACCCTACACCTACCCTACACCTACCCTACACCTACCCTACACCTACCCTACACCTACCCTACACCTACCCTACACCTACCCTACACCTACCCTACACCTACCCTACACCTACCCTACACCTACCCTACACCTACCCTACACCTACCCTACACCTACCCTACACCTACCCTACACCTACCCTACACCTACCCTACACCTACCCTACACCTACCCTACACCTACCCTACACCTACCCTACACCTACCCTACACCTACCCTACACCTACCCTACACCTACCCTACACCTACCCTACACCTACCCTACACCTACCCTACACCTACCCTACACCTACCCTACACCTACCCTACACCTACCCTACACCTACCCTACACCTACCCTACACCTACCCTACACCTACCCTACACCTACCCTACACCTACCCTACACCTACCCTACACCTACCCTACACCTACCCTACACCTACCCTACACCTACCCTACACCTACCCTACACCTACCCTACACCTACCCTACACCTACCCTACACCTACCCTACACCTACCCTACACCTACCCTACACCTACCCTACACCTACCCTACACCTACCCTACACCTACCCTACACCTACCCTACACCTACCCTACACCTACCCTACACCTACCCTACACCTACCCTACACCTACCCTACACCTACCCTACACCTACCCTACACCTACCCTACACCTACCCTACACCTACCCTACACCTACCCTACACCTACCCTACACCTACCCTACACCTACCCTACACCTACCCTACACCTACCCTACACCTACCCTACACCTACCCTACACCTACCCTACACCTACCCTACACCTACCCTACACCTACCCTACACCTACCCTACACCTACCCTACACCTACCCTACACCTACCCTACACCTACCCTACACCTACCCTACACCTACCCTACACCTACCCTACACCTACCCTACACCTACCCTACACCTACCCTACACCTACCCTACACCTACCCTACACCTACCCTACACCTACCCTACACCTACCCTACACCTACCCTACACCTACCCTACACCTACCCTACACCTACCCTACACCTACCCTACACCTACCCTACACCTACCCTACACCTACCCTACACCTACCCTACACCTACCCTACACCTACCCTACACCTACCCTACACCTACCCTACACCTACCCTACACCTACCCTACACCTACCCTACACCTACCCTACACCTACCCTACACCTACCCTACACCTACCCTACACCTACCCTACACCTACCCTACACCTACCCTACACCTACCCTACACCTACCCTACACCTACCCTACACCTACCCTACACCTACCCTACACCTACCCTACACCTACCCTACACCTACCCTACACCTACCCTACACCTACCCTACACCTACCCTACACCTACCCTACACCTACCCTACACCTACCCTACACCTACCCTACACCTACCCTACACCTACCCTACACCTACCCTACACCTACCCTACACCTACCCTACACCTACCCTACACCTACCCTACACCTACCCTACACCTACCCTACACCTACCCTACACCTACCCTACACCTACCCTCCACCTACCCTACACCTACCCTACACCTACCCTACACCTACCCTACACCTACCCTACACCTACCCTACACCTACCCTACACCTATCCTACACCTACCCTACACCTACCCTACACCTACCCTACACCTACCCTACACCTACCCTACAAAAGTATTTTTTTTTTTTTTTCTCTCCGTAAGAACCATCTTCGTACTTCAAGGAATATTATAAAAAAAGAATTATCCAATTTGGTCAAGCGGTTCGCAAGTTATGCGCTTACCAACACATTTAGCGATTCATTTTTATATATAAGATGGACCTCTTAACTTAGGTACTAGTTTTTTACTTTGCCCGGTAGATGGCACATCTCTTTCTATCCTTACTAAATCTCCTACTTTGTAATGTACAATCTTTTTATTTTTGTCATATCATTATTTTTGCTTTTGCTGACTTTTGTTTTATATGTTTCGTTATTTGTTCTCTTATGATTTCGGTGTTTTGAACATCTACGTCTCCATCAGATACTATTTCCGAATTTAATAAAGAATCTGATGTACCCGTTAATCCGATACCAAATAGTGCTTCGGCTGGTGTTTTTCCTATACATACCCTTGTTAATGGTATTATTAAGTCCCCATTGAATTTCAGAAATCTTCTCATCCCAAACATTTTCAGGTTTACCTAAATTGCTAGCAGAGAGAGCGGCTAATACTGTTCGGTTGTATCTTTCAATTTGCCCATTGGCTCTAGGTGTTGCAACAGCATTGAGAATGTGTTTTATGCCTAATCCATTGACAAACTCTTTACAATTCTTAGAAGTAAAAGAAGTACCTCTATCAGATATTAACCTTTTTGGAACCCCAAACGTGTGAAAATATGATTTGAGGGTTTTAACTGAATTGGCTGATTTTGTATTTTTTACAGGCGATATTATAATAAATTTTGTAAAAGCATCAATGATCAAAAGGAGATGGGTGTTTTTATGTTTGTTACGCACGAACGGACCTAAATGGTCAATATGTATTGTATGAAATGGCTGTGGTACCTTTTCAATAGGATGTAGCTTACCCGATCGCTTAGCTGATCGAATTTTGGTGTTTGAGCATTCTAAACACGACTCTACATATTTTTTTATAAACTTTCTCATTTTAGGGAACCAGTACGATCGTTTAATTTTATCATAAGTCTTGTCAAAACTGAAATGGCCAATATCGTCATGATACTTACTCCCTTTGGAACCACCCATTTACTACCATCTTCGCTATTTTTGTACAGAATGCCTCTTTTTAATGTAAAATTTTTGGAGATGTCTACTAATTTATTAGAATCTTTGTCTTGAAGAATTTGTATAATACGCTGTATTTCTGAATCATTTTGTTGAACTGTTGAAATCCAATCTAATGTAATATGTCTAACCTCAATAAAGTTTTCACTTATTGGGTTCCTACTTAAAGCGTCTACATGTGACATGGACTTACCCGGGCGATATATAACATTAAAATCGTACTCTTGGAAGATGTTCCACCACCTAGCCACCCTTGGGAGTATGTCCCGCTTTTCAAAAGTAGCTCTTAACGAATTACAATCTGTTACTATTGTAAAAGGTATCCCTAAAAGATAAACTCTAAATCGCTGAAGAGAAACTATAACTGCTAACGTCTCCAAGTCATACGATGTGAAGTATGCTTCTTCAGGAGAAGTTTGTCGACTAAAATATGCGACGGCATGAAATGGGGAATTTGAATCTGGACGTTGCAGTAAGATACCGGCTACACCAATTTTTGAAGCATCTGTATGTAACTGTGTCTCATTAGATGGATTATAAAACATCAATATTGGCCGTTTTACAAGTTCCTGTTTTAAGGTATTAAAAGCTGTTTCTTGAGGAGAGCCCCAACAAAACTTGGAATCTTTCTATATTATTGCCGTGACCATCTGATTTGACTGCTTGAATGAATTCTCTAAAAGTATTGAGCATATCAGTGGACTCACGTGGTGATCGAAGCTGCCTCTGATGGCAAGAATTCAGCCGTTCCGAACGGCCTCGGCTGCGAGACGCTGGTTGTCTTTCACGGCTACGGCTGCGGTTGTGGGACGCCGGCTGTCTCACACGGCTGCGGCTGCGTGACTCCAGCTGTCTCACACGGCTGCGGCCTCCTGAGGCCGGCGGTCCAGCACGGCTACGGTTGCGAGAGGCCGGCGAACCAGCACGACTACGGCTGCGATAGGTCGGCGGACCAGCGCGGCTATGGCTGCGAGAAGCCGACGGATCAGCGCGGCTACGGCTGCGAGAGGCCGGCTGTCTAGCACGGCTGCGGCTACGAGAGGTCTGAGGACCAGCCCGGCTACGGATGCGAGAAGCCGGTGGACCAGCACGACTACGGCTGCCAGAAGCCGGCAGATCAGCACGATTACGGCTACGAGACGCCGGCTGTCTAGCACGGCTGCGGCTGCGAGAGGCCGGTGATTTTTCGCCATAATCGTTTATTTTCGCTGGAGTTGGTAGGAGCGGGCTACGACTGAGGCTGGTGCGAGGCTCACTATTTCTTTTATCCATTATCCTGGAAGGTAATAATAACTTCGGACAATGTTGCTAAGACTGCGTAGGTAGGTATCTTATTAGACAATGGCAATTATTATTGAACATGGCTAAGTATTATATTTTATCAGGCATGAGCCTGATAAAATATAATACTTAGCCATGTTCATGTTCATGTGATGTCTTCAATCTTATCATATTAACTCTTCAACCCACCTCGGAGTCCGATGACAATAGATTTTGCTATTGTATTGCTGGTTGATCGTCGATGAACCAAAATACAATAAAAGTTCTACTAATACTTAATGTCTTCAACATGGTCAAAGGACAAAACATTTATCGGCAGCAATGGTATAGGAACAAAAGAAGAAAGATAGAAAACAAAAAAAAATGTCTAGTATTATATCGTTAATACTTAGCTGGGTAAATATTTTGGACTGATATTAAATCATGCTCTTACAGTACACATTATTTTTACGGCCTCATCTGGGAATCGAACCCAAGTCCTATCTCAGCTCTTTCCCTATCACTCATAAAGAACAAAGGAATTTACCTGTTAAATTAATGTTTCCTTTGTGTCTTTGCTACACAAAAGAAAAAGAACATAGAATATTTGTTATAATACATAATAAATATTTTTACCTGGAGCGTGCGATATCCCAATTCTGATTTGTTATCCTCCTCGTTTTGAAGAAGCGTTTCACAAAATAAGTCGACTATTTCAGATTTCAAAATCCTTTATTAGCACTTCACAACAAAATAGCGATAAGCAACAGTAATTAACACTTAACACTCGTGATGGAGAAGCACGACTTGCTTGCTCGACGACCATTTGGCAACTAACTGTGATCAACAACGGTGAATATTCTAACACTACTCCGGACGTGACGTCACATCCCCCTTCTTTGATAGGTATAAAGTTAGTTGTCAAATGATCGTTTTGAGTTTCTTTTACAAACTATTAAAAATATACTTTTAACTATAAAAAAAAATATGTTATAAATTGATTGAATTTGTACAAATAAATATAATAAACTTAAACTGGCTTACAGTTGCATGTTTCAAAAAGTCATAATAATAATAATATTTGTTATCAAAAGCCATTTACAATTTGTCCATCTCAAAGAAATATAAAAATGCCAATAGGCGAAGTACAACACTATGCATTTTTTTTCTATGGAGAATAACGTGCAAGAAACCCATAATCACTCTTTGAAACCAAAATATGATACACCAATGTTATGGTCGAATCATTTAAACACTTGAAAACCAAATTCCACTTTTACACATTTGTACACGCGCACAAGCGTCATATTTTCTGCCTCCCTCCTGCGGCGGAAGCGTGTCGTACCAGTACAAAATCTTATTACGTAAGTAGTTGAATAAAATGTAGAAACAATAGTGAAAGTATTATCATTTAATTCTTCTACCATTAAACAATACTAATATTCTCAAATAGAAAGGCGTCTTCACATTTTGATCTAAATTAGTAGCTGCATCACTCTTTTCAACTTCAATATTACTGGGCGATAACATTTTTGGTGATTTGAAGAAATTAATACAACAAAAGCTCTTCATTTAAATAGCTGTGTAAAATAATCTTGTTGATTTACACAAAGCAACTCATTATTGAAACCTATTAAGTTCTCGTATTAAATTAGAACATTGAGGCATAGAATCTTGAAATCATGTCGTAAGTGTTATAACCAGTTTTATTTTTAAGGTTATGTACTAGTGTAACAAACAAGAAGCCTATAGGTAATAAAAGTGGAGGCAACTCTCTGAATAACTAAGTGAAACCAACTAGGTATAGGTATAGCATCAATTTAAAATTTACAATACAATATTTTTAACAAAAAACACATTCCAAATTTAAATTTTGAAGATGAAATTAATTTGCATTGACATTTAGGTCATTGGTCCTGTTCGATGAATCTAGTACTATCATATTATATATCATAACATCATCATATCATTCATATCATTATTATATCATATCGTATTATTGGACCCCTGTTTGTAAATAACGTTAAGAATTAGGCATTTCGTTGTTGTTTATTATATTTTGAATAACATTTGTTCTGTTTTTGACCTTAACTAAATGTGTTTGAGTGAAATCAATGGAAAATAAAAAAGTAAACAAACACGGTTGGCGCCAAACTTCCGATTGTGAATCTCAAAAACTCTGTTACCACTACTGATTTATGTTGAACTATGGTTGAAATCGACCAATTATTAAATGCTTATTTATTCATTTCTCCTGTACATGGAGTTTGGGTGCGCGCAATCCACAATTTTCATATTTTTTAGCCTCGACTATCAGGGTCATCAAAATGGCGATGGTTGCATTTTCACACTTAAATTTTCACAAGGTAAATTCAAATACTTGTGTGCTAAATCTAAATGATTGAATGGCGCTGACATATGAGCTTTTTACCAAACCCCTTTAATTAATGCTCACTCGTAAGATTTGATGGGTGTCATATTCAATATTTACACTTTTTAATCAGGATGACGTATGCGTTAATTCTGTGGACCAATCGGACCCACTACCGAGCCGGCGGAGGTTTGACAGTTAGGGTCCAATTGGATCCACTTCCGAACTATACGGTTAAATCGTTTAGTTTACGGTTGTGTTACGTTTATTTACTAAAATCTTATTATTGATATTATGAATGAATCCAAACTGCTGAAAATAGTAATGCTACATAAAAATAAATGGCTTAATAGGTGGTACAAATTCTTAACACTACAACATAAAAAGTATGCGGTACAGGAACCGCCGTTCGTCTTTGGCGTGCTGCAAGAATGCAATGAAATTACGTGTCGTCCAAAACTGATAATTCGCATTAGCACCTTATTAGGCTTTATTATGATGTCTCTCTAATTGAAAATGTCAAGGATAAATAAATGAATGTTGAGAATGAGAGGAAAGATCCTTATTGCAATATTGACTTAGAAGGTTCACAGAATTCTGACTATGTCATCGAACCCAAGGGACAAAGAAGAACCATTTATTTGCAAGTTTTACCATGTTGTAATACAAAGTTCTCACAGAGTGACGTATCTGCTTCAAATGAGTATAAATAAATAAATAGATACCGAAGGGCTTTCTGGCTACTTCTAACCTAGAGAGTACGCTTAGACCAATATAAAAAACTAATGAATGAATTAGTAAAGCACCAACTAACGCAACTACAGTATCATGATTGAGGCGCCCAACCGAAAAACGCTTGCCCTGAAAAACCATCAAAATAATGTTTATCAAAATTTAGCGCGGAGGGTGACGAAGTGACATTAACGAATCTACCAAATAGGCAGACAAGTGATGTAAATCGTTGTTTTATAATCGCGGAGTTGAAAAAGTACATTGATTAAACATTATTTGTGACATTATTTCCCATAAAACGACTGTCAGTGTCAACGTTACTATCAGCTGCCGTTTCGTTCTGAAAGAATGAGCTTTTCGTAATTTTTTTTAACTTTTAACATCCATTTTTATTGCGGGGTTTTAAAAATATTTTAAATGCCTGAAGATACTCTTTAGGTACCAAAGAGTTTAAACATTAGAATTTCAACTTCTCTAAACATTTTTTTTTTGTACAAATTCTGCCATGATTCTTTGTTTAATAACTATTTGCCGATATCTTCAGCTTATCCAACAAGCCAATAGATGGCGTTGATCTCATATGAATTAATCAATACCGACGTAATTTGCGATAGTTCTAACATGATCCTACAGAGGGCATTATTATCAATGACGAATAGTTCTGTTAATCAGTTAAATAGTAAACTAATAAGTAACATATGTATCCAATCCAAAAGCTCACGTGTAATATGGCAGCTACGGGTTCTCACTGTGACACGGCCATTCTGATCGGTGGTGCGCGCTCTGCACCTGCCGTTGCCGATGTCATCGCCGTAGTGTTTTGTGGTTGTTTTCTGAAATTGTCGAAATTTTGTCGGCAGATTATTGTTGTTTCTATTATCCTACAATGTTCACCAAATTGTAGAATTTGTTACTGGACAGTTCTTTTTATTGGTTGTACGTTGTTTCATAGCTAATAGTTTTATAGAATTTCGTTTAACATAATTTTTTTCTTATAATTTCGTTTCATAGATTAATCAATACGCAGAATACTTACTTCGAAGATTTTTAAATTGTTGATTTTTGTTTCACATAAAGTTTAATGTTAGAATAATCATATCACAGAATAACAAATCAAATATTCTTTATCCATTATATTGTTTATTTAATATAAAACTTATCACCAAGAATGGGGGTCTCAGTTCTAAACAAAGCTACTGCGCGTGCGCGCAAGCAACCATGCAGCATGCAAGCAAGTATGCAGCGTGCAATCTACCATGCAGCATGCAAGCAACCATGCAGCATGCAAGCAAGCATGCAGCGTGCAAGCAACCATGCAACATGCAAGCAACCATGCATAATGCAAGCGAGCATGCCACATGCAGCAGGCATGTTTTCTGTCACGGCTCCGGCGTTGCGGGGCTCCGGCGTTACATTTTTCTGTTCCTACCTACCTAAACCTAATCCTTGAAGAGTTCGAGAGCTGTACCATAAATAACTATGCACTCCAGTTTGAAGAGATGGGTGGGAACAGAGACTGTGTCAAACGCCTTTTTCAAATCTAGGAAAATACTAGTGCACTTTTGCTGTTAATCTAATTTTTTTTAAACAAATTGTGTTAGGTCAATAACTGCGTCCTCGGTGGAGACTCTTCTTTTGAACCCGTATTGGTTGGGTGCTATAATTTTGTACTTGCTAAGATAGTTTACTAGGCGACTGTTTATCAACTTTTCCATTACTTTAGAGAGAGCCAAAAGCACCGGTCTATAATTGTTGACACAGTCTCTGGTCCGGCCTTTATGAATTGGGTGGACCAGGGCCCTCTTGAGTGCTTGTGGGTATACTCGTTCTGATATTGAGATGTTAATTATATAGGTTATCAGAGGCACAAGAGTATTCCAACAGACCCTCAGAAGGTTAGTCGGTATTCGATCCCAATCAGTTGCACTATCGTGTCTCAGGCTCATGATGGTGGACTCCACCTCAGATTGGGCCACTTCAAGGAACACAATAGAATTAGCGCAGGTGTTTAGCTTAGGGCAGTTGTGCATTAGCAGGAATTATTGCTGCTAGGTCAGCGCCAATCGTGGCAACGTAGTTACAAACACTGTTAATTGCTGCTTTTGGATCAGATTTGGTGTTCAGCAGTTCTGTAGGTAATGCACATTTCTTTTTTGTGTTGGTGATGTCTTTTATTTTATTCCAGAGTGGTTTGGGATTGTGTTTGGCTTTTTCTAGTTCGTATTTGTAGTGTAATGTTTTAAGTTTTCTAAGGAGGCTGTTACAATAGTTTCGATACCGTTTGTATGTGGTTTGTAGGATTGAATTATCAGGTGACTTTCGTGCCCTATTATATTCTAAAGATTTGCAAAGAACCTCTACTTTCATTTGACCGAAAAAAAAAACATTTTAAATAGGATTTAAAATATTAGACTGAAGATACTATTTAGTACCCAAGAGTTAGGAATTAGAATTTCAACTTCTCTAAACATCTTTATTTTTTTTTGTACAAATCCTGCCATGCCGCATGTGGTAGAATATGTTGAGACCTTTTTAATTTTTAAGACCACATTATCACTATAATATACACATTCTGACAGATAACTGATTATATAATTATTTCAATAAAACCTAAAACAAAAACATTTTCACCTTCTTTATTTCGAAAACCTTGGATGATTGTTATGAAATCTCCATAAATTACCCAAGCAAAATAACAAATATTACAAAATAAATGAACATGATTAAACTACCTACGTAGTGTTTGTGGTCGATAAAATTCTCTTAACTATTCAGTGCCTTTGACACATTTCTTATCATAAAGTAGTTTCAGTTGGAAAGATAAACTTCTTATCAGTTTTTTTTAATGTTTCGGGAATCCCGATACACAGTCAACCGGCTATGGTAGGTAACAATCTGATGACGACAGTGCCTTTACATCGTACTTACCAGTAAGCGCGGTTTTTCCAGCTCAAGTCTTATTCACTAACCTGCTGTTGACCGTCCTTAAGTCAGTGCTAATCCATACTTCCATACTTTAATATTATAAATGCGAAAGTAACTCTGTTACGCTTTCACGACGAAACGGCTGAACCGATTTTGATGAAATTCTGTATGAATACAGATTTAACCCCGGGGATGGACATAGGCTACTTTTTAATTTCATTTACATCCGCGATACCCGACATTCACGCGTCGCGGTCAAAAGATAGTAAATTTATAATATTGTAGTGTCTGTAATGTGAAAAAAAAAATAAAGTTTAAAAACTAAAACCCGACCACAACAAAAAGTGATCTAAAAAGTACGAAACAAGAAAATATTTCACACAGAACTCATGACATAGGTACAAAATGGTCAAGGTAAAGCCGTGGTTGCATGCCTGTGTCCCATATGGGTGCGTTGAATTATAATGGCATGCAACCACGGCTTTACCTTGACCATTTTGTACCTATGTCTTGAGTTCTGTGTGAAATATTTTCTTGTTTCGTACTTTTTAGATCACTTTTTGTTGTGGTCGGGTTTTAGTTTTTAAACTTTATTTTTTTATTGAAACCATTTTGGACTTTAAAAACCAGTAGTAGTTTTTTTTTTAATCATTTGTGACAAGTCACAGCTAAGTATTATATATTTAAAAGGTACTACCCCTTTCCAATGATACCAAACACGGTATGCGTATCTTAATTTTTTTTTCTTTCCTTTTTTTTAATAATTTGTGATAAGTCACAACTAACTATTATTGTTATATGGAGTAACTAAGGCTACTTTTATTTTAGTAAAAGAAATGTGTTCCACGCAAATAAAACCGAATTTAATTTCACCTAAAACATTTCAACTATTATCGTTTCGTTTTTTTTTACTTCATAGAGGTCACGTCTGCCACTGTATCAGTTGACCTGTAATCAATTCGGTTTTTGTTTTCATTACTCCAACGTTTTATTTAGTCAATAAACTTTTTACCGAAGTTACACTTAGCCGAAATAACATTTGTTCGAAGTATTGTTTCCGAACATTCATTATACCACTGTTTTAATTAGGTACCCTATTTTCATTTCAGTCTATTTCAATTTGAGTGAAAATAAATCTTTGAAAGAACTTTCAAAACTAACGACGCTGCGGCGTTTGGGTGACCTCACGCGAGCTTATCGTCGCAGATGGTTTTAAAGCTCACCACCTGCTCCTAAGCTCGCGGGCCGCCCTACCCCTCCGCGCCTACGCGGGCTTAAATTACACTCCAAGACTGCGTGAAATCGGTTTTACAGCGATTCGTCACTAAATTTTGTAGCACAACATAGGTATTGACTTTTTATGACACTGGTAACCAAATAATATTCCATAAAATTTTGTTTCGATATAGTGAAAATAATGGCAAATAAATCATTTGGCAAATGAAAAAAGTTCAAAAGAAGCTTCGGCCAACAGCCGGAAAAAAAACAAATCATAAAGTCCATTAAGTATATGCAGCATGCAAGCAAACCTGCAGCGTGCAAACAAGCATGAAACATGGAAGCAGGCATGCATCATGCCGCAAGCATTATTTCTATCACGGCTCCGGCGCTACGGGGTTCGGGCAGCTTTACGCGAGCTTACCGTCGCAGATGGTTTTGATGCTCACCACCGCAGCTTTCTGGTTGGCTTCACCGGCCAGCCGCAACCCCGGCGGCGGGCTTTCAAAGCACTAGCTCTTCAGCTCGCGGGCCGCCCCACCCCTCCGCGCCTACACAACTACAAGATTGCGTGAATTCAGTTTTGCAGCGATTCGTTTCTGGCACAAAATTTTACACAACAATTTTAAACATATTGACTTTATAAGACACTGTTTTTATTTAATATTGAAAATGCGATCAAGTAACTGGCTATATATTTAATCGAATAATATTCTGTAAAATGTTGTTTCAGTGTGGTGAAAATATGGCATATAAATCATTTCTCAAATGAAAAAAGTTTAAAAGAGGCTTCGGCTAATAGCAAAAAGTTATTTTGTAAATCGGCGAAATATAGTTCGGTAAAATAATACCTACGACACATGATACTTCGATGATCTAAAAATATGTCAAAAAATGCATAGGTATAGCAAAAAAGACGTTGGCCAATTGTTTTCGGTAAGTTGAAATTCGAACCGAAAAGTGATCGTTTTCCGTTTTAAGGAGTAATAAATAGGGTTCCGTACAGAAAAAAATCAAACCCTGCAAATTAATCTATACAACTATGTATATATGTACATACAAATACAATACATATTATGTACAGACGCCAGCACATCAAGCTATACCAAACTGTCAAATTTTTCACATTTTTGAAATAAAGTTGAAAATCTGTTAAAGATATTTGACAGATTGTTGTAGCTTGATGTCTGCCTGCCTCTGTACATACAATCTATATCTACAAAAATAAAAAAAAATTGAAGTGTCTGTTTGTAATGTCAAAACAACAGCTTTTTACTAATTACATGTGAAAGTAAGTACATACCCCCAAAAAATCAATATTAAACATATTTGTCTGGCTGTTTGTTAATTCCGTCTAATCTGTGAAAAGGCTGGACCGATTTCGACTGGAATTTTATTGGCAGATAGCTGATGTTATAAGAAGTAACTTAGACTTAGGCTTTCATTTTAGAAAACAAAATGCGGCACTGCAGTGCCGGGTGAGCCCAAACAACACCCTGAACGCATTATTATACTGAACACGGAGAGCGTTGTACTGCTTCTGGGTGTATGACACCCACAGGCTGGCTGTGTACAGGGGCGTACAAAACGCTCTGAATAGAGTTATTTTGACGGCCCCCGACCAACGAACAAACCTGCGTGCGATCATATTCGCCCTTACAGACAACTCTCTCCGCTCCCTATCGATGTCCGCATCGTCCCTCAGGTCAGAGCTCACGATATGTCCGAGATACTTAAACTGTTGAACCCTTTTCAACTCCACACCGCTCAATCTAATAGGTGGAACAGAATCCGGACCGCTCCGACCCCTGGCCGGAAAGACCATGCATTCACTCTTCTTTTCGTTATAGAGCAAACCGTGACTCTGCGCATAACGCTCACATAATTATGCCCAGCAACCTGGACAGACCACACACTGAGGCGCTCAGCAGCACCATGTCGTCCGCGTAGCTAATATTGTTGACATTAACACCGTCAATATGGCAGCCGACACGGGTGCTGCTAAGCTCCTCTATCAGTGCGTTCACGTACAGGTTGAAGAGCTTCGGCGAGGTCAACCCTCCCTGTCTCACCCCAGCACTCTAACCTGTACGGTTCCGACAAAGCACTCGACCATCGAATGACGTTGACCTGGACTACTTGAAAATGTCTATCAGTTCGAGAGGCATTGATATGTTATTCAGTTTCTGCCATAGGATGTCATAGCTAACCAGGTCGAACACCCTCGAGAGGTCAAGAAAGCAGGCATAAATAGGTGTGCTCCTATCGGAGTAGTACTTGACAGTTTGCTTCAGACACGAGATACCTGACTCAGTAGACTAGACAGTCCCGGTTTAAAACCAAATTGGTTGTCATGAATGTTTACATACCGGTCAAGCTGTGTATTAAGCAAACTGTCAAGAACCTTAGCAAGCACTGTGGCTAGTGAAATGGACCTGTAGTTGTTTGTGTCGCTCAGGTCTCCAGTTTTACTCTTCACAACAATTGGTACCACCACGGTCCTCATCATATCTGATGGTAAGTACGCATGTCTTATACAAAATGTATATAACATGGCAAGAACTCGGGGCAGGTGAACGCCGGCATGCTTCAGATGCTCAATGCTAAGGCTGTCATGGCCAGGAGACTTTCCACGTGACATTGACTTTATAACTCCCCGAACGTCCTTCGCTAAGAACCGGATATTCATCTCCTGTCCATGTGACCCCCCCACACTAAATGACCGTGATGGCCCCAATGGCGATTTTACCGCAAAGTGATCCCTAAACATGTCCGCAATACATTTCGGTTCACTCACACCGTTGACGCTCACGGGTAAGCCCGGTTTACTATTTAGCCTACTAGTAGTCTTCCAGAAGTTACGAAAGTCACGCTTCGAATGGTGTGAAGTGAGGATATCCATCTTTATCTGCTCCCTATTATTTTGGCACCACTTTAAGTGTGACTCTGCGACTCTCCCGCATCTCCTCCCAAACACGACCTTCACTCGGTTTACCCCACTGTACCCATTCCATAAATTTAGACCGAGCTACCCCGTGAGCGTCACGCTGATGGTAAGTACGCATGTCCTATACAAAATGTATATAACATGGCAAGAACTCGGGGCAGGTGAACGCCGGCATGCTTCAGATGCTCAATGCTAAGGCTGTCATGGCCAGGAGACTTTCCACGTGACATTGACTTTATAACTCCCCGAACGTCCTTCGCTAAGAACCGGATATTCATCTCCTGTCCATGTGACCCCCCCACACTAAATGACCGTGATGGCCCCAATGGCGATTTTACCGCAAAGTGATCCCTAAACATTTCCGCAATACATTTCGGTTCACTCACACTGTTAACGCTCACGGGTAAGCCCGGTTTACTATTTAGCCTACTAGTAGTCTTCCAGAAGTTACGAAAGTCACGCAACGAATGGTGTGAAGTGAGGATATCCATCTTTATCTGCTCCCTATTATTTTGGCACCACTTTAAGTGTGACTCTGCGACTCTCCCGCATCTCCTCCCAAACACGACCTTCACTCGGTTTACCCCACTGTAGCCATTCCATAAATTTAGACCGAGCTACCCGTAAGCGTCACGCACATGCTTGTTCCATCCGATCACCGGTTGTTTTCTTCTCGGTTTGACAACAGTATGACTCTCAGAGGCGGCTTTATACAAAGTACTTTAGTACAAACATAATTAATCCCCGCTGATAACCGACAATCTCGCGGACGAAGTCGCGGGCATCAGCTAGTAAATTATAATCCTACTCTAAATTGTACAAATAACTACCGCAGTGATACCCTAACTACTATTTCGATATTCCTCACACCTAAATCCGAAAATGAGGTGAGGAAACAGATATTATTGTTGAAAAATACCAACTCTGAAGGCTATGATGAACTTAATACCCGAATTATTAAGACATGTGTCAATGAATTAGTTAATGAGATAAGTCAACACCCCGCGTGTGGACTTATCTCATTAACTTATCCTTTTCACAAGGGGTCTTTCCTAACGCTTTAAAAATATCTGTTGTCAAACCGATATTTAGAAAGGTGAAAAAAATGACATGAATAATTATCGCTCCATAACACTAATACCCATCATGTCAAAAATCTATGAGAAATGTATGTATCAAAGATTAATTAGCTATTTCGAGAAATTTTATATTATAAAAAAAGAGTTATTCGGTTTACAGAAACATAAGTCCACATCCTTAGCCATCTTTTCACTATTGAAAGCAATATTGACCAATATTAACAACATACAGCTAACGACAGGGCTATTCTTTGATCTGTCAAAGGCATTTGATCTGGTTTCACATGAAATATTACTACAAAAACTCGAGGCTATCGGTATTAGAGGGCTGCCGCTTCAGTGGATATCGTCGTACTTAGATAACAGACAACAGAGAGTCACTGTCGCTAAACTTAATAAAAGTGGGGACATGACAGAATATTTTTCTAAATTCATATACGTTCTAATTTCTTTTAGCTGAACGCCCGCGAGAGGACGACACCTGTGGGTAAATTAGAGCGCAGTTCCGTGTTTATTAAAAATTAAAAAAAGTAGAAGTGTATTTTTCGTGTTTGTGTTGGCTTGAAAGCAAAGTTACGGCCGTTATTTATCACTACAAGAACTATCCGTGCTGTGAATGAACTCAAAGTGCTGTTTTCTGTGAATTTTGTGAAGTACATAATTCCACAAAATTCTAGTTTACTTACTACCTATTTCTCGGACAGTAATCAATAATCACCGAACAAATCATAATTACCTAATAAACATACAGTGTGTCTTAAGCATCAGAGTTTGGTTCTATTTAAATACTCTAAAATCGGCCTGGCTGCAAGTTTAACAGCCTTCAAATTGGCAAGTCTATGAAGATAATAAACATCTTTTTGTTGATAGGCGCCATCTGTTTTTATCCGGCAGAACCACTTCGTTTTGACTCATCGATCGATACGAATGCACCACCTACGAAATATTATTTCGACGACTATCACTCAACTCTCGTGGTTCACTTACCAGTGTCAGTAGATGAAACTAGGTGGCGCTGGCAGTACTGTCCTGAGCACACATCGTTTATTTACATAGTTGCTCTTACGATTGAATTCACATAGTTACGTGTTCGTCTAGTCCCTGAATGCAATAATGCTTTGTATTCAACGCTCACCCCCTACTACACCTAATACAAAAATTCAAAGGGTGCGGTCTAGTCCAGAAATATCCGCCACCCAAATGGACGTCGAAACAGACAAACACAAATATCACAAATATCACGGCGAGAAATAAACCAAGTAAGAGATTATGCCCTGACATCTCCCCAGACAAGCCATTTAAGACCGAATCTTTTGAGAACAGAATTATGAACATGCTCACCAACTGGAAGAAGGAGCAGGATACTTTATTAAAAAAACTTCGCCTCTGACTTGGTGGCAGTTAAACAACAGGATAAAGAGATAAAATAGATTAATAGCGAAATAGAAAAATCAATTGAATTCATTAACAAAGACTTTGAAACTATAAAAAAATTCTATAGAAAAGTTAGAACAAGAGCGGATCGATCAGCGTGCCTACATACTTGAACTTGAAAAGAAAGTAAATGACATGCAACTTACGATCAGCAGCTATCGAAATAAGGAACGTGCCCAGTAATGACGCAGAAACTATCGGTGACCACACGTCTATATTATTAAATACCTGCAATACCATTTAAGTACCCGTAAAGACCTCCGACCTTCGAGACATATATCGTCTTCCTGGGAAGAAAGAGCTGAATAGACCGTAATCATTGCCGATTTTCTGACCGTTCCACTAAAAGTTAAAGTATTTGAAGCTTCCTGCGATTTCAATAAAGATCATGTCAAGGCAGATAAACTGAACTCTGCACATATAGAAATTAGCGGTTATACAAAACCGATATATTGCGGGTCTCAAAACCACCGTATCCACCAAACACCTTCTTATCAGGAGAGACAAAAAACTTAATAACTTTTCTTGTGATTGACCTAGCTTGTTGTGTTTTTGCATGTAGCTATATATTTCCACTACAATTATTATGGGATGCTTGATTTTAAGGTATTCCCGCTATAACACTAGTTTTTGGGTGATACGTCTATTTGACATGACGACTATACGGTAAAACTCCATCAAAATTCTCCCAAAAAAGCATGGATGTTATGGACGTAAAACCCGTCTCCTTAAATCTATATATATAAAAGGCAAAGGTGACTGACTGTTGTATCAACGCACAGCCTAAACCGCTGATCGTAGAGACCTGAAACTTGAAGGGTGTGTTCTTTGTATGACGTAGGCATCCACTAAGAAAGGATTTTCCGAAATTCTACCCCTAAGGGTGTGAAAAACGGGGGCAAAGTTTGTATGGGACAACGTGATTCCTTGGTACAATCTACTTCAAATTTCGCATAAACATTCTTTAACAGAATTGATGGAAGATGGGTTTCGTATTTTATTGAAATTCACCACATAACGGAGTTAAAAATGGGTAGAAAGTTATTTTGAGGGTGATTTGCATCGAAGTTGATATCAATACTCCTTAGTGCTTTTGATTTAAATACATTTTATTTTGACACATGTCATGTTTGAAAACTCAACTCAAAATAAATATTATTACCATATTATTATCTTAGAATAATAACGCACATATTATATTACTCTGTGATTATTACATGATACTGCAGAAGAATTACATATAATTGTTAATACATTAAATTAAACGATTATAAAAATAGTGTGGCGAAGAGAAACACTTTCAAAAATTTTCGAAAATTCCCAATCGTCAGAGACATTTGTTTGTTTTGTGGAATTGCAAACCCAGTACTTTTGTAGGAGAAATATCGGTATTATCTGTCCGAAGACTTCTTGCGAGTTTTGAGATCAACTACTAAAGGTGACATTGAATACAATGAGAAACGTATTCTTAACAATTCTTACTTCTCTTCAAAACGTCGTCGCTTACATCGGCGTCATTCCTGTGGTCAAGTTTGGGTTACCGGCCCCGCAATCATTGGCACATTAAAATCGTGGAATACACTGCCGAAACCAATTACGATCCAGGTGCAATGAGTACTATCGTAAATAACCACGTCAGCGTGTTCAAACCAAGACATGATGGGTAGGGTCACAGTTCTGTTTAGTGGCGATTTCCGGCAGACGCTGCCTGTGGTGACGCGAGGAACTAGGGCTGACGAGGTAAATGCATCGTTGAAACGATCAACGGTCACGAGTTTATAAATCCCGCTTGACCATCAATATGCGTGCTCAGCTTGGAGGCAATTCACGTGTTCAAGAATTCTCCGATGTTCATTTCAAAGTTGGTGAAAGCTCTCTACCAGAGGAGAGAGGGCAGGTGGATCTAACAGAGACTCTTGGTATTGTAGTATCTACAATAGAACAACTGATTCATGTTTTGTACAGCGACACCAGTCAAATACCGCATCAACAGATTTTGGGTGTGTCAACAGGCTATTATAACACCCAAAATTGATCAAGCTGCAGCGATCAATAAAAGTATTTTGTTTCTCTCAAATTGAAGGGAGAGAAGTAGTATACATCTCAATGAACACTGTAGTCGAGCAAGATGACGCCACACGTTACGCCGTAGAATTTGGAATAGAATTGCTTACGGCAAGTGGACTTCTAGCGCACATCATCCAGCTGAAGGTCGGTGTACCTATTATTTTGTGTAACAGAAATCGGCTCGAAGTCGTCTGTCTGCAGAGAAATATCATTGAAGCTGAAATTAACAGGATGTGGCGTTGGTGAGAGTGTTTATACCACGTATACCACTGATTCCCCACAATTACCCCTTCCAATTCAAGCGTGCGCAATTCCCTGTGAGCGTGTGCTTTGGCATGACTATAAACAAGTCTCAGGTCGGTCGGTGTTTGTCACACTGAAGGCTGCGGTTGTCGATCTCAGGACCAGCTGCTTTGCCTACGGCCAACTATACGTCGCTTGCTCTCGCGGAGTCTCGCGTCACCTGTCCTGACTTTCTGTACATTTTGACTAACGGCAAAACTACGAATATAGTTTACAGAGAGGTTTTATAAATATATAGCCAAGGTTCCTTAATGTGTTTTCTTCTTTTCAAACATATTTGGGTTTGGTTGGAGTTTCAACATTTGTTGTGTACGGTCACCAAAGGAGATAAGTATCCATGTCGCCGGAAACAGTTGAAGGTTACTTAGAAACCGATAGGTTTTTATGAATAAAATAAAATACAATTTATAGAGAATAAACTGTTCAATGATTTAATAAAATTTCATTTGAAAGCCCCCATTGGTTTCTAAGAAATCTTCAACTATTCCCGACGACATGGATACTTATCTCTTTTGCGTACTGTACGTATGTGTAATAAAATAAAAGTATATTTGCATACAGTATAATAATATTATACTGTATGCAAATATAAAATCTATATATATAAAAGCGAAAGGTCATTCAGTCACTCATCACGAAATATCGAAAACCGCTTGACATATTAAGATGAAATTTGGCAGAGAGGTAGTACATAGTTAGTAGACGTCCGCTAAGAACGGATTTTGCTACAGGGCCGGATTAAGAAGGTCTAATGGGTCTCGCAAGTTTGTATGAAAGTCCTTCATTTTTTGCACTACAAACTTGATTATCGGCAGAGAGGTAGGTAATTAGTAGTAGACGTCCGCTTACAACGGATTTTACGGCAGGGCTGGATTAAGGAAGTCTAATGGTTCTCGCAAATTCGTATGAAAGTTTTGATTAATTTTTGAACTATCGACCTGAAATTTAGCAAGTCTAGAGTTTATGAGTAGGAGACATTTGCTAAGAAATAATTTTGTGACAGCCTGAACTTGCTCTCGCAAGATTATATATATATATAAATCCTTGGCTTTTTGCATTTGTAAATTGGTAAAGAGATAGAATATAGTTAAGTTATGTCACGTAGAAACCGATTTTACGACAGGGCCAGTTTAAGGGAATATAACCTAACTCTATGTGTTCAACAAACATTTATTGATGACTTATACAACAAATAGAAAATACAACTTAATGAAATTCAGACGAATCAAGGTCTTAATATTTTTTGTTATAACATTCGTAATAAATATTTCTTTGTTTTTCCCCTGGGTACTGCTGTGACGCTTTTTTGTAGTTAAAAGTATCTTATAATACGTAGAACCTGGTATTCACATATTACCATATTAATTACCAAATTCCAGACAATATTTTATACATCTTTGTTTATCCCACATTGACCATCGTTTTCTGTAAAACTATAGATTTAATTTTAGAATGCTCACATTTAAACAGTTTCGAGTAGACTTAAGAGTCGGAAAAGTTTTCCCCGCAGCACACAGGCCATGCCGGGCCAGGACCGACCACGTACGGTCAGACGTAAGTTGTGGGAATATCACCCACCGCCACTGAACTTCTTTCAACCCTTCCTGGGTTGAAAGTTGGCACTTGGCACTCGGAAGTGATTTGCAGTGGCCTAAATGGAAAGCAGTCAATAGAGTGTGCTCCCAAAAAGGCCGCTGTAAACACAAACTAACAAAATGGGGGATTATAGATCCCATTGATACCCAGTGTGAGTGCGGTGCTCCTGACCAGACAATGGCCCACTTACTACAGTGCCCAAAGTGACCCGTCACCTGCACCTTAGAGGATATTAAAAACGCCACTATTGCTGCGATTAATGCAGCTCCTACTGGGTCTAAGCAGTCTAACCACGGATATGAGTCTATCACAAAAAAAAAGAACACAAACATCGATTCGAAAAGAAGAAGACCACTGTATCATAATCACAAATGCCATCTCTTTAAATATTATAATGAATTGAAATAAACTGCAGCCTGAAAATTAAACCATAAATGTGGTGTATACGTAGGGTTTACGTAAATAACAACATCTATTTTTTTTTATTGGTGCCTTAAAATAGGCATTTTCTGTTGACTGAAATATAAAAATAGTTTCCGTTCAATAGCATTAAACTTCATATCTTCATAACCACACGGACGAAGTCGCGGGCAACAGCTAGTTATTAATATTAATACAAATATTAATTTTTACCTAGTTGGTGACTTAAAATATTGCAATTTAGGAATGAGAACGCATCAAAACTACCGTTATTTACGTGATTTTAAAAAGTCATACGCCTGTCTGGCTTGTCATTAATATATTGAGAGGTGTTTGAATTCAAAGTAGAAGTATAAACCATTTTTGTTCTACAATCTATATGGCCCGACACGTTTTCCTTGGTTTATAATAAAATTGAAAGTCGTACGTGCATAATAATAATCCAGCTCTCGGATTCCATATACCTTAGATCCCTCTCTTCAATTGAGACCTATAAATATTTGGGTATGGCGGAAGCGTTGGGCATCAATGCTGCTGACATGAGACAATCGTTGAAGGAGCGCTTCTTTGACCGCCTGAGGAAAGTATTCAATAGTGTTCTGTCAGGCGGAAATAAGGTGCGCGCCTTCAACGGTTGGGTCATGCCGGTCCTGATGTACTCTTTCGGTATACCTACTCAAATGGATTCAAACGGAACTCGATGCCCTTTATAGGAAAGTCCGTACATTGTAACCAGCATATCGTCTGCATCACCCACGGTCATCGGTGATGAGACTGTATATCCCGTGGAAGTGTGGAGGTCGTGGCTTCTTAAATGCTAAGACCCTGCACAACCGTGAGATATGCAGTCTCAGGGAATATTTCCTAGAAGTCGACGTGGGGATGCATTGAGATGTAGTTGCAGTGGACAAGGGCCTCACCCCGCTCTCCTTGGCAAAAGAGAACTGGTGCAAGCCTGTAGTGCTTGAGACTAACGATCGCGAGGAGGTTTGGAAGAGCCTTACACGGGCTCGATGTGGATTTCTTAGCGTCCGTATCCTGGCTACGATTCGGTGATCTATTTGGAGATACCGAAGGTTTTGTCTGATTAATTACGGACGACGTTATTTTAATGAACAACTACCGGAGATTTATTGTGAAGGATGGCACGGTTGACATTTGTCGGGCATGTCACCAACCGAGAGAATCAATCCGTCATATTATCTCTGGATGTTCTCGTCTTGCTAACGAAGATGCAAGTAGCATAGGCACAACCTTGTGGCCAGGATTATCCATCAGCAACTTGCTCTGAAATACAACCTCGTGGAATCAGAAGTACCATACTACAGGTATGTGCCCGATCCAGTTCTTGAAAATGGCAATGTCACATTGTACTGGGATCGATCCATCATCACTGACAAGACTATTGTAGACAATAAGCCTGATGTAGTGGTGGTGGATCGATTGGAGAGGCGCGCAATTATTATTGACATAGCAGTTCCGCATGACGTGAACCTCGTGAAGGTCGAGAAAGACAAGCAGATAAAGTATCTTGACTTGGTCCGCGAGGTTGTCGACATGTGGGATGTGGATTCAGCGATCATAGTGCCGATAGTTGTAACAGCCAATGGCTTAATTGCCAAAAGCCTCAACCAACATCTAAGGAGGCTCTCATTAGGCGGCTGGATCAAGGGCTTGATTCAGAAGGCAGTCTTCTGGACACGGCCCGCATTGTCAGGAGGTTTCTCTCTCTGGAGCCCTGACCGCCGGTAGCTTAACCTTTAAGTAATGACGTGGATGTCTCACAGACGGCGGGCGGATAAATTTGAATTTTACTACGTCGTGTTTAAAGATACCCTTGCGCCCTTTTCGCTACCTTCGGGATTTTATTCGTCGATTGGTCAGTCGAGCGCTCGGAAACGTTGCAGCAACACGTTCGGCTGTGGAGCTAGGCAGTGTCTCCGAGACGTAAGGTCAGTATTAACATTCGGGATCTGTTAACCGTCAGGTCATTATTAGTGTAAATTTTTCTAAGTGTTTACGAGACGTCACCTCATGATTGATTTTATTTTTTTAGATAGGTCAACCGAGTACTTCAAAAACTAGTCGCAAAAGAAGACTGGTGGTGGATAGTAAGAGTGAGGACTTCTAAAATACCTTATAAACTTGGTTATAACCTTTTCTTGCAAAGCGATCCCGAAATGGAATCATAGCAGTCGGAAGATGACCAAGATAAGGAAAATGAGAGTCGGCAGCAAAACAGCCCGACCTCATAACAAAACAAAAGGCGGTGTTGATGAAATCGACAAAAAATGATCAACTTGCAGCCGTGGAACCAGACGTTGGCCTCTCGCAATTTTTTTCAAAGTCTTGTCTTGTCCCTAATATTCCTAGAGCTCAGTTTCTCCAGAATCTTGGTCGGAGTTTGGTTGGGGTAAACCTCACTAGAAACGTCGAGCATACAATTACGATCGATTACCAAGATAGTGAGATCGACACTAGCACGCGTACTGGGTCGGAATTTGCCCCCGGAACCTGAAAGAGCTGCCCCTGCATATACAGAAGCAGTGAGAAAAATTTGTAAAATGCTTCAAGACTTAAAAGACGTACAAAGTACAGATGCGTTGAGTGTTGCAAGCCTATTTGTCTCGGATGTTCAAAAGATTCGATGCATATTGCATCGAATGCATAGAAAATAAGTGATTTATTCTAAAATATTTACGATTGATGGGACATTTCCTAATTATTTAAGTAATATTATAATAATAACTGATATCTTAAGAGCACAAATTTGCAAAAATAAATAAAAAAATAGTTTAGTTTGGCCCCATTATAATTATGTGTTTTAAAGAGAGCCAAATAGTTGTTGCTTAATTTGTACCAAATAAATATAGAGCTCATAAGATTTTTTTGTTGTTTTCATGCATCCTAAGTAAAAATAAATAATATAATTTCACATATTTTACATAAATTATGTGGTTACAAGTACATAATCATACTATTTATTAATTATTTATGTAGCCGTCTGAGATACGTCATGTCACCATCTATGACCTGGCTAAACCACGTCAGAACTTAAAGGTTAAACCCTGTTCCCGATACCGGTGGGCTACTATTTTTTATATTTTTAAATGTTTTTATTATTTTATTAATATTTAAAAATGTAAATTATGTGTATTTAAGTTAAATAAATGAAAATAAAAATAATAATAATATATTTATTTGCGAAAAACACGGTATACAAAGCTGTTAAATAAGTGTGAGATCCAGCATGTTTTGCTTAGAATTAAAGCATGCAAACTTATAGTCAGGTACCTAAACGAACGTTAAGAATTACACATTAAACAGACTAAAACATAAAAAAAGGATATTACAGTCTATGTTCCAAAAATTGCAAACGTCTAATATGGCTCGTGAAAACTGACTTAATATGCAATAATATTGCTCTTACGTCTAATATACGGCTCTATGGCTTGAAAATAATTATAGACTGTCTATCTTACGGCAAACAATATTTTGCAATTTATACAAAAAGTAATTCATATTAAAATAGAAGAAAAATTAAGGTTATGTATTGCATATAGTAGAATCCAAAGGAATTAAAAACGAATAATCACATTTTAGCTTGTACGCCCCTATGGTTTGAGACCCGCGATATGTTGCCGAACATTTACCTGGCAATTTGAGGAATATAAATTTTGCTGGTTTCAAAATGGTAGGATTTTTCTCCGGAAAAAAGAGAGAGAAAAATCTACAATCATTCAATCGATGTCATGTCTCTGTAAAATGCACAAGAAGGTTCCACCTTCTTGTGCATTTTACAGAGACATAGTGGCGATAGTGCTGTCTTCTGCATACCCAAAGGGACCGGGTTTTAGCAGATCATTAATATGCAGCAGGAATAATGTTGCCGAGAGCACCGACCCCTAAAGAACCGCGGCTTTAATATCCAGCAGTCCGGACGAGCAGCCATCTATGACCACACGAATAGACCGATCCCTCAGGAAATCTGCAATCCAATCACACAATCCGGCGGGCAGACCGAAGGAAGGAAGCTTATTAATAAGGTTAATTGATTGTGTACAGTAACAGTTACAGAACTTTCTGACTTCTGTAAATACATGGATCATTCATCTAAACATACTCTTAAAAAGGGGAACCGATCACTTTTCCGAATTATTATTGTCCGAATTTCATTTTATCGGAAACTATTGACCAACGTCTTTTTTGCTATATGCATTATTTGACATATTTTTAGATCATCGAAGTAGCATGTGTCATAGGTATTATTTTACCGAACTATGTTTCTCCGATTTACAAAATAACTTTTTCCTATTGGCCGAAGTTTCTTTTGAACTATTTTCATTTGCCAAATTATTTATTTGCCATATTTTCACCTCGCCAAAACAACATTTTGGAATATTATTTGATCACAAATATATAGCCGGTTACTTGGTAGCATTTTCAACATTAAAATAAAATAGTGTCACAAAAAGTCAATACGTTACAAAATTTAGTGACAGAAACGAATCGCTGCAAAACCGACTTCACGCAGTCTTGTCAGCCCTACCTACACCTAGAGTGTAATTTAAGAACACATAGGCGCGGAGGGGTGGGGCGGCCCGCGAGTTGAGGAGCAGGCGGTGTGAAGGCTCGCCGTAGCGGCTGAAGCTGGCCGGCCGAGCCGGCCAGCAGGCCGAAGCTGCGGTGGTGAGCGTTGAAACCATCTGCGACGATAAGCTCGCGTGGGGCCGCCCAGACTCCTCAGCGCCTATGTGTTCTTAAATTACACTCTAGGTGTAGGGCTGACAAGATTGCGTGAAGTCGGTTTTGCAGCGATTCGTTTCTGTCACTAAATTTTGTAACGTATTGACTTTTTGTGACACTATTTTAATTTAATGTTGAAAATGCTACCAAGTAACCGGCTATATATTTGTGATCAAATAATATTCCAAAATGTTGTTTTGGCGAGGTGAAAATATGGCAAATAAATAATTTGGCAAATGAAAATAGTTAAGTGCCATTACGTTTAAATAATTAATGAAACAAAATAGTAGGAAAACTAATCTGAAATTAGCTCTCTATAACGCCACTGTAATAAATACATTAGTTTTGAAAGCTCTTTGAAATATTTAATTTCACTCAAATTGTCTTTAATTTTCAAAAGTTTTTGATTTTTCGTTTCTTTAACGACGTTTTTTTTTCTGGTGGAGTACCGGTTATCATTGACTCAATATCAGATATATTTATTTCCAGGCGTTTGGTGAAATATGGTAATTAAAACAGTGGCATAACGAAAGTTCGAAAAAATGTTATTTTGGCTAAGTGTAACTTCGGTAAAAACTTTTTCGACCAAATGAAACGTCGGAGCAACGAAAAATAGCGAATTGATATAATAGGTCAACTGATACAGTGGCAGACGTGACGTCGATGAAGTAAAAAAAAATACGAAATGAGAAAAGTTGAAAAGTTTTAGGTGAAATGAAATTCGGTCAAATATTTTTCGACCTTATGATAGGTAACCCCTGAAAAGAGCACAAACAGTATATTTAAAGGATATAGTTCTTGTGGAGGTACCCAGAAATAAAAATTGTTTGTGAAGACGTGTATCATTCCAACATACTCTATGTTGGATTGATACACGAAATTGAGTTCCTAAGAGTTATATATTTCAGTCAGTGTTAATGGTAATTCTTGATCTCGTCAATAACACTCTTCCTAGGGGTATTTACAGAAGCAAGAAAATCAACTACTCGTTCTTACACTGTCAAAATATTACCACAAAACAGATTACCGTTTTAAATTGGCAAAACCTCCACATCAATGATTCTTCGACTGATCTTGTGAATACTTAGATTAGGAGTAGAAGACTATGATGAAACATGAAACAAAGGCTGCGAGACATAATTTGAATTACTACTAAAATACTGCTGCAGTGTCATTTTTAATTAATACTATTAATTTTAGAATTATAGGTGAATGCGAATGAAAAATTATCAAATTTATTTTTTGTTACTAAATCACACATGATGTTAATAATATTAGGTCCTTACATATGAAATTGCCGATACTTAATACTGGCAACTTTGAAATCAAATATTTTGTGTTTGATTAGGAATTCCAAATTCAAAATTATTTCAAAATAAAGACTAAAGAATATTGTTTTTAAATTCGTGTTTCATTTGTTTTATCGTCATTTGTTTGGGCTTGAAAATTGCTATTGCAACAACAATGGAGAAATTAAAAATTCGCGATATTTACGAATATGAGTTCTACCGTGGCACCAGTGCAGCAGAAACGGCTCGAAGGATTAACGACGTGTACGGGCCAAGCACCGCTAACGAACGAACGGTGCGTTTTTGGTTTCAACGTTTCCGTTCTGGAAATTTTGATTTACAAAATAAAAAGTTTAAAAACTAAAACTCGACCACAACAAAAAGTGATCTAAAAAGTACAAAACAAGAAAATATTTCACACAGAAATCAAGACATAGGTACAAAATAGTCAAGGTAAGCCGTGGTTGCATGCCATTATATTCATGTTCATCGCACTCATATGGGATACAGTCATGCAACCACGGCTTACCTTGACTATTTTGTACCTATGTCTTGATTTCTGTGTGAAATATTTTCTTGTTTTGTACTTTTTAGATCACTTTTTGTTGTGGTCGGGTTTTAGTTTTTAAACTTTTTATTTTTATTTAAACCATTTTGGAGTCACAGCTAAGTATTATATATTTAATAGGTACTAGTGAACCCCTTTCCAATGATACTAAACACGGTACGCGTATCTTACTTTATTTGGTAATCTTTCCTTTTTTTTACAATAATTTGTGACAAATCACCACTAAATATTTTATAAATTTGAAATGTACTAGTGAACCCCTTCCGATGATACCAAACACGGTATGCTTGTCTTCATTATTTTTTTAATATTGGTTTTTTTGTCCGCCAGAGGGCGCCACATTGGATTCGGTGATACGTCATATAGCCTATAACCAGCGGACGATCAAGACGCTTCTAACGATACCTCATTTGTTCAGTTCTGATAAGTAGTTTAGGAGCTATGAGCGTACAGATGAACATACATACATACATACATACATACATACATACATACATACATACATAGCCTGTCAAACTCATAACCCTCCTTTGGCTTTGCCGTAGTCGGGTAAAAATGAGCCTCGTGGACGACCGGATACTCAAGTGAATAATGAAGAATTAAAGGCGATAGTTGAAGCGGATCCATCTCAAACCACTTCTGAATTAGCAGCAGCCTTTGGAGTAAGTGACAAAACAATCACTATCCATTTGCGTCAAATTGGAAAAGTAGAAAAGCTCGAAAAGTGGGTACCGTACGAATTGACTGAAACACACCAACAAACACGCGTCGGTTGCTGCGCTTCCTTGCTCAATCGTCACAATAATCAGAGAATTTTAAATCGTATTGTCACTTGTGATGAGAAGTGGATCGTGTACGATAATCGCAAGCTATCATTACAATGGCTTAACCCTGGAAAACCGGCAAAACCTTGCCCCAAGCGAAAACTGACCAAAAAGAAGATTCTAGTTAGTGTTTGGTGGTCCTGTGCTGGTGTCATCTACTACAGCTTCATGAGATCAGGCCAAACGATTACTGCAGACATGTATTGTCAACAGTTGCAAACAATGATGGAAAAGCTCACCATTAAACAACCGAGATTGGTCAATTGCTCTAGCCCATTGCTCCTTCAGGATAACGCTCGACCACATACTGCACATCAGACGGTCGCCAAGTTAGAGGAGCTGCGACTGGAAACTCTGCGTCACCCACCATACTCTCCAGATCTTGCCCCAAACGATTACCATTTATTCCGAAATTTGGACAACTTTTTACAAAGAAAAAAAATCAATTCTGATGAGGCAGTTTAAACAGCCTTCAAGCAGTTCATCGATTCTCGCTCCCAGGATTTTTTTACCAAAGGGATCAATGAGCTCCCGATAAAATGGCGAAAGTGTATCGATAACAATGGTACATACTTCGATTGACTAAATATATAATTTCTTTTAAAAATGTTATTTTTAATTTTTTGATACCGAGCGGCAATTTCATATGTAAAGACCTAATATTATCTACAACTTTATTTTGTGCACTATATTTTATTACACAAGCCAATTACTGTAGACTATTTAAATTATAATGTAATATTTTTTTTTTTATAATAAATCTAGCATTTACTTTCTTTTTCTATTTCAATGTGTTAACTACTCGTTTATTAACTGCATACACAACTGATAAAACTGCTTAAAAACATTTTTTTTCCTTTTCTTTTGATACTAAAATCTTAAAAATTCTCAGTAAGTATATGATTTATTCGAGTTTGAAGCTATGCGACTATTTTTGTCATTTTCATCATTTTTGTCACCTACAAGGTGACAAAAATGATGAAAATTTACGTTCTTAATTAATAAATCTTATTTTATCTCTATTAATAAATCTGGTTAATATATAATAATAATTAATATATTAGTTCATGGAGATGACAAAAATGATATTAGCAGTGATTCGTCAATGGTTTACACACTTCCTGCGTATTACTCACTTCCTGTTTTTTAGCTCACCAGCGTCTACCATGCTGGCTTGCTTGTTTCCTTTCACCATAACACTTACAGAATTATAATTAAGTAAAGATCTAAGAATCTTCATGTACCTTTTAAATGTATCTTCATTGAAGATACATTACATTAAACTAAGTAAACAATACCTAATTTATTAAACCAAATACCTGTAGACATTAGAGACTCAATTAATTGTAAAAACATAGAGGGTACCTAAGCTAAGAGAACATTACATCAACTCGATTATAACTGTTATAACCGCGTTGATCAGACCCCGGAGGTCTAATTGTGTGGTTTGTTTAAATGTAAGGAACTTGTAATTTATAAAATAAATAAGTAACTATCAGACATAGGTAGGTATTTTTCAAAGTAACCATATCTGATATTAAAAACTATCTATCCATTCTCCATCTTTCAGGTAAACAGCAGTGATCATGTTTGCCGAGCTTGCTGGGACTAGGCTTAAAGACAACCTATAGTTGAGCCTAGACATCTTGGCCACCGTAGTGTTTATCTCCGGTGTGGATGTTCACTTGCATCTAGAGTCAGCCAATTGCTTTACACCGACTTACATCGTTAAAATGAGAATTTATAATGTTATTGAAGAGTGGATTATGCCTAGAGCTGTAAGTGGAATCAGTTAACATGTATTTTATATGATTTTGATTTTGATGTTAGACAAATTCTTTTTGTAAATACTTAAATGAATAAGACAAGTGTTGTTTGTTGCAGATAGAAGTAGCCAGTCACTTTTGCCATACTTGTTGGGTGGCTGCAGTCAGAGCTGCTATCCATATGGTCTCTGGCCCATCAACTTCTTCTCAAGCAAGCTTATATTGTTGTTTACATTTTAGTCAATAGTTCTCGCAGAGGTATGGAAGCAATACTAAAATATTATTGCAACTGCACCGTAGGCAAACTGACTGTAGGCTGCTGCGCTCATGTAATGTTAATAATATGGAACCTTAGTTGGGATAGGCTAGGCAAGACCTGCACACTTGCTAGATGACATTTCAATTATAATAGAAGATGAATATAAAACGATTTATATTTTTAAATATCATCTCCTTTCCTATGTTTTATAAATCCTTGTTTCCTAACTTTCTCCCACTCCAAAAAAATAATTAACATTCTATAAAAATATCAAAATGACAATCGCCCTTCAAAAATTAGCTGATAAGTAGGTAGAGATTGATACATAACTGTATTGGATTGTGTGTTCTTCAGGGAAGTAAATGCTCTTCCTGGTTATTGTGGTTTGTATTTATGATTGTTCTTCAGGGAAAATAAAGCGACTTATCCTGGTGTACAGATTATTATTTCTTAATGTGATACTAATTACAATGGAAAGTTTTACTGTAGGAAAACCGTTATGAATTTAAACAGGAGCCAGTTAAAGTATAATGCAAAGACACGAATGGTCGTTTAATTACGATCGGTTTTATAGGTATTGTGCAGCGCCATCTCTCCGGTCTCGCTGGAACTTGTGGGTCAGGTCGCTGTCATCCGCTATGCTACGGGTATGCGTGCACGCAGTTGTGTCGTGCCGTTGTGTCGCTCCGTTGTGTCGCTCGGTCGCTAGATGGCGGTAAATGTCGTTAACAATAACCTCACTTTTACTAAATCCCTTTTAACTCGGATCTCAGATTGCCAAAATCCGCAAAATTTTTAGTGATGGTTTGATATTATAGTAGCTATCAATTGATAGCAATTGATACCAATTTCATCTTTTTTCATCCAGGCCCAAGATTGTATGAAACCGTATCCGTCTCCTTTGTATTATTAAACACTAAATTGTCATGACAGGTGGAAAAATTTGTCGAGTTGTCAGAAATTTTCAATAGGCAAATCGTCTAATGTCAAGGCAATTTCGTGGTAACATTATCTAGTACGAATAATTTAAAAAATGGTGTTAACGTCTTCGACTGATAGCAGTATTATTGAAGATGAATATTTTGTGGAAACTGTACGAATTTAATAAGCTTCATCTAGTGAGACATTATCACTAAATTTGCCGAAAAAAACGTCTCTATTTTTATAGTTATGATCTAAAATCGTTAATTTGGCGTATTTCAAATAGCAAACAAAAACGAAGTCAGATCAAAACAGACGGAAAATTGTTTTTTTTTTTTTTATAGGTATTACCCTCTTTACACACCTATAGACAGTTCTTTTTTTTATTTTTTTCTTCGTTTTCTTTTTTTTTTTTGCACTCTTGATTTCCCTGTCACTTTGACATTGGCAGAATTGTCGACATCGGCATTGCTTGCCATATTATAAAAATAGAATAGAATAATATTACCCTCATGTTCTCTTATATGCCTCGATATTGTAATTTAACACAATACATGATAAAAAAAGACAAATTTGTCATTTACTATGACAGTTAAGTCATAGAATATTTTCTTAGAGACTCGACACGTAAAATCTGACAATTATCACCTTAATCAAACGGATTTTTAGTTTGACAAATTTGACAGTATTTACCTGTCGCAATTGGACATAATTGCCATCTTTATTAAACGACACTTGACGCGACATTCGACTTATTTGTCAAAAGCTGACAAAGTTGTCGGATTGTCACGTTTATTAAATAGGCCCCTGGTAGTACTGCATATATTTGTATATCTATACTTTATTTTCTGTCCATTGGGTTATTGGTTTTTTGACAGCTGCCTTATAATGTAATTAATCCCGATTACCTTAAGTTAACTTTAAAATGTGTTATAAAATAAATATATAAACTGCGTAATCTTGTTGGATTATCTTATTTATGACCTCTTACAGACATTATAATACAGGTATGCGTATCAGATTCTACAAAAAAACATAAATATTGTTCACTAGTTGCAGCTGTCAAAAAACGATTAAACCAGTGGACAGAGTGTAGTTAAAAGCCGTACAGATCGACCAGTCAAAGGTAAAGCTACGCTTGTCGCGATCGGTCTGTGAATGGGTGACCATCCATTTCATACCGAGACCCCTCCGTGCCTCAAAAAGCATGTAAAGCCGTTGGTCCCGGCTGTCATTTGTAGATCTTTGGCAGTAGTTAAGGGTAGTCAAAATCCAGAACTAGTCTTATCAAAGGGGTATCGGGGGTAGGGGGGACGTCTACTAACTCAAAGTCAAAGTCAAATAATTTATTTCAATTAGACCATTAAAATGCACTTTTGGACGTCATATTTAAAAAAAAATAGAAAGTTGATTCTAGATGCCCATTCCAAAAGGTAGTTCCGTATGAAGAAGAATGGGCAAGAAACACTCTTTTAACCCTTTAACCGCCTACGTCGGATTAATCCGACAAATATTTTCGTGTCCATTCCGCCAGCGTCGTCGGTATATTTCTGACCAAATACGCTCACGCTATACACCAAATAGCTCGTGAAGTCTGTTTTCTTTTAATTTAATTACGCTGTGTTCTATGAACAAGATGTTTATATTAGGTAAATAGTTAATTAAGTAATCATTTACAATTTAATACACTTTAGTATCTTATTTAGAAGTCCTAAAAATATTGTCCGAAGTTAGAAGAATTACTAATATTTTTTTTTGAAAATTGTATTGATTTACAACGCCCATGACGGAAAATTTCAACAATAAGAACGAGACATTGCAAAGATTTTCCGATACAAAAATAAACATACATCAAAATATTTCTCTTTATACTGACTAATTATTCATAAAACAAACACAGCAATTGTTAATAAAACATTATTCTGTAAATATTTGTGTGCATTTTATTTAATTCCTTTAAAATAAAATAAATTTTCGTTTTAAATGTCAGCGACTAAATTGATGGTTCCCATCCCTAGCCTCTATGTTTCGAAACTTATGTTGTTTGAACGCCCAGCGCCACGGTCGTATAAAGACGACCGCTTCGTACGTCATAAATAAGTGCCGATTTCTGGAATTTTCTATTAGTGTTGTGCTTATACTTATGTTTTACGTTCGTAGGTATATCGATAAAAATATATGTATTGATATTTATCATGACGACTACTGAAGAATTAATAAGAATTCTAGAAGGCGATGAAAATTAAGAATTTATATCAGACAAAGAGCAGCTTGACATTGATGAAAAAGATTTATTTTATTGCTAGTTTTTTCGATTTTCGGTGAGAGCACGCCGTGCGATGAGAATGCGCGGGAATGTAGGTAGAGTTTACTTTGTACGTGCCGCCGAGCCGCCACACACCGATTCGGACGGCATCGGCAGCGGATTAGCTGTCAGTTATATTGTTGGCGATGAAACTCGTAAATACATATAAGTTTATCGAATGGCTTAATGCTTTTCCTTCTCCACAGCCAGTTTAGGAAATTTCCAATTTGGAAGAAGATGATGTTTCCTAACCCTTTTTATTGACATGAGTAACGAGTTCTTATCGTTATTATTATTGTTTTTTTTCCTACTTATCACACGCTCGTCTAACAAATAGACACATTAAAACCTTAGTTTTGTATAATTTAGCAGCATTATTTCAGTTTTGTGAATACCATGGAGCTATTTATTAAGTGAATTATATATACTTATATGTTTGACATAAATAAACATGGCGGTTGAGAGCATTGTCATGCTCACTCAAATATCACGCTGATGGTGGCGCGTGTGTTGGATCATTCGGCTCCCTTCGAAATGGTTGAGTTGAATGGTGCTGATCCACACGTCATGTTCCTGAACGGGCGCTGTCAGTAGAGATTGGTCATCTCTTAACTGCCATGGCTATTATCTTCACTCCTTTTTTATGTTTTGTATTGTTCTTTATCTGCATTGTTTTCACATAATAGAGAAGCAACAAAGATAATGTAACCAATATTATGTAAAAACTTTATTTAAAAAAATGTCCATGGAGTTTCTTGCTCGTTCTTCTCCATAGAGACCTACCTACGTTTTGGAACGAGCTTCAACTTTTCTGACTAACTGACCGACTCCTTGACAATTCAAAAGTGCCAGTAAATGTTTTAATTGAAATAAATGCTTTGACTTTGACTTTGAATGTTACATAAATGTGGTCTCGTCCACGGAATAATAAAAACAAGTGGAAGTGCCACGCAGCCATCGAACGTGTGGCACAATTATGTGTAAATGATCAACATTGGTTCAGTCGCGATCAACTACTTGCTGCGACTTGACTTAGCGCACAATATCGCACGTAAGAAAAGAAAATACAACCATGCCTTATTGTGCAATTTTTACATGCAAAAATGATAGCAGGTCAAAGAATGTTTCTTGCAGAGGTATATCGTATCACCAAAAAGTATAAAACTTTCATATATTTCAATATAATCGATTTTTATTGACAATACCATATTTTTACTTTGATGCGAACTAAAAACTACCTTATGTCCATTCATTAAAGTCTAAATTAGCATGTTCACTGTATTGACTGTAATCGTTTTCCGTGGCATAAATTCTAGAAACTTCGACGCTACTCGTTTAGGGATGGGACACATTAATGTAAATAGTTCGTGTCGATAAAACAATAACATGTATGTTTTTAAAGTAGGTACCTAACTTTTTTTAATAAATAAAAGTACGAAACAGTCATTCATTCGCGGTTAGACGTAGATAGATAGATAGACAGTAGATCTTCATATACAAACATTCAGATGTCAGTTATGTTTTTAAAAGACTGTCACGTATATAGGATATCTCAGAAATAACCACAGTGAACTTTCGAAACTTATTTATTACTTTCACAACTTATTATTCTCAAAACTTATTTTATTAAAACCAATCAGTACATCAGTATAATATAACAATAGCTCAACTGCTCGCTGCCAACTCCCATCGGAAAAAGTGCACGATCAAAACCAAATCACCACCACTGTCGCCACCAGTGTGGCCACTACAATAATTTAAGTCTCCCGATATTTTTGAAATATGCATTTCCGCCTTTAGAGTTGCCAGTGCAAATATCTTAAACATATGGATAAATTTAATTGGTCGATTTTAAATCACGTAGTGACAGATATATTAATAAAACCTTACACTCGACCATCCTGACGACGTGTATGTCCTCATACACGTATCAGGTGAAACCTTACACTCGGCAAAAATCGTGCACATTTCGAAAGGATAATAATAATTAATAGCTAAAATAAAATTAACAAAAAATCAAAACTTTAAATAACCTTGACTGAAATATACGATTATGAATACAAATTTATAATAAAAATATATTTCTAATAACCATTAATCTTATAATTAATTAACTTTTTAATATAAATTATTATTGTAAACAATTCTTCTTGTAATAAATTATCCTTGTAACCAATTATCCTTGTAACCAATTATCTTTGTATCCAATTATCAATGTATCCAATTATCCTTATATCCAATTATCCTTGTAACCAATTATCCTTGTATCCAATTATCCTTGTAACCAAGTATCTATCCATTTATCTATCCATTTATCCAACCAATATTAAGCATAAATCTGTAAACCAATCCGTTTCTTAGGATGTTACCGGCTTAACAGATCAACCATGAATTTTGCTTTTTTTCTTTCCTTTCTCAGGCCAAGACGCAAAATCTTTCCGCGATTTATTGTGCCTGACCTGAAAAAGATAAAAAAAAACACTTAAATAAACAATATATAATAGTCAACAATTTTATCTATCTATTAGGCACAATGAACAGTTTATATACATATTTTATAACACAAAACAAATACATAATCAAATTATCATTCAGACATATTATCCTCGTCAATTACATCATTCCCGACATCATTGTCAGTGTCATTATCTACTTCCAAAGAATCAACATGAATCCACGGTCGGATCCGGTCAGCGGCAACGATAGTCTTTCGCTTTTTCTTTAATCCCTCGAACCCCGCAATTGGTGCCACTTTATACCGATCGTTACCTAGTATCTTTACGATTCTAAAAGGACCTTCATACGAGGGCATGAGTTTCGTACTCTTGCCATCATTTTGAAATGCAACTTTAGTAACTTTAACTAAGTCACCGTTTTTGTAAATACGCGCAGGTCGTCTCCCTTGATCGTAATAACGTTTTTGTGCTACCTGTGCTTTGTCAATTCTATTTTTAACGTCATCGCGAATAGATTGCAAGGAAGTGACCTCACGCGTTGTATCGGTTATTTCGTTCAATGCTGCGTTGAACTCGCTATTCATTGCTGTTCCAAACATAACTTCAGCGGGAGTCCTACCTGTCGTCTTTTGTACCGTATTATTTAATCCCCATTGAACTCTCCCTAATTTGCTATCCCAGTCTTTCTCATCTGCGCTAAGGTTCTGTGCCGTTAACGAATCGAGGACGGTCCTGTTGTAACGTTCAACTTGACCGTTGGCCCTTGGACATGCAACTGCATTTAGTACATGCTTAATTCCGCGGTCAAGACAAAACCTTCTAAATGCGTGGGAAGTAAAACAGGAACCTCTAATAACTCTGTCAGGGACTCTGAATGTGTCAAAAATGTCCTGCAAGACTTTTATCACATTCTGCGTGTTGGTATTCCTGACCGGTTTAATGAATAAAAACTTAGTGAACGAGTCTACGATAGTCAATATGTGAGTATGGCTTCTTTTGGACTTAACAAAGGGTCCAAGGTGGTCAATGTGCAAAGTGTGAAAAGGTCTTTCAATCTTTTCAATTGGATGCAATAACCCTTCACGTGTATTAGTAGCTTTTTTTGCGTATGCACAGTCGATACAGGACCCTACATACTTTTTTACGAAACGTTTCATTTTCGCAAACCAATAGTGTCTTTTTAGTCGATCTAAGGTTTTCTCGAAACCAACATGACCTATATCGTCGTGGTTTCTCTTGCACAGCTGCCACCTTGCACCCTTTGGGACCACCCACCTCACACATCCCTTGTCACCCCCGACACACCTAAAAAGCTTGTTATCTCTCAGAACGTAGTTATCCTTAATGTACTCTACGCCTTGAGGGTCTAAATCACTAGCAACAATGTCACGAATCCTACATAATTCCGGATCTCCTAATTGCAACGTAAGTAGCCAGTCCTCGTCACTTATAGCCATAACTGAGGGATATTGTTCGGGATTCTGATATTCTGCATCAACAATTGGATTCCTGGATAACGCATCGACATGACCCATCTTTGTACCTGCCCTATATTCCACAGAGCAATCAAACTCCTGTAGGGCCAGCCACCATCGAGCAATTCTCGGAATTAGATCGCGCTTCACAAAAGTGGAACGTAGCGCACTACAATCTGTCACAATTTTAAACGACTTTCCTAAAAGATATACCCTAAGCTTTTTAAGAGCGCAGATTACAGCTAATGTTTCCAACTCATAGGAGTGAAAGTTCTTCTCCTCGGGCGTCGTCTGACGACTGTAATACGCCACTGGATGAAAAGAACCCTCACTCCCCCGAGCACGCTGTAAGAGAATACCACCAACGCCTATTTTACTAGCGTCTGTGTGAAGTTCGGTCTCAGCTACGGGGTCGTAAAAAGCAAGAACAGGTCTATCAACCAGTTTGGCCTTTAGAACTTGGAACGCTTCTTGTTGATCGTTAGACCATTCCCACACTGCATTCTTTTTAAGCAATTTAGTGATAGGGTGAGCTAGTTGCGCAAAACCTTGTATAAACTTTCTAAAATAGCTAACAAGCCCTAGAAATTGTCGCACCCCATGCACATTGTCTGGACGAGGAAAATCGACTACACTCTGGATTTTTGCATTACCTGGTCGCATACCTACTGAACTGATTTCAAAACCTAAGTAATTTATCGTGTTTTGTAGAAAACTACACTTAGATAAATTTAACTTAAGATTTGCCTTACGTAATAAAACAAGCACTTCCTCTAACCGATCTAAGCATTCCGTCGGATTCCTACCAAAAATTAGGACATCATCTATATATACGGTTGCCTTGTCAAACCGAGCTGAACCAAGGACATGGTTCATCATACGCTGAAATACAGCTGGCGCGTTTGCCAAGCCAAACGGCATACGATTGTACTCGTATTGGCCGTCCGGTGTGACAAACGCCGTCAAATGTTTGCTGTCTTCAGATATGGGTACCTGATAATAACCAGACATCAGATCAAGTGTGACGAACCACGCCTGTCCAGATAACCTTGCTATCTCATCTTCTATCACAGGTATGGGATATCTCTCTTTTACCGTGATTGAATTAAGTAATCGGTAATCGACGCATAAACGAACACCGCCCTCCTTTTTGCGCACGAGAATGATTGGGCTGGCATAGTTGGACACCGATTCCCGAATGATTCCTGCTTGTAACATGTCATCTACCATTCCTCGAACCCTTTCACGTTCATAGTGAGACAGACGGTAGGGCCTATAAACTACCGGACGTTGGCTATTCAACTCGATTCTCATTTCGGAAACATTAGTGCAGCCTAAATCTACCAAATCGTAAGCGAAACAGTCCTTGTGACGATGAAGAATTTGTATGAGTTTGGCCCTATCACTATCTGATACAGCGACACCCACGCGGATTTGATTCTCATCAAACTGTTTGACTGAAGACACTTCAACCTGTTGGTCCGAAAGAGAAGATTCAGTGTCCACAAGACTATTTACTACTTGCACCTTTTCGGCTCGAGCAAACACAAAGTTGTCCTGAAGTAAACACGGTACCGAATACGGCGTCACTGTGACAAAGAGTGAACCATGCTTCACCTCATAAATACCCCCACAAACTAAGAATTGTTGGTTTGGCTTCCCTACAATTCTAGTATCCAACACTACGCTACCAGTAAACGAAGTCTCTATTTTAGCCCTTATACTCGCAGTACCAAAAATACGACTATAACCTATTGCCCGTACCTTTTCTAAATATTCCCCACGCTCATCTAGATCTGGCAACTCGATCCCGATATGCAGAAACTGTAATTTGTTCGCATCTTTATAAACAACAATGTGTGGTTGTTCCGAGTAACTTTGACCAACCAGCATCGGCTTCTCCAGCAAGTAATCATCTACGATCCTGCAAGACACAGTAGCGGCCACGCCGTCGATGCTAACTTCTAGCTTTGCAGAACCCATAGATTGCACGAGGCTGTTGCCGAATCCCTTCATTGTCGACGGGGTGTGGTCATGACTAAGTCCAAGATTTAAAAAATCTGTTTTTTTTATAAGCGTGACCTCGCTACCAAGATCAACGAATGCTTCCAGAAGAAAACCATTAACATTTACAGCTTTCATAAATTTTCCACTTGGGCAAGAACTGGAGATGCGCATGGTCTTCGCCACTGGGTCAGCCTTCGCTGGCCCCGTACCCTGTTTGTGTCTACAGATTTCAGACTTATGGCCCACCTTGTTGCAATGACTACACTTAATCAAGGGTTTTGGGCACCTAGAATACGGATGCCCTTTCTCTTTACAATTGTAGCAATACAAGGAAGGATTTATCTTTGAACTCGTCTTATTATTTTGTTTATCGTCAGTTAAATTAACGTTCCTATCTCTAAACGGTGGCTGACGCGTGTAAAGTTCTTTATTGTTGCTTAACAAGAATTTTAAAAGTTGATCCGGTTGCTCACAACGTAGTGCCAAGGCACTTGACCTAATAGTCCTATCACCGATACCGTGAATGATGCAATCAACAGCCCGCTTATCCGTTATTTCGCATTGATTTAAAAGTGCCAGCTTTTCATAATAATATATTTCGATCGATTCGTTAGGCATAGTTTTTCGCTTCAACATGTCTTCTAAAACTTGGCCGTAATTTTGTTCAGAGGGGAAAGCATCTATTAATTTGACCTGCCACTCTGCCCAAGTAAACAATATCGTATGGAGACTTTCATACCAAGTCTTACCTAAACCAGTCAGCTTTTGCATAGCAAAGTGAACTACAGTCTTTTCGTCCCAGCCATAAACATTTGCACATTCATTAACTTTTTTGAGCCATATATCTACGCGTTGATTTTTCTCTGAAGGATTAAACTCAGGAATCATATTTTTATAATCCAGGCTTCTATTATTAGATAAAATGCTCTGGTTTTGAGGATGCGACGGCAAGACATCTTTAATAGATTTTATAATTTGTATTAAATCTTTAGAAGAAAAGGTGGGACTACATGACCTTTTGGTGCGATGATCCGCGCTCGTAGTAACTCGATCTTTTCTGTTGCGACTACCCGGCTGCCCTCTGCGACTGCGCTCACAGCTCGTCCCAGCTTCAGGCGAGCCCCGTCGTTCACTCAGTCGCCGTTGCTCGATGTCGCGTTCCTTTTGCAGATCGATCTCCATCCGGCGAATTCGCTCCTGCTCCCGCAGCAAAACCTGTTCTTGTTCCAGCAGGCGCCGGCTACGGCTGCGGCTACGGCTGCGGCTTCGGCTTCTCTGGCGGGCGCTCGACTGGCTATGTCTGGGGCGCGAATGATCACGCCGAGGAGTATCCAAGCTACGTTGAGTTTCATTTCCTCTGTCCATTTTCTGAAACTCACCACAAAATAAGAAAATATTAATACCTACGGTATGAAAGAAATAAAAAAGAAATATCGAATTATCTCGAAAACGGTACGTCCTAGAATAAAACTAATGAAATTTTTGACCCCCTTTTAGAAACCCCACACTAATAATTATCATGCTGGATAAACCAATTAAACCATGAAATTCCATTGGGTTCTATAGTCCTGGACCCATAATGTCCATCATTGTCTCACAACTAGAAATTTAAAAACACGAGTTCGATTACCTGTCGTTTTGCAACTTCGTTGTCCAAACCGTCAGAATTAAAATCTAGTAAAAAAAATGTCAACGTTCCTTTAGATTTAAAAGTGTATGATGGATGATAATATTCCCAACGCGGTAAAAAGGAAAACTTAAAATAGAAAATTAAACTAGGCAATGAAATTTAAAACAAAAGAATTTTGATTTGATAACGGTTCTGCTGCATTGCCGTGGCAATTTTAACATTCTAATTAAAATGGAAGACGAATAGATGTTAACGTAGAGAATAAAACTCAGCGTTGAATAATTAGTACATAATCATTTTAAGCAAATCATATGAACCAATTGTTTAAAATATGAAGAGCACGAATAACGAACTATTTTTACCAGAATTATAAAAATAGGAGGTAGGCGTGTACTTACGGATCTTGATCCCACTTCTGAGATATAGGATATCTCAGAAATAACCACAGTGAACTTTCGAAACTTATTTATTACTTTCACAACTTATTATTCTCAAAACTTATTTTATTAAAACCAATCAGTACATCAGTATAATATAACAATAGCTCAACTGCTCGCTGCCAACTCCCATCGGAAAAAGTGCACGATCAAAACCAAATCACCACCACTGTCGCCACCAGTGTGGCCACTACAATAATTTAAGTCTCCCGATATTTTTGAAATATGCATTTCCGCCTTTAGAGTTGCCAGTGCAAATATCTTAAACATATGGATAAATTTAATTGGTCGATTTTAAATCACGTAGTGACAGATATATTAATAAAACCTTACACGTATTTAAAAAAGATATTGTCATGTCTAAAATAATGCGCCATTTCATTGGGATGGCAATCAATTTCCTACATACAATCATATTACGGACTCAATGAAAGGTATCGCAGAAAAATATGTCAATACATCATTAATTAATCATCATTTTTTATCCATTACGTACATTAAAAAAATTAATTTAAACACTGTAATTATATTTCTTACATTGTACAAATTATCGACAACTTGACCACATCTCTCATTGAATAGAAAAATACAAAACAGTTGCATGCGAAAATGACATCTATTTATAGTAACAATAGATGTCATGTTAAGTAATTTGGTAACAGCGCTCTCTAGCGTCGAATAGCTGAACTCGTTGGACATTGCTCGAATTGGATTGTTAGATGGAAAAAATCTCTTTAGTGATTTTGACATGTAAAATAATAGCAACGTTCGTCACTTGTGATACGTTTTAATTTCGAACAACAATAAATAAACTTTTCACGAAAGTTGCGTTTATAATTTGTAGCCAATTATATCATCGTTTTCTGTGTATTGCAAGTACATTTTCATTTGCAAATGTGTGAGTTTGGCGACACTGGATCCAGTATTAAGTAAGATTAAGGGCACTTCCCCTTGTTTTTATTATTCCGTGGTCTCGTCCATAATTCGTCTCGTCGATAACGAGCATAAATAATTTTTCGACTGATCATACCTATAATTATTGCAAAATCTTACCTCTGATTGATTGACTGATTTTATTGAAATTAGTGTACCTAATACAAATTGTGATTGTGATAAATATCGTTACTATCTACTGTTATTGAAATTATCCAAAATATGTTTTTATTTTTGTTGTTAACTGTTTTAAGTAGCGGGATATAATTGAATAGGTACACATAAGAACTTATTACCTATAGGTACTTACTATTGAGAAATAAAATGGCGAGGTTTATCTCTGGATTGATTTTATTGTGTGCAAAGTAATTATGAATAGCTTAAGTAGTTACTAATTAATAAATCGTTCAAATCTTTACACTTTTTATTTTACTGGATTACCAAAAATGCCTGATAGTGATAATTATGTAAGTAATGTAAGTAGCTCGCAAATATCATTATTATAACGAAATATGGACATGGATAAAGTTAAATACGTATTGCACTGCACATCCCTCGTCGCATTTTTCGATTCACTGTGCCGGGCGCTGGAGGCACGCCAAGTGAAATGAAGTCGGGCAGTTAAAAGGTTAAAAATATATATGTACGTGAACACGATGGACCTTGCATAAAAACACTATATTGAAGGATGTTGTTATATTGAACTATAAACTACCTTCCTGCCAAATTTCATCTTTATAGGTACGTCAAGCGGTTATCGATATTTTGCGCTGAGTGAGTGACCTTTCGCTTTTATAATGTAAAAATTAAACTCTAATGTTTATTTTTGTATGACAAATCAAACTTATCTAAATTCACTGACTGTAGTTTATATTTTTAACCAATATAGAGTTTAATTATATACATATAATGGTGACATAAAGAAACTAGTTTGATTTAGGAAAGTGTGTAACACGTGTAGCAATTTGAAAAAAATACATAAATCAGTCACTGTATGGAATTGTCCCACCTACCTCGGGACAAGACCGAGATAGTAGATACGTCCAAAGCCCCTTTAAACACTGTTGACCTGACCGTGGACGTACGCCTGTAGAGAAACCAGAGCATAAGCCTGTACCTAACATCTCAAGTAAGCCCTCCTGATACGTTCCGGTCAATACCGGACAAAACTTTAAACGGCGTCACACACGGCGAAGATACTATAATATTTTATGTTAAGATAAAATATCGCTTACTACACAGTGTATGAACTATCACAAACGGCTAAGATACTGTAATATTTCATCTTAAACAAAAACAAACCAAAAAACTTAAAAAAAAATTGAATTGTTTCAAATAATAAATTGAAGTGTTAATATATTTTATTATGTATACCATATGTGGTACCTAATACTTCCTATTTTTATATTTTCCTTATTCTTTTATTTAAATAATTTCTGTCTGAGAAAAGTGTACTGAACCAAAGGGATTAGGTTGCGTAGGCAATGTGTCGTGCGATTAATAAAAACTGCTTGGAATGGTTTAAACATACATTTCACAAAATCGAATCCTAAGCACGTCATATTTGTTTACAATTAAGTTACCTTATTATATAAATGTTATGAAAAATATACGTTACATAAACAATGGCTTTTTATTATTTTTAAACCCACAAACGTTTCAATGTAGGCTGTTACAGATTAGGGGTACTGCGAACAAAACGCTTTCAGCAAAATAAATGTCATTCTATAACGTTCAGTGCGCTATTTGATGTAGAAATACCTTACAAACGGTTGTTTGGCATGCCGTATGGTGAGCCGTTCGGTGCGCCATATGGAGTGTTGTTCGGCATGCCGTATGGTGAGCCGTTCGGTGCACCATATGGAGTGTTGCTCGGCATGCCGTATGGTGAGCCGTTCGGTGCTCCATATGGAGTGTTGCTCGGCTTGCCGTATGGTGAGCCGTTCAGTGAATCATATGGAGCGTAGTTTGGCATGCCGTATGCTACACCATAATATGGTGGCATGCCATATGAATTACTTGGCATGCCATATGGATTACTTGGCGTGCCCCATGAATTTCTGGGGTATTCCAGCGTGCCGGTCTGTGATTCTTGATTTACAGGTGATAGAGGCGTCGCAGGGGCGGCTGGGGTGAATTCAAAATGATGGGATTCGTGGACATTTTGAACGCCACTGGTCTCTTTTTCATTGTCTTTCCAGATTAACCCGTCGTGAGACAAATCCAATGTTTTGTTTTTGTCAAAAGCATAATTAGTAGTGTGACCCCGTTGATGTATATCCCATTTTGCTGAAATTAACATTGAAACATAACATTATCTCATAGAAATGTGTTTCATAGCCGGCAGGCAACACAAGCACGCGAGAAAAAAATGATTTCCAAACTGATACTTGACAATACCAGCCTGTATTATTGTCCCACAACAGGGAAAAGGCCGGTTCTCATTCATAAAGGCACAAACATGGATCACCATCTTGGCTCAAGACTGATTTAATTAATAATTATAGTTCCAGGTTTTCTCACGAGGTTTTCCATCACTGATGTCAGTGATTTTCAAGATAAACTTAGAAAGTACAGTCAACATCAAAAGTATGTGTGTGACAATCACATACTTTTGAATCACTTCGACGCCACACAGTATTGAATTTCTGATTTTGATCATCTACTTTTGCTGTTGACTGAACATTATAAAATTGAAAAAGTCACATTAGTACTTGCAAACCCATAACCTCATTCATGAGAGGCGGGCGTCTAAACCACTAGGTTATTCCGACGTTTTACATAAGTGTTACAATATTCTATAAGTACCTATTTATTAATTTTGTTCAGCAGACTTTCATTGAGTTTAGTTATGCTAAAACTACTCAACCCACAATATCTAGATAATAAAATTAATTACGTAAAACTAATTCAATACTATGCTAAATATGTTAAAACAGCTGGAACAGTTCAATTTTATGAATTACTAGCGACCCGACCCAGCTTCGCATGGGCCTATAGCCTTCATCGGTAAATGGACTATCCAACACAAAAAGAATTATTCAATTCGGACCAGTAGATCCTGAGATTAGCGCGTTCAACCAAACAAACAAACAAACTAACAAACTCTTCAGCTTTATAATATTAGTATAGATTTATGTTTAAAAAGATTTAAAATGAATCAGTGTTTAATCATTTTTTCCTTAAAGATTACAAACACCTGACATTATCTGTAGAAATAAAAAAAAAAAACAAAATTATTACGTTGGTTGGTTCGTTTTGGCACAACTAACTGAATAATAAAAATATATTGAATATACTCACTACAGTCGAATTTATTTAAAAGCACCACGGTCAGGAAAATGGAAATCTGGACAAAAGAAAATTAAACAAAAAGTATTTCAGGGTTAAATTAATAAAAGTAGTCTATTTATTGTCACTCTGCAGGGCAAAAGTCTCGTCTCATGCAGAGAAGGCACGAGTACCTATTGATCACCACTCTTGCTCAAGGTGCAAAGGACTTATATTGGTTTCCTCACGATATTTTCCTTCACGGACTTGAGACAAAGACTGTTTTTCATAATGGAACAAAGAGGCTTGACAAGCAACCCAAATGACTTGAAAGACAGAAGGAGAATTTTTCATTGCGTGGAACTATATCAGTTAGTATCTAATGATCCAATTAGTACCGTGACAACACAAGGGATACGACCGTCCATTGTTCAGTCACGAGCATAAATATGTATATAAAATCAATTTTCTCGTGAAATAACTATTTCAACTTATAGATAAAACCTATCTATTTTATAGTAGTTTGGGATCAATACCCTATTTATAACCCCATAACATTTCAACGAATAGTTTAGGAGAAAATCAGTTTAGAATGAGACCAACTGTTTACATGTTTTTGCTCGTGACTGTACAATCACACATAGGTACATAGGTTAAAAGCTACTGACCACCAAATAGACTAGAACACAATGAAATTAGTTCATTCCTTTTGAAATTACATTGATATAAATAGACTCGTCGTCTTCCTACATTTCTCCCAAGTTACTTGGAATCAGTCATAGATATCAGAGGGTCGGCGCAAAATGTTTTCTTCTTCCATTCCGTCCTGTCAAACTGTACTGTTTTGTGTCTTGTGCGTCACATACAAGGAAAATAAAATAAAAAAACACTTACAAGTAACTTCATTGTTTGCGTGTGTTATTAGGTACTAATAATCACATATACTAACGAATAAAAAAATACAAAGCTTTAAATACTAGCTGTTATCTTTAAAGTGATAATTATAATTTATTGACGACACGATTGGCGCAGTGACCGAATGATTGACTGTAAAGTTGCGCTGCGCATCGCGGGTTCGATCTGCGCACCGAACATAAACTTGTATTGCCTTCAGTTAGTTATTCCAAGTCCAGTTGTTATTGTAAGTCTGTAGACCTAGTTTTAACGAAAAAAAAACAGTACAAAAACCAAGGGTGGAACCGAATCCCTGAACATTACCAAGAGTTTGTAACTAAGTAACTGAGCTATCGAGGTCATCAGACATACTTATAAATACAAATGTTAATTCTTCATGTCGCACCAGCGTGCATTCGAACGATGGTGAATCGCAGTACAATTTTATCGCACACATTCATTTGTCGAGCTCACGTAGTAGGTACACTCGATATCATAGGAATATGCCTATTTGTTAGGATCTTTTTATTCAAATTATTCAACTACAATATATAAGTAGACTCATATTTTTTAGGAATATTCCGTCCCAGGAGGTGGTGGCGAGATGTCTTAGACACGCACTGGGGCTGGTTCGAGGTAGGGCCGGCGCTGGAATGACTCGGGGGAAGCCTTTGCCCAGCAATGGGACATCACAGGCTACTTTACAAGATTTATTATCAGTATAAATAAAAATCAATTTCTGCACATATTATATCAAGGTGGTGATCGTCATACGTGAGGATCACCACTTGATATAGTATATCCACTTGTTTTAGTGTTAGGTTTTGATAAGTACAAACTATTTAATAATATGCGTCATTTTCTCGTGAATAAACGGTTATTCATTTCTTTCTTTTCTTTTGTTTGGATTGGCTCGACCGGTTTAGCAATTTTTAAAAAAACAATTTGGAAAATTATGAGTAATTACTTTACTAAGTAACAAACAAATCATAATGTTTATGAGAATAATGTACTACATCTAACTACATACATACAAATTGTACATACATATAAATAACATTAAAGTGTCTGTTTGTAATGTCGAAATCGAACAGTTTTTTTATGATTTTTTTTTGTACATTTACCAAAAATATACTATTTTAAATTGTTTTGTCTGTCTGTCTGTTTGATTCAGCTAATCTTATTCATTCACTTCATTTTTTCATAAAACAATTTACATACAAATACAAAGAACTAACATTCCAAGTGAAATTCAAGAATAGAGCTTAAAGTGTGCTGTTTGACACTCATGTAGATAGTACAGGGTCTCCATAGTTTGGGGTCAGATGGCCGTGTGTAGAAGGTCCCCACATATTATTATTAAACAGTTTAAAATATTATGTCAAACACGTTTAAAATATGGTCAAATAGAAAAAAATGAAAATAATTGATTATCATTGTGTGACAAACAAGTGGGCCTTATGGTTGTACGTTGTTTCATAGCTAATAGTTTTATAGAATTTTGTTTCACATAAAGTTTATTGTTAGAATAAGTTCCATATCATAGAATAACAAATCAAATATTGTAACAATGAATGGTGGCGGCGTTTGCACACCTGGCACTTTAGAGTGTTTTTACAATACCTGGCAGAGTGGTTGTTAAGCAAGCAATTAAAACATAAGTTATTTTGTTGAACGAAGTTCCGTCGGTTTTCATTACTTTCTTTAATAAATTTTGGACATGAACTTATCCTATGCTCACCTGAACAAAATGCACAAGATACCTTTTTATCTTTGATCACGTGTAGTACCTGTGTAGCCCTTGGAGCCCTATCTGCCTTAGGCTCTATATTTTCTAAACCTCGAAACCGACTAACCAGAAAATCTTTAAGTTGATCAAAAGTAGGAAGGTCATCCTTTGGATCTGATGCTACCTTTAACTCCCAGGCCCTTTTAGTAGCCTTATCTAATTTTTCAGTCACGATATGTATGGTTAAAAGTGATGCAAGATCTATCTTAAGGTTTTTTATTGCCTCCAAACAATCGGTGGTTGTACTAAGGAGTTTTTTAATTTCTATTGCGGACTCTCCGGATAAAGACTTTTGATTTACTAAACGTTTTACAATTCCGTTTGCCAAAAATCTTTTATTATTATACATGGACTCTAATTTTTCCCAACTTGTACTATAATTGTCTGCCGTCACATTTACATTTCTTAATAAGAGTTCCGCATCACCGGTTAAATATCCTTTAAGATAATACAGTTTCTGTGCATCATCTAACCTACTGTTGTTATGTATCAATCCAACGAACAAGTCTCGAAAGGTTGACCACTCGTGATATTTGCCGGAAAACATTGGTATTTTTACTTCTGGTAATCGAAAATGACTAAATTCTTTTGTGCTAGGTCCCGGACTAGAATCATTTGTTTTACTTGTTCGAATAAGTTCTTTAAGAGTACTTTTAAAATGAATATATAGTTCTTCCACCTCATCATAAACTCCATCTTTATAATACTTAGAACTATATAATTCAGACTTTTTAATTTCGCTTATAATTTTAATATGTGTATTACGGAAAAGTTGCCATAATTGCTCTAAACTTTCTAAGCGTGTTTCAAAATACGATACTGTAAGACGATCTTTAGGGCATTTTTTAAAGTTAGATAAAGACCTTTCAATTTTTGTTTTTACATCTTCTTGGATGTCAATAAGAGGATCCATTTTGAACACCGGTTACACAACACACAATTACACAGAAAATAAGAAATGACAAAAAAACACTAATTCTCCAACTACAACACAATAAATGTAACAATAAAGTGTGGAAGAATATAATTATAATTATGCTAAACTTAATGTCCACTACTCTTTCTTGCACTTTTCCCGAACACAAGGATTTATTTTGGGTAAATTTTACAAGTCTTTTTAGAAGTTTAATTTCAAAGCAAATTGGGCATAGATTACCCCTCTGAACCACTTTTTCTTAACACTTTTACAAGTTCAACACAAGAACGACTCAAATTTTATTCTTCCTGTTATAATAAGGTTGAAAGTACTCACGATTATTTTCCACTTATTACACTCACTGATACCGATGACGTCACGTCGTGCCGACTAGCACCAAACTAGTGGCGCCCTCTGCCTGCTTGTCCACAAACTGCTGCTTATCCTCCCTCGCGCCGTTCCTCCAGATATTGCCGCCCACCAGTGATGTTGCAACGCCTGCACCACCAGCTGCTCCCGGCTCCTTCCGGTTCCACCTCCAGGTACCTCTCACCTGGTACCCCAATGAAGGGGATGCTCTTGGACAGCGATCCACTCACTGCCCAGTAATGACGCGAAGGTTGGTAGTCTATACCACCACTGGAGACTACCACAAACACTCCCGGCCAATCCAACTCGAAGGACCAATGTTCGAAGGTCGACTAAGAGAGGGTGGTTAATTGAAACACTGGACTTTATATTAAGCGCGTATAATAAATATCCACAGTGCTTGCTGCTCACACAAAAACAGCAGTTGGTAGTCGCTACGTCCCCGCCAGGGGGCGCGGCAGGCGGGTTACGGGCATCGCCCTTGTCCCGCGGTATCATTCGGTGCCCGTCAATACGGGCACGTCCATTGGGTGGCCGTTTAGGCCTGGCCTGGGGCAGGTGCGTTGGTGGCGCAACATGCCAATGTGTGTAGATGCATTGGTAATCAGCAGGAGCGCCACGGTACTTTACTACAGTACCGCGTTTTTCACGTCACCTCGGCGGTCTGTCTCCGCCAGGTGGGACCTCCGGTTCCCCGGAGGAGGCCCAGCGGAAGACGACCAGCGACAGAGGCGACGACTCACGGCGCTCCCCGCTGAGGATGTGGGCCCCCGTCTGCACACGCTTCCAGGTCGAGCCGGTCACGCGAGCTGACTAAGGGGCCGTTGTGTGTGTGTGAGCGGCAATGTGTTGTGTTACACCGTTCATGTTAGCGATAGAACTGCGAGCCCGCGCCGCACATTCAACGCGTGAGTTTATGCGCTTGTGGAGTTGCGTATGTATGGAGTTCAGTGCACGTCATGCCTATATTAACTTAGAACACGACGCACACTGGGTGCATGGTATGTGTGTGGAGTGTTATTGTGGGAGTAAGCCGCGTGTAAGTGAAGGCGGCTTACTCAGGCGTCAGTCCGGTGGGTTGGAGTCGTCAGCGTCCGGCAATAGGTCGCGAGGTAGGCGCCTCCTGTCAGGTGGGCGCGCATGCCAGGGCGCCAAATGCTTGACATGAGGCCAAGCAGATGCGTCGGCACGCGCAAACATGGTTGACGCGAGGCGCCTGCAGTGGTCGTCCAGGCTCTCGATCCTAAGATCCCGCTGGATTACGCTATTCCTCACGTAGCGAGGGGCAGCGGTGATTTTCCGCAGCGCTTGGTTCTGCTGCGCGCGGAGGAGCTTTTTGTTAGACTCGCTAGTAAGGGCGAGCCAAGCTGGGGCAGCGTACGTGAGTATCGGGCGAATATACGTCTTGTATACACCCAACTTGGCACGCAGCGGGAGGCGGGACGAGAGGACCGGGTGGAGCAGAGCGCGGGCTGCTCTGCCCTTTGCGGCGACCTTGCGGACGTGACTTCTCATGGTGAGCCGACGATCGATGGTGACTCCTAGGTACTTGGCCTGTGGTGACCACGCGATGTCGGCTCCTTGTAGCTGTAAGGGTGGTGGGAGGTGGGCGCCTCCAGCGAGCAGCGCCTGTGTCTTACTCACGTTTACCGACAAACGCCACTTCGACAGCCAGTGGGGAAGCAAGTTGAGGACGCGCTGCATTTTGACGGCCGCGTGTCTCGCTTTAATAGAAGTTGCGATGTACGCGGCGTCGTCAGCATACAGCGCGAGCGTGGTGTCCTGCGTCGTGGGGATGTCGTCGGTATACCATGAGTAGCACAGCGGCGAGACACAACTGCCCTGCGGTACCCCTGCCGCTATCTGGCGCACGCCTGACAGCGCACCGTCGACCACCACCCTGAAGGACCTGTGGGAAAGGAAGGAGGAGACCACCATTACGACGCGACGGGGCGCGTCTGACTTCGACATTTTGAAAAGCAGACCGGCGTGCCAAACGCGATCAAAAGCTTTTTCCATGTCGAGGAATACTGCAACTGCGTGTTCTTTCTTGTTCAGTGACGCCGTAAGTAAGTGCAGTACCCTCGACAGCTGGAGAGTCGTACTATGTTCCGAGCGGAACCCGAACTGTTCCGGGCGAGGCGTCAAGTGAGGTGTTAGATGTCGCAGCAGGAGTTGTTCAAACACCTTGGATAATGTTGACAGCAGAGTGATTGGCCGATAGCTCCCAGGCTTCAGCACATCTTTGTTCGCCTTGGGCAGCATTATGACGCGCCCTTCCTTCCAGCTGGTCGGGAAGACCCCCGTGCGCAGTATCCCCGTGTACAGGCGCGCCAGTGCCGCTACCGTACGGTATGGCAGGTGGCGCAGCACTGTGTTGGTGATACCGTCCGCTCCAGGGGCCTTTCTTGGCTTGGTCTTCAGTATGGCGCGTCTGACTGCGCAAGGCGAGAAGAAAATGGGGTCTTCCTCTGGGGCTATCGGCGAGGCGAAGTATTCCTCAAGGTGCCTCTCGACTGCTGCGACATGCTCGTTGTCGTCGGTCGGGTTCGGCTGGAATTGACGCTCCAGGTGTTCAGCAAAGATCTCCGCACGGTCTGCTGCGATATATCTTGGGGCCCCGTCGCTGTGCAGTAGCGGGCGCACCGGAGCTGGTGAGTTCGAGAGCTGCCTGCACAGTCTGTGTATAGAAGGCCAGTCTCCTTCAACAGCGTCGATATGTGACTCCCAGCTCTCGGCGTTGAAGTCCTGCCACTTGGCCCTTACTCTCTCCGCGAGACGGTTGAGTTCGGACTTCATAGTCGGGCATCCAGTAGTTTGCCACCAAGTTGGTGTGGTAGTCTCCATCACTTCCTTAAACCTATTCCAGTCCGTTTTTCGACGTGGCGCTGGAGGAGAGAGTCGGGTCGGCATTTCTGATATGACGACGAGAACTGGTTGGTGGTCGGACTGCATCTCGTCGTCTATCACCTGTTGGGTGATCTGGCAGCTCAGGCCTCTGTGGATCACGATGTCCAGCACGTCCGGTGAATGGGCCCGTGTGTCTGGGTAGTGGGTGGGTGTCTCAGGGCCAGACACCGTGTACCCACAGGCTTCCGCGTCTGCGAAGAGCCGTCTCCCCCCGGGATTCGTGGTGTGGCTGTTCCACGCCGGGTGCTTGCAGTTCATGTCGCCGGCGAGGACCGTCGGGTGTGGCGACCGATGCAGGAGCGCCTGCAGCTCCACTAAGTCAAGCGGTGCTGCGGGCGGGCAGTAGCACGCGTAGATATCGACGTCCTCGCCAGCCAAGTGCAGCTGGACTCCCAGCGCATAGAAAGTTGCCAACGACGTCAGAGGGAGAGCTTGATGTACGACTCTTCGCTTCACCAATACCGCCAGACCGCGGTAGATGTGGCCGAGTGCCGACTTCTCATCCTTCCTGTAGAGCAGGTAGCCTGGGAACCTGATTTGGTCCGCTGGTCCCAGGAGAGTTTCGCTGATTAGCGCCACGTCGATCCCTTGAGGAGGAGGCGGAGGGGTGCGACCTTGCTCCGAAGGCCACGGGCGTTCCAATGTAGAATCCTCAACGGCCTAGCCATGGCAGAGCGTGAGTAAAGCGGCCAGGCCGTCGAGGATGACCAATTCCGCGTCTTGCCCCTCTCTGATGGCCTTAATTAGGTCCATCAGTAGCTGGATAGCGCAGGCGGTAAATTCCTTGTGACGCTCCTGTCTTAAAGCGCCAGTCTGTGGTGGTGCGCAGCGCCGCTGCTGGTCGCGGGCGGCGTTGGAGCCTACAACTTTGTTTTGTGCCGCCTCTGGGGCAGCCTGAGGCTTTGGTGCCGGTTGGTCCTCTTTCCCATCAGAAGCGCCAGAGGTGTGTGTCGTCGCCTGCGCTATAGTAGGAGCATGGTCCGGTCGTGGAAGCTGATTGGCGGGGGGCTGAGGCTTCTTCTTTTTCTTGCCCCCGCGCTTTTTCTTCCTCCGCCTCGAGGACGAGGGAGGGGCTTCCCTGTTTGTGGGCCCGTTTGCTGCAGCCATCAGCGACGCACTGGGGGCCTCATGGCCCTCTGTGTCGGGCTTCTGGGTAGTGCCGGCCGGGCGGCGTTGTTGCCGCGAGATGGCTACAGTGCCCGCACGCTTGTTTTGTATCTCTTGCTGAAATACGGGGCATCTTATGTTGCACGCCGGGTGATCCCCCGCGCAGTTGGCGCAGGTGGCCGGTTCCGTCCTTGGGCGCGGGCAGTCACGGGCGGCGTGTTCTTCCCCGCATCTCACGCAAGCGAGCGGGCGATGGCAGTGGTGCGAACTGTGCCGGAACTTTTGGCAGCGGTGGCACTGAGCGGGCCCACGCTTGCCCCTCCATGCCTCGATCTTGACACCACGCATGTATAGAAAAACCGTGGTGTCGTAGATCCTCCTGATGTCAGGCGTCTTCTTAAGGACTGCATGGAATATGCAGCCGGGCCTCCCCTCGCGCGCCTTTATGTGGCGCACGTATTCCGGCTGATATCCCAGCAGTCGGAGTTCCTCTTCGATGTCAGCGGGGTCAGTGTCTGCCGGCAGACCCCTGATGGCCACTTTCAGGTTGCGCTCGGCTGGTAAAGAGTAGGCGAACCAAGACAGGCCGCTCGACTTTTCCAGGTCGGTGAGGTACCTCTGGACGACTCTGTACTCGTCCGCACTCTCGGGTAAGAAGCGAATGCCGCCTTGGTAGGGGCGGGCATTCGGTGGGTGGCCCAGTTTAGCACTCACGGCCCTAAAATGAGTCGCCCAGTCTGGCAGCTTCTCCACTACCAACGGAGGGTAGCGTGGCTTCTTTTGTTTGGCTGCGTTTGTGCCTTGTGCGGGGGGTGCAGCAGAGGATGTCGGGTCCGGGGTGGAGCCTCTAGGTTGTGGTGAGCGGCGCGCAGCTTCGGCGAAAGACGGTGATCCGGCCCCGGTTCGACAGCGCGGTTCGCGCTGCGGAAGTGGCGGGTCGGTGCAGTAGCGTTTCGCCTCTTCAGCGGCCTCGTCGTCCGGGCTTCTGGGTCGGCGCTGGGCTCTGGCGATGGTATCGAGTTGTGCCTCTAACTCGAGGCTCGGGGCGTCACTTGGGGCGACAGAGCCGGTTCGCACGGGCGTATCTTCTGATACGTCTCGGCAACCGGTATCGGAGCCCCCAGATGCCACCGAGAGGTCAGACCCTTCTCGTGATGAGCATGCTGAGAGCATCGCGGGGGAGTCCTGGGCGGAGCTTCTGGGTGGGGGCGGCGACTGCGGCACGCCCGTTGTTGTCGCGGCTTGGTCCGCGGTGGAGGTCGCCGGTTGTGCGGAGCGCGGTGGCGCAGAGTGCACGGGTGCGCACGCGGCGGGGCGCATTGGCTGCACGGGGGGTCGGGCGGGAGGGCACGCAGGCAGAGCAGCGTGGCGCGCGGTAGGCGCGGCGAGACGCGCAGAGGGCGCGGAGGGGCGCGCGGGAGGCGCGGCGAGACGCGCAGGGGGCGCGGCGGGGCGCGTGGGTGCCGCTACGGAGCGGGCGGGGGTGCGCGTCGCCTGCGCAGCGGAGCGCACTGTGGGCGCGGCGGTGCGATTCGTAGGCGCGACAGGTCCCGGGGCCTGTATAGGCACAGGACGAAATGCCGGGGGGCGGATGGACACTGCCGGCTGTCGGCTCGTCGACGGCGTCGGCGAAACGCGCGCAGTCGCCGATGGCGTCGGTGGGCCGGTAGCCGATGGTCGTGGTGGAGCTCCGGCAGGCGGCGCACCGGATGACGTGCGGCCGATGTTTGGCAGCGACGTAGCCCGGTCCAACACCGGTTGGAGCTCCTGGGAGCCGGCGTCACCGCGGCCGAAAGAGCTGCGGGCGCCAGGCTTCGGCATCGTGGGGGCGTGGCCTCCGCGACCGCTTCGGTGAAACTACACACACCGGGCAGCGCGGCGGTGGCGCCCTCTGTGCCCGCACCAGTACCCACTTGTTGTACCAGTACGAACACAGAAGAGACCAAACTTAACGGTCCGTGCGGTTACTATTTCTAACGAGACGTAGTTAGAAATAATATAGGATAAGCCACGGGCTAATCCACACAAAAACAAAATTTAAATTTTTGACCTAGTTGAGCGCCGGAGAATCTTAACACCGCGATTCAGTAATCGGCGCTCAACTAACAACGCCATCTATTGACAAATATTTGAACTATTTAAAATCAACGAATATTTACGTGAACAAATATTCTTTATCCTTATATTTTTTATTTAATATAAAACTTATTCCCAAGAATGGAAGTCTCAGTTCTAACCTAACTTACTGCGCGTGCGTGCAAGCAACCATGCAGCATGCAAGCAAGCATGCAGCGTGCAAGCAAGCATGCAGCGTGCAAGCAAGCATGCAGCGTGCAAGCTAGCATGCATCATGCAAGCAAGCATGCACCATGCAAGCGAGCATGCAACATGCAGCAGGCATATTTTCTGTCACGGTTCCGGCGTTGCGGGGCTACGGCGGTCCCACGCGAGCTTATCGTCGTAGATGGTATTCACGCTCACCACCGCAGCTTCGGCTTACCCGCCGGCTTAGCCCGCCAGCCTCAGCCGCGGCGGCGGGCGTTAAAACCACCTGCTCCTCAGCTCGCGGGACGCATCGCCCCTCCACGCCTACGCAGATTTAAATTACACTCTAGGGGTAGGTAGGGCAGGCAAGACTACGTGGAGTCGGTTTCACAGCGATTCGTTTCTGTCATCAACTTTGGTAGCACAACATATTGACTTTTTAAGACAACATTTTTGTTTTTGTCTATTTATATCTATACATTTTTGTTGAAATAAATTCCATGGAAAATACAACAAAAAAACAGTATTCGTTAAAAAAGAATTCTACTTTTTGATAAGTTTGTTAAACAAAAAAATGTGATTAAAAATTCATTGAATTGTGTTTCTGTGAAATATTTTTCATTGAAGTAAATAATCTTTGAAACAATAATAGTCGAAATAAAAATACGAGAACCAAATATTATGTGAAACATTTTCTGGGAAACGAAATTCTATGAAGTTTCTGTCTGCGAAACACACGGCCTTATAAATCCGGATCTTTAGCTATATAGGCAACTTATTAAATATCCCTACAGCTTGGTACTTCGAACAATGCTCTACTATATTAAGAATTAAGGCAGGATTTGTACAAAAAAAAAATGTTTAGTGAAGTTGAAATTTTAATTCTTATATTCTTGGGTACCTAAAGAGTATCTTCAGGCATTTACAATATTTTTAAAACCCCGCAAAAAGAAGTGAATTGTTTAACGAAAAGCTCATTATTTCAGAACGAAACGGCGATAGACAGTAACAGTGACACTGACAGCCGCTGTTTCGCAGTTTTTACACGGAAATTGCATCGTTTTATGGGAAATAATATCACAAATAATGATTATCTTTTTCCACACACTTGTCACATCACTTGTCTTCCAATTTTCAAGATCCGTTACCGTCGCTTGTCACTTGCTTTTTTTTATAAAGACAAAATGGGCATCGAGATGAAACGAAAAAGTGTTATTTTCATTTCGTAATATTTAAATTATGCGGGGGTTTTAAAATATGCCAATTATATAAATCTACTCCTGGTAATGTATTTCACAAAGGAAAATATTTTAAAACCCTCTATTAAATTATTTTATTTTTTTCATCCAAATGAATGTATGGACACAGTAAAGATATCAGTAAAGATATCTATACAGTATTCTATCTTCATACAAACGGTCGGAACGCGAGTCGTACAGTCAACAGCAAAATTAGATGATCAAAATCAGAAATTCAATACTAATAAACGGAGTTCGCGTCAGAACTGTGAGGCGTCGAAGTGATTCAAAAGTATGTGTGTGACAATCACATACTTTTAATAAATAAACTAGTAATAAATTATATAAATTAGTGTTAGTAAATTAGTATTACATTTCTGATTTTGATCATCTACTTTTGCTGTTGACTGTACCTACACTTTTTAAGTTAGTAGGGAAATTAGTATACCAACAGTCTCAATTGCGCCTCAGTGGCGAATATATTGTGTTGTTTTTGGTTACTTGAATTCGTCAATAACACACCCAGAGATAAAAAAAAATTACCTGGGAACTCCGAAAGACTATATGTTCCTGAAACTTAATAGACTATAAAAAAAATGACTTCCAGACTAAGTACCTACTTACTAGACTATTAAAAAAATTATATACTATTATAATAGTACGTAATTTGTTTCTTTTTTTAAAAGGTAAGTATTTCGCTTTTACTACCAAGTAAAGTAGGTAACAAATAAGTGGATCGGGTGAAAAAGCGACCTCCCTACGCTCGCGTTAAAACGCACTGGTAAGTACTTAGGTAGTTTCTTAGGCTAGGCTATAATATATCTACCTACCTAAGTACTAGCTACTTACATAGATTATTCAATTAAACAAAATATAAAATGATTATGAGAGTAAATGATAGGTACAGACGCCAGCACATCAGGCCATTAAAAATTGTCAAATTTCCCCAATTGAATATGAACCTTACGCTATTGTAATAAAATTGAAAATCTATCAAAGTTTGACAGATTGTTGCTCCGGCTTGTGCTGGACTCTGTATCTACCTATTTAGTAAGATTTACATTATTATTTACTTTTTAAGTAAGATTTTGTAGTCGGTAGTTAGAGGTTTTGTCAGCTGTGTTTTGCATTTTGGTTAAGTAAGAAGTAGGTGTTGAAGTTTGTAAGGATTGCAGAATAAAGGGAATTATTTTTTTTTGAGACGCCTTGAATGGCTGCGACTGAGGCGCAAATATCTTTCAGTCTCAAAATAAGGGTGGTTTTTTTATTAAACTTCTAATCAAAAACATAACATGCATTTTTATTGAACACTTCCCATTTCATTTATCTATTTCATTTTTTGTTAATTAAATGAAAAATATTATATACCTATATTTACAATCACAAAACTAAAAGGAAAATGAAACACTACAAATTTATAATCACAAAACTAGAACACATACTAGGAAGAAATTAAAATACATCCGTCTATTTTGTAACTACGATGTCATAAGTGGTAATGTCTTGCCTCTTATACTATAATGTTCGACTTTAATAAGAAGTACATAGTTTAAATAATCTATGGTGTCAAAAGCAGACCTCAGGTCAACTAATGGTCCAGCTACTTTCATTTTTTCACTTAATTTATTGACCATGTCATTTATTTAGGTGTTCATCTCCAAAACGAATCGTCTGGTTTCGACGGGATTTTCACCGGCAGATATCTTATGTTATAAGGAGTACCATGGGCTTTACTTATTTTATTTTAGATAAAGAATTCGGTTCCTGTAAAAAAAACCCGAAGATATCCGACATTCACGCGGATGAAGTCTCGAGCGAAAACTAGTACATACAAAAAGTTAAACAAAAAAACGCATCTTTAGCACGCCGTAATGATAACTGTTAACCTTTAACTAGTGATAGGTACATAATTATTATCGACGCTGACTCTGACCCCTTTGTATACACTTCTATATAGATTCATACCATATGACATTTCTAACAACATGACATTTTTAACATATGACATTTCTGTGACACAACCATATCTTTTTATTATTTACCAATTAAGTTACCTTATTTAACAAGTTAAGAAAATATACGTTACATGCACAATTTATTTTTAATATTATAAAACGAATAAAACAATCCGGCGTATAAAACATTGTGATCCAAATAAATAACATTCCATTTTATTTAAATGCGTTATTTGATTTACAAATACTGTTTCATGAGCTGTTTGGTGGTTTAACTGAAGGGTTGTTTGGTTGTGAGCCTTTCGTTGCGCCTTATGGCGGGTTGCCCTGCATGCCGTGTGATGAACCGTTCGGTGCGCCATTTAACGGGTTGTTCGGCATGCCGTTTGGTGAGCCGTTCGGTGCGTCATTTAAAGAGCTGTTTGTCATGCCGTTTGATGAGCCGTTCGGTGCGACATATGGAGGTTTGCCCGGCATGCCGTATGGTGAGCCGTTCGGTGCGCCATATGGAGGGTTGTTCGGCATGCCGTATGGTGAGTAGTTCGGTGCACCATATGGAGGTTTGCCCGGCATGCTGTACGGTGAACCATTCGGTGCGCCATATGGAGGGTTGTCCAGCATGCCGTTTGGTGTGCCGTTCGGTCCGCCATATGGAGGGTTGTTCAGCATGTTGTTTGGTGTTCCATTTGAAGGGCTGTTTGGCATGCCGTTTGATGAGCCGTTCGGTGCGCCATTTAACGGGTTGTTCGGCATGCCGTTTGGTGAGCCGTTCGGTGCGTCATTTAAAGAGCTGTTTGGCATGCCGTTTGATGAGCCGGTCGGTGCGACATATGGAGGTTTGCCCGGCATGCCGTATGGTGAGCCGTTCGGTGCGCCATATGGAGGGTTGTTCAGCATGTTGTTTGGTGAGTAGTTTGTTGCGCCATATGGAGGGTTGCCCGGCGTGCCATATGGTGAGCCGTTCGGTGCGCCATATAGAGGGTTGTTCCGTTTTATTTTCTTTTGTGGTACGGAACCCTAAAAATGATAAATCTGAAATGATACATAATAATACCAGCCTATTATTGTAACAATGCAGGGCAAAGGTCTCTTATCATGCAGAGAAGGAACGATTTTAGAAATATTAATTATTGGTCCATGTTTCCTCACGATGTTTTACTCCACCGATATTAGTGATATCTAAAGCCGCTATCCCACTGGCGTTTTACGAGCGTTGGCGTCTCTGCAACGTCTGCGCAGCGCCAACGCTGCGCAGGCGCGACGTTAACGTCGCGTCGTCGCGTGACAAGCGTTAACGTCCGCTGAACGCGACGTCAATGTCGCGTTCGTTGGCAACAGGTATAATCACGCACGAAAACGAAACGAAACTCACGAAACTCTTACATTATTGTCTAAATATTGTATGTCACTTTGAATCACTTCTAAAAGTTCCATCACTTCTATTTGATGACATTCGTATTTTTTTTTTTTTTTTATTTAGACAAGCCCGCCACACTATTCCCTAACCACTGTAACTCGTGTAAGTCAGAATCAACAGTGGCGACCACCAGAGAAGATGATGACATTCGTATATCAGCCCGGAGTTGACCGTGTAGCTGTTTAGAGCTTGTAGTACACTCATGCTGTCCGACAATATGCTAATTGGTTGTTCTACTACCTGCCTGTTTAGTATAGCTGAAGCCGCCAAGCAGATGCCCATGCACTCGGCCTGGAACACTGTGTTATAAGCACCCAGCGGCGTTGCTATATGTATGTTGGGAGTAGATCTAGTATTAGTACCTATTAATATTATTACAAGTATAGAAGAGTGTTATTGTTAGTAAATTAGGTCATTATCATACTTGTAAGTAATGGTATTAATATTATCGTATGACAAAAGTTGATTTAATACAGTTTGTAACATATGGCCATAGTAAATCTTAGGAATTATCGATAAATCGTATTATAAATTATTTGCTACCCCTTTTCTTGACGTCACTAAATGGTCACTGTTAGTCTCTCGCCCAGTGTTGTCAATTAAGAATTATTATGGAATAATAATAATGTAGCATATTTCCAAAATTCCATTTAGTTCATTTTCCACTTTTTGTCAGTGATGCTCCTATCTCTACTCCACCTCTCCCAGTGATGCTCCTATCTCTTTAATACGTACAAACAGTACTTACTCGGCGCTTTTCTGTGGAAATTATTTGTTGTTCAACAACAATTATTATGAAATATTTATTGATATTAAATTAAAATTTTAGTTACATACAAATCTTAAAAATCTAAAGAATTCTAACACTTCTAAGAAAAAGGCAGGGGAGCTCAAAGGGCATCAATTTTTTTTTACAATTAATAAATAACTTATCAAGAAGTCAGCAACAATAGTTTTTCTTCCGTCTCAATTCGTACCAGCAAACAAGTGCTCGTACATATGGTCCTTCGAGCTAAGTGTTTAGTGATTTGAATTCTCTCGTGTGATTGCAAATCGGTTCCGTTGGCCTCCCAGAAGCGGGTCTCACTGACGTGAATTAAGAAGGCGCATAAGATTGCACGGTAAGATATCAGACCACTTACACAGATCAAGTGACAGTGAACAAGCAGTCCAAGATTACAAGAAGCATCAAGGCTACAAACAAGACAAGCACTTCGGCATCAAGGCTTCATACAAGATCAAGAAAAAGCTAGCTAGCAATACAAGAACAGATCGATCTTCAGCAAGTTCAAGCAAGTTGACGGCGATAGTACTCCGCAAGTCAGCAGGGATAATTAAGAAATCTATTTGATTATCCTATTTATCAAGTATCAACATGGAAGAACTACTATACAAGCAGCAAGTTGCCATCAATGGCATGCGACAACTTTGGTCAAATTTCAAGAAAGATGGTCAAGATCGCAAAACTACAGAATATATCAAGAAAAGGATTGAAACTCTGAATAGTTATTGGAACGAGTTTCAGAAAAATCATGAAAAACTGTGTATGTACGAAGATAAAAACCAGGAATATTTTACCGGAAATCATTATGAAGAGAATAAGGCGTTTTACATAGAGGTTAGAGATTCGATTCAGAGGGCAGGTTTGATAAAGCCGACTCTGTTTGGTCGGGAGCAGCCAGGTGCCTCGCCCGCAGAGGGCAGAACAACCCCGGTGAGTCCAATGCCAACTCAGAAGTTTACTACTCGGGAAACGGATAGCAAGTTCGATGAAAAGTTGCGTAAACAGGGCAGCAACTATAAAGCCTTTGCCCGCTTCGTGTCCAGTGTAAACTTATCAGCAGTAAAAGAAAGATGGAAGTTTGAAGACATTTTGAAAACTCTGGAAACCCGTTGGAAAGCTGTTGATGGTCTTCATTGGAAAATAGACAGCGAATTCGATGAGGTAGACGAAACTTACGAAATTTCATACACTCACCAGGAGCAAATGTATTATAACATCAAGTAAGAAATAAATCGTAAGTTATTCTCTGTATCACATCGAGAAAAATCTACGCCTCAACTTGATATTCCTATATTCAACGGAAATTATCAAACTTGGGTATCATTCAAGGACTTGTTTACGGAGGCAATACACGGTAACCCATATTTATCTGCAGCCCAGAAAATGCAATTCCTGAAGAGCAAGATTAAAGGCGAACCAGAACGCTTAATACAGCATCTTGCAATCAGCTCAGATAATTACATTGCCAGCTGGGACATATTGAACCACCGTTACAATAACAAGAAACTCATTTTCTCCACTCTTCGTGAATATTCCAGTCATGCAACAAGCGACATCAAACCACATCAAACGTATTCATGACGTAACAACCGAGTGCCTAAATGGAATCAAGAATTTAGGCGTCAACATTGATACCTGGGACCCAGTGATAGTACATCTGCTAACTCTGAAAATGGATTCCGAAACTCTCAATGAATATTTCACCTCACTCAAACAGCCAAGAGAACTGCCGTCGTTGAAGGAATTCTTAGAGTTTCTAGAAAACAAGTTCACTACAATGGAGTCGGCACGTCGTAAACAAGATGCGATACAAAAGGATGCAAGCCTTCCTTCAAATTCGGGGAACTCAAGATCCAGTCAGGGAAAAAGATATTACGTCAGCAACATCCCAGAAAACTCGATCACTGTCTTGTCCAATCTGCAAGGATCATCAGGGCATATATTATTGCAAGGAATTCAAAGAAATGGACCCCGCTCTGAAGAGAAAAACAATTAATCAACTTAACTTCTGTACAAACTGTTTGTATAGTCATAATGGAAAAAAGTGCACGTCAAGCAATCGTTGCCGAAAATGCAAGGGGCAACATAATACAGTGTTACACGATGCCTTTACAAACGAAAACACGACGTCACACAACATTTCCGGCCTCGTGCCCTCTGAGCAAGAGTCAAGCCACGCGACTCATGTTGCACAACAAAAACTTGCATCTACAGTTTTATTAGCGACTGTAATTATCAAGGTGACAGGAGCTGATGGAATAAAAAGGACTATGCGAGCCTTGATCGACCACGGATCACAAATTTCGTTGATCACCGAAAACGCAGTTCAACAGCTAGGACTACCACGGCAAAACTGTAAGGGAGTTATCACTGGCATCGGCATGAATAACAATACATGCAAAGGAATGTTGAGCATCAACTGTACATCATTCGACGACAACTACGAATTCAGCACTAATGTTCTCATAATGAACAAACTAACAAGAACTCTACCAAACGCAACATTTTCAAAACCATGGGCATTTTTGGATCAAATTCAATTAGCTGACCCACAGTTTTACATCAAATACCCAATTGACATATTATTGGGCGCGGATGTACACGCCAAGATTATCATGAACGAGGTTCACCGAGAAGATACAAGCAACTACATTGCCCAGAAAACACGCTTTGGGTTGATTTTGTTCGGCGAGATCCAAAGTCTTCAGTGTAACCTAATCCTAAACAACACACAAGTTATCAACAATTTTGGGAGATCGAAGATATCCCTGAAGATGATAAAAACTCATATGAAGAAGATGACTGCATCAAATTTTACAAGTCGACCACAACAAGGCTGGAAGACGGAAGATATCAAGTCAGATTGCCACTGAAGTCCAATTTCAACACTGATATTGGGGAATCGAAACATAAGGCAATCGCTCAGCTGTATCAGATAGAACGGAAATTCTCGAAAAACGACTCTATTGCCAAACAGTATAAGGCCTTTATTGATGAATACTTATCGCTTGGTCACATGAAACCTGCGCATAGTAACAAGAAACCTGAATATTTTCTACCGCATCACTGCGTACTACGTAACGAGTCAACAACTACGTCACTCCGAGTAGTATTCAATGCGTCATGAAAAACTTCTACTGGGGCTAGTCTAAACGACTGTATGCATCCAGGACCCAACCTCTAAAAGGATCTTATGACGCTTATTTTGAAATGGAGACAACGTCGTATAGCTTTCACGCAGACATTGAGAAAATGTTTAGGCAAATATGGGCCCATGAAGACGACCAAAATTTACAAAAAATCGTTTGGCGAGATAAAACTAAGCAATACGTACAAGAGTATCAACTTACTACAGTCACCTATGGCACCAAGGCCGCTCCGTTTCTAGCAATGATGACCCTAAGGCAGCTGGCTAACGACGAGAGAGCAAGACACCCACATGCAGCTCAAGTGATCGAGGAATGTTTCTACATGGAAGATTTGTTACACGGTTCAGACTCTGTAGCATCAGCAAAACAACTACAGCAAGATTTGCAGACGACCCTCAAGGCAGGTGGGTTCAATTTACGAAAATGGAGATACAATTATCAAGAATTGCATGACAGCACCAGCAAGGACTGCGATCAAGAGCGTTACGACTTCAAACAAGCTGAGTCAACAAAAACATTGGGACTCCACTGGAATCCTCAACAAGACATCTTCACATTTCAATCAAGATTGATCCCCTCGGATGGCTCACTCCACTTTCCACACAAATGAAAATTTTGTTCCAAGACATCTGGAAAGAAAAGGACCTAAAATGGGATGGCAAGATTCCTGAGAAAATCAACCGAGAATGGAATAAAATCGAAAAAGACATAGAAAACATAAATCGATGCCAAATACCTCGATGGATAGGCACATACATGACCGGAAACAATATTGAATTACACGGTTTTTGCGATGCATCGCAGAAGGCGTTCGCGTGCGTCATTTACTGCAATATTACAAATCTAGGTCAAACAAACATAACGTTAATGGTTGCGAAATCAAGACTCGTACCTCACAACAAAAGTATTTCTTTGCCCAAATTGGAACTAAGCGGTGCCCATCTGCTTTCTAAACGAATGGTCAAAGTGATAACAAGCTTGAACGGCCACGACATCAAGGTTTACGGGTGGACCGATTCAACGGCGGTACTGGGTTGGATACAAGGCGACCCCAATTGCTGGAAAGTGTTTGTTGCCAACAGGGTGCGACAAATAACAAAAGAGATGCCTTCTGAATGCTGGTGATATGTGAAGACAGCGGAGAATCCAGCAGATTGCGCTAGCAGAGATTTAACAAGTCTGAAGTTAAAGGAACACAATCTGTGGTAGAACGGACCTACTTGCCTACCTCTCTTCAAACCGGAAATCGAAGCAAGTCGCGAAACTTTCTTCATTGAAGAAGAAGCACTTAACAAGCAAGTTCATACTGCGATACAAGACGCGTCACAGGACAACAGCTTCATCAAGAAACTGCTTAGCAAATTAAGCTCGTTTGCAATGGCTGTACACGTACTAGCACGTTTACGACGCTTGGTAACCCGAGAACCAGAAAACGCCACCAAGCCCTACGTTACCATAACCGAGCAACGTAAGGCAAAAGCAATATAATTCAAGGAGTTCAGGGTGTGGAGTTTGAACAAGAAATCCAAGACCTGAAGAAAAACAACACAGTATCCAGGACTAGCAAGGTCTTGAATTTGAGCCCGTTTTTAGACGAAGAGGGAATACTACGCGTAGGTGGAAGACTGCATCACGCTGTGATCAATTCGGAACTCAAACATCCCATAATTTTGCCTCATCAACATCGTTTGACGGAACTAATAATAGATCACGCACACAAACTCACGTTTCACGGCGGAGCTCGAGTTACATTAGCATGTATCAGGCAAAAATATTGGATAATCGGGGGAAACAATGCAACGAAAAAACAAATACGTCAATGTGTTACCTGTAGAAAACAAAACCCTATCAAACAACAACCCCTGATGGAAGATTTACCTGCAGCAAGGGTTAATCCATCCCGTCCCTTTACACACACCGGCGTTGATTTTACTGGCCATGTCTATATCAAAACCAACAAGTGTCGTGGTGTCAAGACCACAAAAGGATACGTGTCAGTATTTGTTTGCATGGTGACGAAGGCCGTGCATTTGGAACTGGTCTCCCACCTCACAACATCATCTTTTATCGCTGCCTTACGCAGAATGGCAGCAAGAAAAGGCACACCTTCTCACCTGTACAGCGACAACGGCCGTAACTTCGTAGGGGCTAGCAAGGTTTTACGAAACGAATATGAAGAAATCCAGGGTATAATTGATGACAACCTATTGGCGGAGATAGCGGATATGGAGATCACATGGCATTTCAACGCTCCTGCATGGCCATCAGCTGGAGGCTTCTGGAAAAATGCCGTGAAAAGTTTCAATCTGCACCTAAAGAAAGTGATTAGTGAACAAAAGTTGACATATGAAGAGTTCACTACACTTCTAGCCCAAATCGAAGCCTGTCTTAACTCAAGACCTCTATGTTCAATCTCAGAAGACCCTAAAGATCTGGATTTCTTATCACCTTCTCACTTTATAACTGGTGGGCCTACGCTAACGTTAGTTGAGACAGAAAGAGATCTGCAAACACGCTGGCAGCTAACACAAAAGATATTACAAGATCTGTGGAAGAGATGGCGCACAGAGTATCTTGCCCAATTAACTGTGCGAAGCAAATGGAGGCAACCTCAACCTAATCTCAAGATGGACGATGTAGTTCTCATCCATGACGACAACCTACCACCCGGCAAGTGAGCGATGGGAAGAGTCATAGACTTACATCCAGGCAAGGACGGCCACGTGCGTGTCGTGACCTTAAAAACAAAGAACGGCATTATGAAGCGGCCCGTCACAAAGGTATCCGTACTTTTAAAACACAAAGAAGTTGCCCCACAGTGCGACATGGCACCGGACAAGCATCAAGATCTGGGCCACCAGCAAGCCAAAAGATCCTCAACAAGGAGGTCAACGAAAAGCAAGTTCAACTTAACAACAATAGTTACTGCTTTGACGCTACTCTTCACGTTTATTACATGTTCAGAAAGCAACATGAAGATAACCCAATTTGAAACAAGTCAAAGGTTATATTTTGACAAAGTATCAGACATGATGCTTATCAGAGATGATTGGAACCTTGTAGTTTACTACAGCATGGATACGTACTGGCAATCAATTACAACATTCAACAAGTATATTCAATCGCTCAAACAAACATGTGACACCATCCAAGATCAAGTTCACTGTGACGTAATCGTACTACAGCTACGTCACGCATTCTCAGAACTTGAGCACTACTACGAAGTTTTGCAAAGTCAGCATTCCAGCACGTGACACGAAACAATGCGTCAGTGCCGAGGCCTTATCAACGGCGTGGGGTACATCGCTAATATCTTATTCGGCGTGCTCGATGAAAGTTTCGCTGAAAAATATCGGAAGGACATTTCTCTCGTTCACGAGAACGAGAAGCATCTCGTTTCTCTGTGGAAAAATCAGACTTCACTCATGGAAGCAGAGAACAACCTTCTGAAGCGCACAGAGCAAGATATGAATCAACAGCTTAAATTGATAAATCGTCACATGAACAAGCTTGACACAGCCGTTGATCAATTGAAGAACAATGTCGAAGCAAATAGCGTCATTAATGACTTCAACATGGGAGCTATAATTGCAAGTAATATGATGTACAATTTGAAAAGCATACAGAATATGTTATTAGACACCGTCATAGATATCTACAATGGACGTTTCAACTTACACTTAATTACACCGGAACTACTATTGAACGCATTAAGTACGATTTCTAGCAACCTCACCAAGGACGTCTCGCTGCCAATTAACGACATTCTTCGGAAGATATATGATCGTCTGGAAATAAAAACAAGACTTTTGGAAGACATTATCATCTTTGAAATCAAGTTACCGCTGATCAGTCGAAATTCGTACGAAATCTTTAAGACGATTCCGATTCCCAAGACAACAGGCCCAAGTGATTTGATCGGCATAATCTCCGTATCCGAGTACATTTCTATCAACATGAAGAAGGACACCTACATCGACGTGTCCGAAGAAGACTTGAGATCATGCCGAACCGTAGCAGGTGTTTATTACTGCCACATCTTACGACCCCTATACCAGATTAAAGGAGACAAGAACCTTTGTGAAACAGAAAATACGGAATGTAAAACCATCTCAAGATTCTGTAAAGACAAGTTACAAGAAACGTACTTTAAACAGCTGTTTTTACTTTTGCTGCGATAGGTGTCACGTTCGAACAATATGCGGCGATCAAATAACCGCACATCAGCTGACCCAAGCCGGACTATTGAGCATAGGTCAAGGATACATAATCAAGACAAACAACTTTGCCTTATATTCACACAAACCTTACTTAAGGGGCTATTAAACGACTTTTACAGATTTTAAACTGACAATCACGTCAAAATGTGCAGTGTAAATGATTTGAAAAAAATATATGTTAAACTAGAACATTCTCTTAATCATATAGAAAGTGAATATTTTTGATTAAGTTCATATTAAATAGTTTAATTAACTCGTGAAGTTGTGTCTGACGCGGACAAAACATTGACAATCACACAAAATCTACCAGGTATAATTATCCGAAACTTACACTATCTTACAGACAATTTTATTATCTATCTTTTAGTATACGCCTTTTTTTAAATTTTGAAAGAATACTACTTTTATTTAATTTTTTCGACTAAATTTTGAAAGTTTTGGACGCAGACTGCGTCCGTTCTGCATCAGTTTTGCGTCCAAAGCTCTCAAAGTTTAGTCGAAAAAATTAAATAAAAGTAGTATTCTTTCAAAATTAAAAAAAAGGCGTATACTAAAAGATAGATAATAAAATTGTCTGTAAGATGGTGTAAGTTTCGTTTAATTATACCTGGTAGATTTTGTGTGATTGTCAATGTTTTGTCCGCGTCAGACACAACTTCACGTATTAATTAAACTATATAATATGAATATAATTAAAAATATTCAGTTACTAAGTGATTAAGAGAATATTCTAGTTTAACATAATTATATTTTTTTCAAATCATTTACACTGCACATTTTGACGTGATTGTCAGTTTAAAATCTGTAAAAGTCGTTTAATAGCCCCTTAAGTGAATTAAGGACGAACTCTGAAATTTATGCACCAGTAATTGCCCCTATCAACCACATCATCAACATCAGCATACCTAAACTGGTTTTAGAGAATAAGACTCAAGATTTAGAGCAAGAAATTAGCGAAGTAGACAAAAGGATACAGTCTATGAAAGAAGCGTATGTGAAGTTACCTGATAATCTATCTTATCACGATATTCATCACTACGCTATGATCTACGCTATTGTTGGAGTAATGGGCATTACTGTCATCATCATGATAACTCGCCGTTTCAAATGCCAATGGCGAGTTCCGTCATCACCGCGACCATCACTTGCCGAGGGATCAAGACCGTTGCCAGCCGTTCCTCACCGCAGCAGCAGCGATACAAGTGCCACAACCGGACAGCTTGACAGCGTGCGCGTTCACGTCCCTCGCGTTCATATCGGCACTAGCCCTTAACTAAGTTTATATAATTACTTAATAGTTTTTACATTTACTTTGTTATTGTAATTATTTACGTTTATTTTATAAATCTTGTAAATCAAGTTACTCTGCATCCTCCCTATCTCGTCCGGGAATATGTACGATTACATCGCACAATATTCAGCGCGCTAGCATACGCACTTTTACATTATTTAAATTCATATAGCAATTAATATTGTTGAGTACACTTTCGACCGTTTTATTGTAAACACCTTTGTTACAATTAATAAATAACTTATAATCAAGAAGTCGGCAATAAAAAGTTTTTCTTCCATCTCAATTCGTACCAGCAAACAAGTGCTCGTACAGTTATTAATCACTTTTTAGATTTTGAAGGCGGTTGTCTTTTTTGTAAAAAAAAGCTTTTTATTTTTCTAATTTTAGTACTTCCTTATCATAATCCATTAAGAAACGGTAACACAGTCAAAACAGAGATTGAAAGTACAAGGTTGGAGAACATTACAACATCATCCATGTATATTTTTTTTCTTTCCGTGATTTTTTTCTAAAAGTGCTGAATCAATTTCTATAACATATAGGACCACCCTTGAGGCCATACCCTATCCGTTTAAAAAAGAATTTTCAAAATTCTGGAGTTGGCTACACTGCCCTCGCCTGTGATGTCACCTCAAAATCGTATTCTTTTTTTGAAATGGTTTCCAGGCACAAGGTACGTATGGCTGCGGCGCGCCCGAGAAGAGAGAACAAACCGCCATTTTTCGCACGCACACGTACGCGTACATTACGTTTATAGGCATTCTCAAGCAGTTTCAAGCAGACTTCAGTCTCGACCGTCACGTGTTGTCTAAATGAATAAATGAGAGACATTGACATTTCATGACGAACAGGAAAATTTTGTTATAAAAAAATTGCAAAGAGCTCCAACCAGGGTCAATAAAATTTCATATTGTCACAAATAAAACCTAAAGAGTCAATACAGTAGCAGCCCTAGTGAGTTTGGCAAGTTTAGGTAATTATTTTTGAAGATGGCGGGAGCTGTCCTTCTGTAACCTCTATATTTTGTGTTCCAGGGCGAACAACATGTATGGGGGCCGAACAATGTGCTTTAAAAAAAAAGTCACATTGATACTTGCTCTTGACCTATTGCGAACCCCATTGGGGCATCACGTTTTTACACAACCGATACAATATTTTAAAGTACTTGTTAATTTTGTTTGCATGGACACATTACTGGCAATGCCGCCTCTCTCTCTTGGGCACAGTCCCAGATGACGGCAATGCGAAGGAATTTATACCTATTCGTTTTTTTTGGTTATAGGTTTTTCTTTTTTATTATTCTTGTAAATATTGTATACAATGTTCTATGTTAAGGGGGTTTGGTTTCCGTACTTAGTCCTTTATGGTCCATTGTACAGGAGCCATGGCGGCCGATTACTCCTACCAGTCCACCTCCCTCCAGAAGCAGATCAGTCTCCCAGTCTTCTCAGGGCGTCCGCAAGGGAGTTGGGTATATTGTATACAATTAAATTTAATTGTATAGTATACAATTAAATCTAAATAAAAAAAAAAAAATTCAAAAAATGAGATAACCTCTTCACTGTTCGGACGACTCATTGAGTCGGCCGTCCATTGTTTAACTATTGTGTCTGATAATTTGACAGTTAGGCTCATAAATAAAAAAAAAATACTACTTAATTTACTAATATATGTTATTAGCAATTGGACAGTTATAGGCTGGTATTATATTATTATTATTATAATATAAAATTATTTGTTAATTTTGTTTGCACGCACATGTTGCTCTGTAGACTTTAATTGAGTTTAGTTATGCTAAATCGAGCCAACCGATAATCTCAGGATGATGAAATTAATCACGTCAAACTAATTCAATATTCTGCTAAATATGTTAGAACTGCTAAAACAATTCATTTTTATGCAAAAACTTTGCTTAGAATAGATTTAAAACTAATCAAGGTAAAATCATTAATTATTCCATAAAGATTACAAAGACCTGAAAGGTACTTACAATGTCAGTTTTTTTTTATAAAATATCCAAAATCGTTACGTTGGTTGGTTTGTTATGGCACAACTAATCCCACTGAATAAAAAAATGTATTGAATATACTCACTACAGTAGAATTTATTTAAAAGCACCACGGTCAGGAAAACGGAAATCTGAGAAAACAAAAAAAATATATAATATTTTGTTTGAAGCAAATATTTAAGATCAAACAAAACCTTTTACAGGGTGTAATTAATAAAACTTGTCTATAACTGTCCCACAGCTGAGCAGAGGTATAGAAATGGCGTGAGCTTTAATCACTACACTTCCTCAAAGCGGATTGGCGATTTCCGATTTATATTAATAATAAGCCCTCACGATGTTTTCAATCGCACATAGACACATATGTTTAGAGCTACTAACCGCAAAATAGACTAGAACACAATGGAAATTGGTTCGTTCCTATTGGAGTTACGATGACACAAGACTGGTCAAAGCAAAAACATTCGTTTTCAACGTACCGTAGGTACAAAATCGTCTGACACCACGTCGGGCATCTTAGGCTGGTAAGTCTCATTGCCTAAGATGTCCGAACGTCCTACGGGAAACATATATTTAATCATACGAAACAACAAATGTTTTCAAATCATGTTTCAAAAACTGTTTCCTTTAGGTTTGTTTCCAGGGCGTTACACACTAATTTAAATACAAGGAAAATAAAATAAAATCACTTACCTGTAGCTTCATTGTTTGCTTGTCATTTAGTACTAAGTATTATTTATACTAAAGAAAAATAATAATGTAAAAACCTTTTTATACATGCTGTTATCTTTAAGGTGACAATTATAATTTACTAGCTTTTGCTCGCGATTTCGTCCGCGCGAATGTCAGTTATCGCGGATACAGAAAGGACATAGGGTACTTTCTCATAATGACTTCGCTTCTGAAAAAAAAATTTTAACAAAAAAGACAACCTTCAAAAAGTAAAAAATAACTTTCAATTCGCAAGTTTTGCGTGTTGTTTTGTATTGTCACCGACTTGCGAATTGAAAGTTATTTTTTACTTTTTGAAGGCGGTTGTCTTTTTTGTTAAATATTTTTTGTGAGGATGTAGAGGCTGTCGCAACAATTTCAGGTGACGCGGCTGCAGGAGCAAGTCGCGGCCTCATGTGATTTTTCGCTTTTTAGTGCTTACTTCTCATCATAGAAATTAATTACAAAACGGTGACACCAAAAAAAAATCTGTCATCCCTTAATTTTCAACCCTTAGGGGTGGAATATTTTCTTGAAATTGATATGTTACCAATTTGAGGTATACACTATCAATTAAAAAAAGAATCATCGAAATCGGACTACACTGAAAAAAGTTATGCGTAGTCAAACATAAAAATAAATATTTAAAAAATAAAAAAATGTTCATAAAATGAAAACTACGGGGCCAAACAATGTTAAATTTTTATTGGACCAAATGGCAACTATTCCGCATCAAACTAAAGAAAATCACGTAAATCGGATCATAAATCTCAGAGTAATCGATGTACATACTAAAAAAAAACCAACCGAATTGAGAATCTCCTCCTTTTTGAAGTCGGTTAAAAAGTAGCCTCTAAGCTTTCAAGCGTTCAAGCTATATTCATACCGAATTTCATAAAAATCGGTTTAGCCGCTTCGTCGTGAAAACTTAATAGAACGACATGGTTGGCGCCATTGGCGCAATGGCCGAGTGATTGGCTGCTTCGTTGCGTGTCACCGGTTCGATTCCTGCACGGAACAAATATTTGTATTGCTTACAGTTAGTTCTTCGCTACTAAATAAAAAATAAAATGTTTTTATTGTTTCTTAAACATTTGTTCTACAACACATAATTGAGGTAACCCCGTTAAGTTATAAAGATACTTGTGATGGGGTTACCTCGCAGCTACTACAAAATAAATGAACATGACAAGACTACGTTTTGTTGTTTGTGGTCGATATAGTCAGCTCTCAGTTATTTAGATAGATACACTCCTTCTCATAAAGAACCTGCATATAAACCTGTCATAATACCTACTGAGAGCTTTAGGTATATAGATAAACTTCTTATCAATGTTTACTAGCTTTTTCAATGTGTCGGGAATCCCGTTATAAAGTCAATCACACAGCTTTGGCTACAATTTTACGATGACAGTACCTTTACATCGTCGCAGTAAGTGCAGTTTTTCCAGCTATTCCAGCAGTCTTATCACTGACCTGCCCTTGACCGTCCTCAGGTCAGTGGCAACAATTACGGTGAACAATAGCCGCTATCGCTTGTTTATAGTTAAAGATACAATATCTGGGCGACCGAGCTTTGCTAGGTATTATTTTTACTCGTGTTTTTTAAAAATGAAACAGCTAGATCCCCTCTGCATACTAAATTTCATGAAAATCGTTGGAGCCGTTTCCATGATTCAGATTGTAGGTATACTCGTATAAGTATACACACATCAAAAAAGTTTGTGATCACTAGCATAAGACGATATAATTTTTTAAATTAAACTTAATCAAGAAAAATATTCTTTGTTGTGTGTTTTCTTGAAATAGAAATACCCTGTTTGAAATTAAAAAATAAAACTATTTTTTTTATTATAAAATATTGAGGAATTTATCATATAATGTAATTATAACATTTTCATAGAAAGAAAAAGACTCTTAACCAAACTTAAATAACAATTTACTAGTAAAAAGTTTATATTCAATATAATATAACTCCTCCCCTGGCTCGAACATATGCGAAGATCCTCCTGGGCATGCTGAGAATCAAGTTATCCAACATTTCTTGGTGTAACCTGTCCACTGTCTGGAGACGCGGCTGACGGTTCCAAACAGCTCGCTTAAGAGCATCCCACGCGTGCTCTATTGGATTCAGGCCAGGCGAGATGGCAGGCCAGTCTTACCTTGTGTATTCTCGGAGATCAGCATTGACTCGTTGAGCTCGATGAGCAGGCGTATTATCATCGACCAGTACAAATTAGTGCCCATGGTTTACTAATGGTTTGGAATGTTCTGACAATTCCATCAATAGCAACTGCTCTATACATGTCTGCTGTCATGAAGCTTCGATACGGGATCAAAGGCGTTCCAGCTCCAATCGTAATACCACCCCAAAAGGATTTCCTGCCTTGCTGAACAGTGGCAGTTCTTTGCCTTTCACGTTCTTCTGGTCTTCTCCAGACACGGACACGTCGATTATCTGGATGAGTACTGATTCGCGATTCGTCAACGAAGAGACAGTTTTGCCAAATGTTTCTTCTTTATTTTGCCCAAGAGAAATTCGCCAAGACCTCCGTGCTCGTAATCCAGCCTGGTGCAAGCAATTCCGAATGGTCTGAGTGCTAAATTCAAATTTTATTAGCGTTGATTGTTGGGTCACGGGCTGCTAGCAATCTAAAATAGCGCTTTTGGGCAGCAGTCAAAACAGTTGAGCGACAACTACGGGGTCGGTCAGCTAAATTACCCATCACGTGGTACCTCTACAACGTGGTCACGACACAGGATTGGGATATAGCAACTCTGCGTGCTATTTCTCTCGCGGTGTATCCTTCTTCCCTTAAAGTTACTATTCTTGCTCGTAAAACTTCTGATAATCCTCTTGGCATTTTCCAGTCACAACTTTCTGCGAAAAAGTATTTTAAATCCGTTAAAATGAGCGTAAGCTAGGACTGGTAGCCTTTTTATATGGAAAAACAATGGAACTGTTTTATTGTTTTATATTCTTAAATCTATATTTTAAAATAAATAATCTAAAAAGAAGAAGAAATCCTACTATAATTAATTAATAATTTAATAATTAATAATAATCCATATCCATACTTCCATACTAATTATTATAAATGCGAAAGTAACTCTGTCTGTTACGCTTTCACGACGAAACGGCTGAACCGATTTTGATGAAATTTGGTATGAATACAGCTTTAACCCCGGGGATGAACATAGGCTACTTTTAATTTCATTTTCATCCGCGATAACCGACATTCACGCGTCGCGGGCAAAAGGTAGTCTTTACATCTACATATTATCTATACCTACATACAAATTAATAAAATTGTAGTGGCTGTAATGTCAAAATAACATTTTTTTACAAAATGCATATGAAAGTGAGTACGGTACCTATTAAAAAAAAAAACATTTTTAAATTTTTTGTCTGTCTGTCTGTTTGTTCCTTCTAATCTCTGAAACATCAGGACCGATTTTGATAAGACTTTCACTGGCAGATTAGATTCGATTAGATTTATAAGGAGTAACTAAGGCTACTTTTGTTTAAGAAATAAAAATGGGTTGTGGGTGAAAAACGAATTTCATTTCACCTAAAACTTTTCAACTAATAAGGTTTCGTTTTTTTTTAATTTTTCGAGGTCACGTCTGCCACTGTATCAGTAGACCTATAATCAATTCGATTTTTGTTTTGGTTACTCCAACGTTTCTCACTTAGCCGAACATATTTTATTATACCACTGTTTTAATTAGGTACCCCATTTTCATTTCAGTCCTTTTCAATTTGAGTGAAAATAAATATTTGAAAGAACTTTCAAAACGAATGTAATTATTACACTGGCGTTACAGATTAAGACAGATTAACAGGATCTACTCTCAGATTAGTAGAATCTACTGTTTTGTTTATTTAATTATTAAAATGTTATGGCACTTAATAGAAAATTATATTAGGAACAAAAGTGGTTTCAAGTAGTCCCAGTAAGAAGCATGCAAACATGCAGCAAGCATCGTTTCTGTCACGGCTCCGACGCTGCGGCGTTTGGGCGACCTCAAACGAGCTTATCGTCGCAGATGGTTTAAAAGCTCACCACCTGCTCCTCAGCTCGCGGGCGGCCCCACCGCTCCGCGCCTACGCGAATCTTTAGTTTTGAACTTTATCATTGGCACTGCCTTAACCACAAAACGCACTATAATCCTGGTAAAGCGTTCCCGTGGGATAATTCATAAGGGCACTCCATTTTTTCACGTAGTCAGCTATTTTATTATTTATTATTTATATATACAATAAGTTCATAATTACTATAAAACTTTGCCCCGCAAAACCGTGTTATCGGTTTAACTGCGGGATCGAGTCTCCGTACTATTTTAGAACAACTTATAGGTATATAATAACAACCAAATCTTATACTTTATGCCTATGTTATACAATATCATTATGTTTAATCGTAACTCTGACAAAACACTTCCTATATATTAATGTAATGTTTCCACAGCTTACGCTTAAAAAGTCGCTTATCGCCCTCACTTCGAATATCCTCCGGCAGAGTGTTTAGCAAATATGGCAACCGTTTTTTTAGTGTTCGGTCGCCATAGTAGTTATTGACTCTCGGCACTATGAACCTACTGGAGGTCATCGAGCGGGTGTTACAATTATTATTATATAATACTAAGTTATGCTCCTGAATGCCATGGTTATTAGTAGCAAGAATGTACTTATGCCTAAGAGATAAAGGTAAGATATTACATATTTTAAATAATTTAGTGTAGTCGTCTTTACATTGTTCTTTAATTTTATTGTTAACTAATAATTTTAAAAACCTAACCTGAATTGCTTCCAACCTGTCAATATATGTTTTAAAAGTAAGACCATAGCTATCAAGAGCATATCCCAATATCGATTCTACAAGTGACTTGTATAGACATCTCAAAGTTCCAATACGGATTTTAAAACTTAAGTGATAAAATTTACCTAATAATACTCTAAGTTTGCCACAAATGTATTCTATATGATGTAATGTTGGCTGCTCGAGAGTATCAAGTGCATAGATGAATTATTTTCTGCCGCGTTTTCAAGGTTTAAAGACATTCAGGTTTTGTTTCCAATGTAGTTCGGAGATCGGTATTTTTGTGTTTTGTAAAACCCCTCTAATATTATGAATTTACGTTGTTTAAGGCATTTTGCCAATGGGTCAAGCATGCAAAAAATCATACAATGCCCAGCGTGTTCTCTACAATAATGTAGTGAACACGCAGTCCGTTGTGTCCCTGATCCGCCTCATACGAGGCAGTTCCAACAGCTACCTTCATCTGTTGGCATGGAAGATGGATCTGGATCTGGATTGCCCAATAATGTGGTACTTGACCGGGCATACTGATCGCTCCGGATCCAAACCTAAATTTAGACAAAGATAATTTGCATGTTTTTACAAAATCAAGCATAATCCAGTGGACAATTATTTGGAAAAAAATTGTATCTTGGGAAAGTTACTTTGTACGCGGGCGAAGCCGCGGGCAGAAGCTAGTCATTACATAATCGAAGAAAGTAAGAAGGATATCTGCGAGATCGTGAAGGATATAGGCAAGGTATTAAACATCCCAGTCGAATAGCACGACATTAAGGATGTGTTCCGCGTGGGAAAAAGATGATGCGCAAATGATACTGGTTGACTTTAACAGTGCTTATATGAAAGAATATATGATCAAAGGCGCTCGGCAATTTAATCACAAAAATAAGGAAAACAAGTTAAGTACGACTCACTACAACATTGATGGCCCAGCCAAACCAGTGTACCTGTCCAAAAAGTTCGGGAAGGTATTCCTTCGCAAAATGGATGGCCATAAGCAAGTCTATATAAATACCGAAGAAGATCTTCATAAATTAAGTCAAGAAAAGTGACTAGGGTCACGTGACACCTACCCTTCAAAAAATTACGGATTAGTGATCGGTTTCCGTTTTAAGGAGTAACAAACAGGGTTCCGTACAAAAAAAAATCAAACCCCGCAAATAATCTATACAACTATATATGTACATACAAATACAATACATATGTACGTACAGACGCCAGCTTATCAAGCAATACCAAACGGTCAAATTTTCCCAATTTAATATGAACCTTATTCTGTTGAAATAAAGTTGAAAATCTGTTAAATGTATTTAACAAATTTTTGTAGCTTGATGTCTGCCTGCCTCTGTATATACAATCTATGTATATCTATAAAATAAATAAAATTTAAGTGTCTGTTTGTAATGTCAAAACAACAGCTTTTTTGACTAATTGCTTATGATAGTAGGTACATAAACCTAAAAATCAATTTTAAAAATGTCTGTCTGTATGTTCCATCTAATCCCTGAAACGGCTGGACCGATTTTGACGGGATTTTCACTGGCAGATAGCTGATGTTATAAGGAGTAACTTTGACTTAGGCTTTTATTTTAGAAAACAAAATAGAGTTCCGTACAAAAAAAAAACCTATCAAATAATAATTTATACGCATCTTATATACAAATAAATATAATTGAAGTGTCTGTTTGTAATGTCAAAATAATAGCTTTTTACTAAATGCCTATGAAAGTAAGTAAGTTAGTAGTACAAATATAAATTACTATACCGACAATCACGCGGACGAAGTCGCGGCCATCAGCTAGTATTTTTTTTTTTTTTTTACTAATAATTGGCTTGCGTTTGACCGCAATTCACCTGATCGTAAGTGATAATGCGGCCTAAGTTGGAACACGCTTGCCTAAGATGAACCGGTTCACTCTTGCCTTAAAGATACCCAGATTATACTTACCAGGGAACAGAGAGGCGGGCAGGGAATTCCACAGTCTGGCAGTTCGCACAATAAATGTGGAGTCAAAGCGCTTGGTTCGAGACCGTGGAACTTCAACCATATAGCGGTGACGCTTCGCCGTATCTCTGCTCGTCCGATGATGGTACGGGGATGGGGGAATTAAATTGTGCAATTCCAAAGTACACTCTCCGAAATGTACCCGATAAAAAACCGAAAGTGCGGCGATGTTCAAGGCTCTGGAGCTTAGCCCTAACCAGGGAGTCGTAGCCATTATTATAAATGCGAAAGTAACTCTTTCTGTTACGTTTTCACGACGAAATGGCTGAACCGATTTTGATAACACGCACGCGATAAACAAGCATATTACACTTTAGAGGATTATATCCATGATAAGATTGCTTGGAAACATGCTGGTCCGGGCTCCATAGAACAATCTACAGTCTAGAGAAAATCAAACTGATTGCTAATTAAAACTACTTAATTTATACTTAGTTTAAACATTATATTTAATTCTTGCATTGGTTCACACACTGTTCCATAGTTTGTTGAAATGTATGGAGTGGTTGTCTACTTTTACAATAATTGTAAATAACAATAAATGTGAACACTATGTATATGTATACAACTTAGCTGTCATTCTTTATCTTGTAATACTTTGTACATACTTCAATATAGTGTTTTTAAGCAAGGTCCATCGTATTCACGTATAGTTATATAACTGTAAACTGTAAATGCAAAATATTGTACACATTTATTTTTATTTTAAAAGAATAAGTATGGAGTTTCTTGCCTGTTCTTCTCCATACAAAACTACCTTTTGGAATAGGCAACTAGAATCAACTTTTATATTTTTTTATTATGACGTTCAAAAGTGCCTTTTAATGGTCTAATTGAAATAAATGATTTGACTTTGACTTGACTTTGACTTTGATGAAATTTGGTATGAACATAGCTTAAACCCTGAGGAAGGACATACGCTACTTTTTGATACGCGACTTCGTCTGATCTTCGTCGATAACCGATATTTACGGTGACGTTATCGCGGGCAAAGCTAGTTACAAATAAAGACTATATTTTTTATAATTTAAATACAAATGTAAAGTTTTCAGACTTTACCCTGTACTTGTAGTATAAAACGATATTACTTGCCAAATTTCATAGTTCTAGGTCAACGGGGAGTACCCTATCAATTTTGATTCCTTTGTGTCGAAATATACATTTTTTGCGGCATAAACGGCCGTATCTTTTTTCACGTCGTTAACATAGAAGGTTGATTTTTTTACACTTTCAAGGGACCTTAGACTTGAGTAACTATATGGTTTTAATTTCAATTCGATACCTCCACGTGTTCCCGAGATAAATGGTCTTGACAGACAGACAACAAAGTGATCCTATAAGGGTTACGTTTTTTTCCTTTTGAGGTACGGAACCCTAAAAACAATAAACAATCTTCATCTAATAGTATGTTCCAAGAATGTCTATCACTAATTTTAATGAACAAGATGAACTTGAATGACATAGAGTTACACAATTATACCGGCTGCTTTACAGAGGCACTTTCTATTACCACATTTAGTTTTGCAATAGCATCTTTTGTTTCCTTGTCCTCCAATTGTAGACTGGGCATTAGCTATTTGGCGTAATTTTTTTTTTCGGGAAAAACAAAATCAACATCTATAAATTTTGTTTCGCATACAGTGAATTGATTCCTAGAAAATAATTCAGTAATAGTGCCAAACTGGTTACTCAATTTATACAATCCATTTACATTACATTCAAGCACAACCATTAAAACATTGGAAAAGACGCCTCTACTTCTGTCAACGTCAGGAATATTCACCCGAACTGTGTCACCTATTTTGCACGGCTGAAACTTTCTATTCATTTATATTCATTTTATGCTTGACTTTGCTTGTACTGTCGACTAATCTTTTGCGCCTTCTCTCTTAGTATCTATTGTCTGTCTTTTAATACATAGATCACATTTTTCATTTTTTGTTTTGATTAAACATCTCACAATCTGTTCTCTTCTCTGCTGCTTCTCTTACAGTATCTTCCTGATTTCCATCTATTATTGTCTCACTATCAGCATTATTTTCGTTTACCTTTAACGTCTTAATAATTTTATTGGTTCCAAGTCTTCCTCGTTCTCTATACTTTCGATTGTCTCAGTTGGAAGTGCTGAAGATCTTCCACATAAACACAAGTACACAATTTCATTAAGTACGCAATTTCATTTCAGTACCTACGTAATTATAATTTAACACAATTATAAATCTTGTTTCGGACTGACATGGTTTGTCTGGGGTAAGATGTCTGCACATAGTTCTAGTCGCTATGATGAAGGCTAAACCTAGTCCTAATCTTATCGAAGTTAAGTAGAATACACCTAGGTTTAACCAACTGCTACCGGCTACACCTAGTTCTACTAGAACTAGGTGTAGCCGCACTTCGGCTTTTAGCCGTAACATATGTAAGTATATAGATAAACTACTTTGGGATTTTATTAATCTCAGATTACAAAACAGAAAATGACGATTTGGAATAATGGAACAATAAAGGGACATGATAAATTGTGCTTAAGTATAATATGTGTGTATGTATAAGTGTCTGTGGATGGAAAAATGAAGTCTCCTTTATCTCTTAAGCTAATTAACTTATTCAAAACTTGTTTTTTTCGTTATGACCAAACGTGTCTAACAATATTCGCACTAGAATACTTTTCTTACGAAACAATTTTTTTATGGAAATCAATCGTTTTCAAGATAACGATTGATTTCCGACGATAACGATTGATTGATTGATTTATTTGTTTCGTGGGACAACAGACAAGCTGTTTCCACGTCCTACAATAGAAAACGAATCATTGTGAAGAACAAGATCCGTTGGAAATCTGCATACATAGAAATATTTTGTGGTTTATAACAGTCATTTAGTAAAGTCGTGAAGGGTCGTAATTATGTTTGTGGTAGCTATATTTACTTTATATTGTTGCAAATCAACTGAAGTAAGTACATAATTATTATTAGAGACTATACACTAAGTAGTTTTAGTTACGAAGACAAATACAAACCAAGAAAAGCTATCTTCCAATCACTGGATAAACTACCTTCTTTTTTGTTCCGTGGTGAAAAATCCTCTTGGATGTCCTCCGCCCTGGGGCGGGCGTCTGACTCTTACTGACTAGAAACCACCCCGGTGTTCCATCTCACACCTACGTCAGGAGTTGCGGGAACTGGAGATATATCCGCAACCCCCGACTGTGGATAAGCCACCTACCCTTTATTTAAAAGGACCACTAAAGTCATGTGAAGCAAAAATAAGACCAATTTTGGACAAACCCATAGTGTATCAGTGTACCTACCCTGAAGGAAAACTTTGTAGGTCGTTACACTCATATCAATACCTCTTTATGACTGTACATAAATATTACGAATAGTGGGTATGTCACGTTAATGTTGAGGATAATAATTGCCTCACGGGTCACTGGTACTTACAGACAATTAGTACCCAGGATAAGTAACGAACATATTAATAGAGACAGATCACCACAGGAACCTTTATAAATCATATAAATACAAGAACATATTTTGGAACCGCCGGTACGCCTTCGAATTAGTTGGTGTAAGCGTTACACACTGTCTGTATCAATCATGAAGTTAATTGTGAGTGTATTTCTTTTAATTATTATTAATAATGCTTAACTAATATTGATACTGTTGATCGTCGAGTTTGCTTGAATGTCGAACAGGCGACCGAAAGTTTGTGAGCTCGAGTCTGTAACATTGCCATATTGTAGTTAAGCTATTTCTCGAATTTGAACCGTGTTATAGTAATGCAACACTGTGACTTACTTAGAAACTGTCTTCATTGTTGTTGTAAATTCAGTCCTTAATACTTCCTTTCAATTCGTCAATCCCCGACCAAAATTCGAATCGGAAGAATATAATAATTAACATGACTTTTCTGCGCTTTCATAAATGAAGCAGCAAATCATATCATCTGTTTTAATGTACGTACCCAACCCATAATTATAATGAAACCCTTCCTATTCTTGTAAGCGTTTAATTAGGTATGTAGGTATGCAATTGACATCCATATGTTCTAACTTTCCAAGATATCATCACCTGCCGGCGTCCTTAGTGACTATTCATAACCATTGGATTGTTGTATTATTTCAATTTTCAATTTTGCCGGTGGGATCTTGGGGCGAGATCGAAGTTGTTGCAGACACAAAAGGCGTCCGGGCGCGGACCCTGGTGGTGGTCCAAAGTCCGAAATAAGATTTCTTTCATCGCGACTTTGGCACGGAGCCCTAATAATAGTACCAGCCTATTTACAAACCCATACACGTGAGGCCACGAGCTGCCTTAACCACCGGTCATCACCACATTTAAAATTAATTTTATTTTTACAGGCATGCGTTATCCTGAGTTTGACTCTTTTGAACGTTTTCCACTGTGAGTATCTTAATTACCTACTCATTTAAAATTAACTGTTTTCAATATAAACGGCAGAGAGTGCAAGAGACAGAGAGAAAGGTATATTATTTTGTGTTCAAGATATAATGCAGCGCCACATTTATAACCATGAAAAAATTAGTTCTGACTTAAACAAAGTAAGTTAATTCAAACGGAGAAGAAGAAGGAGTTTAAGTTCCAAGAATGGGCAATATGTTTTGTAAATGGGAAATGTTTTTTTTAGGATTTCGTTGCGAGCACGTCTTTATTTTAATAATAGAAAAAGTCAGTGTTTCTGTTAAACGTTTTTTTTTAAGCCGGCCGTCGTGGTAACCAAGTAGCAAAATGTAGTCCTCTACATATCTTAGGAGCATATATTTTTTACTCCTATAAAAAATTTACAAACGTTAATAGTGCCGCATTTGGGCGCAGTTAACAGGAGTATTTTGATATTATCGGGTAAAATGCAATTCGGTTTTATAAAGATCCGGTAAACGCACTGGATCCGCTTGATTACTCCTGCAAAGATCTAGCGCGTGCCATTACTGGTGTTATAAGTCCTGGAATAATCTGGTACCTGCTGCTACCGGTGTAATTGACAAAACAGATGAGATCTTTTTTTCTGGTTAGTACAGTGCGTATTTAGTAGGAATATTTCAAACAAAAAAATTGGAAGTAGTCCACATGAATCTGTTAGCATACAATTAAATTTTGTTTCTTGACTGTCGTTTTGAATGCCTACTCAACATGCGAAAATAATTTTATTGATAAATGTATGTATGATAATCAACATATTATTTTTATGTCCCTTTAAAAGTAAACTTCTAAATTATTTGTATTTTCAATAAAAATAAACAAAATACTTAGCCGCCAATATGGAGTTTCTCAGGAGCTTTATAAGACTATTTAGTCTAAGTAAAACTATTACAGGACATACCATATTCACCATATTTAATTTTTAGGGTTCCTTTACAAAAATATTACAGATAGAACCACATCTCTAAAATATCTATATTATTTTATTTTATATCACTGAAAGCTCAGTTATGACTAAATGTGATCTATTCTTCTTATTCAGCAACATTCAGATGAGTTTTCTTCGCCATTTTCGAGGTCTATTTCGATTTCTCGTTGTACGAAACCATCCCAAACCTTGTCAGACTCTGTTTGATTCAAGCAATCTAGTAATAACAAATATAGGACGCATAGTGTTACCTATAAAAATCGGTGGGCGTGCTAGTTTGGAGCCTTAAATCCATAAGAAGTCACGACTAAGACCAATCAATCCTGTAATATATTACCTATAGCAGCTATACCTAAGACGTACATAGGAGTACTCATGCCTTTTAAAGGAATGGAACAAGACGTTAAAAAGAATAAACAATCATATTAAATGTGTTTATAGGATGAAAAATGACATTATGCTAAATCGTTTTATCAAACACTTTTATAGGACTACAACTCGAGTTGCAATATTATAAAGTGATCCTGCAAACGTTTATAAAATTACGTTATAGAATCAAAAGTGCTTCTAGCGCAAATCGCATCATAAGATGCTGTATTAGGATGAGTGATCTTTGGCAAACCGTTTACTGGATTCCTATAGGACGTTTTGTCTTATTAGTTAATGATTATAGGAGAATTTTGCTACTTGAGATAGTTCCCTTCCAAAATTGCGCCAGGTAACATATAGAAGTTGAACGTAAGATAAAATTATTTATTTTAATGAGACCATTCAGATGCTTCTGAATGTCATAAAATAAAATAATATAAAATGTTATCTCATTCCCTCCTCCAAAAGGTAAACTAAAGGAAACTCTATTTTTAAATTAAAAAAAAAAATGTTTTTTTGGAAGCAGGCTTATTTTTAGAATAAAATGCAAAAACTACGCGCAAAACTGTTTTATTAAAATCAAAAACCATCTTTATGTCAGCTGATTTAATTTTGCGTTTCCACTTTTGGTGGAGCAAGGAAAATAATTACAAACTAAAGAATGGCAATTAATTTACGTTCATGGGTACTTAGCGTTTACTTAATTTACAAATATGAATACTGTTATGTAGCCGACCACTCCTAACATTTCAACAAACAATTCAATAGCTGAATAAAAAAACGTCGTGCAAAGTGGTTCTAGGTACTTTATATCAAGCCATATACATACTATACAGGCCTGATTTTATAATATACTGTTTGATTTCAGGTGCACCATTTATGGCAGATGAAACCTATAAAGAAACTCGCAAGTCAAACAGTTGGGACATCGGTGTCGGCATCAACGCTGGCGTAGATGTGGGAGTGGGTACTGACGGGAAGCAAGGAATGTTTAAAATTAAACCTGAAGTTGGGATTAATCTCACAGGTCATGGGAAGAGTGATCAAACTGATATTAATCGCGCAATCACTGCATGGCCGTACAACTTCGGCAAAGGATCTAGCTCTTCGAATGGCATGCCGATGACGAACTATCCACTATACGCTCCACAAGCTGCCCCATCAAATATGGGCAACATCTTTAATTGGGGTTAAATAATAATAATAATTCAATTATTTATTCGAGTAACATAACTCATAGTGTTAGTAACAATTTGTCTTATATCTATGTTAGTAAACTTAATTATGTATAATACAGATAAATAAATAAACCTAATGTAATCATATATGGCACAACTTTATTATGCCGCAAGTCCAGCAGAAATGCTCCGGTTAACGATCGCGCAATTCAGTCGACTGGAGATCATTAATTAAGATACTGTTGGGGCGTCCGCGCACCCTGCGTACTAGGGATGCGCATCTCTTACGCATTACTGTATAAAAGCAATCTACGCGGGCAAACATCTCTGAAGCACTACAAAAACGCGGCAATCCCAACATTAGCACCTTAAAGACGTTGTTATACTGGACTCGGAGGGCGCTGTAATGCTTTTAGTGTAAAATGAGCCCACAGGTTACACGCATAGAATGAAGTACAATATGCAAAGAAAGAATAAGTTGGATACTGGTTTTCGACCGAAGGATACGATATGGCTTATGGCTGGATCTGGCTATGATATGGCTTGGTTGCTATGAATAATCAACCAAGCCATATCGCGTATGAAAGAAAACGAAATTATTAAATGATTATATTCAATTGTATTGAAAACCATAAATAGCTGTTTAATTTACTACAAGCATCTATTTTTTGTAACTATTTATTATTTGAGACTATGGGTTTGTTTGACCAGCCGTATGCCGCACCAGCATTGCAGATATAAATAGGTGGACAATAAGAGCAGTACAATGGTCCGGACCACATGGCCTTAGAGCGAGAGGTAGGCTAAGTGGCAGGCGGGTTAATGAGATAGTAGCGATAGCGGGTCCAAGATGGATAGACACAGCTAAAAATAAAGAAAAATGGGGGTGCTTGGAGGAGGCTTAGAGGAGGGTCCTCACAAGACTAAAAAGTTTGTTTTATACGAAATTAATGAATTAACTTCTAATTTATGTGGTCAAATGTACAATAATATTATAGTACCTGGGAGACCGAGCCTTGCTCAGTATTTTTTGTCGTGTTTTTTAAAAGTGAAACCTAGCTAGATTGATTTATTGCCCCTGAAACCCCTTGATTCATATTATATAAATATATATACAAGAATTGCTCATTTAAAGGTATTATATAATGAATGTATTTGTACCAGACAGAGGTTTTACTTCGAGCTAGAAAAAATATAGATTAGAGTAACTAAAAATGTGGACTAGTGCTTTAATATGGGTTGTAACAATTCTCGAAAACCTGCAATCGAAAGACGCAACACACGACGATCGTCTATCGCATTCATTTGTTCTAACATTTTAACGGATCCGTGCTAAATGCCATGGATCGTTCACATCATATTTACAGGATAGAGAGCAATTAGTGGAATTAGAATATTTTAACCTAAAAACACGAAATAAAAGTGTTCCGGTCCGGAAACATACAAATGACCGCTTCAATCCCACAGCGTAGTGTGATAGGATGCTTCCTATTCTTAGTTTATATAAACGACCTCCCGAAGCATATCAGTGAACGCGTTGTGTTTTGTGTTTTGTTCGCGGATGATATATCCATTCTTACTTCATGTGAAACTAATCTTAACCTTAATGACAAATTAAGTTCAATACTTGACGCTACAACTCACTGGATGATGGAACATAACCTAGAAATCAACTGTAATAAGACCAAAATAATGTCATTTCACCCAATACAAAAAAAAACCTATACAAATGAACTTCAGCAATAAAAATTACAATTTAGAACTAGTAAATCAATTCATCCTATTAGGACTAGACATAGATAAACACCTAAATTGGACGTCGCGTATCCAGAAATTAAAAGCAAAATTATCAACATTTTCATACGCCCTTCGGAAAATCAAAAAAACTACAGACATAAATACTGCGTTGATAACATATTAACATATGCCTATGCATGGCTTAACTACGGCACAATAAAGATATCTAACAGTATTGTCACTCGTTTAAGGTCACGCGTTTAAGTACCTACGGCTCGCTTTCGTTCGAACGTCCAAAATCCAGTCGGGTTGCCACGCGCTCGCTAAGTGCTGAAGAGAATTTTTTTCTGATTTATTTATTTATTTATTTATTTATCTATGCATGGAAGACTTACAGCTACAAAAACTTAACAACAAAAAAGGAAACAATAGTCGACAGAAAGCCAATTACAAGTCTTCGCGTTTAGAACCGTTATAGAATTTGGAATGTGAGCAAACCAGCAAAACTATTTTGTTTGTAACTGATACAGTTTAATTAATAGTTCCGTACGATACTGCGACCGCAGCTTTAATAATGGGTAGTCGTGCAAATTGCATTGTAGACGGCTGTCGAAATAAAATAACCAACAAAAGTTTATCCTTTTTTACATTACCTAAGGAGGAGGAAAGGTAATTATTTTGTATTTATTTTTTCTTTGTTGATTCTTTTTTTGTATAATAGAGAGTTCTTTGTGTAATTTTAAGAAGAAAGTTTTATAATAGTACGTAATTATAAGTAGGTACCTATTGATTTGGTTAGATATTTTACTTAGGTACTTATTATTTTTCAAAATATACACACAATAACTAGTCAACTGTAAAAAACAAAAATGTAAAAACTGTTTTTTATTCACCTATTCTTTTGTGTGTAATCATTTCATAACATAGACAGCCCTAGAGTTGCGTAATTTGACGCAGGTAATCGCCCGACACCACGTCAGACAACGTAGTAGATAGGTACTCTCGAGCGTGTGCGTAAGGTACATTTTAGCGCGCACGAACGGCTGTAATATTTTTGTAGGCAGTTATAGCGTTAGGTATCTATCTTTTTCTATGGAGTGAACTATCTGTTCCAAAGGAACTATTAGTTAATCTGTGACTACGGTGTCATATTATGGGGTAATAGTACGAACTCACCCACACTATTAACCCTACAACAAAAACTTAGAATTATAGTAAATATTGAACATACAGATAGCTGCAAGCCCCACTTCCAGAAACATAAAATTTTAACCCTACCGTGCCTCTACATCTTTGAAATTTGTAAATTTATACGTAGACACCCGAATTTCTACACAAAAAGAGAAGACATACAAACTCAAATTACCTTAAGACATCAATATAGCACCAGTGCCTATCTTCCGGCTTCATCATCAGACCTTGAAACTTATTCGTGGTCAAAGGTCATTACAAGACCTTTCTAACAAGTCCTAAAAGGGCTATGATACGATATTCCATCATGGAATGCCAGTGCCTATCTTTCGGCTTCATCATCAGACCTTGAAACCTAATCGTAGTCAAAGTTCATTACAAGACTTTTCTAACAAGTCCAAACACAGCTATGATACGAGGTTCCATCATGAAGTTCCAGTTCATATCTTCCGTCTCCATCATCAGATCAGTTCGACAGTACCAAATTATTGTATTGTTAGGCATTTTATTATTTTTTGGTCGTGAGGGCGGGAACACCCAAATATTCCGAAATATTTTATTCCGAATTTCGATATTCCGATTTTCAAAAGTCCGAATTTCATAATACCTAAAAATTATAATCTCTATTATTTAAAATCACGAAAGTTATTTTACCGAATGTCGTAAATCCGATTTGTTTGTTTTCCGATTTTCATATGTTCGAAGAATCAAATGCTCGAAGAGTTCTCGGTCCGAAAAACGAAATTCCGAATTTCAATATTCCGAATAAACTGTTAAAATTAGGATTCTGATTCAATTCAGCTACGCATATATATTCAAAATGGTGTCCCCTTGTTTCGCAGACAGAAATTTCATAGAATTTCGTTTCCCAGAAAATGTTTCATATAATAATTGGTTCTTGTATTTTTATTTCGACTATTATTGTTTAAAGACTATTTACTTGAATTAAACATATTTCACAGAAACACAATTCAAAGAATTTTTAATCAAATTTTTTTTTTAACAAACTTATCAAACAGTAGAATTTACTTTTTAACAAATATTGTTTATTCGGTGTATTTTTCTATGGAATTTATTTCAACAAAAATATATAGGTATAAAAAGAAAGACAATAACAAAAATAATCTTAAAAAGTCAATATGTTGTGCTACAAAAGTTAATGACAGAAATGAATTGCTGTGAAACCGACTCCACGTAGTCTTGTCTGCCCTACCCCTAGAGTGTAATTTAAATTCGCGTAGGCGCGGAGGGGCGAGGCGGCCAGCGAGCTGAGGAGCAGGTGGTTTTAACGCCCGCCGCCGCGGCTGAGGCTGGCCGGCGAAGCCGGCCAGTAAGCCGAAGCTGCGGTGGTGAGCGTGAATACCATCTGCGACGATAAGCTCGCGTGGTACCGCCGGAGCCCCGCAACGCCGTAGCCGTGACAGAAACCATGCCTGCTGCATGTTGCATGTTCGCTTGCATGCTTGCTTGCACGCTGCATGCTTGCTTGCATGCTGCATGCTTGCTTGCACGATAAACGATTGCACGATAACGATAAAGATAATCGGAATTTTAATAATCGGAATTTTAATAATCGGAATTCGTATTTTTGATGTTCGGAATTTTCATTATGTCGGACTTTTTGTTATTCGATCTTTTGAAACTCGGTATTTTGAGAATAGTAATTATAAACGTTCGGAATTTTGAAATTTTAGTATTATAAAAATAGGATGAATGATAAATCGGAGTTGCCATATTAGGAATTTTGAACTATTCGGAATTATGAAAATCGGTATTTTGAAATTCGTATTTCTGACTTTCGGAATAAAGTTTTTCGTATTTATGTAGTGTACCCCATGAGGGTACCTGAATACTATAAAAGCGCGAGCTCGATAAGATTCAGGTTCACTTGTTGCTGAGTCGTCCTACAGAAAGGGTTTGGTACCTACACTACCTTACAGTGAGTTCGTTCCATATATTGTGTACTTGTGTATTTCTTGATATAAATGCTAACGGATATTTGTGTTCGCTCGAGTTATTGAAATATTGTTGGAACTAAGTCTATTTTGGAATAAATTAGTCTTAGGTTGTTTATAAATGTCTTTTCTTTAATGCTTTCCACTTCTGGTTTCTAATATCAGAAGTGGGATTGAACTCATTTGCTCACAATTATTAGCCTTGATACCAACACAAACATCCGTTAACTTCAAATAACAATACTCCGTGAAAAGCTGGTTATGGCACCACCTCGCCCTGGCGCTGGGTGTAGCCATCGCAGTGAACCATGACACACGTTCCTATGGTTCACGATCGCCTCGCTGTGTGGCTAGGTGTTGCCGTCACAGTGACCTGCGACACGCGTATGGTTCACGATTGCCTCACAATAAAACACAACGCCTTGCTCGCTGTCGCTTCCTGTTTTGTAGTAAAATCGTTTGTTCTTCTCAAAGTTGTAACAGCTATTTTGTTCACCGTAAGTACCCTCGTCTTTGATTTTATAATGTCGGGACGTTCTTCGCGGTCGAACAAACGAGTTGACAGCTCGTGTAAATGACGTAGCAGGTCACGTACGGTCAACTCGAATCGTTGTCATGGTGGATCTCGATTCTACCCTCATGTTTCCGTGAAAAATGTATTGGGCATCATTATGTCGCGACTGACTGCTACTAATGAAAATAAAAGTCAATTCGCAATAGCATGCCGCCGCTAGAATGCTATCTCCGATTCTATTAATTTGAAGTTTAGAAGTGTTTTGGTTATCGTGTTCTATTGCAGTGGTTTTGGAGGTTAATTATAAGAAAAAAGGTTCATACGTTACGAACTACCTCGTCACCAAAGTTGGACGAGATTTTGAAGAGACTTTGACGCCACACCGCTGCCGACGCTTAACGACGCCATAAGCATAGCAAAACGCTTTCTAGACGCTATGATGATAATCACGGTGAGATCAAACCAATGTTTTGTCTCTGATATTGATTTGAGTGTTTATGATGTCTACACGTGGTGCGATGAAGTTGTATCGCGTAATCATTGGGAGGATGGTGAATGTCTTGCTCGCGTAGGTCATTGCCTTAAGGGAAGCCTGTACCCGGCTCAGCGAGTGGGCTAGCACCATGCGTACATGGTTCAATTTAAAATTGAGTTAAATTCCAAATTGAGTTTAAATCGTGGTGCCCACTGTCTGTCGATATTGCGAACATTCCGTGCAATGTTGTGTGTACCGAGTCTGACAAATATTCTACCTGTGCTGAATATGACCGGTCTGTCCGGCGAGGAATGCTAAATTAACTCCTGAAAGCATAGTGGACTACTTGTCGAGTTTTGTAAAATGTATTGTGCCAAAATCTCATATGTTACCCAGTGCTCAGTGTTTTCAATCGTAACGATAATAGCCAGTCCTAACGAAAACCTTTCAATAATTCTAGGAGGGTATTTTCACATGATTACACTACGGTTCGAGCGTGGCGCACCGACGCCGCCTTCCCGGCGCCAGACTGCTTCGATATCGCAGCGCCGTGCCGAGCGCGTTGTGTCGCTGTTGCTAAGGCGACCGGCGCAAGCACCGCGGTCACGTACGCCACTCCTACCGTGTGGTGATAGCGCTTGCTCATGGGCGTATGAGCTACAGCTGGTTCTCGGTTCGCCGTAAGCGAATACAAGGTACCATGGAGAAGAGAATGGACTCCGGATACGTGTGCCACCAACTTTGAAAGAGCTCTGTGCCGGTCAGACTTGATGGATCGCGCCGGTGAACCACATGGTGAACGCGATCTGTCTAACCGGGTGAGATCTGACCAATATTGTATTTCTAGCATCGATCTTAGCGTGAAAAATATTAATGGTGGTGTGACGAAGTTGATCGAACAAAACTTCAAATAATTGCAGCGATCATGAACGCCTTTTGTAATTGTTTCTAGCTGATGCTCGTACGTGGTTTACCGAGTAGGCTACAAATGATCGCTCATTATTGAAATTAGTTCAGAAATGTAAGTTGTTCAAATCAAATCTTTTATTTGTGCGTCGTTGTGTCCGCAAAAGATTATTTATGCCCAAACTCACGACGCTATAAACACCACGTCTAATTAAGTTGTTGTCTTATGCTGACTATGCGCATCGTTCATTTTTATTAAAGTTACGTGTAGTAAGATGGTTAAGCGAATAACTTATGGTTCAAAAAGTGATACACGGTATCTGTGACGTACAGGTGTGTGCAGTAATTATCAATGCTGACCTAGCGACAACCTACGTCTCCTTTTTAGCCACTTAATGTCTATTCGTAAATTTGATAACCCTTAGTCTGATGAATCTGACTCGTCAATTTATGACTAAAGTACATAATTAACAATTCTAGTAGATCTGAAAATCTGAAATCAAATGTGTTAATTGCGGTCAAACGATTGTAATAGTAATGCTAAACCCGTCTGTTCTTTCTGTAAGAAGTTAGGACACAATAATAATTGTTACTGACGCTGTAATTGGCTTTATGTAACTAACTTGGCTTCTTTTGTTCACTCTATGTACAGCTGTTAGTTTTCCATGTGTTAAATAAATAAATAGTGACCGACCGGTCTCTTGATCTGAGTTTCCAAACAACTGGTCAGGTTAGGCCGAGTCGGTACTAAATCGACATATTAGGTAACTGACCTACCCCTTCTAATGTCAAACAAAACTAGTTCATAGGCCTTGCGGGTTTCTTTCAGTGTTAAATCATTCGATTTAACAAACAGGCCAAAGTTCAATACATGGTGGAAAGGCTAGTGAAGTTGAGAACTGTGTGGTGTTTTTGAGAAGTTCCAACCAAACCTCTAATGTCCTTTTATTTCTTTTCTAAGATCTGGTTGCACATGTGTTGTGTACCCGTGCGAGTGAGTGTGAGGCATGTACTTGCTATGCTGGCTGATGCAGCCCGGATCCGGTGCGCCCCATAGGCTGGCGCCCTGGAGCACCTGGTTTTGGAGTACGCGTACTGCGTGTGCGCTTCGGGTGCTACCCTGGAGAACACGTGCCGCGTGCGCGCTTCGGGTGCTATCCCAGAGGACACGTGCCGCGTGTGCGCTTCGGGTGTTGTCCCGGAACACGCGTGCGTGTATGCGCCCCGACGCGTGCATGTGTATGTGCCCCTGGTGCTGACCCGGAGGACGCGCGCTTGTGTGTGCGCCTCGGGTGCTGACCCGAAAGACGCGTGCTGTGTGCGCACATCAGGTGCCGTCCGATGGGACGTGTAGCGTGTTGTTTTATAGCCGCGCGCGCTTGCCTTGTGACAGGTAGATCTTGGGGTGAGACTGTAGACGGACTGCAAGACGTCTACGTTAGGTAAACTGCGAGGTACCTAACCAGTCTCACAAAGAGTGGCTTTGACCCCCACGTATAACGGATGTCGTGCCCGTATTATGTGTGTTTTGACGTGTAGAGGACGGACTGCGAGACGTTCCTTTTGGTGATTTGGTAATCGCCCTACACGATGGTCATGTAAAGGACGGACTGCGAGACGTTCCTTTTGGTGATTTGGTAGTCTCCCTGCACGCGTGTTATGTAGAGGACGGACTGCGAGACGATCCTTTCGGCGATTAACGCCCTACATGACAGCGAATGAACGAATGAATCATGTCTGTGCTGTGTGATGAATGGAACTCTATGGAGTACTAAGATGACGTCTTGGTACCTCATAGACTATTTAGCTAGTTAGCTAGTTAGTTGTGTCTGAGGAATGAAAGAAAAAGGTCACGTAAGACGAATTGAGTGCAAGCAAAAGAATAGGCAGACGTGTATATCGTCACGTATAATAACCACTTGTTTCTCATACAGATAGCAATGACGACATCGCTGGTGAGCCTTCAGGTACCTCTACTGGTGCCTCTGCTGGTACCTCTGCTGTCGCTGCTGGTACCTCTGCTGGCGCTGCTGGTACCACTGCTGGCGCTGCTGGTACCTCTGCTGGCGCTGCTGGTACCACTGCTGGCGCTGCTGGTACCTCTGCTGGCGCTGCTGGTACCACTGCTGGCGCTGCTGGTACCTCTGCTGGCGCTGCTGGTACCACTGCTGGCGCTGCTGGTACCTCTGCTGGCGCTGCTGGTACCACTGCTGGCGCTGCTGGTACCACTGCTGGCGCTGCTGGTACCTCTGCTGGCGCTGCTGGTGCCTCTGCTGGTACTTCTGCTGTCGCTGCTGGTACCTCTGCTGGCGCTGCTGGTACCACTGCTGGTACCTCTGCTGGCGCTGCTGGTACCACTGCTGGCGCTGCTGGTACCTCTGCTGGCGCTGCTGGTACCACTGCTGGCGCTGCTGGTACCTCTGCTGGCGCTGATGGTACCTCTGCTGGCGCTGCTGGTGCCACTGCAGGCGCTGGTGCCTCTGCAGGCGCTGGTGCCTCTGAACGCGCTGGTGCCTCTGCAGGCGCTGGTGCCTACGACTCTCAGGGTTCAAGGTCACTTGGTAGTAACCTTGGTGAAGGTCAAGGTGACTAAAGTAAATTGCGCCAGAAAGAGAGTCTAGTATTTCATTGATGTTTGGCAACGGAAATTTATCATCAGCCACGATCTCATTTAATTTCCTATAATCTACTACCATCCTCCATTTCTTATTTTGACCTTCAACACTTTTTTTAGGTACTAACAATATTGGGCTTGACCATTCACTGCTACTTTCTTCTATAATATCATTCTCTTTCATGTTTTTTATTTGATTTTCAATTTCGGGCTTTAATGCTTGTGGTAAACGATATGGTTTAACGTATACTGGGGAAACATTTGGTTTAATAGTAATAGATTGTTGGTAAACATTTGTGGTTGTTAACCTATCACCTTCTACATAAAACACATCTGCATATTTTGCGCATATTGCTTCAATGCTTTTACGCTCTTCATCGTGTAAATGAGATAAATTTAATTCGTTCAGTAGTTTTTGAACTCTATTAACGTTTATACCAGTTTTATTAAATGAACATATATGATAGTCATTTAAAGAATGTAGTTCTGGTGTTAATAATGGTAATTCTACGTCTTTTTCTGTAACATTTAAGATCTTAATAGGAATCATATTATTACTTACTCTTGCAATTTCATTTGCTAAAAATATATCTTTGCTTAACTCTTTTCCACACACAACAACATCACCTTTTATGTATTTATCCACATAGATATGGTGTATCGATTCGGATCTAGCAGGAATAATTAAATATTTTTTATTATTACTAACATAATTAGTTAATTGTAATGAATAACTATTATTATCTTTATATAAAGTTACTAAATTTGTTTGTAAATTAATATTAGCATTATATTTCGTTAAGAAATCTAATCCTAAAATCCCATCAGCCGTTAGTGGTAACGTTTCAAAAATTACAAAGTTATGGTTAAAATGTATATTGTCAGAGTTTTTCAAAGTTAAACTTACTAATCCCTTTGATCGGGTCTGCCCTCCAATGCCATTTATTAATGTATTGTCTCTTTGCACTGGCGTATTAAAGGGAATTGCTTCACTTTTTATAACAGATAATGAAGCGCCAGTATCGACAAGCCAACAATATTTTAAGTTATTGATGTTTAATGTCACGTATTTTGTGTTTTTATTACATGATAAAATGGTATTCTTAAGATCGAAAAAACTGAATCTGGCTATTATTTGTCTGTTCACTACTTTGAGGGTCCACAACATTTTCTGCCATGTATAAGTTACGGTTTTGAGTGTTGAGTCTATCCCTATTTTTCTGGTAAGGTCTACGATTACTATACCGTCCTCTGAAGTTGTTATTAAAATTGTTTCCTCTATAGTTATTATAATTTCCGCGCCCTATTCCACGCTGGTATCCATTACCACTACTTTGTCCTAGCTGTCTACGAAAATAGTTTGCGTTTTGACCATAATTGTGACTACCACCGCGACCACGACTGTCACTAAAGCGTCTATTATTATAGAAAGTACGTCCTTGCTTTGATGCATGCATGACGTTACCTTGTAGCTGTGCAGCAGGCCTGTCCTCGTCTTTCGCAGCCTGGATTGCTTCCTTCAGGTTGCTGTAATTGCGCGACGCGATGATTGTGGATAGTCTCGAGCTGCGGAGTCCGTCTGAAAATGTTTTTATGGCAGATTTTTCATTTATGGGTTTAAGTACGGAATACACACTGGATTCTCCGTCTGCTTGAGAAATTGTCATGTCAGTAAATAATTGCTCTATTTCCTTACCATATTCTTCAATAGACCTTTGACCTTGTCTCACAATCTGCATCTGCGATTGAATGGCTGTGTACGACTTTTTTGTTAATAAGTTATTCCTTAAATCTTTAACTAATTCAGAAACCGCCTCATATTTGTCAGAAATACGCAATTTTGCGTTTTCCGAAAGTCTACTTTTTAAGATAAAAATGATCAATAAAGAATTACCTTTACCGTCGAGCATATTCGCGTACATTTCTATAGAGTCAATCATTCTCTTAGTGGTGCTTTCAGTGTCATCCATCACTGGAATCAAATTACATGCCACTTTTAAGTCGAATTCCATTTTGTTAGTTTCTATTGATTTAGGAAAAATACATAAATTTTTTATTTCATAATACAATTCCTGGCACTTTTCAAAAATATGTTTTCCTAACGCAATTACTTCCGTATCGCTACTTTTACCTAAAACTAATAATAATGATTTACACTTCTCAAAAACATCATTAGCTTGACTTAATTTTATTTCAATAGTCTGGCCTTTATACCGACTTTGACCTTTTTTCACTAAATATTTTCGTATTTCACATAATAACTCTTGACATTCCTTTAAACTTTCTAACATAATGAAAGTAATATTCTTAAAATATTCCTATAATTATTCACTATTAGGTAAAACTTAACACTATTTCGTAACATACTGGTACATGAATTTCACACGTAAGCACTATTCGCCGCGAGGTATCATGTTCGATGAGTATCGGTGCGCCGTTTTATGAATTATAATATTAGCGTAATGAAATTTGATCACTGCCTTTACACTTTACACATAATATTGTCTTGTTAGAAAACGTTAGAATTCTAATATTTTTGATAACACTTCTAGTTCATGGGAAACACTTGAAATAATAATAGTATATATAGGTTTTAAACACTCACGAATAGTTCGTTTTGCTTAAGCAGTAGATTCCTCAACGCTGCGCCTGGCTCGTAGAGACGACCTGATGCGGGATATGGCTTGCATCCCCATTTCTTCCTGAATTAGGCGTCGATGGCACGCCCTATATAACTTGCAACCAAAAAATAGTACAAGTGCCACAACCAGGGCCAGCAAAATATATGTTACCGTGCTTATATTTTGTATGTGGTTTCCAAATTCTTTCAACTGAGCCGAATTATCTCCAGCAGCGTTCTGGGATAGAAACACGTCTTCTTTTTCAACTTTTGACTGGCACATCTTGATGAATTGGTAACCAATACCTAAAAGCTAAAACAAAAGAAAAAAGTTCCTTGGCAGAGCCCTGGCAGGGTCGCCATGTGATGTTGGAACCTTGGTGTTTAGTAAAAGAAACACACTTTATAGTTTGGTGTCTTTTATTAGACTGACACGTAATTACATTAAAAGGAATATGTAGAAAAGTTGCTTACTTAGCTAAGTGCGCGCACACATAGATATCGTACATAATATGAAATAATACTCACACTTCACTGCAGGCGCTGGTGCCTCTGCAGGCGCTGGTGCCTCTGCAGGCGCTGGTGCCTCTGCAGGCGCTGGTGCCTCTGCAGGCGCTGGTGCCTCTGAAGGCGCTGGTGCCTCTGCAGGCGCTGGTGCCTCTGAAGGCGCTGGTGCCTCTGCAGGCGCCGCTGTTGCCTCTGCAGGCGCTGCGGGTGCTACTGCTGGTGATGCTGCTGCTTCTACTGTTAATGCTGGTGCTTCTGCCGGTTCTGCTGGCGCTTCAAGTACAGACGGAACCAATTCAGACGAAGACGGCGATCATACTCTCGCCGTACCTACCAGCGCTTCCGAAGACAGCGTCCCTGGTGCAGCCGAGGACGGTGCACGGTCAGGAGAGGCCGTGTTAGGCATTTTATTATTTTTTGGTCGTGAGGGTACCTGAATACTATAAAAGCGCGAGCTCGATAAGATTCAGGTTCGCCCGCCGCGACGACCCCGTACGTCCCCTCCCGACCCTTGCTCGTGCCAGCCCGCGCCGCTGAGCCTGTAGTTTTAAATTCGTCCCTAAATAATGGAAATCCGATCCAGCCTGTCCCTTTGCTGTCCTCTCCCAGCGACGCCCTAAGCCGAGGCTCGTACCCCACAGGGGGTGCCCTTAGCGTGTAGTCGCTTAGTTTGTAAGCTTTTATGCCCTGGCTGGAGGCCCTAAAAATAATAATTTTTAAGGCACCACAGGAAAGTCCGGTTAAGCAGCCGACAACCTCCTAGGTTGACCTGCGAGATGCCAATCCGAAAAAAAAAAATAAAAAAAAAAAATAAAAAAGATTCAGGTTCACTTGTTGCTGAGTCGTCCTACAGAAAGGGTTTGGTACCTACACTACCTTACAGTGAGTTCGTTCCATATATTGTGTACTTGTGTATTTCTTGATATAAATGCTAACGGATATTTGTGTTCGCTCGAGTTATTGAAATATTGTTGGAACTAAGTCTATTTTGGAATAATTAGTCTTAGGTTGTTTATAATTGTCTTTTCTTTAATGCTTTCCACTTCTGGTTTCTAATAGTATTGTCATCAGAACTACATACAGCTGTCAATTTTCATGACGCTGCGATCCTTGGAAGATGGTTAAATTAGTTACCTTAGATTACATTACATAGTTACATACATACATGTCGACCTAATAAAAGCTTGTTAAAAATGACGGTTTGTTGCGTAAAATACTGCCATAACCCAACCGGTAAACATAAAAAATGTGATAAAATTACATTTCACATGTAAATAAGACATTATATCTATTACTTTTACGTAGATCGACCTCCGAATATAAATATTCACCTTATTTATTACAATGAAGTGTTGCCAGTGTTGTACAGAAAAGTTACCCATAATTCTAAACACTAAGACTGTTGGAGTCTACTGTATTATTTTGGTAGAAACCAACAGCTGATCCATACATTTATGTTCGCATAACTCGGAATAATTATTTATTGTATGGAATGTAGGTATGGATCTGCTGATTTTTATGGCGTTATTCATGTTTTTAGTGTTTTTTTTTACCTTGGTTAATTTTAACAACTGAAAGCGGAAATAATGTAATTCTGTTGTATCCGGTTAATATCGGACACTGTGCTATCTGTGCTATATGCCATGTGGAGTACCTATATTTTTAGTTACCAAGTAATCCGAGTGTATGACTGTAAATAATATTTTGATGGGATGACACCGAAGATATTACCTATTAATATATTAAAATGTTCGGGGCGTATACATTTAAACTAATTTAAATAGATGCGCGACATGGACTCACAAATGAATTTCGAAGTATAAGTACAAGTTACGTTAAATACAACAATTAAAACTTTTATAACGTTGTATAACGATAACTAGATGTGACTGTGTTTTAATTAATATAAAAAAACACATTGACTACTTACATTACGTACGTACCATTTATTATATGCAATCGTGCTATGGCCCAAATGGTTTTTTTTTTTTCGATTTTAGGGAAATTGATATTTCCTAGCAACATTTTTTTTACGTCAGTGTGCGTGTCAGCGGTCGTAATTACATGCCGCTCACTCACACATAACCTACTAAATGTAGCGTAAATTTTTCGTAGGCAGCGTATAGAGACTGTTCTTCTATGCATTATTATTCTAAGGTACTAGGTAAGTATCACATATATTATACCTACTAACGAAAAAATTAAACAAAGCTTATAATTCTAGCTGTTATCTTCAAAGTGATAATTATAATTTATTGACGACACAGTTGGTGCAGTGACCGAGTGATTGACTGTTGCGCAGCGTGTCGCGGGTTTGATATGCGCACGGAACATTTATAATGTATTTGTATTGCCTACAGGTAGTTAGATTCCAAGTCCGGTTCAGTCTGGTTGTTTGTGCTTGCAAGTTTATACATTTGTGAACGCAACCTAGCTTGCACAAAAAATAGTCATTAAAAAAGCTAAGGATTTCATAGGCCTATGTTGGTAGCATTCTAATTTTATTTAGGAGGAGGTGGTGAGATAGACGTATATGACGTAGACGAACTATATGATCACTTTTTTTTTCAGCTGCATCGGGAAAGAATCGCGATCACACCTTTTTTTAGTAATTATACATAAACCGTTTACCTACACGACAGGATTTTCTATGGGCCTTAAAGGCAAACCTTTGTACAAACTTTCTTCTCCTATTTGAACTCAAAATTTTGAAACATCTTTCCTTAGCAAATGTTTTGCTTCTAGACCAAGCTGTACACTGTCTGTCAGTGAAAATAATTGCTATTGAGTACGGTACTCAAGTAGCAATAGTATTGTAATATTGGTTTCGTTTTATAGCAATCCCGCGGTAAAATGCTCAATCTTTTGGCACAAAAAATGTATTTGGAAACGTCACAAAAAGTAAAGCTGTCGTTGGGGATCGAACTTACAATCAGCGGATTGTAACATAGCGATCAACGGAATCAATGTTAGTTAAGCATTGTTAATTTAATAAAATAAATACACTTACAATTAATTTCATCGTTGCTGTAGCCAGTGTGCAACGCTTACAACGAAGGCGTACTGGCGGTTACAAGATATGTTCTAGTATTTAAATTACTTATAAATATGAAGGGTTCTGTCATCGTCCCGGTGACCTGTCTCTATAAATATGTCCGTTACTTATCCAGGGTAGCTACTATTGTCTGTAGGTACCAGTGACCCATGAGGTAATTATTATCCTCAAAACTGACATGACATGCCCACTTTTCTTAAAATGTATGTACAGGCTTATAGAGGTATTGATATGAATGTAACGACCTACAAAGTTTTCCTTCAGGATACACTGAAACACTGTGGGTGTCTCCAAAATTGGTATTTTTTTATTTTTACTTAATAACAGGACTCCATTCGTTCTTTGGAATATAGGGTAGATAGCTTCTCCAGTATGTGTTAAGGTTTGTGTGTTAGGGAACCGTGAATCAAACACCAGTACTGAGCCAATACTGTTTTAATGACATTCATACCTCACCAACCCACATTCATTTCATTATTGTTTTTACGTACACCAACAATCCCTTTCGTTAAAAAAAATAAAAAGTAATGAATACATGCATATTATTCCCTAACAATAGAAAAATAACTAAAATTACCTGTATCATGTGGTATTAATATTAAGAGACCAGCTAAAGAATGCCTCAGGCATTAAGTCCGCCTTTGTACGTGAAGTATAAATAAATAAATAAACAAACCTGATACTTAGCTGCAAATTGCAAAAAACTGCCCTGGCACAGCAACAAAAATTCATTATCGTTTTTCTTTCATTTTACACGGTAATGGCACGGTTGTTTTAAATGAATGCATGGTAATTTTGGTCTAAAACACATTCTTAATCTATCAGCACGGTAGTTGATAATTTGAATCTGGTAACACTGCATGATCTGCGCAACACGACTCGAAGTCAGTGTTGCTCTAGATTTTGACAAAGCTATACCTTCACCATGGATTCTAAATCAATTGCTCCGAACTTTTACTTTTGGAGAGCATTCATTATTTCATATACCTACTTAATACGAAGAGATGAACGGTTTTTTTTTACATTTTGGAATGTTGAACACTTCGTTTCAAGAGCTTTTGTTATATATCTGGAAGCTAGTCCAAGACGAAATAATACACATCTAACTATTTAACTAACTATATTTGTGATGCTTATATATTCTTATAAAAAAGTTTTAATGTTCTGTACTTGGCTCTTCGTTTTTAGAAATGAATCGCCTCGTATGCAGTAGTTATCGCCCTTGGCACTTTCTTGAAGCCAATCTGCATAGTCCTTTTCGTTTTCCATGTTTTCAAATAGTTTTGGTCATAGTACCGTTTCCTAATGTTCTGAGCTGGAGATTCTAACCTTTGACTCCGTTATCCCTCTTCTCCACTATTATTTTCCTCGCTTTTGTCAGAAACTACTAAAACAGCACAATTATGGAGTCTTAAATTACAATAAGTACTAACATTTCTGCAAATGCAATGCAAGCAAAGCATACTTACTTTTCGTCAAGAAAATTATATACAATTCAGTCATTTTTTATATTATTTATTTATTTTCTGCGGTTAAATCAATGGGTATTGACACAGAGTACATAATTGATTTACAAAATATGTCAGTTGGCTACCTGCCACTGTCAATGTAATTGTCATTTGTCACTCACTTAAAGCGTTCCATTTGTCATGGCAACATCGATAGCTTAAAATATTATATATTATTTGTGTGTGTGAGGTCGCGGGCAACCGGTGAATGCAAGCAGCAGGTGCCAAAGAAAACTTTTATTGCTGCACATATTATTTCCCTTTTATAAATAAGTATATTTGAGGCTGAAGTTGAATGTATAATGTACCTATGTAATGTAATGTAACGTAGAATGGAGTTAAAACAGGTAGATCTACCAAAAATTTGGTAGATGTGACAACACTGCAGCCAGCGCAAGCACGAGGGACTCCCCCCTTCACCTCTCCGCCAGCCGACTAGCGTTGCTATACTATCGATATACAGTATCAATCGACCTATCGGTAGTAGTAGTATCGATATTTATCGATAGCTCAGAACGGAGCAATAGCAGATTAACTAATAGTTCCTTGGCAGTACTATTGAATGAGTGTAATACTATTAATATATATTATATTAATAATAAAATGTAGATTATCAATAGGTTGCCAATTTGCAATCCCTATTGCAAATTGGCAACCTGTAATTTGCAATCCCTATTGCAAATTGGTAGGGTAGGGTAGACTGGGTACGATTGTGACAATTTTCATTTGATCGCCTGTAATTTTGTTAGATGCAATGCCGAGGTCAATCCAGCACGACATGCAGCACAGCGGCCGAGCGCGAGAGTTGCCCTGCATGCCATATGGTGAGCCATTCGGTGCAACATATGGAGAATTGCCGTGCATGCCATATGGTGAGCCATTCGGTGCAACATATGGAGAATTGCCGTGCATGCCGTATGGTGAGCCGTTCGGTGCACTATATGGCGAGTTGCTCTGCATGCCGTATGGTGAGCCGTTCGGTGCACTATATGGAGAGTTGCCCTGCATGCCGTATGGTGAGCCGTTCAGTGCACCATATGGATGGCTGCCCTGCATGCTTGTTGCACCATATTGAGGTGGCACACGGGCTGGTCGGGAAAAGGAAACACGATCGGATTCGATATTCTAATATGTACCCTAATGAAAACATTGTCACGAGTAGCTGTTACTCACCGATATAATCACCTTGCAATTTCACTAATGAAAACGTTTTGCTCATGCAAAACAATGAATTGCGTCTTGTTGCATGGTTGGATCAAGTTCAAGCACAATTGGATCACAAACAAAGAACGCACAGAAATATGAGTGTTCATCTATATACTTAGGATGGCAAGTTATATTCGTAGACTGACAACTAATAATAATGCTCATTTTTTGTAAATTAAGGTTAAAGTTAAAAAAATATACAAAATCAGTTCCGTGCGCATGTCTCAAACGTTATAAATTACTCATAATTATATGAACGTATTTGAATTGTTAGCAATTCAACTAGTGAAAGTTTTACAAAAATTATTATGATTACAAAACAAAAAGCATGAATTGCAACTGAGATTTGATTCTAAGACTACTTATTAACTACCCAGATACATTAGCCATTCGCCAAAGCTGTTACAATGATTAGATGCGAAATATTATAACTTATTCAATTACACAAATTCGTGATTATATACATACATTGATATTATAGTTACTTTTTAGCGGCGCGACATACGCACACTAATAAAAAGCAGAAATCGTTCGTTTTATTTAACGTTTGTGTATGTATCTTTATACCGACACGGCTATCAGCTAGCAGCGTATGCGTGTATGTAAACTAATTACGTTGTTCGACTGTACATTGTAGCACGTCGCTGCAACTCAAGATCGACTGGAAGTACACCTGCGAGTACCGGAAGGACTTCAGTACTATCGGTCCTAAGTATAAGCTTTACATAAAAATATCAATGCTAAAAGTTGACTTTGAAGCAATTTACGTTATGTTTTGTCAGAAATACTGAACGGTTTATCGTCACAGATGCCAAAGATGAACTTTATTACAAAACTTGTGACTGTTCAATTGATCAAAATAATCCCAATTAGTATTAAAGAGACAGCGTTGTTAAACATTATTTATTTATTTATTATTTACAAAATTAGACAGCTCTATGACAATTTATGTTATAATATAAACTAGGTACTCTTACATCCCATTACGGATTTACAATTATTAAGCTACAACAATCTGTCAAATTTCTTTGATAGATTTTCAACTTTATTACTTAAGGATAAGGTTCATATACATCTGCCGGCGTCTGTACAATCCTTATATAGGGTTGTTTGGCATACTGTTTCATGAGCTGTACGGTGACCCATATGGAGGGTTGCCCTGCGTGCCGTATGGTGAGCCGTTCGGTGCACTATATAGAGAGTTGCTCTGCATGCCGTATGGTGAGCCGTTCAGTGCAGTATATGGAGGGTTGCCCTGCATGCCGTATGGTGAGCCGTTCGGTGCACTATATGGAGAGTTGCTCTGCATGCCGTATGGTGAGCCGTTCTGTGCACTATATGGAGAGTTGCTCTGCATGCCGTATGGTGAGTCGTTCAGTGCACTATATGGAGAGTTGCCCTGCATGTCATATGGTGAGCCGTTCGATGCAACATATGGAGAATTGCCGTGCATGCCGTATGGTGAGCCGTTCGGTGTACTATATGGAGGGTTGCCCTGCATGCCGTATGGTGAGCCGTTCGGTGCACTATATGGAGAGTTGCTCTGCATGCCGTATGGTGAGCCGTTCTGTGCACTATATGGAGAGTTGCTCTGCATGCCGTATGGTGAGTCGTTCAGTGCACTATTTGGAGAGTTGCCCTGCATGTCATATGGTGAGCCGTTCGATGCAACATATGGAGAATTGCCGTGCATGCCGTATGGTGAGCCGTTCGGTGTACTAAATGGAGGGTTGCCCTGCAGGCCGTATGGTGAGTCGTTCGGTGCACTATATGGAGAGTTGCTCTGCATGCCGTATGGTAAGCCGTTCTGTGCACTATATAGAGAGTTGCTCTGCAAGCCGTATGGTGAGTCATTCAGTGCACTATATGGAGAGTTGCCCTGTATGCTATATGGTGAGTCGTTCGATGCAACATATGGAGAATTGCCGTGCATGCCATATGGTGAGTCGTTTGGTGCACTATATGGAGAGTTGCCCTGCATGCCATATGGTGAGCCGTTCGGTGCAACATATGGAGAATTGCCGTGCATGCCGTGTGGTGAGTCGTTCGGTGCACTATATGGCAAGTTGCTCTGCATGCCGTATGGTGAGCCGTTCGGTGCACTATATGGAGAGTTGCCCTGCATGCCGTATGGTGAGCCGTTCAGTGCACCATATGGAGGGCTGCCCTGCATGCTTGTTGCACCATATTCAGGTGGCACACGGGCTGGTCGGGAAAAGGCAACACGATCGGATTCGTTGTAAGATCGACTGGAAGTACACCTGCGAGTACCGGAAGGACTTCAGTACTATCGGTCCTAAGTATAAGCTTTACATAAAAATATCAATGCTAAAAGTTGACTTTGAAGCAATTTACGTTATGTTTTGTCAGAAATACTGAACGGTTTATCGTCACAGATGCCAAAGATGAACTTTATTACAAAACTTGTGACTGTTCAATTGATCAAAATAATCCCAATTAGTATTAAAGAGACAGCGTTGTTAAACATTATTTATTTATTTATTATTTACAAAATTAGACAGCTCTATGACAATTTATGTTATAATATAAACTAGGTACTCTTACATCCCATTACGGATTTACAATTATTAAGCTACAACAATCTGTCAAATTTCTTTGATAGATTTTCAACTTTATTACTTAAGGATAAGGTTCATATACATCTGCCGGCGTCTGTACAATCCTTATATAGGGTTGTTTGGCATACTGTTTCATGAGCTGTACGGTGACCCATATGGAGGGTTGCCCTGCGTGCCGTATGGTGAGCCGTTCGGTGCACTATATAGAGAGTTGCTCTGCATGCCGTATGGTGAGCCGTTCAGTGCAGTATATGGAGGGTTGCCCTGCATGCCGTATGGTGAGCCGTTCGGTGCACTATATGGAGAGTTGCTCTGCATGCCGTATGGTGAGCCGTTCTGTGCACTATATGGAGAGTTGCTCTGCATGCCGTATGGTGAGTCGTTCAGTGCACTATATGGAGAGTTGCCCTGCATGTCATATGGTGAGCCGTTCGATGCAACATATGGAGAATTGCCGTGCATGCCGTATGGTGAGCCGTTCGGTGTACTATATGGAGGGTTGCCCTGCATGCCGTATGGTGAGCCGTTCGGTGCACTATATGGAGAGTTGCTCTGCATGCCGTATGGTGAGCCGTTCAGTGCACTATATAGAGAGTTGCTCTGCATGCCGTATGGTGAGTCGTTCAGTGCACTATTTGGAGAGTTGCCCTGCATGTCATATGGTGAGCCGTTCGATGCAACATATGGAGAATTGCCGTGCATGCCGTATGGTGAGCCGTTCGGTGTACTAAATGGAGGGTTGCCCTGCAGGCCGTATGGTGAGTCGTTCGGTGCACTATATGGAGAGTTGCTCTGCATGCCGTATGGTAAGCCGTTCTGTGCACTATATAGAGAGTTGCTCTGCAAGCCGTATGGTGAGTCATTCAGTGCACTATATGGAGAGTTGCCCTGTATGCTATATGGTGAGTCGTTCGATGCAACATATGGAGAATTGCCGTGCATGCCATATGGTGAGTCGTTTGGTGCACTATATGGAGAGTTGCCCTGCATGCCATATGGTGAGCCGTTCGGTGCAACATATGGAGAATTGCCGTGCATGCCGTGTGGTGAGTCGTTCGGTGCACTATATGGCAAGTTGCTCTGCATGCCGTATGGTGAGCCGTTCGGTGCACTATATGGAGAGTTGCCCTGCATGCCGTATGGTGAGCCGTTCAGTGCACCATATGGAGGGCTGCCCTGCATGCTTGTTGCACCATATTCAGGTGGCACACGGGCTGGTCGGGAAAAGGCAACACGATCGGATTCGTTGTAATTTTTAGCGTCATTGGTTTCTTTTTCATCATTTTTCCAGGTTATCCCGCCGTCAAATCCCAATTTTTTCCTTTTGTCGAGTGTGTGAGTATCGTTGTGACCGTCTAAGTTATACTCGTGAGACTCTGAGTAACTTCCTGAAGGATGTTGATAAAATTCCGTTGGTTGAGCTAGATCAAATTTCTCTGAAATTAATATTTAAACATTTTATTATCTTATAAAAGCTTGTTTAGTAGCCGGCAGCCAACTTGAGCATGATAAAATGGACTACGGGATCGATTTCCGAACTGATACACGTGTGTGATAATAACCAATGACATATCGCTTCATTGTCATAATATGTACTAAGCTAGCAGATTATGAAACAAAAGGCAGATAGACCAAAGCAAAAACAAATTCAAAAGCGAATACCTACAATCTCGTGATTGTACTCGCTTTTGAATTAGCTTTATTGGCTTCACTCTCTCATTGTTTCGCGCGGTCTATCTGCCTTTTATTTCATAATCTGAGAAGCTAGCGCTGTAATTGTAGTTTTACACAAGCTACACATCCTTGCACATCTTAGGTGGAAACACAGCCCACTGCTGGGCAAATGCCTCTTTTCAAACACAGAAGACACGAGCATATATCACTACCCTTGATTAAGGCGGGTTGGCGGGTTGGCGTGAAACACTCGACACAGCAATTTGGCTCATCGCAGTGGAGAGGTAGGTACAGTGAACAGCAAAAGTAGATGATCAAAATCACAAATTCACACATACGTTTGAATCACTTCGACGCCGACGCCACACAGTTCTGACGCGAACTCCGTTCATTAGTATTGAATTTCTGATTTTGAACATCTACTTTTGCTGTTGACTGTACCAGGGTGATATAGATAAGTACTACTAAGTTATGCGCTCCTAGTACCAGGTGACACTACACAGATAACATAAGTTAGATCAATACTGATTATACACCGACATCTAGCGGGGAGTGGAGAAAGAAAACTATCGCCATCTGTGATTTAGTATTGGAACAAATTGAACATCGCCATCTAGTATTGAATAGCGTTAGTAAAACGTAAACAAGTATTTTCAAGATGAGTACGGACACTAAAGTAATTGAAAACTTAATAAAAAACTTACCTCTGTTAACTCATTAGAGAATAAAATAATGTCAAATATACAGTTACTGAATGAGAAAATCGACGAGAAATTTTCGTCTATTGTAAAGAACATAGATGAGCTTAAAGCAACCACTTCACTGCAAAACACTAGACTATTTCTACTAGAAAAGCAAGTACGGATACGAAATCTTAAATTTTTTGGTTTAACTAAAGAAGAAAAATCATATGAAGAGTTAGAAATAAAAATAATAACACTATTAAGAAACACTTTAGAAATTGATTGCAATAGAAACGAAATAGAATTTATTAGAAGAATGGGAAAGAAAAGTGAAGACAAAATAAGACCAATAAACGTCACATTCACAACAATTGGGAAAAAACTTAGCATTTTTAAAAACAAAAAGTTGTTAAAGGACTCCGGTTTCTATATAAAAGAGGATTATCCACCTGAAGTCTTAGAAACTCGAAAATTATTACAAGAACAAGTGAATAAAGAGAGAAGTGAAGGTAAAATAGCTTATATAAAATACAACAAAATAATTATCAAAGAAAATAATAGCTCACCCGGAAAAATAACCCAGAAAATGCAAAGCTCGAAAAAACGAGAGCTAGAAACTACTCCAACGAACCAAACACCAACCAGCTACAAAAAACGCACCAAGATACCAGGCTGTAAAGAAAACCAAAATGCAAAATGAAAATCAAAACTCTATTTTAAAATTCGTTCAGAAATCGAATGATCAACCAAAAATAAGATCAACTTCAGTTGAGAGCGACGAATAGCAACTATGTAAGCCTCCTTTCACAACCCCCCAAAATTCAAATATTTTACACAACAAAAACATACACCCTCCCCCAGAACGGCTGGTCACCGCGGGGGTTGCAGACTATCACCCTCCAAAGCAAAATAAATACTATATAGCAACATTCAACGTTCGATCTTTAGCAAACGAAGCCAGAATCTTGGACCTGGAATATGCATTACACAACATAAAATGGGACATCATCGGAATTACGGAAGTAAGAAGGCAAGGTTATCAAATTGAGAACAGAGGCGACTATTTACTTTACGCATTTGGAACGAATAGAAGCACACACGGTGTCGGATTTCTTATTAAAAAACGAAGAGATATTAAAGTTGAAGACTTTGAAGGCCTAACCGAAAGAGTTGCTAGAATAAATCTAAAAATAGCTGGGAAATCAATAATAATATTACAAGCATATGCCCCAACATCGAAAGCTAAAGAAGTAGAAATAGATACATTTTATAATACATTAGAGAAAGAGATTGAGAAAAACTGGAAGCACCTAATACTGCTGGGAGACATGAACGCAAAGATAGGGATGCCCAGAAAAGAAGACGCACTAGTAATGGATAAATATGGATTTGGAAAGAGAAATAAACGGGGTGAAAAATTTGTACAAATTTGTTTAAAGCATAAATTAAAAATTACTAACACTATGTTCAAAAAATCAAATAAATTAAGATGGACCTGGCAATCCCCAGGAGGTAAATACAAGAATGAAATAGACTACATAGCAACAAACATGTTTAAGAATGTAGAAAATACTAGTGTTCTCTCGAAATTCCATCATCCTAGCGACCACCGAATTGTAAGAGCAACCTTCAACTTCGAAACCCATAAAAAATCTAGAGCTACTTATAACGCACAACCTCAAAAAAACATTAACTTAGACAAATTTATATCCGGATTCTCAAAATATTCTCATGATTGTAAATTACCCGTACAAGCCCAATACGATGCTCTAGAAAAAAATATGAAACTAAGCTCTAAAAGCTGCGGACTATCAAAGAACAAATTACGCCACCAACATGTTATTACGGAAGAAATAATCGAACTAAAAAACAAACAGCACATGTTAAAAAGTAAGGAATACAGAACAAAAGAAGAAAGAGTTACTCTATCTAAAATATATAAACAGATATCCAGAAAAATTAAGAAAAATATATATAAACATAGAATAAGTACATTAAAAACACATTTAGAAAAGACTGGTGCTATAAAGCGCGCTTACAAACAGTTAAACGATTCGAAAAAAAATATGTGTTTGTTAGAAGACCAATATGGGTGCGAAGTAACGAATAGAAAAACAATAATGCAAATTGTCACCCATTTCTACACTAAATTATACTCTAAAAAAATAATTGAAGACGCGGACAAGATAATACAATACAAAGAACACTACAAAGAGCCTCGCAATCAAGATCCAGTACCAGACTTGGGCATATGGATTACAATTGCATGATTCAAACATTTTCTTCTTAATAGTTTTTTTTCTGTTGATTGAAATAGAACTCTCAATACATAATCTGAAAACAGAGAAGAGTCCAGGATTAGACGGAATATCTAATGAAATGATCAAAATTGGAAAACACAAAATAATTAAACCCCTCACGGAAATATTTAATAGTGTTCTAAAAACAAACGAAATTCCGACTCAATGGCCTTGTTCAGAGATAACACTACTGTTTAAAAAAGGCGATCCAAAACTCCTCATAAATTATAGACCCATAAGTTTAATGCCATGCCTCTACAAAGTTTTCTCATCTACATTACTAAGGCGAATAACCCGATTAATTGACGAAAATCAGGCGATAGAGCAGGCCGGATTTATGAAAAATTTCTCCACAGTAGATCATATTCATACCTTAAAAATGATCATAGAAAAGTATACAGAATATAATAAGAATCTCTACATCTGCTATATCGACTACTGCAAGGCATTTGACTCAATATCACACGACTCTATATGGCAAGCATTAGATGAACAAGGTATAAACAGCGACTACATCAAAATAATACAAGAGATCTACAGAAACAGCACTGCTAAAATTAGACTAGAAACTACAGGCCCCTCTTTCAAAATAGAGCGCGGCGTCAGACAAGGAGACCCCCTCTCACCGAAACTGTTTATAGCAGTTTTGGAACATATATTTAGAAGGCTAAAGTGGGAAAATATGGGTCTCAAAATAAACGGTAAATACTGTACACACTTGAGGTTTGCCGATGATTTAGTTTTGCTGTCCGAAAATACACAGGAATTACAACACATGATTCAAACCCTTACGAACGAAAGCAGGAAAGTTGGGTTAGAAATAAACCAAGACAAAACAAAGCTCATGACAAACTCGCATTAAGCACAAATAACCCTGGACTCATCAATATTAGAATATGTCGAGGATTACATATATTTGGGACAACTTATCTCCTTCAAAACAAACATGACTAAAGAAATAGATAGAAGAACTAAACTAACATGGAATAAATACTGGTCAATGAAGGAAGTCTTTAAAAGTAATCTCTCGACTAAATTAAAAACAAAGGCCATGGAAACGTGCTTATTACCAACTTTGACGTACGGCTGTCAAACCTGGCAGCTAACGAAGAAAACTTTAAATAAAGCAAGAGTTTGCCAACGAGGGATAGAAAGAAGCTTCTTAGGAATGAAAATACGGGATCGTGTTAGATGCTCTAAAATAAGGAAGAAAACAAAAGCTAAGGATGTTGTAAAACACATATTAAGCATAAAATGGAAATGGGCAGGACATACACAACGAACAAAAGATGAAAGATGCACAAAAACTACAACAAATTGGCACCCCATAGATTGCAAAAGAAAAGTAGGTCGAACACAAAAAAGATGGAACGACGACATAGTGGAAATTGCTGGCAAACTATGGACTAGACCAGCACAGGACAGGAAAATGTGGATGGCTTTGGAGGAGGCTTTCACCGCTACAGGCGGCCCTTACACAACACAAGATGTGAAATAAAAGAAATAAAAATAATAAAATATAAACACTAACCGAATTAACTATAATGCATAAGGTAAATTACTAACAGAACTAACCTAAATATTTGTTTACAAAAGGAAAAAACGAATAATAACAAATAAATCAATAAATGTATAGTTATATTACTAAATGAAATGAAATTTAATTATTAATGGAAATTATTACTACTTATTTTAATGATAATCTCTAACTTTGATTTATATTCTAATTCTCTTCGTTAATTTTTATGTTTGTTCCTTTCGTTCTAATTTTATTGAGTTGTTTTTGATTTTATTTTAAACTAAAACCTAATTTATAGCCGAACTCTAATTTTAATTGTATTCGTTTTTAATTTTCATGAAAATTTAAATTTTATCAAATTTTGAACTGATTTGAAATGAATTTTGTTTTTATTTTATATTTCATGGCAACTTAGATTGCAATTTCTATTTGTAATTTTCGATTTTAATGTAATTTATTAATTGTATCTTTTGCATTTTGCTAATTTTAATATCTTTTTTATCAGCTATTTGTAATTTTATTATTATATCAAATCTGTTGTACTTATGAAGTGTGAGGATATTTAATAAAGCTTTTATTATTATTATTATAGTACCAGGTGACATACATCTAAGAAGTCCTAGAAATCGACTGCAGCGCCACCTCCCTACCGGGTCCAATTGTGAATCTAAACCATTCTCAAATCTACTGGATCACACACAAACAATTTCATCAAAATCGATCCAGGCGTTCAGGAGGAGTTCACTTTCATAGACACCCACAGAAGATTTTTATATACAAGGACTAACGGAATTAACGCAAGACCTCACAGACCCCCATCAGAATATATTAATTTATAAGACTAAAATAACATCTGTAATTTAATTTAGTTGAACCACACATCATTATTATTTATAAAATAGATATCCTGACTAAACGTCAAATGTTTGAACACACTACTCGATCTCTACACACACTAATAGCGCACCGCACACTCGTCTACCAACCAACTAGCCAGCTGGCTAGCCGGCTGGTAGGCACCTCTCGTGCTCTCGTCAGTCCAGATGATGGTTTCGTTGCCAGTTCTCCAACAACCATCTGCTAAAGTCCAGACGTGGCAAATAATCGTTCGGCGTTAGCTAATGACTACGTCGTAAGTAGGTGGAACGTGCGTTCACCATCTGCGCGTAACAACAGTCGAACAATAGCGCTGCTTCTCTCGTGCTGCTCTTTGGGTGTTCCTCAAATGTATATTCGCTTGTATGTTCGCTTGTAAGCGAGTAGTGCGTACATTCGCCCCTCTATCTATTGTCATGTTAGGACGAAATGTCTGACCGAAGTCCCTCAGATGTTGAGTTGCACTTAACCTGGTTCTGGCGCTCACTCTGGTATCATATCTTTCGTTGAACTCTCGACATGCTAACTCGACATTATCGTCGCAACTAGCCAATGATCTCACCATCTCCGTGTATTGAATATCGGTGTACTGTAATGTTATCGTGCACGTTAACACATAAATGTGTGAAAAAAGAGTAATATTGAAATATTAATAATGTCTTTTATTTCTTGTGAGAAGTCAGAATGACAGCAGGCAGTAACGACGCATGCGCTTGTTTAAAATGCTTGTCGTTGGTTGTTACCTTACTTATAAGGAGGTTGCGTTCTAATTCTATCAATAACTAATCCGTTGAAATAAGGTCTAAATTTCCTTAAACCAGCAATTTTTTTTTTATTATTATACCAAGGTTTGTTTATATGTGTATAAAGAAAGCCAGTCCGAACTACAAATTCGGTTCTGCATTTAAATAAGACGTACTACTATGACATAGGGATTAAGCTTCCTTAAATTAACGATTTTATTTAACGACCACTGCACATGGATAGCTATGAGGGAATTGCAAATTCGGTCGTGCATTTGAATAGGCTTTATTCCTTTGATATAAAGCATAAATTTCGTAAATGTAATATTTTATTACCTTGTGATGAAGAGGTGATCCTAATTTCAGTTAAATAAAGGTTTTTTTTTTTTAATTACCGTATATAAATAATGACGGAAATAGATTCAGAAGCCGATTCTGAGCAAACTACTTTGAGGTCTTGCGTTTAATCTGTTTCAAAGTGTATAAGACTAGCTGTCTCGGCAAACGTTGTCCTGTCAAGTGATTTTTTTTCCTTATACACCTTCCCTGGACTTACACTAACATTTCAAGACCAAAATTTGCCAAATCGGTCCAGCCGTTCTCGAGTTTAAGCGAGACTAACAAACAACGATTCATTTTTATAATATAGAAGATAGATTTCTTAATATCATTTGCACGCACACATTGCTCTGCAGACTTTAATTGACTTTAGTTATGCTAAAACGAGCCAATACACAACAATCTCTCGTTGATAAAATTAATTACGTCGAACTAATTCCATACTACGCTAAATATGTTAAACCAGCAAAAACAGTTATTATTATTATGCTTAAAATATATTTAAAATTAATCAGGGTTCATTTTTCGCTTAAAGATTAAAAACACCTGATACATTATCTGAAAAAATAAAATAAAATATTTTTTTCCTTATACACCTTCCCTGGACTTACACTAACATTTCAAGACCAAAATTTGCCAAATCGGTCCAGCCGTTCTCGAGTTTAAGCGAGACTAACAAGCAACGATTCATTTTTATAATATAGAAGATAGATTTCTTAATATCATTTGCACGCACACATTGCTCTGCAGACTTTAATTGACTTTAGTTATGCTAAAACGAGCCAATACACAACAATCTCTCGTTGATAAAATTAATTACGTCGAACTAATTCCATACTGGACCGACGATTTAAAAAAGGTGGCTGGCAGCGGATGGATGCGGGTTGCCCAAGACCGGGTTGGTTGGCGATCTCTGGGGGAGGCCTACGTTCAGCAGTGGATGGCAATAGGCTGATATATATATATATATATAATTCCATACTACGCTAAATATGTTAAACCAGCAAAAACAGTTATTATTATTATGCTTAAAATATATTTAAAATTAATCAGGGTTCATTTTTCGCTTAAAGATTAAAAACACCTGATACATTATCTGAAAAAATAAAATAAAATATTCAAAATAATAATAATAAATGTTTATTGCATGACCAGTTGCAAATATTTATATTTTTTAGGCGCCTCTTTTTAAGGCGCTAACAAACTACTTTTGCAGATTTTAAACTGACAATCACGTCAAAATGTGTGGTGTAAATGATTTGAAAAAATATATGTTAAACTAGAACATTCTCTTAATCATTTAATATGTGAATATTTTTGTTTAAGTTCATATTAAATAGTTTAATTAAATCGTGAAGTTATGTCTGATGCGGACAATACAAAATCTACCAGGAATATTTAAACGATACTTGTTCGGAGCAATATTGCAACCGAACAGCTCAGCACTTTTGTCTTTGCACAATTAAATAAATGCATCGACCAAAAGTGCTACGCGTTAGTACGTATTCAGCGATCGCGTAACTCATACCAATAACCAAATATTACCAAATCAAATCATCTTTATAGTGCTAAACTAAGTACTGACCATTTGTAGCTGTAGTGTTCAATATAACCTTCTAAACCATATAATATCGTATCATTAAACCAGTAACCATTCTATTTCGATATCAAGTCCAACTAACCAAATACAACCAACCCAGAAAGTAGCGTCGTAGCACCGGATAACGCTAACTTTCTACATGGTCCTTCGAGCATAAGGGCCTCGGTTCGCGAAGTACAGTGAAGTGTTTGTGTACCGGGACCTTGAAACCAGTGTTTTGGAGTTTATCAGTTTGTAGGGAAATTAGGTAGGCAGTGAGACCAAGGCGGAGGGAGTAAGGAGCTGTGGAGTAAGGAGAATATAAGGTCAGACCAAACCATTTTTTAATTTTTTTTTCTAACGTCTATTTAATTGCGACTGAGAATAATGGAGCAGTTAGCAATCAACCAAACTGAGATTTACGACTCTCTTGTTAAACTTTTAACTAACATCAAGAAAGACGGGGCGGAACGAAAAACTGTAGATTACTGCAAGCGGAAGTTGGAGATTTTAGAAAATTATTGGAAAGAATATCAACGTAACCATAGAAAGTGCTGTGAACTTGCGGAATTTGACCATGTTTATTTTATTAAAAATTGTTTCGAGACGGCGGAGGAAGTCTATCAGTCAAACAAGCAACTGATTACTAAAACCATGGAGCAGTTATTGTCGAAACAACAAGGAACAAACCAGCCATTACCAGAAGCGGAGACTTCAAATCAAGGAGGGAGTTTTTCTCAAGCAAAGTCATCGCAACAACCAATACGTGAGACGCGGGGTCCACACGACGATAGTAAACTAACAAGAATGATAAAAAAGCAGACTATCAACTTTAGAGCTTTTACAAGAACGGTGGCTACCATAGAAATCGACCAACTACAGAACAAGTGGGAATTCGACGACGCTTTAAAGTCTCTTCAAAGTCGTTGGGCTATTATCGATAGCTTGCACTGGGAGATTGAAGGTGAAGATGGGGAGGAGGATATCTGGTACCAAGACGAATTCACCAGATATGAGAAAATGTATAACGACTTGAAGAAAACCATTAATTCTAAAATGTGGTCCGTATCTCATCGCGACAAATCTACTCCTCAGATGGACATCCCAACATTCCAAGGCAACTACCACCAATGGACGTCATTTAAAGATCTGTTTACTGAAACCATCCACAAAAACCCATCGTTGTCAAATGCACACAAGATGCAATTTTTAAAAAGCAAAGTAGCAGGAGAAGCTGAGCGTCTGATTCATCATCTTCAGATTAGCTCGGATAACTATGACGTCAGCTGGCAAATACTAAACCACAGATATGGCAACAACAGACTTATATTTACATCTCACGTGAACCTACTGCTAAGTATCCCTAGTATGCAGCAACAATCCATGGGAATGATCAAAAAATTGCATGACATTACCAAAGAATGTCTTCACGCTATACAAAACCTCGGCGTAGATATCACCACCTGGGACCCTCTATTAGTTATTTTGTTAACTCAGAAGCTTGACAGTGAATCATTCGCTGAATATATTGAGTCGCTGAAAAATCCCAGGAAACTACCAATACTTCAAGAATTCCTGGATTTCTTGGAAAATAAGTTTACAGCCTTAGAAGCATCGAGGCGTAAACAAGAATCAAACAACCAAAAGATAAACACCCAACCACAAAACCATCAAAATTATCAAGCAAACCAGCGCAAATATTATAGTTCAAATTATAACCAGCAGACAGCAAATAAAAATATTCCACATAATATCAAAACCAATAAGAAATCGCTCCACATTTCGCGGTCAATCACCTGCGCATTGTGTAATGCTGACCACGGATTATGGATGTGCACCCAATTTTTGCAAATGTCGGATGAGCAAAAATTAAAAACTGTCAACAATTTGAACTGTTGCACAAACTGCCTATTTAACCATTTTAATAAACCATGCAATTCCAATAAAACATGTCGCAAATGCAATGCTAAGCATAACTCATTACTGCATGAAGCAATTGCAACCAAAACCAGACCAAACACATCAGCAAAACCAAACCATAAAGCGGCGCACACACTTACGACATCATGCGTAACCAATGATGAACAGGCATCAACTTCAACCCATGTATCTTGGGATAACATGTCCGAAACTCTATTGGCAACGGCCTTAGTGATGGTTCCTGGATCAGATGGCACATATCATACCATGAGAGCTTTGATTGATCAGGGGTCACAGATTTCTTTGATAAGCGAAAAGGCCGCACAAGTTCTGAAATTACGTAGACAACAGTGTAAAGGAACCATATTCGGTGTAGGGGAAAAAGAAAACAGCTGCAAGGGAGTAATGACTATTCGAATTAAATCAATTTATAGTGAATTTGCCTTGGAAGGAGAAGTCCTTATAATGAACAATCTGATAAAAAGTTTACCAAATAAATTTTTCATAAAACCATCATGGCACCATATACAAAACATAAATTTAGCGGACCCAGAATTCAATACCAGTCGACCAGTGGACCTACTGCTCGGAGCAGATGTATACTGCAAGATAGCATTAGGTGGCCTTTTGAGAGGTGATAGCGAAGACCAACCAATAGCCCAGCAGACGCAACTCGGATGGTTGCTTTGTGGGACAATGACACCAAAATACAGGTGTAACGTCGTTCTACACAACATGGACGACTTACGCAGATTCTGGGAAAACGAAGACATCAACCAACAGATTGAAATGTCGACCGAAGATCATGAATGTTTACAATATTTTCTGTCAACAACAGAGAGACTAGAAAATGGGAGATACCAAGTCCGGTTACCATTCAAACCAGAAATCAGGGAACAACTAGGAGCCACTAAACCATTGGCCTTGGCACAGTATCGTAACTTAGAAAGAAAGCTACAAAAAGATCCGGAATTGAAAGCGGAATACGCGAAATTTATGAACGAGTATTTTAAATTAAACCATATGATACCGTCAACAACAAGCCTGAAACCCGAGTGCTATTTACCACACCACTGCGTCACACGTGCTGAGTCAACCACTACAAAGTTGCGTGTTGTTTTCAATGCGTCGGCTAAATCGTCATCGGGAAATAGCTTAAATGACGTTATGTACCGAGGTCCCAACCTACAACAAGATCTTCAGGAGTTGATACTAAAATGGAGGCAGTATCAGTTTGTTTTTACGGCAGATATTGAGAAAATGTATCGGCAAATAATGGTACATCCTGAAGATCAGACATACCAGAAAATACTATGGAGGGATTCACCAGACCAACCTATCCAAACATACCAACTAACAACCATAACTTACGGTACAAAGCCTGCACCATTTTTAGCTATGATGTGCTTAAAACAATTAGCAACCGAAGAAAAACAAAATTTTCCTAACGCAGCAAAAGCATTAGAAGAGTGTTTCTACATGGATGACTACTGTGGCGGAGCTCATTCCAAGGAACAAGCTAACCAATTAAAATCAGATCTGATGCAGCTACTCAGCAAGGGCGGATTTAATTTACGAAAATGGGCAACAAATGAACCGCAACTACTTGCTGACCTAAAAAAAGATTTGTGGAACATACCAAACATTATTTACCATTTACTTGACAAATTGAATTCCATCGTTAAAATTATACGTGTTTTTGCATGGATACTGAGACTACCTACTGCAAAAGAAGGCCATCAGCCTTATCTCACATTACATGAACTCCGTCGAGCAAAACTGTTAATTATTAAAAATATGCAACAAATGGAGTTTGCCAGTGACGTCAGTTATTTACAAAATAATGGGAATGTGCATTCGAAAAGTAAACTCTTACCACTACACCCAATCCTAGACCAAGATGGCATCTTGCGAGTAGGGGGAAGATTAAGGAACGCTCAAATAAATCCGCAGATGAAACATCCAATCATATTACCACATAACCATCGATTAACCACACTAATAATAAAGTACGCTTATGAACTAACCTACCATGGTGGAGCGCGCCTTACTTTATCAAACATTCGTCAGAATTATTGGATAATCAGCGGATATATGGCCACTAAGAAATTCATACGACAATGTGTTACATGCAAGAAGCAAGAGCCCATCCAACTATATCAGCTCATGGGTGACCTACCCTCATCCAGAGTGAACCCTGAAAGCGCCTTCTATCACTGTGGTGTGGATTACACAGGCTTCGTCGAAGTGAAAGCGAACAAAGGACGCGGAATAAAGACTACCAAGGGTTATATAGCCCTTTTCGTATGCATGGTGACGAAGGCTGTGCATCTAGAACTCGTGTCTGATTTAACCAGCTCAGCGTTCTTAGCCGCAATAAACAGAATGGCAGCACGGCGCGGAGCTCCACGCCACATCTACAGCGACAATGGAACCAATTTTGTCGGAGCCAACAGAAGGCTACAAGAAGAATATAACCAACTTGCGAACGTTTTCCGTGAGACATTCTTTACAGAGATAACAGAACTAAACATCGAATGGCATTTTAACGCACCATCTTGGCCTCATGCGGGAGGACTTTGGGAAAGAGCCGTGCGCAGTCTCAAACACCACCTCAAACGTGTGATCGGTCTACAAAAATTGACTTTCGAAGAATACACCACACTGTTAGCAAAACTAGAAGCTTGCCTCAACTCACGACCGCTTTGTGCGCTATCAGAAGACCCTGAAGATTTAAATTTCCTCACACCAGCTCATTTCCTATCAGCACGACCAGGTTTAACCATAATAGATTCACCAGAAGAAGAACCAGATGGCATTTAGTATCAAAATTATTTGAGGACTTATGGAAGAGATGGAGAACTGAGTACTTGACTCAACTCTCAGCCAGAAACAAGTGGATGAAAAACCAGAAGAATGTAAACGTGGGTGATTTAGTAGTCATACATGACGATAATTTACCAGCAGGAAAATGGCCCATGGGGCGTGTGATGGAAGTTCATCCAGGACAAGACGAACTTGTGAGAGTGGTGACTCTAAAAACCAAAAACGGCTATTTGAAGCGCCCTATAGTGAAGCTACCTGTTTTACCTATAGATCAAAATGAGCCAACCAAACCACAACAGCAAAAATGCGAACCATTAAAACCATTTCCAACCAATACCACTGAAAAGGGATCAGACAACCATCCCCGATCGAATACCAGAACGTCCAGTGTCTGTCCCAAGATAGGAAACCTTGCACTAGCATTATTAATATTCCTAAGTATTATAATACCAACAACGGCATCATATAACATCGCGCAGTTAGATACCAACAAAACTTTGTACTTTGACACTATCGGAAAAGTACAATTGATTCGGGATAAGTGGAAACTAATCACATATTATAACATGTCTCCATACTGGCAAGGAGACAAAGCCATCAATGACTTTAAAAGTTATCTCGAAAAAACATGTGACGCAATCAAGGAACCAAGTCATTGTCATATGATACTCTTGCAAATACGTCACGATTACGATGAATTACAACTCTACAACCAGCTGATGCTTAGCCAGCACTACGGCGAACGTTTGCGAACCCGACGCGGTCTTATCAACGCTGTATGCTCAATTGCAAACTCATTGTTCGGAGTATTAGACGAAAGTTTCGCAGAAAAGTACAAGCAGGACATTGAACTTGTACATCGTAATCAAAAACACCAAGGTCAATTATGGAGGAACCTGACCTCTATTGTCGAAGCAGAGCACAATATACTGCAAAGAACAGAAGCGGTCATAGAAAAACAACACAAAATCATAAATTAACATTTAAATGCTTTAGACAACGCTAGCAGTAAGTTGCAAAAAGAAATCGATGCGATGTCATTACAACAAGACTTCACATTAGTATCGATAGCTACCATTAACATGATGCAAAACTTGAAACGGATACAGGACACGTTAATCGATATGATCTCAGAAATCTACCATGATCAAATCAGTATGCACTTACTGACACCAGCACAGCTCAAACGGGAGCTCCAAATTATCTATGGCCAGATGCCTCAAGATTTAGGTCTGCCTATAGATAACATTGAAACAGACCTTCAACACATCTATCAGCTACTGAAAACAAAAGCTCGAGTTACAAAAGAATATATTATCTTTGAAATTACTTTCCCGCTCATAGCAAGAGAAAGTTTTCAATTATATAAAATTATACCAGTTCCGCAACAAATCAACAACAGCATGATCAGCATAATACCAATATCAGAATATGTCGCAGTGAACCTGAAAAAGGACGCCTATTTCGTACCATCAATTCATGAATTAGACACATGTTTGTACCATGGAGAATCCTTCATATGCGAAATATTCAAACCAATCCTTAATTTGAAAAACGACGAAAACTTTTGTGAAATAAACCCGATAAACCAAAAGTGCAAAACAAAAATATCGGCCTGCACAAACAGATGGGTAGAATTACACTCAACGTCACAATACCTATATTTTTGTTGTGATACCTATTCCATCAAAATCATATGTGACGATCAAGTTACTGTTCGCCAGCTGACCCGGGCAGGTATCATCAGTATGACTCAGAAATGTTTTATTAAAAGCAAAGATTTCTCATTGTATACTTTGCAACAACAATCCAACCTACTAAACTTCTCACCAAATATGATTATACCAGAATTAGACCAGATAAACCATATCGTGAACATAAAAATACCATCCGAAGAAGAGTTACCAGAGAACACGGGTTTGAACAGATCTCTATCTATCCTTGGAGAACAGATCAAAACTCTTAAAGCCACCAAAGCAGAGGTCGATAACATATCAGTCCACGATATTCACCAGTACACTGTCGTGTACATACTGCTTGGGGTTGTCATATGTGCAGCGGCAGTTTGGATCTGGAGAAGAGCGAGATGCTGCTCGCAGTCTACGGCCAGCCGTGCGGAGCCTCACCACAGACGGGTATCTGTGGCGTCGACATCAACCACGAACAGAGTGCATAGTGAAGTGCAACCGCGAAAGCAGAGTAATGCTGACCGCCAGCAAAGTGAGAGTGAACAGACAGGCTTAAGCTCATTTTTAGCCAGACGGTGGCCCAGTGCTATGCGTAGTGTTAGAAATAAGGAAAGAACTACGTTGCCTGTAGTGCAAAAAAGACGCGTGTTAACAGTCGAGGACTCATTAGTTTAAATAACGAATATTTTAAAGCTAATTAACTTGTATACTTTTTAATTTTACTTTGTTTACCATTTTGTTTGTATGTTTTTTGACTTTGTTTACTTTGTACTTTATTTAAAGGTGATTTGATGATTATATTTATTTCATTCTAATCTCATCTCGCTCTCGGGAATATGTTCGGAGCAATATTGCAACCGAACAGCTCAGCACTTTTGTCTTTACACAATTAAATAAATGCATCGACCAAAAGTGCTACGCGTTAGTACGTATTCAGCGATCGCGTAACTCATACCAATAACCAAATATTACCAAATCAAATCATCTTTATAGTGCTAAACTAAGTACTGACCATTTGTAGCTGTAGTGTTCAATATAACCTTCTAAACCATATAATATCGTATCATTAAACCAGTAACCATTCTATTTCGATATCAAGTCCAACTAACCAAATACAACCAACCCAGAAAGTAGCGTCGTAGCACCGGATAACGCTAACTTTTTACTATCTTACAGACAATTTTATTATCTATCTTTTAGTATAAGTACGCCCTTTTTCAAGTTAAAGAATACTATCTTTTATTTAACTTTTTTGACTAAACTTTGAGAGTTTTGGACGCTGCGCATACGATTCTCTGGTTGTTCAAGGTCGCCGGCGTATATCGTCGCCTTAAGCAGGAGGACGCTGCTCTTTCTTATGCTACCACTTCACATGGCGTATTTGTGCAAATATTCGCCTTATTTGGATAATACGAAATAGACTTTATGTTAATAATCATAGGGTACACTTTGTTTTATCCAAGTAAGGCGAATATTTGTACAAATAGGTCATGTGAAGTGCCAGCATTAGGTAGAATAAACGGTGAAAAAATACTACTTATTTACTAAAGACATTTTACAAAAAATATGTGATGTGATGTGAGTGATGTGATGTGATGTGAGTGATGTGATGTGATATGGGTGATGTAATCTGAGTGATGTGATGTGAAGTGAATGAGATGTAGTGATGTGAAAGTGACTGACATTCATGAGTGTGTGCGTGAGGGTGGGGGGGGGGGAGTGAGTGTGTGTGTGTTAGTTCATATGTTGAAGGAGTGACTCAAATCTTTACGTCCTTTGGTTCGTTTTGATACAACTATCCCCGACTGAATAATAAAAAAAGGTATACTTACTACAGTAGACATTATTTAGAAGCACCACGGTCAGGAAAACGGAAATCTAAACAAAATATTTTTGGTTAAACAAAAACTGTTATAGGCTCAGATTATGAAACAAAAGGCAGATAGACAGCGCGGAACACTGAAAGTAAAGCCAAAAAAGTAAATACAAACTCAAAAGCGAATACCTGTGTACATACAATGTTTCGTGCGGTCTATCTGCCTTTTGTTTCATAATCTGGTGTTACAGGGCTTAATTATAAAAACTTGTCTATAACTGTCTAACTGCAGGGCAAAAACCTCTTCTCATGCACAGAAGGCAAGATAATTGATGACCACGCTTGCTCACGGTGGGTTGATGATTTTAGACTTATATTAGTCCAGTAGGTCGATTCTGCAGAATTCAAACAATAACTCGCATCTCACATCGCTATTCACTCTCACTTCGCATAAGGTTCAAAATGACCTTGATATATTTGACAATTTGAATCGGGTTCGAGTGCGAAGTGAGCGTCGAAGCGACGGGGAAATTACATTACAGAATGCCACTTCTTACGTCATCTCATACTTTACCTGTCAAAATATCTCTCTTCACGGATTTCAGTGATATTTTAAGAAATCATGATAGGTTAATTCTTGTTATGAGATAGAAAACAAACAAAATCTTTAGCTTTATAATATTAGTATAGATTATTATAATAAAATTATAATATTATTGTAATATCAGTCATAGTATCGAATGATCCAACCAGTACCGTGACCACACAAGGGATACGATCGGATCACGACGATGTACGACCGGTACATTGTACAACCACACATAGGTATATATACAGGTTACAGAGCTACTGACCACCAAATGGACTAGAACACGATGAAATTGGTTAATTCCTTTTGGAGCTACGATGACACAAAACAGGCTGACAAAAGCTAAAACACTCGTTTTCCGTTAAGGTTGAAAACTAATGAAAAAATACTTGTCGAAGGGTAAGTCTCATTGAAAACGTCCTATAAGAATCATATTTTGAAACATTAGAGAAAATAAATATATTCCAAACATGTTTCTAAAACTATTTCCATTAGCTTTTGTTTGTAAATAATATTTTAAATACGATTAAAATAAAATAAAAGAACACTTACAAGTAACTTCATTGTTTGTGTGTTATTAAGTACTAAGTACCACAAATTAAACTAACATCAGATATACTAACGAAAAAAATTATATACAGCTTTAAATACATGCTTTTATCTTTAACCTATTGACCGCCGCCACATCAAAAAGCAAAAACATGCCCACGGCGCACAGTGGGCTGATATTCGCGTTTCATAGACATTCAACATTTTTTTTTAAGTGTCGCTTTTTTTGCTTGGTAACGATTGGGAATACCTACTACATGCCTTTTAAAATGAACTTTTAGGTTTATAATCGGAAACAGCGCACTCAGAATTTTTTTCGAAAAAAATTGTATAGAGTCGGCATAATAAATGATGATATCTCCAATATCGCACAATTGCGCCTAATATCCTCTTAGGTTATTAATATATGAATTATTTTGGATTTTTTGACATACACCATGCCAAGGTCAAACGTGAGCTTTTTAAAAAAAAATCTTTAAAAAATAAACAATTTTTTTGTTTATTGTTTTGTTTTAACTAGTATCAAGCTTAACATGTATGTATATAGACTAGACATTTACGCAAATTAATTGTGTGCAATATTAGAAATTAAAATTCATTAAAAAGCATAAAAAATTGGCTTAATACCTGTATCCTTTATTTGTTACCGGCAATCTGTATAATCCGGTATTCTATACAATACCTAGGCAATGTATAGTTTTTTGCAAGCCATATTGCAAGCCATAACTTCAGGAGAACCCATCAATATTTCTAAATTTAAAGAATATGCGTACATAACTGCTGAGAAATATGTTGAATTTTACAACTGGTACTACATGTCATCAGTGCACACGATACTGCTTCATGGAGCCGAAATTATTGCTTCTAACGCAATAGTACCGATTGGAAGTTTATCTGAAGAAGCTACAGAAGCAAGGAACAAGGACTTCAGAAGATTCAGAGAACATCATTCACGTAAGAAGAGCAGAGTGAGTTCCAATGAAGATATTTTAAATTTCCTTCTTCTTTCGTCCGATCCGCTTATTTCAGCAGTAAGACCAACGATGGACGTAAAAAAAAATAAACCTTTGTTTGATGAAACATTGAATCTGCTGAATCTTCAAACACCTGAATTCGAGTTATTGTATTATAATAGGAATATTGCTCAAATAAATTCTGACTCTGAGTTCGACTCTGAAGATAATGATTCAGAATAGGCAATATTTTTAAATAATATATTCATTGTTTTATTAATTTTATCATATATTTTTATTGTAATCATTTTAATATTATTTTTGGATTTAATGAGATGTCATTAATTTTTATAATTATTTGTATTGCACAACTACCAAAATTTAGTTTTAAGGGTATTTTTAGTGCCACAAAAGAATCACAAAATGTGTCTACGATGTTTCAAATTTATATATTTGATAAATATTAGGTCCTTACATATGAAATTGCCGATACTTTATACTGGCAACTTTGAAATCAAATATTTTGTGTTTGATTAGGAATTCCAAATTTAAAATTATTTCAAAATAAAGACTAAAGAATATTGTTTTAAAATTCGTGTTTCATTTGTTTTCACGTCATTTGTTTGGGCATGAAAATTTCTATAGCAACAACAATGGAGAAATTAAAAATTCGCGGTATTTACGAATATGAGTTCCACCGTGGCACCAGTGCAGCAGAAACGGCTCGAAGGATTAAAGACGTGTACGGGCCAAGCACCGCTAACGAACGAACGGTGCATTTTCGGTTGAAACCAAAAACACACCGTTCTAATGAGCCACGTGGACGACCGGAAACTCAAGTGAATAATGAAGAATTAAAGGCGATAGTGGAAGCAGATCCATCTCAAAACACTTCTGAATTAGCCGCAGCCTTTGGAGTAAGTGACAAAACAATCATTATCAATTTGCGTCAAATTGGAAAAGTAAAAAAACGCGATAAGTGGGTACCGTACGAATTGACTGAAGCACACCAACAAACACGCGTCGGTTGCTGCGCTTCTTTGCTCAATCGTCACAATAATGAGGGAATTTTAAATCGTATTGTCACTTGTGATGAGAAGTGGATCGTGTACGATAATCGCAAGCGATCATCACAATGGCTTAACCCTGGAGAACCTCCAAAATCTTGCCCCAAGCGAAAACTGACCAAAAAGAAGATTCTAGTTAGTGTTTGGTGGTCCTGTGCTGGTGTCATCCACTACAAGTTCTTGAGATCAGGCCAGACGATTACTGCAGACATGTATTGTCAACAGTTGCAAACAATGATGGAAAAGCTCACCATTAAACAAGCGAGACTGGTCAATTGCTCTAGCCCATTGCTCCTAATATTACCAATTACATGTAATTTTAAGCATAATTATCCAACAGATATTCAAAAAGACAGTAGTTAGTTAAAGTATTGTTAAATAATAATATTTTACTTAATTGGGGATTTTGAAAGTCGTTAGATAATTACTTTATCAGCTCACCATTTGTTGTTCATCAAATTTAAGTCGTTATGTGTAAAGGTTTCGATGATATAAATATTATCAGAAGGTATTGTATAGAATACCTAGGCAAAGTATAAAATAAATAATATTTCATACATTGCCTAGGTATTGTATAGAATACCAGATTATACAGATTGTCGGTAACAAATAAAGGATACAGGTATTAACCGCTCTGAAGCTTTTGCCGCCCAAAAAACGTTGAACCCTACCATTGAAATTTGACCCTTAACGCTCAGCGCGGCCGCCCTCATTAAAACTTTGTTTAAAACCGAACCAAGTGGCCTAGCGTAAGCGTGTTTACTGTTCTGTGTTGACAATTAGATAAAGAACAAAATAACGTATTTTGTTTTGACTGAAATTATGTGTAGAATATTTTATACGAGACTAAAGTCAAGGTCGAGCATATTTTGCCGGTTTCAGTCGAATAACGTTGAATTGTGAAAAAAATACGGCTCTAAGTATATAGTTTCCATCATTTTTAAATACTAGAATAGTTATTTGTACTATTTAATAAGAAACAGTAATAATTGGGTAGATAATCTACATAAAAATAATAATCGAATCTACACGCACCACGCGGAACACCACCGCATTCACCAATAAAACTAGACGGACAATCATAGCCGATTTACACAAAAACTACACAACCTAGAACAAAAATATAGCTATGTTTAGAAAGGTCACTTCATTAGCTCTAATAATAATATAAAAAGTTTCCCATAAGTCTATAAACTGCTTAGATAATGGACAGAAAACACAAAGGAAGATTTTTTATAAAACAAAAGCATAGCGACTTCAAACTAAAATTACGATGACACTATGCTCTCAACTAACCTGTTTCATTCATGTGACGAATAGATCAAATCCTATAGTTTATATTTATGGTATAAAACTACCACAGTTAATTACATTTTTAATAAAATAACAACAAATACTTACAACGACTTTCTGTCTAAAAACACACGCAACGACACGCAACGACCTTGAATGAACCCCAAGTCTCGCAAGATGGCGGCTGTAGAAGCTAGGGTTGCGTCTGACCAAGTAATTTGTTTTAAATATCGGGTTCGAATAAAACTTCAAATAAAAAATGTAAAATAAATATTTTAATAAAATAACGTATATAATACATAATAAACATAAAAAAAAAAAAAAAAAATATTAATATTTAAAATATGTAATTTATCCCGTTATTTTTTTTTAAATCTTATTAATTATTATTTTTTTTTACAAAGGGTTAGAAATAATTACCTTTATTTCCTAAATCACATTATTTTTGTTTTTTAATATTCGTAAATACGTAAAAAAAATATTTGTAAATAAGTCATTATTTAATAAGATTAAAAAAATATGTATATTATGAAAAAAAGTAAAGTAAAAAAAAATAAAACAATAATAAAAAAATTATAATACATATATATATATATTTTAAATAACCCCAAATTAATTTTTTTTCCTTATCCATACTAATATTATAAATGCGAAAGTAACTATGTCTGTCTGTTACGTTTTCACGACGCAACGGCTAAACCGATTTTGATGAAATTTGGTATGATTTTTTTTTAATAATATAAATAAAAAAATCACAACCAAGACATAAACCAACACTACAAATATACGCATATTGTGCATCACAATCAAACGAATACCAAACGTGAAAAAAAGCCGCAACCCTGAAAGTGAACCGTGTCTAGCTGGAAACTAGCGAGACCAAAACAAAAAAAAACAAAAAAAATCGTTACAAAGTACTCACTTGGCGCCAAAATTCATGTAATCCAGCACATCTTCAAGATATTATGGAACTTTTTACGTTTTATGGTTAGAATTATGTCTAAACTTTATCATGTCACACATAGTTTCCCGCGATTTCATGTAATTAAGTTAAATTACCACTTTGTAATACGTAAAAACACAACGACAACAAACACGCGTTCGACTATTTCGATTTTAGCACATTTCACTTATAGTATCAGTAAATAAAACGTTGATTTATCACAGAACAGGTTTTCTAGATTAATTTAGAATCATCACATTAGTAAAAACCAATAAATTACAATACTTTAAGGCATTTTGCTTTCGAGCACAAATCAACACGACCACAGCAAATTACAAAATAATACAAAATGGCTTCGTCAAACTTTGGATGTCGATTGAAAATAAAAATTGGTTCCGTGATGTTGCAAACTTGCGTCTAAACGATAGATAATCTAATTCTCAATAGTTTTAACACGTTTGGTAGGACTCTAATGCCCTTAGAATAGAGTTTAGAGCCGATTAACAGAAAAAAAAAAAATTGCACGCGCGTTTCCAAAAGCATGGCCGAGTTTTGCAAATCGATCAATTGCGTTTCGCTAAACATGACAGAGGATATGCCAATTTTTGATGGTCTTTAATGAATTTCAATTTCTAATATTGCACACAATTAATTTGCATAAATGTCTAGTCTATATACATACATGTTTAGCTTGATACTAGTTAAAACAAAACAATAAACAAAAAAGAAATGGTTGTTTTTTAAAGATTTTTTTTTAAAAAAAGCGCACGTTTGGCCTTGGCATGGAGTATGTCAAAAAATCCAAAATAATTCATATATTAATAACCTAAGAGGATATTAGGCGCAATTGTGCGATAATGGAGATATCATCATTTATTATGCCGACTCATATAAGTTCTGAGTGCGCTGTTTACGATTATAAACCTAAAAGTTCATTTTAAAAGGCATGTAGTAGGTATTCCCAATCGTTACCAGCAAAAAAAGCGACACTTAAAAAAAAATTGTTGAATGTCTATGAAACACGAATTTCAGCCCACTGTGCGGCGCCAAGCTAAGCCACACTCTATAGAATAGTAAACGTATAGAGCTCTGTCATGAAGTCGACCATGACGCGTTGGGCACATTTTGGGTTTTCATACATGATGTGGAGGTTAAAAGGTTAAAGTGATAATTATAATTTATTGACGACACGGTTGGCGCAGTAGCTAAGTGATTGGCTGCTGCGCTGCGTATCGCAGGTTCGATCTGCGCACAGAACAAATAATTGTATTGCCTACAGTTAGTGGTTCCAAGTCAATTTCTCATGTTTCAGTGTGTGTTGCCAGTGATGACATATGGCACAGAAACATGGTCCTAAACTGCTGGCCTCCTAGAGAAGCTCAGAGTCACGCAGCGAGCCATGGAGAGAGCTATGCCCGGAGTTTCTTTGCGCGATAGAGTCTTAGTTACTTAATTCTTTGGAGAAATTTGATATAAAAAAATATTTAAATATTTTGAATATTTGAGGAAACTAAGGTCACCGACATCGCTCTCAGAATATGAAAATTGAAGTGGCAATGGGCAAGACACATCGCTCGAAGAACTGATAACTGATGTGGAAGAAAGGTTCTCGAGTGGCAACCACGAACCGGAAGGCGCAGCGTTGGTAGGCCTCCCACCAGATGGCCCGACGACATTGTCAAGGTCGCGGGTAACCGGTGGAAGCAAGCGGCAGGTTGACGCTCGTTGTGGCGTTCCAAGGGGAGACCTATGTTCAACAGTGGACGTCTTTCGGCTGATGATGATGATGATGATGACGAGTTGTTCCAAGTCCAGTTGCTTTTCTTTGTGACATAGATTTTACAACAACAAAAAATCAGTCATTAAAAATGCCAAGGGTTCCACATGCCGACCAAATGTTATATGAATATCTAAAATACCTAATGGTTTGTAATTTATTGTTTTTAAGTATGTACAATATTTACAAGAATAATAAAAAAGAAAACCTAAAGTATTAAACTAAAAAAAAACAAAAACCTAACACAATTAAGCATCATAAAATTCGTCCACATCGCCGTCAACTGGAAATGTACCCAAGAGACTGGCGGCATTGCCACGTTGGATGGCAATGCTTAATCTCTGACCAAGGTAAAAACCACCTCTTGAGTCACGGGAAGTGCCAACCAACCTTTTGGATATTTCTTTAAAAAGAAGATGTGCACTCGGACCCCAAGGCCCGAGGGTTTCAACCCCAAACGGCTCGGAAATAACATTCGAACCAAGGTTACTTACTATACTTTCGCCGTTTGCGGTCTTCTGCAACCGCAGCAGCAGCACCAGCATGGGATGCTGAACTAGGAAGATGAAAATAGTTACCAATTTAAAAAGAAAACGCCTTTAGTTCTAATGAAAATATCTAAAATTAAATATTTTCAATATGGCCGTCAACAAAACTATGCATAAGTCGAGAAGAGTATTCTTTCTACTACCGTGATTTTAGCTATATTTTTTGTTCCTTTTTAGGGTTCCGTAGCCAAATGGCAAATAAAAAAAATATTAAAAAAAACTAAAAACCCGACTGCGTAAAAAATCGTTATAAATTAGGTAACTCAAAAGATAGAAAGAAATAATTGAAAATTTAACTATTTTTTGGTTTTGAAGGACCGTTGTTGACAGTGATCACAAACGCAGTCGGAGACATCAAAAATGTACAATATTATGTATTTTGTTATCAAATCCGTTAAAAGTATCTAAACTTTAACTTGATGCCTCCGACTACATTTTCACTTATTTCTATCTTTTGAGTTACCTAATTTACTTACGATTATTTTCGCAGTCGGGTTTTTGTTTTTTTAAATATTTTTTTTATTTTATTTTTTTAAGTTTTCGCCGTGAATTAATTTAGAATGGTTCCCTTTACGTCGAGCCGAGAACCTTGTGTTGCTTCTTTTATCCCTACGTCGAGTGTACGATTTCTGTCCCGTTTTTACTCCCTAAACGTCGAGTTTCTTTACCGCGCTTTTCAGTGGCGTAGCTATCAGAGGGCTAAGCGGTGCAGCGCACCGGGTTCTCAAGCTCAGGGGGCTCCTCGGACCTTTGAACTGATCTAGCTAATTACTTCCACCTTTAGAACAAATAAATAAAATTATATAAGTTGTGTTGAGTAGGTTCATAAGTACATCTACTTCGATCAATCAGCTGTTACGCATCTGGTTTTTGAATACCTACTGGCTTACTCTACCAAAATATTAGTAATGAACTGCACACCTTTTTTTGTACAAATTCCATATCCTTGACATTTTCCACAAAATATTTTTACAATACCGCTAAACCTATAGTCTATCTAGTATGATTATTTTTGTATTACGGTATTAGAAAGCATAAAATAGCAATATTTTACAACAGCAATAGACTCTAAGAATCGACGTAAAGGAACTCAAGTTAAATGGAACCAACCTTAATTTATTTGTTGTTTTTTAGCATTTCTCATTCCAAATTACATTTAAACATATACACGTTGTGTGTATATTTGTAAGTCCTACTTAATATACATCATATACATCAGAATAACACATGGGCTACAATTTATAAAGATTTTATTTATTTATTTATTAAACTTTATGTACATAAAAAACACTGTACAAAGGCGGACTTAATGCCTTAGGCATTTTCTACCAGTCTACCTTAGGGTGATGCTAAGACAAAACATGGTAGGCGTAACGAAACCTATTATAATAATAAAATAATAATTACTTACATACATACATACATACAAATAAAATATAAAGAGTAGAGAGCTAAAATACATAGATAGAGAAATACAACAAATTTGAAGTGATTTGAAGATTTTGTGTAAGTTTCCCATAATATTACGATAAGTATGAAGTAAGCCGGAAAAATATCTGCCCTCTGAGAGCTAACTCGGCGTGCGCTGCCTATACCGTTGGAGTTACATGAAGATAATGTATGGCAGGATTGTTTGTCTTAAAAAGTTCTAAAGAAAAGTCCTTTTATGTGGAAGCCAATATGAGCCATAAATATATTTAAATTAAAAACTTTCTAGATTTTGATGATTCATTTTTTATTTGAAAGCTAGTGCTTCCCATGTGGTTCCATTTTAATTTGGTCCAGTTCTGACAATGGCATCCATGAGTAAACCGTATAAGTCTTAAATTTGCATTAAGTATGTGCGCGATTTGTTACGCGATTTCTCCGGCAAACGTAAACCGATTTTGAAAATTCTTATTTTTGTGGATAGGGTATGCTTCAGAGGTGGTCCCATGTAAATTTTATCGAAATTGATTCAGCACTTTTTGAAAAATCAACAAATACCCAAAACTTTTACATAGACGACGTTTTAGTTTAATCAATCTTTGTAGTAGTTAACTTTCAATCTCTTCTTAATAGATTTGGATGAGAAGGAGGTACTAAAAAACGGAAAATAAAAAGCTTTTTGTTCTGTGCTATAGTTATTTTTCACTTTTTGAAGGCGGTTGTCTTTTTTGTAAAAAGCTTTTTATTTACAATGCACATTGTAGAGTATTTAACTAATTCTTAACAAATTTGATACATTTGTCGTTTTCAGTATTTAATGTAGATAAACTTTGACACACTAAGTAATTTGGACAAAAAGTTTATAAAATATCACGATAAGATTGACTTGAGCACTTACTTTAATTGATTGATTACGTTGAAATGCGCTATAGGATTGTATTTTTATTTTTTTCGGTATACCTGGATTGTATTTGTAAGTATTAAATAAATAGGTTCATGTTTGTTGCAAATGAAGATCCCATACCCTGCGAACCCACGCATGGACTCATACCCGAGATAGATATTAGAGAGGTTAAACACGCTATGTCTAAGATGAAAAACAGTAAAGCTGAGCCTGATGTAATCCCTGTAGACCTTTGGAAAACCCTTGGCCTGATAGCCGTAGCTTGGCTGACTAAGCTGTTTAATATCATCATGTACACGAAGCGCACACCAGTTTCCTGGCGCCAAAGCCTTCTCCTACCTTTTTATAAGAACAGGAGTGATATGGCACAATGTGACATTCCGAGTTTGAACTACAGGGGCATAAAGCTGACCTCACATACGCTTCAGAAATGGGAAAGAGTCATCAATAAACCTCGACAAATATTAAAAAAATACCTCCAAATCAGTTTGGCTTCACAGCATCCAGGTCAACCATTGACGCTAAACAAGCAATCAAGATCATGATGGAAAAGTATAGATTTAACAAAAAAGATCTACATTGGAAATACTACACCTGAAACCATCTACTTAGGGACGACGTCCCATCGTAGAGAAGTTTAAATACTTAGTCTCCATACTCACACCCGATACTAACGTTGACACCGATGTGACTCACAGAATTAATGTAGCGTGGCAAAAATGGCAATCGCTAACAGGTGTGTTGTATGACCCACGAATTACCATACTCTACTCTATGGGTCCGAATGCTGGATAACAAAGAATACACATGCATGATCAAAAGATACATACCAACGGAATGAAGATGCTTAGATGGGCGGGAGGTGTAACTCGGCTGGACAGAATTCGTAATCAATATTTACGAGGCAGCTTCAAAGTTGCTACAATCGTGGACCAAGTTACCGAAAACCCGCTTCGTTGGTATGGACATGTTAAAAGTCGAAGACGTTTCCATTAGATTATTACAATTTTATTAGTTTAAGAATAAGGGTTATTTTTAGGTATAGGTTGTGTTATAAGTAGTAAGAAGAAACTTTAGTTTTTCTCTTCATTCGTTGGAAATGGTTTAGTTGTTAGTTTGAAAATGACAAATTTAGTATATTGTTTTAAACGGTGTTTAAATACCGTGTAAGCGTAATTCTAATATTTCACAACGCTCTAATGAAGGCCGAGTCACGTAAATGGCTAGACATAATAAGACGTCTCAACAAGCCGAGCAGCTAGGGCAAAACGGAACAGAACACCAGAGCAGTCCCACGATCGACGTCAACATCACGCTGAGTATCTGTCATCTCAACGATATGCTGAGTATCTGGTGTCACAACGGGCCACTGAAACCTTTGAAGCAGCTGAATCTTGCAGACGTGCTGTTGCTGAAAGGGCAGCACAGGGACGTCAAACATTTTCAAGGAACACGTGAGAGGTGTTTGGTAAAGCTGCATTTGAGTATGACGAGACTCTTGATTATGAAAGTCACAAGTTCATAATATGAATAGAAGCGATGAGATGAAGAAAGCAAATCTTGCGGAACTCTGAAGTGGTAAGAAGAAGCAGGTATGTGTTGTTCGGGCGGGAAAGGAGCCATTCCTTCTATAGACGAGCCAGTTGAACCTTTAAGAGAACTTTTCTCTAATGCAACAGATGAGTCTCGCTGTTTACTAAGAAGTATAAAAAATGCAATACGTGCTTTCATATGACTGCTTTTAGAGCGATAAAATTGTCTTTATTCCAGGATTTTGCCCGACCTTCGCAATACAAGGACAAGTTTACCATCGAATTCGTTCTTTTACTTCCTATCGCCAGTTTAAAACATATCGATAATTATTATCTATGTACAATATTCTAATCCTTTCAGTTTTTATTTTGCTGCTACCGTACGAGAAATTAAACCGCTACGTTAAGAGTAACCCTCTCCGAAAATAATAGTATGCGTACTACCTACTCCTTACCCGACGTTATAAAAACGAAAGTAACTCTGTCTGTCTGTCTGTTTGCTTATTCGTGTGAATGTATGTTTCACGGCTAATCTGCTGAGCCGTTAGTGATAAAATTTGATATGCATAGTCTGAAGTCTGGAAATTGATATAGGCTACTTTTTTAAAAATAAACCATGCGGGCGAAGCCGCGGGCGAAAGCTAGTTATTTATAAAACGCTTTATTTTGATACCCCACTCGATAGGTTTTGTGGTAAAAACTTTTTTTTTGTTAACACGAATACGTCGTCAAAAATCGGACAGTTTAATTTATATAATTTAGATATACCCAGTGTCACTCACACAATTGAGACGAATGAAACGACACCTCTGAACCCAAAATCCATCAAGCCGTTTAGGCTACAGAGCGTGCCAAAGAAATTTACATACATACATACATACACCCGAAAAACATAACCCTCCGTCTGGTGCAGATGGGTAATAATAAAAACGGAACCCTTATAGATTCGTCATGTCTGTCTGTACGTCCGTATGTCACAGCCACTTTTTTCCTAAACTATAAGAACTATACTGTTGAAACTTAGATGTATTCTGTGAACCACATTAAGATTTTTACACAAAAATAGAAAAAAAAAACAATAAATTTTGGGGGTTCCCCATACTTAGAACTGAAACTCAAAATTTTTTTTCATCACACCCATACGTGTGGGGTATCTATGGATAGGTCTTCAAAAATGATATTGAGGTTTCCAATTATTTTTTTTCTAAACTGAGTAGTTTGTGCGAGAGACACTTCCAAAGTGGTAAAATGTGTCCCCCAAAACTAAAAAAATATATGACATACATTACCATGTAAACTTCCACCGAAAATTGGTTTGAACGAGATCTAGTAAGTAGTTTTTTTTTAATACGTCATAAATTGTAAACCGCAATTTACCTTTAATTCAATCAACTCAAATATAAAATAAAAAAACTTGTATATTATTATGTTACTTGCTGCTACGGAACCCTTCATGGGCGGGTCCGACTCGCACTTGGCCGTTTTTTCTATTACTTTTGTTTTCTTTTATATTATTGTAACGTGAATACTGTGTTTTTCCTTCTATTTTGTTGTGAATGCAGTGCACGTCTGTAATTGACGTAAACACTAGTCCATGTCTCTGTTCCCTGTTATTTGGAAATGTTATTGTTTGTGTTATTGAAATGCGTTAAGAGTAAATAAATAAAATGGCCCATTACAATCATATTTTTTCACAACCCTCTTAATATATTACCCATATTAATCAAATGAAAGGGCTTGTTAAACGGTTTATTGAAAAGAAAGATAATTATAATCAGTTACATGTAGGTACTAATGTAGTTGTTTTAATTAATTGTTTATATTGTCATTATTACCCATATTTTTTTTCAATAAAACTGTTAAACATAGAATCAACATTTTTACCTATTTTATTTTTTCTTGTATTCGCAATTTGTCAGGACATTTTAGAAAAGTCTACTAGTAGCGTCGATTGACACGTGACACGACACAAAAAAATGTGACTCTAAATAAATTTTACCTAAGCAAAGCCGGTGCGGGTCGCTAGTGCAAAATAAATAGACTGCGTAAAAATAACTCTTAATTTTTCAGTGTCTTGGTCACACTTCTTACTCGTATCATAGTAGGTTCAGTTGGAAAGATGAACTCTTATCAATGTCTACAAGTTTATTTAAAGTGTCGGGAATCCCAACACACAGTCAACCACACGGCTATGGTAACAATCTGATGTTGTAAATGCCTTTATCTCATAGCAGTAAGCGCGGTTTTCCCAGCTCTAATCTTATCACTGACCTGCTGTTAACGTCCTCAGGTCAGTGCTATCAGTAGGGTATTTTACCAAAAAAATCGAATTAGTCCATCAGACTATCGAAAAATATTGGATACGTATTTTTTGTTTTATCAAATCAATAAAAACTGATCATCGATTGAAGGTAGATGGCATCGGGCGACGTTGATCGATTAACTCTGAATATAATCCATCACTAATAATAATCAAGCAGCTCGATCAACGTCGACTAATCCATTCTAACATCGATCGATCGTCGATCGACAATAGATCGATTGGTCTGGTAGAAACTATTGATCGATGGCGTCGATCGACGATCGATCGATTGATCTGGTAACTCCCTAAGAATGACGGTCGGTACCAACAACTTTACGTGGTATCCGAAGCACTGAGAAGTCTCGATATGATGTGGATGGTCACCCATTCACAAATTTAGCGTACCTTAACTGTTGTTTTTAACCGACTTCGAAAAGGAGGAGGTTATCAATTCGAATGTTTATATATATATATTTTTTTTTTATGTATGGTCGGGCATAAGTCTGTCATATGTAGACGGATTTGCAAAATTATTTTTCTGTTCGGGGTTATTCCAAAAAGGTCCCATATAAGTTTTATCATAATTGGTACAGCCCTTTTTGAGAAAATCAACAAATTCCCAAAAAAACTTACTTAGACGACGTTTTAGTTTCTTCAATCACTGGAGGACTTACAATCTTTTTTAAGTGTGTTGCCGTTTCTTAATGGATTTGGATGTTAAGGCAACACTAAAAAGCGAAAAATAAAAAGATTTTTCAAACAAAAGAAAACCGCCTTCAATAACTAAAAAGTGATAAATAACTTTAGCACAGAACAGACATTACATTACTTTTGGAAGTCGGTGGCAATACAAAATAACAAACACAAAGCCACCGCCACCGACTTCCAAAAGTAAAGTAATGTGTGTTCTGTGCTAAAGTTATTTATCACTTTTTAGTTTTTGAAGGCGGTTTTCTTTTGTTTGAAAAAACTTTTTTTCTGTAGTCACAACCCGTTCCTAGCGAGCTCCTTAACCACTGGGCAATCACGCCAGCTACAATACAAAAAAAATACAATAAAAATTCGTGTTTCGATTAGGCATGTAGAAAATTCTCAGTCTAGTAGGGTAACTACACTGTTTCCGTAGATCCTGTGCTACGGCGTAGCAACAAAATGATTGTCGTAGAGTTTCACTACGGCGTAGCAACACCCTCGGTCGAGTAACCTATTGACTATTGGTTGATTCATCATCATCATCATGACAACCTATAGACGCCCACTGCTGGGCATAGGTCTCCCCCAAGGGGTGTTCAGCCGTAATCACCATGCTTGGCCGATGAATGTTGACGATCGCAGTAGGTGTTATTTTACTCAGAAGGACACTGCTGCCCATCACCTGGTCAATAACCCTCTGTCGCCTTCTACGACACCCACAGGTAGAAATGGGGTGGTGCTTTTCGCAGCCGGCACCACTCGGCATATTGATTGATTGACTGTTTAACAATAATTCCTTTGTTAATTGATTGCTTATGGCGAGACTCACAGACCAACCGACGGACTTTACTAAGCAACAAATAGAAGTCATAATTATGCTCGTAAGAATGGTGTACTACATCTATTCACACATACAAGTAATACATGCATACATAAAATTATTTAAAAATTGAAGTGTATGTTTGTAACAATAATAATAATATCATTTATTTCAGACCACTTTGAATCCAAATAAAGTGTTGGAAACGAATGTTTATATCCTTAAAAATAATGATAATTATTATTAGAATCGAACGCCTTGGATCAAACCTCACACTAACCACGTATGAAGGACTACTCGTAGACGTATGAAGTCACAATACAATAATCCAAACTCCATGGATAAAATTCTAATATTATAAATGTGAAAGTAACTCTGTCTGTTACGTTTTCACTGTGAAACGGCTTAACCGATTTTGATGAAATTCATCTATAATATTATTAATAATAATAATAATAATATGTGGGGACATTTTCACACACGGCCATCTGACCCCAAACTAGGGAGACCTTGTACTATGGGTGTCAGACAGCTGATATACATACACAAATACATTTTTTTTTTGTAAATACATACATATATAGATAAACAACACCCAGACACAAGGCAAATACAAGTGCTCATCACACAAATGTTTACCCTGGGCGGGAATCGAACCCGCATTATATTTATATATGATATTTATTTATATAATGATGAATCTTGAATCCTGGGGCATAGGCTACTTTTTCATTCATCTTTTTTTTATATATTTTATATGGAGGATATTTTTTTTTCGCTTTTTAGTGCCTACTTCTTATCACACAAATTAATTACGAAACGGTGACACCAAAAAAATTCAATTGTCCCTTCATTTTCTACCCTTAGGGGTGGAATAAAAATTTATATGGAAAAAAATTGAGGTATACACTATCAATTAAAAAAAAAACATTGAAATCGTACTACACTAAAAAAAGTTATGTGTGATCCAACATAAAAATCTATACTAATATTATAAAGCTGAAGAGTTTGTTTGTTTGTTTGTTTGGTTGAACGCGATAATGTCAGGATCTACTGGACCGAATTGAAAAAATCTTTTTGTGTTGGATAGTCCATTTATCGAGGAAGGCTATAGGCCCGTGCGAAGCCGGGTCGGGTTGCTAGTAAAAAATAAAAGTAAAAAAAAATGCTTATAAAATAAAAACTACTGGGACAAACCGTGTTAAATTTTTATGGGACCAAATGGCAACTATTCCGCATCAAACTGAAGAAAAGAATCACGTAAATCGGATGATAAATCTCAGCGTAATAGGTGTACATACATAATAAAAAATACCAACCGAATTGAGAACCTCTTCCTTTTTAAAGTCGGTTAATGGAAATGTTTGTTTGTATGTCAAAATAACAGCTTTGATGAATATTCTACGGTACTTAAACCAAAAATCAATATGGAAATGTCTGTCTGTGTGTGTATTTCGGCTAATCTCCAAAACAACTGGTCCGATTTTGATCACTGGCAGTTAGTTGATATTATAAGAAGTAACATAGGCTACTAAGATAAATTCCAAAACTGGTAATGTATGATCACTTCAATTCTTTTTTTTTTTTTTTAAATTATATACATTCTTAATAATCATTTTGTTTATTGCTAAAATGCTTTTTTCTGTGTAAACAGGAGTCAAGGGTTTAAGCTGAAAACCAGCGCTTAGCAACCCTTTAGAACCTAAGCATAATGCTGACGCTTGAACCTTTTGCTTCCGGTATTATGGTTCTGTGTATGTACTACTACTAGCTGTAATACTGGAGACAATAAACGTTTATTCTATTCTATTCTATTCTACTTTCTTCTTCTTCTTTGCCCTCACATCTTCCCGTTATGCGGGTTCTGTTTTGTTAGAATTTGTCAGTCGTGATCGGCTTTGTTCTGCTCAAAATTATTAAAACCCCATGGATAATTGACACTCACGCGGGTGAATTCACAGTCATAAGCTAGTACAAAAAAAAATCGCATCATTATCAGTCCGTAATGATAGCTGTACATGAAGTAGTGATATATAATTATTATCGAGCTGACCCCCGACGCTACGCAATGCCCTTGTGATTCCACTATTAGAGAAAGCGTGCCCTGGGATACAATTTTGTCACAGCATAATTTAAAAATCACTTTTAGTTGTACATTTTTAACCGACTTCAAAAAAGCAGCTGTTTAATTCGACCTACCGTACCTTTTTTGTTTGTTTGTTTGTTACGTGATTTCTCCGGCAATTACAGATCGACTTAAAATTTTGATTTAGATGATAAAAAGTGGGTACTAAAAAACGAAAAGTAAAATCTTTTCACATGGTGTTCTGTTGGTTATCTTTTTAAAAATGTTTATTTCGTTGTAATTAAAAAAATATATATATAACGTCACAATTCTGCGACAAAATATTAGTAGTAACAAATCGCAGTGCGTGCTTGCTCTTAGACTGTGTAAACAGACTTAGATAAGAATTTATATTTAACGGCTGGTCAATATCGTCGAGGCATAAGTCTACATTTACTAACAGTAAGTACGGTTACTGTCACAAACTATATCAAACGCATCAGTAACTCCAACAACTATGAAAATCTTCGTAAGTGTATTGTTTAGTTCTCTCTTGCTGCGTTGGTCTCGCATACTCTGTGAAATGACTAAATATCTACCTATTACGGTTTAACAAATACCCCTGTGACAGACGCACAGACAGACGGACAATCGCTCAGCCACAGCGCCAACTATGTCGACAACAACGTTAAAAACGTTTCACGTAAATTATTTTGTTACAGGCTTGCGTTTTCCTGATCGTGGTGCTGTTCAATGAGTTCAACTGTAAGTACTTATCATTACTTAAATAATTTTAGTAGTAGTCGTCGATAATCTATACTTAATATTAGATATTTAATATTATAGATTGAGAAAAACGGATTAACTTACTGTGTTGCCGGGTTCGTCCGACTAGTTTCGATGGCATACGGCCACCTTTCTCAAGGAGTTCCACAGGATGACAAACCCGGCAGCACAGTGAGTTAATCCGTTTTTCTCACTCACATCACTTCACTTCATCAGCCGAAAGACGTCCACTGCTGGGGGGTTTTGCCATAATCGCCACGCTTGGCAGGCGGGATGGTGATCGCAGTATGGTAGTTACAAAGGCACAAAGAACGCTGCTGCCCATTCTCTGGTGAGCCCCTTAGTCGCTTCTTACGACACCCAAGGGAAGATATGGGATGGTGCCATTCTTTACGTCCAACACCATACGGACCGTTCTCGATTATTTAATATAATCAAGATGCAGAGTTTGTTTATTTGCACACGCTAATCTCCAAAACTACTGGTCTGATTCTGAAAATTCTTTCGCCAATTGGAAGCTACATTATCACTGAGTGCTATAGGCATATATTAATGTTTTAAAATAAAAAAAAGGGATTCGTTAGACGAATCACGCGAACGATGTCGCGGGGAAAGTACTAGTAGATAAATATATTATTATGTGATATTATCTATGACAATATGTCTATATGGGATATAGACATATTGTATAATGTATGTATGGGAAATGGGTGCTATACCATCCCGATGGCTTTCGATCAAACTGACTCGTACCCGAGGATAATGTTGCTAATTAGGATGAAAACCGGCAAAGATGATGAAAGAAAATAATTATGTCATATTCATAAAGACATGCATGCATCTGCTGATCTATTCTGTATAAATCTTTAGTATCAAGTGAGTTGACACCAGTGGGGTGTCCGATTGTCCGTGGGATGCCCAGGCTAAAATAGTCCCCCCCCCATTTCATCCCGAGGGTGTCGTAGAAGGCGACTAAGGAAAAATCTGGAAATCGGACATCATCGACATCCGTGTACTCAGCAACTTCACTGCGATCCCCAAGACGCCTGCCAAGCGAGGGGATTATGGCAAACCCCCCCCCCTTATGGGGGAGGCCTTTGTTCAAAATTGGACGTCTTCCGGCTGATGATGATAAGATAACACCTCAACTTCACTTCACCTGAATTCCTTAAATGATTTATTAAACGTGACTGTTACATGTAACTGTAAATTTCAGGTGCACCATTGATGTATGGATACTATGAAGACAAGAACTCGAATACTTGGGGTTACAAACTCGGAGCATACTACAATGGCGGCATAGCAGGAGGGGTCAGAAATGGACACGAGTACCTTCGAACTGATAACCACTTTGGTATTGCCGGTTTGGAAGGCCTCGAGAAAGTCACATTTTCATTAGCGATAACGCAATTAGATGAATCCGGAAATTATTTAATTGACTTAGGCTTTCGAAATTTCACGTGATAAATTATTTTCCAACGCTAAATGCTAGACAATGTCAAATCGCGTAACGAAATGATGATGACATCGAATTACTTGATCCATATCACCATCACTGTCCCAATATAATTTAAATAACGTGCTTTGGTAATTCTTCCACTACGAGTCGTAGTGGAAGTCGTCGTAGTCTACGACAGGGTTCGGAACTGTTTCTTCTAAATACAGGCTACCCTGTAGCCGCTGTAGCTGTAGCTGTAGGGAGAGCAGTAAATAATCCTCCCACTAACTAGATGTAAGACAATCGTTATCCTATTTTTGCTTCGCAGTCTTAGTGAAACAATAAACTTTATTAATATTATTATTAAATGTAAAGTGATGACCTAAAATACAGGCTTGAATTAATCTAGATCGGGCGGGTCGCTACTTAACATTGTAATTCCGATCCACTAAAACTTGCACCAGTAACATAAATATTTTAGTTTTAGTTTATTTTTAGGCACTTTATGAGAAATATTCCAACTGCTCACTAAATGTACACTTTTTTATACGTTATTTAAAAATAAATTATTATTACTATTCCTATTTATTATTTCTATTTACGCTACCCACAACTCCGTTACACGATGAAATAGATGAATAAAAAGCAAAAATAGGAAATCATCACCTCGCTTGCTTTTCAAATTCTCCAATATTTTAAATTTAATGTCCAAACATAGTTAAAATTTTGTTGTAATTCATGAAACTTTCTAAATTATGGTTTGGCGTACAGTGGTGCCGATTTTCTTGTTCACAAATTAAATTAAATTATTATTTAAATTAATAGGTAGCTGAAGAAAAGGACGGCAACAGACAAGGACTAAGTTAGAGATGTCAAATTATTGACAAATAGGAAAAAATATATATATATTTTTTCCTTGAACTTCGCAGTGTTTTTTTAATCAATTCGTTCAGAAATGACAACTATAATTGTATGAACATTTTAGATCAACTTATATTGACATCTCATATTAATATATGTCTCTTTCTTGATTTATTGGAGAGAAAGAGATATAAATAGCTTAAAATTAATTTAGTTCGTGCACAACAGAATTGGCACCAATGTCAATTATTTGTAAAGTAAATGCTTGTTATTTTTTCGATCATTGAATAGTTTTGTTTTATATTAGACGATGTAGCATTAACCTGGCACAACACACATTTAAGTGTGAGGTACTTCAGGTTAAACGTTGCGTTACTGCTATCGTAAAGCGCCACCGCGCGCCCCGTCGCGTCGCGATGTTAAACTTACTAAGAACACCAACTAAAGAATCCAAGTACTTATCGGATCCGAACTTAGCGTCGACCAAAGATAAGGAATGGGTCACCGCAAGACAAGGAAAGAAGAAAAGGGAAGAGGATAAATCGGATAGTGATTCTTCACGAATATCGCAGGAGAATAGGAGATTTAAATCATGTTGTTCAACGAGTGCACTAAATGAAACATTAACTGCATTTCGCGCAGAAATGAAGGCCATGCACAACTTGTTGACCACCATGAAACAGCAACAGGATGAGAAATACGCTGCTATTCAAACCAATATCACTGAGATTAAAAAGGAGGTAGTAGAAAAAAAAAATTAAAATCTCGACACAGACTTCACTATAAAAAATCTAGAAGATAAACAAAAAGAACTAGATCAGGCATACCTAAAGCTGGTTGATTCTAACCGTAAAAATGAAAATAGAACGAAGGACCTGATACAAAAGGGTATATTTCTGGAAATTGGTTCTGCTTAGCCTAGAATCCTCTAAGCACACTGCAGGAGAATTCAAGTCTAGGCTATCGGTTGAAGAGAGGAGGTCAGGTAATATCTCACCTTCTTTACATGGATGACCTAAAACTCTTTGCCCCCAACAGTTCACAGCTGATAGAGCTACTAAAAGTAACAGAAACTTTCAGTAGCGCCATCAGGATGGAATTTGCCGTGGACAAATGTGCGGTCATGCATGTCAAGCGAGCGGAGATTATGGAATCTGAGGGAGTTCAGCTTTCGGATTCCATAAACAAATATTTGGGTATGGCGGAAGCGTTAGGCATCAATGCTGCTGACATGAAGCAATCGTTGAAGGAGCGCTTCTTTGGCCGCCTAAAGAAAGTATTAAATAGTCTTTTGTCAGGCGGAAATAAGGTGCGCGCCTTCAACGGGTGGGTCATGCCGGTCTTGACGTACTCTTTCGGCATAGTCAAATGGACTCAAACGGAACTTGATAGGAGAGTCCGTACATTGTTGACAGCATATCGGATGCATCACCCACGGACATCGGTAATGAGACTGTATATCCCGCGGAAGTGCGGAGGTCGTGCCTTCTTAAATGCTAAGACTCTGCACAACCGTGAGATATACAGTCTCAGGGAATATTTCCTAGGAGCCAACGTGGGGATGCACCGAGATGTAGTTGCAGTGGACAAAGGCCTCACCCCGCTCTCCTTGGCTAAAGAGAACTGGTGTGAGCCTGTAGTGCTTAAGACTTATGATCGCGAGGAGGTTTGGAAGAATAAGAAGCTTCACGGAGGCTTTTTCCGGGCCCTACCCGGGCCCGATGTGGATTTCTTAGCGTCCGTATCCTGGCTACGATTCGGTGATCTATTTGGAGAAACCGAAGGTTTTGTGTGTGCAATTATGGACGAAGTTATTTTGACGAATAACTACCGGAGATTTATTGTGAACGATGGCACGGTTGACATTTGTCGGGCATGTCACCGGCCGGGTAAATCAATCCGTCATATTATCTCTGGATGTTCTCGTCTTTCTAACGAAGAGTACTTGCACAGGCACAATCTTGTGGCCAGGATTATCCATCAGCAACTTGCTCTGAATTACAACCTCGTAGAATCAGAAGTTCCATACTACAGGTATGTGCCCGATCCAGTTCTTGAAAATGGCAATGTCACATTATACTGGGATCGATCCATCATCACTGACAGGACTATTGTAGCCAATAAGCCTGATATAGTGGTGGTGGATCGATTGGAGAGGCGCGCAATGAGTATTGACATAGCTGTTCCTCATGACGAGAACCTCATGAAGGCCGAGAAAGACAAGCAGATAAAGTACTTTGCAACATCTAAGGAGGCTCTCGTTAGATGGCTGGATCAAGGGCATTTCGTAGTTTGCGTAATGATGGCCTGATAATTTTTGTTAGTAAAACCTTTAAAATAGTTTTGCTTATTATGCGATTGATTTGGGTTCCGTTTGCTTGATGATGAGGGTTCCTTGTTATTTTTAATGGGCTCAAGAGCAGTAAATTTACTCTCAAGGAAGTTCATTAACTCCTCCAGCTTTGGTAGGTCCCGAGGATTCCTGCGTGCTTCCTCGTATGCAGCACATGTTTCTGGGTCCAGTTTTTTGCAAAGTAAGTGAACCAGCAATGGATCCCATGTATTCGTGTCAACACCAAGATTGTGTATCGCATGAATACATTCGGTTGAGGTATCATACAACCTTATGATGTCTAATGATGTTTGCCTTTGAATGTTGGGTTGATTCAGGAAGATTTCGATGTGATTAGTGAAAAGAAGTTGAGTATTATTGTACCGATGTGATAAGATATCCCACGCGGTATCGTAGTTTTCTGATGAGATGTGGAGATGGTAAATGAGACGCTCTGCCTCACCCTTAAGTTTTGCCTTAAGATGCTGCATCTTCTGAGCTTTTGTGATCGAATTGTTGTTATGAATTGTCTCGGAGAACAAGTCATAAAATGTTGGCCATTGTGTGTAGTCCTCGCTAAATGACGGTATATCAATGTGTGGGGTTGATCTCTCTAAATGAGTTGTTGAGGAGATTTTCTTATTCAGCTCTCTTTTGATATTTTTGTAGGCCAATTCATGATTGTTGAACTCCTCATCGTATGATAAGTCACCTCCAGCCAAGATATGATCGATTTGCAAATGCTGCGCATCGATTATTGTCCACTTTGTTTGAATGTTTTTGAGCTCATCCTCAAGTTCCCATTTGTCTGATATCTGATCAATTTTGATACCTTTGACCAGCCGAGTGAATGCCCTAAAGTTCGTGCGTTGCAGAGATATTAGTTCGTCTAACTTGCCATCAGGTTGTGTTGATTTGTTTGATTTGCCGTAAGAAGAAATAAGATTGCGTGCAGTTTGATAGTGATCCTTGCCCTTTTGATAAACGTTGTCGAGGAAATAGTCTACCGCCACATCTTTATGCTCCGATATTTTTTTATGGTTTTGTTCGAACTCTCCCCAGAGGTTGTCTATCGTGTCTAAACGGTTCCTGAGGTATTCTGCAGTTTTGCGAGAATCCGAGTCCTTGCCGAAGTTGATCTTGATAGTAGTGTATTTGGCGATGATTTCCGATTGACGGGCAATAAGACCTTCCATGATTCAGGTAAGTGAAAGGAACAGTCTTACTTGGAAATATGACGATCCACGTGATGATGATGCTGATTGCGGACGCTGAACCCTCGCGCCACTCGACGACAAGCTCCACGGAGCCTGATTATGATGATGTCACGCCGTGATATGCTTACCACGACCGTGCTGTCGACCTAAGCTAAATTGCTCAAGTCTTGGATGAACGAATGAAAAAAGTGTTCCTCACTAAAAGAGTCCACTGGTTTGATCACAGAACCACGTTCGCGATAGTTAGCTACTGAGCCGTGCGCGCGCTAGCTCAAAGTTCCGCGACGAGGTCCTGATTCTAATCTCGAAGGACCAAAATAAATGTAGGGGATCCCGACACTTAATGATGACGAAGGTACGATTCTAAGGGGATGATGATGAAATAAAACCGACCACCGCGAATGTCCGTTGAACACTGATTTATTGAATTAATTTACTTATACAAATTACCTTAAATGATAGTTACGAAATGCTGAGCGCACAGAATGCACGGCGGCGTGAGTTTACAAAATAATGTGCGGTTCCGTACACGCCCTTTTACTGGTACTTTCTCAGTAGATAAGATCCATCCATGGTTAGTATTTAATAGAACTAATTACGGATCTGATAATGATTCTAATAATGGCCAACAGACTGATGATAATGATGATGAAGGTAGGTTGTTGTAAAAATATTAATGTGTTTGCTGAACTAACCAATTTTACCCATTTAAAAGCAGTTTCTACTAAATTAATAAGCTGATTAAAATAAGTTAATGAATTTCCTAAAGATGAATTTTGAGTAATCGTCAAACCACTGAAAATATGTAGAGGTTTCAGTGGAATGACTTGGCAATACTGAAGACATGAAGGGGCTTCAGTATTGATTGTAGATTTATGTTAGATTTACAGTCAAACCACTGGAATGCAGAGGTTTCAGTGGAATGACTTAGCAATACTGAAGACATGAAGGGGCTTCAGTATTGATTGTAAGTTTATGTTGAAGTTACAGTCAAACCACTGGAATGCAGAGGTTTCAGTGGAATGACAGTATTGTATTGTATTGTGTATAATAATTATGTAATGGTGAAATGAAATTTAAGATTATGAGACAAAAACATGTTAGAGTTTTGTCCACTAAATATGTTATGTGTTGACATTTGTTGTAGAAATGTAGTAGTAACAATAAATATTATGTTGAAAGAGATTATAATCAATTGTACGTTATATTGTTAGATTATTTTAATTATTAAATATTTTATTATAGAGGTTACATCTTGTACAAACTTATTCTCGGGACGCGAATGTGTCAGGAAAGGCCGACTGTTAGCTATTGTTATTATTTTGTTTAGATACAATTATTAAGCAATGCTCTCAATATTATTCATTTTATTATTCGTGTGTTTGTTTCATATTTTATTTTGTAAGGTTGCCATGTGCCCAAGTGAAATAACACTCAATAATAGTTAGTTGCTAAACTGACTTTTGTCGTTTGACAGCATTCGGCTGTCAAATGGTAGGTTAGTTTTTTATGTTCACTTGGGAGCATGGCAGTCGAGTCCGAGCACTCGTCGAGTGAAGACGTGTAAACTGTACTCAGAACAGTGTAACCAGTGATATTAAAAGTGATTATAAAAGTTATACCGACTTTGCTTTTCTCAGCAACCTTATAGTGGATTATATACATGTAACCAACACCAAAACAAAACTAAGCCTCGCTCGTGTTTGATTTGTGGTGGAGAACATTTAATCTATTATTGTGAAAAATTCAATAGTATGTCAATTGATGATAGAAATTTAGAAGTTTCTAAACATAAGATTTGTGCAAATTGTCTACGTAGTGGACATTTTCCTTATCAGTGTCCTTCTTCTCCATGTAGATTCTGCAAAAGAAAGCATAATTCATTACTACACAAAGCTAAATCGTCTACATACAATAATGTAGAGAGCAAAGCTAGTTCTAACATTACTAAGTAATCCAATTGCACTATCCACCTGTTTAGAAAAGCAGGTGCTACTATCAACGGCAATTACATTATATAACAACAAGCAAAGCCATGAGATCCGATGCCTATTGCCTCATCATTTATATCGGAGTCTCTAAAATCTAAGTTAGGTACTGAGGGCCAATCTATTAATTCTGTATCTGTAACTGGCATCAATAACATGACATGTGCAGCTCTAGAATGCTGTAGTCTCACCATTAAATCTCTTACTAATTCTTATAGTAAGGAAATTAAAGCATTTGTAATTCCACAGATAACTAGTAGTTTACCTGCTTCTAGGGTTGATATATCAACATTAAACATACCCAAAAATATCACACTCGCAGATCCTACTTTCTATAACCCGTCGCAAATAGATCTGTTGTTGGGAGCTGATATTTTTTTGGATGTCATCTGTCCTACTAACCAGATTAAATTGGAAGATGCTAACAAACCTGTACTACAAAATTCCCAGTTTGGTTGGTTAGTAGTAGGGCCTATTATGTGTCCTAACTATGTATCGAATAAGGCAATTCGCTGTAATTTCAGTCAAGCTATACGACACCAACTGAAGCAGTTCTGGGAGCTAGAAGAGCTGCCATACACGCCAAAGCTCACGTTGGAGGAACGTGCCTGCGAGGAACACTACGTGCATCATACACGCTGCCTAAAAGACGGTAGATTTTGTGTCACGTTGCCTTTGGGGGATAATCCAGAACTATTAGGTAACTCTTATGCTAGAGCAAAGCATTGTTTCCATTCACTAGAAAAAAGATTTCAAAGGCAACTTGTCATAAAGGAACAGTATGTAAACTATATTAATGAGTATGCTAGTCTAGGTCATTTATCTGTAGTAGAGCGACCTGACGTGGTAAATCTATTGCCACATCATCCTGTTCTTAGGGGACAGAGTGAGACAACCAAATGTCATGTAGTATTTAATGGTTTATCTAAAACCGAGTCAGGTCTCTCTTTAAATGACTTGCTTATGGTAGAGCCCACTGTTCAAGACGATATTTTCTCAATGTTGATCAGATTTCGTGAACACACTTACATAGTTACTGGCGATATTGAGAAAATGTACCGTCAAATTCTGGTTGAAGAATCTCAGAGGTACTTGCAAATGATTCTGTGGCGCGAGAATGAAGAGGAGTCGATGAGGTTTTACCTCGTCGGCTCCCTTTCTTAGTACGCGATGTTTGATGCAGCTGAGTCAAGAGTGTGATGACCCGTTAAAAAAGGAAATAATGTCACATGATTATATAAATCATGTGACATTATTTCATTAAGTATTCATTATTTTTTTTTGTTTTTTTTTTTTATTTCTTCATTTTTTTTTTATTTATTTTTTTTTAGGTCATCGGCATTATAGTCGATGGCCTTATTACTGGATGTAATGACGAGTCCACACTCTCAGAGATATATCACCGGATTGTCGCAAAACTTGATTCAGCATGTTTTGACCTCAGGAAAGTTAAAAGTAATTCCAGTAAATTTCTAACCTCTATTTCAAGTGCAAGTGACTCTGAGCAAGAAGACTTCAAAATTATATCATCCACAAGCCATGCCCTCGGAATAGAATGAAATCCTAACACTGATAAAATTTTAATGGTATCTTCTAAACTGTATGACTGTAACAATGACACTCCTTTTTCTAAACGTTCCATTCTATCCCTGACTTCTAGCCTGTTTAATCCTTTGGGTTTGCTCAGCTGTTGTATAATTGTCTGTATAATTATTCTACAAATGCTATGGTCTCTGAAACTAGGCTGGGACGATGAGATACCTACTGATATCAATAAATTGTGGAGAAAATTTATTGATAATGTACATAACTTACAGACTATCGATATACCTCGTAATATTTGTTGTGCTAATCCTGTAACAAAAGAGTTATATTCATTTTCGGATGCCAGTATGAAGGCATATTCTGGGTGTGTATATGTGAGGTCAACTGATGCTATAGGCAACTGTACAGTTCGTCTTTTGTCAGCGAGACCTAAGGTGGCACCACTGAAACTGCAACCATACCCGGTTAAAACTTTGTGTTGCACTTCTAGTTGCACGCTTATATGACAAAATATGCAAATCACTACGTTGTGAAATTTCAAAGAAATTATTTTGGTCCGATTCCAAAATCGTTCTGGGTTGGTTGTGCACACCTTCACATAAACTGCAAACTTTTGCAGCAAACCGTGTAGTAGCTGTTAATGAACTCTGTCATGACAGTAAGTGGATGTATGTCGCTACTTCACAGAACCCGGCTGATATAGCCTCTCGTGGTGTTTTCCCACACGAAGTTTCATCATTGTCATTGTGGTGGCAGGGACCTACATTCATACATGACGGGGAGGAGCATTGGCCAAGTCAAAATACTAATTTTACTTATTTATTTATTTTTTCTCCATCTTACATCTATGATTACAGGTTTTTTTTTTACCCAATGCGATAAATGCGCCTATATAAAATAAAAGTTTCTTAATTACACCAATGCATTGCAATGCAATGCATGCATAAACAATGCATTTCTTGTGAATTCACCCAGCGTACAAATTAAAGAATAAATCAGTCTCACTTGCAATGAGGTTGAGAGTGCGAAGTGCGCGCGTCAGAGGCGCCTCTCTTAGCAGATTGGTGCGGCCGCGCGGCAACTCCAGTAGTGGCGGCTGCCGCCTTCGCCACACGTACCTGTCTGGGACACACAGACTTACCTGTCCTAAAATAACTGCATTTTGCACCTTCCCTCTTAACAGTTTAAATATATACAAGGTCAGTGCGAGATCCCTCCTAACCTTGAGCTCATTGTATCCTATCATACCTAAAATAAATAAAGTAGGATACATTAACGGGTAGAATGGATAAACACCGTAATAACGCGAATAAAGATATCTAATAAATTTATTTTGTATTTTCTCCAGCATGAGACTATATTTAGCCTCATGTGGAGCCCAGATGACTGCGTTACATTCTAACTGGCTCCTAACCAATGCATTATATAAGGCCATAATAGCCTTCATATTCGTGAACCCTCGAACTGTACGAAGCATGAAACCTAAGTTCCTATAAGCCTTTCTACAGCTACGTATGATATGATCACGAAAAGTCAAGCCGGCGTTAAAATTAACACCTAGGTCCTTGACTTCTGTGACCCGCACCATGGGCAACCCATCAATGTGGTATTTAATTAATTATGCAAGATGGGACTGTGTGCACGAGATAAACTAATTATCACACACTTTGAGCTATTAAACTCCAAAAGATTTTCTTTGCTCCATCTCACTACCCTGTCAATGTCACTTTGTAGTTTGACACAGTCATCACCGTTTCTCACTGTGAGAGACAGTTTGAGGTCGTCGGCAAACAACAAACAACTCGCGTCCTGGACAACCTCCGGTAGGTCGTTTACCACCAGAAGGAAACCCACAGGTCCAAGATTACTGCCCTGACTCACACCCGATCTCGCAAAATATGGATCTGACACATGTCCCGCATATTCCACATATTGTTGCCTATCAGTCAAATAGCTGGCAAAAACTGAACTTTAACTGAGCTTTTTAAGCAGCATGTCATTATCGACTAAGACGAATGCTTTTTTAAAGTCAAAGTAAGCAGCGTCAGTTTGTCCCCCACTATCCACTGTAGGCACTAGATGAGCCATGTGGCAGAGAAGGTTGCTGGTGGTACTCCTTCCCGGTCGAAATCCATGCTGAGCGTCTGAGAGCTGTGCGCTCACCTGTAGGTAAATGGTCCTATAAATAGCAGTTTCCAATATTTTTGCCGGCGTCGACAACACTGCAACTGGCCTGTATCCATCGACCGATTCTACTGACCCTCCTTTCGGAACCGGAACAACACGAGTCACTTTCCACCTCTCCGGAAACACGGCAGCTTTAAGGCACTGGTTGTAAATATAAAGTAGCGGTTTCGCTAACACTGATCGACAATCCTTGAAGTTAAAAGGCGGAATGCCGTCAGGCCCTGCAGAACGATTCGGCTTAAGATCTTGCAGCGCACGACATACGTCTACCAGCTGCAATTGATCCAAATGTACTCGAGCCGCTCCATTTCCGCTTCGTGCTGTAGATATGGCCGCGTTCACGTCCAACTCAGGTCGCTCTTTCCTGTAAACCAAGAGTTATACTACAACCCTGCCTGAGCTACGGGTAAATACGGGTAACACGTCACAATCTACTATTGTTGTGATTGACACTAAGAATGATTTCAGTTTCATCAAGTTGAGACGCATTGTTGCAGATGTGTTTCGTTTTTATAATAATATTAAGAACATTAAAAATCAAAACAAGCAAATGTTAACTGTAGAAGAATTAGCATGGGCAGAGAATAAGTTAGTTTGTATTTCTCAACAAGAAAGTTTCCCGAATTTGAAAGGCAATGTAAACTAGCTCCTCTTTTAAGCTTAAGCCCATTCATAGATGATGATGGATTAGTGAGGGTTGGGGGCAGATTAGAAAACTCATAATTTCAATATGATAAGAAGCACCGTCCCTGCTCTCATCGATTCTAATCATCACTTAGCATATTTGTTGTTCAACTACTATCATGTAATACATATGCATGCAGGGCCACAACTTCTCCTCTCACTAATTCGTGAAGAGTATTGGCCGTTAAGGGGCAGAGCTCTAGCTCAGAAAGTTTTTAGAAAATGCATTCTCTGCACTCGCATGAGAGGAGTAGTTGCCAAACAAATCACGGGTAACTTACCATCCCCTTTTTTTTTTTTTTTTACGTGGGGAAATCCTCATGGACTATCCCCCGTCCGGGGAAGATGGGGGAGTGTGCCGGACTCTTACCGGCTAAAACCACCACCACGGTGTTCCTCGACTGACCTATGGGTGGGGGTACGGGATTCGCTCGCGCATGCACCGCGCCCCCACCAGGCTATGACCCGCCAATGATGTAGGCCGGGTCCCGTCAACCTCGGCGGTCTAAACGCCGCCAAATCCTCTAATGTGGCGTGCGCGGAACACGGCGCGCCGCCTACACGGGCCTGCTTCTGGTCGGGTGGTGGACAGCCCCTAAGTCGAACACCCGCAGGCCGGCAACTCATGGAGGCCGGAGGTCATTAAGCGCCCTCCGGCGCCCGGTGCGTCTTCTCCTAGAGGGAAGCGAGGCAGATGCTTCCCTCACCCTCTCTGCCGTATCTTTTGCTCGCAAAAAGAGGCAACAGCCTCCCACGCACTCTCGCTCTGGACCATCGAAAGGACGATGTTCGAGAGCGAGAGGTCACCTACTGCTGCGGAGAGTTCACGGCGATGCTCTGCCCAAGCTGCACTCTGCCAGCGTGTGCTGCGCCGTGTCCTCCAGGCAATCTCTGCAGTGGTGACAACCGGGCTATTGTTCGCGGCCTATGCGATACAGATACTTCCCGAAGCAGCCATGTCCGGTCAGTATCTGCGTCAGCCGGAATGTGAGGGCACCGTGTCGGCGCCCTAACCAATCCTCCATGACGGGTCTTACCGCCGAAATTACGGCGTGCCCTGCGCTGAGGTTGACGAGTCGTCCCTCCCATTCCGCCGTTAGGATTGCACGGAGCTCGGAGCGGCGCCGCGTGTACTCTCTCGGCACCGGACGTATGCTCCACTCCCGCGCCTCCCCACTCCAGTTGTAGAGTGAAGCGAGGGCACTCGCTTCAAGATCCCACGGCGGAGATCCAGCTAGGAGGCTCGCTGCCTCAAAGGAGAACGTGCGGTATCCCCGAACCACTCTGACGGCCATCGCTCGCTGCGGACGTCTGAGCACTGCGATATTGCGGGCCGCAAGGTTCTCCGCCCATACTGGCGCCCCGTAGAGCGCCATAGACCGCACAATCCCCATATAGAGCCTCCGGCAGGAGGCGTTGGGTCCACCTAGGTTGAGCAGCAAGCGAGCAAGTGCACCCGCCGCACCCATGAGCTTGGGTGCCAGCCGCTGAAAGTGAAAGAAAGAAAGAAAGAAAGAAAGAAAAAGCATTTATTAGCCCGCACAGGACGAAACACACAAATAACAACAAGGTGCCCAAAGTCCCATCGGCCGTCGAGGACAAGTCCTAAGTACTTCATCGTCGACTCGACGCCAATGCGGACGACTCCCTCTACGATGTGAGAGCCCTGAGGTGGTCCACGTCGGGGCCCATGAAAGAACAGGGCCTCGGACTTGTTGAGGGCCACCACTAGGCCCAATCGCCGGATCCCTCCCACGACCTGCGCAACCCCAGCGGTTGCCAAAATCGTCGCCTGCTGGTGCGTCTTCCCGCGCGCCACAACAAGCGTGTCGTCGGCATAACATATGACACCGACGCCGCGGAGAAACGCACCACGCAGCACCCAGTCGTATCCGATGTTCCACAGGGGCGGTCCTAAGACTAAACCCTGTGGGACGCCGCACGACATCTCTCGCCGACCCCAGCCATCCCGACCCCGCTACATGACGGCCCTGTCCCTCAAGTAGGCCCCAATGATGCGGCGGAGGTAGTTCGGCACTTTGTGATAGACGAGTGCCTCCCTAATACAACTCCAGGGCATGGCGTTGAATGCGTTGGCGATGACGAGTGACACCGCCAGCACCACGTCGCCCTGGGAAACTGCATCCTCCGCCAGGGCTCTCACGCGCATGATGGCATCGATTGTGGAGCGCCCACGGCGGAAGCCAAACTGGCTGTCCGCCAGATCCGGCCCCACTCCTGAAAGGTGCTGGACGAGGCGGTCCGAAACGATCCTTTCGAAAAAATTTCCCACCTCGACCCAACAGCACTATGGGCCGGTATGCGGACGGCGTATCCGCAGGGCGCCCCTCCTTCCTCAGCAGGACCAGTTTTCCTGTCTTCCACTGGCGTGGAAACTGGCCCCGCTCTAAACTTACCATCCCCTTTTTTTTTTTTTTTTTTTTTTTTTTTTTTTTTTTTTTTTTTTTTTTTTTGTCCCTGTGATAATGCTCATGCATACGCCCGGGCTCGGGGGAGCTCGGGACGTTATGTGAGACTCCTGGGAAGAGGACCCAGACCTACTCACTAAAAACACAGGGGAGACCCTCATCGCCGTGGAGGGAGCGTCCCAGGATCACTTTAGTATTCGACTGAGGCGCTCCGGCGGAATGGTGTTCGGCCAGTACAGGGTGCCCCGGGGTTCACGGGGCACTCTCAGGCAGGTGGGCCTATTTCGGATGCCCGGGTCCCCCGACCCGGACACCCAGGCCACTATGGCGGGGGTTGAAGATGCGCAAAGCGCCGCCTTCTTCTCCCCGGCCTCCGTCGGCGGAGCGCGTCTGCATGGACGTCTTCCTCTCTGACGCGCTCCGCGGCCTCCTTCAGCGATATGACGGATTCGCAGAAGGAGACCATTGCTTCCCAGCATGTGTCGCTGTCCAGCATGGCGTTAATGATGCTGGGCAGCGTTAGGTCGCATCCTGTAATTGCGGCCAGGGTGTACCGTTGTGGCGCCCAGGCCGCGCACTCTTCTAAGGTGTGTCGCGCCGTATCGACAGGCGCGTCACACTCGTGACAGGCGGGTGTCGGTTCCCTTCCGGCTATCCGGTGCAGGTACTTACCGAAGCAGCCATGGCCGGTAAGCACCTGCACCAGACGAAACGTCAAGGCCCCATGTCGTCGGGAGAGCCATCGGTCCAGGTGAGGGCGAATTGCTGCCACAGTCATCTCGCCGGCCACAGGAGACTCGAGCTCATCAGCCCATTTGCGGACGAGAGCACCGTGGCTGGCCGCCCTGATTCGCTGCACCTCTTCTAAGCTAGGGCGCTCACCCCTGGCCCTCATCTCTGCACGGCGTCGATAGACATCCGCCAGAACTTCGGCTTGAAGCGACCATGGTGGGTCGCCGGCGAGTAGAGTGGCCGCCGTCCACGACACCGTGCGGTAGCCCCGGATGGCTCTCACGTCGATGACCCTCTGCGGTCTTTGCAGCAGGGTTTTGTTGGCGGAATTTAGGGCGTCGACCCATATGGGGGCCCCGTACATGGCCATGCTCCTTATCACTCCGGAGTACAATTTCCTACAAGTGGAGTTGGGGCCACCAATGTTCGGCAGCAACCTCCCAAGTGCCGCTGCAGTATTTACCAGTTTCGGGGCGAGTTGGATGAAATGCGCCCCGAAGTTCCATTTCCCGTCTAACACGAGACCCAGATATTTCATCTGGGCCTTGATGTCGATCTGCACCCCCTGGACGCGAATGGTGATGTTTGCGCCTCTAGGGGGCCCTCTTCTAGGTCCATGGAAGAGGAGGGCCTCTGTTTTAGAGAGGGACACCGTCAAACCTAGTTGCTGGATGCGACTCACCACGAGATTTGTAGCGTCCGCACCAAGCCGCACCGCCTCCTCGTAGGACCCAGCCCTGACAATAACGAGGGTGTCATCCGCGTAGCAGATCACCCTAGCACTGGGTGGAAGAAGCCCACGCAAGAGCCAGTCGAACCCCACGTTCCACAGGTTAGGCCCAATAACTGAGCCCTGTGGAACTCCGCAACTCATGCGACGGCGGCAAAGTTCTCCATCACTGCCTGCCCACACAATCACCCTATCCTCGAGGTATGATTCCAATACCCTCCTGAGATAAGGAGGCACCCCGTGGTACCGGAGCGCCTCTCTTAGAGTCTCAAAAGGGAGGGTGTTGAAGGCGTTTTTTACGTCGAGGGACACCGCCAAGACGACCTCCCCTTGCGCGATCGCTGCCGAGGATAGGGTCTTTAGAGCGGCCAGCGCGTCGATAGTAGAACGACCCGCTCTGAACCCATACTGCGCGTCACATAACCCAGGACCGACTTCGTCTAGATGCTTGACGAGACGGTCTGCAAGGATTTTTTCAAACCTCTTGCCCACCTCGTCAAGCAGCACGATTGGCCTGTACGCAGAAGGGTTCTCCGAAGGACGGCCTGTTTTCTGCAGCAGACACAACTTTCCTTCCTTCCACAGCTTCGGGAACTGGCCGGTAAGAATGCACCGATCGAACAGTTCTCGAAGCTGGCCTTCCAGGTGTTTCGAGGCAATTAGAAGAATTCGCCCTGGAACACCATCCGGCCCCGGTGCCGTTCTTTTACCCTGCAGCCGTAGCAACGCCACACCTATTTCTGCTGCCGTGATAAGAGGAGCGTCAGAGTTATCCTCGTTACCTGAAGAGGGAGCGGCCATAGCAGGAGGTGTATGTCCCGGATGGTCTGGGAACAGCTCCTCCACTATGCGTAGCAGAAATGTCGGCTGCAGTGTCTCCGTCAGTGGAGCCCCCAGAGTGCCGAGCTTCTTCCTCGCCGCGCGGTACGGGCGCCCCCAAGGGTCCCGATTCAGACTCTCGAGGATTTCTTTCCATGCGTCGCTCTTGGCCCGACTTATGGCCAACTGCAGCTCCTTTTTGGCGCGACGATAGGCTGCCCGCAGCTGGTCCTCGAGGTCTGGGTCGTGGCCGTTGCGTCTCCGACTCCGAACATACGCCCGACGAGTCCTATTGCACGCTGCCCGCAGGTCCCTTATCTCGGGCGTCCACCAGTAGACTTGGCGACGGTTTGGCCTCCGCCTGGTTCTGGGCATGGCTGCATTGCACACCGCAGAAAGTGCAGTACGCATTTGGGAGGCCAGCTCGTCAACATCGTCGCTCGGTGGAGCACAACGGGACACCCAACGCCTTACAATTGCAGCCTCCTCGGCTAGTTCCCTATTTAAGTGGCTGAGGGACCACCGAGGGAAGTGACTTTGGGCCCCAGGGCGGTTCGCCGTCGTCGTCTCGTTGGAGGACACTTCGAAACATATGTAGAGGTGGTCCGATAGAGTCTCCGTGCCCTCCATGACCCGCCAGTTACGAACTCTGCGCGCTACAGCGGGAGAGGCAAATGATACGTCTACGATAGAACTTCCCTGCTGACGCACGCAGGTGGCGGTGGTCCCCCTGTTTAAGAGCGATAGGCCCGTGAGGAGGGCCCACACCTGGACGGCTCTGCCGCGGACATCAGTGGCAGGGTTACCCCAGGCCCGAGATTTGGCGTTAAGGTCGCCAAGTAAAATGATTTGCCTTGACGCCAGTCGTCCAACCGCCGCCCTGATGGAGTCGAGAAAAACCTCGAACTCCGCTAGGTTGCGGTTAGGTGAGAAATACGCACCGATGATAGCGTACTCCCCCCATCCTGCCACTACGAATCCCGAGCCTCTTTCAAGCATCGAGAGGGGAGGACCCTCCGCAATCCGTGCCAAGACGGCAACGTCACCGTTCAGGTCCCCCACCCAGTTTGTATAGGAAGGGACAAAGTAGGGCTCACATGCGACAGCCACATCTATTTCCCACTCCACCATGGACTGTAGGAGGAGGTCCTGAGCCCCTGCACAGTGGTTAAGGTTCGACTGAAGAAAGCTAATGTGTCGGGATCGATTCATTCTGACATGACATTAGCTTCCCTCCCCGCGTTGGCAGACTCAGCTGCGGTAGTCGTTCCCCCTTTCCTCTGTGGGGGGTTGCACTTTCTGCCGCCCATGATGTGCCCTGCGGGCTTTCCGGCATCTGCGCATACTGCACAGTGCAGTGCTCGGGTGCAGTCAGCGGACTTGTGGCCCTCCTCTCCGCACCGGAAGCAGAGCGAGTCTCGGCTCACGTTCGACGGGCACTTAGGCCTTGTGTGCCCGACGCCCATGCACTTGTAACAGCGCAATACACGCCGCTCCAGCACATGGACGTTTGTCGAGCACCATCCAACCATCAATTTGCCCGAGTCGGACAAGGTTTTGGCCACCGCGATCGGACACTGAACGATCACAGTGCCCGTCCCACGGGGACCATGCTGCACCTCCAAAGACTTTATTTGGTCCACAGGGCAGCCTCCGGCATGGGCCACGGCAGCGGCCACTTTTTCTTTCGTGGCCGTGTCACTCAGCCCAGTGATGCGTATGTCCGCACATTTGTTGGGCCGAATGACACTTACTAACCCGTCAAGTGCCACGCGCAACTTTTCAGCCAGTTGGTCGGCTTTTTCAGGTCCGAGGGAACTCGGCAGCTCCATAATTCTGGCCCCAGTCACTGACTCTCGGAACCTTATGTTAGGTATGCCGAGCTCTGCCAGGTTCACGTGCTCCTCGGCTTGCTCCAGCACTTGTTTGTAGGTCACCCCCTTTTCAGCAGCTTCCGGCTGAAGTTTTACTATGACTGCTGCCGTACGAGGAGGTGACAGTCTTGGTTTGGTGGGTCGAGTACCCTTTCCCTTACCCTTGGAGGGCTGGGCCTTCTTTCCTGCGGCGGTAGCCCCCATGCTTTTCTGCCCAATGGGTTCAAGGGCAGCCGTCTCCGAGGGATTAGGGGGACCTTTCCCCTTCTTCTTCCTTTTCCTTCTGGTGACGTCTGCCCAGGTTTCCTGCGCCACGGGGCCACCACCTGCAGATGAAGGGCCCGCCACCGTCGACGGTGGGCTCGTCGCGGCTGACTGTGATGGCGTTGCAGCAGTTGGCGCCGGTCTCGTCTGCGCTGTTGGGGCTGCCTCCTTCCTCTTATCAGCCGCTAGCAGTGACCGATGGGTGACGGCAGGCAAGAGGCGTTCCTCAAGCCCCTCAATGCGCGCGTTCACCATATCTCCCACTGAGCATATGATGGACCGCTTTAATTCTTCCAAGGTGTTGCTGTCAAGCAGGGGTGGGGGTCCTGAGCTTTCCCCCGTGTTAGCTTTCATAGAGGCCCTCATTTCGCTGAACTCGCGACGATGTGATTTGAGCTCAGCCCTGAGAACCTCAACCTCGCGTCTGAGGCGGTTATTGTCGGCCCTGACACGACGCACTTCATCTGCCTCGGTACGGTCAGCCAGAGCATCTACGACATCTTGTAGTGAGGCAGCCGCGACTTTAAGCTGCTTCACAAACGTTCCTTTAAGGTTGCCGGACTTCGTGGCGACCTCCAATATGTCCGCCATGTTCCGTCCGGCAACGGCTCGCAGCTGTTCCGCGTCAAGGCTGGCCGAGTTAGCAGGAAGCTCCGACGGGTTGGAATCTGGGTCCGACACAGTGGCAGGGTCCCGTCCGCAACCAGCTTTGCTCCTTCTCTTCGCTTTAACCCTTCCCGGGGCCTTCCCCGCAATAGCATCGCTCACGCCCGAAGCGGAGCTGGGGCTGGATGTCCGATGATGACGACGCTTCCTCTCCTTCCCGTCGTCCTGCCAAAATTGGCCGCGAACGCGAGGTGCGTCCATAGCGGAGGCCGTCTTTGTTGCTGCACTTTCCGCGGCAGCGGTCGCGTCGCGCAGGCGCTCTAAGCTCACGTGGAGCACCTTTTCTCGCTCATTTTTGCGTGTACGTGCTCTCGTCACGCGCGTCTCCATTTCGGAGTCGGTGGCATCTGTGTGCGAAGGTTGACGCAGGTCGGCGGTGGTTTGCCGGCCTGCAAGACTATGGTTGCCCCCCCCAGATACGACAGGGCAGCCCTCAGAAGAGGGGCGGGATTCCCCCCGAAGGGGACCCGCCTGGGGAATATTTCCAGTAGTCTGCTTTTTCATGGTTTTTTCCTTTTAAAGGGTGTGGTCCCTAACCCCTGATCCCCCCCAAGCGCTAGCGACTGGACACCCTCCGGCCATTCATCCCCTCGGCACGCTAGACCTTAAGATTAGGGTAATTTTTTAAAGAGGTTTTCTTCCTCGCCGTCCGGACCATCCCGTCCACTTTTCGTCCACTCGTCCTGCCCTCTGTAAGCGGAGGGGGGGGAGTGGACGACCGTCGCTTAGTCGAAAGCGACCCTGGAGCATACTGCTCCCCCCCACGCAGAAATTCGCCACGGTCAATAGTCTCTCCAATTCGGAGAGGGTAATCAATACCCTCCCCAAATCGAAGAGACCATTGACCGTGCCCAGGGTGCACCGGCCCGATCACTGCTCTTTCCCCCGAACGTATTCGAAAGGAACCAGCAGCAATCAGGCACACGAGGAGGTTTTCTGCACGCACCCCAAACTTACCATCCCCTGGGTTAACGCCCGGTTATCCCTTTGAAGTCACTGGTACTGACTTTGCTGGGCCGTTTTTATATAGTGATAGAAAAGGCCGTGGTTCTAAGCTAGTTAAATGTTATTTTTGTGTGTTTGTATGTTTTAAGACCAAAGCTGTACACTTAGAAGTAGTAAGTGGTCTCAGCACTGAGGCTTTTATTCTGGCTTTACGCCATTTTATAAGTAGACGGGGTAAGCCCCCTGAAATCTGGTGCGACAATAGGACAAACTTTGTCGGTGCCAGTCGCGAGTTAGGAATATTTATTAAATCTAATTCCAACTTCATGTCAGAGCCTTTTGTAGAGGAAGGCATTCAATTTCTACCGGCATACTCTCAAAACTTTGGTGGTCAAAAACTTGGCAAACTTTACAGCTGCCTCATCCAGAGGCAGCTGTAAAGTCTGCCAAGTATCACTTGAAAAGGGGCGTGGGTGATTCCCATTTCACCTTTGAAGAGCTCACAACTCTGATCGCTCAAATAGAAGCTATACTGAACTTACGGCCCCTTTCCCCTCTATCTTCCAACCCTCACGATCTGTCCCCTTTTACTCCAGGGCACTTCCTTATTGGAAGGACGATGACATCGCTGCCAGCGCCGGATCTGCAGGAAGCCAAAGCCAGCTGCCTGCACAGATACGCCAGGATTGAACACGCCACTTGTCACCTGGTCAGCTGGTTCTTATTAAGCAGGATACTACGCCTCCATTAAATTGGCCTCTGGGACGGATTGAGGCTGTTTTTCCTGGGTCTGATGGCCCATGCCGAGTGGCCGACATTAGAACTAGTAAGGGAATCGTGCGCAAAGCTGTCAACTACATCTGCCCACTGTTAAAGGACTAAGAAGATATTGAAACAGAAGTTTTTAAGGCGCGGGAGGATGTCCACGCCCGAACCTCATACACATTACTATTTATTTATTTATTTATTTATTTAACAAGTACATTATAAGCTTACAGCGAAAAACCAAAACGCTTAAATGCTAGAATTAATCACATGTTTAGTAATAATGAATACACATAAATTAGTTATGTCACAAGAAATAAAATTAGTTACAACCAAACAGTCACAATTGTCAAACAGATTAAATTTAATTATTAAGTATTAGTAATAATAAATTAATGTCATAGGAATTAAATTGGTCACAAAATTAATTTAAATAGTTACAAGAATTGTCAAAAAGAATAGAATTAAATTAAAATTAACCATTAGACGGTATCATACACAAATAAAAATCAATCATTTGTTGAGAAACATCAGCACACCCTTCTTAAAAATGTTCAAGGTGTCAACAAATATGTCGGCATCAGGACTGCTGTCAAGATAGTGGTTAATTTAAGCAATCGCTCTTGCTGTTGGACTGTTGTTGGCCTGACGTTTGTGCCATGTCGGGGGGCATGCGAGAAGCTGATGTTGCCGCCGTCCTATGCCACGCATATATTGCTGCGGAACAAACAGATGGATATGCTCTCGCACCGACGGATTATCAATCTTATTGCCCAATAACAGATAGTAATGCAGAATATGCATTAGTTTACGCCTCAGCTGTAAAGTATCAAAGCCGACCATTCCCGATACAAATAGTGACGGATAGAGGAAAGGATAATATCCGTAAGTACGCTTATATACATAACGGCAAAATTTCCTTTGAATTTTCTCAACCATATGTGTGTATAATTTTTCCTGAGGATCCCACACTATTGCATTGTACTCCAGTTTACTACGCACGTATGCATTGTACAGCAACTTTATAACTCTGGGATTATGAAATTGGGAAGAAGTTCTAATTATGAAGCCCAATGCTTTATTTGCGTCTTTGGACACATTCCTAATGTGTTCGTGGAAATTAAAACCGCTATCCAAAGTAAGCCCTAGGTCCCGTATTGTCGTTACACGCTCAAGTTGCTCATCGCCCAGCCTGTAGGCCGTGGTAATTGGCGTACGAGACCTAGAAAATGTTATGGTCTTACACTTGGACACATTCAGTGGCAGCTTGTTTTTCTTACTCCAATCGAGAACGGCATCGATATCTCGCTGAAAAACGACACAATCCTCAGCTTTAGTTACTGGTAGGAACAGCTTTAGGTCATCTGCAAACATAAGGCATTTTGCCTCAAAGAGACTGCTTGGCAGATCATTAATCATGATCAAAAATTGTGGAGCTCCCAAGGTACTACCCTGACTGACGCCTGATCGTGTAAAATATTCAGATGACTGATAACCATTTAATTTTACAAACTGTCTTCGATCTCTAAGGTAATGAGCAAAAAAATTAAGAAGTTGAGGACTGAAACCGAGTGATGCAAACTTCGTCAAGAGAATATCATTGTCGACCAAATCAAACGCCTTCTTAAAATCGAAATACGCTGCATCAACCTGACAACCTGTAGTGATTTTGGTCTTTAAATAGTCAGCAAAATGTATATGGTTGGTCAAAGTAGAGCGTGCAGGACGGAACCCATGTTGAGAATTATCCAGTCGACTACTGATTTGCATGGTGATACAATTGTTTATAATCGACTCAAATACCTTCCCGAAGACTGACAACACTGCAATGGGCCTAAAGTCTGTGATGTCCATTGATGATCCACACTTTGGAACCGGTGTGACCCTGGATACTTTCCAATGAGCAGGATAAATATTGAGCTGAAGTGATAAATTATATATAAACAAGAGAGGCTCCTCCAATACCGACAGACAGTCCTTGAGAATAAAAGCTGGTATGGCGTCTGGACCATAAGCAGACGACGCTTTAAGCCGGCGGACTGCTCGGCGCAACTCGGAGACGCTAATGTGGCTAACACTGATCATTGGCATACAGCCTCTGTCAGTTGCGTCGCGTTCAGCTGCCTCAGGATCCAACTGCGGAGGATCGCTATGAAAGACTGAACTAAAATAATTCGCAAACGCATTAACGGCTTCTTGTCCTACCACTGTCTTGCATTCATATACGAATGTATTGTTCTGTCGCCTACTTTCCTTTTTATCTTTTACATATTTCCAAAATTTTGAAGGGTCATGACTTATATTTTGTTCTACTGTATAAATATACTTGTTGAAAGCTATACCGGTGAGAATTTTGACTCTAGTTCTGTAGTATCTAAATAGTTCTTTATTGAATTGTAGGCCGCCTTCTTTATATTTTTTTAAGTTAAAATACTTTAGTCTGATGCAATGCTTAATCTCAGCAGTATACCATATAGGATAAACATACTTGGAGTCTAAATAAACCGTCTTTTTTTTTAGGCACATTATCGTCTATAACATTATATATTTTCTCGTACAATGTGTCCACAGCCACATCAACATCCCGCTGTTGCAACAGATCAGTCCAGTCTATTTTAGCAATGTCAATGTACAACCCATGGAGATTTGCCCTACCGAAATTCCATTCAGAACTTAGGTGGTTATGTGCTATAGATGGCCGGCGGTTGATTACTCCACATCTGGGCAGAGTTAACGTTATCTCTAAGGGAGGATGATATCCATCTAAGGGTACCAGAGGGTCAATATCCGATGTCACACGAACATTATCAAAATTTGTTAGGACCAGATCCAAAATGCCGCCATATTTATTGCTGATGTTATTAAATTGTTGTAGTTTACAATATTCAGTAAAATAATTGAACTGTGTTACAACACTATTATTACATGACTTTAGATTGAAGTCACCAACTAACACGAATCGATATTCCGGATATTTATTGATAGCATTCTCTATACAATCTAAAACATCAAGGTACTGTTTACTATTATAGTTAGGAGGTAAATAGGCTACACAGATTAAGAACATCACGTTTTTCCATGAGACTAGCGCAAACAACAACTCTTTATCATCGTTCAAGCCATCTATATCCGTAATTCTCTTCACTGTATACCTATTCTTTACAGCCAGTAGTACTCCGCCCCACCCGACCTCACCTGGCCGATCCTTGCGCAGTACCACATAACCAGGAGGAAAAAGTTCAGCATCGTTTACGGAACTATTAGGAAACGTTTCCGTTACTGTTATCAGATCACTGGAACAAAGTGTTACGTTGTTATAGAAGGTCGTAGTTTTCGTTCGGAGACCTCTAACATTCTGATAGACTATTACGATTTCCTTGATCATTGAGTGAAGGGATTCATTCGTTCATTCGCACGTTATTTGGTACTGCGTGTAATTAATTAATAAAACTAAGTTTGGAGTTTGTTTATCATCGATTTTACCAGTGACAATTGAAGGCCACATTACCCACCTTGTTTTGTCAAGAATATTCAAACGAACACTAGTTGGAAACACTAAAACCATTGGTGAGAAAATTCCATACATCACTTATTTATCATAATTGTTTTCATTATTTGAAAATTAACTGTCCATCTATAAATAATTACGCCAATAAGAACCATCAGCTGATTATGACTGACCACAGATGAGTAATATTGTGATTGTGACGGATACAGACGACAGACATTCTTACTAACGAGACTGATGTAAACCATAGACAAAACAAAAATATCGTTGTGACTGTGAGTGAACTGACATTCTCACCCGTACCATTGACATTATTTAAATACTGATTGATTGACATTCTCATCAACCAACTGACCGATTGTAATATTTGTGTCGAGTAAATAGCAACACAATGTCATCGAAGATTAACTCAAAGACTACGAATAGTGGTCGCAAGATGTCAGCACTTGTTGTATGCTACAAATGCAAAAAACATGTAGATATAAAAACCACTGCATTATGCTCAGTATGTAACAATAGATATGAACCAGATTGTATTGGATATCCAGAACAAACATACAACATGATGGATCAGGAATCAAAGAAAAAGTGGAAATGCGTAACTTGTATTAAAAATAAAAATACAGTTAGCTCCAATCCATCGAACATAACGCTGCGAAATAAAAAAAAAGCAGTTAAAACACCACCACCGGAACAGGCTAATGTAATAATAAAACACCAACCCATAGAAACGTCACTGATCCTGGATTCCCATATACTGACGGACTACAATACGTCCTCTGAATCAGATTGTACACCTACAAAAATGACAAAAAGCTTGGATGGAACCTTATCAGAACCGATTTCAGACTTAGTATCGTTGTCAGAAATGAAAGATACTATATCCCAATTAACTAGTAAACTGGATTCCACGCAATGTGAGCTTGATAAAACAATATTGGAAAACAATGATCTTCAAAGACAAGTAAATAAGTTAACTGTAGAAATTAATATGTTAAAGTCGTTATGTCAATCTTCTTCATCTCCAGACACTATTTCTCGTAGCAGTATTAAAAAGAAGAGGCACTCCTTATCGCAGACGTGCACCCCTTCTTCACCTATTTATTCTTTAAACATTAACCGTCTTAATGAAGAAAAAACAATATCCCTGAAAAAAAAAATTGAAGATCTACAACAGCAGTTGAACAGCGCTAAACTAGAAATTTCCACTTTAACAAAACAAATAGATACACTATCGCAGCACTTACAAAGTAAAAGCGGGGTCTTGAACCTGACAATGACTCCTGCCATCAATGCCTGCAACTATTCTATCACACAACGAAAACCCGAACGCAAACCCGACAGAAGAATATTTATATTCGGTACCCAACAATGTGTCGGCTTGGCTTCAGCCTTATTGCAGTCAAGAACTAACACCAAGTACGAGAAGTATGGAGTCTTTGCGGAAACAAAGCCAAATGCGAAATGTTTTGACATCATTCAGAACAGCATAAAAACAACTTTAAATCCTAATGATAAGCTAGTGATATGTATTGGGGAAAATGATCATAATTTGAAGCAAATTTTGTCACAATTGGAGGGTTTGCTGGACACACTTTACAATAATAGGATAATTGTACTAAATGTTATTAAAAATCACTCCTTAAATGTATCAAAATTAAATGATGGCATAGAAAATGTTTGTAAAAAGTTTAAAAAATGTCACTATCTTGATTGTAGATATCTTAATATAGCAGAGGTTTGTAAGTCTATAAATTATACAATAGATTGTATCGACTACGATGAAAACTACTTGTATCCCAGAAATATTCGGAATTTTGTAATGCGTAATCAACCAAGCAGCAATATAGCCATTAGTAACAATAAGCCTAAAAAAGGAACAATTCCCTTCTATTTTAATATCCAAAATAACGTTAAAGATAAAGAAACAGTCCATCCAGCTGTATCTATCGACAATGCAAACAAAGGTACAATACCTTTTTACTTCCCCGTATTAAAAAAAGGCAAAGGTGATTTTTTTCGTGCCTAAAGCCCATATATTTAATGTCCTCCACCAAAATATTGCTAGTGTCTTACCAAAACGGGAATTATTGGAAATAACAATTCAGGAGTTACGAGTGGCACATAAAGAGCCTGACGTAATTTGCTTGTCGGAAACTTTTGTAAAAAAAGGCTATGAGAGCTATATCAAAATAGATAATTATCAATTAGCTTCAAGTTTTTGTAGAGAAAAGCAAAGAGGAGGAACCTGCATCTTAGTAAAAAAAGGCATTCCATTTAATGATTTACCATATATAAATAATTATGCTACCCAAAATACATTTGAAGCCTGTGGCATAGAGATCGAGTGTTATAAATTGCTAATTATTTGCCTCTACAGAACTCCAAACTCTGATCCCACTCAGTTCTTATGTAAATTAAATAATCTTTTGAATTACTTAACTAGTAAATGCAAATCCAAATCGCGTATAGTAATAACGGGTGATTTTAATATAAATACCTTAAAAAAAGGTAATGTTACGAATCACCTACAAGACATATCCTACAACTTTAACATGAAAATCCACATTGATGTACCTACGCGCAAGTCTTCTTGCATAGACCATATTCTAAGCAATATTCCAAATGCTACCACGTCAGTTATGCCTCTTTATCTCTCTGACCATGACACAGCTCAAATGTTGAGCTTTCCTATAAATGAAAAGATGCAAAAACGTACATCTTACTATTTATATAAAAGAGATTTTAATGCCGACAATATTCGCAAGTTCAAGGAATGTTTAAATAATATGTCTTGGTCACACATATACATAAGAAATGATGCAGATGTATTCAGTGAGTTTCATGAGCTTCTATGCTTATTCTACAATCTTTGCTTCCCTAAAGTAAAAGTAAAAATAAATAACAAAAATAAAATGAATTGGCTAAGCAAAGGCTTAAAAAAAAGTTGTCAAAAAAAACGTGTACTAAGATATAAATACTACAAAAATAAAAATGCAAATAATAAGATTAAATATACGACTTATTCCAATATCCTAAAAAAATGTATAATAAATTCAAAAAAATATGCAAACATTAAATATATTAACAAGAACAAAAACAAATGTAAGGCCACGTGGGCAGTCATTAAAAGTGAAATGCATGATACAAATTGCGTAGGGAATATGGAAAAAATCATAGTTAACAACACAACTCTAACAAACCCCATTGAAATCGCCACTGCCTTTAATAATAATTATATTCACTCAACAAACACGAGTTCTCAGAAATGCATAAAAAAATACCGTACTAGTGCACCCGTTAACTCGATGTTTCTAAAACCTATGGAGGAAAGCGAGGTTAGAAGAGAAATAATGTTATTAAATAATTCCAACTCTGTAGGCTACGACGAAATCAACACCAAAATCATTAAAGAGTGTACCAACCAGTTAACTGCTATTCTGACACATTTAATAAATATATCATTTGCATCGGGAACTTTTCCTGACGCCCTGAAATACTCAATAGTTAAGCCTTTGTATAAAAAAGGAGAAAAATCTGACATTAATAACTATCGTCCTATAACGTTAATACCCATATTGTCAAAAATTTACGAAAAATGTATGTATAGAAGACTAATTGACTATTGTGATAAATTTCGTATTATCAACAAAGAGCAGTACGGCTTTCAGAAAAACAAGTCCACTACATTGGCAGTGTTTTCTCTTGTAAAGGCTGTGGTTGGTAATATTAATAATAATAATTTGACTACTGGGCTATTTTTTGATATCTCAAAAGCTTTCGATTTAGTTTCTCACAGTCTATTGCTCGAGAAACTTGAATCGGTCGGTATCAGAGGTCCTACACTTCAGTGGATAGCATCATATCTTAGTAACAGACAACAACGAGTCATAATTGATAAAATAGATGACAATCAGGATATGGTGCCCTTTTCTTCAGAATACAAGCACAATAAATGTGGTGTTCCACAAGGGAGTGTACTGGGGCCTATCCTATTCTTGCTGTACATAAATGACATTATCAATATAACCAACCATCAATGTATATTATTTGCTGATGACATTACTATTATTATAGCGACAGAAAAAGGAAATAATTGTATAAATAATCATGAGATTGAAATTAATAACACTATAGATAAATTAATAGAATGGCTTGACATAAATAATCTAAAAATAAATCTTAATAAATCCGTATATATCAATTTCAATAAATGTAATAATCTTAAATATAATATTAAACTAAACATAACAAAAATTAAAGAGGTAGCACAAACAAAGTTTCTAGGTGTAACTATTGATGAAAACCTAAACTGGAAAGAGCATGTAGACAACGTTTCAAAGAGAATAAATAAATTTGTATATGCTCTTAAACAAATCAAAAATGTAACAAGCCTTAAAACAGCTATCATGACCTATCACGCATATGTCGAATCCCTACTCCGCTACGGGCTTATAATATGGGGAAATAGCACAGATATGAACCGAGCATTTGTTGCGCAAAAAAAGTGTATTAGGGCAATGTACGGAATGCATCCAGAGGAATCATGTCAACCGATATTTAAAAAATTAGGTCTGTTACCGTTGCCTTCCCTTTATATTTATGAAATATGCATGTTCGTTAATAAACATAAGGCTTTGTTTAAATCAGCCAATGATGTTAATCCCCGGAGTCGGCGTGATCCACAGAGACTCGTTCTGCATGATCTTCCCAAGCTTGCTAAATATAATAAAAGCTGCTTATATAATTGTGTTCGAATATATAATAAGTTACCAAGTAACATAAGAAACTTAAACTCTAGATTATATAAAATTAAATTGTTTGATTGGTTGACTACTAATAATTTCTATAGTATAAAAGATTTTCTGGAAAAGAAATTCGCATGTTAGTGCTAAGTCGAAGATTTGCATGCTAAGTACAATTTTGGCAAAACATGTAAGCACTTTATTATAAATATTGTAACACCAACACCATGTATACCATGTTTTATGCAAATAAAGAAATTATTATTATTATTATTATTAATTAGTTTCCTGTTCCTGAAATGTTCTGTCATTTTTGTTTCGAAAGTTCTGAAAATTCTGCCGCCAAGGCTTAATACATACATCTTCTGGCCAGCATTCCGGATTCATTACACGTTCCGCCAATCTAGATGGTACTCCCAGTTTAAACGAAGCATAGTTTCCTCTTGCTTTTAGGCTCTCCACAGTATATCTATCACTATCGCAAATTGTTTTAAGATGACCATGTACCTGTTCTTCAGTAGTACCAACCTTTACGTAGTACAGATGCAGATATCGGGACCGTTCAGATGCCTCTAGTTGCATGACGCCAGGAGTCGCAGTACCTCTTACAATGTTCTTCGAAGATTTATTATGCGATTTTTTCTTAACCTCTATCCATTCACCATCCGGTACTGAATCATTTTGGTTACAACTTTTGTGTTGATCTTTTGTACTCACAGCACATGCATCCAAGATAGATACATTTCGAGGCATATTACCCTTTCCGTCGTGTTGGTTAATTATCGCCATGGTAGATGTATCCACGGTAGATACACCGATGGTAGGCATTTTTTGAGGTTTGATGACGCTTTTATGTTGATCAGGCACCGGTATAGTATTCACGGTAGAGATATGCGACTTTTGGGGTTTGTTAGCAGAAGTAGGAGTAGGAATATCTGAGTTGTGGTTGTCAGTTGTCGAACCTAGATCCTTAGTACTCTGTATGCAATCGCCCACAACATTAGAGACGGAATCATTTGTCATCTTCCTAAGTTGTGATTCGAGTTTAATTATTCGATCATTAAGTTTAGAGATACCATTATTAACAATCAGAGTAACTTGTTTCGTCACGATATTGCCAATGATAGTGGTCAGGCGTTGATTTATAACATGTTGAAATTCCTCACGGATTACTGTCCGCAAGTTCTCAAAATATGTCTCATCCGGATGCATGTACTCATCATAGAACTGTTCACTGCTCTTTTGGTTTTGACTAGATGGTATTTTACGTAGTGTTACATTCATGTTCTGGTCATCGCAAAAGGTTTGATTGTTTTGGTGGCCAGTGTTGATTTGCTTGTGACAACTGTCATCCCTTTCCAATCTTGTAGATCGAGCTGGAGTATTAGAGTTGTCCCCTCTAGGCTGCTTGCATCTGCATTCAAGGCATGCCCACTTTTCCTTTTGTTCTGTTGTCATTGCACTATACGTGATTTCGGGAATATTAGCGCATAGAAGATCGTACGTTTGTGTGCAGAAATAACAACTAAGATACTGCTCACACTCGATAGGATTCATACAACCACCACAAACATTCATAATCGACTTTGACGCCATTTTTTTGGAGTAAGAAAAGAATCTTGTAAAGATCCAAATAGTTTTTATAAGTAAGTTCTACCGCATTGGTACACTATTCCGTTTGTAGTGATTCCGTGCAACCAATTACAAATCACAAAAAGTTGTAGCAGTTGGCGAGGACGGAACTCGGACCGCTTGGTATAAGCAGTCGCTCTCGAACCCACTACGCCAAAGTGACCGATGCTATGTTGATTGAAATAGATGTTCTCAAAATACAGCTAAATAAACGTTATTATGACAAACGTATGAACCTTCACATTTTATTTTGCTTCCACCGTCGCTTTTTGTAAACGACTTTTAATTACACAAGAAATTGAAACACTTTCTTTTATATATTTAGTTAATTGTTTCACATGTTTTTATCGTTATAAGCACTGCACTGGTAGTTTTATCGTTCTATAGGGTCAAATTGATGGATTTTAAATGTAAACAAACTGTTATTCCACTGTATATTAAAATAGTTATTTTATGCACTTTCCTCGAAAATATTGCTACGATAACACTTATACTTGGTTATTGGACTATTTCACTTCTATTTTGCTATTTATTTACGAATTAACTGTGTTTTGAGTAATTTTAAATCAATTAAATAGGCAGAGTTTATGTTACGCGTAACACTAGCGCCACCATGATAAAACGTCTATCTTACTATGAAACCGAGCGGCGCATTGGCATCACTACGCGACGCTTCCCGCCTCCATCTTTACTTTGCAACAGAGCGCGCCCACAACCAGTCGTAATTCTAATTTTATTTCGTTGTATTGCCACCAAGGCTGTATACCTATTTTTTATAAAACTGTAAACGAATCATTATAGTATGATTTATCAAAGTCCAGTGTATCATTGAAGTCACCAAGTACTTACCTACAGAACACACAAAAGACATAAATACAGGGAAAATCGAGACAAAATGCTAAACTCACACAGTGTCGTTGTGACACTGTGTGAGTTTAGCATTTTGGAGTTTGGACTGCGGAGACACCAGAACAGTCCTAATTTCGGCGTCAGCAGCATGGGTGACTTAGATGACGTCCCAACGAGCCACTGAAACCTTTGAAGCGGCTGAATCTCGCAGACGTCCTGTTGCTGAAATGGCAGCACAGGGACGTCAAACATTTACAAGAAATACGTGGGAGGTGTTTAAGAAGCTGCATTTGAGTATGACGAGTCTCTTGATTATGAAAGTCACAAGTTTCCTATATAAATAGAAGCGATGAGATGAAGAATGCAGATTTTGCGGCAGGTATGTTTTGCTCGGGCGGCAAAGTAGCCATTCCTTCTATAGACGAGCCAGTTGAACCTTTGAGAGAACTTTTGTCGAACCAGATGTGTTTGAGTGAAACAGATGAGTCTCGTTGTTTACTAAGAAGTATAAGAAAACGCAATACGTGCTTTCATATGACTGCTATTGGAGCAGATAAAATTATCTGAATGTCAGGATTTTGCCCGACCTTTGCAATACAGGGACAAGTTTATCATCGAATCGGTTCTTTTACTTCCTATCGCCAGTTCAAAACATATCGATAATTATTATCTATGTACTATATTCTAATCCTGTCAGTTTTTATTTTTTGCTGCTACCGAACGAGAAGGGAAATCGCTATATTAAGAGAGACCCTCTACAAAAATAATGATATGGTATGCATATTGTTATTTTTGTAGTGACATTATAAAAACGAAAAAACTTCTGTTTGTCTGTTTGCTTATCCGTGTGAATGTATGTGTCACGGCTAATCTGCTGAGCCGTTTGTGATAAAATTAAATATGGATAGTCTGAAGCCTGGGGAATGATTATAGGCTACTTTTTTATTAATAGATAAACCATGCGGGCGAAGCCGCGGGCGAATGCTAGTAATATTATAAATGTGATTGTTTGGGTGTTTGTTAATCAATCACGCGTAAACCGTTGCACAGATTTGGATGAAAATTTGTACACAGACAGACCTTTTCCTGAATTATAAAACATATAGGATAATTTTAATCCCGATAAAGTGTTCCCTGTTCTAAAGAAATTTAAGGGTAGTTCATCTGTTTTTCATGTGATAATATTGAAAACGACTAGGCTTACTTTACGGATTACCATTTGCTTTAAGAATAGCAATAGTTGTCTGGTTTCATTTTACGGCTATTCTTACTGACTCTGATTTGTTTTGTAATGCGGTTTTATTGTTATTTGATTTTATTTAAATTTCGATTTTTTTTTATTTGTTTTCATAAAGAGTTCATTTGCAGTTCCCTGGTTTTAACCTATCATAAGTTCGAAAAATATTTGACTGAATTTAGTTCCTACCGAAGCCTTTCAACGAAATGATGATATGGTTTCGTTTTTTTACTTTATCAAAATCACGTCTGCCACTGTACAGACAGCGTCATCAACTGCTTACCCCCTATCCGAAGAAAATTGTATGCGTGGGGGGTCAGCAGTTGACGACGCTGTCTGTACCAGTTGACCTATCATCAATTCGATTTTAGTCGTTAGTCCGACATTTCATTTGGTCGAACAACTTTCTACCGAAGTTACACTCAACCGATATACCATTTGTTCGAAGTATTATGTTTCCGTATATTCATTATACTAATAACCATTATTATCAGGCATTCAGGCACCATTCTAAGCGTAGATAGACACTAAAAAAAATAGTAAAAAAAAATTGTGCATAATTTTATCATAATTGATATTTGCTGTTAATTGCAATTGGTTGTCATTTTACTATTTTTTCGTTAATTAACAATAATGGTTTTAGGTGGTCCCAGTAAGAAGCATGCAAACAAGGAGGCTTGCTTCAAGTATACAGCGTGCAAGTAGGCATGCAACATGCAAGCAGGCATGCAGCATGCAAGCAAGCATGTAGCGTGCAAACAAGCATTTTTTCTGTCACGGCTTCGTCACGCAGATGGTTGTAACGCTCACCACCGCGGCGGCGGGCCTTCAAACCGCCTGCTCCTCAGCTCGCGGGCCGCCCAACCCTGCCGCGCCTACGCTTAAATTACACTCTAGGAGTACGGCAGACAAGACTGCTTGAAGTTGGTTTTGCAGCGATTCGTTTCTGTCACAAAATTTTGTAGCACAACATCATTTCGCAAATGAAAAAAGTTCAAAAGAGGCTTCGTCCAAAAAACTATTTTGTAAATCGGTGAAATATAGTTCGGAAAAATAATACCTATGAAGTATTAAACTCCGATGATCTAAAAATATGTCAAATAATGCATATAGCAAAAACGTCGTCCGGCAAAAACCGCCACACACGAGGCAGTTCTAACAGCTACCTTCACCTATTCGCATGGAAGATAGATCTGGATCTGGATTGCCCAATAATGTGGTACTGGACCTGTTTTTACACAATCAAGCATAATCTATTGGGCGATTATTTGGATAAAATTCTATCTTGGGAAAGTTACTTGAGTCTATAAATATTACTCAAAATATGCGATTTTCCAGAAGCTTTCCGTTGGAACAATTTATTCGACCACCTGGTTGTATTGTAGGTACCACAGGTAAGCTAAATATTGTACCACTATATGTAAGTGACTTCAGGACATGATAATTGTTTAATTATATTGAATAACAAATAAATTTAAAATAAAAAAATAACATGGTTTAATAAATTATACTCTTTAGGGTACTTTATATTATGGTATTTATTTATATATTATAAAAAAATTGCCAACAAAAATTAAATCAATATTTTTAGACAAAGTATAAAAAATTCACATAAAAGACACATAACGACAAGAAACATATACCTATGCTTGGGATGGTCTAAACATACGGTACATTACTCAAAATCGAATCCTATTATAAGCACGTCGTATTTGTTTACCAATTAAATGACCTTATTTAACAAGTTAAGAAAACATGCGTTACATGTTTTTTTTTTATTATTATTATAAAACGAACGAACGGTTTAATGGCTACATTGAACCGTTCGTTCGTTTTATTCGCAGTAGCTACAGCCTGCTGTTACAGCTCCTGCGAATAAAACATTGTGATCCAAATAAATAACATTAAAAAAGTTCAAAATGCGGTATTTGATTTACAAATACCGTTTCATGAGCTCTTCGGTGCTTTAACTGAAGGGTTGGTTGTGAGCAACAGTACCCTTCAGCACCCTTCAGTGCTTCGGTGCGCCATTAGGTGGGTTGGCTGGCATGCCGTATGGTGGGTAGTTCGGTGCGCCATATGGAGTGTTGCCTGGCATGCCGTTTGGTGGGTAGTTCGATGCGCCATATATAGGGTTGCCCGGCACGCCATATGGAGTGTTGCCCGGCATGCCGTATGGTGGGTAGTTCTTTGTGCCACTAGGAGGGTTGGCCGGCATGCCGTATGGTGGGTAGTTCGGTGCGCCATACGGAGTGTTGCCTGGCATGCCGTTTGGTGGGTAATTCGATGCGCCATATGGAGGGTTGCCCGACACGCCATATGAAGTGTTGCTCGGCGTGCCGTATGGTGGGTAGTTCGTTGTGCCATTAGGAGCGTTGGCCGGCATGCCGTATGGTGGGTAGTTCGGTGCGCCATGTGGAGGGTTGCCCGGCATGCCATATGGTGAGCCATATGGAGTGTTGCCCGGCATGCCGTATGGTGGGTAGTTTGTTGTGCCATTAGGAGGGTTGGCCGGCATGCCGTATGGTGGGTAGTTCGGTACGCCATATGGAGTGTTGCCCGGCATGCTGTATGGTGGGTAGTTCGATGCGCCATATGGAGGGTAGTTTGGCATGTTTGGCATGCCGTATGGCAATAATACCATAACATAGCCATAATATGGTGGCATGCCATACGAATTGATCGGCATGCTCCACGTATTTGTGGGGTATCCTAGCGCACCGTTATGTGTTTCTTTATTTGTAGGTGTTGGAGGTGGCTCACTTGATTCCAGGGTATAGTTAAAATGATCGGATTCGTTGTAATTTTTGGAGTCATTACTCGTTTTTTGATCACTAACCAAGGGTAACCCTTTGCCGTAAAATCCCAGTGTCTTGGTTTTGTTCAATTCACCTGAAATTACGTTACATTAAACCATTATATTATTATCTGATAAGAGTGTGTTTAATAGATGGCAGCCAACATGAGTATGCGCGAAAAATTGATAAATCGCAAGATCGCTATTCGAACTGATACCTAATAATACCAGCCTATTATTGTCACAACGCAGGGCAAAGGTCTCTTATCATACAGAGAAGGAACGATTTTAGAAATATTTATTATTGGTCCATGTTTCCTCACGATGTTTTACTCCACCGATATTAGTGATGCCCAAGATAAACTTAGAAACTACACATGAAATTGAAACAAAAAATAACAAAAAATGTCGTTATGGCTTTACGGTTTAGGCGGCCTCTCATGCATGATGTTATGGGTTCGAAACCGGGCAAGTAGGTACTAATGTGACTTCTTCAATTCAAGTCTTGAACTTGCCCAGGGTGAAATAATATCTTTTGCAGACGATACTGCCCTTTGTTTTGCTGCTAATACATGGGAAGAGGCTTTCAGTGCTGCACAGCGGGGCTTCGACATCGTGGGAGAGTGGCTTCAGAGTAATATTCTTACATTAAATGTAGACAAAACCAAGTACATCTGCTTCAGCATTAAAAATGTAACAGCAGAAGGCATTGTGCGAAATAACATATCGCACAAGTGTCACTACGAAAAAAATTGCACGTGTCCTTCACTGGAACGCGTGCATACTATTAAATATCTAGGAGTTAACATAGATAGCAAGCTCAATTTTAAGGAACACGTTAGGCTGCTATGTTGTAGAATACGAAAGCTCATATATGTCTTTGTCTGAAGCACATTGTTGACTTTAAGTTGCTGAAGCAGATATACTATGCCCTGTGTCAATCGCTTCTAACATATTTTCTATCATCTTGGGGAGGGACATCAAAAACCACTTTGAAGTCTATCGAGGTCGCCCAGCGTGCAATACTGAAAGTCGCGTCGTACAAGCCTATCCGATACTCAACAACAACTCTTTACGAAGAATGGGAAGTCATGACCGTGAGACAATTATATATACTGAGCGTTGTCCTCCTGCAACACAGTAAAATAAGCTACAACCCACTTATCCTCCAAAAACGAAGAAAAGATATAGTTTGCGGTAGAACTAACGTGCTCAAAACTAAATTTAGTCAACGCTTTGCTCACTCTTTTGGTCCATTAATTTACAATAGGTTAAACAGAATCCTTAATATATTATATACCCGCTTACAAAAATGCAATGCAAGAAGAAACTTACCGAACACCTGAAAAGTCTTACCTATGAACAGACTGAACTTCTTTTATACACAGAATCTTAATAAAAAACTGATATAATACAACATACCATACATTTCTCATATCATACACACACATGTGCGCATGCGCACTCACACCACAACACACAGCAGAACACTAGACAACACCAGACACCCTCTTACACATCAGACACGTACATTCCCATCCCACACAAATAAGAGGACGTGCATGCAAACACTACACAAACATTATTTAATGTTTGTGTAGTGTTTGTATATGTTAAATTGGTTATTACACAACATTAATGAAATCATGCTTATGGCTATTTTATATGTATAATATTCGAGGGGTTTGGCGCCGATAGCCGAAATACAGGCTCTGCCTAGTTCGGTTACAGATGACTACACCAATTAATCTGATCTAAATTAGCCTGTGAAAATATTTTGTAACTTATGCCTAAGAATCTTTAAATACACATTATTATTATTATTTATTATTATATGTAGTTTCTAGATTTATCTTGGACATCATTGACATCATATTATTATTATTTTTTGCACGCACACGTACTGGCAATACCGCCAGACTCTTCGGCACATTCCCAGATGACTGCGATGTGGAGGAATTTATTGATGCCCTATTATATTAGTTTTTTAGTTGAATGTTATAGGTTTTTCTTTTTTAAATCTAAATCTACATAAAAATATGACTTTTCGAAAAATAAGATAAATGATAATCTATTAAATAATAATATAATAATAATATGTGGGGACATTTTCACACACGGCCATCTGACCCCAAACTAGGGAGACCCTGTACTATGGGTGTCAGACAGCTGATATACATACACAAATACATTTTTTTTTTTTGTAAATACATACATATATAGATAAACAACACCCAGACACAAGGCAAATACAAGTGCTCATCACACAAATATTTACCCTGGGCGGGAATCGAACCCGCAACACGCTGCGCAGCAGTCGATCGCTCAGCCACTGCGCCAACCGTGTCGCCAATCTATCTATCTTATATATATCTTATATCTGTAAATATATAAATTATTTGCTGAAATGTATGTAAGCCCATAACTTCCGAACGGCTGGACCAAATTGGATAATTCTTTTTATTTGTGTTCGTTTTTGTCAGGAGAAGGTTTGTGGTGTAATTATAATAACATTTTAGGTAGAGTAGGGTAGGGTAGGTAGTAGGTAGGTAACTAGGATAGGGTAAGGTAGGGTTGGTAGGTAGGTAGGGTAGGGTAGGGTTGGTAGGTAGGTAGGGTGGGTAGGTAAGTAGGGTAGTAGGTAGGTAGGTAGGTAGGGTAGGGTAGGTAGGTAGTTTGGTAGGGTAGATAGATAGGGACAGGACAACGTCTGTCAGGTCATCTAGTCAACAATAAAATTATTAACAAATAATATTCAATTATTTGTTAATTTGGTTTGCACGCACACAATGCTCTGCTGGCTTTCATTGAGTTTAGTTATACTAAAACGAGCCAACCCACAATCTCTCAATGATGAAATCAATTACGTAAAACTAATTCAGTACTTTGCTAAATATTTTAAAACAGTTCAATAGTATTCAGAAACTTTGCTTAAAATAATTTTAAAATTAATCAACCATTTAGTCCCTAAATATTGCTAACACCTGATAAAATATCAGAAAAAATGAAATAAAATGACAATGCCAGATCCTGCCCCACCCATTTACAGAAAATGTAATTTAATAAAATAATTGTAATGATCATAGAATCTTATTATAATCAATTGTTTTGCTTTAGAACTTACGATTTTGCGAACTTGCGTTCTTGGTTTGTTTCCACGAGACAGGCTCGAGTGTGGAGTTGTGTGGAGTTCATTAGCAAAATGCTTCCTTTGTGTCTTATATTTGTTTTTTTGGAGACCCTAATTGATAATGTAGACTATTGTAGATTATAAGGAAATGTAAAGAACTTTTTTGTTGGCAAATGAACAACATTATTATTATAACTTGCGGATTACAAATCAATGCTAAGAAGAATGCAAATACAGTTTTTGTATTTAAACAGAAACGGCAAGTTCTGCAGCCATTAAGACTTATGTTTAGTTATCAGCAATGAATAAGCAGTAAGATGCTACATATTGCAAGCTTGTACTTGACTTTTATTGAGTGGGGCAAAGTTCTATAGAGTTTCTGGCATTGTCCACGTTGATTGGTTCGTTTTGGCACATCTACCATAACTGAATAATAAAAAATGAATTGTACCTATATACCCACGACAGTAGAATTTATTTAAAAGCACCACGGTCAGGAAAACGAAAATCTGAAAAAAATACAAAAAAAAATATATTTTGTATGCACTAAGTATTTCAGTTCAAACAAAAAGTTTTACAGTGGTTTTAAATTCAAAAAACATGTTTTTCAATGCAGAAAAGGCGCGAGTATTAATCACCACGCTTGGTCAAAACGGATCGGCGATTTTAGACTTACATTAAATATAAGTCCTCACGATGTTTCAAATAGACTAGAACACAATGGAAAGTGGTTCATTCCTTTTGGAGTTACGATGAGTCGATGACACGAGCAGACTGGTCAAAGCAAAAACACTTGTTTTCCTTTGAGGTTGAAAACGAATGAAAAATACGTGACGAAGGGTGTCTCATTGTCTAAGATAGGTACCCAACCGTTCTGCGGGAAACATATTTTAAAATATTCGAGATAACAATTTTTTTCAAATGCCTAATGATTCAAAAACTGGTTCTTTTAGTTTTTGTTTCCAGGGCGTTACACACTATTTTAAATACAAGCAAAATAAAATAATAAACACTTACAAGTAACTTCATTGTTTGCGTATCATTAAGTACTAAGTATCACAAAAAACTAACGAAAAAAAATATTATTCAGAGCTTTAAATAGTATGCTGATATCTTTAAAGTGATAATTACAATTCGGTTTTCCCACCACTTCGTCCGCGTGAATGTCGGTTATCGCGAATGTAGACGAAGTCGCTTATGAAAAAGTAGCCTATGTCCTTCCCCAAGGTTCAAGCTATCTTCGTTACAAATTTCATCAAAACCGGATCAGCCGTTTCGTCGTAAAAACGTAACAGACATACAAAATTACTTTTTATAATATTCGTATACGGTTGGCGTCAAGTGGGCGTAGTACCTGAGTGCTGCGCTGCATCTCGCCCGCCGCCGCCGCGCACCGGTTCGATTTGTGCACGGAACCAATATTTGTATTGCCTACAGTTGTTCCAAGTTCAGTAGTATATGTTTGTAAAGAATCATGGCAGGATTTGTTTAAAAACATTAAGATGTTTAGAGAAGTTATAATTTTAATTCTTATATTCTTAGGTACCTATAGAGTACCTTCAGGCATTTACAATAATTTTAAAACCCCTGCAAAAAAATTTAGTAGTTTAACGAAAAGTGACAGTTACTGACAGTAATAGTGACACTGGCAGCCGGCGTTTCGCAGTTCTTACTCTGAAATTGCTTCGTTTTATGGAAAATAATATCACAAATAATGATTATTTTTTTCCACACACTTGTCACATCACTTGTCTGCCAATTTGATAGATCCGTTAACGACGCTTGTCTCTTTCTTGTTTTTTATAAATACAAAATGAGCATCGAGATAAAACGAAAAAGTGTTATTTTCTTTTCGTAATATTTTAATTACGGCGATCCCCAAGACTCCTGCCAAGCGTGGGGATTGTGGCAACCCCCACGCAATGAAAAGAATAAATAACCCACGGCCCCCAGTCCCCGGCAGCTCCACTATTCCCGGCCTCAGTGGCGGGTCAGGTAACGGTGAAGCAGGGGGTGCTAAGAATCTCTGGCAGAAGTCCCGCTATCACCCCCAACGGACTTTGGCCCTGGCAACACATGACGTACGCACATTGAGGACTGACGAGAGGGTCAGGACACGAGAATCCTGGATTCCGGCAACATGCTCTTCTTCCGGGAAGGAGATCAGAAATCCCAGGGTGATGTTGGGTTTCTCGTTCGTAAGCCCCTCGTTAACAACGTAGTGAAGGTCGAGAGTGTGTCGAGCAGGGTAGCATACCTTATACTCAGAATCACCGATCGGTATTTGTTGAAGGTCATACAGGTACTGGGGAGGTAATGGGGGACTTCAATGCAAAGGTAGGCACACGGAATGGCGATGAGTTAAGAGTGGGGACATATGGATATGGACAGCGAAACCAGAGCGATCAGAGGCTGGTTGACTTCATGGAAAAAGAGGGACTCTATTCAATGAACTCCTTTTTCCAGAAGCGACCGACTAGAAAGTGGACCTGGATAAGCCCCAATGGTTCCATTAAAAATGAGATCGACTTCATCATGACGACCAAGAAGCGAATATTCAATGATGTCTCTGTTATCGGCAGGGTGAAAACCGGTAGCGATCACTGTATTGTCAGAGGCACATTGAATATCGATGTTAAGCTTGAGAGATCACGTCTGGTGAAGTCCACGCTCCGCCCTAATCCTGCCCAGATCGCCAGGTGATGATGGAATCACGACGAAACTTCTGCGAGCGGGTGAAAAACCAGTACTTTTAGTCCTCCAGAAGTTGTTTGATTCCGTCATACTTCACGGTACTACCTGCCCTACTGTGGTGGTGCTCTTCTTCAAAAAAGGTGACAATACCTTATTGAAGAATTACAGACCCATCTTACTCTTGAGCCATGTATACAAGCATTACGAATCGTCTCGGACGCAGGTTTGATGACTTCCAGCCTCCCGAACAAGCCGGTTTCCGAAAAGGCTTCAGCACCATAGACCACATCCATACGCTCCACCAGATTATACAGAAGACCGAGAAGTATAATCGGCCATTATGTCTAGCATTTGTGGACTATGAAAAAGCATTTGAATCAATCGAAACCTGGGCGGTGTTACAGTCTCTTCAGCGATGCCGTATCGACTATAGGTATATCGAAGTGCTGGAGTGTTTGTATAGAAACGCCACTATGTCGATCCGATTACAGAACGAGAGTACGAAACCAATCCAATTGCAAAGGGGCGTGAGACAGGGTGACGTCAATTCTCGGAAACTGTTCACGAACGCATTTGAGGACGTTTTTAAGCTCTTGGACTGGGACGGATTTGGCATCAACATCGATGGCGAATACATCACTCACCTTCGTTTTGCCGATGATATAGTCATCATGGCTGAGTCGATGGAGGATATTAACACTATGCTCAGGGACCTCAGTAACGTCTCTCAACAGGTGGGTCTAAAAATGATTATGGACAAGACGAAAATTATGTCGAATGTCCATGTTCCACCCGTACCGGTAGTTGTTGGGAACGATACTCTCGAAGTTGTCGAGCAATATGTTTACGTCGGACAAACTGTCCAACTAGGTAGGTCCAACTTCGACAAAGAGGTCGCCCGAAGAATCCAACTCGGATGGGCAGCGTTCGGGAAACTACGAGATATCTTTTCGTCAAAAATTCCACAGTGCCTAAAGACGAGGGTGTGCCTGCAACCAGTGTGTGTTGCCAGTGTTGACTTATGGTACAGAGACGTGGTCTTTAACTGCTGGCCTGCTACAAAAGCTCAAAGTCACGCAGCGAGCAATGGAGAGAGCTATGTTCGGAGTATCTTTGCGTGATAAAATCCGGAACGAGGAAACCCGCCGAAGAACTAAGGTCACCGACATAGCTCTCATTTGCAAGTTAAAGTGGCAATGGGCAGGCCACATCGCTCGAAGAACCGATAACCGATTGGGAAGAAAGGTTCTCGAGTGGCGACCACGAACCGGAAGATGCAGCGTTGGCAGGCCTCCCACCAGATGGACCGACGACATCGTTAAGGTCGTGGGTAACCGGTGGATGTAAGCGGCAGGTTTCCGCTCGTTGTGGCGTTCTATGGGGGGGGGCCTTTGTTCAGCAGTGGACGTCTTCCGGCTGATGATGATGATGATGATGAATATTTTAATTATGTATTTTAATATAGTTAGTTTAAAAATATGGTAGGTAAGTATATCAATCTACTCCCGGTAAGGTACATATAGTATGTAACAAATGTATCCAACTTACGAGTATGTCTGTAGAAATTTACAGAAAACAGTTACATTTGCGGTATAAAAATAACGTAAAATTATTTTATAATAATTAGTGCTTATTGTGACATAGGTACTTAAACGTTTTCCTCTTTTGAGACCCTTTTGGTATAAGCATCATAATGCTCCACAATTAGAATTTCGTCCGAATTTCACATGGTCAGCAGTGCTATTCTGTATTACAATCTCCCTTGGTGAACACCTAGGTGAAGTGAGCTGTCATCCATCGCAAAGCTAGGGATTGACAAAGCAGACGGACGGATGACAGCTCACTTCACCTATTCTGTAGCCAGGCCAAAGAAAACTGACTGAAACATCTGACATACAAGTCATAACCAAATTATTAATATTGTATTTCAGGTATATATGATAACGAAACGTTTCTAGACGTCCACTGTTGAACGAAAGCCTCCCGGGGGGGGGGGGGGGGGGTCACAGGCGTCTTGGGGATCGCAGTGAAGTTGTTAAGTACACGGAAGCCGCTGCTGTTCGACCTCCGGATCTTCCCTTTGAAGTGTAAGTCATACAAATGTTTAATAATAGGTTTAGTGTCAAAAGCTATTTTTATCGCTGCAACAAATGCGATTTTCGTAGTTCTAAGTATCACTACTGACGCACAAAGTATGAGTGTGTGGTTTTTTCGGGGTAATTTTAGTGATAATTTAGTAATGAGGATTCAGTTAAATGCAATTAAAAAAATGATAAAAGCAAAACAGATTTATCACTTGTTTTATTTTTAGTTGTAATTTGCTTTATCAGTAAAGACGTTGACCACGGGTCATTTTTTATATAGTAAATAATACAAGCAATTTGCCTTCGACTTTGTCTGCGTAGATTTTCCTTACATATTCAACATCCATGCAAGGGGTGGCTATAAAAAAAAACCTCCTGTATATTGACTTAGGTTGGCATTCGTGTCAAGTTTCAATTTCATTTTTTAATCTTCTTCTAATAGTGCCCCTCCAACTAGTGAAGCTTAACAGTCAGGTCATTTCTCGTTGTCTCCAGCGAGGCGGAAAAGCTCGGCTTTACTCGCGATCCCAGTCCATTCCCTGATATTACGCAACCAAGACCGTCTCCGACCTACTCTTCTTTTTCCTGCGACCTTGGATTATAGCCGGCGTTAATCGATCAACGTCGACCGATACAATCAACCGGCAATCGTTTGATTTGTTAGTCGAACGGTATCCGTCGATCAGCCAAAGCTACCACAGCAATCGATCAACATCGATCGATGTCGACCGATGGCATAGATTGATGATCGATCGATTGGTGTAGCAACACCCTTAAAAGCACAGAACTTGCCTCATCTCACACAGAGAAGGCATAAGCATTTATCACCACCCTTGCGCAAGGCGAATTAGCGATTTCAGACCTATATTAATTATAATAGGCAAAGAAAAATAAAAAAATGGGCAAAAACACGAAAGATACCTTTGAGCTCTTAGGTATCTTTTGTGTCTTGCACATGCCCTAAATATGCAACTTTTTTCTTTGTCTGCAAAAGTTCAACGGACAATCCGCCGTAGAACCTCCTCATTGGTGCCCGCTGAGTCCAAGTTATAGCCAGCATGCGTCTATAGCACCACACCTCAAACGCTTCTATACGTTTACTGAGATTTTTCTTTATTGTCCAAGATTCTCATTCGTATATAATGATAGGCCAGATATAACAGTGCAAAAGACGAGTACGTATGGGAATCTTTCAGTTTTGCTTTTATAGGACCTTGTTTATGTTCTTGAAGGCACTTTTAGGTATTTCAATCCTAGTTTATATCTCTAGTTCGCTGTCCCAACTTTCAGTAAGCCAAGTGCCTAATAGTAGATTGTTATACTAGGAGCTAAAATTACCCATTATATATGAGGTAGTTTTACCCCCGAGCTTTAGCGAGGGAGTAAATAGAAACCTAGATTTAATGGGTTTTAGCGCCGTGTGTTACACTATACTTTTCACTACGATTGCGAGAAAATAAAACAATCCAATACAATATGAAATATTAGGTCTTTACATATGAAATTGCCGCTCGGTATCAAAAAATTAAAAATAACATTTTTAAAAGAAATTATATATTTAGTCAATCGAAGTATGTACCATTGTTATCGATACACTTTCGCCATTTTATCGGGAGCTCATTGATCCCTTTGGTAAAAAAATCCTGGGAGCGAGAATCGATGAACTGCTTGAAGGCTGTTTAAACTGCCTCATCAGAATTGATTTTTTTTCCTTGTAAAAAGTTGTCCAAATTTCGGAATAAATGGTAATCGTTTGGGGCAAGATCTGGAGAGTATGGTGGGTGACGCAGAGTTTCCAGTCGCAGCTCCTCTAACTTGGCGACCGTCTGATGTGCAGTATGTGGTCGAGCATTATCCTGAAGGAGCAATGGGCTAGAGCAATTGACCAATCTCGGTTGTTTAATGGTGAGCTTTTCCATCATTGTTTGCAACTGTTGACAATACATGTCTGCAGTAATCGTTTGGCCTGATCTCATGAAGCTGTAGTGGATGACACCAGCACAGGACCACCAAACACTAACTAGAATCTTCTTTTTGGTCAGTTTTCGCTTGGGGCAAGGTTTTGCCGGTTTTCTAGGGTTAAGCCATTGTGATGATCGCTTGCGATTATCGTACACGATCCACTTCTCATCACAAGTGACAGTACGATTTAAAATTCCCTGATTATTGTGACGATTGAGCAAGGAAGCGCAGCAACCGACGCGTGTTTGTTGGTGTGTTTCAGTCAATTCGTACGGTACCCACTTTTCGAGCTTTTTTACTTTTCCAATTTGACGCAAATGGATAGTGATTGTTTTGTCACTTACTCCAAAGGCTGCTGCTAATTCAGAAGTGGTTTGAGATGGATCCGCTTCAACTATCGCCTTTAATTCTTCATTATTCACTTGAGTATACGGTCGTCCACGAGGCTCATTTTGTAAATCAAAATTTCCAGAACGGAAACGTTGAAACCAAAAACGCACCGTTCGTTCGTTAGCGGTGCTTGGCCCGTACACGTCGTTAATCCTTCGAGCCGTTTCTGCTGCACTGGTGCCACGGTAGAACTCATATTCGTAAATATCGCGAATTTTTAATTTCTCCATTGTTGTTGCAATAGCAATTTTCAAGCCCAAACAAATGACGATAAAACAAATGAAACACGAATTTTAAAACAATATTCTTTAGTCTTTATTTTGAAATAATTTTGAATTTGGAATTCCTAATCAAACACAAAATATTTGATTTCAAAGTTGCCAGTATTAAGTATCGGCAATTTCATATGTAAGGACCTAATATGTAGTTTATTTTATTAAATTTTATTTATTAAAAATTAAATGTACAATTTTTACAATTCTGGATATTTAACGAGATGTGATTGTCCTCTGTGAAGATGAATGTTGAGTTGTCTGTGGGGTAAACGTGGGAGATACACGTAGTTCCAGGTTGGAGGGTCCCTCGTTCGGATGTTCTGGATAGAGAATCAGCTCAGTTGACTCATCTCTTGATGTCGGTCGTGAAAATACGATTTTCCAAGTTTCTGTCATGACAAATAACGGATTTTCAATATATACTTTCATCACCTATTTACCACCTTAGGGGTGTAATTTCCTAAAATATTGAAACACTTGTTTTTCATTTTTAATCAAAAATCTGTATATACTAAATTCCAAGTCTGAATCTTCAAAAATGACAAAGTTTCACACAAACTTTCATCCCCAATTTTACACCTTTAGGGGTTGAATTTACAAAGATGCTTTTTAAATGCTTGCCTACATCATGAAAGGAAGCCGTGTGCAAAATTTACGTTCCTGGTTTCAGTACTTTCGACTGTGTGCTGGTACGTCAGTCAGTCAGTCAGTGTCTCCTTTTATATATATAGTAGAAGATAATGTAATATGTCATCTTCTATTTATAATTTACTTAGTCAGTATCGGTTAATTTCTCGTGCGAGACTGTAGTCTGCTGTTACAAAAATGAAATTGTTTGTAAGTGTTATTGTTTTAAGATTATCTTTGTTGATACTAGTTTTTGCCTACGACTTCCGTAAGAATGTCGGTGGAAGCAGACTATGACATACACAAAAAGCGAACTCGGAATCTAGGGACCTAATCTACATTAGGTCCCTAGATTCCGACCTCGCTTTTTGTATAATTTTATTGGTACAGTCGTGATCAGGTCACAAACAGACAGACAGAGCTACTTTCGCATTTATATTATACTAGTGACCCGGCCCGGCTTCGCTCGGGTAATCGCAATGTAGATTAAACCTTCCTTATGAATCACTCATATATTGATGAAAACAGCTTTAAAATCCTTTGCGGAGTTTTAAGATCTAAGCGTACGTACAGACAGCGAGTGCAACTTTGTTTTAAGCCCACAGTCACAGACGTAGCTATAATATATATCTTTATTACGTCACCAAAATATGTGGACAGGTATAGCAATATAATATATTTCAAAAATGTGAAACAAACGACGACCGCAGGCGTAATAAGGGCGAAAATATATCATTATATTATAGCTATAGCTACGTATACTAATATATATTATAGCTACGTATGTGACGGGCTTTATGAAGGAGTGGTCGTCTACTGTATTATTAATTGTAATTATGTGAACACTATGTGTCTGTACATCATTTAGCTGTCATTTCTTAACTTGTAATGCTTTGTACATACTATAATATATGATTTTTATATATGGTACATCGTATTCACGTAACAGAATATGTTATAATTCTTGTAAATGCAAATTATAAACAATATTCTTTTTAAAAAAGTATGTATAGAGTTTTTTGCCCATTCTTCTCCATACGAAACTACCATTTGGAATGGGCAATTAATGGTTTAATTGAAATAAATGATTTGACTTTGACTTTATGCTATGTAAAGAAACGTAAATTATGATAATTATGTTAATGTGATTTTTCTAAGCACTTAGATATCTTTTTTTGTATTGAGTACGCAGAAGATAAAAGTGCAAAAGTGTCGTTTAAATTGACTGCCGAGACCAAAATTCGGCCGGGATGATATTAAAGCAATAAATACCTAGTACAATTCTGTAATTGAACTTTGATCACTAACGGTGTAATTTTGTTACAGGTGTGCTTTTTTCTTGTTTCGCTGATTTGGCAAGAATACCAGTGTGAGTACCAAACTACTTATTTATTTACAGCGCTGTAAATAAATAAGTAGTTTTATCCCCGCATGTATCCAATATTTGTATAGCCTACAAGTAAAGTTGTTCCAAGCATGGTTGTTAGTGTGTGTCAGTTTAAATGTTTGTAAACGCACTCAAGATACAGAAAAAAAACTAAGTATGGTACAGCGTTTACCGTTTACCCAATAACGTTAACAAATAAACAAAAAAAGATTAAAAATATTTGAAATTAGCTTTTGCCTGGGAAATTGACCGAGTCATTAATCATTTTATAATTTATTATAAAAACCTATAACACTCAGGAATAACGTAGGTTCCTATTGTAGAAAAAAAAAAAAAAAAATCAAATGCGCAGTTTCGTATATTACCTGCTACATCCAGACTTACAAAATTTATCTTTTTATAATAATTATATTAATTATAACGGCCTGTAATTGCCAACATGAGTCACACACAATCAATCAGTCCATGGAGTTTTCTCAAAAACAGAAGTAGTTGGCCATGTTTGTTTATCACATCGCTGATTTTAATTCTAATTTGTCCGTATGGTGTCAGACGTAAAGAATAGCACCATCCCATATCTTCCCGTGGGTGACGTAGGGGGCGACTAAGGGACGTACCAGAGAATGGGCCGCAGCGTTCTCTGAGCATTTGTAACAACCATACTGCGATCGCCGATCCGCCTGCCAAGCGTGGCGATTATAGCAAAACCCCCCCTTGGGGGAGGCCTATGTCCAGCAGTGGACGTCATTCGGCTGAAATCTTGATTATGATGATGATGATTTTAAACTAAGTAATTGATGATAAGTTGAAGGTCCAGACAATCCCCAACATGTTATTCTTTGCAGTGGTTTTGTGATAAAATTATAAACTTTGCCAGGGTTGAACTCAAGCCAGGCTTATATTTGACATACGAAACATGTAACCTTCAAATCACTACAGGCTATCTCTATCTAAAGTTAATTTTATTTATTCCAGGTTTGGACCCACCATGTCTGGACTGCTTGTTGGGAGGCAGTAGCTATGGCCTTCAAAATAAATACGAGAATGGACCGGTATTGACACCAACACGATTTCCACAAAATACATACACACCACACACAAATAAATACGAGAGTGGACCGGTATTCAAACCAACACGATTTCCACAAAATACATACACTCCACATACAAATAAATACGAGAGTGGATCGGTATTGAAACCAACACGATTTCCACAACATTCATACTCACCACATACAAATAAATACAATAGCAGACCTGCATTTAAACCAACACGATTTCCACAACATACATACACACCACATACAAATAAATACAATAGCAGACCTGCATTTAAACCAACACGATTTCCACAACATACATACACACCACATACAAATAAATACAATAGCAGACCTGCATTTAAACCAACACGATTTCCACAACATATATACACACCACATACAAATAAATACGAGAGTGGACCGGTATTGAAACCAACACGATTTCCACAACATACATATACACCACATTCAAATAAATACAATAACAGACCTGTATTTAAACCAACACGATTTCCACCTGACACAAACGTACCGCATACAAATAAATACGAGAGTGGACCGGTATTGAAACCAACACGATTTCCACAAGACACATACACACCTTATACAAATAAATACGATAGTAGACCTGTATTTAAACCAACACGATTTCCACCAGACACAAACACACAACATACAAATAAATATGAGAGTGGACCAGCATTTGAACCAACACAATTTCCACAAGACACATACACACCTTATGCAAATAGATACGATAGTAGACATGTATTTAAACCAACACAATTTCCAACAGACACATACACACCACATACAAATAAAGACGAGAGTGGAACGGTATTTAAACCAACACGATTTTCACCAGGCACATACACACTACATACAAATAAATACGAGAGTGGACCGGTATTTACACCAACAAAATTTTCACCAGACACACACACACCACATCTACAACACGGGGACACGCTACAGTTTAGAACGCCATTCGTTCCGCGGATTCACCCAGCTTCATACGATTATGGACTACATGACGCCTCATATTACAAAACAAAGTTCTTTTCGATGTTCCCATTTTTTAACCATGGAAAACAAGATAGACGGCACGGCACTCTGCACCCAATGTTGCAGCAAACACTAAATGGGATACTGACCGGTTTGCCAAACCTTGCACCAAACTTGGGATCAAACGTGGCACCAAACGGCAGACCAGTAGAAACACCAGAAGAAAATGAGGAAGCCAAACAGAAGGAAAAGCTGTTCTTTGTCACACCGAATGGCATTCGGGAGACTCCTGTCAAACCTCTCGACAATGCCACACAGGAACATTTCATGACTAGCTCTTAAGACAATTCTCCGTTCTATGTAATAAATTATTCAGTAATCATTGTTGCAAATAAATAAAAAGCAATTAATTCTCCAAGAAACCTATTGCACAGCTACTAGATCCAACAGCTGTTTCTTTTGTGTTTCAGCTATACGTGGTTAATGTAATGATGTTCTCCTTGTAATCTTGGGTTTTGAACTAAAATATTCGTATACATGTGTTATTTCCTTTTCCTTTACCTACCTACTTACTGTCTCTTGAAACCTCTTGTTAACTTGCATCTTACTAGGTTTAAACCCACGAGCCTGCTTACGTATTAAGAACTGAATATGAGATTCACAAAAACTGGATCGATGCGTAAACCTAAACCTTGTATTTTAATACGATGGCTTTACGACTTATAACTGTTTTGGGAAGTACCTAACACATGTCGTCACGTGTATTGACACACATAGAAATCTGATGCTATTTCACAGCATAAGGTTAGCCCCTCTTCTGAACTTCCTCAACTGCCCCTTATTGATGACGGGCCTTCAGACGGAGACCTGACCTGAGAGACTGCTCTCTATATCCATTCAGTAGTATAACTATAGCACCATGTGCAGGAGCTCGTCCTGGGAAAGATTCACTACAGGTACCTACCCGTACCTACTTCTGCCACGCAGTGATGCACGCGCTAAGCAGTGATGCTGTGTTTTGGTTTGAAGGGAACGTACACTGGTCTAATTACAGTCACATGAGACAATTCAGTTTTGTCTCAGGGATGGCAAAGCTTCAGCGAGGCCTCTGGTATTGCAGATTTCTGAAGGCGACGATGATCAATAAACATCTGGTGAGCCGTCGACTATCTTGATCTCCCAAGACAACAACAAAACTATTGCTTTTCCATTTCCGGAGTAAAACCTAGTTTTTGTTCTTTTATTGATTGGAAAGTATGACTATTCGGCACTCTAGCCACACCGTAGCATAGACCGCTACGATATGGCTACGACGTAGCACAGTGCTACGATCCCGTTTATCGTTTGTATGTACCAGACCTCGGAAGTTGGCGCTCAACAATCAATTTAACCCGCCATTGGTGACGCATAAATCTTTATTTCAAGCAAAAAAAAACTCATATACGGTTAGTAACAAAATTCCTAGACCTAAGTATTAGTAATTAATGATATAGTAGGACGGTGTATGTAGACTACAGCAGTGAACTATATACGGACAGTTCACTCTGTCAGCTATCATATTCAAGACCCTGTTGGGGCTGGCCGTGACCCGTGCTACTAGCGATGCCGCGCGCTTGCGCATTGTAGAATAAAAACAGTCTACACGCACCGCCGCAAACATACCTGACGCACTGCAACGCCATGGATCCCCATCAGTTTTCTGAATGCGTTATTGAATTGGACATTGGTTCCATACGATGCCTGCGAATATTTCTCCCACAAGCTGCACGTGTAGGGCTATGTAGAATGCTTTAAAGAGCGTCACCTTCACGTCGGCAGTACAACGTACTAAACCTGCGGGCTATCATATTCGCATGCACGGACAGAGCCCTTCGCTCCCTTTCAATGTCAGCATTGTCTTCTCGAGCCGCGACTTGAATAGAGCTCTACTCTGCTTCATCTCGTCATACACTCGACCGGTAGATGGTTTTCCAAATAATAACCATATCTGGAAACTCTGCCTAGCCGGTCTGTGAGCGTAACTGACGTGCTTACTCCAGCCTGTAACTTGAGTATTTTTCTTACGACTAACATACTTATTATATGCACTACAGATTGATGACTCACTAAGAGCATAAACAATATCTGAATACAGCTTATCAATGGCAGCCCTGTGGGTGGCCTCAACACAAAATATATCACCAATTAATTCTTCTGGAAAATCAATTAGCTTTAATCGTTTGTGATACTCATTAGAATATAATTTAATTTGTTCCTTGATTCTTTCCCCCCAAACAATTTCATTATGAGTAATTGTTTTACCAGGAATATTAGGTGCTAATAAATTGAATTTACTTTCTAATATCATAGGGTAATGGTCAGACCACAGCACGTCGTTATTTAGGTGAACATCAATCACGGAAGTTAATGCTGATTGCGTGACTATGCAGTGGTCTAACCATCGCCTGGATCCATGTGCGTCACTCATAAAAGTATCATTCGCTCGCTCCAGCCTATCCATGTCAACTACACTCCATGTATGTTCTTCACAAAAGCTAGACAACTCATTCATAAACAAAGAATTAGGATGCGCAATAAAATCTCCCATAACAAATACTGATTCTATACTACAATCATCTACTACTGCACTCACCGTACCAAGGCAGACCGTGAAGTCCGGTAAGTTATCGTTCATATCCGTAGGCATATATATGCTCATCACTATTATAGGCCTATTATTAGTCACTATTTTTATTGCACACACACGAGGATTATCGCACTGTAATACTGACACATTTTGAAATTCACTACTCCTCCATAACAGAGCAACACCGCCGTAGGGTCTTTCGCGTAACATGCCAGCTGTCGTGTCCACAGCTGGCGTTCCCGTAGCACTAAACTTATCGTCAATGGTGCAAAGATAAGTTCATCTGGCTGCAACCATGTCTCTTGCAAAGCATGTCTTGTTGAATTACATCGGAAGGCCTACACAGTTACTTTATGCTGTTTACAGACCTTTTCACGCTTTTACAGTTAAATGAGGCCATTGTGTACAACTTATCCATTATGTTCTATAATATGGCCGTCGTTATTCGAAAGAATATTCGTGTATCTTTGCTTGTAATGCACGAATCTCCTAAAAATTATGCCTTGCGGCCACAAATTTTCATCGAAAAGTAAAGGTACCTTGTAGTCTGACACGAAAAACTTGTATTCCTTGTGGTCCTTCTGTTCTTTTGTATTGACAATATCTAAGAAAACTAACTCTTGGGTCTTAGATATGATATAACTTATAATATCGGCTTCCGAAGTGTCGATACGTACATTGCTTATAAATATAGCCGACTTTTTTATGGCAGCCTTAAATCCGACTGTCTCAAAAGCGACTCCGGTCTGCCCCCTGTACCGGTAATTCGGTTTTTTCTTCCGATTTACATATTGCCAGCCATTAGTTTTCTCATTTCGTGTTTTTTGAGTAAACATTTCTTTACTTGGTACACTCACTACTGACGGCGCAGGTGCTCGCGGCGATAAGCTTTCGATAATCATATCTTCGAATCGAGAAACTCTCTCCATCTAAATGGCCCTTTAACATGATGAAAAAACTTTGTTCGACCTGGGAACCGAACCTATGACCTCTTCATAGTTAGTAGCAATGCTTTTAGTCCACTAGACATACGAGGCAGTTCACCGCGGTTCACAGCGAATCTTGTATGACATTCTCGCCAGCGATTATGTCATACAAGATTCGCTAATAATTTACGCTAGGCGATATATTACTGCGACTGTTTACACAGCGAATATTATAGTAAGAAGATTCTTGCTTACGAGTTCTCGACTTATATAAACACGATCTCGTATGACATTTTTTCAAGTTCATACGAGTATCGTACAAATCGGTTTGAACCGTTTTGAGTGCGAGACTTGCCATTCGAGTTCAGTGATTACTACGGTATTGTTCTCAAAATGACACAAAAATCATTCAAATTTGGTACTACCGATAATGTTTATTGAAATTTATAGCAATTACGTGTTTGTGGAATACAGCGAATGGGCATTATTAATATTATACTTACCTATGTCATTAAATGTCTCTTAAACTTCCAAATGTAATTCAAGACACTAAGTATTAGATGCTCAAAAAGTGTTTCTTCTCGCTATCCATTTTTTAACATAACCTCTTTTTTCCGTTTTCTTAGTAATTCGTGTTTAAGAAGAGTAGATATAATTAAAACACCCGCTCGGACGTGTCGCCAACCGGTTCAAGCAACGTCGCGCCGTACGACTCGGGCGCCGCCCCAGTGCGCGCCGCCGCCTCCGCTGCCAAACCCGCGGTCTGGCTCACTACCTCTGATGGACTATTTACTTGATAAACAGAATCGCTGCTGATCTACTAACTCGAATTCTGCGACTTAACACAAGTACGTCGATTGCTGTTTTTCTTAGGGGACGTTGTGTAAGATCCGTTACTTATGTCATCCTTCTTAGAATATTTCATATTATAGATTTGATATTTCACTGATACTATCCAAACAAGTGATGTTTCCTTCATGAATTGTTTCACTGCGACAACGATTTGAATATGAGGACTTCGATGTATTCGACAATCTTGTAATCTCCAGTTTTATTTCGTTCAGCTGTTTGTGTGTGACAAATCTAGTTTTCACATCTTTTAGCTCCGTTTGTAGAATAATCATATCTTTGTGGCGTCCAGATGGTAGAACGTAAGCGACGGCAGTTTTTCTAGATCTGTGGCCCCAAACACTGGCACCACGTTGGGATCTGTTCTTTTGAAAAACGATATAATATCTTTTATATTTCGGTTTTCTTTTACTTGTTTTATGCGAACAATTTTGCGCTTGTTAGTAGGTACCGATTCAAAAAGAAACGACTCTGATCGTTTGACTTCATCACTACTAAACGACGATACACATATCTTTATGAAAGTTATTTCGTCACACACAGAAAGCTTGTTTTGAACAAACGCCAATAACTCATCGATCACTATGTTGCACGTATTACACTTCACAGTCGACGACATCGCGAATCGACCGATACACGCAACCATCACGTTGAAACGCGCGCGCGCGACTTATAATACGATACAAATACTACAAATGCTGTAATATACAAATACTGGCTTACAAATACTTATTTGTCAATATCATTGTATTGTGAACCTGCAATACTGAGTCTTAATAATGTTAATAAGGTATTCATTTCTCAGCATTTAGGGTACAGTCGCCAGCCGGGCTAACATGCGCAGCGTGACAACTGAGTTGTCACTCTTGTTTTACCGATTTTTGTCTACAATTCTGACGTCATCCTAAACTCTAACATGCACGACAAACACGATAAAAGACAGTTTGACACTTTTTTCTTGCAACGAGATACCGATGTTTTAAGTTATTAAAAACAAATCATTTTCATCATAGCAACACATTTTAGAAGATTCTTTTATTTTTGTTTAGTTTTTTTGTGAAAAAGACTTTATTAAAATGTTTTTTCTTGATATTAGATTAGCATGACAAGTTAGAGACATCTTAGGAAAAGGGAAAGTTGGGTTATATTATCTAATCATGTAACATTGTAATATGTCAAAAATTTGTGGTATTTTGTAAAATAACTAATCACCACACATGCCATACGCTTATGATATTGCAATGTTGTTAATCACCACACTTGGCAAAAGGACGGGCGATGAGTAGGTAATCTCATTTTTTGATAAAGCAAGGGCATATTACAATAATTACCATAAGTAAAACCGGTTGGGGAGGTCTGTAGAGTGAAACAACAGGAAATACTGTTAAGTATATATTTGGAAAGTTATAAAGAGTAATCTAAGAATAACGTGGAAAAAACAATATTGTATCAAACCATAACTCACTTGTCGTGTAGTAGACAGTTTCTATCTAGCCAGTGCTAGTACATGCAGGTGATATATCTTCAACAAAACCTATGATATTGAAATTTTGTTAATCACTATACTTATCAAAAGGACTGGCGATCTCATCAACATGCAGCTGAGGATGAATTTGATACTATAATCATAAGCACAAAGTTTTTAATCACGACCCTTGAAAAAGAAACTGGTGATTGCAATGTATTGCGAAAGCTTATATTTATAGAGAGGTGATTACTGAATAGGCTGCTCATGGAAGAGACTACCGGGTACTGTTTACAGTTCCACTAAACTTGTAACGAACCAATCGCTATAAGTAGCATCATAGAACCCCCCCCCCCCCCTTCTCTCCTCCGCACAGCCCGCCATGTTATAGTTTCATTTATTGTATTAATACGTAACTTATTTTGTCGATTCTTGTCGTCGAAATGACAGAAGAAATCGAGATAATCTCATGTTAAAGTGTCAAAGGTCGACAAAAATATGGTGAAATATAGTGCCATATTAGGGTTTGTAGACAAAATATCATGTTTGACAGAACGAGCCGAGTATTTTGTATAGGAATATTGGCGGCAAACGACAAAACAGACAGAAATTACAAAATTTTATCTATGCGACAGTGACAAAATACTCGCGCGTGCATGTTGGGCCTGCAGGAGAGGAGATGATGGAAGGGAATTACCAGGGTCGTCGAATATAGTTGATATATACGTAGAAACCGAGCCATGGAGAGAACTATACTCGGAATTTTGGGCGATAGAATACGGAACGAGGAAATTCGCCAAAAACTAAGGTCACCGATATAGCTTTCAGAATATGCAAGTTGAAGTGCAATGCGCAGTCCACATAGCTCGAAGAACCGATAACGATAACATTTGTCCCCTCAGTGAATTCATTAGAAATGCATTGTTTATATTTATTTATTTATTTATTTAAGAAGTATGGAAGACTTACAGCTAAACAAAACAAAATAAAAATGGTAAATGAAACAGACAGCCAATTACAAGTCTTCACTTATAAAAACAGACTGGCAAAGATGGTGTGAACAACACAGTACTGCCCACACACAAAAAAATAAACAGGATAACATCAAAGCTTAAACTTAAACATACTAAACTTACTATACTTACTATACTACTACACTACTACTCTACTATACTTATTATATACCATATATTACTAAATATATATTATACTAATAGGTATTTAACAATAATTACCTTATGTAAAAAAGGTAAGGCTCAGGCACCTTCTGGCCGTAGACACACTTGTCGAAAAAAGATCAAAATCGTGCTGTTTACACAATTTATTAAACCTTTTGCTTGCACGCACAATAAACGTATTCTGCCTGTAGTTGGTGGAGGTAAATGGAACACGTAACGGAGGGTACCATCTCATCGACCTTCCGGGAACGTTAAAGGAAAATTTTGAATGGGTATCGGAACTATTAATGTTGTTGATAAAAATTTTAAACAGTAAAAGACAGTCAGAGGTTTCTCGACGGTTCGTTAGGGGTAAAATATGATACTTCTTACAGAGGTTGAGGTAATCTTCAGATCGGTAGGGTACTTTCTGATGATAACACAAATACTTAAAGAATCTTTTTTGGATGCTCTCTATACGATCAATGTATTTGTGATAACATGGGTTCCAAACCTCAGAGGCGTACTCCAAGTGGCTTCTAACATAAGTACAGAATAAGATTTTTAGAGTTTTGGCTTGTGTGAAGCACTTGGATAGACGCATTATGAAGCCTAGTGACTTGGATGCTTTGGCTACTATGGCCTTGACATGAAGTTCAAACGTGAGTTTGGGATCATGATACACCCCCAGATCTCGGATGGAATTCGATCTAGGTAGTACTTGATCACCCAGGGTATACGATGTGGCTATGACTGAATGCTTTCGAGAATATGTTAAAACCGAGCATTTAGTAGGGTTGAGATCTAGCTTATTTCTTAGACAATAATCCTCCAAACGATATAAATCCTCCTGAAGCGCAATCATGTCCACCTGAGATGATATTGTGGCATAGATTTTCATATCATCAGCGAAACACAGCAATTTGGATGAAGTCAGGCAAGAGTCGATGTCGTTGATGTAAATGATGAAAAGCAATGGGCCGAGCAATGAACCCTGGGGCACTCCACTGGGAACAGGCACCCAACCAGACATATAATTGCTTAATACTACTGCTTGGGACCTGTTCTCCAGATAAGAAGAGAACCATCTGAGCAAGTCACCTCGTATTCCCATACCACATAACTTCGCTAGCAGGATGTCGTGGTCGATTCGATCAAAGGCCTTACTATAATCAGTATACACAACATCGTCCTGCTTACCGTTATCCATGGCTTCCGTTATAAAATCATTGAGGAGGATTAAGTTGGTATATGGATAATATGTATACAGTTACATAGTTACAGATGTTACTAACAAACAATTATTTTATTCATAAATTTATCGCATTATAAGCCCATTAGCCCATAATTAATAGTAGATGTAAGATAGAGAAAATAAATAAACATGGCTGTCTTCCGGCTGATGTCTTGGAAACCGATTGTTTTTTTTTACGAATAAAATTTAATTTGATTATTGAACTGTTTATTCTCTATTAATTTTATTTAGTTTTTATTCAAAAACATCTGATATTTTCCGGAGTAACTTAGGTTACTTTTATTTTAGAAAAAATCAGGGTTCTGCGAAATATTTAAACCTCGCTGATAGCCGACAATCACACGGACGAAGTTGCGGGCATCACCGAGCATTATAGGTACATTATAAGAATATTAAATAGTCATGACATTTCGTATTAAGCATCCCGTCAGATACTATACGGATCGAAAAATTTCAGTGTACGCGTGTTTCCTCGGTCTGTCTGTAACTGTGTCGCATAAACAGCGAGCCGGACGCTCGGTCTCCCACTGCGTCGACTGCCGGGAGGACACGGCTTGGCATACGCTGGCAGAGTGTGCCGTTTGGGAGGAGCCGTGCCGTGCCCTCGTCTCAGAAGTAGGCAGTGACCGGTTGCTGTCGGCCGTGGTCGAGTCGATGGTCGACAGCGCAGAGTCCTGGGACGCGGTGGTTTCAGTCTGCGAAACTATCATGTCGCAGAAGGAAGCTGCGCAAAGGGAGAGGGACATCTCTACCTCCAACCCGGCCCGCAGCAGGCGCACCGGACGTCGGGGGAGGGCGGACAACGCCCTTTTCCGGCCCCCCTTAATGGGTGCAGGGGCGGCAGACTCGGGGACGTCTGTCGCCCCCCACATACATCAAGACCCAAGGTGGGGACCCCCGTCGGGGGTTGCAGAAGTATCTCCAGTTCCCGCGACCCCCGACGTAGGTGTGAGATGAAACACCGTAGTGGTTTTAGCTAGTACGAGTCCGGCACACCTCCCCGTCTTCCCCGGACGGGGGATAGTCCATGAAGATTTCCCAACGACAAAAAAAAAAGGTCTTTGTCGGTCAGGGCTAATATGTTAACACGTAGTTTTGTGCGTTGTTAGAGGGAGGTAAAAATTTAATAACACCCTTTAGAGCTGTGCTTAAGCCTGTGGGCGAAGTGTAGTCGTACGACGTACAACGCCCTCCGCGTCCAGTTCAATAACGCGTTTAGGGCGATGGTGGGGCTTCCCCGCTACTGCAGCACCTCGGGTATGTTCACAGAGGCGCGCACCGACTGTTTCCACATTACGATGTGCAAGCGGTAGGGTCCCGGCGATGATCGCATCACCAACTGCTTATCCCATTAAAATTTCTTCGGATAGGGGGTAAGCAGTTGATGACGCTGACTGTACATCCGGCAATACTGTGGTAGGCCTATTGTTACTCAGTTAGCGTGATCTATTTGTTTCTCGACATTGCAGTTTTTGCATGATATCTCTGTGAGTCCTGTTCCTGAAAATAAACTTTGTTTTTATTGTTGATTAATACATTTTTTCCTAAATTGCAGCCTTGTTTTTCTCGATCCCCAAAATTGTATCAACTTTGAATGAAGCACATAATAATCTTGAAGTTTTGATATCGATCGCTACATAACTATATGTCAGTGTGAAACGAGAGTGGAGCTAGTCTAGGTATAATAATAATAATGATAATACCAGCCTTTTACTATCCTACTGCAGGGCAAAGGTCTCTTCTCATACAGAGAAGGCAAGAGCATTGATCACCAACGTAACTTAATTCGAATTGGCGATTTCAGACTTATATTAATCATAGGTACGGTAGGCCTAGCCAAGTTACAAAAGTTTCGTATCGTGTCTCTTTCTACAATAATTAACGCCTCGTCGTAATCCATTTACGATTTGTGATCTCGTGACTTATCGTTGAGATGACGTCAATCAAATCAATCAAATCAAATCAAAATGTTTTATTTCATTATTACACGTCGTACAGTATACAGTTACTGTTGGTGGCGTCTCCTTTTAAGCATATAGATGCCTGTGCCAGGAGGCGCCGCTCTTTTATATCTTACAATTAGTGCAATATGTTACTAAACAAAGATTTATTAAATTAATATTTTTATTTATTTATTTTCCTTAGTCTGTTAGTGCATGCATGTGTATGTGTGTGTGTGTGTGTGTGTGTGTGTGTGTGTGTGTATGTGTGTGTGTGGTTGTTTTATACAGAAGCGGTTTTACCTTATATTTAATAGAAGATTCTCTACTTCATCGTAGCATAACTTGTGTATCCAGTTAATCAGCAAAGATTTGCATACTTTAAACGGTTTAGTATGTATATATATTTCTTTATTTATTTTATTATATAAGAAAGATGAGCGTTTGACATACGGAAAATTTGTAAATTCTGTTTTTACAAAAGGGGTGAAATCAATATTATGTTTTCTTCTCCTAGCTAATACATTAGGATCTAAGTTTAGGGATTTATATTTTTTCAACACTATGTGTATAATTTATAATTTTCGGACTGACAACAAATTACTTATTTGGTATAGCTTATAGGTGGGAAAGGTCCTTTTTTTGAAGTACATTACTTTTATTAGTGTCCGTTGCGACGCGCTCTTTCAACATCAAGAAAATGTGATTTACGCGCGCCCCCCCCCCCCCCCCCCCAAATGGAGATACAATATGTTATTACGGATTGAACTAGCGAGATATACACTTCGTTTAGAAGGTTTTTTGCTGAGTTACTCCTTGGGACTACGTGTCGTAATGCTTTGAACATTCAAATAAATTTCCGTATTCTTGCATTAATTTGTTCAATTTGAGGATACCAGGACAGGCTTTGATCCAACATTATACCTAAGTACTTTATGTGATTAACTTTACTGATGGTTGGACAATTGCAGTCGCAATCAACCGTCCTTCCACACTCGTGTATTTTAATGTTGAAATTAGGTTCTGGTTGGACATTTTTATAAATTGAGAAGCAGATATAATTTGTTTTGCTCGTGTTTAACGTAAGGAGATTTGTTTTTAGCCATGAAGCCACCTGTAACATACCTTTTTCTGTGTTGGTTTTAGTTTCAGCCCAAGTAGAGCCAGTGAAGACAATTGCGGTGTCATCGGCATACGAAAATATTATTGCTTTATTGATTGTCATACTACATAAGTCGTTTATGTATATTAAGAACAGGGTTGGACCCAGAACGCTTCCTTGAGGTACGCTGCATGTTACATCAGTGTCCTCACTGACAAAATTATCTAGCTTAACATTCTGTTTTCTATTTGTCAGGTAATCGGTAAATATAGATAGTTGTGTATCTCTAATACCAATTTTTTCTAGTTTTTGGAGAAGGATGGGGATAGAGACCGTGTCGAAGGTCTTTTTTAGGTCTATAAAAACCGATAAACATCTATTTCCTTTGTCGAGTTCTTCTGTTAGTACTGAAGTTAAAGACGTAATAGCATCTTCCGTAGAAATACCACGCCTAAAGCCAAACCGAGTTGGAGACAGAATGTTGTTGGTGTGAAGATAGCTTAATAATCTGGAATTTAAAAGTTTTTCTAACATATTTGCTATAACAGGAATAACCAAAATTGGTCTACAGTTATTAACGTCATTCTCCTGCCCACCCTTGTAAATGGGGGTTATTATTGTTTTCTTTAATAAAAAGAATTAGGGAAGGTGCCTTGTTTAAAAGATTAGCTAAATGTGTTATAATTGGTATTATTTCTTGTTTTACATGTTTAAGATACCTAGTCAAATATGAACGCGCAAGACTCATTAAAAAAATACTTTTATTTAAGAATTACACGAGTGCTCTGCATGAGCTTTACAATGAGATAGAACACTTAAGTCTAGATTACATTGGCTTAAATACTACTGAAACATATGTATGTGTGTATCTGTGGCTGGACCTCGCATATGGCCAGTAACAGATATAGATCAGATATCTAATTGGTTTGGTCATCATTAATTTTATTGTAATGAATAATTTGTCACATGATTATAATGGCTACCTGGTACAGGTGGGTGGTATTACATAACACTAATTTACTAATACAGTGCGGGGCAAGGGTTGGCTACGCATAACTCCTCCCTCCGTAAGTGCAAAATCATCATTCAAGGGTTCATCACGAGATTGATGATTTTGATTAAGTTTACGTAATAATATACATCTGTAACGATACATAGTTACAACCAGAATAAAAAGTAAAATAAGGTAAATTAGAATAGTTCCTAAGCTAACACTGTGCACATTCACAAAATGCTTTTCAATATTTATCACTTCACTGTCACTTTTTAATGCGTGTGATAAAAACTGTAGATTTTTCAGGTTGATCTCATCTAGGCTGACTGTTTGTCGTAGTACGATGTCCTCTGGTGCTATAATACTGGGTAGGTGTATAGATGGTGAGCTTCGTTGTTGTACCAATCTTAACTTCACATGCTTTGTTAAGTGTTATAATGTATGTGCCCATGATGCTGTGCTGATTTCTGACGTTGTCACAGTATTCCGTTAGGTATGTTGGAAAACCTGTGAAAATTATCCAAGAGTCTGGTTGTATAGATTTTATCTTAATAACAGATGCGTTGACTGGAAAAGGTAGACACGATGTTATCTTCGCAGAAAATGTCATCAAGTCTTTGATGCACTTGTTTTCTTCCTCCGGTGACACGTTGCTCTCGTAACAAAGGAATTTTCCTTCGTCTATTTCTCTGCAAGGCTGGGAGAGCGATACTGTTAAAATAAAAATAGTAAACAGATAAATCTGCACCTTATAATAATATAATCTGTGCTTAACTTTGTTAATTTTTACACTATGTTTTTTACCTCTCTCTACTCTGTGGTCATCACTAGAAAGTTGCATTGTATTTTCTTATAAAATAAAGTTTAACTATAAATGATTAGAAAGTGATATTTTCATTTAATATTAATAGGTTATGGGCCCAGAAAGTCCGATAAATAAAATCAGTGCAAAAAGTAATAAAATAAAGTGTGAAAAACATTTTCGTAAAATACCTAACCTATAAAGGCAACGTGCTCAGTTTAAAGAACAAAATTTTTACTTTGATTCGAAATCAACATGTCCACAAGTAATCAACTGGCATTAATTGAGAAATTAACCGGCCGTGATAATTATTCCACATGGCGTTTTGCTGTTAGAACGTATTTACAGCATGAAGAGTTATGGGATTGCGTGGAATGTGAAAATTCGAGTACAATTGACAAAAAGCGGGACACTAAAGCCAGATCGAAAATAATACTTCTTGTCGATCCTATAAATTATATTCATATTCAAGAATCAAGCACTGCGAAGGAAGTTTGGGAAAATTTATCTCGTGCTTTCGATGACTCCGGGCTAACACGCCGAGTTGGTCTGCTGCGGGACTTATGCAATACTACACTAGCTGGATGTCTAAATGTAGAGGATTATGTCAGTAAAATAATGACAACAGCCCACAAGTTGAGGAACATTGGCTTTAATGTAGATGACGAGTGGTTAGGCACACTTTTGCTATCCGGCCTGCCAGAATGCTACAAGCCAATGATAATGGCCCTTGAGAGTTCAGGTACGAAGATTTCCTCTGACTCAGTGAAATCTAAAATATTACAAGATGTCAAACAAACTGAAAGTGATTCATCGGCTCTGGCTACAAGTCAGAAGTTTCACAACAAAAATAAAAGGTTTTCTAAAGGCCCCCGCTGCTATACATGCAACAAATACGGTCATAAAAGTCCTGAGTGCAAATCATCTAAAACAAAAAAGGATCAGAAGAATACAAATAATCAAAACAGTTCATCTTATGCTGCTGTATTTATAGCTTCTTCCGAATACTCTGATGCCTGGTATGTTGATTCTGGTGCTTCTGTACACATGACCAAACACAATAATATGTTCATTGAAGAAACAACTCCACACATTAAAACCATTAAAGTTGCAAATAATAAAACACTGCCTGTTCAAAGCTCTGGAAAAATAAGCTTGAGTGTTTATGATGAAAGAGGCCAACAAAATAAAATATTGTTTACAAATGTGTTATATGTACCTGAACTGGCTACAAACCTGCTGTCAGTAAGTCAAATTATTAATAATGGTGGCCAAGTAAAGTTTAATAAAAGTGGCTGTGTTATTCTTAATAGAAAGAATGTCACAGTAGCAACAGCTAGCTTAATAAATAATATGTACCGATTGAACATGCCTGGTGGCTATGCATGCATATCAGATATTATTGAGCAAGACACTTACCTGTGGCACCAGAGGATGGGGCATCTGAACTTTCAGACCATGAAGAAACTGGCTGAGAATACCGCAGATTTAAACTTAAGTCAAGTTAAAGATAATGTTAAGTGTATAACGTGTCAGGAAGGAAAACAAACACGTCTGCCTTTTAAAAGTCAAGGGTCTCAGAGCAAAGATCTACTTGAATTGATACACTCGGATGTCTGCGGACCGATGGAAACTCAGTCTTTAGGTAAAGCCAGATATTTTGTCACATTCCTAGATGACTACTCGAAGAAAATATTTGTGTATACCATGCACAACAAGTCGGAAGTCTTCGATAAGTTTAAAGAATTCAAAAAGCAAGTTGAGAATCAGTTAAATCGCAGTATTAAAATTCTCAGATCAGACAATGGACTTGAATATGTTAATGAAAAGTTTTCAAATTTTCTCAAAGATGCTGGTATAATACATCAAACAACTACACCTTACACTCCAGAACAAAATGGTAAAGCTGAACGCATGAACAGAACTCTAATAGAAAGAGCAAGATGTATGTTATTAAATGCCAACTTACCAAAGATTTATTGGGCTGAAGCAATTAATACAGCTGCATACATTATCAACCGCTCTCCAACAAAATCTCTGTCATATAAAACCCCAGAAGAGATGTGGACTGGTCAGAAACCTAAAGTCAGCCATATGCGTACATTTGGTTGTGAGGCAATGGTTCATTTACCAAGAGAAAAGAGAAAGAAGTTGGATTCTAAATCTCAAAAATCTATCTTTATTGGTTACTGTGAGAACTCTAAAGGATATCGATTCATATTACCTAATTCAAGAACTGCAATAAAAAGTAGAGATGCAATATTTTTAGAGTCAACAGTTAAAAGAGATTATGTACCAATTGAATTAACTTCAAATGAAAACAGTAATAAAATTAAAGATAACATAGAAGAAATTTCAAGTGATGACTCATTTGACACTGTGACTGAAGGAAAATCACAGTCAGACAGCGAGTACATCCCTGATGAAAGTATAGAATCTTCACCTGAAAGGAATATAACAATTAGAACAAGAAGACAATGTTTAAATGCTCAGAAACAAAAAGAAAGTTCTTACCTGTGTTGTGAAGATAAATTATCAGAAAATGAAGTTCCTGATAGCTATGAAAAGGCATTAACATCTATTGATGCTACAAAATGGATAAAATCAATAAAAGAAGAGCTTGATTCTCATCACCAAAACAATACTTGGACATTAGTTGATAAAACTCCCAATATGCGATTGATTGGATGTAAATGGGTGTTTCGAATCAAAGAAGAACCTTCAGGTCCACATTATAAGTCCAGGTTATGTGCAAAAGGATACTCACAAACCAAAGGTATTGATTACCAAGAAACATTTTCTCCAACTGTCAGGTATGATTCCATACGTCTATTACTCTCAGAAGCTGCCCAACACAATCTTCAGATAATTCAGTTAGATATTAAAACAGCTTTTTTATATGGTGAGCTTGAAGAAGACATATACATGACATTACCCGAGGGTTTAACCTGTGATACTAACAAGGTATGTAAACTCAATAAATCACTATATGGTTTAAAACAAGCTCCTAGATGCTGGAACTCAAAATTTGATGCTGTTTTAAAGAAGTTTGGGCTAGTCAATAGTAAAGCTGATCAATGTGTGTATGTTGGTAATATTAATGGAGCAAAATGTTATCTGTGTTTGTATGTTGATGATGGACTATTATTTGCTAAAGATGTATCTACTTTAAAGGGATTAATTAATGACTTACAATCCATATTTGAAGTAAAAACCTGTTCACTGAGGAATTTTGTTGGTGTTGAGATACAGAAATATGACAAGTACATTTTTATACATCAGTCAATCTATGTTGAGAAGCTGTTAAATAAATTTAATATGTATAATTGTAAACCTAACAGCATTCCAGTTGACCCACATATGAAGTTGGAAAAAGGAGAAGGAGAAACAGAACAGAATATTCCATATCGAGAGGCAGTTGGATCATTGATGCACCTAGCTACCGTAAGCAGACCTGATATTTCATTTGCAGTAAGCCTGGTGAGTCGATTTTTAAACTGTTACAATGAAACACATTGGAATGCTGTGAAGAAAATTCTTAAATATTTAAAAGAGACTAAAGATTATGGTCTATGCTACACACCAACATCAGGGCCCAATGTAGTTATTGGCTACAGTGATGCAGATTACGCTAACGACCCTAGCTCAAGACGATCAGTCACAGGATATGTCTTTACTAAAAATGGAGCAGCTGTGACTTGGGCTTGTCAAAGACAACAGACAGTGGCCCTTTCGACCACTGAAGCAGAATTCATGGCAGCCTGTGCGGCCACTAAAGAGGCTATGTGGGTTAAGCAATTACTATGTGACATTGGTGAATTTCACCAAAAATCTGTGTGCTTAAACTTAGATAATCAAAGTGCTATAAGTGTAATTAAAAACATAAACTTTCATAAACGGTGCAAACATATTGACATTAAGTATCATTTTATTAAAGAAAAATACTATGCTAAAGTTATTGACTTGAACTATGTATGTACTAATGAGCAATATGCAGATATTTTTACCAAACCGCTGCCTAAAATAAAGTTTAATTATCTTAGAAATAAAATAGGTATGAACTCTTGTCAAACAGTCAAAAATACTTAATGCTTGTTGTTTCTGATTTTTTTTTGCTTTGTCTCAAATTTAAAATTAATTATTAGAAGGTATTGATTTAGGGGAAGTGTTAAAATAAAAATAGTAAACAGATAAATCTGCACCTTATAATAATATAATCTGTGCTTAACTTTGTTAATTTTTACACTATGTTTTTTACCTCTCTCTACTCTGTGGTCATCACTAGAAAGTTGCATTGTATTTTCTTATAAAATAAAGTTTAACTATAAATGATTAGAAAGTGATATTTTCATTTAATATTAATAGATACTACTTTCGACCCTTTCACAAGGATATGGGAATGTTTGGGAGTAATTAGGAAGGATAGGTTAAGGTGGGAATTATACATGGGAAAAGGATGTAGGGTATAATAATTGTAGACATCTAATTGGACTGTTGGTACTGACATAATAAAAGTTATTTGTTTGCCTTTTACATACGCATTGATATCAATACATCGTTCAATACTAATCAAGTTTTCCATAGTAACGGGAAATGCTAACCTATCTGTTTTCTCAATATCTTTAAGAATATTAAATAATTCAGTTGTATCTAATATAGACTGATGTAATATATTAATTCTACTGAATGAGACTGCTGTGTCCACTTCGTCTAAGCGGGTTAATAATATTTGGAAGTTATGAGTTAACATGTTATAAGATTCAAAAAAAGATCCTTACTTCTTTGGAATTGAGTTTTGGTTAAAATTTCTTCTATTTCTTTAATAGTCTTTTCTAATACTATAAAGTTGTTTCTAGTTGAATTAGTTATATTAACAAATGTGTCGACTATTTCAGAAATTAAAGTAACTTTATTTGTGATTACTTCTTGTTGTGATTGCAGATTGTTTATCAACTTATCATATCTAACTGCATCCTCATTATCTAAGTTTCCTGTAATTGCTTTAATCAAAGATCCAGCAGGATTGATAAGTCCTCTTTTTATTCTAATGTTTGGAGTTAACTGATTGTTTCGTTCTATAGTAATATTCATAATATATTGGGTTTGCAACTCAGCATCAACAAGACTACCGTCTAAAATGTATATACCTAATTTATCTTTCATATAGCTAGAAATCTCATAATACTTTCTTATGTTATAATCTAAATTCTTATGAACTAAATTTAAATCTAATATCTTAATTATATGCCAGTTATAGAGGCTTAGCGATGCTTGTCCTTCTTTAACGGGAAGGATTCACATATTTGTCTTCAATCCTTTGAAGTTGAAGGGCCAGGGTCGTGGTTGCTTGCAACATTACCACCAGAACGAACCTGTGAAGGACGTTTTATGTCTTTAGCGGGTATTTTCTTCGTCTTGCGGGCTTTACTTTGGAATGTTACTGTATTTCTATTTACTTTATCTATAATTGTTGCTTTCTGGTATCTAGGGTTATCTTTGCTACGTCTAGTGTTAACTCCTTTCATATAAATGGTATCCCCTATTGCAATGTCAAATTGTTTATCTCCCCCTCGTTTGTCTTTTGTTTTTTCTTTAGATTGTATAATTTTATTTGTTAAATATTTATATAGATATTTAGTTTGCTTGACATGGTCGTTTACTAACTGTTGAGTGTAATTTTTATCGAAATCTACTGTAAAAGTATTTGATGCGTTGGTATGTCCGAAGACCGTATGTTCAAACGGTGTTAAACCAGTAGCTGAATGAATTGATTGATTATATGACATGATAGCATATGTCATAACGGATGCGGCATCGGTTATTTTCCTGTCATATTTTGCTAATCTATAAATTTCGATAATAGATGAATGGAATCGTTCTACTAGTCCCATAGAGTTAGGGTTATGTGGCGTACCTATGTGTAAGTCTATCTTATAAAATGTTAACATTTCTTTCAACAGATTGTTGTTGAATTCCGAACCTGGATCTGCGCTAATCTTTGTGGGTACACCGTATGTGCTAAAATACTTTAATAGTGCTCTAATGACTTCTGGTGTGGATCTATTTGATATTTCGTATGCTTGTCCTAGTTTACTAAATGCATCTATGATTGTAAGAAAATAGATTCCTTCAATAGAGAATATATCTATGAAGATCTCTTGAAAAGGTTTTTTTTGGGTTTGAGTTAATTGTAATTCTTTGTATTTCATTTGTTTACAAAGATCACACGAGTTAATTATACTGGCTACGGTTTGGTCTAAATTGTTTCAATAATATGTTCTTTTTAAATGAGCTATTGTTTCTTTAATACCGCGATGACATGTTTTACCAACATGATATTTTAAGACTATGTCTCGCTGTTCGCTTTCGTCCTTTATGTAAACGACTCGTTCAGTACACTCGTAAATACTTACTGAACCCTTTTTAAACAAAGTTGTAATTATATTAGAAAACTGTTTGCGGTGACGTTCGTCTTCGAAGTAAATGTAGTATTTTATTTTAGGGCGAATGTATTCTTTTAGATAATCTTTAATTAATTCAGGTTTATCTATTGGTAAATGTACTTTAAATACTTTTTGTTTGTCTCGGGATAAATTTTTAACACTGTATTTGTTCCTATTCCATGTATAAACAGGTATCTAATTTGGATTCGTATCTATAGCTTCCTTTAATATTGGAATGTCGGAAGAGTCTGTATTGTCTTCTGAATGGATAGTTATTAATGAAGGAGAGTTTGCTCCTTCGTCGGCTGTGATTATTTCACTATCTATCGATGGTATTGAATAAGATGATTTAGATGAAATAGTGATATTGTCATCTTCGTCTGATGAAATAACTATGGTTTGTGAACTATCTGTATTTACTAACATTGAAATATCATCTAAGGCGTTAACTTTAATTCTAGATAATGCATCTGCGTTACTGTTTTGTTTACCTGGTTTATATTTAATTTCGTAATCATATTCTGATAATCTAAGTCTCCATCTAGTGAGTCTACTTCCTGGTTCTTTAATTGAAATTAACCATACCAATGGTCTATGATCACTTAGTATTGTGAATTTTTTACCATATAAATAAGGCCTAAAATGTTTGCATGCCCAAACAACTGCTAACAGTTCCTTTTCTATAGCACTGTAACGTGTTTCGGCGTCATTAAGCGTTCTACTCGCGAAAGCTATCGGTTTGTCACTACCAATTGGACCTTGGGAAAGGACTGCGCGTAAAAAAATAAATAAATAAATAAATATCTTGGGACAACTCACACACGGTCATCTGGTCCCAAGCTAAGCAGAGCTTGTGTTATGGTAACCAGACAACTGATATACATACTTATGTAATTTATAAATACATACATATTATAGATAAACACCCAGACACAGAACAAACAATCATGCTCATCACACAAAGTTTGTCCTGGGTGGGAATCGAACCCACGACCTCCGGCTTAGCAGTCAGGGTCAGTGACCACTAGACCAACAGGCCCGTTAAAAAGTTAGATGCATCCGTTGTTAAAAGAAATGGTTTATCGAAATCTGGAAATTGTAATAATGGTGCATTGGTAAGTAATTCTTTACATTTTTCGAATGCATTTATAAATTCTTTAGTTATTGTTACTTTATTTTTTTTTTTAAGGCAATTTGTTGAAGGCTGTGTTATTTTAGAAAAGTCTTTAATGAATTTACGATAGTATCCTACTAAACCTAAGAAACTCTTTATTTCTGTTGGTGTTTTAGGTAAAGGAAATTGTAAAACTGCTGTAATTTTGTCGTCGTTTGGTTTAAGACCATCCTTCGTTATTGTGTGACCTAAATATAACACTTCTTTCTTGAGAAATTCGCATTTATCTAAAGTAACTAGATAGCTACTAGCTAGGTCTATTGTAGTAAAATAAGATGCTTTTCCTAATCTGTCAAATAAGTCAGTGATGTTAGGTAACGGGTATTTATCATCTATTGTTGTTTCATTGAGTCTCCTATAGTCTATGACCATTCTAAATTTCTGTTCACCTGAAGCGTCCATTTTTTTTGGCACTAGATGTACAGGTGCACTCCAAGGTGAGTGTGATTCTGTAATTACTTGGTTTTCTAGCAATTTATTTACTTGTTTTTGTATTACCTTGTTCAGACTAATAGACTGTCTATATGGACGTATATATATTGGATCTTCATTCATTTTACGAATCCTATGCTTTACTTGGTTGGTGAATGACAACGGTACATGTTCGCAATGAAATATATCTTTATATTCAGTACATAGGTTAGATATTAATGACCTTTCCTCTATGTTTAAATGATCTAGTCTTAGTTTACTCAAATTGTCTTTTAATAGTTTATCTAAATCTGTTTCGTTGTTTAAATTATTTACTAGAGTCTGGCAAATGAAAGTAGACACACGAATTATTTGCAAACTTTTCATATGGCAATGTTTTATTAATGTCAATTTCAATTTGTCAAAACAAGATTGCGTGTTGTTGTTGATTTATTGTGACCTTTCTGAAGCATTTTTCCAAATTAAACATGAATAAAACGATTAAAAGTGGAGTACGGGAGATGTTGTTTCGCATGATTTCGAAGTTTGAAGAAAAACAACAGGAGAAAGACGCCCAATTCAATCAGAAACAAGAATGTTTACGTGTGGTGTTGGATTTCATAGGTTAGTATGACGCTTTGATTTTGAAACTTTGTTGGTATTCGTGATTATTTTTTATGATTTTACAAAAACTATTCCGTGTTTGGTTCACATTCTGTTTAAATAATAATAATAATAATAATAATAATATGTGGGGACATTTTCACACACGGCCATCTGACCCCAAAATAACGTTAAACACCATGTTGTGCATTAATATGCGTTGTGTTGCATTGTGATTTTAAGACAAATTTGTTTTATTTTACAGAAAATTTGGAGGATGTAGCGGGGGTTGATGATATAGTGAAAACTATTGAAAAACTTACTGATTTAGAGCAGAAAGACAGGATAAGAACCCAGAACCAGTACTTGGATGAAATAGCTTCATTCACTGGTAAGTTTTAATAAATACATACATAAGTTTTACATAGATATAATTTACTACATCATTTGCTATAAAACATGCAGCACCTAATAATTCTGTTTCATCATTGTTTACAGAAGTGAGTGTTACAACATTAAAAAGAATAAAAAAGGAAGGTGTGGTAAATGATGGAGTCTGGAATACCCCAGGGAAAAAACGGCCACATAAACCCACAGTGTCTAACCTAGATAGTTTCGATATAGATGCTATTCGGAACAAAATAAACGAATTTTACATAGTTCGAAAACAAGTCCCTACGTTGAGAACTCTATTAGTGGATTTACGAGAAAACAATGGATTTAATGGATGCCGAGAAACTCTTCGCCACATATTATTGTCCAATGGCTATGAATTTAAGAGAAATAAAAATGAGCGTTCTTTGTTAATTGAACGGTATGACATATCTGCCTGGAGACATCGTTTTTTAAGAACCATGGCTTTGAAACGTAGAGAAGGAAAGTCAATCATTTATTGAGATGAGACCTATATTCATAAAAACTACAGGCCGAAGAAGTCTTGGCAAGGTCCATCTACAAGTGGTGCGATTGAAAATGTTTCAACAGGGAAAAGGTACATAATTGTACATGCTGGATCGGAGAAAGGCCCTGTGCCTAACTCATTATTAGTATTTAGCACTAAATCTAAAATGGCAGATTACCACCACGACATGAATGCCGTTAACTTTAATAAATGGCTAAAAGAAAAGCTCATACCCAATTTAAATGAACCAAGTGTATTAGTTATGGATAATGCCAGTTACCATTCAATCATTGTAAATAAAGCTCCTACGTCACAAAATCGCAAAAATGAGATAAGAGAATGGCTTACTTTGAATGATATTCCATTTGAACAATATCACACAAAAGCAGAGCTGCTATGTCTTGTGAAACGAAATACACCAGAACCAGTATATGAACTGATGAACTTCTGAAGCAGAATGGGCATGAGGTATTGCGACTTCCCCCGTACCACTGCGATCTAAATGCCATTGAGCTGGTATGGAGTTTGGCTAAACGTAAAGTGGCAAGTAAAAATATTGCCCTGCCTGCTGTGGAGTTAGAGAAACTTATTAAAGAGTCTTTTGAAAGCATAACTCCATCGGAATGGAAGAAAATGACTGATCATGTAATTCACATTGAAAATAAATATAAAGAAAGGGATAGAATAACAGAAGATAATTTAGAAAGTTTTATTATTCATGTTGGAGATAGTGATTCAAGTGGATCAAATGAATCTTTCCACATGGAAATCCTAGATTCAGATTTTGATTATGGTAGTGAATAAACCAAAATTATTATAGAATATTGTTGTTTTTTTTATTCAGATAATACCACATATTAGGTACCTAGTATTTTTATTCCAACGAAGTAAACTGATTTTCGAAATGTCACGCACGAAATGTCTCTTTGGTTTGGTTATCATAATGGGTAGACATGATTTCACATCTCGAAACTTCAGTTACTTCGTCTGATTAAAAATACGATTTTACACACAAGTACCCAACCCAACAAATAAGTTCCCATTTTTGGACCTGTCCTGTGTCCACATGCCACATGCTGTCAAGCATATCTGTTTTTTTTAAACAATATTTGTATACTACACAAATATTGTTTTACAATAAAAAACAAATAACCCTAAAGTATCAAGTCGGGTTATTCCAGGTACTTCATACAAATATTGGGGTTACTAGGCTAAGATTTTTTTAAATTTGCCGCGCTTTTTCAGTCTCTACTTTCGTTTGCCAGACTCTAGGCAATTATCCGTTAAATCTTGTTCTATATTGTATACTGTAAATGGTTTTCTAAACGTTATAGTAATTTCATTATTAGTTGTATTCTGAATTATAGTTTGGGCCAATGAGTCTACGCAATTAACTAAGGCGTCAGGCATACGAACGCCTGGACAGAATTCTATGTGATTTAAAATTGCTTCACCATTGTTTAACATTGTTGGTACGCTAACACGCGTTTCCGATCTAGGTGGTATTTTTACCTGGTAAAATGGATTATATAAAATAGGAATTTCTGTGGTATTAGTTCTTAAGACTTGATTTTTCATATCTATGTTAGCTTCTCGTTCTTTTAGTAAGTCTGATCCTATTAGACCATTATATGCGTTGTCTACGTTATAGATATAAAACTTATGTTGGATATTTGTGTTAAAGGTGTCGGTTAAAGGAATATACGCGACTTCGCTATGCTTGCTACGTCCATGCGTACTGATTACTTCAAATGATTCTGTTTTTATAATATTCAAAGTATTGGTCGGCTAGTTCTGCGTTAATGAAAGATCGTGTACTGCCGGTGTCTATTAAAAATATTGCTTCTAACTCCGGTAAATAAATGTGTGGTAATCTAAGGCCACTATAGTTTAGATTTATGACTTCTGTTGATCCGTCGGAGAGGCTTCTATTTGAAAATTTTCCTGTTCGTTGGTGTTTTGTTCAGTATTTGTTTCGTTATTGTCGTCTACTATTTCTACGCAGTTTTCATCGTCATACGAACATACCTGTTCGTAGTTATAGATAAAGTCGATTAACTCGCCTAACATATTATTACGTATCGTTCGCATTGATACATCGGTGTTTTGTCTAGGTGCCTGATTATTTACACCAATGCGAAATTGTTGGTTTGGGTTAGCTTTAAAGATTCCCGATTGTTTGTAATTGTTCATTACTCGCGGAATCTGTTGTGGTTGTGAAGTTAAATGTTTCTGATTCGGCTGATTACTTGGACTCTGTTTTGTGTCTTGTGGTTGATTTCCGGTTTTTTGGTTAAAGTTTGGTATGAAATTTGGCTTGAATGCATATTGTGGTCTGAAACCTTGTTTATTATTATTTGTTGGTATACCGAACTTATGTTGAATAGGAACTGTAAAGTTTGGTTTAGAATTAGCTGAATTATTTGTGTTATTGTTGGAAATCGATTTAATTTTATTTCGGGCGTTATATCTCGTTTGGAAATTGACTTCCTCCGTTACAACACTTAAGGCGGATTCTAATGTCGTACATTTATTTAATCTAACGAATTTAATCATATCTTCCGGTAGGTTATAAAGGAAAACGTTGAGACCTGTATTGTTATATATTATATATTTTGCTGCCTTGATACCCTCGTCGGTCAGTAGGTTTACCTTAGAAATAAGTGAACTTCTGACGTTCTGAATATGATGGCAAAAATCGATATATGATTCCTCTTGTTTTAATTTAAGGTTTTCTAGTTCTATGCTGATGCAAGCTTCAGATCTAGGATCCCCAAAATGCTTGACAAAGAGTTCCTTTAAGGCTTCCCATGTAGTGATGTTTTCTCGTTCGCTAATTAAAACGGCGGCTTTACCTGTTAATCTGCTGGTAATACAATGAAATAAATATATTTGTTGTGCTGGATTGTTCTCCCCTCTGAAACTTCTAATAACATATTCACGTTTAGATATAAAAAGATTTAGTAACTTATCATCTCCATAAAATCTAGGAATGATGCTCTGAATTTCCTTAGGAATAAGTTGAATATTCATTTTTATATAAGATTTACAATTTATTAAAATTAAGGCAAAAAAATAACGTAATTGGCGATTTTAATCCAAAATACGCGATTTATAAACTAGAAATGTATAAAAACTGACGTTTAAGAAATTATACACGTTAGTAAAATGGCGATGTGTGTCCAATTGTATAATATATTATAAACTAATAAAGTGTCAATTCGGCGATTTTTGTCCAAATTTTACACATACTACGGAAAATGGCGATGTTCAGTCCAATTAAACGTAGGTAGACAGGGAACGGAACAGTGTGAATAAGGGTCTACTCACAGTTTGCTCGATCCCATGCCAGTTCTTCTTACTGCTGCTTACTGCTGGTACCCCGCCGCGACATTATAGCGCCATTTCAACGAACAAACATTTGATGGCTCAACAAAAGGTATTATTTTTGACTTTTTACATAATCGCTTTTATGTTTTGCGTTGGAAGTTTTTTTAAATTTTTATTTTAAATTTTTTAAACGTAATTTAGTTTGGTTTTGTATAAGAGTTTACAAAAATAATTGACAAGTTTTTAGTTTTCATTTCGTTACTCATTCCTCATTCCCTTGCAATATAGTATACATTATTCTACTAGTTAAGGCCATTCATTTAATACCCATATATTGAGGGAGTTGTGAAAATATTCAAATTCAAATACATTTATTTGTCCGAATATGGTACATATGGTCTTAAATTTATTAAACAGTCTCATCACATTCTGCCACGTGGGGCGCGCAAATATTAGGGTACATTGGTAAGTATATAAAATTATTACAAGTAAATTAAAAATAAGTACTAATTATATAGTGTAAGGCATGTCAGGTAAAAGCATACTATTATATCTAGATTATAGTCAAAATATTATTACAATGTCAAACTATCAAAGAGAGATGTCAGAGTATATAAGATTACAATTAAATTAGGATGTCAAATTATCATTCAAAAAGCAATTCTTTAAGTTCCTTCTTAAAACCATTTAAATTTAACTTTTTCAATTGCTTTGGGAGTTTGTTAAAGACTTGCGGGGCTATACAGAATATGCTCTTCCACATTAATGCGGTTTTGACTCTACGTCCGCGTAACATATCATTCCGCCTGTTACGTTTAACTGTATCCGATAGGTTGGGAAACAGGTGTGCATTCAGCTTAACAAATAAGGCAGTTTCGTAAATATACATGGACGGTAGTGTTAAAATTTTGTACCTTTTGAAAAATGGTTCACAGCTGTCCGTTACCTGTAGTCTGAACATGGCACTGATGGATCGCTTTTGTGCTTTAAAAGCTGCTTCCCTATTGGTAGAGTTACCCCAGAATATAATTCCATATCTTAATACAGATGCTACAAGACCATGATATGCTGTTAGTAGTGCATCTGTATTAGGGTAGTTCTTCAGGGACAAAATTTTCGATTTCTATGGGTATATTTCTGTAACCATCTAACAGAACGGTATGTAATTTTTTTTTTGTACAGTTTAGCTTTATCCCTTACTAGTACAAATTATATTTTTTAAATATTTGCTGTCTAGGTACATAATAAAAATATTTGAAGGTTGTTCTTCTGATTCATATAACGCGTCCGTTTGCCATTTTCCGGAACAAACTGGTCGATATTGCATTTTCTCTTTGATACATCAATATAAATAATAATTATATGGAAAGGAAATGAATTGTCCTCTTATAAAAAAAATATATATTAGTTATAACTACCTTAGTGTGTTCATAAATGAGTAAATAAGAAGTGTCCGGCGTGTAATACTGATTAATGTGGCGTAAGCTGCGCTTGACCGTACTTGGTCGGGTAATAATAATGAAAGCCTGGCTTCCCGCGCGGGGGGAAGCCAGACTTGCAACGAACCATCTAGAAGGCGGACGTGCGGTTGTTGGCTTAGATCCCGGTGTTACGAAGGTAAACATCTGATTAATCTGTGTTTGGTTCAGGTGGCACTCTGATTACAATACCTATTTTATAAAATTTATTTTATTGTTTTTGAACTTCAATCTGTGTATCGTGTGATGCTTTTGGGTTATAGATTCGTGTAGAAAAATGTCAATCATGACGTCTGTATGTATCATGAGTTATTCATGATAGTAGGCAAAATCCTGATTCATCTGTGCCTGATTCGTATGGTCAAAACCCCATATAAATCATAAAATAAATTAGTTTTTCTCAACTCCAGCAGAAAAAATTAGAAAAGTCAGTAGTTCTATTAAATATACTTAGCTATAACTTTTTCAATTATTAATTCAAAAATCACAGGAGTATAAACTTGTTCTAAATAGGTCATTTTTGATATGTCTTAGTCTTAGTACAGTAAAGAATTAATAATAATTATTTAATTCGGATATTATAGCCCTACAAGACCTGGTCCTTCCCGATGATGACAGCTTTTGAATGGAGACTTCGTCAATCGATGAAAAAAATATTTAACTCCAAAATTCATCAGAGATCGACCGTTCATCAGAAAAGCTTGGATGAGCCCTCAGATTCTGACGATGAGGATATTTTTGTGTTTAAAAAGTTTTAATATAATAAACGGACAAAAGAGTCTCACGTCATTGGTGAAGATACGTTTATTTCATCTTCCTCCAACAGTGCCGCGCGAAGAGCCGAGGCGAGCGCACGTATTTTAATCTGTTTATATTTCTGTTTTTAATTTTTTTTCCATCTACCCACGTATCATCCAAATGTTTACTGATAATGGATAAAGTGACGGATTTCGATTGTGAATCGAGTGGGAGTGACATTATTGAGGAGGAAATATTAAAAGAAAGTGAGCAACAAGTTGAACCATGCACAATGGAGAGGAGCTGTAGTAGCCCGATTGAAACTCAGAGGATTCCAGAGAAAAGAGTTAGAGAGGATAGTGAGGAGATTATAGAAGACGAAGATGGATTTATAACCGTTAGAAGAGGAAACAAAAAACTAGCAAGAAGATTATCTAGGAAGTCTGATGTGAGTGTGAGTGATGAAAGAAGTATACAAACACAGGGTAATGTCGTGAGTATTACGGGAAAAGATACAATATTGCCAAAACAATTTGGTTTAGCCAAGTTATTAAAGTCGGAAAATATAATAAACATAAACAAAGTACAGTATAAAAATGCATACAAGGTAATTTTGGAATTTGAAGATAGAGAGAACGCTGAAAAACTGGTTAAGTGTCAAAAGTTTCTAGATGTGGGGTACAGGTGCCAATTTGTAGATGAGATCAATTTATCCTATGGTGTTGTTAAACAGATAGATTTAAACATAGATATAGAAGAAATACAGCTGAGCCTAGAAAGTGAATATGAAGTTGTTAGTGTGAGAAGATTAAATCGTCTAGCATTATCTAGGAAATGGGTGGATAGCGAGACAATACGACTATGTTTTAAAAGTTCCACTTTACCCTCATATGTATTTATGTATGGGTGTCGGTTTAAAGTGGAGCCATATATGTTTCCAGTTACGCAATGCTCTGGTTGCTGGCGTTTCGGGCATTTAATGAAATCATGTCCAACAAAAATAATACGCTGCCCGAAATGTGGAGAAAATCATAGTAATTGTGACACTACCAATTACAAATGTATAAATTGTAAAATGCCACATATGGCACTAGAAAAGTCATGTCCCATATTTATTAAAGAAAAGAAAATACGAGAAATAATGTGTGAGAAGAATATTACATACCGAAAAGCCCTGTCCATATATCTAGAGGAAAGAAAAACACCAGTTGAACAACAGGCTACACAGGAAATAACGCACATCAAATCAAATTATTTAAATAATAATAAGACTTCGTATAGAGACGTGTTAGTTACAAAAATTCGACCAGAGAAAGAAATTTCGGAAAGAAGCGAACAAAATAATAATAATAGCGAAGACAAAGGAGAACAAAGTATGGAAGAATCGGTAGATTCAATAATTCTGGGAAAATCTGTAGGGAAGCAAAATAAAAAGAAAAATAAATCCGATCTGAGTCGTAATGTAACACCTGAGAATGAAGAGGAATCACTTCTACAACAAGAAAGTATGGAAAACAAGAAAGAGCCAACAAAACGTAATGTAGACTTTAAAAAATTATTTCATAAATTAAAAGAAGTGTGTTTGTCCGATTGTAGCTTTGACGTCAAAGTTAAATTAATATGTAATTTTATATTTGAGCAATGTTTTCAGTTAGTTTGGAGATTATTTACGGAAGGGGATGTTTATAATAAATTTATTTCGTTGTTTAAAAATGGCTAGTTCACGTAAAAATATCAATGTTAATATAGTGCAGTGGAACGCACAGAGCTTGCAACCCAAACTAGAGGAATTTAAATGTTTACTGTTGCAGGAAAAAATACATGTAGCATTAATAATTAGCGAAACTTGGCTGAGAGAAGATGTTTTTGTAAATATAAATTCATACAGTATCTACAGAAGAGATAGAGAGGATTCGTATGGTGGGGTTGCTATTGTGGCGCATAATTCATTAAGTGTACAGCAGTTACGGGTAAATTCAAATAACCCGGGCATCGAGCTAGTGTGTCTTAAACTTAATAACTGTGGCTTTATTAAGTATATAATTTTAATTTATTGTCCTAGTTCCGTTCATTCTACACAATCCGATTGGGACGGAATTTTTTCAATGTTTTCAAATAATTGTTTAATAGCAGGAGATTTTAACGCTCATCACACGAATTGGTCGTATAAAAATGATAATAGAGGGAAACAAATTTTTGAGTCAGCATTAGAATTTGGTTTTACATCTCTGAATACTAGACAGTCCACTAGGATTAAATTAGTAAATAATATATTGCAATCTTCTTCACCCGATGTGACATTTGCATCTGTGGATATCGCCATTAATTTTGAGTGGAATGTTATGAACGAAAACTTAGGTAGCGATCATTTATTCATTAAATGTAAAGTAAATTACTGCGAGGATGTTTACGTCCATAAAAAACGTAACTACAAATTAGCCAACTGGACTGGTTATAGAAATTGTCTTCTCGATTGTTTCTCTCTTTCTGATGCGGACGGTGATGTTCAGGCTTTGTATGATTATTTCACCTGTCAAATAAATAGAGCAGCAGATGAGAATATTCCCCTTATTAAATTCTGTAATGTACCAAATAATACATTTAAGCCGAAGGGATATTGGAATCCAGATATATCCAAATTAGTTGCTGAACGTCGACTGGCACTTAAGACATTTAGAGGGAATCCAACACCAAGGAACCTTGCATTGCTTGAAGGAAAAACTGTGAGCGAAACAGGCTATTCAAAAAGCGAGATCTAATGATCATAAGAAACTGTGCGAAAATGTTGACTACAAAGTCTCAGCTTCAGACATGTGGCGTCGATTGCGATGGGTAAAAGGTTATAGGAAATCTAATATTCAGTGTTCTCAGGAGTTAAAAAGAGAAATGTTATGTGATCTTACACCAGAATATGTCGTTGCACCGAAACCTATTTTTACATCCACACATGTATTGCTCGAATCTAATTTCACATTGCAGGAGATGAATAATTGTTTAAAAAAAAAAGATACTGCTCCAGGCGAAGACATGATTACGTATTCCATGATTCTACATCTACCACCTCTTGGTAAATTGTACCTACTCAGAATCTATAATATTATATTAAATTCCGGTAATTTTCCATCGCAGTGGCGTAATATCAGAGTTATCCCCATACCAAAGTCGGATGCTGGCACAAATGCTAACAGTAAACCAAGACCTATTTCGTTGATGTCGTGCACATGCAAAATATTTCACGCTATGATTACTAAAAGACTTGAATGGTATGTTGAGAAGAGTCAAATTTTGTCACCAAATACGATCGGTTTTAGGAGAGGACAATCCAGCTACGATTGTCTTACACGTTTAGTGACTCAAATTCAGATAGGCTTCTCAAAGAATTTATCAACTATGGCATGTTTCCTTGATATCAAAAGCGCATATAATAATATATTAATAGACAAGTTACTGCAGGTTCTTGATAGCTTTGGTGTTGGTAAAAATATCTGCTACTATTTATGGAATTTCCTAAGTGAACGTCACCTTAAAGTTGCTGATGAGTGCGCAATCGATATGGTCAGATATGCACGAAATGGCTTAGCCCAAGGTGATCCCATCTCTCCGTTACTTTTTAACATAGCCACCTATAAGTTTTGTCGAGATATTGTTGATGTGTACTCGTGCCAGTACGCAGAGGACTTCGTATTGTATTTTACTTATAAAGATATCACGGAAGGTCAAAACAAAATTCAAAATGCTTTAAATACTTTTACAAACTTATTAGACGAATTAGGGTTGGAACTATCTGTAACTAAGTCAAAATATTGCATTTTTAGTAGGGGATTTAGGCAACAGGAAGTACAGTTTCTAATAAATAATTGTGAACTTAACAACGTATGCTATTATAAATATCTGGGCGTTTGGCTAGATAAGACCTTACGCTGGGGTAAACAAATTAACGAAATAGTCGAGAAAAGTCAAAGGCACCTCAATTTACTTAAAATTCTTACGAGCCCCTCTTGGGGTGTCCATCAAATTCATCTGCGTAGGCTATATATAGCGTTAATTAGAAGTAGGTTAGATTACGGGTGCTTCTTATATGACAATAGTGCTAAAACAAATATTTATAAGTTAGAAAAGATCCAAAATCAAGCTTTAAGAGTAATAGGGAGTTTTATAAGAAGCACACCGATACACGTTATGGAGTGCGAGCTCTGTGTTCCTCCACTGCACATTAGGCGAAGATGGTTAGCATTTAAATATTGCTTAAAGTCATATTCTATATCCGATAATTTAGTTGTAAAGCAGCTATCAGAGCTTAGCGCTATTAGACACACCAGATATTGGCTAAATAAAAAGCTCCCACTTCTTGTTAGTGTTTTTGAGGAGGTTAGGGAGGAAAGTATAAGGTCATCGCCGATTTTAGAAATGTTCTCATTAGATGTATGGGTAACTAGGATTAACATCCAAAATATAATAGAGATTAGCTTGGACTCAATTAAAAAACCCAAGAAGACATATGATGTGAATTCAATTAAAGCAGAAACTTTGAGAGGTTTGTCGGACAAATATCAAGAGTATTATAAAATATATACAGATGGGTCTAAGAGCGCTAATGGTAACGGTGCTGCTTACTACGATCCTTTGAATTCGGATAATACAAATACTTGCTATAAAATAAATAATTATGTGTCAGTTATGTCTTTGGAGCTTTTTGCAATTTCAGAAGCACTCACTTATATTATATCCATTGAAAATAGTAGAAAGATATTAATTTGTGTAGATAGCAAAAGTGCGCTACAACATATTGCTCGATGCGCCTCTGGTTACAGAGGCGCACCGATAGCTTATGAAATTCTTTCTAAAATACATAGTCTATCTAAAAGAGATATAGATCTGAAGTTGCAATGGGTTCCTTCACACATAGGTATAAAGGGTAATGAGGAGGCCGACCGTTTAGCAAAGATGGGTATTGTGGAGGGAAGGGAAAAAAACATTGGAACTAATTATATAGATATATTGCCTAGGTATAAAAACAAATGTCATGAAGTGTGGAAAGAATATTATAATCAGAGATCCAAAGAAAAAGGAATATGGTACAGGTCTATAGTATCGGAGCCTCCTCATATACCGTGGTTCTGTAATACTAGGCTAAGCAGGAAATTTGTAGTAACAGCTCACAGACTGCGATCTGGACACATGCCGCTCAATAATTTTGGATTATTAATGAAAAAAACTGATTCACCGAATTGTGAGGTATGTGGCACACTGGAGGATGTTACACATTTATTGACGGAGTGTGTTAGATATCAGTCTGCGAGAGAGTATCTACTTAGAGAGCTCGACATAAATATGAATGATGTTTGCATGTTCCATCATATTTTAGCGATACCTAACTCCAGAGCTGCCTATAGTTTAATTAAGTTGGTTTTGTTAAGATTTACATTATAAGGTCCGATGGGACTGGCATATACATCGGTATAAAAGTCCCTATTAATAAATAAAGAGAAAAAAAAAAAAAAAAAAAAATCTTCCTCCAAATTTCAAGATCTTGCTAACAAGAGGATGATATTGAAAATCGCTCGGTTCCTTGTAAAGAGCCAAGGAAATAGTTCCTATATTACTAGTTAACCATACTTAGAATAAGTGTTTGAAAATTAATAATGAAGATAATTGTCATAATGCCATTTCATTAAAGTTGATCTCGTTTTTGTTACTTTATTGTTAATTTCTAATGTGATAGGTAATTCCAATGAATACCTAATTAAGACTACTTATCTAAGACTGATATAAAAAGAACCGTTATTAGAATAAGTTAGTACTCCTGTGATCTTTTAATTATGAAAGGTTATAAGTATAATAAATAGGACTAAGGAGTTGTACACGAAAAAAAAAATAAACGGTTAGAATAAAAATTTATAATATAAGTAATATAATATAATAACTTTCTAGTACCCAACAGAATTTATTATATTATTACAAATATTAGCAATAGTTAAAATTTCTGTTATATAGCAATATTCTTGCTTTCCCATATAATACAATTACGTAATGGAGTTACAAAAAGGTTTTACAAGAATTATTTTTGAATTCTTAATTTTTTTTTCGTGTAATTATGATCACTCATAACGGTTTTCATAAAAACATATAATTGTTGTTGTTAAAATATGATTCGTTTAGTAATACAGAGCCTATCTACATAAAGCTTTTCATTTTTATTTCTGTTTCTGATTTATCTGTAACAAATTCTGATTCATCTGGGATCAAAATATTCGAACGTCGATATCTTCAAAACTACTTTATAAAAACGAGTTCCTCATTCAAATATATGTTATTTGGTATACCTATTTACATAAGAACATGTGTTACTGAGCTGAAAGTGAAATTAAATTTTGCCCATATGGATCAGTCGAAGAATCAAATTTCGAAGAACTAATAACTGTTGGGGCAAGTTTGTATAAGGCATAGGATGAACTACTAATTTTCTTACATAGCAAATCAATGTGATCCTTCCAATTGAGCTGCCTGTCAATTATCAAACCTAGAAATTTGGCACTATCTACGTCATTAATTTTGTTTTTTTTGTATTGGACCTCCATTTTCGAACTGGGTTTTTTGTGACCAAAGTGCATTATTTGTATTTTGCCAAGATTAATTCTTAGATTATTATTATTTAGCCAAGAGATTATTGAAGTTACCGCGTTGTTGACATCGTCAGCAAAGAGTGTTATTGGGAAGCCTATCGCTTTGGGTAGGTCGTTAATATAAATTAGGAACAGTAAAGGACCCAATACACTGCCCTGGGGAACACCAAAGTATACTGTGCGTTCTTTAGACAGGTATGTTATTTCTTCTTTAGTCTTTAAGTTTAAGTTAGTTATAGCAGTCAATTGTTTTCTTTTTGAAAGGTAAGAGGTTAATAAGTCCAGAACGTTACCTCTTATACCATAGAAGTCAAGTTTGTTTCTTAAGATAGTATGGTCAACGCAATCAAAAGCTTGTGTCATATCACAATACACAGCAAAGACAGGTGTCATATTATCAATATTAGTCATAATTCTATTTAGAAAATCATAAATAGCCATGTTTATTGTCGTGTTCTTCCGGAAACCCTTTTGTTCGTTGCAGAGGATATTTTGCTTTTCTAAATATGTGTAAAGTTCATTATAAATATATTTCTCGAAAATTTTGGAAAATATTGGCAAAAGCGCAATAGGTCTATAATTTTGCATTTGTTGCTTATTACCTTTTTTTAATATTGGTTTTACTATAGATACCTTAAGACGGTCCGGAAAAACACCGTGGCTGATACACAAGTTAATAATATGGCTCAAATGTTTGGAGATTAAGTCGGCAACATGTTTTATAATAGGGTATTACACCCATTTTTGAAAAGTGTCTCAATGCAATTCTATAGTGCTAATATGCCACCAAAAAAAACACAAAATTTTAATTCATTCGATAAGTGCCATAAAAATGCATCTAAATTTTAAATTTTCAAATTTCGCGCGTAGTTTGACGAAAACGCCTCTTACTGGACGCCATATTGCTCAGCGTAAATGACGTCAGTTCGTTTTGTATCAAATGAGCTCATATTAAATATGATAATTGTATATCATTTAAAAATAATTAAAAGCATATTTTGTAATAGGTGTAATAATGAAAAAATTACGTTGGTTACGAAAATAATAAAAGTACAAAGCCTATATTACGCCAATCGGTTGACTGACAGTTGACAATTTTTTGTTTACACAGCCGTATGGCGTAATAACATGGCCGCTACTATTTCACGGTGTTTTATAACAGATTAAAAATACTGAAAACTTTGAATTGAATTTAAAAAATTGTTTTGTTATTTTATGAACTAAAACTTACATTTTCCGACTGCTTTATGCCTAAACTGTCTCAATAAAATATTTATAGATTTTTTCTCGTATAGAGTAAAATACCCTATTTTAGTAGAAATATCATCATACCCTACGCTATTAGTGTTTTTAATACATTTTATAATGTTAAATATTTCTATGGGTTGCCATGGGGGCATGAACATTAATTTTGGTTTATTTGTGATGTACGCACTCGATCTCCTACCTGCTCCGGGTATTGGCATTATTTTTTCAATGAAATAGTTGTTGAACTGTTCAGCAATGAATTGTGGTTTGTTGATAGTTTTATTTTCAATTTGTATAGTATTTATTGAGTCATTAGGTAGATTTAATTTAGAGTTCTTTATTATTTTCCAGGTCATTTTGCATTTATTGTCAGATGTTTTAATATTGTGGTCATTTTGTGATCGTTTAGTCAGATTAATTATTTTTTTAAATATCTTTGTGTAATTTGAATATTTTAAGTCTAGACGTCCATAATAACTGCCTTTTTTTTCAGAATACAGTTCAAACGTATGGGACATTTCAGCAACTGCGCAGTGTGATCCGATAGGGCAAATTCTATGACTTCCGTTTTGCATTTCTTATTAAAATTGTGGGCAATGTTATCAATGCAGGTCTGGCTTGCCATCCTGGTTGGTTTTTCTATGGCTAATGTCATGTTAAAGCTTGTTAAGAGATATTTTAGTTCTGAGGTCCTATTATTATTTTTCAATGTGTCAATATTTATATCGCCTGCTATAATAATATTCCTACAATTTCTTCTTGTTAGTAACATTAACACTTGCTCTAATTTGCTAAAAAATACATTTAAATTATCTGCATTTGGTACTCTATAAATACATACTATAACTACCTTATAGCTTGTTAGTTCAATTGCACAGCATTCTATTACATGCGATATTGAAAGTTCTGAAACCTCCAGTAACTCCCTCCACAAATGTCCAGAGCGGACCAGAACACAAGATCCACCTCTCTTACTATTTTGTCTGCTGAAACATGCAGCCAATTTATAATTTGGAACGACAAGGTGGTCCTCGTGACCTGACATCATAAAATGTTCCGTTACGCATAGTACATCGACAAGTTGGCCTTTTTCTAATAGTTCATTAAGACATATAGAAAGTGCGTCTGCTTTGTTAAGCAGGCCCGCTATATTTTGGTGTAGAACATACAGGTGTTTATTCACGAAAAAGATCACTACAAACGGTATTATTCTCGAAATGCTGAATATTTTTACTAGATGACTTATTAGTACATACCTTTTCTTGGAAGTTTTCGGTCTCACTTTTATTTATATTATAATATGTAATGTTAGTTTGAACAGATTTATCAACAACATTGTTATTATACTTATGTTGCATATCTTTGTTGCTACATGTAGATTTCAGTTGTGAAGTAACTAATTTCTGGTAGTTTATGTTGTCGATTTCTATATTTATTTTAAAACACATAAAGCGCTTCGATACAAAGTTATAGTTATTAGCACTTACCATGACATCAGAAGAGTCAATAAATTGGCAGTTGGGATAGTTTTTCACAATCAGTTTTATGTGTTTATTTAATAGGTTAGTATTTAGAAAGCGATTATTTAGAACATTTAGGATGAACACTTTGTTATTTTTTACTTTATGAAGTGAAGAACATAGCTCTGTTAAAAATAAGTAGGGATTTTTATCGTTACTTCCAATACCTAATACAATAATGTCGTCACTTTTTAGTCTTTCTGATAATTTGTCGAAGTTGGACAGGACTTGTGTACTCGTTGCATATGGTTTTGAGATTCCCGATACCGAGTATAATAGAATGTAATTCACCATTTTGTGGTTGCCGCCATCTTGGATTTAAAATTTGTCATAGTGTATAGTATTCTACTAGTCAAGCCCTTTCATTTGATACCCATATTGAGGGAGTTGTAAAAATATGTGATCCGCCATTTTTTGGCGGCGGCCATCTTGAACCAATTTTCATCAAACATAGCTAAGCTAATTCCGACTAATTCACCTTTCAAATAAAAAAAAACAAAATCAAAATCAGTTTATCCGTTCGGGAGCTACGATGCCACAGACACACACACACACAGATACGTCGAACTTATAACACCCCGTCGTTTTTGCATCGGGGGTTAATAAAATACTGATTAAAGCGAATCCAAATACGATATATCTGCTACTAGGTACTAGTGTGCTGTATAATCTGGCTGCAGCATAAGACCAACAATTCTATAATCTTGCATAGTTTTATAGCAAACATGGGTGTTTCAATGGGTGGTCAGTGTGATCACCTATAATAATATGTTTGAAAGCAAAGTAAACATCCGGTATGCGTCTAAGATCCCTACCGCAGCTAACAAAAGAGCTGATAACTTTAAAACTGCGGAACCGATTTTGATGAAACATGTCTAAGAACCATCGCTAGAGAATCTGCTTTCAAATAAAAAACCGCATTCAAATCGGTTCACCCGTTAAAGAGCTACAGTGCCACAGACAGACACACAGACACGTCAAAGTTTTAACACCCCTCTTTTACGTCGGGGGTTAAAAATACATCGGTTCATTAACCCTTCAGGGAATCGTCGGAAGATCTCAACACCGCGATTCAGGAATTAGCTCTCAATGTACAACGACATCTATTTTATATAAATGGAACTACAATAAAATCAAACTAACTTTCATTGCACATATTGAATCCGAACACCCTTGATCCAGCTATCTAACGAGAGCCTCCTTAGATGTTGCAAAGTGCAAGATACTTTATCTGCTTGTCTTTCTCGGCCTTCATGAGGTTCTCGTCATGAGGAACAGCTATGTCAATAATCATTGCGCGCCTCTCCAATCGATCCACCACCACTATATCAGGCTTATTGGCTACAATAGTCCTGTCAGTGATGATGGATCGATACCAGTATAATGTGACATTGCCATTTTCAAGAACTGGATCGGGCACATACCTGTAGTATGGAACTTCTGATTCTACGAGGTTGTAATTCAGAGCAAGTTGCTGATGGATAATCCTGGCCACAAGGTTGTGCCTGTGTAAGTACTCTTCGTTAGAAAGACGAGAACATCCAGAGATAATATGACGGATTGATTTACCCGGCCGGTGACATGCCCGACAAATGTCAACCGTGCCATCGTTCACAATAAATCTCCGGTAGTTATTCGTCAAAATAACTTCGTCCATAATGGCACACACAAAACCTTCGGTTTCTCCAAATAGATCACCGAATCGTAGCCAGGATACGGACGCTAAGTAATCCACATCGGGCCCGGGTAGGGCCCGGAAAAAGCCTCCGTGAAGCTTCTTACTCTTCCAAACCTCCTCGCGATCATTAGTCTTAAGCACTACAGGCTCACACCAGTTCTCTTTAGCCAAGGAGAGCGGGGTGAGGCCTTTGTCCACTGCAACTACATCTCGGTGCATCCCCACGTTGGCTCCTAGGAAATATTCCCTGAGACTGTATATCTCACGGTTGTGCAGAGTCTTAGCATTTAAGAAGGCACGACCTCCGCACTTCCGCGGGATATACAGTCTCATTACCGATGTCCGTGGGTGTTGCATCCGATACGCTGTCAACAATATACGGACTCTCCTATCCAGGGCATCAAGTTCCGTTTGAGTCCATTTGACTATGCCGAAAGCGTACGTCACGAACGGCATGACCCACCCGTTGAAGGCGCGCACCTTATTTCCGCCTGACAAAAGACTATTTAATACTTTCTTTAGGCGGCCAAAGAAGCGCTCCTTCAACGATTGCTTCATGTCAGCAGCATTGATGCCCAACGCTTCCGCCATACCCAAATATTTGTAGGTCTCAATTGAAGAGAGGGATCTAAGGTTTATGGAATCCGAAAGATGAACTCCCTCAGATTCCATAATCTCCGCTCGCTTGACATGCATGACCGCACATTTGTCCACGGCAAATTCCATCCTGATGGCGCTACTGAAAGTTTCTGTTACTTTTAGTAGCTCTATCAGCTGTGAACTGTTGGGGGCGAAGAGTTTTAGGTCATCCATGTAAAGAAGGTGAGATATTACCTGATCTCCTCTCTTCAACCGATAGCCTAGACTTGAATTCTCCTGCAGTGTGCTTAGAGGATTGAAGGCTAAGCAGAACCAATTTCCTGAAATATACCCTTTAGTATCAGATCCTTCGTTCTATTTTCATTTTTACGGTTAGAATCAACCAGCTTTAGGTATGCCTGATCTAGTTCTTTTTGTTTATCTTCTAGATTTTTTATAGTGAAGTCTGTGTCGAGACTTTAATTTTTTATTTCTACTACCTCCTTTTTAATCTCAGTGATATTGATTTGAATAGCAGCGTATTTCTCATCCTGTTGCTGTTTCATGGTGGTCAACAAGTTGTGCATGGCCTTCATTTCTACGCGAAATGCAGTTAATGTTTCATTTAGTGCACTCGTTGAACAACATGATTTAAATCTCCTATTCTCCTGCGATATTCGTGAAAAATCACTATCCGATTCATCCTCTTCCCTTTTCTTCTTTCCTTGTCTTGCGGTGACCCATTCCTTATCTTTGGTCGACGCTAAGTTCGGATCCGATAAGTACTTGGATTCTTTAGTTGGTGTTCTTAGTAAGTTTAACATCGCGACGCGACGGGGCGCGCGGTGGCGCTTTACGATAGCAGTAACGCAACGTTTAACCTGAAATACCTCACACTTAAATGTGTGTTGTGCCAGGTTAATGCTACATCGTCTAATATAAAACAAAACTATTCAATGATCGAAAAAATAATAATTGACATTGGTGCTAATTCTGTTGTGCACGAACTAAATTAATTTTAAGCTATTTATATCTCTTTCTCTCCAATAAATCAAGAAAGAGACATATATTAATATGAGATGTCAATATAAGTTGATCTAAAATGTTCATACAGTTATAGTTGTCATTTCGGAACGAATTGATTAAAAAAACACTGCGAAGTTCAAGGAAAAAACTAATTTGACATCTCTAACTTAGTCCTTGTCTGTTGCCGTCCTTTTCTTCAGCTACCTATTAATTTAAATAATAATTTAATTTAATTTGTGAACAAGGAAATCGGCACCACTGTACGCCAAACCATAATTTAGAAAGTTTCATGAATTACAACAAAATTTTAACTATGTTTGGACATTAAATTTTAAATATTGGAGAATTTGAAAAGCAAGCGAGGTGATGATTTCCAATTTTTGCTTTTTATTCATCTATTTCATGGGTACACTACATAAATACGAAAAACTTTATTCCGAAAGTCAGAAATACGAATTTCAAAATACCGATTTTCATAATTACGAATAGTTCAAAATTCCTAATATGGCAACTCCGATTTATCATTCATCCTATTTTTATAATACTAAAATTTCAAAATTCCGAACGTTTATAATTACTATTCTCAAAATACCGAGTTTCAAAAGATCGAATAACAAAAAGTCCGACATAATGAAAATTCCGAACATCAAAAATACGAATTCCGATTATCTTTATCGTTATCGTGCAATCGTTTTTCGTGCAAGCAAGCATGCAGCATGCAAGCAAGCATGCAGCATGCAAGCAAGCATGCAGCATGCAAGCAAGCATGCAGCATGCAAGCAAGCATGCAGCGTGCAAGCAAGCATGCAGCATACAAGCAAGCAAGCATGTATCATGCAAGCGAGCATGCAAGCGAACATGCACATGCAGCAGGCATGGTTTCTGTCACGGCTACGGCTTTGCGGGGCTCCGCCGGTACCACGCGAGCTTATCGTCGCAGATGGTATTCACGCTCACCACCTGCTCCTCAGCTCGCTGGCCGCCTCGCCCCTCCGCGCCTACTCGAATTTAAATTACACTCTAGGGTAGGGCAGACAAGACTACGTGGAGTCGGTTTCACAGCAATTCGTTTCTGTCATTAACTTTTATAGCACAACATAATATTGACTTTTTAAGATTATTTTTGTTATTGTCTTTCTTTTTATACCTATATATTTTTGTTGAAATAAATTCCATAGAAAAATACACCGAATAAACAATATTTGTTAAAAAGTAATTCTACTGTTTGATAAGATTGTTAAACAAAAAAATTTGATTAAAAATTCTTTGAATTGTGTTTCTGTGAAATATGTTTCATTCAAGTAAATAGTCTTTGAAACAATAATAGTCGAAATAAAAATACAAGAACCAAATATTATATGAAACATTTTCTGGGAAACGAAATTCTATGAAATTTCTGTCTGCGAAACAAGGGGACACCATTTTGAATATATATGCGTAGCTGAATTGAATCAGAATCCTAATTTTAACAGTTTATTCGAAATATTAAAATTCGGAATTTCGTTTTTCGGACCGAGAACTCATCGAGCATTTGATTCTTCGAACATATGAAAATCGGAAAACAAACAAATCGGATTTACGACATTCGGTAAAATAACTTTCGTGATTTTAAATAATAGAGATTATAATTTTTAGGTATTATTAAATTCGGACTTTTGAAAATCGGAATATCGAAATTCGGAATAAAATATTTCGGAATATTTTGGTGTTCCCCTATTTCATCGTGTAACGGAGTTGTGGGTAGCGTAAATAGAAATAATAAATAGGAATAGTAATAATAATTTATTTTTAAATAACGTATAAAAAAGTGTACATTTAGTGAGCAGTTGGAATATTTCTCATAAAGTGCCTAAAAATAAACTAAAATATTTATGTTACTGGTGCAAGTTTTAATGGATCGGAATTACAATGTTAAGTAGCGACCCGCCCGATCTAGATTAATTGAAGCCTGTATTTCAGGTCATCACTTTACATTTAATAATAATATTAATAAAGTTTATTGTTTCACTAAGACTGCGAAGCAAAAATAGGATAACGATTGTCTTACATCTAGTTAGTGGGAGGATTATTTACTGCTCTCCCACTCGTAGATAGGCTACAGGGTAGCCTGTATTTAGAAGAAACAGTTCCGAACCCCTGTCGTAGACTACGACGACTTCCACTACGGCTCGTAGTGGAAGAATTATAAAAGCACGTTATTTAAATTATATTGGGACAGTGTTGGTGATATCGATCAAGTAATTCGATGTCATCATCATTTCGTTACGCGATTTGACATTGTCTAGCATTTAGCGTTGGAAAATAATTTATCACGTGAAATTTCGAAAGCCTAAGTCAATTAAATAATTTCCGGATTCATCTAATTGCGTTATCGCTAATGAAAATGTGACTTTCTCTAGGCCTTCCAAACCGGCAATACCAAAGTGGTTATCAGTTCGAAGGTACTCGTGTCCATTTCTGACCCCTCCTGCTATGCCGCCATTGTAGTATGCTCCGAGATTGTAACCCCAAGTATTCGAGTTCTTGTCTTCATAGTATCCATACATCAATGGTGCACCTGAAATGTACAGTTACATGTAACAGTCACGTTTAATAAATTATTTAAGGAATTCAGGTGAAGTGAAGTTGAGGTGTTATCTTATCATCATCAGTCGGAAGACGTCCAATTTTGAACAAAGGCCTCCCCCATAAGGGGGGGGTTTGCCATAATCCCCACGCTTGGCAGGCGTCTTGGGGATCGCAGTGAAGTTGCTGAGTACACGGATGTCGATGATGTCCGATTTCCAGATTTTTCCTTAGTCGCCTTCTACGACACCCTCGGGATGAAATGGGGGGGGGGTGCTATTTTAGCCTGGGCATCCCACGGACAGTCGGACACCCCACTGGTGTGAACTCACTTGATACTAAAGATTTATACAGAATAGATCAGCAGATCAGTTTGAAGAAAATTGTATGTTTTATGAATAAGACATAATTATTTTCTTTCATCATCTTGGCCGGTTTTCATCCTAATTAGCAACATTATCGTCGGGTACGAGTCAGTTTGATCGAAAGCCATCGGGATGGTATAGCACCCATTTCCCATACATACATTATACAATATGTCTATATCCCATATAGACATATTGTCATAGATAATATCACATAATAATATATTTATCTACTAGTACTTTCCCCGCGACATCGTTCGCGTGATTCGTCTAACGAATCCCTTTTTTTATTTAAAAACATTAATATATGCCTATAGCACTCAGTGATAATGTAGCTTCCCATTGGCGAAAGAATTTTCAGAATCAGACCAGTAGTTTTGGAGATTAGCGTGTGCAAACAAACAAACTCTGCATCTTGATTATATTAAATAATCGAGAACGGTCCGTATGGTGTTGCACGTAAAGAATGGCACCATCCCATATCTTCCCTTGGGTGTCGTAAGGAGCGACTAAGGGGCTCACCAGAGAATGGGCAGCAGCGTTCTTTGTGCCTTTGTAACAACCATACTGCGATCACCAACCCGCCTGCCAAGCGTGGCGATTATGGCAAAACCCCCAGCAGTGGACGTCTTTCAGCTGATGAAGTGAAGTGATGTGAGTGAGAAAAACGGATTAACTTACTGTGCTGCCGGGTTTGTCATCCTGTGGAACTCCTTGAGAAAGGTGGCCGTATGCCATCGAAACTAGTCGGACGAACCCGGCAACACAGTAAGTTAATCCGTTTTTCTCAATCTATAATATTAAATATATAATATATATAAGTATAGATTATCGACGACTACTACTAAAATTATTTAAGTAATGATAAGTACTTACAGTTGAACTCATTGAACAGCACCACGATCAGGAAAACGCAAGCCTGTAACAAAATAATTTACGTGAAACGTTTTTAACGTTGTTGTCGACATAGTTGGCGCTGTGGCTGAGCGATTGTCCGTCTGTCTGTGCGTCTGTCACAGGGATACCCCTGTTAAACCGTAATAGGTAGATATTTAGTAATTTCACAGAGTATGCGAGTCCAACGCAGCAAGAGAGAACTAAACAATACACTTACGAAGATTTTCATAGTTGTTGGAGTTACTGATGCGTTTGATATAGTTTGTGACAGTAACCGTACTTACTGTTAGTAAATGCAGACTTATGCCTCGACGATATTGACCAGCCGTTAAATATAAATTCTTATCTAAGTCTGTTTACACAGTCTAAGAGCAAGCACGCACTGCATATTTTGTCGCAGAATTGTGACGTTATATATTTTTTTTTTAATTTCACCGAAATAAACATTTTTAAAAAGATAACCAACAGAACACCATGTGAAAAGATTTTACTTTTCGTTTTTTAGTACCCACTTTTTATCATCTAAATCAAAATTTTAAGTCGATCTGTAATTGCCGGAGAAATCACGTAACAAACAAACAAACAAAAAAGGTACGGTAGGTCGAATTAAACAGCTGCTTTTTTGAAGTCGGTTAAAAATGTACAACTAAAAGTGATTTTTAAATTATGCTGTGACAAAATTGTATCCCAGGGCACGCTCTCTCTAATAGTGGAATCACAAGGGCATTGCGTAGCGTCGGGGGTCAGCTCGATAATAATTATGTATCACTACTTCATGTACGGACTGATAATGATGCGATTTTTTTTTTGTACTAGCTTATGACTGTGAATTCACCCGCGTGAGTGTCAATTATCCATGGGGTTTTAATAATTTTGAGCAGAACAAAGCCGATCACGACTGACAAATTCTAACAAAACAGAACCCGCATAACGGGAAGATGTGAGGGCAAAGTGTCATGTAAGTAAAACACGTAAGTCGAGTTGACAACTGTTTATTATTTTTAACCACATCAAAGAGGTTACTACACAACATCTTCCCCATAAAATAAAATAAAACAATAACACCCATTAAAAACTTAACTGTATATACTTCTACTAACCCAACCCAACATACTATTTATTCTTCTTGCTTCGAGTGTAGGGTGGTGAGTATGATGAACGATGAATATTACAATTTGGCTTATACACATCATCACCCTCATCACTTCCCGACACAAATTCATCTTCCTCTACTTCGACAAAATTATCATCATCCTTTATCTTTTCTACAGGACCAATACACTTCATCAAGTGTCGGCGATTCCGACGAAAAATACCCCTTCTATTTTTTATTATATAGGAACGTGGAGTAGGCGCTTTTCCCACAACCTTGCCACGCATTCGTCCGTTTTTATTTGCCAACATTATAACGTCGTCGCCCACACTTAACTCAGGTAGTGATTTACAATGATGATCATAATAATTCTTTATTTTAATTTGTTTTTCGAGTAGGTTATTGTGCTGTAATGTATCATTAATATTTGTTCGTTTTAATAAATCAGGATGAACTGGTAGTCTACAATTTAAACGACGTCCCATCATTAGCTGTGCAGGAGAATTCAAATTTTCCCGTGGTGTATTCCTATAACTTAATAAATTTATAAAAAAATCAGATCCACTATCGATAGATTTCCTTAATATATTCTTAATTGTTTGCACCGCTCTTTCACTCTTTCCATTAGATTGAGCGTAATATGGAGATGAAGTTATATGATCGAAACCCCATTCTAAAGAAAATTTATTAAAATCACGGCTCGAATATTGCGGACCATTGTCACTGATTACAGTATCCGGTATTCCATAACGCGCAAAATTTTCTTTCATAACATTTATTACCGACTTAGACGTAGTGTCCCTTAACAATGCTATTTCAATAAAACCGGAAAAATAATCAACTAAAATTAAATATTTTTTCTTTCCATATTCAAATATATCCGTTCCAATTTTATTCCAAGGCAATTCTGGTATAGCTACTGGAATCATAGGTTCTTTACTTGGTTTGTTTGCTATTTCCTGACATACTCTACATCTTTTTACATAATTCTCAATATCTCTAGTTATACCCGGCCAAAATATCACTTCACGAGCGCGTCTTTTGCAACGATCAATGCCTAAATGCCCTTCGTGAACAATCTTCAACATTTCTTTTTGCATAGAGTACGGTATCAAAACCTGCTTGTTTTTGAATATTACACCATCAACACAGTACAGTTCATCTCTTATAGGCCAGTAATATTTTAAGCCATTATGTATATTAAATTTATCTGGCCAACCCTGATTAATATATTTTAGTAACATTTTCAAGCACTCATCCTTACTCGTTTCATTCTTGATAAGAGTAAGCTTATTCCGCGACATCGGCACATTACTGACTGCCATTGTAAGTTGACACAAAATAGCCCTACTAATATTGTCGTTATATAAATCAGAAAGAGGCGCTCGCGACAGTGTGTCTGGTATATACATATATTTCCCAGGCTTATACATAACACACAAATCGTATCCTTGTACTCTTAACAACATACGCTGCAAGCGTGCTGGGACTGAATCCAAAGACTATTAATATATATAGATATATTGGTGAAATTTCTCACACGCAAAAACAATTGCCAACATTTCTTTTTCGATTTGTGCGTACCGTTGCTGTGTTTCAGTGAGTGTACGTGACGCATATTCGACTGGACGCCCCTCCTGCATGAGCACCGCACCTAAAGCAACACTGCTCGCATCCACCGACAGCACCACTGGGCTCCTAACATTAAACAAAGATAAAACCGGTGCTTTACTTATTAGTTCTTTTAGTTTATTAAATGCGTCCTTGTGACCAGCTTCCCAACCCCAAATTATATCTTTTTTCAACAATCTTGTTAGTGGAAAAATATGTTCTGAATAATTCGGGATGAATTTAGAAAGATAGTTAACTGCCCCTATAAACCGTTCTAAACCTTTCCTATCCGTTGGCTCTGGCATATTAGTTATAGCCCTTACTTTCTCGGAATCTACTTTCATACCATCTTTGTTAAAAATGTGACCTAAATATGTAACTTCCTCAACACATATGCGACATTTATCTTTATTAAATTTAAGGTTAATTTCTCGAGCCCTATCTAACAAAGCTCGTAGGCGCCTATCGTGTTCTTCTTTATTTCTACCCCAACAAATTATATCGTCAATAAATGAATCAACCCCCTCTAAGCCTTCAAGTAGTTGTTTGACCTTCGCATGAAACACTTCGGGTGCGCAATTCAAACCAAACGGTAGTCGCAAATATTGATATCGCCCAAACGGTGTGGTGAACGTACATAAATCTGTACTAGCCTTATCTAACTTAACTGACCAAAATCCTGAGTATGCATCTAAAACGGTAAAGTATTTAGCATCATAAAACTTAGTTGCCAATTCATCTATTGTTGGTAATTGAAAATGCGCACGTTGTATGGCCTTATTAAGCGGCCTTGGGTCCATGCATATGCGCAACTGGCCATTTTTCTTAGCAACAATCACTAATGAATTCACCCATGGAGTAGGATGACTTACTTTTCTAATGACTCCTAATTCAATCATCCTATTCAGCTCATCTTGTAACTTATCACGTACCCCTAAAGGTACCTTACGGGTTGCACAAATCACGGGCATGACAGTTCTGTCAACAACAATGTGATACTCTCCTGGCAAACAGCCTAATCCATTAAACAAATCTTGATATTCAGTTAAATTTATATTATGAATTCTTTTTACCAAACCTAAAGATAAACAAGCTTGCAATCCCAGCACACTCTGACAACTAATAACAGCAATCGCAAATTTTAAGTCATAAGAATTATTTTTATAACGCCATCTTAAATTGCAAATACCTTTTATTGGAATACAATCACCGCTATATGATTGCAATTTAATATGCTGCTTACTATTAATTATTTTACTGTTGTAACCTAAGGACATGAAACGTTTGTATGATATAACATTAATGTCTGCCCCCGTATCTAATTTGAACTTTTCATAACCACATTCCCCTTGGAGGGTTTCATACCAATCCTCAGAAGAGGATCTTATTTCAGACATATTATACAACACAGATATAAAAAATGACTCACAATCATCTTCATCTACTACTTTTTCTTCATCAACACCTATATCATACATTTTCTTGACTCCGGTTCTAGACTTACACACTCGAGCAAAATGACCCTGATTTCCACACAGATAACATTGTACTGAAATGGCCGGACACAAGCTAGCATCTGCGCATGAACCACCACACCTAAGACAATGTCGAGGTTCACTTGAATTGACATATCGCCGCGTCGTGTTGGAACCCGTGGCAATATTGGTCATACCACGTCCACGGCGGCATCCCTTGCCGCGCCAACCACCACGGCCGCCACGACTGTCTGCACGACGTATGTCCAGTGCATCAACTTGTCCCGATGCCGATGTGCCTGCTGCACCACGTGTCTCCAACATACATTTATTCTCTTGTGAAATCTCATCAACCTGAACTATCTTAATCGCTTTATCTAACGTCAAATCATCTGCTCGTAACAAACGATCGCGTGCGGCCGTGCTGCGTATTCCACAAACCACACGGTCGCGAATCAGTTCCTCCTCTAAGGTTTTAAATTCACAGATCTTGCTCAATAGGCGCAACGCAGTTACATACTGATCAATTGACTCACCACTTTCTTGATCCCTGGTAAAGAAATTATATCGAGCCAAAGTAATGTTCTGTTTAACGCCAAAATATTTATCAAACCTTTTCAATAGTAAAGTGACATCCTCCTTGTCACTTTCCTGTTCAAATGTGAAGGTCTCAAACACGTCGAACCCCTCGGGTCCGATTAAATTTATTAGAAGACTGGCCTGCACGCTTGTTTCTTCTTTATGCACCCCCGATGCTTTTATAAATAATAGAAATTGCGTCCGCCAGCGCTTCCATTCGTCAGCCCGGCTGACGGAGCTGCCCTCAAGACTTAGTTCCGGCGGAGGCCGGGCGTGTTCCATTTCGATTTTACCTCAATACCGTTCACAACATTGACTAGATTAATTATTATATAATTTATCCCACCGCTGCCACCATGTCATGTAAGTAAAACACGTAAGTCGAGTTGACAACTGTTTATTATTTTTAACCACATCAAAGAGGTTACTACACAACACAAAGAAGAAGAAGAAAGTAGCCTATGTTACTTCTTATAATATCAACTAACTGCCAGTGATCAAAATCGGACCAGTTGTTTTGGAGATTAGCCGAAATACACACACAGACAGACATTTCCATATAGATTTTTGATTAAGTACCGTATAAATATTCATCAAAGCTGTTATTTTGACATACAAACAAACATTTCAATTAACCGACTTTAAAAAGGAAGAGGTTCTCAATTCGATTGGTATTTTTTTATTATGTATTCTCAATTCCATTATATTCATGTTCATCGCACTCATATGGGATACAGGCGTGCAACCACGGCTTACCTTGACCATTTTGTACCTATGTCTTGATTTCTGTGTGAAATATTTTCTTGTTTCGTACTTTTTAGATCACTTTTTGTTGTGGTCGGGTTTTAGTTTTTAAACTTTATTTTTTTTATAAACATTTTTTTTTACTTTTATTTTTTACTAGCAACCCGACCCGGCTTCGCACGGGTCTATAGCCTTCCTCGATAAATGGACTATCCAACACAAAAACAATTTTTCAATTCGGTCCAGTAGATCCTGAGATTATCGCGTTCAACCAAACAAACAAACAAACAAACTCTTCAGCTTTATAATATTAGTATAGATTTTTATGTTGGATCACACATAACTTTTTTTAGTGTAGTCCGATTTCAATGTTTTTTTTTGAATTGATAGTGTATACCTCAATTTTTTTCCATATAAATTTTTATTCCACCCCTAAGGGTAGAAAATGAAGGGACAATTGAATTTTTTTGGTGTCACCGTTTCGTAATTAATTTGTGTGATAAGAAGTAGGCACTAAAAAGCGAAAAAAAAATATCCTCCATATAAAATAATATATATAAAAAAAAGATGAATGAAAAAGTAGCCTATGCCCCAGGATTCAAGATTCATCATTATATAAATAAAGAGTTAGTTTTAGTAGATTTATTTGTATATGTGATAGTTTTTAGGTTTTTCCGGAGAAGTTTGTTGTTGTTTAACGATTTATTAATAAGGTTTCTTTCATATTTTCTTTTTAGTTTTTTCATAAGGTTGTTGCAATGGTTTGTGTAACGAACACATGTAATTTTTTTATTTCACTGTAGTGATCGTCTCGAGATTGTTTTTGTAGCTTATTACATTACATTCTGTTATGTAATTAGGGTTTTCACAAAAAAGTAATGTCGACACATTTTTTTCTTTTAAATATTGCAAGGCACTTTCAAAATCAATTTTGGTAATCATTGTTGGTGTCGTTTGGTAGTGTTTTGTTTTAGATAATGATAGGAAGGTTGTACGATTGGTCTATAACGGTAGTGCGTAGGATGGCAATAAAGGCAGAATGCCGTTTCCTGTTTTTTTTTTCAACATAAAGTGATCAAGACAATTGGTTTCCCTTGTAATTAAAGTGTGACCAGAGAGAATACCATGACCCGATAACATATCCAAATATGATGTTGTATTTTTAAATTCGTATGCTTGTTCAGTGTGTTTAGGTCTTATGTTGATATTGATGTCACCAACAACTATGATATTTTTTTTTTGGGAATTTAAGTTATCTAAATGAAGTGCCAAGGAATTTATAAAAGGTTCCGCTTTAGTATTTGATGGTGAACGATAAATACATAAAATTATATTATTTAATATATTTAATTGCAGGCATGATGCGTGGCTTATGTTTAATTCTGTGACACTGGCAGATAAGCTGTCCTTGATATATACTACAACGCCGTCATTTTGATTTAGTTGACGAGTATAGGTTTATTTGGATCAAGTCGGCATTCAGTCAGAATTAACACATCTATTTCAAAATTGAAGCAAGACATATTTATTATGAAGTCATCGAAATTGCAATATATGCTCCTAATATTTTGTGAAATTATCGTAAGGTCACTTTTATTTATGTTATAATTGTGAGCGAGTTCACTACAATCACATTCTATCGATCTTGCAATATTTAAATTATCGATATCCTTTAAAGTATGTAGTAGATCACCCATTATTGTGTTTTATGAAATACACGGTACATTTTAGAATCAGTGTATTATTTATGTATGATGATTGAAGCCGTAATAACACATGCCATACGTATAAGGACTTTATGGATGTATAATAATTATTTTGTAGTATTTTTTTTTTTTTTTGTAAATATTCATCAATGTATTTTTAGGTATTAATAAAATATTTTTAAATCTATATATTGTATTGTTTAGTTCCCTGAAATGGATAAAAATTGACTCAAGTGTAAATAAACTTGTAGGTCTATAATATGTGTGATAATGTGTGTGTGTGTTAGTTGCTGTATATGGAGGAATAAAAACTAATGTAATTTGTGTGAGTGTTGAGTAGGTGAAACAGACTTTACATACCCAGTTTGATAAGCACAGAAAATAAACAGAAAAGAAGTGAGAACAGTACTGAAATTCGTTACTATAAAATAGTCATTGATGGATTATCAGCTGTTGGATTTGTGCTTCGCTTTTAATTATAACGTCATTCACATGCATTTGATTATTTGATAAAGGCATTTATTTACTTCAAAAGAATTAAATATGTACAAAGCTTAAAAATAAATTAAAAAATATATTTATATTATGTACAATGGAGGGCTCACAGGGCATCAAAAAATTCGTCCGCATCGCACACAATGGGACAAGTGCCCAGAAGGCTAGCAGCGTTACCACGTTGAATAGCAATGCTAATTCTTTGGCCCAAGAAAAGGCCAGCCCTCTGGTCACGTAAAGAGTCGACCAGCCGCTTAGAAATATCCCTAAAAACAAGGTGAGCACTCGGACCCCATGGCCCTAGTGTTTCAACCCCAAACGGCTCAAACATATAAATTCCAAGAAGGTTATTATATTTACGCCGTTTGAGGTTTTCGGCACCTGCAGCAGCCGCCCCAGCACAGCACGACGTGCTAGGAAGATGGGATGGCGCAAGGGTGTCGACACAAGTTGCATCCCACACCAAAGGTCTACCCAACTTCCACGGCATTATGGTCATTCCATCTGGTCTCTTACCATCGACACGTGCCAAGCCATTAGGTTCTAACACAGCTGGCACGCCGGCGGAGGCAAGAGCACGACGGATGATGTCATTAATGCTGGCGTGCCGTGCTATCCGGCCTGCGCTTTTACAGCAGGAAAGGCCATGGTGACCGAGGCAGTCGACAACTTCACCACATTGACAGCGATGCGGGGCCCCGCAAGGAGCGCCCAGACGTAGGCATGTAGCGAGCCGGAATGTAGAGTCACTAAGCATAGTACCTATGTTAGGTGACGGCAGTGCCTGAAGCCAGAGGCCCGACTCCCACTCACCCACAGCCAGCAAGCGGGCACGCTCAGCAGGATTGGTGGACGTATTAATAAGTTTATTCCGTACCAACCTGCAGAGCGGCTCATCCCACTGTCTCTGGGAAGATGGGTTCACGGGCCGAACCGTACTTGGGCAAGCCACTTTCCAGGCGTTCACCGCATCGGTCAAGCACGGCACTTCAAAGTCAACCAGTGACGAGGATAAGATTTTTGTGGTTAACTTTTCGGTGCTGTGGACGGAGGACAGGAACGCCGGCAAACTAACACTGGAAATTTTGCGGATCCCGAGACCACCAAAACGAATAGGCAGTGTGGCTTGAAGCCACGCTCGGTCATCCAGGGCCACATTAAGAATTTTAGTTAGTGTATCTTTAATAAGTAGATCAATTTTGTCCAAAAGGTGTGGCTGCTGCCATAAAAGCGAAGAGCGAAGGTAATACATAAAATTTGGACCTTTATTTGATTAGTTTTCTTTTAACGTTATCGAATGGAGATTGTCAATTTGGGTAATTTGGCTAGGGCTCCAGGTTTCCTCACAATGTTTTCTCGTCCCCGGTGGCAAACCCACAACCTCGTGCATGAGAGGCAGATGCCTTAACCATAGAGCCAACACGACCTAGGTATACTAATATTATAAAAAAACAACCGCTAGTTTTTGAAGGCGGTTCTTTTTTTTTATATAAAAGTTTTTATTTTCCACTTTTTAGTATCGCCTTAACATCCAAATCCATTAAGAAACGGCGACACAGGTAAATCAGAGATTGAAAGTCCTCCAAAGATTGAAAAAACGACGTCATCTATGTAATTTTTTGGGATTTGATTTTGTTGACTTTTTCAAAAAGCGCTGAATCAATTTCGATAAAATCTATATGGGACCCTTTCGGAATAACCCCTTTCGCACAAAACAAGAATTTTGCAAATCTGTCTACATAATTATGACGGAGTTATGCCCGAACATACGTAAAAAAGAAAAAAACTTGAAGTCGGTTAAAAAGTAGTAGGTAGTTTGTTAGATGTAACCTCTTGAAGTACCTACTGATCCAATTACAAAAATGGTTGAACTAATAAAAAGCTACACTATTACTGAATGTAATGTTTTTAGTTACAGGTACAGACAGCGTCATCAACTGCTAACCCCCTTTCCGAAGATATTTCAATGCGTGGGGGGTAAGCAGTTGATGGCGCTGTCTGTACCTACCTACTTTATTTCCACACGAACGCAGTCGCAGGCAGAAATAGTTGTAAATAAATAATATGTTTTGTTATCAAAAATCGGACTGTAGGTAAACCAGTATCAACTGTTTACAGTCAAGCTAGGTTACAATATTGTCATTCGGGATTCCCGATGAAGTCAGCAATCAAAATTATAAGGTCAGAGATTAGTACTTATTATCATATTATATACTTATTATTTATGGAGGAGGAGCTCGTGACTAACTAAAAACCGGACAGATCGATCGGTCAAAGGTTAAGCTTGCCGCGGTTGGTCTGAGGATGGGTGACCATTGATTTCATGTCGAGTTCCCTCCGTGCCTCGGAATGCACGTAAAGTCGTTGGTCCCGGCTGTCTACGAATGACAGCGTTCTTCTGTCTTCAATGTTTATTTATTTATTTTGTCTCAAACACAATTAACTTTACAGGTTACAACCCAATGCGATAGCGTGGCTGTTGAGAGCATTGTCATGCTCATTCAAATATCTCGCTGATGGTGGCGCGTGTGTTGGATCATTCGGCTCCCTTCAAATGGTTGAGTTGAATGGTGCTGATCCGCGCGTCATGTTCGTGAATGGGCGCTGTCAGTAGAGATTGGTCAATCATGGCTATTATCTTCATTATTTTTTTTTATGTTTCGTATTGTTTTTACCTGCATTGTTTTCACATATAGAAGCAACAAGGATAATGTAACCAATAGTTTGTAAAAACTTGATTTAAAAAAGAGTGTCCGTGGAGTTCCTTGCTCGTTCTTCTCCATAGAGACCTACCTACGTTTTGGAACGAGCAACTAGCTTCAACTTTCTGACTAACTAGCCGACTCCTTGACAATTCAAAAGTGCCTGTAAATGGTTTAATTGAAATAAATGCTTTGACTATGATTTTGACTTTGAATGATAGCAATCTTTGGCAATCGTTATGTGTAGTCAGAAGCCCGAAACTCTGACAACCAGTCTTACCAAGGGGTATCATGTTGCCCAGTAACTGGGTTGTGGAGGTCCAATAGTCAGTCGCTCCATGTAAAACACTGATATTCTTCTGCATCCGGTTAGACTGGATCCGAACTCAACATAGTTTATTAAAAGACTAAGCCGATGATGATGAAACAGTTAATTAATGACACAAATTCGGACTTACACGATCGAACTTGGTGACGTGGTCCGGTGTATGCCGATGTGATTACTTTATACTTACACAATAATTAGTTATTTCTTATAATATCATATCTTTGCATTACATCGAGCCACCTAGAAAGACTTTACAATTTTTTTGTGCATTAGCCAGCCAGCAAAATCATGTTAATAATTTTAAAATTCCCTAACCTAACATTGAGTCCTTATGTCTTTATTTTATGAGTCAGACAACTAACACTTATGGTCGCCATTACTTGAATAAACAATCTTTTATGTTAATAGAGACGCAATATTTGAACAAATTCTGAGAAACGAATATAACATTCGTTTCTAAAAACACTACTTACAATGCAAACGCACCATCTGGATACCATAAATGAGGCCTAAGTAAAACTTTAAAAAGGGTCTCTAAAACGATTGAGAGTTGATACAAAAACAGAAACTGTCAGGTACTAACAGATTTCACGAGAGTGTGGGTTTTGGAAGGGATAAAAGGCGAAGGACGGGGGTTAGTCAGTTGGAGACTACAGGAGCAAACGGTCAATTATAGGCTCAGCTAGTTGAGTTAGAAGTCTGGTGAGATCGAAGAGGCTAGGTTCATGTATAGAGTAGATAGTGAGTGTAAGGCGTAAAAGGAAATCAGCTGAGGCGAGAAGCAAGTCTGGTAATTAAAAATTTTAGAATTATAATCAAATCCAGTCAAAGCGTTGTTTGGTAAATCTAAACCTTAATTTAATTTAATAGTTAAGTTCTACTAAATATTATTCCTTGTGTATATTATTGACTTGTGGTATGCATATCTCGGTAGTGGGGGTAGGCTCGGCTAAGTAGCTCTACTTGATTGGTAGTCGTTCTATGAACGTATCTCGTTAAAAAAACACACCCGGCTAATTTATTGTAATGGCCAGTTTATGCCTTCGACTCTTTAGCGAGACACGTGATTTGGGCGCTTAGTGGCTGAAACATGTTGCGACGCAACCTCTAACTGGGGAAGATTAAAGAGATATGAAATGACGACATACCATCTCGGCGTATACCAGGCACAGTCGCGATTTACTCTGCTGCAGACTGAGTCTACGATGCACTTGTGTTAGTTTTGTGTTAATTTGTAAAAGGGGTAGTCTGTCGTAAGGGAATAATCACCTTAGTACGCGAATACGAAAAATACTGAAATTTTGTCTTCCTCGATGGCAGTTGGGCTTAGCAGTCCTCTGTCTTAGGATTGAGTAAGGCATGTCGATAGATCCTAGGAAACGTGTCCCGCTAGAATCGTAGCAGTGTCCTTAGTGGACCTATACGTTCAGGTCAACCCGTGCACGTACGACGGCACAAACATATTCAAATGGCTATCCATTTGAATACGGTTGTAAGTCACTGGGACGGGTCTTTAGTATATTGTGTAATAAAAATAAAATAAAATTAAATTGTAAATGAGTAAATTAACGTAATCTGGAGTAATGAATATCCAAAGCGCAAGTGTAGCGATCCTATTATCATACCCTTCCCTTTTATATGTCGTATCCGGTCAAAAGTATGAACGTGAAACGCAAAGACAATAAATAGTCTATGGTGAATCGGATCGCAAGCGCGACATTATCAAAAACACGTGATCAACCACCACCATTTTGGCGCGCTTCTACAGAGTCGTGATGTTTTCAGCTCACAGCAAGGAAGACATTCAGAATTCAGTCTCTGATCGCATCGGAGCTAAGACATCCCGGAACTGTACTTACGATTCGTTGTGTTAAAGTGTAGACCAGTGCCGATACCTTTGAAAATGTTTATTTTAAGCCGAGTTTATTTTAAATCAATTTGAGCTAAATTGTGGTTTTAATAAATGCCGTGTATTGCACCCTATACCCAGTGTGTTTTCATTGCACGAAACCCATGTTCTGCCCACATGATGACTGAATCTGACGGACTAAATCCTGACTGATCCGACATATATTATACTTTTGCATAACCTCTTGTCTTTTTAACTTCACTGCAAAATATCTTTATTTATATGTCCTCCCTGAGAATTCCCATACTAACATCTTTGCGCCCCCTCCTTGTCTCATGTACGGGACAAGGCAGTATAGTTTCATGGGAATTCAATTCATTTCATATAAACGGTGGGAGAGTGACCAGTCTGGGACGAGCTCTACAGGGTCGTGCGGATGGCGGGGCCCGACCTATTCTCCGTATACATACGAGAAGCCGATCTAGAACACTATTTAAATCACTAATATCAACACAATTAGGAAAAACGATTTTTTTATCAGCCTGAGGTATTTTAGGAACAGTCACACCGACAATAAAGATTTAACGAGAACTCAAACACCTAGTAGATAGGATGTCAATTTCATGTTTATTGTGGCAGTCAGAAAGTTTGTTGTAATGCTTTTAAAGAACACTACAACACTAAGAACAGTTTTAAAACTGCTGAGAAAAAAATCTACACAAGTAGGAAAAATAATGCATAGGTTTAAAAACCGGACAAGTGCGAGACGGACTCGCTCACTGAGGGTCCGTACAAATTATAATACAACTCTGTCTGTTACGCTTTCACGATAAAACAGCTAAACCGATTTTTATGAAATTTGGTATGGAGATAGCTTGAACCATGAGAAAGCGCATAGGGTACTTTTTTATCCGGGACTTCGTCTGCATCTGCGATAACCGACATTCATAAGGCGGCCCGCCAAATCGCGGACAAAAGCTCATTGTAAATAAAGAATATATTTTTTATGATTTCATTACAAATTTTTTTTTTTTTTTTTTTTGTACTGTATTAATAAGAACTAAATTCTTAATAATTAATTACGATCTAGCCTAAAAGACTAATAAGCAATTTATCTCTGACTTAATATGTTACGTGATAAACTAAAACTAAAAATAGTGTCCATATGGATTTTTTTACAAGTCCGTAGCACTTTCTTAGAGTCTGATATAATTTATAGAAACACTATGTTCATGTGTTATATGTATAGCACAACATTGTTACTATTATTAATTCACTTTGTACACTACACTAATTCAAAAGGTTTAGTTCTTTTTAGCCTGCGCACTAAGTCTGTGTTGTGTTCATTACAAATGTATAGTTTTCAGACTTTTTTTTTGCACTTATAGTATACTTAAAGACAATATTACTTGCCAAATTTCATAGTTCTAGGTCAACGGAAACTACCCTATAAATTTTGATTCCCTTCAAAGTGTAGAAATGTAAGTTTTTTGCGATATAAACGGCCGTATCTTTTTTTCACGTTAACTTTTATCAGTTTTATCACAGCTTCAAGGGACCGTAGACCTAAGTATGTGATTTCAACTCGATACTTCCCGAGGTAAAGTGTCTTGACAGACAGACTGACAGACAAACAGACAGACGGACAACAAAGTGATCCGGAAAAGGGTTCCGTTTTTTTCCTTTTGAGGTACAGAACCCTAAAAATGATTTATGTTTTTATATTTAGATTAGAGTAGAAAATGGAAGATGATTGCATACTAATATTAAAGTGTATGCAATTTTCAGTATGCATTTTTTTTGTGTTCACGGGAGAGGTACACAAAAAGGGGGAGCAGATAGCACCAAGAATTTTAATCTAAATAAGTACATAAAAACCTACATGTTTACATACACTGCGCTTTAAAAATTCACAGAGACATAATTATCTACTCCACCGTTCACTGAGCTATCGCCGAGGGCCTACGACGAGCGCGCAAAGTAAATTTAACATTTCCAAACGATTTTTAAACTAAAAAACACATACATATACCATTTATCAAGGTTTTATTTTACTAAATTGTGCTTTTCGTATAAAATTAAACTAAAAATCTTTAAGCGTCCACAAAACTTAAATGCAGACATAGCACTACAAAAAAAGACAACCGCCTTCAAAAACCAAAAAGTGAAAAATAACTTTAAAACAGAACACACATGACTTTAGTTTCGGAAGTCGGTTGCTTGGCTGTTCTATTTGTTGTTTTGTATTGCCACCGACTTCCGAAACTAAAGTCATGTGTGTTCTGTTTTAAAGTTATTTTTCACTTTTTGGTTTTTGAAGGTGGTTGTCTTTTTCGAAAAAAAGCTTTTTTATTTTTCGCATTTTAGTACTTCCTTATTATACAAATCCATTAAGAAACGGCAACACAGTCAAAACAGAGATTGAAAGTACAAGGTGAGAACATTACAACATCATCCATGTATATTTTTTTGCTTTCTGTCGATTTTTTCAAAAAGTGCTGAATCAATTTCGATAAAATTTATATATGACCCTTGAGGCATACCCTATTCATCAAAAAGAATTTTCAAAATCGCTTTACATTTGCCGGAGAAATAACGTACAGTCAACAGCAAAAGTAGATGATCAAAATCAGAAATTCAATACTAATGAACGGAGTTCGCGTCAGAACTGTGTGGCGTCGAAGTGATTCAAAAGTATGTGTGTGACAATCACATACTTTAAATAAATAAACTAGTAATAAATTATATGAATTAGTGTTAGTAAATTAGTATTGAATTTCTGATTTTGATCATCTACTTTTGCTGTTGACTGTACCTAACAAATATACTAAAAAAAAAAAATCATACAGACGAATTGAGAACCTCCTTCTTTTTGAAGTCGGTTGAAAATGGCTCTGAACACTTACTTAAGAAGACTCTAAAAAACTATTGAATACCTACTGAGAAATTTATCATACACACGCATTTACACGTACGCAGCCACACACACAGACACAGATACAACAGACAACTCAATACTTTTCATACTTGAACTTTCCACATATTACGTACTTTTTTTTAAGTTATTGTACTTATTTTATTGATGCTCGTCTTTAGGTTTCTCTGATACTGTAACTGTATCAATAAAATACCTCAACAATGTTTTCGATATGTAAGTATATGCCCGGGCATAACACAGGTTTATTCTCAGTAACTCAGTATAGGCTCCCATTTTCTAATTGTTATAAAATGTTACTAACTTGTAACTTGTGGGAGAAAATAAACACATTTTGTTACTATTCTTATTTATTATTTCTCTAACATATACATTACTTTTTTAAATAGATATCAATCCATACTTATTACTCATCTACTTATTATATTTATAACTTATTTATTAATATTATAAATGCGAAAGTAACTCGGTGTGTTAGCTTTCACGATGAACGGCTGAACTGATTTTAATTAAATTTGGTATGAAGATAACTTAAACCTGGAGGACATATTTACCATGCTGAGATAGGAGGCTTTTGGCGTCGTACAGGACCAATTTTCGTTTCTTTTATTAGTTATGTTATTTTTGTGTGTTTTTGTCCTGGCAGGCGAATAAATGCTTATTCTTTCTTTCTTTCTTAATCTGCGACTTTGCGTGCATACGCGATAACCGACATTCACGCGGACGAAGTCGCGGGCAAAAGGTAGTATAAAAATGAAGACATATCAAATCAAATCATTTATTCGCATAGAATGTAGGTATTGTACATCAAGTTGTTATTAAAATATTTATAGTGAGCCGGGTACATTCTGCCTGAGTTTTGGCATACAAAATGTAATAATGTCAATAGGTATTAATAACATTTTAAGTAAAATTATGAAATAATAAAGGAAAAAAATTACATGACTAATAAATTATTTTAACAAGTCTTGAAGAAGCACAAAAGTAAATATCAAATAATGTTGATAATATTAAATTGCTGGAATGTCAGAAAACGAGTCACATAACGAATAATAACATTTCTGTATCAATAAAATATAAATAATATTCTGATTAAAATTATGAAACAATAAATATATGTAATGATTATGCCAGGTACAAATAAAATATTTAAACAAGCCTAGAGTACTTAATACATAATGTCAATACCATAAGGCTGTTGAAATGTCACATAAAAAAAATATAAAAATAAAATGTAGTCAAAGTCAAAGTCAAAGTGTTTATTGCGAACTAAGCGTACAATATTGGTGTTATATATATGTTAAGTTAGTACTTATGACTTAGTAGCCTTCTACAAGCATTGCAATATTATCATTCGCCTACCCTTTTCATCCTAAATTAGCATGCATTTAACATTTTTATTAGGTATTTAATTATTTTCATATTATATTTGTACAATAAAATTGATATATTATAGATAAGTCAAAATTAAAATGTCAGTAATCATTGAATTAAATACAATGATTAAGCAATATTAATGTCATCTTTTTCAGGTAATACAATATTATAATTATGATTTTATTTGAAGTTGAATAGGATAGACTTTTTTTTTTTATTTGTATAGGACAGATCGCCATTTGTGTACATGAAAGAGAATTGTTATTTTAAGCTAGACTCCAGATATTCTTTTACCGAGTAGAAACATTTTTGGATTATGTATAGTTTTAGCCTTTTCTGAAATATAGTTACTGATTTTTCAGTTTTAAACAGTTTGGGTAACTTATTATATATTTTAATTGCCATATAGTAAGGGCTATCACTTAACATTTTGATTCTTGAAAACGGAGCGCATAACCTCTTTTTGTGGCGAGTGTTGACGTTGTGCGTATCTTTTATTTTAGTGAATTTGTTCATGTTTTTAAAAACAAATACGCAAATGTCGAGTATATATATTGACGGCAGGGTTAGCATTTGATATTTAATGAAGTATGGTTTGCAGCTCTCCGTGTTATCTATTTGGGCTAGAATTCTTACACACTTCTTTTGTATTATGAATAGTTCATCTACATTAACACTATTCCCCCATAGCATGACGCCATATCGCAACCATGAGTATGCGTAAGCGTAATAAGCAGCCATAGCTGTTTGTGTGTTAGTGCTCTGTTTTATTTGAAAAAGAGCGTATGAGAATCTGGAGAGTTTTGTTTTTATATGTTCTATGTGTGACTTCCAGTTGATGTGTGTGTCAATATTTATGCCAAGTAAGGTAAATGTATTAACTTCTTCTATTTGCGTGTTTCTGAATGTTGTTTTTAGATTGAGAGGTGGTTTTTTGTATGTTCTGAATTGAATTATTTTGGTTTTGTTACTGTTAATTTCCAAGTTGTGGGTCTGGAGCCAAGTATCTACTGTTAGGAGGGTATTTTGTATCTGTAGACTAGGGTTATTTACATTTTCACACTTGATTATTATCGAGATATCGTCTGCAAATAATACTGGCAGAGCGTTTTCTTTATCTAATGCCTTGGGAAGGTCATTAATATAGATTAAAAATAGTGGGCATCCTAACACACTTCCTTGTGGGATGGAGCAAGTAATTTGTTTTTCTTCTGATCTTATGGTTTTGATCTCATTTTTATCATGGTCGTAGTTTTCAATTTGTACTATTTGTGTCCTATTATGTAGATACGATTTGAACCACGAGTAAGCTGGTCCTCGTATGCCGCAACCATATAGTTTAGTGAGCAAGATGTCATGAAGGACCTTGTCGTATGCTTTTGTCATGTCTAGTAGTAGCCAGATTACATATTGTTTGTCGTTTATATGTTGTAGCGCTTGTTGAACGTATTTATATACTGCTAATGTTGTTGATCTACATTTTCTAAACCCATTTTGTGCATCGTCAAGAATATTGAACTTTTCTAAGAACCCATATAGCTGATTGCACATTGCTTTTTCGAATATTTTTGAAAAGGTTGGTAGCAGTGCTATGGGTCTATAATTGCTTGGGATATGCTTATCACCTTTTTTATGTACTGGTTTTACCAAAGCAACTTTAAGTGCGTCTGGAAATTGGCCATCTTGAAAGCTTTGATTTATTAAAAGCATTAGAGGAATGGAAAGTTCTATAGCGCATTGCTTTAATAAAATTGGTGGAATGTCATCGATACCGCAGCTATGTTTATTTTTAGTTGACCTTATTATATTAACTATTTCTTTTTGGTCTACTGGGCGTACATACATTGAACAAGTAGAGGGGTTGACCACGGGTTGTCCAATGTTATTGGCCGAGTTAACTGTACGATTATGCCCTACCGTTGCAAAGAATTCGTTGAATCTGTTGGATACATCTAACGGACATTTTACTTCTTTATTGTCTATCTTCAGTGATAAAGTTTCACGTCTATTTATTTTTGTCTTGCCTGTTTTTGTGTTAATTATATTCCACATTGTCTTTACCTTATTGTCAGATTTTTGCATTTGTTTAATATATGTCAGTTTTTTTGATTTTCTAATAGTCAATTTGAATATTTTACTAAATAATTTATAGTGTTTTTTTAAAACAGAACTTTTGGTGTCATTAATAAGAGTTCTTAACACTCTTTTATGTTCGCATGATTTTCTTAGGCCTTTAGTAAGCCATCCTTTTTTTGGTTTGCTTTTTAATCTAATTTTTTGTAGTGGAATATATTTATTTAGATTGTGTTTTATTATTGTAATGAAGGATTCGTAATTTGTGTGTACATTATCATTTTTATTTAGTATAACCTCCCATTTTTTCGATTTTAGAGAACTTTTAAAACATTCGACGTTATTTTTTGAAAATAATCTTCTTTTGGTATACCAAGTTTTATTATTATTATTTGATAAACAGTCTATATTTAACTGAGCATTTATTGCCTTATGGTCCGATATGTAACTCACCGTTATCGGAAACAGGGTCCACGCTAACGGCAATCAGGGCTCCAGAGAAAGAAACCTCCTGACAATGCGGGCAGTGTCCAGAAAGACTGCCTTCTGAATCAAGCCCTTAATCCAGCCACCTGACGAGAGCCTCCTTAGATGTTGATCGAGGTTCTTGGCTCAGTGAAGTCATTGGCTGTAACAACTATCGGCACAATGATCGTTAAGTCCACATCCCACATGTCGACAAGCTCGCGGGCCAAGTCAAGGTACTTCATCCGTTTATCCTTATCGGTATTCACGAGGTTCACATCATGCGGGACTGTTTAAATGTCGTGCTGCTTATTGGCTACCATAGTCCTGTCAGTGATGATGGATCGATCCCAGTAGGTACAATATAACATTGCCATTTTCAAGATCTGGATGTACGGTGCTTCCGATTCCACGAGGTTGTATTTCAGAGTATGTTGCTGATGGATAATAGTGGCCACAAGATTGTGCCTATGCTAGTACTCTTCGTTAGCAAAAGGAGAACATCTAGAGATAATGTGACGGATTGATTCTCCCGGTCGGTGATATGCCCGACAAATGTCAACCGTGCCATCCTTTACTTTCGTTTAGTTTTTCTATTGCTATAATTGTTCTATCTAAACCTACGGTTTTTCTAAATGGATCACCGGATCGTAGCTAGGATCACAAAGTACGTAAGGCCGCGGCGCGCCCGAGCAGAGAAACCACTCAGAACAAACCGCTATTTTTCGCACGCACTCATTGACATTACGTTTATAGGCATTCTCAAGCAGTTTCAAGCAGACTTCAGTCCCGACTGTCACGTGTTGTCTAAATGAATAAATTAGAAGACGAACAGAAAAATTATGTTATAAAAAATTACTAATCTACCCAGTGACAATAAAATTTCATATTGTCACTAATAAAACCTACAGAGTCAATACAGCAGCAGCCCTAGTGAGTCTGGCAAGTTTAGGTAATTATTTTTGAAGATGGAGGGAGCAGTCCTTCTGTACCCTTTATATTTTGTGCTTGGATGCAGACACTAAGAAACCTACACCGGGTCCATGTAGGACGCGGAAAAAGCATCGTTATTATTAGATATTATTGTCATACCTAGTTATTTTCATTCTGAAATTCGACTGGTATCGAATAGGTACTTTTTTGTTGGTGCGTTCGTGCTAGGCCTACACATCTCAGTAAGTACAGGTCACGTTGGAGGCGAGATAACCTTTATATATAAAACAGCGTTGAAGAATATTTATTGTAAGTTTGGTGTTTACTCATCGTTGTCGTATTTAAGCTACAATCATGAAGTTAACAGTAAGTGATTTTTTTATACAATATGGAACTCACTTATATGCAATAAATGAAACCTCAAGTAGTAATAGTCCACAGAAGTATAGCAAAATTAAATATCAAATTAAAAACCGAAAATTAAAAAAAGTTAAATTTTCAAACAAAATAAATATCAAAATAAATTCTGTTAAAGTAAACACTCTGTTTAAAGACAACGTACCTTGACCCCGGAGCGAATTTTACATTTAGGCAAGTAACTAGAATAGGTACATAACAGAGTCGTAATAATTTGTAGTTTTGCACTCCGTGGCAACGTCGCTTTTCAGTGTTAAGAGGATTCAAGTTCATTGAGTCATTAACCTAGTGATCCAATTCTACAGAGTGTTGAAATTTGTTCAAAATTAAAACTCTACTTTTTGACCTAATTAAAGGACCGATTTCGTTCATTTTTAGTATATCGTCAGAAAAGGCGATAACAAGTATGTCGTATAATTTATTGCATGTATGTGGTCCCCATTCTGTATAACTGGGTTTAACTTTAATCGATATAAGTGACGACACAGTTGGTGCAGTGGCTAAGCAATTGGCCTCTGCGGTGTGTGCTCGATTTGTGCACGGAAAATACATACATATTTAAATAGTCAACAGGTGGTAGTTATTGTAAATATCAATAAGCGTGTCCCTTATATGAAAGAAATTACTTTTTTAGAGCCCCGTACAAAAAAAAGGAACGCTTATAGGATCACTCTGTTCGTCCGTCTGTCAGCCAATTTGCTCTGAATCTACTGAGCCAAATAAGGTGAAATTTGGTAGGATAGTTTAATCCTATGACCAAAACACATATATTATGTGCTAAATAAAAATATTATTTTAAAATAAGGGTCATTTTCGGGAGACAAATTTGGAAAAAAAAATTGCAAACTGAAAGGGCTCGTTATGAGGATCTCAAATATATTTTTGTTATTATTTTAAAATAAATAGTTTTCATTTTATTCATGAAAGAAGACGAATATTAACTATTCCTTTTGATTGAAACTACTGAGCCTAAATAAAAAAAACTACAAAATATAGTTCATTGCTTGTAGATTACAGGAAAACCTATAAGAATTCTATCAATTGAAAATAAAGTAGTAAACTCAATATAATACATTCACTTACGGAAAATACTAGTGGATTCAAAATTCACATTCAGTAGAGCTCTGCCTCATTAGGACGCCATGGCGACGTCGCCAGCGGCGCAGGCCTGGCTACTGGCATCCGAACGTCGCCAAGTCGAGTAGCCATGGCGTCTCGACAAGTCGACAGTCAGTTCGTTTACATCATCAGGAATGGATGTAGAAGAAATCGCACTTCTTTGTTATCTACGTCGTAGAAAATGGAAAAAGAAAAGAAGAAAAAAAATAAACTATGGGTTCATCCTTTTATATCAGATCGAAGCCGAAATGGTATTTTTTTAAACTGTATGGTGATTTACGAAAATATCCTGATTTTTTTTTTCAATTAGACTAGAATGTCAATAGCATTTTTGACGAATTATTGAACTTATGTAGAAATGATTTAACTAAACAGGATACGATATTTAGAAAATCGATAAGTCCGGAAGAAAAACTATTTGTGTTATTCAGGTATCTTAACTGAAAATGAAACATCTGAAGTCAATCATCATACATCATAATATATCTAAAATAGAGGAATCTTCAGAAACATTTGTCATATTTGACGGTGGTCTTCTAAAAAACGGTGCACTGTATGACTCAGTGTTGTAGTCCATCATGGGTAGGGTTTCTCCACGAACAGTAGAAAATCCAGGGTGATAACTTCGTGGCGGCGGCGGTTCTGTTTGTGAACAGTAGTTTTGACGGTATAATGCACTATCATCAATGTTGGGCACAGAGCGGGTTTGATTCTTCAAGAATTGTCATAATTTTAATTTTAGTTGCCAGTTTTTTTGGAGGAGGCACTTTTTTTAAAGTACTTACTAAAAACAGCATGAATAACCTGTCTTCATCTTGATTTCCAACCTCATATTGTTCTCTTCTTATGATGGATTTGTTAAGGGCTTCTAAAAATTTGTCATCTTCAGGTGCAGTCTTCTGTTTTGTTTTCATTCTTTTCGGACAACGGTCTTGTTGCAAGTTTAGATCTGTAGTTTTAACATCAGGATCTGTATAGCTTTAAAGTCTTCTGATGCCACAACTTCAGGCTTTCTTAAATCGACAACCTGCTGTAGAAACCGAAGTTGTTTAAAAAAGATATATTCGCTTTTACGTGGTCCACGGCCCGACCCGGACTTCAAAGATTTTTGCCGGTTCAGTTCTCGTGTGAAGCAACCACGGATACTTTTCCACCTTTTTTGTGAAGTATCAGCTGAAAAAAGAAAAAGTTTAGTATAACCATTCCATCTATCAATCGGCCCTATATTGCAGTCCCATAATGATGTTATAATTTCTTCTAGGTATTTTGCGTCAGGATGTTCACTCATGGAACTTTACTACAACTACAGACTCGGTCATACAACAATTTGCAGAATAATTAGAGAAGTGTGTAGCGTTATATGTCAATATAAAGACTAGTTCATAGGTCTTCCAAAGACAGAAAATGATTGGGAAAAAGTTGCAAGAGGATTTGAAACCATCGCAAACTTCCCCCATTGCATCGGCGTCATTGACGGAAAACACATGAGAGTTATTAAACCGATGCATACTGGACCACTATACTTTAATTACAAGCATTATTTTTCAATTGTAAGTAATACAATTGCTCTGTGTGATGCTAATTACAATTTCCTATATATAGACGTTGGAGCATATGGGAAAAGCAGCGATTCGGCAATTTATAAAGATAGTGCTTTATACAGTAATCTCATTAACCAATCTCTACATGTTCCTGCGGCAAACCCATTGACAGAAAACGGTGACAATATTCCATACGTAATAATAGGAGATGAAGCTTTTGCGTTACATGAAAACCTCGTGAGACCATACGGAGGACACAATCTTAGTTATAACTAATACTAAAATAATAGACTATACAGATACGTGCGTAAGTGTGCGTGTCTACGCGCCGCGCGAACAATAACGCAATTTCCAGAGCTAGTCGTTCGACGCGGGGAGATGTGAGGAACGGTTTCAGAAGGAGGCGGGGCGTGTCTGTCGCTACTGTACGGTAGTACTAATACTTGTACTGTGCTCTAGTTCTCACTTCTGATTCCGCGGTGAAAACTGTTTTAGGTATTCTGTAACTCGATAAAAACTACACTAGCGCTACTGAATGACAACATAGGTGAAGCGAACTATTATTACGTTACTATTTTAGCGAATACCAAAGACTTTTCACTGCAGTAGGTCGATTCTATAAAATTCGAACAACAACTCGCATCTCACATCGCTATTCACTTTCACTTCGCATGAGGTTCAAAATGACCTTTATATATTTGACACTTTGAATCGGATTTGAGTGCGAAGTGGGCGTCTCTTCTTACGTCATCTCATACTTTATCTGTCAAAATCTCCTAGTCAATTTAGTTCAACTCACTGACACGCTCGCAAGGGTGGCGCTAGTGTAAATTCGAATTATCAACCGAGTTTTAAGAATGCCAATCAAGAAACTCACGGCGGATTCAGATTCGAAGTTTAGAATGAGGTCTTACAGAATCACACCCCAGTTAAGTGAAATCGGAAATGAGATAAGATTCGAATTCGCGGGTGAATTCTTACAGAATTGCATTGCAGTGAGTAATATAAATCTTTTGTTTTCAGGCATGCTTTGTGCTGTTGCTGATGACCCTGGACGAATATTACTGTGAGTTATTATTGATTTGATTAATTGGTGATGATAAATTAACCAACTTAAATTGATTTAACTGAGAGGTTCTTTGTTTGATTAAAGAGACATTCATAATTTGCATCTAAATATTTTATTATCGCTTTATTATCGACGGAAGCGCGGTTAAGATGGCGGACTAATTGTACGATTCCGAATCAAAATATTTTGCCTTTATCCTCACCGTAAATGAAAACGTACATGTAAAAAGAGACTTGGATGCTATCAGACTTTTTGGATTGATTTGGGGTGTCTTTAAACTCTTAAAAATAAGAGGCCATTTTATTTGAATGCTCGCGTATGCTGGGTAGAATGGCGGTTAGCTCTCTTCGTCGACTTACCATATTTAGCCCTAGCTTAAAATATCTAGGTTTGCATCTTGACTTCGATTTGCAAAGTCAGGTTTCTAGTATCTGTCAGAGACCCAACGAAACTTTAAAACCTTATATCGTCTGAAGAGCTTTTTGCCTGCTAGAACTAAGACTATACTTGTGAAGACTTTATTTTTAACTATAATTGACTATGGTGAGGGGTAACCTGCTTGACTTGAACGCGGTCTTGTTGGATAAACTAGATAGAGTTCTCAATACCTGCATTAGGTTCAACTTGAGGAAATAATGAGTAGGTATGTGTCAAGCTATAGGTCTGAGCGAAAAAGGTTGTCCATTTGCCAGACAAGAAATGTGCGTGCGTTGACTACGCTTTTCTCCCTGCTCAACTCTCCGACCCCTTCTCTTATCTAATGAATATCGACGACACGGTTGGCGCAGTTGCTAAGCGATTGGCTGCTGCACTGCGTATCACGGGTTCGATTCCCGCACCGAACAAAATATTTGTATGGCCTACAGATATTTGTTCCGGGTATGGCTGTTTGTGTATTTTATTTTTATGGGACATGCCCGCCACACTATTCCCAAACCACTGCAACTCCTGTAAGAAATCCCATGGGAATATCCTATGGGAGTGTATTCTTTGGCAGAATGAACGCAATATTATGTTAGATAGTGTACAGGCTACATCCGGAGTTTCTACATACGGACCATGTAGAAACTAGAGCAAATTTCCGCGCGTTCAAGCGTTTTTGCCATACCTATTATTGGAATCAAATGTAACAGCTCACTTTTTAGGACCCATTAAGTAATGTTAATTGTAATCCGTGGTGCTGCAACTGGGTCTCCCCCAGTTGTTAACGTCCCTTTGGTCCTATTGGCCTAGTTCTGTTCTGTCTCCTGCTTGATTTGAAGGGAAGTAGAAAATATGTTTTTCTTACTCCTCCGCTGTTCTTTTCTGATTAATTTCGTTGCGGGATCCAAGACAGTTGTAATGTTTCTCCGGGACTCGTCGAGCTTCAGACAGTGTCTCGACGCTTGTCTGGTGGTCGCCACTGTTGATTCTGGCTGTTTGTGTATGTTAGTTTATTATGTTTGTAAAGGCACCCACGATACAATATAAATTCCTACGGCGGGGCAACGTATTTAAAAAGAAATAAAAGGTCCCACTTTCAATATCTATGTTCTTCACACGCTAGGAATCTGTGGTCTTCTAACAATCTTCTCTTACGGTGTCCTTCTCATACTTCTGAATCTGTCTAATCTTCCTTTCATATCCAGTCCATTCCTTTTTTCCTCAAACGAGCTTCTTCTCGATATCAGGTCGGTGTTGCAAATTTACTTTCAACGAACGTTAGCTCGTAGTTTAAGTTATCTCATAAACCTAGAATATGTACTTAATTATCCCTGAGTAACATAGGCTATATTTCTCAACTGAAAAAAATAGGAATCCTTGAGAACAATCACGCCGACGAAGTCGCGGGCAAAGTGGTAGTTAGATATATAAATTACTAGCGATTCGCATGGGCCTATAGCCATCCTTGGTAAATGGACTATATAACACAAAAATAAATTTTCAATTCGAACCAGTAGATCCTGAGATTAGCGCGTTCAACCAAACAAACAAACAAACTCTTCAGCTTTATAATATTAGTATAGATGTATGTGTGTGTGTGTATGTATTATGTATGTGTTGTAACAAATCTACTTGTTCCTGTTCAATAAAAGGCTAAGTAGACTTGCACATGTCAAATTTAATAAGTTAAATAAAGATGAGGTGGTTAAAAATACAGGAATTATATTGGAGACTAACCTAAACGCACTGTAAATAGCGTCGCCTAGGCTCCAGCCTGGACGGCAATCAGGATCAGACCGAAGAAGGACTGGCGCGCAGTCAGCTCCAATCCCTGGAAAGGAGGTCCAAGGTGGACCTAACAGTAGGATCCGCCCTAGGAGAGCAGGCACGTGTCAGCTCGACGGCTTGATTCATGACTGTTACCGACTCCCGGTTGTGGACTGGTAGACTTTGAAGTTATTATTACCTATATGATGCTAGTTATAATCCAAATCTCGACTGACTGATCATCTGTCAGCGCGCCTTATATAGTCCCTTCTTCCGAATTTTCGTACGTCACACACAAAGGTCCAGTTGAAAACCAGCGTCAGGCACAAGTGGTCTGGCATTTATGCTGAACTGGGCCTGTTTGGCGCAGCCGTGGGGCACACAAATAATGCTTTTTATTTATTTCTGTTATATATTGAAAACTTTATTATTTTTTTTTTTGTGTACACATGGTCTGTGTTAAATAAACATTTTTTCTTTCTTTCTATTTTTCTTCTGGAATTTTAGTATCGTCATCAAAATCAGCCAAAATCAGCCAGGCTTAAATTGTAGCAAAATAGCCAGGCTTAAATGTAGCCTGCCAGTTATTTCAGACCTTCATAAAATCACGAGTGCGTATAGAATTTTATAAATATAGATTAGATAATTAATAACAGGTGTAATTTAATAAAAATACAATTAAATATTAATGAAAATAATTTAAGTTATATAAGCCAAAAGACCAGAAGCACAATGTTGACAACTGACATAGTAGTCATAACAAAAATAATAATATGTATTGATTTTCAGCTAATTTCAATTTAAATGCAATTTAAATTAAAACACGTCTTTAAGAAGCTACAAAGAACAAGGTATTAATAAATATTGAATTTCCGCTAATTCTATGAAAGGACGAGAAGTATATCAAATATAGTTGTAAGAAAAATACAAGGAAAATAATGGATGATATGTAAGTAGTATATTAAATAGTATAGTGTATGGCTAGTTTTTAAATGCTAGCCGTGAAATACAAAAAAAGGGACAAAACCATTTTTTTTTATTACAGTTAACTGTACCTAAATCAAAAAATCTTCCTTCTGTATAAAAATAAAGCCAATCCTAATCGAAAATACTGATGGCAAATCAAAATAGTTACCTCAAAATATTATTATTTTAGCAACGATTTGAGTTCGTGACGCATTGCTATTAATTGAAATGCGGAGTTTTTTCTAGCATTTTTATTTAGCGTTTATGTTAAAACAAAGCTTCTAATTTTTATCCAACATGGTCCTGTTGACGCCATATTGGTTTTGGTGACCACCCTTGGTTGGCTGGTAGAGAATGCCTGGCATCAAGGCCGCATTTGTGTCCTTATTTATGAAGTATAAATAAGTAAATAATAATAATAATAATAATAATTTTTATTGGCACTTCAAGATACGATCTACAGTGTAGCCCTGGCTCTTGTACTAGGATTTCCTGTATCACAAGAGCCAGACCTCTCAATATACAGGGTTCATATAATAGAAGCATTATAGACAAAAGAAGAGTTGATTTCTTACAGCTATAGCATGCAATGACAGGTATGTTTACAAAATTAATTACAAAGTAGAGTTAAATATATTAAGTAAGTAACAATAATAATAGTTAAGCATAAGTTGCAATAATAATTATAATATTAACGTTTTAGATCAGTACGGATGTGTGCGTGAAATATGTGTGTGTATGGGGGTGAGTAGTGAGTGTGCGTGTGGGATGAGTGTGTGTGTGAGGGGTGTAGTACAGTGCATGTTTGTAGGTAGAGTATTATTTCATGTTGTCCATTATGTTTTCTATTTCATCGTAGTTATAATTGTCCAACCAGTGTATTATTGTTTGTTTGAATTTAAAGTTGCTCAGATGTTTAACTTGCTTGAGTTGTTTAGTCCCCTTATCTTGGCAGAATTTGTTATAAAGTCGAGGGGCCATATAGTAATAGTGTTTCCGGGCAAAAGTGCTCTTAGCCCCTTCAACTGGGCACGCATCAATCCTCCGGGATGAGATAGGTAAGCTTGGAACGGAGTATCGGTGGAATCTGCGCAGGCATTCATAGATAGATACTTTTCGAACGCTAAGTACTTTGGCTGTTTCATATACAACAGTAGAGGGAGTCCGATATTTTAGTGAGAGAAGGACTTTAAGCACCGCACGCTGCGCCCTCTCCAGCTCAATCATGAAGGTCTTTCCTGCACCACCCCAAGCGCAAATACCATATCCCAGGATACAGTGGCATAGCGCTTTATAGGTTTGTATCAGGAGTTCGGGACTGGCAGCCTGTCTCAAGGTTTTAAAAATGTGGATCAACTTGCGCACTTTTTTAGCTGTACCTGACATATGTTGTGCCCATTTAAGGTTCTCGTCAATGATTACTCCTAGGTATTTGATGGAGTTTACTCTATCCAGTGTAGGGCATGCACAGGAGGCCAAGATGTTATCATTCCTATTGCAAGGAAGGTGTGGATGTTAATTTTAAAATTAATAGGGCTTCCTGCTCTTGTCTTACTAAAACATAGGAATTTTGTCTTGGCGGTGTTGAGTGATAGCAAACTGTCTTCAAGCCAAGTTGTTACCTGAGAGAGACCTGCCTCACAAACGGCCTCTAGGCTCTCCCAGTACTTTTCATGGAACAGCAGAACTGTGTCGTCAGCAAACATCATGACATCGGCTTGGCTAATTTTGATATCACACAGCTCGTTGATGTAGACCAGGAAAAGTGTTGGAGCAATAGTACTTCCTTGGGGGACACCGTATGAGCAAGAAGCTTCATTGCTAATCATATTATCAAGGCGAACGCATTGGCTTCTTTTCGATAGGTAACTTAGTATCCATTCCTGGGGTACTCCTCTGATTCCGATGTTTTCTAGTCTACTTTTAAGAATAGGGATAGAGACCGTGTCGAACGCTTTTTGAAGATCGAGGAAAAGACCGACACACTTCTCTCCTTTGTCTAAGTATTTTGTTACATTTTCAGTAAGTTTTAAGATAGCATCATTGGTGGAACGGTTAGCTCTAAAGCCGAATTGGTGCGACGACAGTAAATTATTTATCTCTAGATATCTTACAAGTCTTGTATTTGCAAGTTTTTCTAATATTTTGGACAGTGTGCTAAGTAGCGAAATGGGTCTGTAGTTGTTGACGAGACTTTTATCACCAGCCTTAAAAATTGGAATAACAGCCGCTTTCTTAAATGCAGCAGGGAAAGTACCAGTTGAGAAACTAATATTGCAGAGATGTGTTATTGGGGATGCTAATTTAAATTTGTATTTCTTTAGGATGTTAGCGGGTATGTTGTCAAGACAAGGAGCACTGCCACTCTTAAGTCCTGATACTACCTGGATCACTTCACATTCGTCCGTAGGAGAAAACGACATTGAGTGAAGTAAACCGCTTGGTTTCTGGGCTTGTTTTGCTAGTGTGTCTTCATCTTGCTTGAGTTTATAAAGAATTGTGTTTGCTAGGTCGTTTCCAATCGATGTAAAATATTGATTTACTTCATTAAGAGAGTCAGTTGGGGTAGACTTTAACTGTAACAACTCGGTTGGACAGCTGTTGCTCTTCTTAATGTTGCACATATCTTTTATTACATTCCAGGTCTTTTTCAGGTTATTTCTGTATTTGCCTAGTTCAGTTTCGTAGTAGGAGTTCTTAAGCGTATCTGTTAATTCGTTACAGGTATTTCTGTACTTGATGTAACGATTTCGGAGTTCTTCGTCATTAGGTAATTTACGTACTTGTTGATGCATTTTGTCCCTTGTCCGTATGCATCTCACTATGCCCATTGTGATCCACGGCTTAAGAGGTTTTTTTTTCCTTGATATTTTTGTTTTCACTGTGTTTTTTGTGATTATGTCTTGTAGCGTACTAACTAGGAACTCAGCAGTTTCGTTGACATTTTGTGAATTGTAATAGTCGTTCCATACGATGTTGTCTAGGTCTTTCTCTGTTTGATCGTAATTAAGAGTTACCTTATAATGCTCGGTATTGTTTTTTACTATGCTTATGTCTTCTATATATAGTACAATTGGACTATGATCAGTAAGTGGGTTGAAAATAAATGTTTTAGCATGTTTACGAGTTTTCAACATAAAGTGATCGAGGCAGTTACCTTGTCTGGTTGGCTTGTCAACACCCTGTCGTAGATCATGACCAGCTAGCATCGTTATATATTCGGCAGCGTAGCCAGTGGTCCTTGCCGGAAGGATATTGATATTTATATCCCCCGCAATAATAATATTTTCAGAGTGGATGTTTGATAGCAGTTCGTTTAGAGAAATTATGTAGTTGGACGGGTTCACATAACATGGGGGTCTGTACGAGGCAATGAGAGTGTAATTGTCAATGTTTATTGTAAGACAGTTGCCGTCTGTTACTTCTGGCTCTTGAGCCTGTACATTTCTAAAACATTCCCTGACATATACTATGACACCCATCATTTTGATTGATGCTACGTGTGGTGTAAAACGAGTTATAGTTATCAATGTGCTGAATAGTCGAGCTATTATCGATCCAGCATTCCGTCAACACTATGCAGTCAACAATAATGTCGATGTTAGATAAAAACAGCAATAAGGCATCAAAGTTTTTTTTAACACTACGAATATTCACAGCGAGAATTGTTAGTGACTTTTTGGAAAGTGTTGATTTTAAAAGATTTTTACATGTTGTGGGGTCGTCTACCAAAGAACATTCAATGTCGCCACTCGCCTCTATTTCGTTATTAATATTGATACTGTCAGGGTTGAATTTTGGAGACAGTTACACGAAGAACTAACTCTTTTGTTAAAACAGCTTTAGCTCTTAGATAAACCAGATTTAAGAGCAATCGGGTTTCATTTATGTTGGATGTACTTTTATGGCAACATTTGTTAAACAACGAGAGATCAATAATAGGTTTAGCATCTGTCTATGTGAGTGATTTATGTAGAAAGGACTGTGTTATAGTGTGGGTTGTGTGAGTTGTTTGTTTATTTCTGTAGTATGGGTAGGGTCTATTGGTGTGAGTTTTTTTTACATAATTATCAACAATAATAATTATGAAATGGAACAATAGGGAAAACTTACTTATGGAAACGTTTAAGGTTACATTTGTTTTTAATAAGGGCGTATTACTAGGAATATTACATAATCTTATTCTATTCGGAACTAGTCATGTAAATAGACTCCCATAATGATTTGCGGGAAGTATGGCTGTCGTAACAGAAAGTTCTACGTCGCGTAGACCCAGCGTAGCAGAGTAGCGTTACGTAGACCTGCGTAGCAATATCTATTCTATTTCTATTTTCAACCTGTATTGTCCCACTGCAAGGTAACGGTCTCCCATTCTCCTTTCCAACCCTCTCTGTCCAGAGCAAGTGTGAACCAATCCCACCTGTAATATCTATGATAATATAATTATTCTAATAAGAGATAAAGTTTGTATGTTTGCTAGTTTGGATGTAGAAAACTCCAAAATATTCCTCCATTAATAGAAAGCTAAATTATTGCCGAGTGTCACAGGAAATGTTTTATTGTTCCACGCGGACAAAGTCGCGGGCAGAAGCCAGTGCTATATAAAATGGACAATAATTATTATCTTCTTTTTAAAAAACAAAGTCAAAGAATAAGATTTAGATGCGGTTTTAACCAATATAGAGGACAATAATTGTAATGTGAATTATAACATAACAATAACGTTCATGTTACATGGCACCCGTGCAATGCTGAGGTACAAACTCACGGTGAAGTAAATACTCAATACCAATTCTTTATTAGATTCTACAATGTAGGCTTAGGTGGTAAAATGTTTACCACCCAAGCCTGATAAAAGATATGAGGAGACGAGGACTTATTATTTAAATATCTTCTAATCCAACCTATTTCAAACACATTTCCGTTTATTTTATACTTATGGTTTTTAATGATTTATCATTTAAAACTTCGTTGACACTATTATAACATTTGCTAATAAGTAACTTTTTAATTTGTTCGTGAATAGATGGAGTTTTTTTCTTTTCCGATTAATTCGAGTAATATATTGTATTTTTTATTGACATAACCAGAGGGCTTGTTAAAATTTGGTGTTTTTGAGCGAATTTGCATATTTAAAGTATTATATTGACGACACGGTTGGCGCAATGGTTGAGCGATTGACTGCTGTGCAGCGTGTTTGAATCCCGCCCAGGGTTAACATTTGTGCGATGAGCACTTGTTTACCTTGTGTCTGGTTATTGTTGATCTGTATACGTATGTATTTAAATGTATTTGTGTATGTATGTCAACAGTCTGACATCCATAGTACAGGGTCTCCCTAGTTTGGGGTCAGATGGCCGTGTGTGAAATGTCCCTACATATTATATTATATAAGACAGTGTTAAAATAATCAGATTAATTAAGTTACTCCCAATTAAGACAGAGGCACAGACATCTGCCTGATTTAGAAGTAAGATTTTCACTAGATAGACCTTCCTCTCCTGCGCATAATAACCCTGTACTAACAGTAATTCATTCAATTCCAGGTGATTCTACATATACAGCCAACAGTTCACGTACCAATTGGGGCTATAATTACAGCAGCAGTAATAGCAAAAAGCACAAGTTGACGTTTGGCAGCAATGGATTCGAATTGGAACCAGTTTCCAACGACACCAGTTCTGGCATCAAACAATACTACAATTCTTGGTCGTCTTATGATCACAATCAACCATTAGGATCCGCAAACGACCAGCACAATCATGGTACATCTAATTTCACACCTAACTTTGATTTAAACGGCACAGTACAAAAATTACCAAACGCCAACGAAGCATCCGCTACATTGGCTCCCAGAGAACAAGTGGTGGGTGCCACTGTACGCCATACAGTTAATACAGGATCACAACCAGTATACTCCAAAATACCGTACGGAACAAACCCTCAGCACCGAATACCTGCCAGTGATATGAGCTTCAAACCAAACCTTCCTTCAAATGGACCACTTTATAAAACAACATTTGTACCTCCATACAGACCACTAAATACTCCAAGAGACGGAGGAAATATTCCGACCGACCCATTATATTATTCGCATGATCCATCATATAGTCCTGTGAATGAACCTCCTGGTGGCTCAATGTACGGTATACCAAATACGCAGCAGCAGCAGTACGACCCATTAGACAGGTACCCGCCACTGAATGGTCCAATGTATATGTCGCCGACGGATCCAATGGAAGGTTACTGGCCACAGAACGATAGAATGTATAAGTCAACGTTTGGCCCAATATTCAGGAACTGGCCACAGATCGGTCAAATGTACTTGCCGTCGACTGACTCAACAGAATGGTTCAGGCCACGAAACGATCAAATGTACCAGCCGTCAACGGGCTCAATATATAGGCACAGACCACAGAACGGTCAAACATACGTGCCGTACGGTTACAGGACACAGACTGGTCAAACGTATGGGCCGTCAACTGCGTCAATAGAAGGGTTCCGGCCACCGAACGATCAACGTTATGCTGGCTCAATAGAAAGGTCTAGGCCACGAAACGATCAAATTTACGTGCCATCAACAGGGTCAATACACGGGTCCAGGCCACAGGTTAATCAAATATATGAGCCAGCAACTGGCTCAATAGAAAGGTCTAGGCCACGAGAAGATCAAATGCACGTACCGTCCACTGACTCAATAGACAGGTCCAAGCCACAGAACAATCAAATGAACAGGCCACCGACTGGCTCATTAGAAAGGTCTAGGCCACGAAACGATCAAATGTACGTGCCATCAACAGGGTCAATAGACGGGTCCAGGCCACAGGTTAATCAAATGTATGAGCCAGCAACTGGCTCAATAGAAAGGTCTAGGCCACGAGAAGATCAAATGCACGTACCGTCCACTGACTCAATAGGCAGGTCCAAGCCACAGAACAATCAAATGAACGGGCCACCGACTGGCTCATTAGAAAGGTCTAGGCCACGAAACGATCAAATGTACGTGCCATCAACAGGGTCAATAGACGGGTCCAGGCCACAGGTTAATCAAATGTATGAGCCAGCAACTGGCTCAATAGAAAGGTCTAGGCCACGAGAAGATCAAATGCACGTACCGTCCACTGACTCAATAGACAGGTCCAAGCCACAGAACAATCAAATGAACAGGCCACCGACTGGCTCATTAGAAAGGTCTAGGCCACGAAACGATCAAATGTACGTGCCATCAACAGGGTCAATAGACGGGTCCAGGCCACAGGTTAATCAAATGTATGAGCCAGCAACTGGCTCAATAGAAAGGTCTAGGCCACGAGAAGATCAAATGCACGTACCGTCCACTGACTCAATAGACAGGTCCAAGCCACAGAACAATCAAATGAACGGGCCACCGACTGGCTCATTAGAATGGTCTAGGCCACGAAACGATCAAATGTACGTGCCATCAACAGGGTCAATAGACGGGTCCAGGCCACAGGTTAATCAAATGTATGAGCCAGCAACTGGCTCAATAGAAAGGTCTAGGCCACGAGAAGATCAAATGCACGTACCGTCCACTGACTCAATAGACAGGTCCAAGCCACAGAACAATCAAATGAACGGGCCACCGACTGGCTCATTAGAAAGGTCTAGGCCACGAAACGATCAAATGTACGTGCCATCAACAGGGTCAATAGACCGGTCCAGGCCACAGGTTAATCCAATGTATGAGCCAGCAACTGGCTCAATAGAAAGGTCCAGGCCACAAAACAATCCCATGGTCGAGACGTCAATTGGCTCAATAGACGAGTCCATGTCACAGAACAATCAAATGAACTTGCCGTCAACTGACTCAATAAAAGAATACAGACCACGAAACGATCAAGTGAACAAGACGTCAAATGGGTCAATAGACGGGTCCAGGCCACAGGATAATCAAATGTACGAGCCGACCACTGGCTCGATACAAATGTCCAGGCCACAAAACAATGACATGGTCGAGATGTCAACTGGCTCAATAGACGAGTCCATATCACATAACAATCAAATCAACTTGCCGTCAACTGACTCAATAAATGGGTCCAGACCACGAAACGATCAAATGAACGAGACGTCAACTGGCTCAAAAAATGGGCACAGGACAGCAACACATAGGAGGAGCTACTTTTAAAAGCCCATAAGGTATCTAAGGAGCAAATAATAATTTGTATTTATCTTGGAATATAATAAGCAATACTTACACTTATATTGTACTGGTTTTTTATTTCTCTACTTAATTTAATTTGTTCGAAGGAAAACCTGTGGATATGTTACTATATAATCCCGAATATTCGAAATCTTAGAATTTACTAACACGAGTCGGTAAATGTAAGAATAGGTATACAAAAATGTAACGATTTTATCGGTCTTTTACCTTTATAATTTAGTACATGCTAGGTTTTACCGGTGACGGTTGGTAAATGTTAGTTTTGGGAATAAAACAATGAGTACTTATGAATCTTTTATTTCAATTAACTATTATTCAAAACCTTACTTACATTATTGTTATGTACCTTAGAGGAGAGTACTTAATATTACTAATCAATCCTTGCCTATTTTTTATTTTTATTTTTATTTATTAATTTTTAATAACTAGTAATTTCAAACAATTTTTAAATACTTCTTGAATAGTAAAAAACCTTAACTTACTTACCTATTAACAAAAATCGAATCAATCCCGATTTCGATTTATAAAATACTTTTAGACATCGAAAACACAAACAGAAATTGAATTGAAGAAATTGACTAAGGCGAGCGGAGACGGTAGAGAGCAGAGGGAGATGGAACGTGTAGCGGGGGGCTGCAGACTGCCACGAGTACGAGACCATACGCCGAACACGTTCTGACATGTTTATTTCGACAATTACTGTGTCTTTGAGGCAAATCTTAATATTTACCAAGTGCATGGTGGCAAAATTTCGAAATAAACGATGATCATAGAACGGTTCGGACTATTACAACGAAGAGTTGGCAAATCTTAGGTTTTACTGGAAAATCTTAAGATTTACCGTAGTTCGGGCTTTTACAGTAACAGATATAAGTCGTTGGTCAACTCATGCAAACATACCACTTTACTTGCAATGGGAACTGATTCCCAAAAAATCGAAAATACTGTCACTTCCATTTTATTCACACAAGGGACGAACATTGACCACCACGCTAGGTCAAGACGAGGAATATCAAACCTAGCCATTTTGAACGGTTCCGTATCTAATGTCATTATGCTTTACTTTCTTTTAACTACCTACTAGCTTTCGTCCACATAAATGACGATACACAGACGATTTCACGGCTTTTAAAGTAGCTTATATGGCCTTATGGCCTTTCTTGGGGTTCCTGTTAAGTCTGTACCAAATTATATAAAAATCGCTTCGATTGTTTAACCGACAATTTTGCTTTTATAACATTAGTATGAATAATGTATTAATCAAATAATGATAATAAACGAGTATCTTAAAATTTTCATTGTCTGTTTACCGTTCCTGACCTACCAAAAGAGAGAAAAGTACTGGGCTTGTAGACAAAATCCCTTATCTCGGAAAAATCAAATTGTATCCAAATGACATATTTGCATCACGTGACATCTGGTCAAGCAAACGTCAACTCCATACAATTTGATTTTTCCGTTGGCGTTAACGCTAACAGAAAGGGATTTTATCTACAGGCCTTGGGCCCTGGAGTGCCGAAAAGTTAACGGGAAAATTTGGTCCCCATCACTGGTTGACTTTGAAGTGCCATATCTGTAAACGCACACATAACACACATCGGCCAGTGAACCCAGCTGGCCAAATGGCTCCAGGGACAACAGATTCGGGGATGTCTGTCGCCGCGAACATTTCAAGACCCGAGTTGGCGGCGCGTAGTGTTCCACGCACCCCCCTCTTAGATGTCCGGGTCCTCCTAGTCCAACACCTCACTCCCCACCCTGACCCAAGGTGGCCCACAGAAGCGAGCCGCTACCAGTCGGAGGTTGCGGAAGTTTCTCCAGTTCCCGCGACGAGGTGTGAGCTGGAACATCGAGGTGGTTTTTAGTCGGTAAGAGTCTGCCAAACCCCTCCGTCCGCCCCAGGTTGGAGGACATCCATGACAATTTTCCACGAAGGAACTAAAAAAAAATACTCCTACTAATTACAACTATAGTAGGTACTACTACAGCATTGGAAGTTGAGTACCTAGGTCAACAACATGTGTCGACACCCTTGCTCCGAACCCTTGCACGTGTTGTGCTGGGGCGGCTACTGTAGGTGCAGAAATCCAGAAACCCCTAACAACGCAAATGTAATAATTATAATAACCGTTTGTAGTTAAAACTCTAGCGACATGAGGTCCGAGTACCCATCTTGTTTTTCGGGACATCGCCAAGCGGCTGATCGAGTCTTCACGTGACCTGAAAGCTGGCCAATTCTTGGGACAAAGCATCCGCATTGCCCTACAACGTGGCAATACTGCCAGCGTTTTGAGCACGTCTCCCGTTGACAGCGAAGTGGACGAGTTTTTTGACGCTATACGAGCCACCTGTTTTTTATAGTACACTAGCTTTCGCCCGCGGCTTCGCCCGCATGGTATGTTGATAAAAAAGTAGCCTATATCATTCCCCAGGCTTCAGACTATTCATATTAAATTTTATCACAAACGACTCAGCAGATTAGCCGTGAAACATACATTCACACAGATAACAAACAGACAGACAGAAGTTACTTTCGTTTTTATAATGTCGGGTTAGGCGTAGTATGCAAATTATTATGTTTGTAGAGTTACTCTTAACATAGCGGTATCACTTCTCATACGGTTGCAGCAAAAAAATAAAAACTGAAAGGATTAGAATACCTATAGTACCTACTTAGATAATATCGATATGTTTTGAACTGGTGATAGGAAGTAAAAGAACCGATTCGATGGTAAACTTGTATTGCGAAGGTTGGGTAAAATCCTGGCATTCAGATAACGCATTATTGCATGTTTTTGAAAGCACGTATTGCATTTTCGTATACATCTTAGTAAACAGTGAGACTCATCTGTTTAGAGAAAAGTTCTCTCAAAGGTTGAACTGGCTCGTCTATAGAAGAAATGGCTAGTTTCCCGCCCGAACAACACATACCTGCTGCTGCTTCTTTTCACCCGCTCACACGTTCGCGCGCGCAGCCAAGCCGCGCGTCTAACGTCCAGCCGCGCGGAGTCCGCGCGACCGCGTGAGCGCCGCGGATGCGCCTCAACTTAAACCTTATTGTTTAGCAAACTACTGCAGTTACATCAAAGTAAAAAATACGTGTGTATAGCAGAAACTGTATAGAATCGACATAAGAGAAAATTTAATTACAGCAATCAGTTTAAAGTACTCAAAAAAAAGTCAAACTTGAGAATATGTGTTGATTATCAGTAAAATATTTGTTCTTACTAAGTTTTTACCTATAATTTTGTACTTTGTGTCTATAAAACCTAAATAAAATTAAACTAGACTACATAAGCTTTTTTTTTTGATACCCCAAGTCATTTTTTGGAATGTTCTGAGTACCACAACAAACCAATACTAACAACTCATACCCACCTCAATTTGATGGCTAGTGAAATTACGGCAAGATGGCCGCCCGTAGGGCTCTCACACATGAGATGATGGCACATGATTTATTTTGTTATGAATTTATTTTGTGTTTTTAGTTGAAATGGCAGAATAATTTATTTTGTGTATTTTTTTTTTATTTACTTATAAATTTATAAGTAAATAAAAAAAAATTGAGGCATTTCAACTAAAAACACAAAATAAATTATTCATATAATTATATACATTATAATATAATATATAATATTATATATATAATATGGTTGTTGAACCCTTGTTTCGCAGACAGAAATTTCATAGAATTTCGGTTCCCGGAAAATGTTTAACATAATATTTGGTTCTGGTATTTTTATTTCGACTATTATTGTTTCAAAGACTATTTACTTCAATGAAAAATATTTCACAGAAACACAATTCAATGAATTTTCGTAATCACAGTTTTTTGTTTAACAAACTTATCAAAAAGTAGAATTCTTTTTTAACGAACATTGTTTGTTTGTTGTATTTTTCCATGGAATTTATTTCAACGAAAATGTATAGATATAAATAGCCAAAAACAAAAATGTTGTCTTAAAAAGTCAATATGTTGTGCTACCAAAGTTAATGACAGAAACGAATCGCTGCGAATCCGACTCCACGTAGTCTTGTCTGCCCTACACCTAGAGTGTAATTTAAATCTGCGTAGGCGTGTAGGGGCGAGGCGGCAGCTGTGGTGGTGAGCGTGAATACCATCTGCGACGATAAGCTCGCGTGGGATCGCCGGAGCCCCGCAACGCCGGAGCCGTGACAGAAACTATGCCTGCTGCATGTTGCATGCACGCTTGCATGATGCATGCATGCTTGCATGATGCATGCTTGCTTACATGCTGTATGCTTGCTTGCATGCTGCATGCTTGCTTGCACGCTGCATGCTTGCTTGCACGCTGCATGCTTGCTTGCACGCTGCATGCTTGCTTGCACGCTGCATGCTTGCTTGCACGCTGCATGCTTGCTTGCACGCTGCATGCTTGCTTGCACGCTGCATGTTTGCTTGCACGCTACATGCTTGCTTGCATGCTGCATACTTGCTTGCATCCTGCATGCTTGCTTGCATCCTACGTCACGCAGGATGAACGTGCGTGCAAGCAACCACGCAGGCGTTGCTTGCACGCACGCGCAGTAAGTTTGGTTAGAACTGAGAGTCCCATTCCTGGGAATACGTTTTATATTAAATAAAAAATATAAGGATAAAGAATATTTGGTTTGTTATTCTATGATATGATTATTCTAACAATAAACTTTATGCGAAACAAAAATCAATGATTTGAAAGTAAGTATTCTGCGTATTGATTATTCTATGAAACGAAATGATTAGAAAAATTTTATGTGAACCGAAATTCTATAAAACTATTAGCTATGAAACAACGTACAACCTTATAATATATATACATTTCTAAATAATAAAAATAAAACATTTAAAAATATCTTTATTATAATATTTATTTGATATATTACATTTTTCAGTAGACCGAATTGTGAATCTAAACTTTACTAGTTTCGAATCCACTGGAACACACACAAAAATTTCATCAAAATCGGTCCAGCCGTTTAGGAGGAGTTCAGTGACATACACACGAACAGAAGAATTATATCCCCCAGGGTTCCATACTATCCCCTCTTATTTTAACGCTGTTTACCAGTGACATCTCCAACAGTAAGAGACAGTGACATCTCCAGTTGGCTCTTCATCAGTTAAAGACTAGCAGGCCCGGCTGACATTGTTCTGCACTGAAAATAAAAAAAAACCAACTGTAACAAACAAGTTCATAAAGTTCAGTATCATGCTGTATTTGCATATGAAACTTATTCATGGGAGTACGTAATGTAGGCTAACATAGTGAATTTGACACAGCAAAACCATCAAAGAATCATCCAACCATAGAATGGTATAGCCATTCTCAAATCCACTGAAACACACACAAAAGCTAATAATTAAAATCATGAACAAAACTCTCCAAGTTAGCAAAGTTCCAGCAAATACGTTTCTTATTACCATACAATACAACTAGATTGGGATTCAAATTCCGCCCGGGGTAAATCTTTGTGTGATGAGCACTTGTGTTTCCATCGTGTCTGGTCTGACACCCATAGTACAGGATCTTCGTAGCATGTGAAATGTCTCCACATATTATTATTATACGTACTTACTGATTTCGATCACACACAGCAGCTCCTCATCCTCCGGAGAAGCAGTAGACGTAGCCGTGCCCTCTAGTTCATCAACTGTAACAAACAAGTTTTGTAAAGCTCAGTATCGGGTTGTATTCGCATATAAAACTTAAAGAATATTAATTATACATTCATACATAATTATGATTCATAAACTTGGTAGACGAACTGACAGACTTGACTTACAGTTTAGAACTTCAGAGAATAGCAAAGTGAAATAACATCAAGTAGATAGCAGTGATTAGACAATACAGAAAAAAACTTAAACCAAAATTTACCTTGTTGGCCGTTTCCTCGGAGGAGCATCGTCTCCCGGAGGATGAACTCTTGCCGGACGCTAGCTGGCAGCGCATTCACTCTGCGCTGCGTCAGCTGCCTCTCTGCTCTTGCTTGAGACGGAGGGTCTTCCAGAATGGCACTGGCAAAAAATATAAAACATTGTAGATATATCTTTAAAAATATACTGCATACAATACCTTGTTATTAAAAGATACGTACGCCTGTGCACCTGCACCTCGGCCTCGTCCTTTCCTACACCCTCCTTATCTCCCACGTCTGTCCCTGACATGCCCTGGCACCTGCCCTTAATTTTCTTGACTTGTGGTTCTACAAAAATAGATACATTCACTTTTATTGCAGGTTCCAAATCTAAAATATGAATATCAATCACACTCATGTTTTTTGTTGCACAGACGTTTGGGCCACCACGAAAGCTGCTACTGAAGACCTTTGGAACGTAATTAATATCACATCGAATCTAACCTTATTTCGTTATATTTTTACTGTCTAGGTGTGTGTAAATACTAATAATGAACTAATTTCCATATTACGGGCATTCAATTAGAAGTTTATTTAGTAAATCATACAAAAATAATTCGAAATTGCCCACACTCAACACGGCGTCATGACCATGTTTTGCATTTCGGGATTTTCGTTTGCAACAGACTTTGAACCAATTACATTTTTAGATATTCGTAATGCTTGAATCTTGAGGATTTTTTTGATATGATACACAAATACCATGAGTTATTAATAAAATTGTACTTACATTGTAAATCCAGAACACGCCACCGTTTTGAAAAATTTCACTTTGACATTTTAGCATCACGTTCAAAATTTATTTTGTCGATGGTTTTTAACTTCGGAAACATTAAGCGACTTATTCACAGACGCGGAATGAAATACAGCGCCACCACACATATTTTTTGGAAGCGTTCGTGGAGTTGCCGCTGTATAAAAGCGATTTAGGGCCAAAAAGTCGACTTAGCTTTTTAAGTTGCGGGAACGTACGGCCCGGAGAAATTATTGGGTGTATTTTCTATGCGCGAACGTCACAGCGGAGAGTTACGCAAAATTTGCATTCTTCATCTCATCGCTTCTATTTATATAAATTTGTGACTTTCATTATCAAGAGTCTCGTCAATACTCAAATGCAGCTTTACCAAACATCTCCCACGTGTTTCTTGTAAATGTTTGACGTCCCTGAGCTGCCCTTTCAGCAACAGCACGTCTGCGATATTCAGTCGCTTGAAAGGTTTCAGTGGCTCGTTGGAACGCCATGTAAGTCGCCTGCTGCTGACGCCGAACTTGGGACTGTTCTGGTGTTCTGTTCTGATCAGTTGCTTTGTGCGCCGCCTCACGGACCGCCTGCTCAAGCCTTAGCAGCTCGGCTTGTTGAGACGTCTCATTATGTCTAGCTATTTACATAGCTCGGGCTTAATTAGAGCTTTGTGAAATATTTGAATTACGCTTACGCGGCATTTATAATCCACAAAATGGGTTGTCATTTTCAAACTAACAACTAAAACAATTTCAATAACTAATGAAGAGAAAAAGTAAACTTTCTTCTTACTACTTATAACTCAACCTATAATGTACCTAAAACTAACCGTTATTCTTGAAACAAAAATGAATCTTCTTCTTCCTTCCCTGAATTCCATTACTTGGGGTCGGGTCTCCTCACTTTTCTGCGCTAAGTCGGACGATCTTGGGTTGTCGGTTCTGGCAATTGGGCTTTCTTGAGGTCTCATTCTATGTTAGACCACCAGGTCGCTAGCGGGCGGACTCTACGTCTTTTCTGTTCTGGCTTTGAAGCCGCCTCGTATATATATATATTACGAATTCTGTCCAGCCGGGTCACACCTCCCGCCCATCTAAGCATCTTAATTTCGTTGATATGTATCTTTTGATCATGTGTATTCTTTGTTATCCAGCATTCGGACCCATACAGTGGAGCCGGTCGGACTGCCGTTTTGTACACATTTCCCTTGGTCATTATGGGAATTCGTGGGTCACACAACACACCTGTAAGCAATCGCCATTTTTGCCACGCTACGTTAATTCTGTGTGTCACATCGGTGTCAACGTTAGCATGGTAGGAACCTAAGTATTTAAACTTCTTTACGGTGGGAATTTTCGTGGTCCCTTAGTAGATGTTTTCAGATGTACCCAGTATTCCCGTTGTAGACTTTTTTGTTAAATCTATACTTTCCTAATCCATCATAATCTTGATTGCCTGTATTGCGTCAGTGGTTGACCTGGATGATGTGAAGCCAAACTGATTTAGAGGTATTTCTGTAATATTTGTCGACGTTTATTAATGACTCTTTCCCATATAATAAGCGTGTGTGAGGTCAGTTTTATGCCCCTGTAGTTTTCACATTGTGCCACATCACCCTTGTTCTTATAAAAATGTCGGCGAAGGCTTTAGCGCCAGGTATGTGCTTCGTGTGCATGATGATAATAAATAGCTAAGTCAGCTAAACTACGCCTATCGAGCCAAGGGTTTTCCAAAGGTCTACAGGAATCATACACATGTACACGCTATGTGGGTTCGCAGGGTAAGGGGTCCTCATTTGAAACAAAAATTCACCTATTTACTTAATACTTACAAATACCATCTAAGTATACCGAAATAAATAAAAATACAATCCTATAGCGCATTCCAACGCAAACAACCAATTAAAGTAGGTAAGTGCTCAAGTCAATCATATCGTGATATTTTTTAAACTATTTGTCCAAATTACTTAGTGTAAAAGGCAAAGTTCATCTACATTAAATACTGAAAGCGATAAATGTATCAGTTTTGATGAGAATTAGCTAACTACTTTAAAATGTGCATCGTAAAAAAGTTTAAATGTAATTATGGCTCATAATTTGCGGTATATTGGCTTCCACATAAAAGGTAGATATATGCTGTTGCAGATTTTTATTTAGAACTTTTTAAGATAAACAATCCTTCAATACATTATTTTTGTGTAACTCCAACGGTATAGGCAGCGTACGCCAAAATAGCTCTCAGAGGGCAGATATTTTTCCGACTTACTTGATAGGTACCTATTTTTTTTTTTTTTTAATGACACTCCAACGACAAAGTCACAAATACATTTATAGGTTCATAATTACTTACGTACTAAACAACGTGACCTTGTCACTTATAGGTGTGCACAACATTTACAGTGTTGTGTTACAACTTGCAAAGTTACAAAAGAACAAAATTAGGTGTATAAACTGGTTTACAGGATAAAAGTTATTACATTTACTTATATTTATAATGGTATGCAGAGTATACATTGTGGCTTAAGTTACGTGTATTAAAGAAATAAGAAAAATGAGAAAAATAGTCAAATTAATTGAGACAATAACAAAGATAGACTAAACAAGCCAGAGGCACATACACAATACGCGCCTATGACAGACTTGCGTCTGCTAGATGTCTACGGAATTGAGCCAGAGTGTCACAAGAAAGAAAGAAAGAAAGAAAAACCATTTATTAACGAGAAAGTGACGCACATTACACAACAAGACTTAAACTAAAACAAAGTGGATAGGTACATGTTGTAGAAAACAAATACAAATAAAATAAAAATAAACTATAAAACCGTACGAGACAGAAATATGCGTCACTGCCACGAAAAACGGCTGACGCTCAGCATAAATGCCGTGGCCCGCGCACGAAGGCGCGAAGTCACGGCGCTGGTTTTCAGCGTCAGCCGACGTGTCACTGTGTCGGAAAAATAAAAAGAACAAACAATTTTATTGTTCCGAGGCACAGAACAATAAACATTTAACAATCTGTGGACACAAAATGACGCTGTTTCGGCACGGCGCCCACAAATAATATTTTAATATTTATACTATATGTAAAACAGCAAACAAGTAACAGTAGCGATAACCGTCATTCACGCGAACGAAGTTATAAATAAATCGCAAACTGTACCATGTAAATAGAAAAAACAGAAAGCGTTTGTTGTAGGGTCTCAAATACATTTCTGTTATATTGTTTTTTCTAAAGTTAAGAAAATACTTAAAAGTCGACTCCCCCCCCCCCCCTCCTTCTTCTTATGTTCGATACTACTTAGCGGACAATTTGGTGAAAAAAATACCATAATTATACCTTTTTATATCTATTAAAAAATATTTCAAAATCTGTCAAGCCGTGTCGGAGAAGTTCGATAACAAACATTAAAATACGAGATTTTAATATATTAGAAAAAATACCATGTCGCTCTTATCTATTACTAGCTGACCAATTATATAAGTTCACAAAAAGTTTCATAAAAAAATCGTTCAAGCCGTTTAGGACGAATTCAGTCACATACACACGCACAGACGAATTATATATATCTCAATATGGATCGCTTGACGGCGAGACTAAGCGGACGTGTGTTTTGTATTTATTCCGTATAATGAAATAAACAACTACGACAAATAAATAATATAATTATTGGCGCCGTCAGTATTTTAGTAAAGTGTGTCGTGTGTAAACTGTAGATTTTTCAAGGTTGTTTTACTGAAGTTGCAAAATGAACTAAATCATTTTCATAAACAATAAATAAAGTGTTTCGGGTAGGATGTCTAACCCAGGATCGAGCCCGTTTGGTCGTAGCCAACTACCGCGGCGAAGTCCCCCACCGACGCCGACGCCTACTGTACCGATTCCCACGAGCAACCCAATTCCACCAGCACCCGAAGATAATGAATTGCCGAGTGAAGTCGCCGGAGATCCAGAAATGGTTAGGATCTATAGAGACCATTCTTAACAAAGTTTGCACTATTGTCGCTGACGGAAAAATTAACTCAGACCAGAAGGTTTGTGTGACCAATCTTTGCCGGACGGTCTCAGGTGGTACTTCTCAGATAGCCGTCTTGTACCAATCATTGAAGCAGAAAACAATTCATGCCTATACCACAATCCAGCACCTTCAGGAGCACCAGAACATTGTGAACTCTCTCCAGCAGGTTAAAGAGGTTGTTGAAACGAAAATTAATTCAAATGGTAATAGCTCTTATGCTAGTATGGTGAAGAAAGGTGCCGATAACTTCGTCCGTCCGGCAAATTTGAGCTCAGTCAGTATCTATCCCAGCGATAAAACCCAAACAAGTGACGACACCAAGTCACTTGTCCAAAAGATAATCACCCCGAACAACTTAAGCTCCATGCCCGTGGCTTGAAAAAAGTAAAAAATGGGGGTGTTTTGATTATCACAGAAAACAAAGGCGATATAGATAAACTAAAGAATTCAGACAAACTAGTTTCATCGGGCCTTAGAATAGAAGAACCTACAAAACGTCGCCCAAGGTTCGCTGTCATTGGTGTTCCCATTGCCCTTACCGAGAAGGAAGTATTTGACTGTATTTACGAGCAGAATCTTTCAGACAAGTTGCCAAATATATCTCGTGAGTCTGTCCTTGAGAGCATCAAATTGAGCCACAAATACTCAATACTCAATACTCAATACTCAATTATTAATCAGGTAAGAAAGACCTTCCAACCTGTAACTATATCTTGGAAGTACCTGCTAGCATAAGAAAAATAATTATAAGCCAAAGCCGGATAATTATAAATTGGACATCATGCCCTGTGAGAGACTTCACGATAGTCACCAGGTGCTTCAATTGCCAGCAGTTCGGACATGCAGCCAAGTTTTGCCGGGAAACAAGTCCTACTTGCAATCACTGTGGTGAGACTGGACACTCCTTCAAGGAATGCAGCAACAGATCTTCTCCCGCTCAATGTGCGACGTGCAAACGATTCAAGAGGAAATGTGACCATCCAACTGGTGATGAAAGTTGCCCGGCGCGCAAATATGCAGAGCTTAACTATATTAACTCGATAGACTACGAAAGCGCCTAAGGCGCAAATTATACAGAAACGGCGTAAGGTGAAGGCGCGGCGCAGGCATCTTGCCGCTTCAAAAGGTTTCAATACAAAATGTAGGTAGGCGACACGTTGTGAATTATACTCGAGCGGCGTGGCGCAGGCACGTCGCTTCGTCGCCTGTTACGCATCGCTAGCAGTCGCGACTGGAGAGGCGCGCAAGCAGCACGACGTTTTGTTATACAGTAGGATCAGAAAAATGCGTAACGATAGTGAATTTAATATAGATTTCTGCGAGATAATTTAACAATATTTAGCTCTTTACGACCATACTAAGCCGGAGTACAGTAATAAAACTGTAGAAGAGAAAATATGGGGAGTTTAATTCTTTTTTTTTTCATTGCCGTAATGCTTAATAGCAAACAAGACAGTGCTCCCAAATCTTAGTCCAGTTTTATCCAGTCTTAGTGACATTTTATACACTGTAGGAAAACGATCAGGATATTCGAATATTTTTTCTATTATTTTAAAATAGATGTTCTTGTGACATTTTCTACACAGGGTGCACCCAATATCTTCGTTCTCTGCACATTAATGAGACGCAGCAAAGCAAGCGCATCTTCGTCGTCTGAAGAGGAAGACATGCTATCACAATAAAATGAGGAGTTGCGGCGCCTCTTCGCCTCTTTGATACAATTTAAATCTATCTGTTCCGTTCGCCTGCTCTGCGCCTGCGCCGCATCTTCACCGTACGCTGTTTCTGTGTAATTCGCGCCTAAGGGCGCCAACCTTTAAAACATAATACTTACTATTGGAAAATGGACTTTTACCATCTCACTATCACCCCACGCATCAAAGCGGCTCAAACATAGACCATGATTATTATCATTGTTAAATCAAATAACCCATCCAAAACATTGGTGACTATAATTCTTCACTTTCCGATTATCAAGATATTACAATATTAGAAATAAGTTCACCTAGAAAATGTTGCATGCGTAGCTACACTAAATTCAATATGAAAAATATTTTATTTACAATTTGTCATAATAACATACCGCTTACTAATCCAACATTACCGCACATAATTATAGCACGTAAGTACGCTGACACTGCATGTTTTTGCACCACTTTAGCTAAAACTGACATTTAGAATATCTAGGTCACTTTTGACTGCAATGTAAATCGTAAACATTACAACTTATTTACCAGCGATTTATAATAATAAGCTCAACAACTCATAGATAATTTATTCCCTGTAAGTATTTACTGCTGTATATTTACATAGGATTAGTTTTTAGATATTACTTATAATGTTCAAGAATGCATTTTCTCAAAATTGTTAAGAGATTAGTTTATATCAGTTTAACTTTAATCTTAAAAATGAACTAATTTAATTTTAAACGTAAAGTGATGGCCTGTAACACACATTTGTAGTAACCTAGTTCAGGCAGGTCGCTACCTAACATTGTTACTCCGATTCATCATAACTTGCACTAGTTAGGCATACAAATATTTCAGTTTTAGTTTATTTTTAAGCAATATACATATTTGTATGGAAAAATATTTCTACTATAGCCGCTCTGAAGCTTTTGCCGCCCAAAAAACGTTGAACCCTACCATTGAAATTTGACCCTTAACGCTCAGCGCGGCCGCCCTCATTAAAACTTTGTTTAAAACCGAACCAAGTGGCCTAGCGTAAGCGTGTTTACTGTTCTGTGTTGACAATTAGATAAAGAACAAAATAACGTATTTTGTTTTGACTGAAATTATGTGTAGAATATTTTATACGAGACTAAAGTCAAGGTCGAGCATATTTTGCCGGTTTCAGTCGAATAACGTTGAATTGTGAAAAAAATACGGCTCTAAGTATATAGTTTCCATCATTTTTAAATACTAGAATAGTTATTTGTACTATTTAATAAGAAACAGTAATAATTGGGTAGATAATCTACATAAAAATAATAATCGAATCTACACGCACCACGCGGAACACCACCGCATTCACCAATAAAACTAGACGGACAATCATAGCCGATTTACACAAAAACTACACAACCTAGAACAAAAATATAGCTATGTTTAGAAAGGTCACTTCATTAGCTCTAATAGTAATATAAAAAGTTTCCCATAAGTCTATAAACTGCTTAGATAATGGACAGAAAACACAAAGGAAGATTTTTTATAAAACAAAAGCATAGCGACTTCAAACTAAAATTACGATGACACTATGCTCTCAACTAACCTGTTTCATTCATGTGACGAATAGATCAAATCCTATAGTTTATATTTATGGTATAAAACTACCACAGTTAATTACATTTTTAATAAAATAACAACAAATACTTACAACGACTTTCTGTCTAAAAACACACGCAACGACACGCAATGACCTTGAATGAACCCCAAGTCTCGCAAGATGGCGGCTGTAGAAGCTAGGGTTGCATCTGACCAAGTAATTTGTTTTAAATATCGGGTTCGAATAAAACTTCAAATAAAAAATGTAAAATAAATATTTTAATAAAATAACGTATATAATACATAATAAACATAAAAAAATTTAAAAAAGAAAAAAAAAATAATATTTAAAATATGTAATTTATCCCGTTATTTTTTTTTAAATCTTATTAATTATTATTTTTTTTTACAAAGGGTTAGAAATAATTACCTTTATTTCCTAAATCACATTATTTTTATTTTTTAATATTCGTAAATACGTAAAAGAAATATTTGTAAATAAGTCATTATTTAATAAGATTAAAAAAATATGTATATTATGAAAAAAAGTAAAGTAAAAAAAAATAAAACAATAATAAAAAAATTATAATACATATATGTATATATTTTAAATAATCCCAAATTATTTTTTTTTCCTTATCCATACTAATATTATAAATGCGAAAGTAACTATGTCTGTCTGTTACGTTTTCACGACGCAACGGCTAAACCGATTTTGATGAAATTTGGTGTTTTTTTTTTAATAATATAAATAAAAAAATCACAACCAAGACATAAACCAACACTACAAATATACGCATATTGTGCATCACAATCAAACGAATACCAAACGTGAAAAAAAGCCGCAACCCTGAAAGTGAACCGTGTCTAGCTGGAAACTAGCGAGACCAAAACAAAAAAAAACAAAAAAAATCGTTACAAAGTACTCACTTGGCGCCAAAATTCATGTAATCCAGCACATCTTCAAGATATTATGGAACTTTTTACGTTTTGTGGTTAGAATTATGTCTAAACTTTATCATGTCACACATAGTTTCCCGCGATTTCATGTAATTAACTTAAATTACCACTTTGTAATACGTAAAAACACAACGACAACAAACACGCGTTCGACTATTTCGATTTTAGCACATTTCACTTATAGTATCAGTAAATAAAACGTTGATTTATCACAGAACAGGTTTTCTAGATTAATTTAGAACCATCACATTAGTAAAAACCAATAAATTACAATACTTTAAGGCATTTTGCTTTCGAGCACAAATCAACACGACCACAGCAAATTACAAAATAATACAAAATGGCTTCGTCAAACTTTGGATGTCGATTGAAAATAAAAATTGGTTCCGTGATGTTGCAAACTTGCGTCTAAACGATAGATAATCTAATTCTCAATAGTTTTAACACGTTTGGTAGGACTCTAATACCCTTAGAATAGAGTTTAGAGCCGATTAACAGAAAAAAAAAAAATTGCACGCGCGTTTCCAAAAGCATGGCCGAGTTTTGCAAATCGATCAAGAGATTAATTATGTTTACTGACTACAATGTTAAGTTTGTTGCTCGGATACATTTTGTACGTACCTAGTGTGCAACATACTGCGGAATTGCGCAAGTTTTCGTGACTCCGACTCACTCCCGGCCCGTTTTTTTTTTGGAATTGGATTGTCATTATATAAATTCGACATTTGCATGCCAACATGAACATGAACGTTTACAATAATCTTGCCTATCTGCGCAAGCCTATTTGACCGCAATTCACCTAATCTTAAGTGATGATGCGGCCTAAGTTGGAACACGCTTGCCTAGAATGAACCGGTTCACTCGTGCCTTGAAGATACCCAGATTATGATTATAGTCACTACTATAATCATAATCTTGGTATCTTCACGGGGTCACGGTCCGTCACGGGGTTGGTTGGGTGAAACTGCTGCTGCCTTTGGGTTTGCACATAAAACAGTTTTGGATAAGCTATCTTTTACTGTTATGGTCACCTACACCTATCATTGGATATACTACCTACCTATATTTAAAAGAGGCTATTGAAGCATATTTTCTAAAGAATTGCCATAAGTATAATAAATGCGCGACGAATCAGCACGCTGAAGTGGAAGTCAGCCACGTCTGCAGACGGACAAATGGTAGATGAAACATACACGCTTTGGAGTGGAGACCGCGTTTGGGCAAAAATCCATACTAATAGCTTCTACAAACAAATTCCTTATGGAGAATTCCACAGTGTGTCAGAGTATCCTTAAGGAAATTTTTGTAGGTCGATACATTCTTAATTATTATCAATTATATTATTATTGTATGAGACATAAATACCGGCAATAGTATATCATGTCAATGTTGAGGATATTTATTGTTTCATGGGTCACTGGTACGTACACACAATAGTGGATAAGTAACGAGCATATCTATAGACAGGTCACCGGGACGATGACAGAAACCTTCATAAAGTCATATATAAGAACATATCTTGTAACCGCCAGTATGCCTTCCACTTAGTTGGTGTGAGTAACTGTCGCGCGCTACACATCGTCTGCAGCAACCATGAAGTTAATTGTAAGTGAATTTATTTGAATTAACAATGTTTACCCTCAGATTATGAAACAAAAGGCAGATAGACCATGTGAAACACTGAGAGTGAAGCCACAAAAGCAAATACAAATTGAAAAACTTAATACCTACAATTCGCTTCGCGCTGTACTGACATGAGTCAAAGCTTAGCTTCGTGCTGTAACGAAGCTAAGCGTTGTTAAAAAAACTAATACTAATACAAATAAATATTCAAAAGTGAACACAATCACGAGATTGCAGGTATTCGTTATTGAATTTGTATTTGCTTTTGTGGCTTCACTCGCAGTGTTTCGCACGGTCTATCTGCCTTTTGATTGATAATCTGAGTGTTTAACTACTTAATATTTTGTTACTGTATTAATTAATATTGATTTTGTTGTTTGACCGTCGAGTTTGCCGAAATGTCGAACAGGTGACCGAAAGTTTGTGAGTTCGAGTCTCTAGCTTTGCAATGTTGAAGTGAAACTATTTCTAGAATCTGGAACTAAGCTAAAGTAATCAGTTCAGTCCTTTATAAAAAAAAATGTCTTCTATATGGTATATTAAGTAGGAGGAACATTAACTTCCATTCGGATAAATACTAGTAAATGCTGTCCGAAGTTTACAAAGTGGAAACTCTGTGTTTAGGAGTATTTTAGACACATCTTCGTTTACTAAATAACATTACCAAGAAGGATTTAAATTATCTGTCAGCGCTTACCTTAACAAGCAAATCATATCACCTGTTTTGATGTACAGTACCTAACCCATATTTGTAATTAAACCGTTACTAATATTGTAAGCGTTTTATTATGTTCTAACTTTCCAAGATTCTTCATCACCTGCCTGCGTCCTTAGTGATTATTCATAATCACTGGATTGTTGTGGCGGGAGTTCAACGCCCATTCATATGTCAATTTCGCTGGTGGGATCTTGGGGCGAGATCGTAGTTGTTACAGACACAACAATTGTTCGGGACCCTGGGTTCGGTGGTGGTCCAAAGTTTGAAATTAGACTTCTTTCATTGCGACTTATACCAGCCTAAAATACCTCTTCTAATGTAGAGATGGCACGAACATTGATCATCACGCTTGCTCAATTGGCGATTTTGACGTGACAACGTCTTATAATTCGATAGCCGGCTGTACGAACGAAAAAACATGACGTCATGCGGCGTTACGGCGTTACATGACGTCATGCGGCGTTACCTCGCTCAGCGGCGTTACCTCGCTCTGAGGCGTTCCAAGTGAAAAGTGAATGTGGTGTCAATTGTTTATAGCAACGATAATTACAGCGATAAAGGTAATGATTCTTTCGCGTTGTCACGTTCAACTATCGTCAGTAAACCGACTTTACAGACAACCAATTTTTTGACTATAAAAAGTCTAGGTACTGTATATGAATTGAAATTACTGAATTACTTTGGTAAATACCACACCACCCAAAACCTCATGCACGTGAGGTGACGAGGTCGTCATAACCATTAATAGAACTTTATTTTCACAGGCTAGTTTTATCCTGAGTTTGACGCTTTTGGACGTTTTCCACTGTGAGTATCTTAGTGTTTTTTGTTTTTATTATTATTTTTTTATAAACGGCAGATAGTGTAAAGGACAGAGAAAAAGTAAGGTCTTTTTGTATTCAATAAATAATTCCGCGCTACATTTATTATCTTGCTAATTAATAATTTATGTACGCCATTTTATACTTTACCGAAAAGAATGCACAATATAATAGGGTAGGGGAGAGGTGTACGAGACGATCCCCCTAAGGGAGAATGCTAATAATTTAAAGGATATTCAAATCACTCCAGACATAAAAAGGTTTACTGATGGAAAATTTGTCTATCTAGCTATTGGTATATAGAGGGGTATATAGTATATTTGGGTATCTTCAAGGCACGAATGAACCGGTTTATTCTAGGCAAGCGTGCTCCACCTTAGGCCGCATCATCACTTAAGATCATGTGAGTTGCGGTCAGACGCAAGCCTATAACAATATAAAAAAAAAATATGGTATACTCAAAGTAGTCAATTTACTAATTCCTCATTAGAATATTTTAACTTTTCTGAAACCCTACCAAAGGATCATGTGCCCTGGGGTGTGGGCAAGATGATTCGCGGCATCACCTAGCCCCCATTTAGGGAATGTTCTTGATTTTTGTAGGATTTGATGACAACGACAACTAGTTAGGGTTTCCAATTATATATAGAGGTAATCTTAAGTTAAGCACTTATTGAAATTCGAGATTAAAATAGTATTTATATTTTTATTTCTTTCTTCTTCTTTTTCTTGGCAATTACGCGGCATAGTCTTTAACAAAAGAAGAAAACATTTTGTTTCTTTTTAAGTTTTCCATTATTTAATTAAGAAGGAAAAAAGGTAAAACAGATGTTAATCTACTACTATTATTTCCAAATTGTGAGCTATGCTTTTATAAGCTATTATTATAAATAAGTAAGTCAGTTAATGAGGAGGCCTATGTTCAGCAGTAGACGATAATAGGCTGATTGGTGATAATGATGAAGTAAGATGAAGTAAGTTAATTATAATCTGTATCCACCGATTGTGTGTGTGTGTGTGTACAAGACGATCCCCATGGATCATCTTGCCCAAAACCCTAGTTTCTAAATCTTTGTTCGACAACCTATCCTATAAGCTTTGTGCACTGACCACGCCATCAAAAAACATAATATGTTATTGCAGACGTCCGCAAAACTACTAAAGTTATTACAATTGACTGCCTACAGTAAGAGTTACCTTGGCTTAAAGTAAACCTTATCTTAGATCAACACCACACAATTTATAAAATATAATATTATTAATATTATTATCTTACCTCAACGGATCATCTCGTACACCTTTCCTCTAATATTTAAAGACAAAATAGGAAAATAAAATGCTTTTCATTGCAATATAAGGGTGCGAATAGATGGATGGATGGATGCTGTGAAAAATTATATGAATGAAAAGGGAGTCAGTGAAAGCATAACGATCAACAAGACGGAATGGCAGAAGAAAAGATATTGCGCTGATCCCAAGTTAAATGGGATAAGGGCAAGAAGATGATGATAAGCGGCACCGAGGTCAATATTTCTGCGGCTTTTTTTAAATAATTCCTAAATCGTTTAAAATAAGAAGGACACAGACCACAGATGGGTATCACCTATAAAAATCTATTCATTTTATTGAGGTTTTCGACCCGAGTTCGCCTTTTGAGCCATTGGAGAATGACCGAAATAAAGGCCTGATGTATTGAGTAATGTTAATATTTGATTTTAGGTGCACCATTGATAGCCACTAATGATGGAACGTATATAGAAACTCGCAATTCAAGCAGTTGGGGTTTCGGAGGAGATATCACAGCTGGTGTAGGTGTAGAAGGGGGAGCTGGTGGGGGAAATGCACACTTCGGTATTAAGCCTATAGTTGGGATAACAGCGGCAGGTCATAAGGAGAGTGATCAAGTCCAAATCAGCCGCGCAATTCCTGCGTGGCCTGCACCGAATTTCTTCGCTCCAGGATACAGCTATCCGTATGGCATTCCGAACAACTCCGCAAACGGCATACAATATGCTTTAACGTACGGTCCACAGTACGCTCCACAAGCTGCTCAACCGAATGCCCCAGTGTACGCTCCACAATCTGCCCCATCGAACGCCATAGTGTACGCTCCACAAGCGGCTCCACCGAACGCCCCAGTATATGCTCAACAAGCTGCCCCACCGAACGGTCTAGTGTACGCTCCACAAGCTGCCCCGCCGAATGCCCCAGTGTACGCTCCACAAGCTACTCTACCAAACGCTCCACAAGCTGTCCCTCAGATAACCCCTCTGTATGCTACACAAGCCACTCCTCCTCGCAGGTAAATGAATGATACATTTGGTGCTGATTTTCGACCTATGGTTGCTGGCTATCCATGTATCCTTTACCAAGCCACACCACGTATAGGTAAGATAACAACAAAATGAATAGAGGTGACACATGGAATTATGAAATTATGTTTAATTGTATATTAGTAACCATCTCAAAAATAACTGTTTATTTTACGGCAAGCATTTATTTTTCATAACTATTTAAGTGTATGTGTTTATCTGACAGTAATAAAATTTTGTTAACTAATAAGGTTTTTATATTTTCCATACTGGTACTCTACCGGGGACTTCATCCACTTGGATTGTGTACAATACTTACGAACTTCAAACCTTCTCCACCTCGTATAAAGACTAATTTAAAAAATAGTAATAGGAAATGGTATTACGTATCGTACTTGTGCCAAGTTTTAGCTTCAGTTTGATTTGGAAGCTAAAGAAATACACATCTTTCATACAAGCAAACTCTTATTTAAACCTCTGTGCTATGTTTTGGGCACAGATAGGCGCCACCGCCTGACGAATTTCAATGAGGGTCCAGTCACTGGCTTTCGTCTAACTACTTATGAAACTTCTGAATGTGTTTATAGACCCACTAGATCTGTGATTAGTTCTGCGTTTTCAACGTTACACATTTTTACCACTAATCCTATTTTGAAGCCTCTAGAAGCGAAGATTACTTGAGTATTCAGGTAATCAATAATAATGATTCCTATTCTTATATTTATAACTAGCTGTTGCCCGTGACTACATTCGCATTATGGTTCCAAAACATAATGTTCTTATTAAATGTACATGATGAGTTTGTAATTTCCCATGAAAAAATCTTCACAGTCACAATATTTAGAGAAGTTTTCAGAAAAAAGTAATTTTAATAACAGTTACCTTTTATTAAAATCATAAACGTACGTTTATAATCGTTACAATCGTAATAGAACGTTCCCTCTGCCAGTATTATTTTGTTGTATCATCCATGTCTATAATAAACTATAGTTCCGCTCGCGAAAATAAAATTTTCTCTAAACATAATAATAAGATTTGTCTTAAGTGACTATAATATCTGATTGAGTGGTACTGAGGGATAAGATAGGCAAGGGCATTTACAATATTTCTTTATAAACGATGTTTAAAGTCTTGCCTTTAGGAGCCAAAATAAAAAAATTGTCAGGATCGCTGACGCGAGAGCACACAACATACAGCTGGCCGTGTGAGAAACAGCCAGTCCTGAAGTCTACTCACACTACACCCACATGCAAGCAGAGAAATTAAAATTTTCTCATCAACCGTATTTTTAGGTATAGTTATTGACGAAAATTTAAACTGGAAGGAACATGTAAGAAAAGTATGTACACGACTTGACAAATTTGTGTTTGCTCTACGAAGACTAAGACTCATAGCTAGTAAAGAAACAGCCCTTAATGCGTATCATGGCTACGTTTCTTCAGTACTGCGTTACGGTCTTGTAATATGGAGTAATTCTGTGGATCTCGACAGAGCATTCATTGCCCAAAAGAAATGTGTCAGAGCAGTATATGGGGCTGAATACTTAGAACATTGTAAGCTATTTTTTAAATCACTAAACATATTTCCACTTCCATGTCTTTATATCTTTGAAATATGTTTATTCATAAAAAGGTATCGAAAACTGTTCCCTGTGTATGAACGTTACTCAAAAAGAGTCGAAAGCCAAAATCCAGAGCAATTACTTATACCTAGACAGAGACTACATTTATATAGCAGAAATTCTCATTGTATGGCAACCAAAATATTTAATAAATTACCGCCACAAATAAGAGTATTGCCCATTAATAAATTTAGGAAAACAATATTTGCTTGCCTGTTAGACAATTGTTTCTACTCAGTTACTGAATTTTTTAACCATAAATTTTGACATTTGATTACATAACAAAAATTTTGACATTTTATTACATGACAAAAATTTTGACTGTGAAACTGACTGTGGAATTCCATCGTGATCTTGATCGTTTCTCGGAATATTGGTGTTATAACAAACTTCACCTCATCTTGGCTAAGTGTCATAGTATTACGTTCACTAAAAAAACAAATATAATACATTTCAATTATCGACTTGCTAACAGTGTTATTAACAAAGTTAGTCATCTTCGTGATCTTGGTGTGCAACTGAACTCGGAACTTCATCTTGGTATCCATGTAAGAAACAAATGTTTGGCTTTGTAATGAGAGCATTTAGAGATTTCCATCGTCACTCCATCTTCTTGTACTTGCATAAGTCCATAATTAGGCCGCAATTAGAATACGCAGTACCGATCTGGAATCCTTACTATGCAAAATATACCGAAATTATAGAATTAGTCCAACGCAAGTACCTTTGTGCTATGCAATTTAGATGTTTTCGAAAAAAGAACATCATACCAATCGCTTCTTAAAGAATATAACTTGCTTATGTTACAGTCTAGACGCGTCCTCCTTGAGACAATGACCTTATTCAACGTGGGCCAAAACAAGTTTGATTGCCCTGACTAGGAGTCTGGTTTGTGTTACCTGGTTCCTCGAACAGTACATGGACGGGAGGTACGCACCAGGCGACTATTCGCTACCAGATTGTAGATCCAATGCTGGTGTACACTCACCGCTATATCGCTTAGTCGGCACATACAATATGCGCTTTGGTGCAGTATTTAAAAATTATATTGTTAAAATTCTAAAGGATCGGCTGGAGGCTTCATAGATTTTTCACAATATAGGCAGCATATTATTAATTGGCTAAGGCCCTGTATGATACATCACGCATGTTCTTTTTTTATTTTAGACTAGCTTCTGCCCGCGACTTCGTACGCGGATCCTGTTGCTTATGCCAGCGACAACGGGGTCGGCAAAATCGAAGATCTGAAACGTCTGATGTCGAATTCGGTTCAATTTTGGCCAGTAGAGTCAAATTTTCAATGATATACCATCGTCATCAAAAATCAGTCCTAAACTGTTACCGCTTTCACCGCGTGGAGGTACTCCCAGCTTATGTTATTTTATAAGATACAGTGAAATTAGTGATAGCTTTTATTTTAGTTATTAGCTTTGATTTTCACATCAGATGTTTCTGATCTTCGATTTTTATAAGTCAACAGGAAATGCCCATCAGATCGAACAACTTTTGCTAAGACGTCATTCCTATATGTGTCATGGTGTAGCTGGGCTCTTGGAGTTCCACATCAGGTGTTCCAGATCTTCAAATTTATTCTCTCAGCAGAGAATGCACGTCACGTGGAACAATTTTTACTATGGTACCATTTTTCTCTTATAGTTTAGCTGGTCTGTTGCGGTTCTGCATCAGGTGTTCAAGTTTTCAAAATAAATTATAGCCTATATGTTGCCCAGACTTAATACCTATACAACAAAAGAAAAATCATTTAAATCCGCCCAGTAGTTCCGAAGATTAGCGTGTACAAACAAACAGACAAACAGACAGAATTTTTTTTTTGGATTCGTGCTCTATTACTGTTCCTAAGCCCCCCTCAATTATAATTTTTTTAATATATTCAATGTACAGACTCAGTTTTGTTACTGTTTTATTATACGTATAGATTTTTTTGTTTTATTTTTATTGCATATTTTATAAAATACTAGCTACCCGACCCGGCTTCGCATGGGTCTAAAGCCTTCCTCGGTAAATGGACTATACAACACAAAAATAATTTTTCAATTCGAACCAGTAGATCCTGAGATTAGCGGGTTCAACCAAACAAACTCTTAAGCTTTATAATATTAAGTACCTATAGATTGTTTATCTCTTCTTTTAAATTCTTTTTCATTAAGTTAGCCCTGCTACAGTTAAACATTTGCTAACAGTTAGTTGTTTTTATTATAGTCATCTGTAGAAAATGTTGTGGGAAGTTTAATTTTAAGACAACACTGTTTATGCTCAATATGTTGTTATTGTGGTGTTAGTTTTCCCAAATGTAATACATAAATAAATACTCCTGCTGTTTTGAGCGTCAGCCCTTGGGATTTATTTATAGTAATTGCAAAACAAACACTCACGAGCAATTGGACTCGTCTGAATTGAAAATGAAAATTATTTAGAATGAGTGGTATATGTGGTATTAACGGTTGTACGTTGTTTCATAGCTAATAGTTTCATAGAATTTCGGTTCACATAAAATGTTTCTAATAATTTCGTTTCATAGAATAATCAATACGCAGAAAACTTACTTTCAAGATTTTGAAATCATTGATTTTTGTTTCACATAAAGTTTATTGTTAGAATAATCATATATTATTCTTTATCCTTATATGTTTTATTTAATATAAAACTTATTCCCAGGAATGGGACTCTCAGTTCTAACCAAACTTACTGCGCGTGCGTGCAAGCAACCACGCAGGGTGCAAGCAAGCATGCATCGTACAAGCAAGTATGCAGCATGCAAGCAAGCATGCAGCGTGCAAGCAAACATGCAGCGTGCAAGCAAGCATACAGCATGTAAGCAAGCATGCATCATGTAAGCAAGCATGCATCATGCAAGCGAGCATGCAACATGCAGCAAGCATAGTTTCTGTCACGGCTCCGGCGTTGCGGGGCTCCGGCGGTCCCACGCGAGCTTATCGTCGCAGATGGTATTCCGCCTCGCCCCTCCACGCCTACGCAGATTTAAATTACACTCTTGGGGTAGGGCAGACAAGACTACGTGGAGTCGGTTTCGCAGCGATTCGTTTCTGTCATTAACTTTGGTAGCACAACATATTGACTTTTTAAGACAACATTTTTGTTTTTGTCTATTTATATTTTGGTTGAAATAAATTCCATGGAAAAATACAACAAACAAACAATATTCGTTAAAAAATAATTCTACTTTTTGATAAGTTTGTTAAAAAAAAAAAATTGATTAAAAATTCATTGATTTGTGTTTCTGTGAAATATGTTTCATTGAAGTAAATAGTCTTTGAAACAATAATAGTCGAAATAAAAATACGAGAACCAAATATTATGTTAAACATTTTCTGAGAAACGAAATTCTACGAAATTTCTGTCTGCGAAACAAGGGGACACCGGTATTAACACTGTTTCACCCGCGACACAACCCGTCAAAATTTCTGTTGTCTGTGTTTCCTCCAAAAATTAACGTACGATGAGACTGTACAACTTTTTGCTAAAAATCTTACTAATGCATCTAAAAGTTAAATAGAGTTAAATAATAATAATAATATGTGGGGACATTTTTCACACACGGCCATCTGACCCCAAACTAGGGAGACCCTGTACTATGGGTGTCAGACAGCTGATATACATACACAAATACATTTTTTTTTGTAAATACATACATATATAGATGTTTATCTATATATGTATGTATTTACAAACACCCAGACACAAGGCAAACACAAGTGCTCATCACACAAATGTTTACCCTGGGCGGGAATCGAACCCACAACACGCTGCGCAGCAGTCGATCGCTCAGCCACTGCGCCAACCGTGTCGTCAAATGTTCCTTAATTATCATTTTATACTGTGATATATACGAAAAACACAACTAAATACACACACACACACCCACACATACACCCACACTACACATATCTACACTTCACCCACACCAAATACACCCACATATACGCCTATACCACACTCACCCATTCCTTGCTTACATAACTTCTAATAAGTATTAAGTACTTTGTTTTAGACTAACCAAAATTCCTACAAAGTACCGCAAATTGTCAATGAACTGTAAGAGGAAACCGCCTGACATAGACGTTCACTCTGTCTCAAAAATACATAGTGTTGTACTTCGTCTATTGGCATTTTTATGTTTCTTTGAGTTGGACAAATTGTAAATGGCTTTTTGTTTATAAATAGTACTACTTTTAAAAAAAAAATTCTTAATAAAATCACTGTTTTTCCTGCGACACAACCCGTCAAAACTGCCTCAATAACAATTTAAATTTCTTTGCAACGCTGTAACTTTCAACCGAGTTTCATTGCATGTACATGCAATGAAACTCGGTATCGGCTCGGCTCGGGGTCGGGTTTAAACTCGGTATCTTGGAGACTGAAATTGATTGATTTTATTTGCTTTAATCAATATAATAATAATAATATTTTTATTGGCATACACAAGTTACAAATACATTTGTGAATCGCTGGTGCCTGTGGTAGGTAATTAAAACCTGTATTACAGGTCACCAGATTTCCACCTCTCGAATACCGTTGGACAATAATATTGTAAGAATACCAATATCCACTTACAATGTGGTAGAACAAACAAAAAAAAGTAAACATAAATTAAAAAAAGAAAAAGATTAAAGTGTGAATGTGTGTGTAGTGTATGATTGTAGTGTGTGCTAGAGTAGGAATTTAGTTAGTGAAGGTGTGTGGGGTGTATGTTTGTGATGTTATGTGAGGGGTTGTATGCGTTTGTGATATTATGTGTATGTGTATATATAGGGGGGTGTGTCTGTGTGTGTTTAACCACTACGCCAAAACCTCCAGTAGACTCTCTGTTGCAATATAAGACTGCTTAAGAAGCCAGTTTTTAACAATTATTTTGATGTTGAATGCATTTAGCTGATGTATAGATAGTATCTTGTGTATTTTATTATAAAGATATGGACCAAGAAAAACAAAAAATGAAGGATGTTTTGACCGGAACAGATGAGGCAATAAGGTGGTTACGACGGGTAAGTGCAGGTGTATACTGAGTTAAGGAGTGTTGCTTGATGACGGTAGCCAGAATAAATAATTGCCTCACTGTTAACATCTGTGCAGTATTCGTAGAGTTGGACTGTAGGAAATAGTCGGGGTTTGAAACAGCAAACCTTTAGGACTGCTCTTTGCGCACGCTCAACTTTTATTAGGTTAGTTTTTGCAGCACCTCCCCAGGTAGTGTTGCAATATGTCAAAATCGATTGGCATAGCGCCTGATAGACCATCTTCATAACATCTGCATCTGCTGATTGTCGTAATTGTTTAAATACATAAATAAGCTTACGCACCCGGTTAGTAAGCTGCTCAATGTATTTTTTGAATGTAAGATTACAGTCAATCAGTACGCCGAGATACTTTATTTCTGTTACTTTTTCAATACTGTTAGTGTTATCGGAAGCAGTGATTTGGAAGAGGGGATCAGATGAAGCTACGGAATTGCGAATGGAGAAATTAAGTAATTTGGCTTTAGAGACGTTCAGGGTGAATAGATTGTTGTTTAACCAATCACTAACAACATCAAAACCTATCTGTGCAAGTCGATATGTTTCGGCCCAGTTGTTAGAGGAAAAGACGAGCGCTGTATCGTCTGCGTAAGAAAAAATTTAGCAATTTGTTAAATTTAGATTTCATAAATCATTTATATAGCACAAAAAGAGGCTCGGGCCAAGGATGCTGCCCTGGGGAACACCATAAGCAATTAACATCTCCGAACTTGTGTATGAGCCGATTCTCACAGATTGAGTTCTATTAGTTAGGTAGCTTTGAAATAGGGATAACTGAGTACCCCTAATCCCTAACATCTCCAACTTGTTTATCAGGGTTGAAATCGAAACCGTGTCGAATGCCTTTGCGAGATCCAGGAAAATCGCAACACACTTATGATTTTTATCAAGTTTGCTAACTATGTGATCCACCAGATGGTACACTGCATCAGCCATTGATGTTTTTTGCGAAAACCGAATTGATTTACTGATATTAATTTACGCGATTCTATAGTTATTTGTTATACAAGAGTGCAAAGTTGCTTTTTAACCGCGTGTTCAATTTTGATGACCGAGCAAGCGAAGGATTCTAAAATTGAATCACGAGCGCAGCGAGTGATTCAAAATTAGAATCCTGAGCGTTAGCGAGGGAATCAAAAGAGCACGAGGTGAAAAATCTTTGCACTCGAGTGCAACACGTAACTTTTCATTCCACCTCAGCGAGGAAATGACTAAATGCAAAAAAAAACGTTTACAAAGTCTGAGTTTTTAACAAATTAAAAAAAAGTTGTATGATATATTCGGCACCATAGAGGTAGCAGTAAATAGGTTTAATGTTTTTTTTTAATTCACAAACTTAGTGCACACGATGTTCTAAATTCAATTTACTTTATCCTCTAGAGAATAAAAACGGCTTTTCCACTCAGATATTGAAGATAAATTTACTTTATCCTCTAGAGAATAAAAACGGCTTTTCCACTCAGATATTGAAGATTAAAAATACTCTTTCCGAGATGGTGGGATGAAAAATATTTTACAAGTCTATTGTTCATAATTTTTTCTAAAATTTTTGATAAAGCTGGTAGAACGGAAATGGGCCTATAATTTTCGACACGGTTTCGATCACCTGATTTGAAAATGGGGTGCAGAAGCGCTCTCTTAAACATTTCAGGAAAAATGCCAGTTCTCATGCAAAGATTGCAAATATAGGTAAGCGGGGGAACTATAATGGTCCTATATTTCTTTAGAAATTCCGAGGAAATGCCGTCATAACCTACCGCACAGTCGTTCTTCAATGACATGATCAACCCGTCAACCTCCGTGTCATCAGTCTCCAGCATGACAAATGAACTCGTCTGAGCACCAATGGAAGGGGGGGCCGAAGAGCTATTGTTAATCTTTTCCGCGAGTTGTTTCCCTATACTAGCAAAGTACAAGTTAATATCGTTAACTGAGTCTTGCTTATCTACACTGGATTCCAACAAAACAGACGCTGAGTCCTGTGATTTTTTAGTATTTGTAACAGATTTAATTACTTTCCACAAATGTTTAGGGTTTTTGCCAGCTTTTACAAATTCTTTTTTTTCATAATCATTTTTGGCCCGTCGCAAAAGAGCAATGCAGTAATTATGATATCTCTTATAGGAAACAGCGAGTACTTCATTCTTAGGATTTTTTTTAAATTGTTTATGAAGATTATCTCTATGGTGCATACATTTTAGTAAGCCTGGAGTGAACCACGGTTTAATAAGCCTACGTCTTCGTGATATTGGAATAAGAGAAGTGTTGGCGGATAACGTCAGAATAATAGGCTCAATTAAGAAATTTGTAGCAAGGTTGGGGTCTTGTGATGCGAAAACGGGGTCAAAGTTCAATTTGTTCATATCAATGGTTAGACTTTTTTCATCAACCTTGGAAATAAAGGAGCGTTTTGGTATGGCAGGTTTCCTCATCGAAACGGCAACCAGAACAGGCACCAGGCACGTAGACCCATGTGTTGGAAAGGTATGCCCTGGATAAAGTCCATGGTGGGTTAAGAGATCAATATAGTCCAACGTATATGCTGATTTATTTTCTTGAGCAATGTCTACATTAATATCTTCCACGAGAGAAATATTTTTATAGGATTTGAGTTCTAAAAGGACAGTATCTAAAGATTTAATAAAGTTAAGCGTATGGTCTATAGACTGCTATTATAGCCAGATCGGTACCAATAGTGATCACTAAACAGCTAGAATCAAGTACCACTGGTTCTTTAATTTTTATATTTATTAAAGTGGATTTAATAAAAACAATTACCCCGTCATTTTGGTTGTGAGTATTTAAAGTAAAGTATGAGTTATAACCGTTCAGGACTGGTATAATTGGGTTGCAAGAAAGCCAGCATTCGGATAGAACAATAATGTCACAATCTGTGTTCATCCTTTCTATTAATGTAAGTAGCCCAGAGAAATTAGCTTTCACACTCCGTATGTTTTGACACAACACAGTAATAGGATCACTTAGAGGTAACAGTGAGGAACATTCGTGGGGGTCACATAATACTGAGTCACAAAAAGTAATATCATCTAAGTCGAATAACACCATTAAGAGCTGCGAATTATAATTAAAAGTAATACAAGGCGGTAAACTTGCAATCCTATAGATAAATAAGCTAATCTAATTACCGTAAACAAAATTACTATTACTGTATATTTGTTATGGTATATACCTTGGCAACAATTCAAGAGTAAACAGACCTTTTTAGGTTTTATGAAGGTCATCTTAGCGTACTGGACATAACATAATACAATTAGGTTAATTAAACGGAAATATAAAGGCAAATTTGTAAATAAACTGGTTATGCAGATGTTTCTTTGAGTTGGCACAATAAGCACGGTGTGTTTTTTTTGTAAAAAATATGTAAAGATTCTTGTTTGTGTGATATGACTGTATAATAATTGTGAGTGTAGGGTAGACGGATGTATTTTGTTATTTGTGTAAGTTTGTGATTTACAATTGTAGCAAGTAGGTAGACTTAAAAAATAATACATGACAGACAATATATTAAGGCAAGGGACATACAGGGTACTAAATATAAGATGGGTGTTCCAAATACTTTTAACGGATATAATAAAATGAAATATTTGTAATGTACCTAGTCATACTTTCTTCAGGGTTGCTAAATCCGTTTCATTTTTTATCTGCACTCGTGTGCCACCATCAGTTTTTTTAATAAATATACGTCCGTTATTGATCCAGCAGTATTTATATTCCAAGGTTTTGGCTGTTTCCCGTGTCATTGCATAAAGTTTTCTGTCCCTGTTAGTGAGGCTTTCAGCTACGAATATAGCAGTTTTTGGTCCCGGGAGACCAATAGTTGAAGAGGATAGCTTATTTTCATAGTTTAACTTGTTGAATTCCTTCACACCATTCAGGATTTTGTTTTTGGTAAGCACTGAGGTTAGCTCTGTGACAACAGTAGATACTCCCGTTTTTGTTTCAAAACAAAAACAAAATATTATTATTCTTTTTGTCTATGCAACATATTCGTATCTCCCTTTAATAAAATTTTCGTTTACGTAGAAATAGTCGGATATCCACCATACATTAGAACCAATGAGTCTGATCTTCATTTGAAATTCTATGGTCGTGAGTAAAATTACCAGATTATTATTTTTGCAGTATCATGTAAAGATAAGTCAAAAAATAAATGTAATTTGTAGGTCTCGTATTAACAACATACCTTGTAGCTCGGATACTATTCAAGTTCATAAAGTCATTAACTAACAACAGTCTTTATGGCTCGGAGCATAAGTGACAAGATTCACTGAAAAAGAGATAGCACTATAATTATGACTGCGTGGAACAGAGATAAATCATAAACATGCGACGTCACCTCTCCTTCCGCGCGCTGTTCGTCTGCGTCGGGATTGTTTTCGCATTTGTAAAATGCTGCGGCGACTTGTAGGATCTGTCGTTTCGATAGGTTTTTAGATAAATAATTTATGTGTGAACAATGAATAATCGCACCCGAAAAATATTAGATAAATTGAAAAACAGAGATGACGCTGTCCAAGGTAAGAAAATACTATCATTACTATTAATAGTAGGCGTGGAAGAAGCTTGAACCCCATGAAAGGACATAGACTTTTTATCTGACTTCGACTTCGTAAACAACCGCGATAAGTAATAGTTTAATATACTATAGAAATGTAACTATAACTACAAATTTTGTTCTTACTTTTAATAATTCAACAAAAAAACTAGGTACGTATCTGCTTTTTTTTAGGCTCATTGTCACCAGCAAGACTCGGTGATTTTGATAGTGAAGACAGTGTAGGAGATAATGATTACATTCCCAGTCTATCTTCTTCGGATTCTGATATTGGATATGAGCAAAAAAGGCATAAAGAGAAACGTTTTTCAACCGATTTCAAAAAAGAAGGAGGTACTCAATTCGACTGTATGTTGTTTTCTTTTATCAATTGATAGGCATACGTTTGACCACTATCTCACCTGATGGGAAACGATGATGTGGTCTAAGATGGAGCACGCTTGCCTAGAAGTAACCTATTCACTCTTGACTCAAAAACTCCCAGGTTGTAGCTATCAGGAAACACAGACTCAGGCAGGGAATTCCAGTCCTTAGCAGTACGCACAATGAATGTGTTCCCAAAACGTTTTGTGCGTGTGGGTGAGATGTCCACCATGTACCGGTGGCGCATCGCCACGACCAACGTCTTGTGGTTCGATGATGAAACGGGCTCGGTGGAATTAAATTATGCAATTCTGTCGCACAATCCCCAAAATGCAACCGATAGAAAACCGACAGGCCAGTAACTCGGCGTCGATGCTCAAGACTTTGGAGCTTTAACTCGACGAGCCTATCATTGTCAATGATCCTCTTGGCTCGTTTCTCAATTGTCTCTAGGGCATCAAGCTGGTATCTGGCAGATCCGTCCTAAAGATGAGAGCAGTACTCCATACACGATCAAACTTGCGCTTGATAAAGTTTAAGCAGCTGTTCCGGCGTAAAGTCTCACCTTTGCTAGGATTCCCAACTTTTTGGCCGCCACTTGAGCCTTTGCCTCTATGAAAGGGCCAAAATTGAGGGTAGATGTTAACGTGACACCAAGAAGCTCAAGTCGGTCGGTTATCGGCACGGTTACACCTCGGAAAGATGGAGCTGGGTGGAATTGGCTCCTTTTAGCGGAAAAGAGACACGATTGGGTCTTAGCAGCATTGAACTTGACCAGATTGGCAACGCCCCATTCAGAGACAGCCTGTAAGGCCAAGTTCAAGCGCTCAACCATTGCTTCCCGGAGAGCCTGGATCTGCGACCCACCAGCTCGTGCGTCGGACACGTATCTCTCAGCGACAGTGCTGTCGTCTGCATACCCAAAGGTACCGGGTTTTAGCAGATCATTAATATGCAGCAGGAACAATGTTGCCGAGAGCACCGACCCCTGAAGAATCCCGGCTTTAATATCCAGCAGTCCGGACGAGCAGCTATCTATGATCTGCAAACATTAACTGTTTGGATCCCTGAACAGTTCCATGACTATTATTATATTTATAAAAACCTACCACACCAAGAAGAAGCATGTGATTTTCCAGAGAATAATGAAGAGTGACATTTGTTTCGATATTATTATTATTTTAAATCGTTCTAAGAATATTTTTTAAATGTTTTGGTTTTTGTTATTTTGTGTAGTTGCGATCTCAAACCTGTTGTGTCAACACTAGAAAAGCAGGTACTTATTATGTAGTTATTCTTTTATTACAGTTAACTAGTTGTACAATTTAGTTTTTTTCTCTTTGATTTTTTGTTGCTTGAGAGCTCTCTTTTATTAGAAAAACTGATTGAGATTGATTTGATTCCGATCATCAATCAAACTGATATAGTAAAATAATAATTTCAGTTATATCCCCTACCTACTCCAGTGGAATTATTAGATTTAAGAGGCTAATAGGACCTATTTAACAATAGACTGTATACCAATCAAATAAACTTAGAGCCAAAGAGTCTGATCTGGGGCGAATTAAGGCTTTATATTCGACGATATTAAAAGTATTTTCAGGTATATACGAGTCAAATAGTATTATAATTAGATAAGTCCTGTTTATAATTTTTTTTTTAGAGAATGTAAAGTCCGATTTAGACATACGTAACAAAATTCGTAATTAAAAAGATCACTGCCCCGAACCAATAAAGTCTGATGTTAACATAAATAATGTATTATTTTTATGCGCGTCATTTTTTTTGTTTAACAAATGGTCGGATGTAAACATCATCCAGTATATTTATGAACCTAAATAGTGAATATTACGAGCCATACGGTCTGATTTCAACATAATAGATCCATTTACATAAGATTCTTAGAGGCATATGGTATTTAGTTTATATGGAACTTTTTCACTGTCCTTAAAAAATGGGTCTGATGTACCTACCCTCGGATATAAAAATAAGGTTCCTTCCGGATTTATTAGGAAAACCGGCATAAAAACCGGCAACGTCTATTCTCAAATAACCAAGCATAAATAGTAACGGCCTTGTACTCCTAAATCTTCAAAATTACAAAACAAAAAAATATTTTAAATGTTTATTTTTGCTCTCCTGTAAAATTGCAAAAATGGATATCAGACCAAATGGCTCTGATGTCGAGATATATTCTCTCGCTTTCTTGTGAAGGATTATTCACAATGACGTTACGTATATCATGGCATCGTTGTTAAGCAGTTGCGTTACGTTGTTGTGTGAAAGTCGAGACTCACGCTGTGTGAAAGCCGAGACTCACGCTATGGGAAAGTTTCAGAATCACGCGATTCTGCATTTTGATTTCGCAGGTAAGTTAGTTGCGACTCGCGTTGTGTAAACGTTTCTGAAGCGCAAGAGTTAGCAGCGCGGCTACGTTGTAATGCAGGTCTGACTTCTCGCTGCATGTCTGTTTTTTGAGCTGCGAGACTCAGCATTACGTTGCCGAGTTGCAGATAACACAGCCTCACGCTCCTGACCGGTTTCAAGAAAATGGACCAACCTTAATCTTTTGGAGACCTGCAGTTTTGAGACAGGTTACTTACTTCTCTTCCTTGGAGGTCATGAGGATTGTCAGAGTAACAACTTTAAATATCTAAACGAAGATTGAAAATGTAATTTATATAACTTTTCTAGCTTGCGTTGCTCCCTTGCGTTACCGGGTACTAGACTTGGGTAGCTCATGAGTTAGTGATAGAAAAGAACTAGCTCTTTTCGTTTGACGTCGCTCTAGGTCACTCACTCGCTCGCTGAATAACTCAGTCACTCAATAGCTCTTGGCAGACGTAGGTACGAAGTCACCGACCGAACGGCTCCTCGGCTCGCTTCGGAATACTTCAACTGAATTCGGATCGCATTATTTGCTCTTCCAATAATTATTAGTTCTCCAGATACAATACATCATTGTAAACTTATCATACGACATGCGTCATTATAAATCTCTTTATTTTCATTGCATTAAAGTTGAAAATACTTTGGCACGTTTTCAAAATGAACTGCATTGTTTAATTTTGCCTGTTACGCACTTTTATTTTAATTTTGCCTGTTTCGTCATAATATTTAGGTACCTATTCTGTGGTAAGTAGTAATAAAAACAAAAGGTAAAGGAGTTAGTATTTTGATGTAGAATCATCAAATCAACCAAAATATTTAAGTATCGTGCGTAAAATATTTAATAGCGTGATATAATGGATTATAGCCCAGGTTACTATCGACATAAAGCAAGAAAAATGTGCAAATCGGTTAAGTAGGTATAATATGTTAAATTAAGAGTGAGCATACTGTTTCTGCCTAAACCCTATATGTCATACCGTGATGAATTCTACCTAAGATTAGCTCAGGTTACTACCAACATAATACAAGTTTTGTTCAAATCGTTCGTCGAACATACAACCTTACAAGCAAACAACCAGACAAAAATCTCAAAAACTATTGTTGTGGGTGGGTATTGTTTGTTTGTATTTAGCATGTAGCAATTACTATTTGAAGAAAATGTTGAATGTATAGAATTGGCCCTAATGTTTAAGGTTCCCTACACCCGAATGAAAGACGGAATCCATAAAGGATCACTCATGTGTCTGTCTTTCACTGCCTATTTGCTCCGAAACTACGGACATGTCCATACTTTAATATTATAAATGCGAAAGTAACTCTGTCTGTTACGCTTTCACGATGAAACGGCTGAACCGATTTTGATGAAATTTGGTATGAAGATAGCTTAAACCCCGGGGAAGGACATAGGCTACTTTTTAACAAAAGCTAGTAAACAATATATGGATAAAGAATATTTGATTTGTTATTCTATGATATGGTTATTCTAACATTAAACTTTGTGTGAAACAAAAATCAACGATTAAAAAATCTTCGAAGTAAGTATTCTGCGTATTGATTATTCTATGAAACGAAATTAAAAGAAAAATTTTATGTGAAACGAAAGTCTATAAAACTATTAAACAACGTACAACCCATGTATAACATATAAGAATAATAGTACCATTGTACAAGTAGTTAAATGCATGTTTTCATAATTATACACATTTCAATTAAATTAGTTTAATATGGGGAATTATAAAACTAGCGATTAAAAAAAAGCTTTGCGACTGATGATGACATACTGTATTAATAACTTGAGCGGTATGAATTAGAGTAAGCGAAAAATTAACTAAACTAACGACGAATATTGATTAACAATAAAATCCAGAACAAGCTTACAAAAAGTGGATTGTGATAAATCCATTTCATATATTAAAATTTTATCCGAGCGACTACATTACTAAGTGAGCGACTGGAAATACAGAGAGGGCAACTTCAATACTAAGATAGAATCGATTTCCTGTTTCCCACCGTACCACAGGCCATACCCCTGGTGGTATGGTGGGTCGTTTGGGTTAGGTTAGGTTAGAACTGTGACCATCAAAGCGCGAAGGCGAGCGAGCGCAGCGAGTGGTGCCGCGGCAGCGGCCGCCGAGCGCCAGATCCCCTCTATTGTATTGAAGTTTGTATTGAACATTCAACTCTCGTGAATGTCTTATCGCTAAATTGCTCATTAGTGTATTTTTCAAAGTTTTTTTATTTTTTGTATTCGAAACACTTCATTTAAGATAAAATGCCGCTCAGTATAAAAAATACATTTGCCAAATATTGAAAAAAATGCAGGACGTAACGTTGACACTCAAACAAGTATTAAGTCGCTCAAATATTATGAAGCTGCTCATTTTGTATTTTAAGTAACTCAAATTAATGTTTGTAAGGTACTATTCTGTTGATTTTTCGTCACTTACAGTCAGTCGCTCACTTAGTAATTATATAACCCAAATTAATTAATTTTGACACTTAAAATTGTAATTTACAGTCACTCGTTTTATTGCTACCCGTTTAATATTAGCGGCTATAGCTCTCAAATAATCACTTATTGGTGTTGCTTTAAAATTCAATATAGGTATATTTAATTCTATCGAAGAAACATTTACACTTGGTAAATGTTTCTTTCTGAGTATGAGTGAAAATATTATGGTAATTATGTTTAGGGATAGAAGCGTTATGATAAAAAACAGTAGGAGTTTAAATATATTTACATTAATGATATTATTAATTAAAATTTTCGGAAACATGAGTGTTATGAAGATCGCCGGTAGCACTACAAATAGTATGAATGAAAACTTTAGGATGAAAAATTTTAGGAAGAGTGATCATTCGGATTACAAATCCTTAGGAAGTACAATTTCGGGTAAAGAACTTTAGGTGAGCCAATATGGACCCATTTAAAATAAACTCAGACACAATTTAAAATAGACATAGTACGAGTAACACTTAAACACAACGAATCGAGTACAGTTTGGGACCTCTTAGCTCCGATTCGATCAGACACTGGATTCTGAATATCTTCCTCGCTGTGGGCTGCAAACATCACGACTCTGTAGAAGCGCGCTAAAAGTATTGGTAGATCACGTGTTCTCGATATTGGCGGGCTTGATTCATTCCACGTTCTTACTATTGACCGGATACGACATATTTAGTCCCAGGTAGGGCGCCAGGCAACCACCAAACAGACACAAATCCATAATTGTAGATATATAAAATTCTCGTGTCACAGTTTTCGTTCCCGTACTCCTCCGAAACGGCTTGACCGATTCTGATGAAATTTTGTGTACATATTGGGTAGGTCTGAGAATCGGCCAACATCTATTTTTCATCCCCCTTTTTCCCCCCCTTTTCATCCCCCATCCAAATGTTAAGGGTTAGGGTAGGGTAGGTGTAGGGTAGGTGTAGGGTAGGTGTAGGGTAGGTGTAGGGTAGGTGTAGGTTAGGTGTAGGGTAGGTGTAGGGTAGGTGTAGGGTAGGTGTAGGGTAGGTGTAGGGTAGGTGTAGGGTAGGTGTAGGGTAGGTGTAGGGTAGGTGTAGGGTAGGTGTAGGGTAGGTGTAGGGTAGGTGTAGGGTAGGTGTAGGGTAGGTGTAGGGTAGGTGTAGGGTAGGTGTAGGGTAGGTGTAGGGTAGGTGTAGGGTAGGTGTAGGGTAGGTGTAGGGTAGGTGTAGGGTAGGTGTAGGGTAGGTGTAGGGTAGGTGTAGGGTAGGTGTAGGGTAGGTGTAGGGTAGGTGTAGGGTAGGTGTAGGGTAGGTGTAGGGTAGGTGTAGGGTAGGTGTAGGGTAGGTGTAGGGTAGGTGTAGGGTAGGTGTAGGGTAGGTGTAGGGTAGGTGTAGGGTAGGTGTAGGGTAGGTGTAGGGTAGGTGTAGGGTAGGTGTAGGGTAGGTGTAGGGTAGGTGTAGGGTAGGTGTAGGGTAGGTGTAGGGTAGGTGTAGGGTAGGTGTAGGGTAGGTGTAGGGTAGGTGTAGGGTAGGTGTAGGGTAGGTGTAGGGTAGGTGTAGGGTAGGTGTAGGGTAGGTGTAGGGTAGGTGTAGGGTAGGTGTAGGGTAGGTGTAGGGTAGGTGTAGGGTAGGTGTAGGGTAGGTGTAGGGTAGGTGTAGGGTAGGTGTAGGGTAGGTGTAGGGTAGGTGTAGGGTAGGTGTAGGGTAGGTGTAGGGTAGGTGTAGGGTAGGTGTAGGGTAGGTGTAGGGTAGGTGTAGGGTAGGTGTAGGGTAGGTGTAGGGTAGGTGTAGGGTAGGTGTAGGGTAGGTGTAGGGTAGGTGTAGGGTAGGTGTAGGGTAGGTGTAGGGTAGGTGTAGGGTAGGTGTAGGGTAGGTGTAGGGTAGGTGTAGGGTAGGTGTAGGGTAGGTGTAGGGTAGGTGTAGGGTAGGTGTAGGGTAGGTGTAGGGTAGGTGTAGGGTAGGTGTAGGGTAGGTGTAGGGTAGGTGTAGGGTAGGTGTAGGGTAGGTGTAGGGTAGGTGTAGGGTAGGTGTAGGGTAGGTGTAGGGTAGGTGTAGGGTAGGTGTAGGGTAGGTGTAGGGTAGGTGTAGGGTAGGTGTAGGGTAGGTGTAGGGTAGGTGTAGGGTAGGTGTAGGGTAGGTGTAGGGTAGGTGTAGGGTAGGTGTAGGGTAGGTGTAGGGTAGGTGTAGGGTAGGTGTAGGGTAGGTGTAGGGTAGGTGTAGGGTAGGTGTAGGGTAGGTGTAGGGTAGGTGTAGGGTAGGTGTAGGGTAGGTGTAGGGTAGGTGTAGGGTAGGTGTAGGGTAGGTGTAGGGTAGGTGTAGGGTAGGTGTAGGGTAGGTGTAGGGTAGGTGTAGGGTAGGTGTAGGGTAGGTGTAGGGTAGGTGTAGGGTAGGTGTAGGGTAGGTGTAGGGTAGGTGTAGGGTAGGTGTAGGGTAGGTGTAGGGTAGGTGTAGGGTAGGTGTAGGGTAGGTGTAGGGTAGGTGTAGGGTAGGTGTAGGGTAGGTGTAGGGTAGGTGTAGGGTAGGTGTAGGGTAGGTGTAGGGTAGGTGTAGGGTAGGTGTAGGGTAGGTGTAGGGTAGGTGTAGGGTAGGTGTAGGGTAGGTGTAGGGTAGGTGTAGGGTAGGTGTAGGGTAGGTGTAGGGTAGGTGTAGGGTAGGTGTAGGGTAGGTGTAGGGTAGGTGTAGGGTAGGTGTAGGGTAGGTGTAGGGTAGGTGTAGGGTAGGTGTAGGGTAGGTGTAGGGTAGGTGTAGGGTAGGTGTAGGGTAGGTGTAGGGTAGGTGTAGGGTAAGTGTAGGGTAGGTGTAGGTAAATAGGCAGGTAAGTAGGTAGATCGGGACAGGACAACGTCTGTCGGGTCAGCTAGTAATTGTAGAAGCTACTAGCTTCTACAATTCTACAGACAAATTCTTTATGGAGAATCCCACAGTATTTCAGTGTATAATTAAGGAAAATTTTGTACATTCATATTAAAACCTCTTTATGACTGTACATTGTACATAAATATCGAGAATAACCAGTCATGTCCAATGTTGAGGATATTAATTTATTGACTCATGGGTCACGTACGTACAGGCATTAGTCCTGAGGATAAGTAACGAACATATTTATAGACAATTCACCGGGACTATGACAGAAACCATCATAAACTCATATAGAACGTACCTCGTAACCGCCAGTACGCCTTAGACTCAGTTTGTGTAAGTGACTGTCTCGCGTAAAACACTGCCTGCAGCAACCATGAAGTTAATTGTAAGTAAATATATTTTAATTAACAATGTTTAGCTAATATTGATTACGTTGAGCGTCGAGTTTGCCTGAATGTCAGACAGGCGACTGAAAGTTCTGAAGTGAAACTATTTCGAGAACTCGAACTAAAGTTAATTCATCAGTTCAGTCCTTTATAAAACTTTTTGTCTTCTGTGTGGTATGTGGGAGGAACATTTATATCCATTCGAATAAATAATAGTAAATGCTGTCCAAAGTAGGAACTCTGTGCTTAGGAGTATTTTAGACACGTCTTCTTTTACTAAAGAACATGACCACGAGGGATTTAAATTATCTTTCAGCGCTTACCTTAACAAGCAAATCATATCACCAGTTTTGATCGTCGTACCTAACCCATATTTGTAATTAAAACATTACCAATATTGTAAGCGTATATACAACTATACAAGATATCATCATCACCTGCGTGCGCCCTTAGTTACTATTATTTATAATCATTGGATTTTTGTGGCGGGAGTCCAACGCCCATTCATATGTCAATTTGACCCGTGGGATCTGGGTGGTAGTTTTTTCTGATCGACCGATCCGTTTGACTATAGCCAATCGATCGATTGCCGGTCGATGTTGATAGATTAATCGCGTCTATAATCCACCAGTAATAATAATCAAGCTCGATCGACGTCGACTACTCCATTCTAGATTCTACCATCGATAGATGGCGTCGATCGACGATCGATCGATTGGTCTGGTAACACCCTTAACCACTGGGACATCACAACCTTTAAACAACCCGTAAAACAACTTTATTTTCACAGGCCAGTGTTATCCTGAGTTTGACGCTTTTAGACGTTTTCCACTGTGAGTATCTTTATATTTTTCGTTTTCATTATAATCGGCAGATAGTGCAAAGAACATAGAAAGAGTTAGGTCTATTTGTGTTCATGAAATACACAAACGCGCGTAATACGCAATTTTTAACTTTACTGATAAAATTGTATGCTAATGTAAACATGTCGAAAATCAAACTGGCTGGAAAAAAAAAAGTTTATTCAAGCTCTTAGGCAGATATTGCGCTGATCCCAAGTTAAATGGGATAAGGGCATGAAGATGATGATATAGGGTGCTTAAGCATCGAGGTCAATATTTCTGCAGCTTGTTTTTAATAACTCCAAATTTTTTTTTTTTGTAAGAAGACAAAAAAAAATATCTAGTGAATATAAATCTATCCATTTTATTGAGGTTTTCGACCCGGGTTCGCCTTTTGAGCCATTTGAGAATGACCGAAATACAGGCCTGATGTATTGTTCAATGTTACTATTTAATTTCAGGTGCTCCATGCCTACTACGCATTAATGATGGAAAGTATACAGAAACTCACAAATCAAGCAGTTGGGGTTTCGGAGGAGGTATCACAGCTGGCGTAGGTTTAGAAGGTGGAGTTGCGGGGGGAAATACACACTTTGGTATTAAACCTGAAGTTGGGATAAAACTGACAGGTCATAAGGATAGTGATCAAGTCCAAATCAACCGCGCAATTCCTGCGTGGCCTGCACCGAATTACTTCGCTCCAGGATACGGCTATCCGTATGGCATTCCGAACAACCCCGCAAACGGCATACAGTATGCCCTACCGTACATCCCACAGTATGCGCCACAAGCTGCCCCACCGAACGCCCCAGTGTACGCTCCACAAGCTGCCCCACCGAACGCCCCAGTTTACGCTCCACCAGCTGCCCCACCGAACGTCCCAGTGTACACTCCACAAGCTGCCCCACCGAACACCCCAGTGTACGCTCCACAACCTGCCCTACCGAACACCCCAGTGTACGCTCCACAAGCTACTCTGCCAAACGCTCCACAAGCGAACCCTCAGATAACCCCTCTGTATACTACACAAGCCGCTCCTCCATATGTCCCACAAAATATTGACGACATTTCGCAGGTAAATTAAAGATAAATTTGGTGCTGGTTTTCGACCTATGGATGCTGGCTGGCTATCCATGTATCCTTTACCAAGTCATACCTCGTATAAGATAACAGCAAAATAAATAGGTGATGCATAGAATTCTGAAATTATGTTTAACTAGCTTCTGCTCGCGGCTTCACCCGCGTGAAAATAACGATACATATTACCGGGTTATAAAGTATCATATATGTTAATCCAGGAAATGCTCTATCTATGTGCCAATTTTCATGCAAATCTGTTCAACGGTTTGCGCGTGATTGAGTACCAAACATCCAAACATCTTCACAAACTTTCGCATTTATAATATTATATATATATTAGTAGGATATTATCTATACTAATATTATAAAGCTGAAGAGTTTGTTTGTTTGTTTGTTTGGTTGAACGCGCTAATCTCAGGATCTACTGGTTCGAATTGAAAAATTATTTTTGTGTTAGACAGTCCATTTATCGAGGAAGGCTATAGGTCCATGCAAAGCCGGGGCGGAGTAGCTAGTATTATATATTATTAAGTAGGATTGCATATTAGTAACCAACTGATAAAATAACTGTTTATTTTATGATATGCATTTATTTGTCTTAACTATTTAAATTTATGTATTTATCTGACAGTAATAAAATTTTGTTAACTATTAAGGTATATTATTTTCTATACTGGGAGCACTCTACTGGGAACTTTATCCACTTGGATTGTGTACAATTCTTACGAACTTCAAACCTTCTCCACCTCGTTTAAAGACAATTTAAAACAAATGTAATAAATTATGTGAGTTTCAGCTTCAGTTTGATTGGAAGCTAAAGAAATATGTTTCCTAGCCTGACGAATTCCAAAGAGACTGAGACAGTCACTGGTTTTTGTCTAACTGCTTATGAAACTGCTGAAGGTGTTTGGAGAACCATGATGAAAACGCAGAACTACTGCGTTTTCAACTTTACCTTAGTGTAAATAAAACTGATCACGTTTTCACCACTAATCCTGTTTTGAAGCGCAATGCGAAAATGCAAAAGGGCTAATAAAATATAAAGCTTGAGGTTTATAGCTAAAATAAAATCACTTTAATCAGTGTTTTTCTGCTTGGATATCTTTGGTTAGACGTACTGAACATTGTGTTAAAATTTGTCCACCTATTTTAATGGGACCTTATAATAGAGTCAAGTCCCGATGCTGGTAAAATCTTTTGTAAGTTTTAAGTTATTTATCTCCTTATTATGAAGATACACTGAAGAAGCAGGTTTAGAAATACCCTTAATATATAATTAACCATAAACACGACACTTTAAAGACGTATTGGTGAAATCGTGACTATTTGCTGTTAATATATTTACAGGAGGACTCAAGAACTTGCTATAATTTTCTTTATTCACCTTCGCAAAAGACCAGATGAGACGATGACGATGATTCGTTACAAATTTGGGGTTTAGGGGTTTTCTTTAGTATTAAGTTGAGTTTGTTACAAAAAAAAACAACACTTCCAGTTGCAACTGATTTTATAATGCTCTACAAACATGTACATAAAATACATAAAAAAGAAGTTGAATTGCTTTGGTCTAATAAGAAGGTCCAGGTACACATTTATCTCTTCCCATCTTGAGGTGCTTTGGCGTCAGGTTTAGGGTTGTCTCCCTTGGGTAGATCTGGTCTGCCTTCGCCCCGGGGTGCATCGGGGCGGGATCCTTCGGGGCGGGGTGGGAGCATCTGTGGGTCACGGCGGGAAGCGTCGAGCTTGGCTCCATCCTTGGGTGACTCGAGAGCTTTCAAGTTCGGTGGCATATCGAGGCAGACGGCTACTGCCACCAGCATCAGCAGGCATGTGAACATCTGTGTTGCAGACAATACAGAACAAAAATAGAATATTATTTAAATGACAATAATTAAAAATATAAATAATAATGAAAAAGGTGGTCGTGATGGCCTAATGGTTAAGGCGCCCGCCTCTCATGCATGAGGTTGTAGGTTCGAAACCGGGAAAGTACCAATATGACTTTTTCTATTCATATGTACTTTCTAAGTTTATCTTAGACATCATTGACATCGATGAAGCAAAAACATCGTGAGGAAACCTGGACTTATAATTGATAGAAGTCTGAAATCGCCAATCCGCCTTGAGCGCACGTGGTGATCAATGCTCGCGCCTTCTCTGAATGAGAAGAGGCCTTAGCCCTGCAGTGGGACAATAAAATTATAGCACAGTATAAGTATTAGTACTACAGTACAGTAGCGACACGCTCCGCCTCCCTCTGAAACCGTTCCTCACCTCTCCCCGCGTCGAACGACTAGCTCTAGAAATTGCATTTTGTTCGCGCGGCGCGTAGACACGCACACTCACGCACGTATCTGTATAGTCTATTATTTTAGTACCTATTAGTGTAGGCAATTATATCGTTTCGTTTCTATGGAGCGTCGCGGGTGTGATTATAGGCTGGTATTCAGTATTATTATTTATTATAAATAATAATAACAACAATCTTATTTAATAATCCATACTAAGTATGTATTATTGTACGTTTCACGGCTAAACTATTGAATAGATTTTGATGAAATTTAGTACAAAAATAAATTGGAAGCATTCATTACTAGCATTTGCTCAAGACTTCGTCCGCGCGAATTGAAAAGACGCGGATTGAAAAGTAGCCTGTATCCTTTTTGGGGTTCAAGCTTAGTCTTGAACCCCAAAAAATGATACAGGCTACTTTATGCATATATTCTGAAGTTATCAGAAATTTCATTACAATTCAGAAAAAAAATCATAACTCGAAAACTATGAAAATTCGCGGAATTTACATACGATATGAGCTCAACTGTCGATTAGAGAAACACAATAGTTAAACAATGTCAAGCGACCAATATTTGGACACTTTATATTTTTGGAACGAAGTTCCTTATCGCGCGTTGTGAAAGGGGGCTATACGGAAAAAATTCTTACGAAAAGTTGTCACGACATTTGACATTTCGTCATTCATTTGATTTCAGAGCCATCTATTAACGTTATTAGCGCAACTGTGCTCTTCGAGATCGAATTACGAACGGCCAATAGATGGCGCAGAAATAATTTATTGGTATTTCTATCTAAATAACTACGCATTGTACTAACATGTTGGAAAATGTTAATCTTTAAAATTACTTACTTACAATGTAAGCAGCCATAATAACTTTTCATTCCTCGCATTTTTTTTTGCCCTGGCTTAAAGCCACTTAAATTCACTTTAACGCATCACATTAATTAGTGAAGGAATTGTAATAAAATTGTAATAAAATTCCTTCACTAATTAATCGAAAGGAACTTCGTTCCATCCGGGTGTCCCTTGACACCTCTCAAGTTTTTTTTTTTTCAAAGATTTCACTTAAGTGGACGAAGGTATGAGCACAAAGTACGTAAGGCTGCAGCGCAGCGGTATGAGGGACCTACATTGCTACAAATGCCTGTAGCAAATGCTACTCGTGGTAACGAATACATCATTTTTTTATATATATGGGAACTTTTTTATTGTAATCCACCAAAATTGGAAACATGAAATGCATAAACGCCAACACGGTTGGCGCAGTGGCTGAGCGATCGACTGGTGCGCAGCGTGTTGCGGGTTCGATTCCCGCCTAGGGTAAATATTTGTGTGATGAGCTAGCTGATTTAAAATGTATTTGTAAATGTTATCAACTGTCTGACACCCATAGTACAGGGTCTCCCTAGTTTGGGGTCAGGTGGCCATGTGTAAGATGTCCCCACATAATATTATTATTATTTGCGGATGTGTTAATTTTTCTCAGCTCTTGGCTGGTTTCAGTTGCCTTTACGGGCCGGAGCCAAGTAAACATATTATTATTATAAAGGATTTTTACAGACCCTACTCCCATGATAATAATCTATAATAATAATACATCTGCCTATTATTGTCTCACTTAAGACCTATATTTATTAAAGACAAGTTTCCGCACGATGTTTTCCTTCACCGATGTCAATGATAGAAAGTACATGAATGAAATTAATACAGCTACATTCGTACTTGCTCATCGAAATTATCAAACACTACTTAATTGAAAGTCGTGAAATAAATCTGTAACGACAACATAAAATATTTGGTCTGAAAGGAAATTGCTAAATAATAAAAATAATAATAATAGTATCTTGACTTGGCTCGCGAGGTTGTCGACATGTGGGATGTGAATACAGCAGTCATTGTGCCGATAGTCGTTACGGCCAATGGACTCATTTCCAAGAGCCTCGACCAATACCTAAGGAGGCTCTCGTTAGGCAGCTGGATCAAGGGGTTGATGCAGAAAGCGGTACTCCTGGACACGGCGCGTATAGTCAGGAGATTCCTCTCTCAGGTGCCCTGACCACCGGTAGCTTGGACCCTGTTCCCGATACCGGTGGGCTACAATTTTTTATATTTTTAAATGTTTTTATTTTTTTTTACTGATATTTAAAAATATATTATAGTATGTAAAAAAATGAATAAATGTGAATAATAATAATAATATGTGGGGACATTTTCACACACGGCCATCTGACCCCAAACTAGGGAGACCCTGTACTATGGGTGTCAGACAGCTGATATACATACACAAATACATTTTTTTTTTTAAATACATACATAATTATATAGATAAACAACACCCAGACACAAGGCAAACACAAGTGCTCATCACACAAAAATTTACCCTGGGCAGGAATCGAACCCGCAACACGCAAATGAAGCAGTGAAAGCTGTGAAGTAAAAATATTTGCAAGCCAAGCCACGCATGTATGGGAATTTCACATTAACACGTAATATTTAAACCGCTAAACAATATTTAATAGTAATTAATTTCAGTATTCTCTTTAACTGGGTATTCCATCTCTATGAAAAAAACAAACGTCAGACGTCGTTTGAACGCTCTGCCGTTTGAACGCTCTGCCGTTTGAACGCTCTGCCGTTTGCTTGTTCTTGTTCATTGTGCTTTTTAATTTGGATTTTCATTGACCCTCACTCAGCGCAGCAGCCAGTTACTCAGCTACAACGCCAACCGTGCCAATCATTTTTTTTACTCATTTGGATAAGTAATTTAAGTTTTTCAAGAGTTTAATACGCCCTTTCTAGATATTTACTCAAGTACCACACCGTGCGAAATCGGGGTAGGTCGCCAGTCAAAAATACAATTATCAATATCATCGCAGAAACATCCAAACGCCTAGGTGAAAGTTCATAGCAATGTCATTTGTTTGAAGTTTTTTATACGTATTGACGTAGGAGTTACATGATTTAATTGTCAGAATAATTGTAAAGGTACTATAGTTAATAAATCTTTTTTTATACGAAAGTCTTATATTCAGCCATTCAGCAATATTTATTGCTAGGTATCATTTTCATTAATTGCTGGGGCAGTCGTTCATACTTCTATTTAGTCTCTCTCTCCCCTTTACTTTAAAGGCGTTTATATATTTGTATCGCATAGAAACATGATGAATCTATAAGGGTTCCGTTTTTTGCCATTGCTACGGAACTCTAATAAAAAGGAAAATAGCTTTCTTTTTATATTTATTTAGACTCCATGCACAAAGGTACAAAGGTGGACTTAATGCCTTAGGCATTCTCTACCAGTCAACCAAGGGTGGTGAAGAGATAACATGGCGGGTGCATTACAAAAAGTAATATTTAAAAAGTTAAAAAATATAAACTACACATCCTGGAATATATATACACCGACATAAATATATACATACCCATATTATATATTTATATATTATATTAATAAAAGAAAAGAGGTTAAATACTTCATGAAACACAATTTGGTGAGCATGTATCCGTTCTGGCAGGTATTTCGAATTTATTGAGTTGGTAGGTTCATATAGTTTTCTGGTAGACGTTTAATACAGTTGGAAAATAAGTGACGTCACAGTTTGCTATTTCCATACAGAATCTGTGGAGAAATCTAGTTTTGCAACTCATAACAAGTACCTATCTATCAATTGATTGGTGGTCTCTACCCGTATTTTATTGAACCTTACAAAGAAAGAAAGAAAGAACAGTTTATTTGTAAGAATATAAAGAAACAAACAGAATTTATTTATTATAAAAAAAAATATATATAAGTAGTACAATAAGGTGTTGTGATTGTCATTGTCACATTCTACGATTTCTGGTGTACAAATATCGTATACGTAGCTAAATTTAAACAATCTATCTTCTATATAATAAAAATGAAATGTTGTTCGTTAGTCTCGCTAAAACTCGAGAACGGCTGGACCGATTTCGCTAATTTTGGTCTTGAAATATTTGTGGAAGTCCAGGGAAGGTTTAAGCTTTTTAAGAAAATTTAAAAATCGTTTGAGAGGGCAACGTCAGTCGGGTCAGCTAGTATTTTATAACTCTTTATCAGTCAGGAACTCGTTTGTTGAGTGATAGCATTTACTCAGTAAGTAATTAAGAAGAAAATATGTAAGAATGATCACTTGAAACTCTGAGAACGGTTCTACACCTTTTGTTTTTGCGTTCGTAATTGTAAGGACAAGATTTGTATGAAATAAATTCTTTGAAAATCCAGCGGTACATCCATCGGGAATTTAGATGGTATTATTTTATATAAATGTAAAACAAAACCTTTGTTACAAAAAGAAGACGACCTTCGACAAGTAAAAAGTAAATAATAACTTTAAATTCGCAGGTCGGCTTTGGTTTCGTTTGGTATTTTGTATTGCCACCGACTTGGTTTTTAAAGGCGGTTGTCTTTATTGTAAAAAAAATTTTCTTCGCGTTTTAGTGCCACTTCTTATCATACTAAACGGTGCATATTCTTACGAAACGGTGACACCAAAACATATAATCGTCCTTCAATTTTCCACCCTTAGAGGTGGAATATGTTCATGACCATAAAGGACGAACTTTGAGGCTTTTACACTATCAATTAAAAATTGAATCATCGAAATTGGACTACACGACAAAATGAACGTGTCCAATTGAAAACTTCTTTCATTTTTGAAGTCGTTTGTGAATCCGGGTCGGGTCGTTAGTGAAAAATAAAATGATGCAATGATTCATGGGATATAAAATAGAAGATATAAAAGCTGCCCAACTTAAGTGGGACTGGGCCGGACATGTCTGCCGCATGCCGGACAAACTGTGGGCTCAGGTGACGCAGAACTGGAGCCCTGAGACAGTAAGACGGCGTCGCGGCAGGCCACGAAGGAGATGGCGGGATGAACTGGACGGATTCCTCCAAAACTGGTGGGAGGAGGCAAAGAATCGGAAAAGATGGAAGGCATGGAGGGAGGCCTTTGCCCAGGAGTGGGACAGAACAGGCTAACAAAAAAAAAAAAAAAAAAAGAACTTACCCCTAGGCGAGACATTTTTCAATATATTATTACAAAATCTAATCACTGACTGACTGCCTGTAGCCACAATGATCTTTTATATCAGCTTTCTACATAAGTACATGATCTATTTACCGTGGGATACACACGTAAGCAGTAATTGTATTATGGCATAAAAAACAAAACACGATAACAATAATTACAATGGATGTTCTAGGATACGAGAAATTATCTATAGCGTTGTCAATCAAGATTCCTATAACTGAGTAATTATTTAATTGGTGACATCCTATTTCTATGTACAGTCACGCGCATAAATATGGGCGGTTTTATAAAAGTTTGTATGGTGACAAAATGATGCCAAAAAAAAAAAGTCATGATAATGGGGTTTTCTTTCTTCAGGTTGACTGTATAATATCTAAATTTGGTTAGAATAACAAAAAATAAAAGAAAAATGCGGTAGAATTTGACAAAATTGCAATTTGAATGGACAATGACCTGAAATCTTCTTCCGCTGCGTTACACATTAAGTACTCCCGGTTATAGGATAATTAAAAGAAAAGTACAATGAACAATAGTTATTTATTAAAGAAACTAAACATATTATTTTAAATTATCTCTAAAATTTATGTAACATTGAACAAACATGAAAAAAAAACATAATTTTCTATCCTCTGAGTTATAGTATGATTAAATTAACATAATAAAGTTTTGTTTATTTAGCAAAAAACGATATCTGCATTAATACTTAAAAAAATAACGAAAGACTGGTATCGAGTAAGTTAATCTTAATTAAATATATGAGATCTTCTTTATTTAACAATAAAAACATGAGCTAAAACAATTTGCTTTAACAAGGGGACCGTCACTCAGCGGAAGGGTATGGAAAAAGTTAGGCATAGTTTACAATAAACACTTTAAGTAAGTACATAATATGTAAACAGTTGGTCTCATTCTAAAATGATTTTCTCCTAAACTGTTGATTGAAATGTTATGATGTTACGGATATGGTATTTTTGAATAGGTTTTATCTAAAAGTTGAATTAGTTATTTCACGAGAAAATTGCTTTTGAATTTTGTAATCTGTACCTATACATATTTATGCTCGTGACCGTAAATATTTTTTAGGTAACAATGGAAAACTGTAAGGAATGTTATCAACTATACCTACTCAATGGAGAAAAAAGAAAAAAAAAGGAAATAAGTATGGAGTTTGTTACCCACTCGTCTCCATACAAAACTACCTTTTGGAAGGGGCAAATTCAAATTATCTTAAACTAGCATAATACCCGCGACTTTTTCCGCGTGAGTTTTCTCAAGGATTTCTATTTTTTTCAATTGATAAATATAGCCTATGTTACTCAGGGATAATGTAGCATTCTAATGGTGAAAGCATTTTTGAAATCGGACCAGTAGTTTTTGAGTATTCGTAACAAACATGTAAAAAATCAAATCTATCCTCTTTTTAATATTAATGTAGATGACGTTTAAGAGTGCCTTTAAATTGTCTAATTGAAATAAATGATTTGACTTTGACTTTGAGTTGAACAAGCTATTTGGTAAGTTTAAATAATGTTTTGCGAATACGATGACACGGTTAGCGCAGTGGCTGAGCTATTGGCTGTTTCGCTGCGTGTCGCGGGGGCACTCCGGCGCAAACCTCTCCTCCTGAAAAAAAAAAGAAGAAAGAACCACCATGGTTCTTTCTTCATTTTTTTTATTAAAACATTGCCCCACACTAGGAATTACTCCTGTGTCGTGGGTGCGTTTACAAACATATAAACTCACATACACAGCCAGACCCGGAACAATTATCTGTAGGCCATATTTGTTCCGTGCGGGAATCGAACCCGCGACACGCAGCGCAACAGTCGATCGCTCAACCACTGCGCCAACCGTGTCGTCGTTGTCGGTTGTTTGTGCATGTGAGTTTATATGCTTGTAAACACACTCGCAGCAGCGTCCTATTGAGTACCATAACACCTACTGCGATCACCAACATGCATCGGCCAAGCATGCTGATTACGGCTGAAACCTTGGGGGAGACCTATGTCCAACAGTGGACGTGTAGAGAATAACATGATGATGATGAAACGTACCCACGACACGGGAAAATTTTAGGACCTTGGTTATTACTCAAAAAAGGTAAATAAAACTAAATTATGAAGTGTAACGCGTTTATTTTCAAAATTTAATCAATCTGCTAAGGACGCCCGGCCTTGTTCCCGTCTGCAATATAAACAAAATGTTGTTATAGTAACAGCGTGGTAACAGCTGATTTTCTTTTCATATTTCAGAGTTGATCCTAGAATAAAAAATATTCGTATTCATCAGGACTTTCAACCACTGAAAGATGTACAAGATTATACTATAGGGCATTATTACAATGTATTTTAAAAATAATAGTTTAAAAAAACTAAAAACACGGTTTTTATAGAAATCCAAACTAAAAAATAGAAAATAAATTTTAATAAATTTAAATTAAGAAAAGTGTAAAAAATTTAAATAAATATAAATTAATAATAGTGTGAATAAAAAAAAATATTTTATTTTTAAAAAAGCGTGGGGTGCATGGTGTCAATAGTTATAAATATTTTATTGACAGATATGAGTAGAGTGATTATCATTTGGATAATATCTTAAAAAGCCCCACGCTTTTTTTAAAATAAAATATATTTTTTTTATTCACACTATTATTAATTTATATTTATTGAAATTTTTAACACTTTTCTTAATTTAAATTTATTCAAATTTATTTTCTATTTTTTAGTTTGGTTTTCTATAAAAGGCGTGTTTTTAGTTAGTCAAACATACAGGTGAAGCTAATAAAAAGCGTGTAAAAATCATGCTCGTCATGAGCAACTCGTAGAGCCATTGCATACTGCGTTTTTTAAACGCTCCCACGACGCGCGTTTTTGAAATGAGCCTCATTAATTTAATCAAGTAATAGAGATATACCTACTTAATAATAATAATAACAACCTTTTACTATATTATGAAATAGGTATTAGTGAAGTGCATTTATATACAGAACGCGCGTCGACGGCGCGTTTAAGAAACGCGGTGTGCAAATGCTCTTACAGCTAAATAACGAAGGAGGAAAACGTGATGTAGAAACATTATAATATCCATTATAAATTGCTTTTATAAATTACTAATTCATATTATTATAGAAAAAAATAATAGGTCTGGGCCTATTAAATTTTAACAAAAAAAAAACAACTTTGAGGCTTCAGATATTCTAACACGGGTACCTAATTAATATAATAATAATAAGAATAAGAATAATAATATTATATTATTATTTTATTTTTTATTATTATATTAATATTAATATTAATTGCTGCTTGTATTACTACTTACACCCTGGGTGTTGTCGCGGGTCTTCGGTAGTTCTTGCAGCAGCTGTAGAAAAGATAGATAATGAGCAACTCGATTTTGTGTAGGTCAAGTCTGGCAAAAACGATTAAAAAATTACTACAATAGTTAAGTACCAGCTGATCCCGTGGCTCTGTCAAAAAAACATACTGACTGGTCTTCAATTCCTACACAGAGTGCATATTTACAGCCGCATTGGACTTCAGTACAGCGCATTTAAAATGACTATACAAAAAAAGATACACCCCGTAAGTATACATGACCTCCTCGTTTTTTAAAGACATTAAAAAAGGCCAAATCGGGCATGCGACCCGTTTATACCTGTGTTGCTTGTTTTTTTTTTGTGATCAGGGTGGAAAATCCTCACGGATGTTCTCCGCCCTTGCCCTTCAGCACGCGTAGCATGAACTCGCTATGTCTACGGAAGAATAGACATACTGACAGGAAGAATAGACAAACTGTACTGACTTGTCTATTCTTGCTGTCAGTATGTCTATTCTTCCGTAGACATAGCGTGGTCATGCTACGCGTGCTGGGCGCAACATCTATGGGCCCCTCCCATGGCCGCCAGACTACTGACTCAAAACTATCCCCGTATTCCATCTCACACTTAGGTATGCCAGGGATCGCGGGAATGTACGAGCCTACTGCAGGCAATATTACACCTAGACCGACCGTTGCATTTTCTGGCGGCTAACAACGTTGGCCGACAAGGGCCGACTCCTCCATCAGTTTTTTCCATCCGTTCGTGAGCGGCTGGCCAGGACATGGCTGGAGGTGGACCACTGTGTTGCCCAATTTCTAACAGGTCATGGCAACTTTAAAAGTAAATTATTTTATTACAAGCTTGTTGCTTCGCCTTTGTGTCATGTTCAACATCTGACTGTGAATACGAACAATCTGCACATCATATTTTATGGGAGTGTATTCTTTGGCAGAAAGAACGGAATATTATGTTGAATAGTGTACAAGCATCATCCGGAGCAGTTTATTATGCGGACCTTGTAGGAACTAGAACTAATTTCCGTGCGTTCAAGCGATTTTGCCATACCTATTTTTTTTAGGGCCTATTAATTATGTCAATTACAATCCGTGGTGCTTAGCAACTGGGCTTCTCCCAGTTGTAAATGTCCCTTTGTGCCTATTGGCCTAGTTCCGTTCTGTCTCCTGCTTAATTTGGAGGGAAGTGGAAAATATATTTATGTTACTCCTCCGCTGTTCTTTCTGATTAATTTCGTTGCGTGATCCAAGACAGTTGAATCGTTTCTCTGGGACTCTTCGAGCTTCATTGCTTTGGCGCTTTTCTGGTGATCGCCACTGTTGATTCTGGCTTACAGGAGATGCAGTGGTTTGTCAATCGTGCGGCGGGCTAGCCCATTAAAAAAAAAAACAACTGGCCAATCACATTGTGCAAGCGTCGGTGCTGGGTCCTCCACCACCACCAAGCGATCTATAGATGCCTTACCCTCCCTAGAGCTGTACTTATACATTTTGTTGGTAGCAGCGTGAACTAGTGGCGCGCTCATGGCGTTTTTAGTCTGTTTCTATGTTCCATAAACACTATTATAAAAAAGTGTAATGAGTGTAAACACATGAGTGTGACAAATCGCATGCTTATAAACCTTCCATGATACACATTCTCGCCTCTCGACGGTTAAGAACTCCACAAGTGAAAATAAGGGTCAGGAATGATTTGAGTGTTAAGGGAAGGTACTTACTGCCTGGTTGGTAATGACCTGAAAAATAAAGAAAACGTATTCAATCTTGACGTTGCTTAACACGGTAACAAGGGCGTAATGATACACATCCACTATCACATTGCAGCACATAGTAAAGTAATATGGCACAGCAGTAGACCAGGCAGTAGTGTCGTGCCATGATTGTCTTCAATCCGGCCAGAAAATGACTGATCACCGGCCGGTGCTCTTGTAGACAGTTATAATAATGAATTTATTTTTACAGTGTGTCGAGGATGTGCCATTGGCTTAATTGATTGTGCAATGTACTTACCGGATCTAAAACCTGAAACAAAGAACAGAAAATCAGTAGGATGACAATAAGCTGGTCGCTGTTTCTTTTTGATCTTCAATTTCAGATATTTTTAACATTATGTATTAGGATCAGTTTTTAAAATTTAGAGTTGTGAGATATTAAAGTCAGATATTAAGGGCCTGTATTACCGCCTTAGAATAAATTCCAAATCATTTCATATTTTTGTTCTATTATTGAATACCTGGTCAAAAGTGTTTATTGAGAGGTGATGAAACCGGTTGTTTTTTAAATAAAACAGTAAACAATCAAATATAATTATATAATGTTTAACAGACCCTCTTGAGCGACAGCCATGGCCAACAACGCCAGTGCAACGAAGACCTGAAACAACAATAAGCAATACCTTAATCACAAGTTTGAAACCAATAATTAATTTCCAAAATGTTGTCAATTTTACGTAAATATTAGTATTTTTTGGATAAGAAACAAGCTGATGGACCTACTGAGGGTAAGTCGAAAAGACGACAAAGAGGTAGAGAAGCTGAAATGTCTCATAGTATCGCATAGGCATTAGGATACTTTTACAGCAGTATCTCAACAACATTTTCGAGTACGGCTCGGCTATACCTTAAACATTTCTGGCAATGTGTTGCAGCGATACTTGCTAGAGTGCCAGTACTATACTGAAAATATTACCTAGTATTTCAAAAACATTTTGACCGGACCATACTTAATACATTGCTAGCAATGTATTACAGTCACATAAATTGCTGGGAAAATATTGGCCATTTAGGGGCACCATTACTTATGTTAATACGTCGCACCCATACACCCGCTCGCATCCCTCAAAACTGGGCTCACCAAGCAAAGAAGCATTTAAAGCATCTATCTAATGACCAAAAACTCAAATACTACTCAATATTAAGATGCCGTTAACTCGTGCTATCTCTATCACTTCTGTGAAAGAGTCTGTAACAGCACGAGACTTAACGACATTTTTCGTCATAAGCAACACAAAACTTGTAGGTAATCAAATAAGTTCTAACTCTGATTATTAAATTTCATGAATGATTTAGTACCAGTAGGATTATATCAGCACACTGCTTCAGGAGGATGCATTTACAACTCGTAATATTTTACGAGAAGATAGTGTACTATGTTTACACTTGCATAATTAATTAATAATAATAATAATAATATGTGGGGACATTTCACACATGGCCATCTGACCCCAAAATAGGGAGACCCTGTATTAAATGGGTGTCAGACAGCTGATATTCATACACAAACACATATAACAACAGTTTATTATCAGGAAGGTCCAGCTCGTCAGAAATTATAACCTTCAAGGCACTTATCGAGATATAATTGACTGCTTCGAGCTTACCAGCAGTGGTTTCCGAGGTCTTGTGTCAGGTCGGATTAAAAATCAAAGTTGTTGCGTTTTGTGCTTTGAAATTGTATAGCGCCCGGAGTTTGAGAGTATGATAGTGTGACCCCTTTTGCCTCAACAAGAACGTTAAACCTATGGGTATGGACCATAGTCGTACCGTTGGACAGTCAGAGAAGAACAGGCACACTTGTACACTGTAATTTTTCCTGCGTACTTGGCACGTGAGACGTTGAGATTAGCCGCCATAATCAAAATTCGTTGGAGTAAATATTTCGATATGCATAAATACATGAATTAACTTACCAAAGAAAATACTTTCATTTTTAATATTATCACAGTCGATGAGAGAACTAAGTATGAAGACCAAACTAGTGTGTGCCGATTTTCCTTAAATGACTTGTCTTTTATAGTAAGTCTACTACACCAATAAACCTGTCCAAACAGGGATGCCATTTATTGTTTTATTTTAGATTAAAATCAAGACATGATCTCATCCATAATTTCCCAAACTACACAGCAGTAGGTCGTTGTCTTACCAAGATCGCGAGCAAATATTGGACGAGTCCTGAAAAATTACATGACAATAAGTACCAAAAAAAAATCGACACAAATGCATCCTTCACATTTAAATTATAATACTCCTTGTATTTAATTGTAAAAAATTTAGTTTGTTACTGATTTTTTAATTTATTTTTTTCTTATATCTTCATGACAGCCATTAAGAGGTCATCATCATCATTTCAACCGGAAGACGTCCACTGCTGGATATAGGCCTCCCCAAGGGGGGGGTTTCACCACGCTTGGCAGGTGGATTGGCGATCGCAGTATGGTTATTACAAAGGCACAGAGAACGCTGCTGCCCATTCTCTGGTAAGTCCCTTAGCCTCTTACTACACCCACTGGAAGATATCGGATGGTGCTATTCTTTACGTCCGACACCACACGGACAAGACGTGTCAAGAGGTGAGTTCCGAATTTAGACTTAGAGGAAGTTTTTTAATAAACGGATTGCGGTCCAATCAACTTTGAGAATCATTGAATCTAATCTAAAATGTCAAAAGATAATAATAATCATTATAAATAATAGTTACTCAATCAAAGTCACTACAGGAAGATGAGCGCTAAGAATGCATAAGCGCCGCAGAAATAGGTGCGGGTGATGTGCAGTAGGGAGTTGAACTTAACGTAAACTTATTCTTAGTTTTGTTAGAATCATTTAGGCCTAAGTTATAGACTAAGCTTCGTCTCTTTAACTATCTTATCTTTAGAGCTTTGCGGTGAGAAAATGCATCAAGTCAGTGGTTCCGACCTCAAAAAAAATTGGAAAGGCATAAAGTACTATTTATAGTTGGTCTTGAAAACTAAAATTTCCTGCAGTCATCATCATCTGCCTAGCCTTTTCCCAAGTATATTGGGGTCGGCTTCCAGTTTAACCGGATGCAGCTGAATACCAGTGTTTTACATGGAGCGACTGCCTATCGAACCTCCACAACCCAGTCACTGTGTAACACGATACCCCTTGGTAAGACTGGTTGTCAGACTTTCTGGCTTCTGACTACCCTTTACGACTGCCAAAGATCTACAAATGACAGCCGGGACCAACGGCTTCACGTGCTTTCCGAGGCACGGAGGGAACTCGGTATGAAAGGGATGGTCAGGCATCCACAGACCGACCGCGGTTTGCGTAGCGCTTAACCTTTGACCAATCGATCTGTACGGCTTTAATTTAGCCACGAGCTCCTCTATGAACTACGATGAATAACTATACTATAAATGACAGACGTGGCGTACTACTACTATTAGATACACGATGTAAAACATAATTTTAAGCCGAGATTTAGAGCGGCCGGCGCGTAAGCGTCAGATGACGTCACAGTAAGACTTGTTGTTCATGTGAGCGTGAGACTGGTACTGATACGAGCTCACATGTTCACACATCAACTCTCGTGAGTATCTTGTTACTCTTTCTTTGTTTTTAATGATAAATGAAAATAAATTAATTAAAGCCATAGAACAGTTATTTATACTGTTTTAAACAGTTAGTTATATATTACTACAAACACACACACACTCACATACACACACGTACACAAACACGTAAGCCCACAAACACACTCAAATCACAAATTTGTCAAGCACAACTCTTTTTCGCTGAATATTTATCAAAATAAGCAAAACTAAGTAGTAATAATATTTATCTGGTAGTCCATATCCTCATATAGTTTGGTCTAATCTAATGTAATTATTGTCTTATTTTCTAATGTTCAGCTTTTATATTTTTGAATTTCCCCATGGAAGGGCACTGATTTCCAAAATACAGGTTTTACGCGAGATTATTAGAGTATTCTAAATCCCATGCAAAAATTATACGAGCTCACATTTTTAGACATTTAATAAATAAGCGACAAATAATTTCAATGCTGTGGGGAATAGAATGATGTACTGTATTCACGGTAAAAGTTTGTTTGTTGCTAGGACAAAAACTTTTACCACAAATTTCCTCCGTATATAATGTTCTACCTACTCATTAGAATAAAATGAAACAAACTCGTTGTCCCACAAGGAAGTGTGTTCGGGCCAACCCTGTTCTCTACATAAAATCATAATAAATATATTTTACATGTCATTTTTTACATGAAGATTAAATTAAATTAGTAAATATCAACAGGAAAACTACTACTAGATAGTGTTTTAACAAAAAAACTGTTTATGCACTCAACAAGTTATACTTAAACCAAACATTATGACATAAAAACATAATTTAAATTATAGGATCGTTGTTGCTTGGTGACTGTTGGTGATGATTACGCAACGCTTGATGCGGTCGGTCTATGGATGGGTGACCATCCCTTTCATACCGAGTTCCCTCCGTACCTCGGAAACCACGAAAAGTCGTTGGTCCCGGCTGTCATTCGTAGTTCTGTGACAGTCGTTTGGTACCTAGCCAGAAAGTCTGAAAACCAGTCTTACCAAGGGGTTGAGCGGTGAACGCTTTTGCGAATCCTGTACCCCCAGCCATAGGCAGAGGTGGAACACCGCGGTGGTTTTAGCCGGTAAAAGTCCGGCGGCATGCTTCTCCGTCACCCCCATGATGGAGGAAGTCTATGAGGATTTCCAATGCGCAACAAAAAAAATGAAGAAGGGGTAATCGGGGTAATAAATCCAAGGGGTATCGTGTTACACAGGAACTTGGTTGTGGAGGTCACACATTTCTGCAAATTATAAAACATGCGAACGGGCTACTGAGATTTAAGTTCAAAAGATAATTAATTATTTGTAGTAAAGTTTAAAACTTTGATATATTCTTCTTTTCGTTTTGATGATAGGATGCTGATCTGATCAGGACCAGTAGATCGATTCTATAAAATTCAAACAACAACTCGCATCTCACATCGCTATTCACTCTCACTTTGCATAAGGTTCAAAATGACCTTTCGAGTGCGAAGTAAGCGTCGAAGTGACGGGGAAATTATCTTACAGAATGCCACTTCTTACGTCATCTCATACTTTATCTGTCAAAATCTCCCTGTCAATTTAGTTCAACTCGCTGACACGCTCGCAAGGGTGGCGCTAGTGTAAATTCGAATTATAAACCGAGTTTTAAGAATGCCAATCAAGAAACTCACAGCGGATTCAGATTCGAAGTTTAGAATGAGATCTTACAGAAACACACCACAGGTCTAGATGTATAGTTTAGGCGTCTAGGTGTATATGGCTCCTACGGAAGGCTCGGACGTTCCCACGATCGGCATAAGTGAGAGATGGAACACCGGTATGATTTCAGTCAGTAGTCTGGCGCCATTCTCATGGATGTTCCCCACATCCATAAGAAATTTCCACATCGAAACCAAAAAAAAAAAAAATGTTAAATGGTCTTATGCACTCCCGCACCACAATGCTATGCTATGCTATGCTAATTCTTCCATGTCACGTGTGTTTTATATGTAACATTACACACTACAGGCGGGTCGCATGGCCGATTTGGCCTTTTATAATCGTCTTCAAAAAAGGAGGAGGTTTTCGTATTGTGTTCTAAATGCCATGTGTTGAGGTCCGATGCAGCTGTAAATATGCACTTTGTGTAGAAATAGATAACCAGTCAGCATGTTTTTCTGACAGAGTCACGAGATTAGCTAGTACTTAACCATTGTAGTAATATTTTATTCTCTTTTGCCATGGACTAGAGCTACATAAACTCGAGTTACTCATCAACAGAATCAATCTCAATCTCTTCCACAGATCCTGCAAAAACTACCGATGACCCGGGACAACACCCAGGGTGTAAGTACATATAAATTTAAGCAGAAATTTCCTATCAACTTATTAATTAGCTACAATGTTTATTTTTTATTTTACCAGGGCCGCCAGGTATTACTTTTTAATAGCAATTAATTGCTATTATAAGGTAATTTATAATAGCAATTTATAATAAACATAATGTTCCCTCATTGTTTTCCTCCTTCGTTATATACCTGTAAGAGTTGCTCATGACGACAATGATTTTTTAAACAAGTTCTAATTATGCCATATTATAGTTTAATCCTGTGCATCTTTGAGGGGGAAAAAGTTCTGATGAAAACGAATAATTTTTATTGTAGGATCAACTCTGAAATATGAAAAGAAAATCAAATGTTACCACGCTGCTACTATAACAACATTTTGATTTTATTGCAGACGGGAACAAGGCCGGGCGCTCTTAGCAAATTGAATAAACGCGTTACATGTCATTTTTGTATTATTTTTCTTCTTTTAGTAAAAACAAGGTCCGGCTCCATAGGACAATCTAAAGTCTAGACAAAATCAAACTGATTGCTAATTCAAACTATACTTTATATTTTTAAATACAATTATTCTTTATAAGTAGTGTAATTAATAGATTACTCTGGCTCACACACTATTCATTGTTTGTTGGAATAGAAGGAGTGGTCGTCTACTGTATTATTAATTGTTAATATGTGAACACTATAATAATAATAATAATATGTGTCTGTACATAATTTAGCTGTCATTTCTTAACTTGTAATACTTTGTGCATACCATAATATATGATTTTTATTACGTCGTATTCACGTAACATATTATAATTCTTGTAAATGCAAATTGTAAACATTATTTTTTTTAAAGAGTATGATATGGAGTTTCTTGCTCATTCTTCTCCATACGAAACTACCTTTTGGAATGGTCAATTAGATTCAAATTTTACAATATGACGTTCAAAAGTGCCTTTAATGGTCTAATTGAAATAAATGATTTTACTTTGACTTTGAACTGTTGCTGGTTTCCGGTTTGAAAGGTAATTACAGTTACTTGAGACAGTTCATCTTTATTTCTGGGATAGCAACGCATCTTCAAGGTCTCATGCAAGGGTACTGCAGATGTCTGCGGTGACCCGACTTGTTTGCTTCATGACATAAAAAAATAATTGCGGACGCCCACTTGGGTTCGCAATCGGTTAAGCATATTCCAGATGATTATGGAAAAACCTTGAGCTGTAGTTATTTCAGCTGCATTGAGACACATAGAACCTTGATATAAGATCTACGCACAGTTGGGTTGTGTGTACCAGAAGGACAAGTGGGGCGACGGGGCGTGTCGCCGCTGCTGTGGGTGCCGCCAGCTCGCACCAACCTGCTACACGCTGCATGCACTCAATATCAAGGGCGTAGCTAGGATTTCGTTAAGGGAGGGGGCAGGCGTAGAGTGACCAAGAATATATCTAAGGTAAATGCTGCATGAGCAATGGGACAGGTTACATTAAAAATGAAAAACAAAATTTTCATCAGTGAATTTATTTTACAAAAATAGTAGTCGACGAGGTTTCCACCTCTCATGGTTTTAACCATTCATAGTACAATCTTATAAAATTTGCCTGTCAATAGAATCAACTTTGTTTTTGTTTATTAATAGGCTACCTACGTAATATTACTTTATGGTTTGTGAGCATTCCTGCATCTTCTAGGCGGGGTACCTGCCTCCTTCCCCATCCTGCTCGTACCTCGCTACGCCCTTGCTCAATATGGTGTCACAACAAAATTGACTGCTTCAACTGTACTCTTAGTGAATTCACACGAGCCGCATCTTGTAAAAATTAGTCTCATATAATTGTAGATAAGTTTAAGCAGTTAAAACTATAACTACACTATTGTATTAGGTAAGCCTGTGAATGTGTGCATTTCACATTTATGCGCAAGGCAACGCAGATGACTTGGTAATCATTATGAGGGGCTTCTGCCAATCTATTATCTCAAGCAGAATGCAAAAAGGTCTTAGCATCGTCAGTGAGTGGTATAAGAGAAGTGGGCTCTCTGTCAGTGCTGACAAATCTGCTATTGTACCTTTTACGGGAAAACGGCGTTTGGACAAATTAGTAATGCGAAAGCTGAATGGGAAAAGAATGGCTTTTTCCACGGAGGTTAAATATTTGGGTGTAACAATCAACCAAAAACTGACGTGTAATCCACACATAGACAATGTAATAAGAAAAGCCAAGATGGCAATTGGTATTAGTGGACGAATGATGGGTAGTCACTGGGGTATCAATCCCAGAAACACACTGTGGATGTACACAGCCAGGCCCCTCTTTCCCACTGGGCACACTGGGCACGTGCCCAGGGCCCCGCGATCGATAGGGGCCCCCAATTCCTGCCAGATCACAAAACGATAACCGATATCTAATTGATACGTTATAATACATACTTTATGTTATAATACTACGCGTTCATCTAAAACAGCGATTAAGTTCCTTTAAGAACATTAGACAGCTGATAACAGTCAGCTAGTCGTTAACTATAAAGACGTTAATGAGAAAGAGTTGGAAATGGAATGTATATGTTACGGCTAAAACACGAAGTGCGGCTACACCTAGTTTTAACCGGCTGGAACTAGGTGTAGCCGGTAGCAATTAAACTTAGGTGCAGCCGGTAGCAGTTAAACTTAGGTGCAGCCTTTTTTTTAACTTGGGGAAATCCTCATGGACTGTCCATCGTCCGGGGAAGACGGGGGGTGTGCCGGACTCTTACCGGCTAAAACCACCACGGTGTTCCTCGACTGACCTATGGGCGGGGGTACGGGATTCGCTCGCGCATGTACCGCGCCCTCGCCAGGCTATGACCCGCCAATGATGTAGGCGGGTCCCGTCGACCTCGGCGGTCTAAACGCCGCCGAATCCTCTAGAGTGGCGCGAGCGGAACACGGCGCGCCGCCTACATGGGCCTGCTTCTGGTTGGGTGGTGGACTGCCCCTGAGTCGACCACCCGCAGGCCGGCAACGCATGAAGGCTCGAGGTCATTAAGCACCCAGCGGCGCCCGGTGCGTCTTCTCCTGGAGGGAAGTGAGGCACATCCTCCCACGCACTATAGCTCTGGAGCATCGAAAGAACTATGTTTGGGTACGAGAGGTCACCTACTGCTGCAGAGAGTTCACCGCGCTGCTCTACCCATGCTGGCCACTCTGCCAGCGTGTGCTGCGCTGTGTCCTTCAAGCAGTCTCCGCAGTGGTGACAACCGGGCAATTGTTCGCGACACCGATACTTCCCAAAACAGCCATGTCCGGTCAGTATCTGCGTCAGCCGGAACGTGAGGGCGCTGTGCCGGCGCCCTAACCGATCCTCCATGACGGGTCTTACCGCCGAAATTACGGCGTGTCCTAAACTTAGGTGTAGCCTGCGCGCTCGGGACTTGGGGTACCCCGACTTGATTATTTTTTACCAAACCATTGAGCAGAAGAAGACGGTCGAAGTCAAGTCGACGGAGCCACGCTGCGCGGCCGCGCGGGGCTCCTCTTTCTGTCTTCTTCCGGTTCAATAGCACAAAAACAGACAATTTAACCACCGGAGTGTGGCTGCACCTAGTTCTAGCCGCTATGATGAAGGCTAAACTTGGTTCTAACCGAGGATAAGTAGGATGTACATCTAACTTTAACCGCAAGTGGCCGGCTGCACCAAGTTTTAGCCGGCTTAAACTAGGTGTAGCCGCACTTCGGCTATTAGCCGTAACATATACATTATACAGAATACTTAAAAATTGTTCATAGTGAAAATGATGGAACAAAGAATTTTATGAACATATCATATTAAAAAGAAAACAAAATTGAAGACACATTTCCAAATGAGAAATCGTAACAAAAACAGAAATCGTATTGAGAATAGTTCTTAAGCATAAAGATTGTAACAGCAGTGGCGAGTGTTCCTTCTCCATATTAAAAAGGTTAAGTTAATGCATCAAGAGATTTTAACCAGTTTGTCGCTAATGTCCATGTAGGTGAAGAAGTGTTTAAAGATTTTGCCCATCTCAAATCTAGTAGGTACCTCTTATTTATTTATTGTCACTGTAAATAAATAAACCTAGAACTTTACTTATCTACTTTCTTTGTTTGAACTAACGACTTAGTGCTCTGTTTAGGTCATAGGGGCCCCATTATGCTATTGTGCCCAGGGCCCCCAACAGGTTAAAGACGGCCCTGTACACAGCTAATGAGCGGCCGATTATAGCGTAGGTACGCATCAGTAGTGTGACAAAGCACATCAGACTACCACTAAAAAAAACTAGACAGTCTTCAGAGAACTGCTGACAGTTCTCTGAAGACTGTCTAGTTTGTAGCTGTGATTGCTCCTGCAGCCATTGTACTGATATAATGGCTGCAGGAGCAATGTCAACATGTCCTGGAATGGCACTAAATGCCCTACTTGGACTACCGTCCCTGCATGTATTCATACATAAGGAGGCGAAAGCTAGCATGTACAAAGCAGAGATCCAGGGCAGCAATTAATAATAATAATAATAATCGTTTATTTAATACAACGTCACATTTACAAATATTTATCAATATACAATAGATCGCGATTGCATATTTGCCTGAACTAGGTTAAACCTGTGCTTTAAGTTAGAAAGTGCTTACTATTTGTTAATAATAAATTAACGCTAAATTACAATAAAACTTAAATTAAAGTTACCATGAAAACTTAAATAATAGAGACAAAAAAATGAAGTACCGCGTGTTAACAATTTTATTTACTTATTACGAGTGAGTCTTCTGTCTGTTCCTATGAGGTAGTTTTATATTTTGAAATATATATTTTTTTACAGCTAAAGTAGTTTAACTTATAAATACTAAGTTCTCTATTTAATTTATTGTACAAAAATGGTCCAAGGAAAGAAAAAACACCTTTCTACAAAGACATGTTTTGAGGTCGAATTTGAATTGCACACTATATCATTTCTTCTCTTGTTAGTAATGTCAGCATAGTAGGTAAGCATGGTGTGTTGTTTTAATACTAGGTGCATAATGAAAAGCTGGCGCACAGTCAACACGTTACAGGATTTATATAACAGATGTGTGGAAACGAAAAAGGTATAGAAATTGGCTACTTTCAAAATTGCTCTCTGAGCCCGTTCAAGAGGAAGTAAATTAGTTTTGAGTGCTCCACCCCATGAAGTAATGCAATATTGAATTATTGATTGGCCTAGGGCCAGATAAATTTGTTTGATTAATTCTGGGTCTGCAATTGATCGTAGTTTTTTAAAAACATGTATTAATTTACGAACTCTTTTAACAAGAATTTCAATATGTTGTTTAAAGGAGAGTGTGTCATCGATTATGACTCCGAGATATTTAATATTGCAACTTTTGAGGATTATAGGACACCCACACGTGTTGACTGAACTATTTTCACAATGATGTGCATATAGGTGAGGGTTAGTGATATTATGTTGAGGCTTGCGCATGGAAAAATGTAAATATTTTGTCTTTTCAGCATTAAAAGTTAGTAAGTTGCTTTGAAGCCACATATTTACAGTATTAAAACCTAATTGAGCGTTCTCGTACAGTTCGGTGCCGGTATTTGCGGTAAAAATTAACGCTGTGTCATGGGCATACGATATAACTTTACCATGTTCTATATTTAGATTACACAAGTCGTTAATATAGATCAGGAATAGGGTAGGGGCAAGAATACTTCCCTGGGGAACTCCGATATCAGTATTTTTCTGCTCATCGCTAATAATATTATCTATTCTTTAACACATTGGTGGCGATCACCTAGGTAGTCAGCAAAGAGTTTCAGAGGCGTACCTCTGATACCAATGGCCTCTAACTTCTTTAGAAGAATAGAAACTGAGACTGTGTCAAAGGCTTTAGCTAAATCGAAGAAAATTCCCAGGGTATGGTTCCCTTTGTCAAGTTCCTGCGTTACATAATCGGTCAGGCTATGCACCGCATCGGCTGTAGATAATTTGGCTCTGAAACCAAATTGCGCAGGTGAAAGGATATGGTTTTTTTTCAAGGTAGTTAACGAGTCTATTGTTTATAATTTTTTCTAATATTTTTGAAATAGAAGGGAGTATCGAAATTGGCCTATAATTATTAACTAGGTATTTACTTCCGGATTTAAAGATAGGGATTACTACAGCTTTTTTAAACATGTTGGAAAAACACCATCAGATAGACAAAGTCGAAATATAAGCACAAATAATGTAGCTGTTAAACCACCTACTGTACTTACTCTATTTAAATGTGAATAAATGAATTTGAATTTGAATTTTGAATTTGAATTTGAAGGGAGGTACCAAAATATGCTTGAAAAGCTTGAGGATCTTATTGCTTATTGTAGCAATTCTACTAGTTTAAGAAATAAAAGGCTATGTAGAATTGTACGATTGTATTTAATAGCTCTCACAGAAAGATTTAAATGTGATGAGTATCAAAAACAGTAGTAAGAATTGAAATAAGTACTGACCTAAACGCACTACGTTCAGGCAGAGATTTCCAGGTTAATAGGATCCACAACCTGGCCGGCAAACGGGATCGGCCGAAGAGAAGACTGCCGCGATTGGCTCCTAGCTTTACGGCGCGGATCTTATCAGTAAGACCTGCCCTGGGAGCAGCAGCTCGCGACAGCACGACGGCACAACTCAGGACCGTTACCGACTTTTGGTTGTGGACCGGTAGTCTTGCAGTTAGTAGACTGGTAGACTTTAGTAAGTTAAGCGTATAAGTAATCAGCGTGTTACTCAAGCGACAGCGAGATCTAGACTCGCTCCTTGACAGGTTTCTTTTCTGACCGCTCTTCCGAAATTCATAAAAATCCAAGTATGAATTCTATTTCTAGAACGCCCGTATTGGTCTTCTAAAGCGGGGTATTATTACTATAATACCCCGCTTTACCAGACTCCAGACGCCAGACTCAATTATTGCCAGTTATTTTTATTTTATTAGTGCGAATAGGATTTTAAAGAACACCCGATACATCAGCGGGTGTCCAGCCGTTTAGTATAAAATACAGCCATACACACTTACATAAACATCAGTTTGGAGGTTTTACGTTATTTTAGCCGTAAACTTATTAGAAGTAATATTGACAATCGTCAAGTTTGACAACTGTCATTGACAAACGTGTCAAAGCAAAACATTATTTATTTTCCAGATTTATATAAAGTGATTTAAAATACAGCGATTTGGAATATAATGTAACGAAGACAAGACCAGCGTAAAGACTATAAGTACATATATTCTATTTTTGCATAATAAAAGATTCCAAGAATCTATAAAAACAAGTATTATAAAATGTAAACATCAATTGTGATAAATGATTTCATGCTTATAAAAAGTAAATATAGTATTGTGTTAAACAGAATACTATATTATATTATCCCATCCAACTGCACAATCGTTCTTTAGCCCTGAAATGATCTGAGTTATTTCATATTCGTCAGTGTCCAACATAGCAAAGGAATTTGGACTACAGCTATTGTTAAATTTTTGAAAAGGTGATGTTGTTTGGCTACTGGATTTTGTCGAAATCTGTTCGGCTAGATTTTTACCTACATTTACAAAAAAGTTATTTACGAAGTTACCTGACAAAACTGGTGAAGGGTTAGTAAGCAGTGAACTCGAATTTGATTCACGCTGTTTAGAGATATATGTGATGGTTTTAATATGTTTCCAAAATTGCTGGGTATCGCAGAAAATGAGGACTCTACAGGACTTAATACTAGAAATGCCAGTTCTCGGCATGACAACTGACGCTATGCTACTGCGTCATGTATTTGAAAAGCAATATTCCGTGGAAATCTCTTCATGGGACTACTGAACAAAAGGCCAGCCAACCCAGGAGGCAGGCTGCATGATCTGGTACACGGATGGTTCCAAAATAGGATCTAAATTAGGTTGTGGGATAAGTGGAGTGCGGCCGAGGTTTAGCAAAAGTATAAACCTGGGGCAGTACGCCTCCATGTTCCAAGCAGAGGCATACGCCATCTTGGAGTGTACGGACGTAAACCTGCAAAGGCAATATGCCAAACCAACCATATACATCTACAGATAGCCAAGGCTCCAAGCTGCTCTACTAGCGCTGGACTCGAACATAGTTTCATCGAACCTGGTAGAGGAGTGCATGGCCAAATTAAACTCTCTAGGCAACAAGAATAGAGTAGTTTTATGATGGGTGCCCGGGCATGCAGACATCATTGGCAATAAACGTGCCGATGGGCTTGCAACGGCGGGGGCGCACAGCACGCAGCAGAGACCTGAGCCCTTCTGTGGGTTACCTAAAAGCCTAACACAGAGCACCTTAACTAAATCATGCTTCGAAACTTCCATAAAATTACGGAAGGAGTCGCCGGGCATGTTACACTCGAAAGCACTCATCAAAGCCTATGACAGAAGGCTTAGTGACCAAGTCCTAGCACTTAGTAGGAACAACTTGCGCATTGTGACAAGAGGCACTACGGGACACTGCTGCTTAAACAAGCACATGTCCAACCTGGGTCTAAATGATACGCGAACCTGCGGACGCTGTAAGGAGGCTGATGAAACGTCACTTGATCTTCTGGGGAAATGTGGATCACTAATTCACAAGCGCAACAACCATCTGGGCAAGCACCTACTAAGCCCGGATCAAATAAAAGAGATTGCTACGAAGCAGATCCTGCAGTTCATCACAGCTGCAGGGTTTGGTGGCGATCTCTAACCAATACAAGCGGCGTACACAATAAATCAACCCTCGTCGCAGTTACACCATAGCCGCATTAAAATAATAATAAAAAAAGCCTGTGATGATAGTTGTATGTGTTTTTAAAATAAATAAAAGTAGATATTCCAATAGGTCATTAAAACAGTATGCTCTGTCTCAGCAAATAATTTTCTATTCAAGTTAGGGTGATGTTGACGAAATTTTTGATGCCCTATGAGCTTTTGTTTTTTTAGTTGCAGGTACAGTTGCAGGCATATCACGCCATACCGAACTGTACAATTTTCCCAATTAAAAATGACCCTTATCCACAGATATAGATCTATATCTGTTTCCTTATCCACAGATATAGATCTGTGCCCTTATCCTTGTGTAATGAAGTTAAAAACCTATCAAAGACATTTGACAGATTGTTGTAGCTTGATGTGCTGGTCTCTGTACATAATTATATTGTTTTTTTTAGGTTTTCTTAGGGCTTGTTGTAAATCGTTTGCGTGAAAATAACTTTTTAAATTATGAGAACAAAAGGCCATGGACGGTCGGGTGGCGCCGCACGTTGTCTGCGAACCGCCAGGCCGTTGCAGTGTCCAAGCAGTGTTGTTGTAACGTGTGATGACCATCAGTCATACATTATTCTGACCGCATATCAGTCTGTGTTCAGTTCCTAAAATTATAAGTAGGTAACTAGGTAGGTAACAACTAGTCGTGTGGCAACGGCCGCGAATAGCACTACCCCATTCGTACCCGTGGATGTCGTAGAAGGCGACAGAGGGATATTGAGCAGAGGATGGGCAGCAGCGTCCTTCTGAGTAGGTACTGTTTTAACATGACGTATCGGCCAAGCATGGCTATTAAGGCTGAAATTGGAGGAGGATTGAAATTGGAAAATGCACAACAGTGGGCGTCTAAAGGATGACATGTCGATGATGATGAACTAGGTAGGTTTCCTTCAATCACAAAAATAAAAAGACCAATTAAAATTTATAAACAGTTTATTTTACATATTATTTGATTGATTTTCTAAATTGGAAAACAAAATGTGCTTGTTACTCAAATCGGTTAAAAGATTGAACATGATAGCTATATAATTTCACATCAAAGTTTTTTTTAACATTTTACATCAAAGTTTTCATATATTATGGAGACATTCATGAAATACTTAAGTTTGTTGTTACTGTAAGTACTGGGTGTTTGTTGAAGCTATTCGTCTAGGCTCTTCCAGTAAAGGTGTTCACTTGCCGTCACGTAAGTAGGGGTTGGGGTCTGAAATTTCAATTAAAAGTACCTATATTACAAATTATTCTTATGCTTATTAGTTCCCGCTCTAATTCGTAAATCTTTAAAAGCCGTTACCGCTAGTCAGTAGCTCCGTCCGACTACATAGTTAGTTCTAGTAAACATACTCTACCTACAAATTAACGCGGCCTTGCCTTTATTTGAAATGACGTCTCTTTTGTTTGCCGGAAAGTCCGGTTATGCCAGCTACACACGCAACAATCTATCGCAACGGTTAAACTGTGCAAACCGATTTGTGCAGTTTTATCGATCGTGTGTATGATAAATCGTTGCGATAATCTGCAACGATCTGCATTAAACAGCCGACACAACCTACTATGTCGGGTGCTAAACCTGACTTTCCCGTGGCGCCTTAATTAATTAGGAATTTATAAAGTAAGCGTTAGGGGCACCCCCGGAGAGTTACAGGCCTCGGCTTTGGAAGACAACAAGGGACAGACTGGATCTGATTTTGATTATTTAGAACTTTAAAGCCACAAGATCAGCGGCGCGAGCTGGCTTGAGCAAGGGTAGGATGCCATCTCGTTTCTCGTTTGTTATTTCATTCTGCTTGCATACTTACATTGCTTGCCGGGGCGAGAAGGGGCGTAGACCGGGGAAATGTCTAGTTAAACAAAAAAAAATTATTAAAGAGATGAAAAATTAAACATTACTAATTGAGCCCGAATATGAGACTGAGAAAATAGTCTTACCGGGTGTCCCCTGGGACGGCCTGTAGAATGCTGAGTCAGCTGTAAAATCATAAATAATATCTCTTATTAGTTTACCTAATGACAACAATATTGATACTAACCTCCGAATTCTCGAGCAAAAAATTAAAGTGACACTGTCAATCAATTGACTAAATTGGTTTCTTTTAATTGGTTCACTAAATAATCAACAACCAATCACAGCAGATTACGGAAATGTATCTTACCTATTAAAAATAACAACCATCATCCATCCATAATTTTCTTAGCAATGCGTATGCCAGCTACACACATACGATCTATCGCAGCGATTAAACTGTGCAAACCGATTTGCGCTGTTTTATCGATCGTGTGTATGATAAATCGTTGCGATGTGTAGCTGACATTTAGAAAGATGGTAGCACCATCTATGAATATGGTGCCAGCAGTTTATTATGTAAGTTTGTTCTTGCATGTATATTATTATAGCTATTAAATTGTAAATCCGTAAATGAGTGTAAGACCAGGGCCTCAAGTCTGCTATTACAATAGTGTCAGATTGGTCTATCATTGATTTTCATAATGACGCCATTATTTTAGCAGATTACCAAACTTGTCAAAATCAACAATTATGAAATCAATGATAGACCATTTTGACACTATTGCAATAGCAGACTTGAGGCCCAGTTTATATTTTAAGATAAATTGTCAAAAAGCTGTGAATAATAAATAATTTTCAGATGATTTTTGTTCGAGACACCGGTGCTTAGTAACTTAATACTATGGTCATTTCGATAGGTGATAAGGTAGTTAAGCTAGTGAATTTTGCCCAGGGGTAGTAAATAATAAGCTGGTTCCATTAGCTGCTTAAAACCACAGGGTTACACAGTTACTTTTTTGTTTGCTCCTTGGATACCAAGAAATGGTCTTGCATTTTCTTCTTTTTGATTTAATAAATAGGTAGGTACTGATCGATTTATACTTACGGTTGTTGAGGATGACTGAAACAAAAAAAAAGAGGTTAAATTCAATTCTCTGAAACATTTCTGCAACATGTTTTTTGTTGTGCAACAATGTTGTCCCTCATTAGCACGACGCTTTTAAGTTACGTTTTTTATCTTTATACGAGATTTAAACAATCGAGTCAGTGTTTGCAGTGTGGTTTGCAATAAGAACTTTACTAGCGTCAGAATAAAATTTGAAATACAAAATCTGCCTCGGTTGTTTAAATCTGCTGGTTTTAAGGTAAATCTTTTTTGTACCTACTAAAACGGTCTGATCACATAAATATTAAAATGAAATATGTGTACCGTGTAGGCTACAACGATAAGTTGTGAATTTGAGGGTCATAACTAAAAATCCAAAAACCCTAACCCTAAAATTCTCAAACAAAGTTTATGGTAAATATATATTGTGCTATGACTCATAGCACATACCACCAATCGATATTTTCCTTTGCAGATAGCCATATAGATACCTATGGCTATGTGCGAAGGAAAATATCGATTGTAATGATGATGTAGGCATCATCGTCATTGGGAATTGATATTTAGCTAAAACATAGGGAATATATATTCTATACTTATTTACTTACACCGTCCTACAAAATTTGTAAGTTAGGACGTATTAAATATTTGTAATAGTTCTGAGTATTTGTCATATTGATGCAGCACGTGCGGAAAACGCGCGTCTGCGATGCAGACGACGACCAACGCGCGTGAAATTGCTCTAGATACGTTTTCGTAACCAGGTCGTTTGAAAAAGATAAAGTTTACTTAGAAAACGTAGAATGTTTCTGAATTAAATTTTATTGAATTAATGAACTGTTTATTCTATATAAATTTATTTTTATTTCATTCAAAACATCTATCGATGTCTAAGTATTATAGTCTTTGAAGTAAACTTTAACTATAGCTTACTACCCTGATTATTTATCTCTTTTGGTGATTGTATCTATATAATTTCGTTCAATACCCTTTAAAAAACAGTAGAATGACGATAAAACTATATAAGTACTTAATTGTATACCAAAGCTACTTAGTAATCTTTACAGGTTTTCTTATAAACAGTACGAACCTTGTCCAGGATAGTTGTCTACCACATGCACTGAAAAAAATATGAAACATGGAGTTAAAAGCGAAGCCGGTACATAGCAGTCTTTGACTATGACATGTATAGTACAGCATAGCTAAGCTATACATATAAGATCTAACTAAATTATGCAGTGTTCAAATTTTGGAATGCAGTTGGCGGCTTACGGTACTTAGCTGTGATTCAGGTGAAATTATTTAAAATACCGATAACTTAGGATGGATATATTTGAAATAGTTTTGCGTTCTATATTTTCGTTACATTGTAACCGGAAAAGTGTACAATTCTACTACATTTTACGTACAGATTATTTCGTTCAAAAGAATCACGATAAAATTATTATAAATATTTCATTGCCGTATATCTAAGCTAACTAACTACTTAGTAATCTTTAGAGGTGTTCTTATAGGGATGTACGAACCTTGTGACCCGGGGTTGTTGTCTACCACATGTACTGAAAAAAAATATGAAACATGACAGTTAAAAGCGAAGCCGGTACATAGCAGTCTTTGACTATGACATTTAAAGTAGCAGCTATATAAGATCCAACTAAATTACGCAGTGTTTAACATTTTTTATATCATGGAAAGGACAATTGACGCACATACTTTTACCATTAAATCAGTACATAATTCTATTCCACCCAGCGTAGATTTTTTTTGCTTATAGAAGCTTTAACTTTTAGTTTTTAAGACCAACGACCATGGTACGTTGTGCTTTGCTTTACCAATTTATTTATTGGGGTCGGAAAAGAGACAAACTTAGCGTAAAGTTACACCAAAATCATTCTGACGAACCATAATATGTTTACGCTAAGTTCCGACTGTATCCTAATGTGCGTTAGAATTTTTCGTTGCTCATTTTTTTTTATTATCTATTGTTTTTTGAGCTCCTTGACCTAACACTTTTATATAGGACAGTTGATTTTATTTTTTAATAAATGACGGAAAATATCCACTATGTGAAGTCTAGAATTGTGTACTGCCAACGCGATTATAACTTTTCCAAGGGTTCCTTAAAACAAATCATCTGAGATAACTTACGCTAATTCAATAAAATCATGGGATTATATTAAGAACTACCTAGATACAGTATGCGGCGAATTGAATACAAAAAAAACGGTTTTAGAAAAAGTTCAGCTTTGTAGTGTTGTGTCTGTCTCTCCATGTTTTATGACAATCTTTTTTTGAAACTCGATTACTTTACTTAATGATGTTGACTACTGTTTCATGTAGTAAGATCTTATATTTGAGTTAGGAAGTATGCTCACCGGCAGTGGGATCACTGGGGTTGTTGTTGACAAAGTTCACTAGAAACAAGAACATGAACTATTATAAGCAAAGCATGGCACAACCTCCAACAGCATACGGGAACGATCATTTGCAATGAATATTATTTGAAATCAGAAAAAGTCACGGACCGAACGGTAAACTACGCTATGCTACACTAGCTACTTTTTACGTGGTTTAGTCCGTTACCATTCATTTCAGAGACCCACACTTCGGCATCTCAGAAAGCACGTAAAGTCGTTAATCCCCGCAGTCATTCATCGATCTTTGTCTGTCGTTATGGGTAATTAGAAGTCAGAAAGTCGGGCAGCCAGTCTTAATAAGAGGTATCCTGTTATACAGTTACTGGGTTATAGAGGTCAGACAGACAGGCTGCATATTAAAGCATTCAGCTAAATTCTTTTTAACTGGAAGCCGACCCCAACATAGATAAGAAAAGGCTAGGTTGATAACTCCGATTATGAAACAAAAGGCAGATAGACTGTGCGTAACCCTGAAAGTGAAGCCACCAAAGCAAATACAAATTCAAAAACGAATACCAACAATTCGCTTCGCGCTATACTGACACGAGTCAGTACAGCACGAAGCGAAACATTGTTAAAAAAAACAAATACTAATACAAATAAAAAATCAAAAGCGAATACAATCACGAGATTGTAGGTATTCGTTATTGAATTTGAATTTGCTTTTGTGGCTTCACTCGCAGTGGTCCCCATGGTCTATCTGCCTTTTGTTTGATAATCTGAGGTTGTTATTGAGACTTTCTAATCATTTTCTAAGTTAAAGATTTCTGTTTGAAAGACTGTCAATCTAAGCTACGAGTAAAATTTATTTTTGAAAGACTGTCAATCTAAGCTTATAGTACCATTTACTTCCGAAACTATTTTACATTTCTTTTTTTTTAAGTATATGTTATAATAGTCAGGAAGTTTGCTCACCGGAAGTCGGGTCACTGCTGGGGTTGTTGTCGACAAAGTTCACTAAAAATAATAACATGAACGATTATAAAATAAAAATGGTACCACCACTAACAGCATTCGAGAATGAACATTTAGTAAATACGTGGGTTTAAAATTGATTGTTCTATACCTTCTATAACTTCTTTGGTTTTTTATAAGGTTTTAGATTGAAAGAGCACATGCATTGTGCATTTTTAGCACATCCTATGTACATTGGGGAAGGTTTGTTATAGACCTTCGAAGATAGACAGTGAAAATCAACAGCGATTGTTGCAATAGCAATATCTTCCCATACTTTTGTATACAGAATTTGATTTTAACTTTTTCTTTAATTAATTTTATTATTAGGAAGTTTTCTCACCAGAAGTCGGGTCACTGGGGTTATTGTTGACAAAGTTCACTAAAAATAATAACATGAACGATTAAATTTTTTGACTTCCAAAACTGTTAGATTTAGATAACATTTTTTTTATTCTTTAAGTATACTCTATAGTAAGGAAGTTTGCTCACCGGAAGTCGGGTCACTGGGGTTGTTGTTGACAAAGTTCACTAGAAACAAGAACATGAACAATAAGCAAAGCATGGTACTACCACCAACAGTTTTTTTGGATATATGAAATTCTTTTCAAAATTCTTTTTTATTAAAAGTTTTATTTTTAAATGAGTGTGTTTTAAGCACGTCCCATGTACAGACAGCGTCATTAACTGGTTACCCCGCACGTATTAAAATTCTTTCGAATTGGGGGTAGGAGCCGCAGTTGGTGATGCTGTCCATACATTAATTTGCTGATGATCTGATGTAGACCTTTGTAGATGGAGAATAAACATAGAAGTAGAATAAACTATTCAATGGATGACGGATATTGCCTACGATTACTGTTTTTTTTTTTGTTATGTATTATTTAACTACTTTGAAACCAAAAACAACGACTTCCAAATATTTTTTAACATTATATTTATTTTTTACTTTTTTATTCTATACTCTGTAGGTAGGTTAGGTAGTTTGCTCGCCGGCCTTGGGTCATTCTTGAGAATTCATGGTACGGACCAGGGAGCGCATTTGCGTTTCGATTATTTGAATAGTACCTACAGACAATTTATTATCCAACTGTCTATCTTATATGTAAAAATCTTATGTGCGTGTGTATGAAAGTGAATTCCTCCTAAACGGCTGGATCGATTGTGATGAATTTGTTAGTGTGTGTTCCAGTGGATTCGAGAATGGTTTAGATTCACAATTGTACCCAGCAGGTGGTGCTATAATCGGGTTGCAGGACAACGTCTGCCAGGTCCGCTGGTCTGTATATAAGTATATTAAGTGCGTATTAACTACTTATTACATAACGTATTCAAAATGAGAAAGTTAGTGTGACAATCGTACAGTTAACAGAAGATAGTCAAAAATATAGGTAACGCTTGACAAAGTATTGAGTTGTTGGCTGTCGAATTTTTGTAGCTGTGGTCGGTGACTCTACTACCACTTGGTAAATTATTTCTGCCTTTCACAATACTTCAAATAAACAGAAGAAACAGTGGATCACAAACGTAAGATATATTACAATCGCGGTGCACTTGCGGTAATTGTGCTGGAAAAGTGGTTAGCCATTGTTTTCCGTGAGTGTACATATTATTAATTATGTATGCTCATGCTCACCTTGACCCGGGTTGTTGTGTGTGTGAATGAGCTATTGTTAAAGAATTTGCAGCTTAATTTCAGAAATCTCCGACCTAGATTAGAAGTCCTGTCCTTTACCTATTAGCTATCCCGGATTACCTTTGTTTTAAATTACCTAGTGAGCTCTGGCGCCCGAACCTTATTCCTTTTAGTTATTTTTGTTTAATTTTGAGCTCCCTAACTTCTCAACTTTAGAATCACACCCATAGTTTGTTAGTTAGTTAAATAAATCTAGACCCCCTTTAATTATTTTATTACAATTGGCAAGTGCACTAGAAATAATATTTCCCATTATAAGCAAAGCATTGCCGTTACGGCCAGTTTTATTTAAGCACACGAGAGTGGAAAAACACGTGATAAGTGCACGTACCTATAATAATGTATGACATAGGTATTAATTGAAAATGAGAAAACCTTTAAAGTTAAATCACACCTACTGATTTTTACCTGATTAATATTCTGATACTAAGTGACAATTCACACTAGTTTTAGAACTTACTTTCCTTACTTTTCTACAATGTTAATTAGTTGCTGGGTTTAAATTATGTTAATAAACGAAAGACGTTTCCTTTAACCGTAATACTACATTGTCCATAGATACAAAAAAAAATAAAAAAGAAACATTGTAACACACACACATTTTTAGCTTTTTTTATACATATTTTTTCACATTTTTTTTTTATATCTTCTGATGATGTAGATTAAGTAATATAAGGGAACGCCCTGTGTTATTTAACTTACTGTATGTATAGAGGTCGACTTCTAATTCACAGGTCATCTTTTAGGGGTTATAGGTAAAAAACACTATGCGTATCAACAGTTTTAACTATAAATTGTCATTTAAAAATAACCTGCTGTTACCTACAAAAATAATATAATAATATTACTTCCGCTGTGCAATTTTCAACATCCTGCTCAGCGCCAAGACTCGAAAATCCAACAGTGGTTTATCCACTGGATTTTTGGGGCTACAACGTAATATTAAAATATATTGTTGTAGACATTATCACCCCTAAAAAATGACCCATATAATAAATAAATTAAATATATAATAATATTGTGTCCTCACCATTGCCTGGTCTGTTGTTGTTCACAAAGTGCACTGCAAAAAACATGTCCAATATAAGCAAAGCTTAAAGCATTCAAAAGCAAACATTCCAACGTTAATATTCAAACGAACATTTCCGGTAACATTTTCAGTGCAAACAGGTTCAGTGTGCACTAAGAATTATGTCGCCTCGGTGTGGATTATTTTCAACCGACTTCAAAAAAGGAGGAGGTTATCAATTCGTCTGTTTTTTTTTTTTTTTTTTTTTTTTTTTTTTTTTTTTTTTTTTTTTACTTGATTTCTCGGGACTGGGTGAACCGATTTTGATTATTTATTTTTATTTGGAAGCTAGTGCTTCCCGTGTGGTCCCATTTTAATTTGGTCCAGTTCTGACCATGGCATCCATGAGAAAACCGTATAAGTCTTAAAGGGGACTGTCCATTTTGTATAGGGCTTTGGCCATTCTTAAACAAACAGTTCAACTAGCAATATGTGATAGATTTAATAGCTCATATCAGTAAGAATGAGGATATAAACTTAGTTTTGTATCAAGATGTACATTTAGATATTTTTTAACATTTAATTGAAACAGGTTATGTATGAAATAAAACTTGTTTTTTTTTTTAACAATTCACACATCGCTGCATTGTCACTTGATTCGTCATCAGATCACCGTGTGGTAACATGGGATCCCTGTCCACATTCAAGCCGGAGTTATCGTTAGAGCAAAGTTCTGTGTTCGTAGGTGTGCCCTGCCGGGTTCATCGTAAATACAAGGTTCGGGGTCCATAGAAGTGCCAGGGTCGTCAAGAAGGGAAGAATCGGAATTCATAATAAAAAAAAACCAAGATAGCTGCTATAAAACTCACAAATACAACACTCACGATGCATCCCTCGCGACGACCCCGTAACGCCCCCCCCCCCCGACCCTTGCTGGCGCCAGCCCGCGTCGCTGAGCCCTTAGCTTTAAAATAGCCCCTAATTAATGGAGACCCGATCCAGCCTGTCCCTTTGCTGCCCTCTCTCAGTGGCGACCTAAGCCGAGGCTCGTACCCCACAGGGGGGTGCCCTTAGCGTAGTCACTTAGTTTATAAGTTTTTGCCCTGGCTGGAGGCCCTAAAAGTCACTTTTTAAGGTACCACAGGATTGTCCGGTTAAGCAGTAACCAACCCTCAGGTTGAACTGCGAGATGCCATACAGAAAAAAAAAAACAAAAAAAAAAAAAAAGAATCTCACGATGCAAAGAAACAAATCAAAAGATAATATTGTCATTGATTTGAACCATTGACACAACATTTTTTTTAAGCATCGTGTTGCCATATAAAAATCAATTATATATCGATTCATTTCAAATCGATCAAAACGTTCTCAAGAAATAATGTTTAAAACGCTAGTTTATCATTTTTTATATCCTAAATCCTTTCATCGTTTATTAGCATTTGTAATCATGTGATTTAACGAAAACTGTGTTAAATACAGTGGAGAGATTGTACTGTATTTTAAATCGATTTGAATATGTTGTTTTATGGAATTTTGGTTTGGCAACACTGATACCAAATCCAAAGCCGATTCATGTGTAGCATCAAACCAGATACTAAAAAAATAAGTTTTTTACAGTGCTAATTGACACAAAGTTATTTGCATCAGATAATTACTAAAATTGAATTAAAATTAATGGTAAATTACTTTTTTGGATGGCGTAGTGTTTAAAAAATGGCCAAGTCTAGACATTGCCCTTTGCATTAAGTATGTGCGCGATTTGTTACGCGATTTCTCAGGCAAACGTAAACCGATTTTGAAAAATCTTTTTTTTATAGATATGGTATGCTTCAGGGGTGGACCCACATAAATTTTATCGAAATTGATTCAGCACTTTTTGAAAAATCAACAAATACCCAAAAATGTTACATAGACGACGTTTTAGTTTCATCAATCTTTGTAGTAGTTAACTTTCAATCTCTTCATAATAGATTTGAATGAGAAGGAGGTACTAAAAAGCGGAAAATAAAAAGCTTTTTACAAAAAAGACAACCGCCTTCAAAAAGTGAAGTCGAAACTAAAGTCAATGTGTGTTCTGTGCTAAAGTTATTTTTCACTTTTTGAAGGCGGTTGTCTTTTTTGTAAAAAGCTTTTTGAAAATGTACAATGCATAATACGCTTGTACATACTTATGACGCTGTTGTCTAAAATTTATTGTTGATATAAATTGTTCTTTCTACATGTGACATACAAAAAAATGAATATACACGTATTTATTTGAGATGGCCATAGTCGAAACTGGCTGTAAGCCATTGATATTACGTAACCGTTTTGACCTTTCGAACTGTTGAATGATTTTTTTTATATTTTTTTTATTTAGGGTCATTTAAATATTTAAAAAAATAAGCATGCTCACCAGGCCTAGGTCTGTTACTCCCAAAATTCCCTGAAAACAATTTCACCAATGTAAGCAAGCATTTGAGTTTGTGCAATCACCAGGAGCATTCAAAAGTGAGCATTTGCTATGTGAAATGTAAATTACATACATTCTCATATTTGCATAGTGAGTACCTAATTTCAACGTTACTGTAACTGCCTATTGTATAACTGTCTTTTGAGTATAAAAAAACCTTTTGATCGATTAATGAGAAGCTTCTAGAACTTCTCTAAGTGAGGTGAAGAAAATGGCCCTTCTTCTTACAATAAAAGAGTAGGTAAGTGTCCAACCTTTAAAGTTTATTATGTAGTTAGTTAGTTAGTTTATAGGTAGTTTGTTTTGGAAATTGTTATAAGTATGGTTAGTTGATACTTATGTTATGAACACCATGCCCATCAGTCCCGACAGTCACTAAAGTTTCGCGTTCCATAATACCAACAGACGGAGCTACTTTCCTACTTTCCTATAATCAAATAATGCGAAAGTATCTATGTCTGTCTGATACTTTTTCATAACAAAACGGCTGAACCGATTTTGTTTAAATTTGGCATGAAGATAGCTTGAATCATGAGGAAGGACTTAGGAACAGACTTTTTAATCCTCGACTTCGTCTGCATCCGCGACAATTGTCATTCACGCTGACGAAGTCGCGGGCAAAAGCTAGTATTTTTATATATGGAACGCGACACGCATAAGTGTTAATATTCATTAGACGTTCATAATATTATAAACATTTAATAAAATATATGGAACACGGCACTTCTGCGACTTTTTCAGAACTATGTAGATAGTTAGAGTATCGAAAATAAATCATGCAAAAGATTTGAAAGTCGTTGCCGTAGGTTGTAGAAGATAGTTTTAATATTATTTTTTTATTAGTTTACAATTAAGTACTTATTAGTCAAATTAGGTAGATTTCTATCTAGATTTAGATCTTAGCTACGAATTTAACTGTAAAAAATAGAACTTATAATGAACCAAAAATGGATCATGTAAAAAGGATACTGAAGATTATAAAAAATACGCAGTAATTTAAAAGTCAGCATCAAACCGACGTTTTAGTAGGTACTTAGGTAGGAGTACTATGATAACCATTCTAAAATTCTGATGAATCCCTCTTCTATAGAAAATAACTCAACAGGTTTTCTCCAAATGTTCTTTAATTTGTAGACACTAAGTACTTAATTTGACTTACCTTGTTCAGGGTTGCCAGCATTCCCTGGAAACAATACATAGACAAATATAAGCAAAGCATTTTCATCGTCTCATAGATGAAAATAATTCATAGGTGGTGGGTGCAAGAAGAATAACATTTAGAAGAGCGATAGAGAAAAGAGAAATAGGAAATGTACCTACACCATTATAAAATAGGACACCAGTAGTGAACATGTACCTACATATGTACAGTTAGAGAACTTGATGGTTGAGCAGGGTAACAAACGTTTGGCGTGTAAGGGTTAACGCAGACAGAGAAACGCATTATGCTCGAAGAATTTTAATTTATTATCATAATGAATTAAAATATGCGTGTATCATAAGAATAGAGTTCTAAAAACTTGTCAAGATAATTCTGCATACTCACTATCTACTGTACTACTACTACTAATACTTATCTTTTGTTTTAATTTCATTATCTAATTAAGATTTGAAAACTTCTCAAGCTTATTGTTTTTCTGTCTGCGCTGACCGTTATAAAGAAGCCATTTTATACAACTGGAAAAACTATTAAGAGTTGCCATTTTAATTTGCTTACAAAATTAATCAAGTTTTCTCACTTTACCGCGAATGGTCCTACACGTACCTACCTATGTACAGTTAGCAAAACAGATAGGTATGCAGGTCATCGGAAATGGTTGAAGTTTACTTAGAAACCGATGGATATTTTCGAATGAAATGTAATTAAATCATTGAAAGGTTTGTTCTCTATTAATTTTATTTTATTTTATTCCAAAACATCAATCGGTTTCTAAGTAAACTTTAACTATATCTGACGACCCTGCATACCTATCTCCTTTGTTGACTGTACCTGCCTGAAAATAGCCTCAAAACTATTACATTGAAAAAAAAAACCATTTAGATACATCGATAGTGTATTAATATGTAGCTTGATGAAACTACGTACCTAAGTACTTAGTTAGGTACAGTATTATCTCTGGCATGTTTTCCATATGAAAAATAATCCATTGGAATTATTGTTATCGACCTAATCACTACTGCAAAGTAAATAATGGCGTCGAGTCCCTTGTTCACAAACTTAACTAAAATTATACAATTGGCATCTCTTACTGACGGACAGCTGAAGAAAAGGACGGTGACGATAAAAACTAAGTTAGAGATGTCAAATTAGTTTTTCCTTGAACTTCGCCGAGTTTTAAATCAACGTGACAACTATAATTGTATGAACATTTTCGAATAACTTATATTGACAGCGCTTATTAATATCCGTCTCTTCCTTGTTTTATGAGAGAGAAAGAGATATAAATAGATTATAATCAGTTCAGCTTGTGCCAACAGAATTGGCACCATTATTTACTCACTTCGTGGCTGTAACTATTTCATAAAAATCAATTCGTACAGTTGATAAAATCTTGTCGACACGATAAAATCAGTCAAAACACGAATTTCCTGATTTTTCTAAGTATTTAACTATATAACATAAATAAATAATTATTGCTAATCAAACCTTGAGCCGAAGCCATGGCGAACATCGCCAATGCAAAGAGTACCTGAAACACGAAAAACACCTTCATTTTAACACTGATTCACTTTCAGACTGATTCAACTTTGAAAATTAATTTCCTAATGTTGACATATATACCTATGATATGGACTTGCTTTATCTGGTTGATAAGATTAGTAACTATAGGTACAAGCTAATGTTATTCACCAGGTATAACGCTGAACACAGGATTTTTTTGCCTAATGAGTCTTTACCATCCTTAATATAGCGGCGCAATTCATTAAAAGAAAGTCCTGAATTAATTAATTCATTCATAGATCAAGACCAGAAAAAATTATAAAATCAGAAATGAGGATATCCGCAAGAGAACCAAGGTTACCGACGTAGCCCGAAGAATTGCCAAACTTAAGTGGCAGTGGGCAGGGCACATTGCTCGCAGAACAGATGGCCGATGGGGTCGAAAAGTTCTAGAGTGGCGACCGCGAACCGGAAGACGTTGCGTTGGAAGGCCTCCCACTAGGTGGACCGATGACCTGGTAAAGGTTGCGGGGATCCGCTGGATGCGAGTCGCACGGGACCGGTCAATGTGGCGCCACTTGGGGGAGGCCTATGTCCAGCAGTGGACGTCTTTCGGCTGAAATGATGATGATGATGAGATCAAGACCATACATGATGTGGGTACTGAAAGGTTGCATGCATATAGCAAGCTGGTCAATACCGTTCGGCTAAATATTTAGTCTAAACACTCAGGATTTGTTCTAGAAAGTATTTTGAATTTAAGAGCGTTATGCTTATTTTTAAAGCGATATTTGGCCTGCCACTCTCGGAGTGCTAAAGTTGACTCATCAATATAGTAATTTCTTTCTCGGATATCTGTTTCTTTCGGTTTCCCCTCTTTATAATAATAATAATAATAATATGTGGGGACATTTTCACACACGGCCATCTGACCCCAAACTAGGGAGACCCTGTACTAAGGGTGTCAGACAGCTGATATACATACACAAATACATTTTTTTTTTTTTTTGTAAATACATACATATATAGATAAACAACACCCAGACACAAGGCAAACACAAGTGCTCATCACACAAATGTTTACCCTGGGCGGGAATCGAACCCGCAACACGCAGCGCAGCAGTCGATCGCTCAGCCACTGCGCCAACCGTGTCGTCATCGACGTCGACTTTGATTTATAAGAACCCCCGTCTCCCAGTAAAACATAACACACGCCAAAAAAATTTACGATCAGGTACCGTAAGGGTAGGCTCAGCACGGTCTGATGTCTTGCAGTATCTACTGCACAACTCTGCCTACTCTCCCTTTAGGGAATACTGGCGTGATGATCAGATAGTATCGTATCCTACTTCTTCTTTTTCTTTGCCTCTTCCCATCTTTTGGGGTCGGCTCTCCTAATTACTCGACGCCAGGATGCTCTATCCTGGGTTGTCTGATTGCCAATATGAAGGGTCTTCAAGTCACAGATCACAGTTGCAGCCATGTGGCGGGCGGTCGGCCTCTGCCTCGCTTTACCTCATGAAGTGCTAATACTCGATTCACGGTATGGTCGGGATCTTTTCTTTTTATGTGTCCGTACCATCTCAGACGACTTCGTATCATACTTTCTACTATCCTTACTAAATTATAATAAATGCAAAAGTTTGTGAATCGTGAGAATGGATGAATATCTGTTACTCCTTCACACCTAAATGACTGAACGAAAAAAGCTGACACACATATAGATATTGATGTAGTTTGTTTTTTGTTAGCCTGTTCGGTCCCTCTCCTAACCTGGGCTTCATCCCACTAGTTTTAGAGAAATCCGTCTAGTTCGTCCCGCCACCTCCTTCGTGGCCTGCCGCGACCCCGTCTTATAGTCTCAGGGCATTAGTTCTGTGACACCTGCTGAGCCCACAGTTTGTTTTTGATCTAGGTTAACACATAGGATAATTTATCCCATTTTTCTATTCCCGTGTGATTATTTAGGACTTTGGTCTTAATTCTGGAGTGTACGCAGGCGAAGTCGTGGGCAGAAGCGAGTGTTAAAAGGTCTTGTAATCAATACAACAGTCTTACCTATAAGTAGGTAAAACTCTCGGTTTGATTTCAAGCCCGCATACCTACCAACACTTAATTTTGATTATTTTAGCACCTAGACAATATAAATTATGATAAGATGAATAAACACGGACAAAAAAACCAACGAATTTGTGATGTCAAGGACTGTTAAATGGGACCTGTTTCTAAGATTTAAATCAAAAGTAAATACTTAACACACACACCGACACACTCGACATGTAGCCTTCATCTCTGTCTACCGGACCGTTTGTTTATCTATCTATTCAGACAATTTGATTTGGCGCTCATTGTTTAGTAAGTACAAAAGGATCAATTTGGTTTGAATTATTTGGACACGGTGATTTTTATAAAGTAAAACTGCCTTAGCATAACATACTATGTTGGTAAATTTTTGATGATAACTACAAAAGATTGCAGAAATGATTTTTTTGTTAGAATGGAATTACCAACGTATCGTTTATTAAGAACCTCTTATTGACAACAAACATAATAAGTTGATCAAGAAATGTGACTAAAGAATATTGTAAGAGATAGGTAGTCAATCTACGTTTACTTAATAAACCATTTAAGTGCAGGCACTTTTTGTAAGGAAGTTGGCTAGTAATGAGGTGAAAAGCGGGCATTAATGAAATAGTTTTCAAAAATAATGATTCAATATTTACGAACGGTTGAACTTTCTCATACAATAGTTAATAGTTCTAACAATTAGAAGTAAAAAAATAAGTAACAACACAAATTCTTATCAAATTAATGAGATACCTATCTACGCAGGTCGGTAAAAAAATAGTACACGTAAGACGGATATTAATCACTTAAAGAATTAATTACACAACAGCAATAATTAATTGCGTATCTGCACAAGGTAGAAAGACAATTGGCGTGTAATTAAATGATAGGTAGGTAGGTACAGATAATCCCAATTAAAAACAATATCTAATTATACCGTTATCAGTTTGTAATCAGTGTCATTGTTAGTTGACAATTACATGAGATCTGTCTTATCATGGGTTATCGTACTTTTTTAAGTAAACTTATCTGTAGACAGTAGTTTGGGAAATGACACTGTTATTCTGCTGATTATAATTATTGTTACTTCATGAATTAAGATTACTTCCTAGGTGCAGCCTAGTGCAAGAAGTCTTTGCAAATTACCGTAGATATTTCTAAAAAATCCTAAAAGTTTTAATTTACACGTTTTCATTATGAAACCGCAGGAACTGTAGGCCTAAAAAACACTTTTTCAATATTTGCTATGTATTTTTGTGTTGGCTGATAAAATATTTAAATTATAGGAAAACTATTAAAAACAATACATATATGGCTGGTTTGACGCTTTTTTTTTAAACAAAGTTGGCTGTTCCATGTTTGTTTAAAAAAAAAGCGTCAAGTAATTAAAACAAGTTCTTGTTTGTTGTGATGTTAGGTGTGTTAGGTTCCAAAAGTTACCTTTGGGAACCTAAGTTTAGGTAATAGGTACACACCTCTACCTACCTAACTTCGGTAAAAGAAACAAGAACAACAAATTAAACACTCACCAAAACTGCCTTCATTTTGTTTGATAATATCACAGTTAATGAGAGAACTATAAGACCAGACGAGTGTATGTCGAATTTTTTTTGGTGATGTGTCTTTTATAGCTTGTCGCCGATAACCTGTCTGACCTAAGCGAATATTGTTCAAATAGTGAAGCGTTCAAATATTTGGTGCGTTGCGATGTACAAATACTTAGTACCGAAACGTTTTCCTGTACCAATTCCAATAATCTCAAGTCATTGTTCATTTGTTTAAATATTTTTAATCTATTTCCTAGAATATTAGTTTTGTTTGTAACTTTTTTCTGTAATTCGAGAACAACCGAGTCTATTAAAGATGGTAGATCCAAGAGTCTTCTAGATTTCTGGCTGTTATTCGGGAACCAACGAGACTATTAAAGATGGTAGATCCAAGAGTCTTCTTGTTTTCTGGTTGTTATTCGAGAACCAACGAGACTATTAAAGATGGTAGATCCAAAGAGTCTTCTAGATTTCTGGCTGTTATTCGTGAACCACCGAGTTTATGAAAGATGGTAAATCCAAGAATCGTCTTGTTAATTTCTAGCTGCAATTCGAGAACCAATGAGACTATTGAAGACGGTAGATCCAAGAGTCTTCTAGATTTCTGACTGTTATTCGTGAACCACCGAATATATGAAAGATCCAAGAGTCTTCTTGTTAATTTCTAGCTGCAATTCGAGAAAAGCTGTACAGCGGCAGCACTCCCTCTCACACAAAGTACACCTCAGTAACATACGAGGTCTGCACTCAACTCAGAGACTGAGAAACCAGCGCTCTTGTTCCTGTCGGAGACGCAGATCGGGTGCCCGTCTGACGTGTCGTACCTTACCTACCCAGGGTTTACCCTGGAGCACCACTTCAGACCACGCGCGGGCGTATGTATGTACGCCCGGGACGACATCTGTTATCGGCGTCTCCGCAACCTTGAGGACTTCAGGTTCTCAACGCTGTGGGTTCTAGTGGACACAGGCCTGGACAAAATTGTTTTCGCCTGTGTCTACCGGTCGCATAGCGGTGATCTGGGGACAACTGGGCTCATACAACACCTCAGTGAGGCGGCGGATGCGGCTCAGCAACGGTACCCTTCTGCCCAATTGGTGTTACTGGGGGACTTCAACGCCCACCATCAAGAGTGGCTCTTCCCATACCAGCACACAGACCATGCTGGACGAGAAGCGCGAAACCTAGCGCTAGCGTTAAATCTCACCCAGCTGGTCCAGGGGGCAACAAGGGTGCCAGATGTTGATTCACACACAGCCAATTGCTTGGACCGTCTGCTGACAACAAATCCAGACCGCTACTCGGTGTCAATTTCTTCTCCACTGGGTAGTTCCGACCACTGTCTGGTGAAGTCTGTATTCGTCTACTCCCCACCCGATCCTTGCCCTAGAGGCAACCGGCGGGTACGGCGATACAGGACAGCTGATTGGGATGGCATGCGATCTTTCTTCGCATGTTATCCTTGGCAGCCTACTTGCTTTTCTTCGACTGATGCTTCGTCGTGCGCGGACGCCGTGACGGATGTGTTGCGGAGGGGGATGGAGTACTACATTCCGTTCTCAGACGTAATAATGTCTGGCGAAGCTCGCCCATGGTCTGGTGCCGAGTGCAATCGCGCTAATGCGCTAAAACATTCAGCGTACCTAGCATGGGTTGACGCCCGCACTAGCAAAGCAAGTGACGTGAGCCAGAAGAAGAGAGCCTTTAACAGGGCTGGCAAGTCCTGCAAGAAGGTGTTGCGGAGAGCTCGGGTTGACCACATTAGCCGAATAGGGAACAAACTTGCTTCATACCCAGCAGGTAGTAAGGCTTTTTGGTCCCTGGCTAAGTCGGTCGAATCGAACTTCTGCCGCCCCTCACTACCACCACTGCTGACACCCGACGGGTCGCTGGCCCACTCCGCTGAGGGGAAAGCAAACTTGTTCGCCTCTATGTTTGCGGAATTGTCACGTCTGGATCCTGGTGGCGCGAGACCCCCTGCTTCTCCTGTTGGATGCGAGTCGAGCATGTCGAACATAAGCATCCATCAGAAGGACGTTCTTAGGGTACTGCGTAACCTAGACGTGAACAAGGCTAGTGGCCCCGACGGGATTCCAGCAATTATACTGAAGACTTGTGCGCCTGAGTTGTCTCCGATCTTGACACGCCTATATCGTCTGTCGTTTGAGACCGGGAAAGTGCCGATGGCTTGGAAGCAAGCTAACGTGCAGCCCGTGCCCAAAAAGGGTAGTCGGGCTGACCCGTCGAATTATAGACCCATTTCAGTAACGTCCATACTTTATAAAAGTATGGAACGGGTGCTGAATCGTAAGCTCCTGGCATACCTAGAAGCGAATGATATCCTCAGTGACCGATAATACGGCTTCCGCCAAAATCGATCAACTGAGGATCTACTAGCGTATGCCATTCACATCTGCAGTGAGGCCATCGAGAAGCACGGGGAGACACTAGCGGTCTCCCTTGACATCTTGAAGGCCTTCGACAGGGTCTGGCACGATAGCCTTATTAATAAGCTTCCTTCCTTCGGTCTGCCCGCCGGATTGTGTGATTGGATTGCAGATTTCCTGAGGGATCGGTCTATTCGAGTGGTCATAGATGGCTGCTCGTCCGGACTGCTGGATATTAATGCCGGGGTTTCTCAGGGGTCGGTGCTCTCAGCAACATTGTTCCTGCTGCATATTAATGATCTGCTAAAACCCGGTACCTTTGTGTATGCAGACGACGGGTGTGTAATATATGGCATAATAACACATAGTATAATATCACTTGAAATAACGTTCACATGATATAATTTTCAGATGCTATAAAAACAAATAACCTAATTTCATGTGATCGATTGTTATATTTCATATAATCTTCTTTTGCTCTAATAACATTTAGTATAACGTTCATATCATATAATTTTCAATTTGTATAATGCTCTTTTTATATAACGTTAAGATGACCTAATTTGCCTTTGACCTAATTTTGATATTAACTAAATTTCAGTCTAAATTCTGTAATGAATAAGTAAATATCAGGAAACATACTGTTATAACCGTATATAAAAATGTACGTTGTTTTATAGCTAATAGTTAAAGCAAGCATGCAGCATGCAAGCAACCAATCATGCAGCATGCAAGCAAGCAAGCATGCATCATGCAAGCAAGCAAGCATGCATCATTCAAGCAAGCATGCATCATGCAAGCGAGCATGCAACATGCAGCAGGCATGGTTTCCGTCACGGCTCCGGCGTTGCGGGGCTCCGGCGGTCCCACGCGATCTTATCGTCGAGGCGGCCCGCGAGCTGAGGAGCAGGTGGTTTTAACGCCCGCCGCCGCGGCTGAGACTGGCCGGCGAAGCCGGCCAGGAAGCCAAGCACCTGCTCCTCAGCTCGCGGGCCGCCTCGCCTCTCCGCGCCTACGCGGATTTAAATTACACTCTAGCTAGGCAAGGCAGACAAGACTACGTGGATTCGGTTTCGCAGCGATTCGTTTCTGTCATTAACTTTTGTAGCACAACATATTGACTTTTAGACAATATTTTTGTTATTGTCTATTTATATACATTTTCGTTGAAATAAATTCCATGGAAAAATACACTGATCAAACAATATTCGTTAAAAAATAATTCTACTGTTTGATAAGTTTGTTAAACAAAAAAGATGTGATTAAATTAAAAATTCATTGGATTGTGTTTCAATACAAGTGATTGATTGTGTGACAATAATAGCCAAAATAAAAATACAAGAACCAAATATTATAATTATGAAACATTTTCTGGGAAATGAAATTCTATGAAATTTCTGTCTGCGAAACAAGGGGACACTGTTATAACCTCATCTAACCCATACGATTCACCAACAATAGAGGGAATCTGGTTAATGGTCACTGTTCTTACCTTTTTTTATTTTATTTTTTTGGTACTGGGTGGAAAATCCTCATGGATGTCCTCCGCCCTGGGGCGGGCAGAGGGGTCTGTCAGACTCTTACTGACTAAAAACCACCCCGGTGTTCCATCTCACACCTACGTCGGGGGTCGCGGGAACTGGAGATACTTCCGCAACCCCCGGCTGGTGCCGGCCCGCTGCACTGTTCTTACCTAAACTAACCCAAATTATTCAATAACTAAATTATACTAAACGTTACTTATAGATTTCAAATATTATAGTAACTGATTATTATACTATATGAATATTAGTTCAAATGTGCATTATAGAGAATGTTCGTTATACCATATAAAATTAGGTAAAATGAAATTATATCAATAATTCATTGTATCATTTGATCGTTATATTAAAAAAAAAGTATGTTAAATGAAATTAGATCATATGATCTTTAGAGATTTTGTTATTATTTCAAACATTACACACCCGCAGACGACAGCACTGTTGCTGAGAGATACGTGTCCGATGCACGAGCTGGTGGGTCGCAGATCCGGTCTCTCCGGGAGGCAATGGTTGAGCGCTTAAACTTGTCCTTACATGCTGTCTCTGAACGGGGCGATGCCAATCTGGTCAAGTTCAATGCAGCTAAGACCCAAGCGTGTCTCTTTTCCGCTAAAAAGAGCCAATTCCACCCAGCTCCATCTTTCCGAGGTGTAGCCGTGCCGATAAACGACCGACTTGAACTTCTTGGTGTTACGTTAACATCTACCCTCAATTTTGGCCCTTTCATAGAGGCAAAGGCTCAAGTGGCTGCCAAAAAGTTGGGGATCCTAGCAACTACTTAAACTTTATCAAGCGCAAGTTCAATCGTGTATCGAGTACTGCTCTCACCTTTGGGACGGATCTGCTAGATACCAGCTTGATGCCCTTGAGTCAATTGAGAAACGAGCCAAGAGGATCATTGGCAATGATAGGCTCATCGAAACAAAGCTCCAAAGTCTTGACCATCGACGCCGAGTTGCTGGCCTGTCGGTTTTTCTATCGGTTGCATTTTGGGGAGTGTGCGACGGAATTGCATAATTTAATTCCGCCGAGCCCGTTCCATCATCGGACCACAAGACGTACGGCGATGCGCCACCGGTACATGGTGGACATCCCACCCACACGCACAAAACGTTTTGGGAACACATTCATTGTGCGTACTGCTAAGGAGTGGAATTCCCTGCCTGAGTCTGTTTCCTGATAGCTACAACCCGGGAGTCTTTATGTCAAAAGTGAATAGGTTACTTCTAGGCAAGTGTGCTCCATCTTAGACCGCATCATCGCTTTTCATCAGGTGAGATAGTGGTCAATCGTATGCCTATCAAATGATAAAAAAAAAGATCCAAGAGTCTTCTTGTGTTCTGTCTGCAATTCGAGAACCAACAAGACTATTAGAGACGGTAGATCCAAGAGTCTTCTTGTTTTCTGGATGTTATTCGAGAACCACCGAATTTAAGAAAGATGGTAGATCCAAGAGTCTTCTTGTTTTCTGGCTGCAATTCGAGAACCACCGAGTCTATTAAAGGTCTACTACCTTACTACTTAGATACATGGTAGTTATTATGTACATAGGCTATCACACCAAGCTACAATGATCTGTCAAATTATTTTGATAGATTTTCAACTTTATTACAAATTAATAAGGTATAATAATAATATTCAATTAGGAAAATTTGACAGCTTGGTATGACTTGATATGCAGGCTGGCGTCTGTACCTGGGTGCTTTCTTAGATGTTTGTTAAAAGACATAGTATGGTATAGACCTCTGTGTCATAGGAGTCACAGAAAGCTCACATGCACAGCAGAACCTGTATTCAGGAAAATGACACAGCAGCTTATTGTAATAATAATAATAATAATAATATGTGGGGACATTTTTCACACACGGCCATCTGACCCCAAACTAGGGAGACCCTGTACTATGGGTGTCAGACAGCTGATATACATACACATATACATTTTTTTTTTTTGTAAATACATACTTATATAGATAAACAACACCCAGACACAACGCAAACACAAGTGCTCATCACACGAATGTTTACCCTGGGCGGGAATCGAACCCGCAACACGCTGCGCAGCAGTCAATCGCTCAGCCACTGCGCCAACCGTGTCGCCAAATTGTGTTTCTTAACTGCCCTGAGGTCAGTTCATCATACAGTAAGTACCTACTTCGGTAACCCAGGGGAACTATTAGTTAATCTGTGACCCAGGTACCCTCAGAGAGAGCGTCAGTAACGCGTTGATAGCGTTTCTTGAGGACTTGGGTCACAAGAAACGGACGGTCGTCTTGGTGGAAGATGGATGTAGGTAACCCATAATAATAATAGGTACAAATGCGAAAATAACTCCGTCTGTTACGTTTTCACGAAAAAAGAAAAAGAAAGAAAGAATCATTTCTTTCATCCAAATCAGTGCTGCCCTTATTCGTACAAATGAATGTATTATAGATCCATACATTCATTTGTATGAAAAAATAGAATATTTAGAGGGTTTAAAATATTTTTCAATGTGGAGAATACATTACCAGGAGTAGATTGATATACCTGCCATATTTTTAAAACTCCGCATAATAAAAATATTTTGAAATGAAAATAAAACTTTTTCGATGTAACTCGTTGCCCATTTTGTGTTTATAAAAAAAAGAAAATGACAAGTGACATTAACGGATCTATCAAATTAGCAGACAAGTGATGTGAATCATTGTTTACACTGGCGGAGTTGAAAAAGTACATTAATATTAATCATTATTTGTGACATTATTTCCCATAAAACGATGCAATTTCAGTGTAAGAAACTGTCAGCCACCGTCTCGTTCTGAAATAATGAGATTTTCGTTAAACTATTCACTATTAACATCCGTTTTTATTGCGGGGTTTTAAAAATATTATAATTATAATATAGTAAATCTTCAAATTCTCTAAATATTTTTTTTTTGTACAAGTCCTGCCATTCTCCTTTGGTATTCAATGAATATAGCTTGAACGCCTTGAACCCAGAGAAAGGGCGGTGGCTCCTTTTAAATAAGCGGGTTCGGTTTGCCTCCGCGATACGATAACCGACACTCACGCGAATGAAGTCGCAGGAAAACGCTAGTACAATACATTGAGTTAGGTACCTATATATATATTTTACCTGTAAATAAAATTTCATAACACAAATTCAAAACACTTGTGTACACATCCGTACTAAACTTGTAAACCTATCCTACATTTAAGAAGGTAGCATAATGTACTGCGCGGTCGCTTTTTTGTAACCACCTTAATATGGTCGGGTTATCACGGTGTTGCGCTTCCTAATGGCTTTTATTTTATTATCTCGTTAATTATTGTATGTACTACGCTGAAATTTTACAGGAATATAACTGAGCTAAGTAACTAATCATTGATGTATCATTTAGTTTATAATATATATTCACATACAGGGTTATCGGAGGCCAAATAACTAAGCGCGCATAATGACCGTCAAAGTGGAGAACTGAATTTCACCATTATTTGTTTATTACTTACAGGATACTAATGTAACTTCACATACATTTGAAGACAGATACAAGCTACAAAACAACGTTTAAAGTAAGTCTTTCGAGCTCTTATTCAAAGTGTTAGGACCTATTGAAGTGTTTTTATATTTAATTAAATAACCTTTGAATGGTGCATTAATTTTGTTTTTTATTACCCAAATAATTCAAACTGATTCTTAAGAAGTCATGTAAAAAAGATGATAAGAATCTGCTTATCCGTTTCAGCGATCCAGCAAAACCACAAACGTTACTCCAGCAAAATCTTGAATAACATAGCAGTCGAAGGAAGAACAAATACAAAATAAGTTGCAACATTTACCTCGTCTAGACTACTAATTATATAGCTAATATTTATTTAAATATTCCCATTATAAAAGAAAATGTCTGGCTGCGGTAACGTTACCCCAGCAGGATTTTATTTTTGTGGAATAACTCAAAATCTATATGTGCAACAAATTTAAAAATGTGCGCAACAATTACAGAAGCTGGACAACTAATTGCCCGTAACATTTAAATTACCTACTATTTTCGACATTATTTTGCTGGGGTAACGCACACTTGTTATTCAGAAAAGTATAGGTAGTTACTATATTTAAGTACCTACACTGGAATTGTCTCGGCAAACTGTGTGTACATTTACAATGTACAAATAATTGTTTTCTGTCTGAGAGAAGTGTACTACCACACCTGTACCTACACGGTAACAGCCAGTTTTATTTTTATTCAAGTTAAGAAAATAATGGTTGTAGAGTAATCTTGGGCATCATTGAAATCGGTGAAGGAGAACATCGTGAGGAAACCAGGGCCTCAAGTCTGCTATTGCAATAGTGTTAGAATGGTCTATCATTGATTTCATAATTGTTGATTTTGACAAGTTTGGTAATCTACTAGTATAATGGCGTCATTAAGACTTTCCAATGGTCAACCACTGACACGCCATTGAAAGAAATTATATAGAATGGTAATCTCATGAAGATATAGGTATAAATGGAGCCAACACTTAGAACAAAAGCTTGAAACCAACTGTGGGCTGATGCTCTCTTTCTGAATGCATACATAAGAACGAGACAGTGATATATGTTTTCTTTATCTTATGTATGCATTCAGAAAGAGAGCATCTGCCCACAGTTGGCTTCACTTAGGTATTTAGAGTGTTGCCTCCACTTTTATCTATAAGCTTCTTGGGTAATCTCGTACAAAATGACAACTGAATGACTGACTTATGCTGTAATCTGCTAAAATTTTGACAGTTCCTTTGATCAGTGACCTACCATTAGCACGTCATTGTGCAAACAATGATCGACCATTATGAATTTAGCAGATTACGAACTTTTAGCAAAATGACAATGGAATCGTGTTGGAATGACGAAATTATAAAAATAGCAGACTTGGCCCCCTGGATTATTGATATAGGCCTAAAATCGCCAATCCTCCTTGAGCGCACGTGATGATCAATGCTCATGCCTTCTCTGTATGAGAAGAGGCCTTTGCCCTGCAGTGGGACAATTATAGGCTCGTATTATTATTATATACTTAAGTACGTACTGTAAAGATTGCATGCATATAGCATGCTGGTCGAAAGCATTGACAAAATTTTTTGTATAAACCTCAGATTATGACAAGGGCGTCGCCAGGGGGGGGGGGGCAGGTAGGGGCAGCTGCCCCCCCTAGACACTCAAAAAAATAAAAAAATAAAAATTGCCAAATTGATCAAAAAGAAGGATCCCGCTTGAAATCTTCAATATTAAAATCTTGCACCAAATTGAATATTTAATTGCTTCCAAATTCTTTTATCCCATTATTCTATTATCCTATATTTTATCGAAAATTCTTTTTATGGTAATAAATATAATAATTTTCTTTACAATGTTTATTTACTGTTCACAGTGGCGAAGGTAGCGGAAAGGCTAAGCGGTGCGATGCATCGGGGCCCCCAAGTTCAGGGGGCCCCCAGCCCCTAGCCAGCAAACCCCGAACTGACCTATCAAAAAATTCTTCCACCTTCAGAATATAAATAAAAATTCTTTCTGTTGTGTTGTGTAGGTTCTTGTATCTAGCCACTTCAACCAATCAGTTGCTATGCAATCGATTTATGAATTTTAGTGATATTTAATTTTTTTTTAGTTAATAGTATTACATATTTTATGTCATCTGATAACGAATCCTTTACTCTGCCAAAGCTTCCTATAATTCTTCCGCTGATGCAAGTTTCATTTAATTGAAGTTGACACCTTTGGTGACTTTGTGCGTCGGAGGTTCAGTCAACAGAAATGCATTTTTTATGTTTAATGTCTGCCACATCAATGCTCAAAGTCACTTGACCTGTTAGAGACTTTTTCTGATGTCTACGTTTACGCACACCGTTCTGATTTCTGAGAGTTGGCTCAAACCTTTTCACCTCTCTACAACCTACCCTCTTCCCGGTTTCGTTCTTTTCCGCAATGATACAATTGGAAAGGGACGAGATGTTGCTATTTGTCTTTGTAGCGATTTTCCTTTCAATATGTTTGCTTCTTTTCCTTCACTTTACAGCTGTGCCTCCGCTGAGTAGGTACCTCTGGAGATCCATATGAAATGTGTTAAAACCCTACTTGGTGTTGTCTATTGTCAGAGCATGCACATTGCGTCAATATGCCCCTTGTTCCCGTAAACTCCTACAAATCATCGAGTCTGTTAGTCTCGATGTTCTTCCTCTGCAACCTACTTACTCATTTTAATATCTCAGGAGATGACACGTGGCTTGACTTAGTACTAACGACCTCCCTCTCTCTCTCTTTCTTGTGTCCACTCATGGTCAGTATTCTGCACCTGGCTTTCCCAGCCATGATCTTATTTTCCTCTCGTAAGTTCTAAAACAAAACCTAAACCAGTTCGTAAAGATTTACGCGTTGTTTTGCGCGCATTGATGTGGAGAAGCTAAGTCAGGATGCATCGGAACTCGATGGGGGTCGGGGTTGCAGCTACAACAACCGTAGACGACCAGCTGCGTATCTTCAATCAATCGGTACTTGCTCTCTACGACAGACACGTTCCTGTAAAGAGGGTTCAGCTTAGGCGTCTACTTGCTCTGGTTCGTATGGTGATCCCTGTGCCGCATGCACAGGGATCGGGTAAAGAAACCTCTTCAATGCTGCAAGAAATCTTTAATCAGATTATACGTAAAGCCAAACGCCGCCATATTCTCAAAAAAAATTCGCCTTCTTCTTTTGCTGATATCAAGAAATTCATCGGAACTCTTGGCAGCCCATGTCACGTGGACTTTCCGAAGACAATTTACCTGAATGATATCAACCGTCACTTCACAACCACTGGTCATTAGGATGCCCATATGTTGTATTAGACGGATAAGCTGGATAGGGCCCTGAATAACTGCATCTGGTTTATCTTTAACTTGTGGAAATATGACCAGGTCCGAGCTAAACAAATTGCCCATTCGCCATAAAAGTTTGCGTGCGTTGACAACGCTTTTCTCCTGCTCCACTGTCTCTCCTGTCCTTCTTATCTAATGTCCCACTTTCAATATCTATGCTCTTCGCACTCTAGGAATATACGGTCTTCTAACAATCTTATCTTGCTTTGCCCTTCTCATATTTCTGATTTTGTTCATTCCTCCTTCTATGTCCAGTCCATTCCTTTCTGTAATGCGGTTCCTGTCGATATCAGAACGGCCTCCACTGACTGGAGGCCGTCTTATGCATTTAAGCAACGCAAGGAAAATACGAGAAACCGAGAATACGTGAATTTATTTTAGCACAAATAAGCCGAGATTTATGTTTTTACTTGATAAAATGAAACGTAACCAGTTTGATAGGGCCCTAACGTTTTTTTTTTTGCACCGAGGCCCCTGGTCACGTACCTACGCCACTGAATTGTATAATCAAGGGCTTGTAGAGACTAACACATTGGACTTTGTACCGTGCGCGCCACTGTTGATTTTGACTTTCAGGAATTGCAGTGGTTTGGGAATAGTGTGGCGGGCATGTCCCATTAGAAAAAAAGACCCTTCACACTAGCGGTTGCATGTCCAGCTACGTTGTCGAGCCTACGCTGGACAACCGCTACGCATACGTTCGATACGTTCATTGAACGTATGCGCAGCGCAGCGTGGAAACACCGGCACAACGCGACGCACCGAGATAACACAATTTCGTTGTCGTTTCGGTGTACTTACTATATAATACCACCGACGCACGTCGCGCCGCGCTAGCGCAGCGTTCAAATATGTGCAAAGGAAACACCGATGCCGCGGCGTCTGCGCTGCGCATACGATCATCGAACGCCTACGCTGTACAAACGCTAGTGTGAAGGGATTCCTTACTACAAGCACCGCCCGTAGGGGTAAGACACGCACTTCCAGTAAACCTTCATGTGCTTTTGACTGACTTTTGACATATTTAAAATTCATGCTATTCACATCCTCCATATATCAACTTGCCCCCCCCTGGGCCATCGGCTGGCGACGCCCTTGGATTATGAATCAAATAAAAGGCGATAGACCGCGCGGAACACTGAGAGTGAAGCCAAAAAAGCAAATACTAATTCAAAAACGGGTACCTACAATCTCGTGATTGTATTCGCTTTTGAATTTTTATTTGTATTAATATTTGTTTTTTAGCGACGCTTCGCTTCGTGTTCTGTTCTGACTCGTGTCAGTAGGGCGCGAAGCGAATTGTAGGTAAGATTCTTTTTTGATTTTGTATTTGCTTTGGTGTTCCGCCACAAGATATAAAGGGCTGCGGCGGCGTAGGTCGCCGCAGCCTTACGTACTTTGTGGTTCCGCACAGTCTATCTGCCTTTTGTTTCATAATCTGAGGCATAAACACTCTGGATACGTACGAGAACCTTTTCATATTTAGAAACGTTAGTTTTATTTTTATAACAAGGTATTTTTTGGTTTGATCTAAAGTTTAAACAAAAGACGACTTGTCTTTTGCAAAGTATTATGTTATTCCAAAAACTGTAATTTCACAGATAGGTAACTCTGTATTTAATATCTCCATATTTGTCTTTGGCTTGTATGTTATTAGTAGCAGGCAGGTTGATATACCTCAGGATCCGTGGAGGTACCTAATGTACAGTCAGGAACAAAAAGTTAATTAATACATCAGGTTTTAGATTATTGAGTAGAAATAATCATTTAGCTTACAGCGTCTAAGGCTTGTACGTGTGAAAACACATACCACAAGACCACAACCACATCACATCGCAGCAACAAAAAGTGATCAAGCAGTGGTTACGAGACGGTTGCGTTCAACGGCAAAATGTGGTCAGTGTCAATTAAACTATTCATTTTTATTAAAAAAATCGCTCTGTGACGGCCGGCACCTCTTTCCTAGGAAATACGAGCGAATGTAGTGATGATGTCACATGTGCTATCTATGAGTTAATAAACGTTTGTTTTTCTCACACAGAACTCTCAAAAGTCGCACATGATTGATGATGACAAATCATGAGTAATGATTGGGAGCCGGCCTGTATAATAAGAACTAACTTGTTAACCAACTACTATCTTTCTTTATGTTTCGGGGTGAAAAATCCTCCTTGATGTCCTCCGCCCTGGGGCAGGCGAAGGGGACCGTCAGACTCTTACTGACTAAATCCCACCCCGGTGTTCCATATCACACCTACGTCGGGGATCACGGTAACTGGCGATACTTCCGCTAACCCCAACTGGTGCCAGCCCGCTTCTGTGGACCTCCTTATGTCAGGGGGGAGTAAGGTTTTGGACTCCCCCTCGACATCTAACAGTGGCGTGCGTAGAACCCGCGCCGGCACCTCGGCTCCTGATGTGTGTCATGTGTGAGGAGCGACGGACGTCCCTCAGTCTGTCGCCCTGGACCCGTTTAGGGGGGCTAGAAGAGGGCGTTTTCCACCACTCACCGATGCCCGGTGCACCTGCTGCGGGTAGGGTGGGAGGTTGTGATCACCCTTTCGGCAGCCTCCTGCGTCATGACCGTTTCGCAGAAGGAAACCACCGCAAACCAACTACATATTACCCTCCCTCAGATTATTTGAGCTATTAAGCTCCTGCGCTCTTACTTTGAGGACCCATTAGCTATGTTCTTGTAATCCGTGACCCTTGGCAACTGGGCGACTTCCAGTTGTAAAATTCCCTTTGTAAAGGCCTAAGTAGTTCTGTTCTATCTCCTGCTTGATATTGAGGAAAGTGCAAAATATGTTTATTTTCTCCTCCGCTATTCTTTTCTGAATATTTTAGTTGCGTGATCCAAGACAGTTGAATCGTTTCTCTGGATCAAAGTCAAAGTCAAAGCATTTATTTCAATTAAACCATTTACAGGCACTTTTGAATTGTCAAAGAGTCAGTTAGTCAGAAAAATTAAGCTAGTTGCTCGTTCCAAAACGTAGCGTAGGTCTCTATGGAGAAGAACGAGCAAGAAACTCCACGTACACTCTTTTAAATCAAGTTTTTACAAAATACTGATTACATTATTCACGTTGCTTCTAGTGAAAACAATGCAGGTAAAGACCAATACAATGCATTAAAAAAAGAATCAAGATTTAAAGAAGAAAAAAATGCCATGGCAGTTAAGAGTTGACCAAACTCTAATGACAGCGCCCGTTCACGAACATGACGCATGGATCAGCACCATTCAGCTCAACCATTTTGAAGGGAGCCGCATGATGCCGCAACACATGCGCCACCATCAGCCAAATAATTGAGTGAGCATGACAATGCTCTCAACCGCCATGTTCATTTATGTCAAACACATAAATATAATTTACTTTATTTAATGCTCCATGGTATTCACATTCACAAAAATTTAAATAATGCTGCTAAATTATACAAAACTAAGGTTTCCAATGTCTGTCTTTCTATTTGTTAGATGATCTCGTCGAGCTTCATTGTATCGGCGATTTTCTAATGCGTTGCGAATGGTGTGGGAATAATGTGGCGGTTTTGTACCAAGCTCCTGCTCCACGTAACGTGGATATTCTATCTGGGAAACTATTATAGCTTCTGCCAGCTACTTCCTCTGCCGGTACCACAATAAATAACAATTAATCCAATGTTGTGATTGTGATGTTTACATTACTAACATATTTCTTACATTCAACACATTTCTTAACACTATGAAGTTTAATTAAATCCCTTGACAACATTTTCGTAAAACACTAAATGTGAATTCTGGCGACTATTACTCATCGAGAAAACTTGCAATGCCAATTTAAAAATTAATTGATAGAAAAAAAAAAGCTTGTCAACTTGGTGAAGAAAACAACGTTTTTGGACTGGACTTTTCCCATCGATATTTACATGTACTTTTCCCCTGATTTTTGATGGTGCAAAAGTATTTTTACACGGTCTCATTTCGTTTTAATATTATCAGTTATTTACATAATACACTATGAAGTTTTCAAAGTACCAATGTATCCATTATGTCGTAAATTAGGTATGTCTATAAACAAACAAGCATCAGAAGCAGCTGACCTGGAGCCTGGAAATGGTATTTTACGATACGCTATAACTGATCGTGCGTTTATTGAAAAGGGTTGGACTATGGTACCTATCAGTAAAATGGCTGCAAGAGCTATGTCAACAAGTCCGGGAATGGCACTGAACGCCCTGCTTGGACTACCGCCTTACATTTATATATACACAAGGAGGCGAAAGCAAGCATGTACAGGGTCAAGGTCCGGGGCAGTAGTTGCTGGCTCTCGCAGAAAATGAGGACCTTACAGGACTCAATATTGGAAATGCCAGTTCTCGGCATAACAACTGATGTCATGCTAGTGCGGCATGTATTCTGTGGAAATTCCTTCAAAGGACTACTGGACCAAAAGCCAGCCACCTCAGGTGGCAGGCTGCATGATCTGGTACACGGACGGTTCCAAAATGGGATCTAAAGTAGGTTGTGGGATAAATGGAGTGCGGCCGAGGTTCAGCAAAAGTGTAAACCTGGGGCAGTACGCCTCCATTTTCCAAGCAGAGGTGTGCAACATCCTAGAATGTGCGGAAATAAATCTGCAAAGGCAATACGTCAACCTAACCATACACATCAATTCAGATAGCCAAGCTGCTCTACTAGCGCTGGACTCGAATATAGTCTCATCGAAACTGGTAGAGGAATGCATGGCTAAACTTAACTCTCTAGGCAATAAGAATAGAGTAGTATTAAGATGGGTGCCTGGGCATGCAGGCATCACTGGCAATGAACGTGCCGATGAGCTTGCAAGAGCGGGGGCGCATATCATGCAGCAGAGTCCGGAGCCCTTCTGTGGTATACCGAAAAGCCTAGCTCAGAGCACCCTGACTAAAGCATGCCTCGAAAATTCCAGAAAGTTATGGAATGAGTCTCCGGGCATGTTACACTCGAAAGCACTTATCAAAGCCTATGACAGAAGGCTTAGTAACCAAGTCCTAGCACTCAGTAGGAACAAATTGCGCATTGTAGCTAGAGCCACTACAGGACATTGCTGCTTAAACAAGCACATGTTCCACCTGGGGTTAAGTGCTACGCAAACCTGTAGACAATGAGATAATGTGCCAACTTTCATAAAACACGTGATGTTTCTTTTCGTCTGTTTTTTTTTCTGAATTGGTCCCTTATTAGAAGTCTTTCGTCTTCTAGAGTAGGTAGGTAGGTAGTTTCACACGAAAGATGTGTTGCAGTGAATTCAGCATGTGTGTACGTGTACCTACTAACTTAAATCACGCATAGGTACCTACTAGGTACCCATTTCCCTATGCTTTAACATAATTATTTTATCTTAGGTAGGTACTTGTTTTATGTAAGTATCTACATACCTACCTATCTTCGCAATTTCGCGAAAAACCATAGGTAAGTAGGTACCTACTCATACAAAATATTGATTATGTACCTAATACATATTTGGCTATCTAAAAAGTTTAATTCTATGATTTTTAGAGCAGTTGCTATCTCAGAGTTGCTATGTCGATATTCCTGTTTTAGCATAATATTATCGATGTTTAACGAATTACGTAATATTTTGACAGTAATAAGTAGGTACTTACCTACTTTACCTAGTAGATTCATAAATCATCTGCTTTTTAAAGCCGAAATCGAAAACTTGTTCTTACTTAAAATATTAGCAAGTAAGCACCTAGGCAAGTATTTGATAAATCGACAACCAAACCACAAAGTACGTAAGGCTGCGGCGCGCCCGAGCAGAGAGACCACTCAGAACAAATCGCCATTTAACTCACGCACACATTGACATTACGTTTATAGGCATTCTCAAGCAGTTTCAAGCAGACTTCAGTCTCGACTGTCATGTGTTGTCTAAATTAATAAGAATGAGATACATTGACATTTCATAACGAACAGGATATTTTTTTTATAAAAAAATGCAAAGAGTTCCAACCAATGTCAATAGGTACATATTGTCACAAATAAAACCTACAGAGTCAATAGGTACAGTAGCAGCCCTAGTGAGTTTGGCAAGTTTAGGTAATTCTTTTTGAAAATGGCGGGAGCGGACTTTCTGTAACCTCTATATTTTGTGACCAAACTGCGAAATTTTTGGAAATAAGAAAATTAAACACGTTCCTTCAATATTTAATAGCCTTACTAGGTGGGTAGCGTAGGTACCTATTATTATGTCTCCTGCAGTAGGTAGTTGGCTAAGGTGTTGGTAGTACCGGAGCTAATTAAATTTTTGCTCAATTTTGTTTGAAAAAATTTTATTGGTTTAACGTATAAATTACTATAGGTATATATTATAAATTACTACCTATTATAATCATTCCATAGGTACAACCCGTGCGCGATAAGTTGGGACTTGCTAGGAATGTGACTTCATGACATCGCGCGCTACCCCCGCATTTCCCCGATGGCGATGGCGCCGCGCCGTATTGTACCTGCCGTTTCGCTATTTTCACTGTGACTTCACCGGCTCAGGGCCCAACTTATCGCGCACGGGTAGTAATTACCACTGTAAGACTTGTACTTACTTAGTTTTAAATACTAGACTCGAATGGGACTCCCTCCTGCGAACACTGGTTGACTGCTTGGGGTATGTCACAGCAGGTAGGTATACCAAGCAGTCAACCATTCTCCACCCAACCACCAACCACTGACCTTAGCCCTGAACTGGAGCATCAGCGACGCCATGGCTTCTTAAGAAAACTGTACAATAACGTTGTTGAAATTTGAAGCATTTTTATAGATCATCCATATTTATTTATTTATTTCATAGTACAGATATCGCACTGGCCTGCCCTTATTATAAAAATAAATGTGTAATACAATACTGCCCGCGTTAGTAAAAAGGACGTATCTAACATTTTTTCCAAAATTGAGTTATATAGGTACCTATTATATTGCCGGAATGAGAAAAAAAAGACGGATCTGCTGACAGGTGTAGTGTGATGCTAGTATGATGGTGGCGAACGCCTGTGTAGGTATTTGAGAGAGTGTATAGTTTTTATCTCATTTAGTTTCGGATTTACCACAGTGAAGAAGGGCTCATCTCCATTATCATTTACACTTTAACTAAGATGAAAGGACACATTTTGATGAAAGTAAAATAAAAAGACGTATTTGCGTGTTGCATCTATTCATGAAGTTCCGCTTGTGACAATGAAAAGACGTAACTGATTATTGTGTCTTTCAATACATTTGAAAATTTGTGCTAATACTAGGAGAAAAGGACCTATTTACCAAGTGCGGCTTTTCAATTTAGTACACCACTTCTTTCATCAGACGGATGTGGTAGATGCGTTCTATTTTCCAGTGGAACGAAATTATATATCTCAATCAATACTAAATAACGAAGACGTAAGTGAGTAGACGTGCCTTTTTCTACTTCGTTTTGCTTTCGAGAATCATACGATACCACCAAGCACCACTGTGATTAGGTACAATGTTTTCTATTCATGCCTTTGTTAATAGAGAGTCCTCCTGCATACACCCATTGGGCTCAAGTGCAATAGGCGCTGTATAATTTCACTATATATTATGATCTACGGTTTTCTGTTTTTCTTATTTTCATCTCTTGTACCTATTTTTTTTTCTGTACCTACGTCTAGACCTAAAAAATATATTTCAAATGTAAAAAAAAAAATATAGTTAAAATGAATGATTGTTGCTTCCCTACCATAAATATAAGTATAGCAACACTATCGTTAAAATGTCAGGTTTGTTGACAAATGTTCATGAAAATCCTGGGATAGCGAAGGATTCAGGAAAAACATACGTAGTTACTGGAAACTATGAATATTATCATTACCTTTGCGACGGTTTTGATGATAGAGTGAGATATTTTTGTTTGCTTCCAAACCCACCTGTAATTTAATATAAAAAGAGGAATGTGAGGTTATGATAAACTGTTTACTTAAGTACGTGTTTGATTTTAACTTAAAAATAATTGTCCCCGCAGGGCTGGGGCTGTGGCTATAGAACTTTGCAAACTATATGTTCCTGGATGACTGAGAATCAAAACTGTAAAGTGAAAGTTCCTTCTATAAAAGAGATTCAAGAGATATTAGTACAACTAGAAGACAAACCCCAAAAGTTTCTGGGTTCAAAGCAATGGATTGGTAGTTTTGAGGTAAAAAGTTCCCCCTAAGACGACCAACTGACCCCTGATTCATTACTATTTAACTAAGATCCAAGGTTAGAGCTATACTTATTATAAAAGACTTCTTTGCCCGCGATTTCGTCGGCGTGAATTTTCTCAACGATGCTTGTTTTTCAATTGATAAATATAGCCTATGTTACTCAGGGATAAAGTAGCATTCTAAAGGTGGACGAATTTTTAAAATCGGAGTAGGTAGTTTTTGAGCTAAATCGTAACAAACTAATCTTTTCTTCTTTATTAGTTTAGTTTAAGACAAAAGAGAATTTATTTAAACAACATAAACAAATGCAACATGCTATACTGCCTTGGCCAACCGTTTAAAGTCTACGACTTCATGTCTTCTTCTTGGCTCATGAATATTATACCTACATAATAGCACAAGAAATTAATAAGACATTCATCTTATTTCCACCATTATGTAATATAACTAAAAATACTTATTTTTTGACAGGTATGTTTGGTAATTGACAAATTGTTTGACATACCCTGCAAGATACTCCATGTGAACCATGGAGATGAGCTGAAGACTATAGTGGATACTTTAGTGTCTCATTTTGAAAAGTTTGGGAGTCCTGTGATGATGGGTGGGGATGTGGATGCCTCCTCTAAAGGAATTGTGGGCATTCATGTTGGGCAACAAGATGCTAGTCTGTTAGTTGTGGTAAGAAATTACTTTAGATTGTTTGATAAACTACTTATATGCCTGTCTGAAGCTTGAAAATACAAAGCATGGCAACACCAGAGGGTGTGTTGCCAATGTGGATCGAATTATTGATTGTATTTTATGTAATACATTAAAGAGAACCTCATGAGAAATTGCAGTCCTAATCTAAAAGAAACCATTGGATTTTCTACTCAAGAGAGAAATTCTTCTTTTACCATTAAATATTTAAGAAACTTTTTGGTTATCATATTGAGCTCTGCTCCAGTTCTCTGCTAGTTCTGCTAAAATAAACAAACTCATAATCTACCAATAATTGAATTAATGTTATCACCACCATCACTATCAGCTGAAATATATCCAGTGTTGAACAAAGGCCTCCCTCATAAAGAGGGGTGTTGCCATAATCCCCATGCTGGACAGGTGTCTTGGGGACTGCAGTGAGGTTTGTTAAGACACGAAAGCCGCTGATTCCCGACATCCGAATTTTCCATTTGTCGACTTCTGCGCTCTTTGGTTCTAGTAATGTATATAATAATGTTACATAGGTCACCATGCTAGCACCACCTATTATCGAATAGCAGAACTTCGCCACACGCTGGCGCCATCTATTGTCAAGCAGCAAGTAAACGGAAGCCGCTGCTGCCTGACTTCCGAATTTACCTTAGTCGCCTTCTATGACACCCTTGAGATGAAAACAGTGGGTGTTATTCTGGCCTTGACACCCCACAGGTTATTAATGTCGAACTAGTCTAAATAGATTTAAAATTACTTAGCTTTAACTGTGGTGCTCAGGTACGTCACTTAATAATCAATTGTTTACTTTAATCAACAAACATAAATTGGAATGCTGTCAGTCAAAAATAAGAGTTTTTGACATAGTGCAAAGTTATGTTGATCAATTAAAGTTAATGATTCATTATTATTCAGTGACGTCTCTAAGTGTGGCAGTTAATACCTATCTAAAATCATTTCGATTTTATTTAAAAATTGGAGACATTTTGATGTGGGTTAATTAGTTTTGGGAGAACTAATTTCATTGTTTAGCAAATTTTTGTTGATTGCATAGTAGACGATTGCGTCATACAATGAGAAACCCCACATAATACGTACATACCTACTTAGAATAAATCATTTCTTATTAATTCCTTTCAGGATCCCCATTATGTAGGAAAGGAACAAACAAATGAGTTCCTCTTCAACAAAGGCTGGGTGAAGTGGCAGCGACTGTCAGACTTTTTAAGTACTTCATTTTATAATTTATGTTTACCTCAAGTGAAAGCCAGAAGCAAATTGAGTTAGGTGTTGTGCAGATGCACAAAACAGAAGACTTCAATGATTATTTTTATAATACACTTTGAATGGGCAACTGGTAATTTATTCACTGTACCTATACAAATCATAAACTGTATAAAACTGTATAAAAATAATAAAATTATTTACAATTCTAAGAAAAAGGCAGGGAGCTCAAAGGGCATCAAAAAACTCGTCCACATCGCTGACAACGGGACACGTGCCCAACAGGCTGGCAACATTGCCACGTTGTATGGCAATGCTGATTCTTTGACCCAGGAATAGACGAGCCGCTTGACGATGTCACCAAAAACAATATGGGCACTCGGACCCCATGGCCCTAGAGTTTCCATACCAAACGGCTCAAATATATAGCTTCCAAGAAAGTTATTATATTTGCGCCGTTTGAGGTTTTCGGCACCTGCAGCAGCCGCCCCAGCACAACACGTTGTGCTAGGAAGATGAGATGGCGCAAGGGTTTCGACACATGTTGCGTCCCACACCACAGGCCTACCCAACTTCCAAGGCATTATGGTCATCCCATCTGGTCTCTTCCCATCGTCACGTGCCAACCCATTGGGTTCTAAAATAGCAGGCACCCCGGCGGTGGCAAGAGCACGGCGGAGGATGTCATTGATGCTGGCGTGCCGTGCCATTCGGCCTGCGCTCCTACTGCAGGATAGGCCATGATGTCCGAGGCAGTCGACTGCTTCACCACACTGACAGCCATGTGGAGCCCCACATAGAGCGCCCAGATGTAGGCATGTAGCGAGTCGGAAGGTATTATCACACAGCATAGTACCGATGTTGGGTGATGGAAGTGCCTGAACCCAGAGGCCAGACTCCCACTCACCCACAGCCAGTAGGCGGGCACGCTCAGCAAAATTGGTGGACGTATGAATTAGATTATTCCGTACCAACCTGCAGAGCGGCTCATCCCACTGTCTCTGAGAAGATGGGTTCACGGGTTGATCTGTATCCGGGCAAGCCACTTTCCAGGCGTTCATCTCGTGATGGAGATAAAATTTTTTTGGTTAACTTTTCAGTGCTGTGGACGGAGGACAGGAAAGCCGGTAAACTCACACTGGAAATTTTGCGGACGCCGAGACCACCAAAACGAATGGGCAGGTTGGCTTGTAGCCACGCTCGGTCATCCAGGGCCACATTCAAAATCGATGTTAAAGTATTTTTAATAATTTGATCAATTTTGTCCAAGAGGTGTGGCTGCTTCCACAAAGGTGAAGAGCGGAGGTAGTACATAAAATTTGGACCAAAACAACAATATCTAATGAGGGTAAAAGCCGAATGTAGATTAATTTTGGAAAGTCTATCCGAAATGTTATTAAAATGTTTAATTTTTTCCTTAATAAAAAGTGAAAAACTGTCTTCCAAAATAGGAGAACCTAGGAGGTCTTGTCTAAAACATTTGTCTAAAATTTTGATGTCTGGGGCTATTGCATTAAATTTCTCTAAGGTCGATTGTCGGTCAAAAATGTCAGGAAAGTATATTTCACATTTAGAAGGGTTTAGGTACAGGCCAATAGATTTAAATTTCTGTTTTAGGAGTTGCAGATCTTTCAAAACGGTGTCAATATTACCTCCTAGAGTCCCGTCGTCTAAATACCACACGTTAAATTTTAAATTTAATTGTTGTATGATTGGGTAACTAAACTTTATTACTAAAGCGATAAAAACACAAAACAATACAAAAACACTGCTGTTCAAACATCCTCAAGTGGATTCCTGTGCACTCGTTTGCATTTTACTTTGACAAGAATAAAGTTTATTATTCAATATCATCAGAAATTACTTTACTCTGAACTCTATTAGTTTTAGAAATCAAATTATTGCGCATAGGCATTACTATTATACCTACCTACAGACAATTGACATCATAATCAAATACTATATATTATTTTAAATAAATTAACACAACCTTTAAAGATAAAAAAAAATGACAAGAAGTAATGACCTTACCAACTTACCGTAAGTACTTGATAGTGGGTCAAGGCCAAACAATTTTGAGGTCAGACAACCTTGTTTGTCCAAATACTCCTTTGGCATGTGAAATAAATATATTTTATACTACATACCTACTGCTATACAATAAAAAACGTTAATTTACATCTAAATCAGTCTTTATTTTAAAATTTAAATCTAATTGAAAACCTTATTATAATGAAACATAATTAGGAATTATAATAAAACATATTATTCTAAAATAAAATAGGTACTACACTGACTAGGCATTTGACTAAGGAGGCGAAATTCTTAAAACAATAAGCATAAGGTCTCGTGTAGACGGTGGTTTACTTGTTCTACTTTAGTTACCAACACAGCGCGGCAGTCGGCACGGCACCAACAACATCTACACAAGCGCTTACACTCCATACACTCAAATAGACAAACTTTTTGATGTCATAGGTTCGTATCGTACTGACAATAACTCCAGAACCTAAAGGCGGACTCGCATCCGATCATTTGTCCGATCCGATCGCCGTATCCGTATCGCCGACGCGTAGCATGTCGCCTATCTAGACGGACGCGATCATCATAGCAGTCTTGATACAACGCTCTGTTAAACAGCGCGAAACGACCCGTTCCATTTCGAGTCGGTTTTTGTCTGATCATTAAAGAAAATACGAATACCCGAATACGGCACGATTTGCCGATACCTACTTTTTCTTGAGGACCTTTTGGAATCTTTGGGGAGGGGGGGGGGCAGCTGCCCCTACCCACCCCTCCCTTGGCGACGCCCTTGAACTAGATTCGAAGCTTGATACAGTACGACGAATGATACGATGATACGGTGATCGTCGGATCGGCCAAATGATCATATGTGGATCCGCCTTAACATAATCGCCTATCTGGACAGGTGATAGGTACGCGATCATGATACGCAGTCTTGATACGCCGCGCCGCTCGCGTCATTCGCGACCAGATAGGCGAACCAATACGGTGATCGGATCGGGTAAATTCGCCGTGGAAATCGGGTGGATCCGCTATTAAATCAACTAGCCAGTATCATAATTAAAAAAAACTAGTGTCTAGTTTTTGTTTTCTTTTTTTATGGCTTAGGTTTACGATTGAAAACTGACTTCGATATTAAAAATGTATCCTCAATGTTAATCCGGCGTCCTTGAGTAGTTGGTTATTCGTTCTATCATTCGTTGGCAAACAAACACGGCCCTTAATTGCTTGGTTACTACAGGCAAGGTTCGGAATTGGGGTTGAGATACATTATTAATTTTGGTGAAACTCAATTATCGTCCCTTACGTTTTAAGAAAAGCCTCTAAAACTCGCGATGACTCACTGTGTCCTCGACTCAGCCGATACACTACCATTGCTGAAGATAGACCTCTCTAAAGCATCGCCACAGCGACCGCCTAACTCTCACTGTATAGAGCGCAATCGTTCTTTTTTTACAATTATAAGCATTTCGATCAATTTCGTGCCTTCACCGCCTCCTAAATCAGTCGGTATTCATAATAAGGCATACTCCTTGCAGGATCCAATGGCTAGGATGTTCCGCAGTCCATAGATCAGAATTGAAGACCAATCCTACTCCCATTGCGTTGCGTCGCTGCGATGTGGTATATACTGGAGTACGTAGGGTGTTCTGGTGAAGGAAAAGTTGATATTCAAATAGTGATTTAATTTATGTTGACGGTATAAAAGGTGTAAGAAAAAGCCAGATCGAACTATGCATATGATCTACTGCTCATAAGAGCTCAAGTTATACTAAACACAATTTATTGCTGGGAAACAACTTTTATTTTTGGTGTGAAAAATCGTTGTTTCTTGCAGCGCGCAACGACTGTGCTTAAATGCCTGCTTACACATAAGCGTGTTTAACTCTTGTCGATGTTGTTCTAAGTTGGCAACAGATTACATTTTTAAATGGCTCGAGTGAAGTACATAGTAGAAAAGTATCTAAGCAATACCTTGTCGTTTAGTGATACAAATATTTTAAGTCCTTAGAGACGGTTCTTGAATTTCAAATGAAATTTTGATCCATATTGATCACGAACACCAAACATGACTAACATGAAGGTATGCATAAAATGTAAAGATATTGATGACAATATCGGAAATCTGTTTTTGTCACAATAACACATGACTAATAGGACGCCTGTAGACATATATCGGAAATGCCAGCTTGTCAACTGTGACAGGCTGGCATTTCCGATATATGTCCGATATGTGTGTACCGTAATATCAGCTAAGGTTAGAATTTGTCATCTCTAGTCACACAGTCCCAAGGCCGTCGCCAAAGGGCGCAGGAAGGGGCGGTCGCAAAGATATTCCAAATGCTTCAAATGCCTCCATAGACCAACTTGTCCGCCTAGGCCATCAGTTGGCGATACTCTTGCATAGGTTCTATGGTACTTAGGTACCTGTATATTAGGTATATTTGACTTTCATGCGGACCAATTTAAGTCGCGGTCAAAGTGGTAGTTAATTATAAACTATAATAAACTAACACAAAAAAAAACAGTCAAACTTAACCTCGGATTATAGCTTCAGCTTCCTATTGGTGAAAGATTTATAAGATCGGTTAAGCATTTTTTGAATCTATTAATTATTGCAAATAAATATAGGTCATCATCATCATCATCATTTCAGCCGAAAGACGTCCACTGCTGGACATAGGCCTCCCCAAGGGGGGGTTTTGCCATAAACGCCACGCTCGGCAGGCGAATTGGCGATCGCAGTATGGTAGTTACAAAGACACAGAGAACGCTGCTGCCCATTCTCTGGTAAGTCCCTTAGTCGCCTCTTACGACACCCATGGGAAGATATGGGATGGTGCTATTCTTTACGTCCGACACCACACGGACCCATAACACGGAAACATAGGTACCTAAGTACATTTAAAACCTTTTTTTGTCTTTTTACCCGACTACGGCAAAGCCAAAGGAGGGTTATGATTTTGACAGGCTATGTATGTATGTATGTATGTATGTTCATCTGTTCGCTCATAGCTCCTAAACTACTTATCAGAACTGAACAAATGAGGTATCGTTAGAAGTGTCTTGATCGTCCGCTGGTTATAGGCTATATGACGTGTCACCGAATCCAATGTGGCGCCCTCTGGCGGACATAAAAACAAAGATTAAAAAAAAAATGAAGACAAGCATACCGTGTTTGGTATCATTGGAAAGGGGTTCACTAGTACCATTCAAATATATAATATTTAGTTGTGACTTGTCACAAATTATTTAAAAAAAAGGAAAGATTACCAAATAAATTAAGATACGCATACCGTGTTTAGTATCATTAGAAAGGGGTTCACTAGTACCTTTTAAATATATAATACTTAGCTGTGACTCCAAAATGGTTTAAATAAAAAAAAAAAGTTTAAAAACTAAAACCCGACTACAACAGAAAGTGATCTAAAAAGTACGAAACAAGAAAATATTTCACACAGAAATCAAGACAGGTACAAAATGGTCAAGGTAAGCCGTGGTTGCATGCCATTATAATTCATGTTCATCGCACTCACATGGGACACAGGCATGCAACCACGGCTTACCTTGACCATTTTGTACCTATGTCTTCATTTCTGTGTGAAATATTTTCTTGTTTCGTACTTTTTAGATCACTTTCTGTTGTAGTCGGGTTTTAGTTTTTAAACTTTTTTTTTATACTATGTAGTTTAGATACAAATAATTTTGTCCTCGTGCTTGTGGCGCAACTTGCTTGGAACAGACTGATGTTCAGCAGTGGACTCTGATCAATTGAGATGATTCATGACTGATTGAATCTGAAATATAGCCCTTTTGTGTTTGTACCTATTCAAGTTATTTTTCCTAATGCATTTCTTTACTTGTTTGAAATCTAGATTGTAAACGTAGTGTATCAAACAATCCAGGTACCTATGTAATTATTACGAGGCATGCCTTTTAAGTTTTATCGTTTGAAGAAAAAAACGACTAGAACCTTATAGTACTTTTTATTGTTTTTCAAAGTCTTCACCACGTAGCTTAATACACTTTTCCATTCGCTCAAACCAGTTATTATAACATTTATTCCACTCTAAAGTGGGGGTGTTCAAAATGGCTGACTTGAAAGCGTCGACTGCTTCTTCACCGGACTCGAACCTTTGACCACGAATACTTTTCTTAATTTTTGGGAAATGTAAAAAAATCGTTAGGGCTTAGGTCAGGACTGTATGGAGGATGGTCAAGAATTTCTACTTTTTCCTGCTTCAAATACTCTATCGTTTGACGAGCGGTGTGTGAGCTTGCGTTGTCGTGGTGCAGGATGATGCGTCGCTTTGAGTTAGATTTTCGAAGTTCGGCGATGACTTGTGGTAAACAAACTGTGGTATACCACTCTGCGTTAACTGTTCTAGAGAGAGAGAGAGAGAGAGAGTTTTCTTACACCATCTGACTCGGGGCGCCTTGTGATCGTCGGAAAGCAGATGCGGTATCCAACGGCAAACTAGCTTTCTCACACCAAGCGCTTCATGCAAGATCTTCTGAATGGCTGTCCCTGAGATGCCTAATAGAGCCTCTATCTCTCGATACGTCACATGACGATCTTCGAGAAATAGTCTCACAGCAATGTGTTATCTCCAGTGAAGGCGGATTTTGGGCGTCCTTCGCGAGATTTGTCACTAACACTAGTAGGTATATCCACGCTGGAATTCTAAATACCAGCGTTCGACAGTCCGCAGACATGGGGCTTCATCACTGATCAGTGATCACAGATGTTAGCTCTTCAAAACACTGAAGCCGTGTCAGGCCTCTTCTAAAGTTGTAGAAAATTATTGCACGAACATTTTCCTTAGAAAGATTCATTTTCGTACGTAACCTGACAGATTCCAATCGACGCTGTGACTAAACAATAGCATTAATCCTAATACTTTCAACTGTTAGTTGAGATTCAAAATAAACACATTCGAATATAGAACAGTTCCAAATTCAAAATTGCCGGGAAATATGGAAACGACAGAACTTAAAAGGCATGCCTAGTAGAACGCAATACATTTGCAATCAGTCTCAGAAATTAAATTAAAATATTTTATCAGACGAAGCGAACTCGAGAAACTAGTAAAGATAACAAGATGTAAAGAAGTGTACTTTGTGGACAAACAAAATGCCTACCTATAAACAAAACTAAGAGAACGATAAACTCTTGGCCTTGAATATTATATAAAATGTAGGTTATCGGCATTATACTGAGGCCACGATGATGGATAATGTCGCGTATACATTAAACGAGAAATACACATCTAAGCACCTAGTAAAACTGCCTGCATTCGATTCAATGGCAGAAGGTACCTACAGTTCGATTAAAACTTAATGGCGGCTGTGAAGTGCGCTGTTGGCTGCGCAGTGCCCCGCCCCTCACCCCCGCCGTCACGTAAAATTTTTACTGCGCAGCCACATGCCTCGTGTTCGGAACCGCCATTAAGTTTGAATCGTACTGTACCTACTGACAAAAAAAATAAGAATGCAATGACATCATCCTGTAATTTTTAGGAACTAAACAACGTCTGTCCACTGTTGTACATGTATAACAGTGGACAGATTGTATGTACTATGTATACAATCACTCCAGGGTATGGTATGAATGTAGTCATAGATCCGTGTTTGTAGCAACTAGCAGTTGTTAACGCCACGCCTTAAACAGATTGAAGTATGCGGACATAAAAAAAATTACCCGGTCGCGATTGTAGCGCCACCCTTATGTAGCACATTTTTACGGACACTCATCTACAGAGATAGTGCGAGCCTTAAACGCCTTATTCACCATCCATCTTGCTGTACGTCCCGCCAAGGTCATACAACAACAATTAATAATAATTATTGACGTACAGCAAGCTTATTCACGATCGTACATGACCTTGGCGGGACGTACAGCAAAATGGATGGTGAATAAGGCGCATTACCTCTTACCTCTACACTCTATATTATTTCGTTAGTAGACATTTGACTTTTTAGAATGTGTACTAATGACTAGTTAAGGTCGCTTTAACTAAAATAATTTGCAGTTAACAATTAACGGGGGTCGGGGGTTTTTATCTGTTTGCCCGACTACCTACTTTCCAGCTGTATTCTGCACGTAATGAGTTCATGTTAACTTATTAACTGACATCAAAACGGAGGAGGTCCTTAATTTCACTGTATGTTTAAGTGTTGCCGTTACCTAATGGATTTGGATGCTAACAAGTGGGTATTTAAATAAAAGCGAAAAATAAAAATGCAAATAAAATAAAATAAAACTGAAGAGTACTTACTTAATAAATATAATATTGAACACAGAAGCGTCGTGTCTCTCGAGGCTTTTGTCTCGCAACTTTGAAACTGTCAAGACTTTATAAACCCTAGTGCGTTAACAAACATACCTATAATTCACACGAATAACCAGTCGCTAAATCCAATCCAGTCTGTCCCTTGCTGTCCCCACCCGGCGACGCCCTAAGCTGAGGCCCATACCTCACAGAGGGTGCTCTTAGCGTCTAGTCACTAGTTTATAAGAGCCACTAACAAGCGACTTTTGCACATTTTAAACTAACAATCACGTCAAAATAGAAACTAGAACATTCTCTCAATTATTTAGTATGTGAATATTTTTGGTTAAGTTGTGTCTGACGCGGACAAAATATTGATAATCACACAAAATCTAGAATATTTAAACGAAACTTTTACTATCTTACAGACATTTTATTATCTTTTAGTATCATTTCAGCCGAAAGACGTCCACTGCTGGACATAGGCCTCCCCCAAGGGGGGGTTTGCCATAATCGCCACGCTTGGCAGGCGGGTTGGCGATCGCAGTATGGTTGTTACAAATGCACAGAGAACGCTGCTGCTCATTCTCTGGTACGTCCGTTAGTCGCCTCTTACGACACCTACGGGAAGATATGGGATGGTGCTATTCTTTACGTCCGACACCATACGGACATAAAGAGTACTTACTATCTTTAATTTTTTCGACTAAACTTTGAGAGTTTTGGACGCAGCGCATACGATTCTCTGGTCGCTCAAGGTCGCCGGCGTATATCGTCGCCTTAAGGCCCCTTTGATCCTGACAGCCTCCTAACTAAAAGCTACCGGTGTTCCATTTCACTGCTCACACATACTTACGTCGTAGGCCGCGGTAACGTACGAGCCTTCCACAAAGCCGACAACTTCCTAGGTTAACCTGCGAGATGACCTAGCTATGTACTTTCATTATCGATTATATTTATTAGGTAAGTATATGACTCATTATAAGGTCAGTAGTGATTTCATTCTGCATCATTTATCTATCAGACATTCAAAACAATACTCGGAAGCGTTATAGTGTCATTGTACTTATCTACTTTTACATATGGACAGAAAATTAACACGTAGGTAGGTACAGCGTAAGAAAAACCCGTGATATTATACCTACACTAGGACAGAGTGTAGGTATAATTTCATTCTAAGGCAGCTGTCAAAAAACCAATAACCCAATGGCTATTTTTATTTACAACAAAAAGCTTTTTACAAAAAAGATAACCGCCTTCAAAATCTAAAAAAAACAGAACAAAGCCACCGACTTCCGAAACTAAAGTCATGTGTGTTAATATGTGCTAAAGTTATTTATCACTTTTTAGATTTCGAAGGCGGTTATCTTTTTTGTAAAAAAGCTTTTTATTTTTCGTTTTTTAGTACTTCCTTATCATCCAAATCCATTAAGAAACGGCAACACAGTCAAAACAGAGATTGAAAGTACAAGGTTGGAGAACATTACAACATCATCCATGTATATTTTTTTGCTTTCTGACGAGTTTTTCAAAAAGTGCTAAACCAATTTAGATAAAATGTATTTGGGACCACCCTTGATGCATACCCTATCCATCAAAAAAATAATTTTCAAAATCGCTTTACATTTGCCGGAGAAATCGCGTAACAAAAATAAAAAAAAAAAACAACATACAGACGAATTGAGAATCTCCTTCTTTTTGAAGTCGGTTAAAAAGTGATTGCCGATAATAAGAAATTTTCTAGATGTAAAGTAATTTTCGGGAATGTTCACGTCTAGGCAAACCACATCTAAGTCAAGCTTAAAGTAAAAGTTGTAATAGGTACACACGGCTACACATCAAGCTATACATTTCCATTTAATGCTGATCTCGCATTGTATAGGATTTCCGTACAATGCGAGGTCAGCTTAGCCTTAGCTTAGCTTATGTGTAGCCGTGTGTACCTACCTAAGTAGGTAGTTAGTTCAAACGAATCTGTCAAACTTCCAAATCTTACAAACTTGGGATTACCTATCATATATTTTTTTATTTGTTTAATGAAATATCAATACAGAGGTGTTACTTAATTCTAAACTTGCCAAACATTTACGTTTCATGGCTACAGGCGCTCTTTTACGAGGCATGCCTTTTAAGTTCTGTCGTTTCCATATTTCCCGGCAATTTTGAATTTGGAACTGTTCTATATTCGAATGTGTTTATTTTGAATCTCAACTAACAGTTGAAAGTATTAGGATTAATGCTATTGTTTAGTCACAGCGTCGATTGGAATCTGTCAGGTTACGTACGAAAATGAATCTTTCTAAGGAAAATGTTCGTGCAATAATTTTCTACAACTTTAGAAGAGGCCTGACACGGCTTCAGTGTTTTGAAGAGCTAACATCTGTGATCACTGATCAGTGATGAAGCCCCATGTCTGCGGACTGTCGAACGCTGGTATTTAGAATTCCAGCGTGGATATACCTACTAGTGTTAGTGACAAATCTCGCGAAGGACGCCCAAAATCCGCCTTCACTGGAGATAACACATTGCTGTGAGACTATTTCTCGAAGATCGTCATGTGACGTATCGAGAGATAGAGGCTCTATTAGGCATCTCAGGGACAGCCATTCAGAAGATCTTGCATGAAGCGCTTGGTGTGAGAAAGCTAGTTTGCCGTTGGATACCGCATCTGCTTTCCGACGATCACAAGGCGCCCCGAGTCAGATGGTGTAAGAAAACTCTCTCTCTCTCTCTCTCTAGAACAGTTAACGCAGAGTGGTATACCACAGTTTGTTTACCACAAGTCATCGCCGAACTTCGAAAATCTAACTCAAAGCGACGCATCATCCTGCACCACGACAACGCAAGCTCACACACCGCTCGTCAAACGATAGAGTATTTGAAGCAGGAAAAAGTAGAAATTCTTGACCATCCTCCATACAGTCCTGACCTAAGCCCTAACGATTTTTTTACATTTCCCAAAAATTAAGAAAAGTATTCGTGGTCAAAGGTTCGAGTCCGGTGAAGAAGCAGTCGACGCTTTCAAGTCAGCCATTTTGAACACCCCCACTTTAGAGTGGAATAAATGTTATAATAACTGGTTTGAGCGAATGGAAAAGTGTATTAAGCTACGTGGTGAAGACTTTGAAAAACAATAAAAAGTACTATAAGGTTCTAGTCGTTTTTTTCTTCAAACGATAAAACTTAAAAGGCATGCCTCGTAATAATTACATAGGTACCTGGATTGTTTGGTTTAAATAAAATGTATTTAGTGTTTTCATTTTCACTTAATAAATCTATTTTGTTAAACACTAGCCTTTAACCAGTTAAAATTTAAAACATAAAGTAGAACGTACCTGTAGCTTGAGTTTGTGTGCTTCTATGGGTATGACGTACATGATAGGCAGTTCCGTGACCAGCACCTTAGGATGCGACCGCCTAAGACACTTGTCATTTAAGTCCCATCGGGCCCCTTCCAGGTACAGACCACGCACGTAGCAGCCCTGGTCAGAAACAAGGTTTTATAAATATTATTATTGTCTTTTTTAGCTGGTTTTTAGGGTATAAACATAAAAATTATAATGAATGACCGCCATTTTGTGTGACGAGTTGATTTGGTCAAGAAGCTTATAGGTAAAGATGGAGCCAACACTTCGAACAAAAAGTTGAGTCAAATACCTACGTATCTCCATCTCACTCTCTGTGGGCCACCCCTCTCTTTTTAGTGCGGCCTGTAGTATTGCTACCTTCTTATTTAAATCTCCTACTAAATTCTTCGAAATAGTCGTCACACTAACCAAATCAGAAGTTAAACTCTGTCAAATAATGTTATTATGGATCGTAGTTGTACTATGATTAGTTAAGTTATAAAACATAAAATTTTAGGTCACACACGCGTCACGCATGCTAAACTGGGTTGTCGATCAGTGAATTACAATGCCATTTCCTAAGGAATCGGTAATGTGGCAACATTGACACTATGTGTCAACATAAAAATGGTCAATATGGCGGTTGTTTACTTTGCAGTTCACAGCTTCGTCTGGTATTTTTCGAGGTAGGTAATCATCGTTCTATTAAAAGAAATGTTGCAAAAATGAGTAGTGCGTGGTTGTGGTAATACGTGGTGTCCAGGAGGTGATATAAAATTTCACCCGTAAGTGTTAAAATCGTGATTTCTGACATTGAATCATTGTAAACATATTTCGTTGTATTTTCACTTAATTTCTTCTTAAAACGTTTTACCAGTGTTTTTAACATATTATTAGTAAATGATAACTATATCAAGATCAAATACTTTTACATTGAATTTCATTGATTTTGTGCAATCTATTTGATTTTATTTAAAAGAAGTCGTATTGAAGTAGTGTGACCATATTGAGGATATATTTAGGACTTTGCGTGAGAACTTAACCAATAATACTAAGAAACGTGTATATATTTAATGACTGATATACACTTAAACTTTAATTTATTATAATTTTCAGACAACAAGTTCATTACATGAAGAATCGATGGTGCAAATAGCTGGTCTGCCAAGTACTAGTTCTGGCGATTTTAGTAATTCTCCACTTACGGAAATGGGAGTGAAACATGCTGGCTGCAATGTAGTTAAAAACAGTGTCGAAATATTCTTGAAAATATAAGCAATCTTAACAAGTTACCTGGTGACCCTTTCCGTTAATAAATATTAAAAACATACCTTTTTAACCCCCGACGAAAAAGAGGGGTGTTATAAGTTTGACGTGTCTGTGTGTCTGTGTGTCTGTCTGTGGCACTGTAGCTCTTTAACGGGTGAACCGATTTGAATGCGGTTTTTTTTATTTGAAAGCAGATTCTCTAGCGATGGTTCTTAGACATGTTTCATCAAAATCGGTTCAGCAATTTTAAAGTTATCAGCTCTTTTGTTAGCTGCGGTAGGGATCTTAGACGCATACCGGATGTTTACTTTGCTTTCAAACATATTATTATAGGTGACCACACTGAACTAAATTACGTTTAAAAAATTTAAAATAAAAATTAAATTAAAAATTTAAAAAAACCCCCAACGCAAAACATTAAAGCGATTATGTAAAAAGTCAAAAATAATACCTTTTGTTGAGCCATCAAATGTTTGTTCGTTGAAATGGCGCTATAATGTCGCGGCGGGGTACCGCTAAGTTTAAAGCAATAACTAAATAGCTAAAATAGCGAACTGATGGTAACTAGATTTGCAACAAGATTAACAACTAGATTAGCAACAAAAATTTGATAATATCAAAGCAAATTGGTCGGAAATGCTGGTAAATTAATAGACAGTGAATGAAATTAAGGGACTGACCTACTTAAGCGGTACCCCGCCGCGACATTATAGCGCCATTTCAACGAACAAACATTTGATGGTTTAACAAAAGGTATTATTTTTGACTTTTTACATAACCGCTTTAATGTTTTGCGTTGGGGGTTTTTTTAAATTTTTAATTTTATGTCTATTTATTATGTATTACATAATAATGTTATCAAGTAAAGTTTCAATTACATACTATATATTTTAACTAGTGAGTCATGCGCCCTGTTTAAGAGATATACAGAAAATATCTCGGTGATTTACGTGGTAAGAGACAGAAACTACATAAAGTAATGATATTTAGTCATGTATGCTAGAAAAGTTGCAATAAATGATTTTAATTAGGGTGGTGTTTTTATTTCCTTTTCGAGGTTCTTACATATAAGCGTTCATATTAGGGCCGACGCTGTCTGACGTCGCGGCACGGCAAAGGAATTTATATTTGATCAAGTTATTTTTATTTTTACTTCATCGAGTTTAGAATTCAGATTACTTTATTTCTTAATGCAATGTATTACGTATCATGATGTAAACAAACTTAGACGAGATATTTGTTTATGTTAGGCCTTAATGGTAAACAAAATGTAGATATTTATAAATGCATACTTATAGCGATGTGACGATGTCCTGGGAAAACATAAAATAAAGGTTACCCTACTTAGAAAGAGAGTGTTGGCCCACAGAGAGCGAGATAGTGATAGATAGGTATGGCTTCAAGTAGGTATTCGAAGTGTTGACTCCATTTTAATCTACAGCTTCATGGATTTGGTAAATAAAATTGTGAACGTTATGTAAAAAATATTGTATTTACTGAAGGTTATTTTGTATTAAAAACCAATCTTCACTTAAAGGCAAAGTCAAATCATTTATTTCAATTAGACCATTTTAAGGCACTTTTGAACGTCAAATGAGAAAAAAAAAATGATTCTAGGTGCCCATTCCAAAAGGTAGTTTTGTATGGAGAAGAATTGGCAAGAAACTCCATACTTACTCTTTTAAAAACGATGTTAACAATATTTGCATTTACAGGAATTAATTTTGTACTACAAGGACGCTTCAAGTTTTATCGTGGGTAAGGCAAGTCCGGGCAAGCCCATAAAGTACACGTCCATGGTCAGTAGCATGGACGTTTTGATTTTGACAGTTTGACACTTGACTGTTGAATTGTTGATTGATTGAATTGACATTGACATTCCTCTTGTAAATTGTTAAAGTTTTAAGTTTGTTTATTTACGTGTGGTAAATTGGCGTTTACGGAGAAAATTTTATTTCTTACTTGAATATGAACAAGAAACGCAATCGCTCCGTTAACTGGGATGAAGATGAAAAGGTAAATCATGTCGATAGTCGATATTATTGTGCTCTTAAGGTTAACGTTGGTTGTTAAATAATGGTTTATTTTTATTATTTCAGCAATTACTTCGTTTTGTACTCAAAGATCATGTGCACGTTATTCAAAATAAAGCAATAGATAACAAAACAATCAAGCTAAAAAATAAAGCGTGGGAGGAAGTGTACAAAAAGTAAGCCGTCACTAATCTGTTTTGATAGAGCACAAATTATTAATTATAAAAAAAATAAAGTATGATTAAGTAAACATATTTTGTACCACTTCATTTATCATCTTGAACTAGGTTTAACGAGTTAAATAGCCGACATCGACAATTAATCCAGCTGAAAATGCAATGGAAAACAATGAAGATAAAAGCTCAAAAGAGGCGGAAGACCTTCCAGAGAGAAGCAAACAAACCAGGGGCAAGACCAGCAACTCCTATTGATGCAGCAATTGAAAACTTATTGAATCCTGCAAAGCTGTTGCGAAAAAATAATTTATATGATGATGATGTGAGGACATCTTCTAATAAGTTTTGAACTTACCGCTATAGGTACCCCTCTGTAGGTACATACATTTTAAAAGTCAAAGTCATTGACTATTACTATAATTTATTACTTTAATTGCACAAATGTCTAGAGGCAGACCTATTTTATTTTAGACAACTATTTAGTTATGTCGAAAATTGTTTATGCATTTGTTTTATTAGATCTTAAGTTCATGAGCAAAAATGTACCAAAGGTGTCAACTGTCAAGTAATAATAATGAATAACATGAGTGAGAGAGTGGTCATATGGAATTATGGAAACCTCTTAGCTATATAAAATTGTAATTTATTATTTCAGAACTTGAAAACGATGACATATGAATATGTAGACAATACATGCATAAATGAAGAAAATCAACAGGTAGTAAGTATTCATTAGCAGGATATAATTATACCTACTAATAATATTAAAATCTTCACATGCTCCCTTACCTAGAGTATACAATTACTCTAGGTAAGGGAGCATGTGCATGTGTGTGTGCATGGGTGTGTGTGTGTGTGTGTGTGTGTGTTTTGTCTGTAATGTTACATTACAGACAACTGTAATGTAACATTTGACGACACGGTTGGCGCAGTGGCTGAGCGATCGGCTGCTGCGCAGCGTGTTGCGGGTTCGATTCCCGCCCAGGGTAAATATTTGTGTGATAAGCACTTGTGTTTGCCTTGTGTCTGGGTGTTGTTTATCGATATATGTATGTATTTAAAATATATTTGTGTATGTATATCAGCCGTCTGACACCCATAGTACAGGGTCTCCCTAGTTTGGGGTCAGATGGCCGTGTGTGAAATGTCCCCACATATTAATATTATTATTATTTAAGATTAAATTTTAAGCATTACATTACAGTACTGCCTCCCTGTTGATTCTGATACGACACAAGTGGATAGAGAACAACAATGTTACAAGTTGTATCAAAATATTACACATCGTATCATCAAGTTGCGCACTGTCATGTTCAGTTCTCTTCCCACACCAATGTAATGCTCGAATCACTATCATTACAGGTTAAGCACTGTAATGCTTGGTCTCCTTCCTCACTGATGTAATGTTTAACTCTGTAACATTACATTACAGGCCAATGCTCCAAGTAAAGGACCACCTTTAACTAAATAAAAACTACTTTTCTAAGCACATAGAGGATGACCTCTTTACTTACTACATAAACTGACTAAACAAATGTGGTGGGTACACATTTAAGCATTTACTTGTAACAGAAAGAGCCACTCTAATGTGTAACCCTTTGATGAAACAGCAGTGGATGTTTTCTGCAACTTCATTTTACATGCAACCTAATTCATGTAATATTGTGTCTGGTAAGAAGTTGAGGACCTTTATATTAAGTACAAGTACATGCTCATACGCAAAGAGCAGGTCATCGAAAACACACAAACATTCGCAAACCATTATATTACATGGAAGTGCCCTAGTGTGTACTCACCTTTAGAATAGTTAGATGTGAAATGACGTGAGACCTTTGCCCTATAGTGCATTTAATGATAATTTCCATTAATGCTAAGCAACACCTTAAGGTAATGCCAGTGCACTGTTGGATTTTAAACTCACGCCACTGAGCAGTGTGTTGAAAATCCAACAGTACACTTTTATTAGTGTTAGTGAAAGGAGGTATTCATTAAAATATAATTTGTTTGTAGGACCCTATAGAGATAAATAATGATGACAATGCACAAATTGAAAGCCAAAAATACTCTCCTCTAGAGGTAAGTTTGCCTACAATGATACTGGTTCACACTACATCAATGCATGTCTTTCAAATCTATGATATATACTTCAACTTTGGCAATATTTTACAGATCCCTAATGATGAAGCAATCACGGCATTTATGATGAAAAAGAAAAATGGCGCAATTCCTGGAAAGGTATTTCTTTAAATTGTTTTTGCCGTTAATCCTTTTAAAATAACTAGCGAAACTTTATAAATGTATCGGTATCGGTATTTATCTCATCATCTTCCCGCAACACGTTTTGTTTTGCCATTGCGTTCTGTCAACAGTAGTGCTGTTACTGACTTTTTTTTCTTTCATACCATTTTCCATACACATATTGGCAGGTCTAATCTATATATATAAAAGTCAAAAATGATTGACTGATGTATCAACGCACAGACCAAACCCTTAAGGCTAGAAAATTGGAATTTCGTACACGTATTCCTCATATGACGAAGACATCCACTAAGGAAGGATTTTTAAAAATTCAATCCCCAAGGGGGTGAAATAGGGGATAAAAGTTTGTAAGAAACTTTTTCTATTCCTTGGATATATGGGCATTACCTACCTAGGTAGAAATAGGTAGGGTAGGGTAGGTTGGTAGGGTAGGTAGGTAGGTAGATAGGGACAGGACAACGTCTGTAGGATCAGCTAGTTTTAATATAAAATAGTATAGTTTTGGTCGTATTATGGATACTGATATTCATCACACTGTGAAGTATTGCCAGTTAAAATACAATAATATAGACCTTGTTTTGTATTTGTGCAAATATTTGAATGAAAACTTTGTTCTGAACCCAATTCATTATTATTTTTTTCAGATACCCAATCAAAAATTTATGTCCACTATCTCAGACGATAGTTTGATATCCAGAAAGGTAAAATTTATACCTCCATACTTACTGCTAGTTTAGTTAAACTTGCTTTAGTCATCTTTAAACCAATATTGGTTATTACAGAACCATGACGACTATGTAAGCAGCATGGTAACACATATCAAAATGTTAAAAGAAGAAGAACACAGGAGGCGTTTACAAATGGCTGAAGAAGAACATTCAATTAAAATTGCAATACAGATGGAAAAACTAAAAAGTGCCACATTAGAACGAGAAATTTTAGAATTAAAAAAAGCGCGTGAAGAGAAAAATTTAAACCCTTAACTTATAAAATGTTTGTTTTTTCCTAAATGACTCTTAAAAATTACCCTAATTTTGGGCCACAGTCGGTTAAAAAATGCAGCCTTTATTGCCAGTAATAATTAAAGTTGTTATTTTTTTATTAAAGTTCATGTGACTGATAGAACTCATTTTTTGTGAGTGTTCATTTTGTGAATAGAACTATCTATTTACATTAAATAAGTCAAGTTATTTTATTTATCTCCAAAAATGTTATAAAAACATTTTCATATATAGTAGCATAGCATACACATGAAAATGTTTTTGTAGTTCCTGAGTAATTATTTAAGTTACATAGAGAAGGGAGCTACCACCGGATGATTAAACAAAGCATGCCTTTAGCTGATCAACCGGTCGTTATCAGTTCAATGCGCCAATCTGGCTGTAAATTCGTCATAAGTATGTATGGATACTTTGCATCAATCTACCCCAACACGATTTAAACCCAAAACACAGTTTGCCCCCACCTGGTAATTGGACCTAGGATTCTACGCTCAGCAGTCGCGTTTGCAACCACGAGACCAACGAAGCAGTTAAACAAAAAATATAGGCAGTTATTAATGTGGTTGATAGGGCGTTGTTTCTGTTTGAATTTCTTTCTAAATCATCTGCCTTGCCTTTTCCCAACTATATTGGGGTCGGCTTCCAGTCTAACCAGGTGCAGCTGAATACCAGTGTTTTACATAGAGCGACTGCCTATCGGACCTCCACAACCCAGTTACTGGGTAACACGATACCTCTTGGTAAGACTGGTTGTCAGACTTTCTGGCTTCTGACTATCCATAACGACTGCCAATGATCTACAAATGACAGCCGGGACCAACGGCTTTACGTGTTTTCCGAGGCACGGAGAGAACTCGGGTATGAAAGAGATGGTCACCCATTCACAGACCGATCGATCTGTACGGCATTAACTTAGCCACGAGCTCTCTCAATTTCTTTTTTAATGCCTACCTAAAGACCAGACCCAGACCCTTGTGAAAGTTGACCAGATGCCGTCCCGCCGGAGGGATGGAACCGCAAAAAGCGTCCAGGATATCATCAGCCTGCTGAAGGAGGTTGACCCTAAATTATTTGACTTTGAAGGACCTGCACAAGCTGCTCCCCGTCACGTTCGACCATGTTGACGTCACCAGGCTGTTAAAAGACATATCGTCCCTAACTACGAGCCTAGCCAAGCTACAGTTACGGTTGGAGACGTCAGAGACGACCATAGAGGAGCGACGTGCCGAAGTGGTGTTACTGCGCAGCGCTCCTTCTGTAAGTAGGTCACCGGACGTCGAGATCGTGGACACTAATCGCGAGGCGCATTATGCCAGCGCCGGCAGTTTTAAATCGGCGAATCCAACGTCAGCCGATGCGTCAGCGAACGTTAGTTGTGCGAACGAAGCAACTCGCACCGTTGCCATCCCTGCCTCGACGGAGGTAGCGCTACGCGTAGGTACGTGGACCCCCAAACGTGCCTACGCAGCAATTGTCCCAACCAGCGAACCCGCTGCGTCACAGAACGAGCGACGAATTGAAAAAGAACGATTTTCCCAAGGGAACATATTACCCGGAATAAAAAGTATCCTATATGTTAATCCAGGAAATGGTCTATCTATGTGCCAATTTTCATGCAAATCTGTTCAACGGTTTGCGCGTGATTGAGTAACAAACATCCAAACATCTTCACAAACTTTCGCATTTATAATATTAGTAGGATTTAAATATCACTCAATAATATCAATACATCGAGCAAATAATATCGATATTTTTTCGACAGGCCTAGTCTGACGATCACAAGAAACGACTGACAGTTGACACTGACAGTCAACTGTCTTATTAGTTATTTCATTCTCTGTTTGTTTATTTGTTTACGTCGACCGTCGTTTATATCCAATTTGTTGCACTTTTTAGCAAATTACTTTTATTAAAATATGAACAATAAAAAACGCAGTCGTTCCGTTAATTGGACCGAAGAAGAAAAGGTAAATAAATCATGTCGATAGATAGTGCACAAATCATGAAAAATTGGTAACTTCCTACCGTGGCTGTTATTGATAATATTTTTTACCGTTTCAGGAATTATTTTGCTCTGTTCTGAAAGAACATGTGCACGTTATTGAGAATAAAACAATAGATTCCAAAACGAACCAAGCTAAACATAAAGCGTGGGAGAAAATCTACAAAAAGTAAGATTTTATATATTTTGGTAGGTAACCCTACCTAAATAGATACCTACCTAAATAGATAAAAGATATGATACTACTGACTGTATTTCTTTTTCTATTTCTATGATTTAATCTGGTTTGCTCGCTATTAAGTTTGTGTCCATACACTAAATTAGGTGTCCAATGTATTTTGCCAGAATAATATTTACAGTTTTACTTGGACCAATTTGGTAGAAATACTTAATATTTCTGTCAAACTGATAATCAGCAGAATTTGAAAAAATGTACGAAGTAGGTAAAATAAATAATGTATACCACTTATTTTACGGTTTCGTAACTACTAGGTTTAATGAATTAAATGGCCGACCTAGACAATTAATGCAACTGAAAATCCAATGGAAAAAGATGAAGTTAAAAGCTCGAAAGAGGTGGAAGACGTGCAGCACCTTCCAAAAACAATCAACCAGTAGAACAAGACCAGCAACTCCTAATGACGCAGTAATTGAAAATAAATATGTATCAAATCCTGCGGAGCTGTTGAGAGAAGAAGACAATTTATACAATTCAGATGAAAATGTAAGAATGTCTTAAAATATTTAGTTTATTTTAGTAAATTCTACTGTTGTCATGCATGTAACATTTTAGAAGGTTCAAGTCATCAGCTAATGCTATTAATTTATTTAATACTTCAAGCACACAAGTACTTAGGTGGGCTTATTGCCAGAGACATTTCATTTTTGGTTATTATAATCATATCAAAGGCAAAGTCTTTTTGAACAAAAATATTATAATAATATCTACCAATATATGAGTTTGTAGCATAAAACATTGCATGCAGAATATTAATATTTATTAACATTTATATACCTTTTTACTGCTAGTAATGTGTAGGTAAACTTGTTTTGTTCTTCAATGTTATATTCTATTGAAGAGATTGCCAATTACAGGATTATGATGACTATGCAAGCAGTATAGTAACCCATATAAAAATTTTAAAAGAGAAAGAACACAGGAGAGGTTTACAAATGGCTGAAGAAGAACATTCAATTAAAATTGCAATACAGAAGCAAAAACTAAAAAGTGCCACATTAGAACGAGAAATATTAGAATTAAAGAAAATGCGTGAACAGAAAATGTCTACCTAAATTCTAACAAAATAATCTTAATAATAAGATTAAAAAATCTGAATAGAATTCATATTTTGTGATTTCTACATTTACAAATAAAACAGTTTAGACTATGATCGTGATCTTGAATGCAGTAACCAAACGGGACCAAACGCTCCTATTCGCGGCCCCGCGAGCTCTCTGTAGACGAATGACGGAATGCATAGGTATGCTTGCTACGCTAGTGATACGCTCCTAGATAAATGTGATAATAATTTTGTTCTGAAACTGTTTGTGCCCCATGTGCTGTGTTTTTACATTATTATATAATTTTGATTGACAAACTTGTATTGAAATTAATCTGACTATACCCCAGAACATCCTGAGAAACCCTTTTTTACATCAGTTGTTTTATTTAAGCACTTTAGAAAACACAGGTAAACGAAGATTGGTATAGCTAGATAAGAAACAGAACATAGACAGTTTTACATGGATCAACTGAGCTATTCACGAGCATCCAGTTAGACTAGAAGACTACACCAACATGTTGGAAAAAGGCTAGGCAGGTGATGACGATGATTCAAATAAAAGTTAACATAATAACCCTTAAGTGCTGCCGTATGCCAGTTGCTCGTTCCAAAACGTAGGGTAGGTCTCTATGGAGAAAAACGAGCAAGAAACTCCATGGCCACTCTGTTAAATCAAGTTTTTACAAAATACTGGTTCCTTTATTCATGTTGCTTCTCTGAGTGAAAACAATGCAGGTAAAGAACAATACAAAACATTAAAAAAAAAGAATTAAGATAAAAGCCATGGCAGTTAAAGAGTTGACCAATCTCTACTGACACCATTCACGAACATGACGCGTGGATCAGCACCATTCAGCTCAACCGGTTTGAAGGGAGCCTTCTGTAAAGGTAGACGCTCACCACACGGCTCCGGCACAGCAAATAATTTGCCATTCAAGTTTGAATAATTTTTGATGACGAGATGACATCTCGCAGTGTAAAAGACGTATCGCGGATGGCGCGCTTGCAGTGATTCTGGCCGGGCCGTTGCCGTGTCGCAGCGGTGCTGTGAGGCCTGTTCTGCCTGTTCATTGACGCTGCGCGAGGATGCGGAGCGGAGCGAGGGACTGATGCGGAGCGAGGGAGCAGAGCGGAGCACGGAGGACTGTATCTGTCCATGGATGCGGACCGAGGTAGTACGGAGCGGATTTGTGAACTGCGCGAAGCTTCAATTCGCTCCCCCGCTACATTTTCGTTTCCCGATTTTGTATGATTTATTAAAACTAGTCGTAAATCTCGGTCCACAGAATAGAAAAAAAACAAGTGGAAGTGCCGACGCAGCTATGTGTGTCACAATTACGCGGAAAATATGTAAAATAATAACAACCTTCGCTAGTTGTAATAAGTCCTAATTTAGTATGAACAACAAATAAGGTTTTCCTAAAAATTGAATTGATTGTCCATACAAAATGAAGACTTATTACAACTGCTGAAGGTTGTTTTTATTTTACATATTTTCCGCATAATTGTGACACACGCGGGGTAGCTGCGTCGGCACTTCAACTTGTTTTTTCTATTCCGTGACTGAAAACGGACGGAGCTTTTATGCATTGGTTAATATTGGCACAGCTGCGCTCCGCTCCTCCGTACCAGTGGACAGTCAGCCTTAAAGTGAGCATTAGACATTAACCCTTAAACCGCTTACCTACGTCGGATTAATCCGACAAATATTTTTGTGTCCATTACGTCGTAAATTTCCAACCAAACCACTGGTCGTTACCACAGTTATGTCTGTTTTTTTATTTAATTACGCTGTATTCTATCAAGAAGATGTTTATATTAGGTAAATAGTTAATAAAGTAATCAAAATCATTTACAACTTAATACACTTTTAATTAGAAGTCCTAGAAATAATGTCCGAAGTTAGATGAATTACTAATACTATTCACTGTGCTGGGCGCTGCCTCCAGCTCCAGCGCAGCGCCCAGCACAGTGAATAGCACGACAACTGATATGAAGTCGGGCGGTTAAAAGGTTAAAAACATGATAGATATACATACACAGACAGGTCTTTCTTCGATCTCATCCGTGCTCACCCACTGGGTGACGCGAGTGAACTGCGTGGAGCGGTCGAGGGGCCACGTGTAGAGGCGGCACGCGATCTGTATGTGCGCGATCAAATACGACTCCGGGATGTGGAGGCCTGACAGCCAGATCACCATCGGTTCTTCCATCGACGCCTGCGCAGGTAAATAAATGTATTAGTTATACTGAACCCCCGTAGGATAGAATAGCACCCACCCATTTCATCCTGAGGGTGTCGTAAAAGGCCACTAAGGGAAAAGCCAGAAGCAGGGCAGCAGCGGCTTCAGTGTACTTAACAACTTCACTGCGATCCCCAAAACGACCAAGCGTGGGGATTATGTCAATCGGATTATTGTAGGTATTCTGCAGGATGCTGATGTGGATTAATAAAAGAAATCGCTTTTCTTATGCCTAAATTGAAAAAAAAATGTAAAAAATCCAGTAATCCAAACCACTCTTGATACTAGAGCGATTTTTGCAATATTAAAGTATTTTGGTGACCCTTAAATTTCTTCTTGCTTTCGTCGATCTTGACGACTTCTATCTGCGAGCACCCCTGGCGACGTCATTTTTGGTGTTTTAGTAGTATAGTCCTATACTACTAAGTAATCTTAGTAGACACGGCTATGGGTATGGGTCACAAAGTAAGTAGGTACGGACAGCGTCACTGGTTACACCCTCTTCTAGGTTTTTTTAATGCGCGAATGCCGCTATTAGTACCTAGAGATGTTGTTATCAGGTTTTCCTAAGCTTACGATACGCATCATTTTTCAAGGCCATATCCCGTGTCCACCTGTTTATGGTCAAACCGCCACACTTCCCTAAATGGTGAATAGGAAATAGCTAACTAAACATGAACTTTAAATGCGCTAGACAATTCGAACCATTGACAGAAATCACGCCCTCATTGATGGCGTCAACGTGCTTTTGGTGTCGCCATTTTTCCTTTTTTTATGTTGTTATAGGCTTGCGTTTGGCCGCAACTCACCTGATCTTAAGTGACGATGCGGCCTAAGGTGGAGCACGCTTGCCTAGGATAAACCGCATCACTCTTGCCTTGAAGATACCCTTTGTAAGTATTTAGGTATATGTAGGGTAGTAAGACTACTGTCGATGCATGGGAGAGTAGCTCTAAACATACCCAATCCGTGTATTGCTTGGTCCGTGCCATAAAGTGGTCCATCCACCCGCCTAGACCCTTACAAGTGGCTGGTGCCAAGCTACGCCACACCTAAAACAATAGAAGTAGTAGTACAGTTATAAGTGTATAATTAGCCCTTAAATTTGCAAGATTCTACTTATATAAAACAAAGTCGTGTTAGTTACACCATTTATAACTCGGGAGAATGGGTGGACCAATTTTCATGATTTTTGATTTGTTGAATTTTTCTACGTCTCGAATAGAAGAATAACTATTAAAAGAATCATGGCGAGATTCATACATTCATTTGTATGAAAAATAATTTAGAGGGTTTCAAATATTTTCCAATGTAGAGAATACCTACATTACCAGGAGTAGATTGATATATTTACCAAATTTTTAAACCCCCGCATAATTAAAATATTTCCGAATGAAAATTACAGTTTTTCGTTGCATTTTGTTGCCCATTTTGTATTTATAAAAAAAAGTGATAAGTGACATTAACGGATCTATTCAAACTGACAGACAAGTGACGTTAACCGTTGTTTACAATGGCGGAGTTGAAAAAGTACATTGATTAATCATTAGTCATTACTTGTGACATTATTTACCATAAAATGATGCAATTTCAGTGTAAGATCTGCGAAACGGCGTTTCATTCTGAAATAATGAGCTCTTAAACTATTCACTTTTAACATCCATTTTTATTGCGGGGTTTTAAAAATATTGTAAATGCCTGAAGGCACTCTTTAGGTACTCAAGAGTATAAAAATTAGAATTTCAAGTTCTCTAAACATTTAAAATATTTGTTTTGTACAAATCTTGTCATGATCCTTTAAGATAAATATGGCTAGATAAGTTTTTATGTAAGATTGGTATTTTTTTTTTATTTGGGAAAATATACAGTAACACATTACAATGTTGTGGTAAAGACCTTAAAACTAAGATTTTCCACATATAAGAAAAGTTAAACGAACACAAACGGTGTGCGATATAAATAATAGGTAGAGAAGGTAGATACGTAGAGTACCTAGTGGGTAAGTAGGAAGGTTGGTAGGGTAGTTAGGTAGATAGGGACAGGACAACGTCTGTCTGATCAGCTAGTAATATTTAAAAAGGAATGTTGTATGTGAATGTATTAAACACAACACAATTAAACTACGACATGAAGCCGCACCCATCTTAACATGGGGGACTTTCACCGATCTGCAAAAACACCCAGAATAGTATTAGTACTACCATGAACGCGACTGAGTAGAGATGCGCATCTTTTTCTAACGACAGCGACAACCCAAGATTTAAAATCTATGACCACCCCTGAGCGCCTATATTTTGATATAAAAAAAATTGGGATCCGTAATGAAGACTAAGACGCGGACAGAAGCTAGTCTATTAATACTAATATCATAAAGAAGAAAAAATTGTAACTTTGGATGTAATCTCTGGAAGTACCTACCTACTGGTCCCATTAAAAAAAATCTTTCATTGATAGCTACACTACTGCCGAATTTCATTGGATATGTTTCATGGTATACTTACCTTGCACGCAGAAAAAGACGGGGGCTGAACCTATAGCCCGACCGCTCAACTGAGACCGTTCCTGAGGTAGCTGCGCGGTGCGAGAGGGGTGTGGTGTCGTGACGCGAGTGATCACTGATACGTCAACATGTGACAACTGTCACCCCTCCCGCACCGCGCAGCTACCTCAGAAACGGTCACAGTTAAGCGGTCGGGCAATAGTAAATAATAATTTTAATAATAAGTACCATAAAATTATAAATACTTTTTCACACAGGAGGTGTGAAAAAAAATTTCGTCAAATTTTAATTTGGAACATAAAGTAGAAATCGCATACGAACATTTACGATAAGTACGAGTAGTAGGACTTACATACCTACTAATTCCATGCATTCACCATTAAGATCTGCACTAAAAAATAAATTGTTCGAAAATGTGTTTTTATTTCTCTCTTTTTATGTTATTAATCAATTAAATTAGTAGCACACCATGTTTTTAGGTTATAAATTATAAATTGTCAACTGAATGCTATCTTCTGAGATACAGGCCTCGCCTAGTTCAGAAGATAGAGTCAAAACCCTACGTTAACCTCCCTTTACCACCACAAATGATGTTGAATAAATTTAATATGTTGTAATCCTTGTTGTTAGCTGGTGAGAAATAAACTATTTTTATTTATTTATTTATTTATTTAAAATCAAACTGGCCACCACGAGTAGAATATAAATAAAAGAAAAATATAACTCAAATTAAAATACTTCGATTCTAATTTTATTGCTTTTTATTGTCTCGTAGATGGTGTGAAAAGTAGAGTATTCTTCTCGGGGATAAAGGTGCCTTCGTCTTGGGCGACCTAGAATCTCACGCTGCACTCAGGATTCTTGTCTTAACTCCAAAGTCTATAAAACTTTATTCTCTTTGTTTAACTCCCTCGCTTTGCTCGGGAGTTAACTCTAAGCTCCTTTGTTTTGCTCGGGATTCAATACGGCGCGGGCGCGGCGCCCGCTACATAAGACACTACTTTATCCCCTTAGTGCATAATCTACTACTAATAAATATAGTAGCCCAGTGTGCCCAGTGTTGGGAACAGGGTCCAAGCTAGATCAGAGCTCTAGAGAGAGAGACTAATATTATTATGATTACTTGAGGCAGCTGTCCGTTGAACATGCAGTAGGACACGTTGTCTAGGATGGCATCCATGCCCACCTCGCCGGCGAGCGCCCTGCGTAGTAGTGTTAGGGTGGTCCGCATCCTTAGGATTAGCCGGTTGAACCTACGGGAAACATTTTACAGAATAAATATTCATCATTCTATTAGAAATTATTGAAAAAGGAACCATTCACTGTCTTATTTTTTATCTGTGGGAAATTGTAGGTACCTCCCTATACCCTGTTCACAATAAGATTAGACATAAACACAAACCTTTTTTACAGTCCTTTCAACCGATTTTGACTTCTATTCCGTAGGCTTAATTAGAGGCAAAACTCTACACAAACAGCCAGACCCGGAACGACGATAGTCCCGTTCAACTATCGTTGTTCCGGGTCTGGCTGTTTGTATTGTATTATATTCTCAAACCAATAAAAAACTTTTTGTTAGTCTGAGATTATATTGTTGAAATAACTGCATTTTAGTGATCTTTTTTACGTGCACCTACTTATGTGGCTAATAGTTTTAAATTGCTTTGTGTTTATTATGTCATAACGAATTACATGATAACATTGAAATAATGATATCGTTATAACGATATTTTTATGTTATAATTAATGGTATATATGAATATCATCCCGATTTACTCTAAAATGAGTTTGCTAGATAATAATAACCTATTTATTAAAATAACGTTTACAAAAATGTACCTACATTTAGTCAGCAGAAGGAAAATTTCCCATACAAATATAATACCTAAAAATAAAGTAAAACTAAAATATTTATATTACTGGTGCAAGTTATGATGGGTCGGAATCAACAATGTTAGGTAGCGACCCGCCCGATCTAGGTTAATTGAAACCTGTGTTTCAGGCCATCACTTTGTATTTAATTTTAATTGGGCAGTGAAGTTTAAAGTATAAGTAATATTTAATAATCTATTAACAATTATGAGAAAAGCATATTAGTATCTATATTATTATCTAAAACTAAACCTATGTAAATCTTATATAAATATACATAAATAAATAGTTTTATCATTATGCCAAAACTTCTAGAAGTATTTCTGTGTCTGTGTAATTGAGAATCGCTAAATATTCAGATAATATTTTACTACATTCTTTACAACATACCTACACCATAGGAGTCTAGTAGCATAGAAGAGAGCCGAACTTTAGATACCTTTCCAACTCTTGCAGCAGTACGACAAGGGTCGGCGTGATGTTCATCTCGAACTGCTTGCGCACGCGCCAGATCTCGTAGAGCGCCGGCAGCTTGGATATCACGTCGTGAGCCGTGATGTCTATGAACTCCTCGCGACTCATAGCGCCTCCACTCTCGCCTGGTAAACAGTAGAAGTGTAAACTGACATTGGTTGGTTGACTGGTAAAGAATGCTTAGGGCATTAAGTCCGCCTTTGTAGGTACCTTTCTGAATATAGTATAAATCTATAACTACTAATATTATAAAGAGCCGCAGGCGGACGTGGGTGAAAACCGCATCGTGAGTTCTTAGCCTTACTCTGCCATCCGCAAGTGTGTGCGAGTACAGCTGATCAAAAATGGCAAGAAAGTAACAGCATTCGTGCCCCAGGATTGTTGTCTCAACCACATTGAAGAGAACGACGAAGTACTAATAGCAGACTTGGGTCGTAAGGGTCACGCTGTTGGTGACATTCCCGGAGTCAGGTTTAAGGTCGTGAAGGTGGCCAACGTCTCCCTCCTAGCCTTATACAAAGAAAAGAAGAAAATGCCAGGTTCGTAAGCGTGACTTACACTGTGTTATGTGACCTGCTGCTGAAAAGTTCGTGTTGTTTATAAGTAGGTATGTGTGTGAACTGATTTATTTATCAAACACCAAGTAGGTAGGCAAACAACAACTTGTCATATAGTGCCACATAAAGCTTTTAGTTTATGCTTGACACTCTGGATATTAACACTCAAGTCGCTAATGGGTCCAACGGACCCAGTCCTTCATATTTTGCTTGATAACTCTTTAAATTCGACGAATATGACGTTGCCGCTCTTAGTACCTTTTAACGATAGTGTAGCATAGCAAAAGACGACGTCGGTAGTCAGCACGCTGCAAGTGAGTTCTACGGATGTAAAAGGCGTGTGTGGGTCCAGCAAACCCGGCAGCGAGTACTTATGCTACAAGTTAGGACGCGACTCCCCAAGTATATAGTGTTAATTTACTTACTAACTAGTAATAAAAGAAGATTTTTTATCAAACTAATGTTACTCCTACGTGACAACAGTGATTAGTGACTTAATGTAGAGCGCTAATCGTAGTTTTAGTAAAACAAACAAACATATTGCCTTTCAAAAGATATCATTGAAAGAATGAAACAGGCTGTCACAGGTGCTGATTCCCTTGTTCACAAACTAAATTAAAATTAGGCATTTGGCATCTCTTACTGCCAGGCAGCTGAAGAAAAGGACGGCGACAGACAAGGACTAAGTTAGAGATGTCAAATTAGTTTTTCCCTTGAACTTCGCATTGTTTTTAATCAATACGTTTAGAAATTACAACTATAATTGTATGAACATTTTAGATCAACTTAAATTGACAGCTCTTATTAATATATGTATCTTTCTTGTTTTATTGGAGAGATAGAGAAATAAATAGATTAAAATTAATTTAGTTCGTGCACAACAGAATTGGCAGCACTATCTCACTATCTATGGGAGATATAAGAAAGATGTCACACATTTGTGACTTACAGAGACCGGCATTGGATTTACACTAAGCATACCGTTGCTGAGGCAGCTGCGCAGTGCGGGAGGGGTGACAGTTGTCACAAGTTGACGTATCAGTCAGCTCTCGCGTCACGTCACCACACCCCTTCCTCCCGCACCGCGGAGCTACCTCAGAAACGGTCTCTGTTAAGCGGTCGGGTTATAGTGCTCAGGGCGGCAAAATTCGGAGTGAGTTAGAAATATTTTCTGCGGGTTATCCAAAAAGCTTTTTTTTTATCTTCCAATAATGAATATTAAAAAAATTTAACTCATTACCTATAGGTACATTATTCGAAAAAAATTAACACAACCATTGCATTTAATTTTAAATCATAAAAACAAATGATTTTGAATTAGTGCCCAGGGGCGGGCGCTAAGTTTGAATCCGGCATTGACAGAGAAAACTCTTTCTAAGACTCATCCCCGGTTTCCTGAATTAAAAAAATAATATGACCAATTGTCAATCGCTCATAAGTAGCACTGCTGATTGGTTGTTAATAATTTAGTCAAACAATCACATCAGCGTACGCACGTTGACAATTTGTCGGTTCAATTTTTGGTTCGAGAAACTGGGGTGTCAGTGTGCCATAAGTATCAATAGCTGATATCGAATAAGTATTTTTACTAAACTTACCTTTGACGATCCCTAGGAGCATTGAAAAAACAAATAATTCAAATTAAGGTTACATAAAATCAAAACATGATTGGTTGGACATTATCAACACAATTTTCCATACTTACGGTCCCATACACTCGCTAAAGCAGCGTGGAAAAAGAAAAATAATATAATTTAGTAGAAAAAAAATCAATTAAATTCGAATTTGCTCTAATTTCCAATTAAGTTTTCAATTAAATTTATTTCTAAGATCACTTTGTATGGTACAAAGTGATCTTAGAAATAAATATGGCACAAAATATGGTATAATAATTATATACGTATACGTAAAAAGAAAAAAGCTTATAAAACTAAAAAACTATTATAAATAAGGCATCAAAAAATTCCTCCACATCGCCGTTAGCTGGGAATGTGCCTAAGCAGATACTGGCTGTATTGGCACGTTGGTGGCAATGCTTAAACGTTGGAAGGCAATGCTTAAAACGTAAGGAAAGGAAAGGAAATATCCAAAAGGTTGGTTGACACTTCCCGTCATCCAAGAGCTGGTTTTTATCTCGGGCATAGGTTAAGTATAATAACTAAATATGAAAAAAAGTATGTAATTATTATAAATTTGAAAATCTGATTTTAAGTCTCTATTAAGTATAAGTTAGAAATGTGTTTGTGTGTGTGTGTTTGTTTGTGTGACTGTGTTTGTGTTTTCAAGGCTGATGTACAGACGCCAGCACATCAAACCATACCTAACTGTCAAATTTTCCCAATTAAATATGAACCTTATGCTTTTGTAATAAAGTTGAAAATCTATCGAAGAAATTTTACAGATTGTCGTAGCTTGATGTGCTGGCCTCTGTACAACCGTCAGTAATTGCAAGAGGAACGATAAAAAAAGAGATAAATGTAACACATTTGACATATTGCGTATATTTATTTCGATGAATGCGAGTCGCACGGGACCGGTCAATGTGGCGACACTTGGGGGAGGTCCATGTCCAGCAGTGGACGTCTTTCGGCTGAAATGATGATGACGATGATGATATTTAATTGAGTGTCAGTTGAGAGGAGTGCTAGTGACTATTGACTACCCTGGCTACTGTTACTTACTTGTTTGCGGCTGCAGTTCTATGAGGTGTCCCCACATCTCTCGCACAGCCTGACTGAAGTAGCCAATCTCAGCATTCGGGTGCAGACCAAACACTTCGGGACTGTTCGCCAGTGGCAATGTGTCGATGAATGCTGTAGGAATTTTAAGATAATAAGTCACCCAATATTATGTGTGATATGATACTGGACACACTGTCTAAAATTTTGTCATCATTCCCTGCTTCTTGAAGGCTAGCTCAATATGATCTGTTGTGTAATTGCATGTCAAATAATTTTGACTGTAGACAGTTGAATCATATATATAACAATAAAAGTAATATCAACATTTTGTGTATAATAATAAGGTTCATATCCGTACCGATATACTCGTCCCTCTCTCCGTCCGGAGGGATGACGTAGTCGAACACGCTGTCATTGTAGAAATGGAAGGGTTGAAACTTGTCGAACAGGAAGTCTCCAAGATACTCCTCCATGTAGGTTTTGACTACGCGGCGGTCGTAGTCGTCGATGACACGCCCTCCGTACATCACCTGCGAATGAGGTGGGTCAGATTAATTATTTATAGCAAAAAATCCTTTTGTTTGTGATAAACCAGAAAATGTCAAACACCTCCTTACGGAGTGTAGTCGCAATAATTTTGAAAGGCAACATTTATGTAAAAAAAATAAATTAAATGCAATGATTTAGGAAAATTTCAATGTTGTCTGGCTTACCCTGCAAGCAATAAAGCTAAGCTTATTTATAAATTTATATTTAATAGTGTTAGGAAAATGTTGTAAGAAACTTGCATAAGGATATGATGGGGCTGCCATGACCTGCTAATAGTTACAAGTCCCTAATAAAAAGAGAGAAAAAAAAATCCTAGCTAGCCATTTCCAACATCATTGGGGTCAGCTTCCAGTATAACCGCATGCAGCTGAATACCAGTGTTTTACATGGAGGAACTGCCTATCGGAACCCCACAGCCCAATTACTGGGTAACACGATACCCCTTGGTAAGACTGGTTGTCAGACTTTCTGTCTTCTGACTCCCCATAACAACTGCCAAAGACCTAATCGTACAAATGACAGCCGAGACCAACAGCTTTACGTGCTTTCCGAGGCACGGAGGGAACTCGGTATGAAAAGCGATCCCCCCGATCGCAGTGAGGTTGTTAAGACGGAAGCCGCTGATGCCCCACATCCGAATTTTGCCTTAGTCGCCTTCTGCGGTTTTTGGTTTTCAACCGACTTCAAAAAGAAGGAGGTTCTCAATTCGACTGTTTACTTAGAAACCGATAGGTTTTTATGAATAAAATAAAATACAATTTATAGAGAATAAACAGTTCAATGATTTCATAAAATTTCATTTGAAAGCCCCCATTGGTTTCTAAGAAATCTGCAACTATTCCCGACGACATGGATACTTATCTCTTTTGCGTACTGTACCTATATATTTTTTTTATATATTTGTAACGCGATTTTCCCGGCAAACGTGAATCGATTTTGAAAATTCTGTTTCTTATGGATAGGGCATGCCTCAGAGGTGGTCCCATATAATTTTTTTCGAAATTGATTCACTACTTATTGAAAAATGAACTAAATCCCAAAAAAATCCACATAGACGACGTTTTAGTTTCTTCAATCTTTGGAGTAGGTTCTTTAGTTTTAACTGTGTTGCCGGTTCTTAATGAATTTGTGTGATAAGAAGGTACTAAAAAGTGATAAATAAAAAACATTTAATAATATATAGCCATAGTCAATTTTTTTTTTGTAGGTTGGCTCTGCCGTTGCTTCCCCCCTGCCCGCGATGCCTAAAGGTAGCATTCCGTTCTTAGCGACCGCGACCCGCGACGGCGACAAGACGACCACGCGACGATGGTCGCCTGTCGCGGGGCGACCACTAGCTTTCCGATGTCAGCGACCGCGACGTCACCCGCCAGGCCCGCCACTCTTCCCGCAGTTTTTATAGGTGACGGTTGTGTTCTATTGCAGTACGTTATGTCGGACAATATATCCGCAGCTAGAAAGAGAGTTATTCAGCAGCTATTGGAGGATAAAGAAGAACATGATATTCTTATTACGTTATTATATTTAATATTTTGATGTGCTTCTCGCCTGCGTCGCGCGACGGCACTGCCTCCAACGCGACCGGGTCGCTTGCACCACGCGGTTCTCTGGCCACGCCCACCGGTCGCGGCATTTGTTTAGTGCTCCATACAAATTCATACCAAGCAGTAGGTCGCGCGACCCAGTCGCGGACGCGCGTCGCAGTCGCGCGTCGCGGTCGCTAAGAACGAAATGCTACCATAAGATAGTAAGCTGGAGCACTAAGGCGCGCCGCCGCCGGTACGCTCAACTAGGGGTGACCGGACACAAAGTCGCAGGTATTGGTTGTTTACACAACAACCGTAGTACAAAAATATTTTCAATACTTATTTGCTCTTTAAGTGGCTCTTATTGCACCGCCTTTTAGTTCAATATTACACACAATACATGCCTTTTATTATTTTTGCTATACATTTTTTATTTATTGCTTCACCTGTCTGTAACTAACTTTGTAAATCTTGGATGTCGAATTTGACCAAATTCTAAGTTACCTATCGACACAGTTTATATGTTAGTAGCGACATGCCCCGCCTCCTCCGAAACACTGTTCCTCACATCTTGCTGCGTCAAACTTCCTCTAGAAACTGATTATAGTTCAAGCGGAGCGTAGACACGCGCACACACGTACGTATTTGTACAATCTGTTATTTTAGTAGTAGTGTAGGTAACTTTGTATGTATGGAGATAGTTTTGTATGGAGTGTCGTAGGTTTGTTATTGGTTTGAAACTCCATGTACGGAACAACTTATCCTAGTCGTGTTTGGGCCTGTTAGAATTGTCACAAGTTAATCTTGGTTAATTATAGGAATAGCCAATAAAAACGTGTTAAAAATAATACAATATTACGTAATACAAATTATAACAATATACAGTTTGGCTCTTTTACTGGAAGCGGACAGACGTGTATCGCATCGCGCTGTGTTTATTGACGTTTTTGTGATTCGTAGTGCTGTGATTGGTTGTTTTTGCTATTTTCGATTCCTTGTTACTCTTGTGGTGTTGTTACCTGTGGTCTACGCCCATTGGGAGGAGTTTGAGCAGGATAGAACATTTTTGTCGGCTCCTACATTGAATGTGTGATCAAATAAATTCGAAAAACTCATTTAAATAAACGAAAAAAGTTTTGCATTTGGTTGGGCTCGAACTTGCGTCGCTCGAGCGTTGGAGGCCGCGCGTTTGCACACCCGGCTAAGTGAACATCTGGCCGCACGCACGAATTAGCCAAGCACTATCGACTGTAAGGAGGTCCACTTATTATTTAACTTGTCTTGTATAATAATTACGCAGAGCAGCAATGCCTCGCACTATACGATCACCACCCCAGAATTCCACCATCGCGTTATCTGAAACTCGCTCAGAGCCTGATTTGTCCTCTGCCACATCTGTACCTGATTTGAAAACTGGTGATAAAATGGATAACGTCACAACACGGCAGAGCAAGAAACGCTTCAGAGGTGATGACGACTGCACGGAGACTGACAGATTCGAAGAATTGAAGAATATGTTGCAGTCTTGGAAAAATGATCAAGATGTTGTCCTCAACAAAATAGTCGCAGAGGTTTCTGAATTAAAAAAACAAAATCTCAATATCCAGAAGTCATATTCTGAGATTGAAAAATCAATTCAATCATTCAATTTGAGCTATGAGGACATGAAGTCTCGTCTGGAATGTCTGGAAGTTGAACATAAAGAGACTGTAAAACGCTTGAATGACGTGTCTAATAGTGTGAATACACAAGCTGTGGCTAAACTTGAGGCTAAGATTGAGGCAATGGAGCAACAGGCACGTTCATGTAACATTGAAATCTGTAATTTACCGGAAAAGAGAACCGAAAATTTGTTCGCCATCTTGGATTCCATAGGCTCCGCTATTAACATACCTGTGTCTCATAATGACATCATATCGATACATAGAGTACCACGCGGGCAACAACACGATAATAAACCTAAAAACATTATAATCAAGTTTAGAACACGTATTATACCTATAGGGCCTAAAGTCTGATCAGCTAGGAATCTCTGGTGCCCCGGTACAAGTTTATTTTAATGAACATTTAACCCTAAATAATAAAGCGTTATTTCGAGAAGCTAAGAAGATTGCCAATGAAATTGGTTTTAAATACGTTTGGATCAAGAATGGGACAGTACTTGTGCGGGAGCGGGATGGATTGTCAGCATTTGCTATTCGTTCTAGGGAGGATATTAAAAGGATTGTCATCAGTGAGAAGAAGTGTACTGAAAACCCAGATTCATAGCTATACCTATGTTCTCACAGTTTGTTTGCATGACTATATTAAGCTTCGTCTTTGTTCCTTTATTATATGTTTATTTGATAGATTTATAAGTTTGGTTATTGAGTATGTCAGTCTCAAATATTATTTTTACCTCTTGCCTACCTGCTTACGCCATTGGTTGTCATTGCTTAAATTAAAAAAAATCTTGCTTTTTATTCTCGGTTTTCTATGTTACAAACGATTTATTTTTCTTGTGCCATATAAATATTTAAGTCTAGTATTGTATATAATGACCGTGCCTTCTCTGTGTGAGAACGGGCCTTTGCCCTGTGGTGGGACAATTATAGGCTGGTTTTATTATTATTATATTAATATTATATTATTATTGGTAACTACATTGAAGTACAACAAGAAACACTGTAGCAAACTTAAACTAATTTGTAATTCTAGCTTATCTGTAACTTATCATATAATGGTTGTAGACATCGGGTTTAAGTATTATCTATTGGGCGGTAAGCGTTACATAATACAGATTTGTTATATTAATGTTATTAATGGCTACTAATAATATTACGTTTTATTATCAGAATTGTAGAGGAACTCGTACAAAGTTGCAAACGCTCTATATGAACATATTGAGTAACTCGTATGACGTTATTGTTCTGACCGAAACTTGGCTTATTCCTGATATCCGTGATAGTGAATTTATTGATGATCGCTATGTTGTCTTTAGATGTGACCGCGATCGTGTCGCGACGAACAAAAAAGATGGAGGTGGTGTGCTGATTGCTGTGCTTCGTGAATTGCGTGCGACAATATTAACAACTCGATTATTTAACTCTGAAATTGAACAAGTATTAGTACAGATGCCTGCCACCCAGCAGCACACACGTCATATCATTGGTGTCGTGTATATACCTCCAGCGTCTAGTGCTGAAGTATATGAGCAATACTTAGACATGCTGCAAGACTTAGCTAATAATCCCAATTGCAATACATATCATTTTTTTGGTGACTATAACTTACCTGAGATTGACTGGGTGCAGCAAGGCAACCATGCCACTGCGCGTCACATGGACTCTATGGGACGTATATTACTTAATTTTATAAATATAATAAATGGTTTTCAATTTCACTACACAAAAAATAGTACAGGTCGAGTACTGGACTTGGTAATCTCTAACGCGGACCCTCAAATAGTGCCTTGCCATATCTTATTGACTCCCGACAGCCTCCACCCTCCTTTTTCTATTTTAACTCACCTAGATGTGCATTTCAAACCAATGAAATGCCATCCGGCTCGCAGGTATAACTTTTTCAAAGCAAACTACGATTGCATTAAACATGACTTGGGCAATGTTGATTGGGAAGAGTCACTCTCTCGTTATTCTTATGAGACGGCTGTTGATCTTTTTTATGAAATTATATATAGAGTTATCAGGTCACATATTCCATTATCTTATACCAAAACCACAAAATTTCCGATCTGGTTTACACCCTCTCTAATAAAAATATTTAAAACTAAAGAACATGCTTGGATTAAGTGGAAGAATTATGGTAATCACTCTGATTATGTGCATTTTTCAAATTATCGCAAATTGTTTCATAGTGAGACCGCGAAATGTTATAACAGATATATGCCATCAGTCGAAGACAGTATTCCTAAATCTGTTAAGTATTTTTGGTCGTATGTGTCTTCCAAGAAAGGGAAAGCTAAGTACCCTGCTAATATGTTTTACAAAAATGCTTCTTCTGATGACCCCAAGGAAATATGCAATTTATTTTCAGCCTACTTTTGCTCGGTATATGAACCCTCTACCTTTGACCCAGGCCAATGGCAACCGTCTAATTGCTATGAAGATAATTCGCCATGTATCTCTGACATTTACTTGCCAAAGGAATCAATACGTACAGCATTGAACTCGCTAGATTCTTCTAAAGGAGCTGGACCAGATGGCATACCACCTTCCTTCTTCATAAGAACATCTGCTCAATTGTCTTCCGCATTACATATAATTTTTAATAAATGTTTGAAGGAAGGGGTCTTTCCCACTGTTTGGAAACGAGCCTCTATCACCCCTGTGTTCAAAAGTGGCGATAAAAGTAATGTCGAGAATTACCGGCCCATTTCTATTCTATCCACCTTGTCGAAGGTTTTTGAACGTCTGGTTCACAGTGCGCTATATCCTCATATCCGTCATCTTATCATACCCGAACAACATGGTTTTGTCAAACGTCGCTCTACCACCACTTACTTTGACTACACACCTTATGACTTTTGTGAACTATCTCTTTGAAAATATGGACCGCCGGGTACAGGTTGACGCTGTTTACACAGATTTTCAGAAGGCCTTTGACAAGGTGGATCACACCCTGCTTATGGAAAAAATTGCCTTTAATGGTATACGCGGTAATTTGCTCAGATGGTTTGCATCATATATTTTCAATAGAACTCAGAAGATTGTCATTAATGGGCATGAATCTGAGTCTATAGTTGTTAAATCCGGAGTTCCTCAGGGATCAGTATTAGGACCCTTTCTTTTTGTATTGTTCATTAATGACATTAAATATTGTTTTGTCAACTCACATTTCTTGATGTATGCAGACGATATGAAAATTTATAACACCTGTAAAAACATTCGTGACTGCTATAATTTACAACAAGACCTTGATAGATTTTATGAATACTGCCTCAAAAATAAACTCTTTCTTAGTCTTCCTAAATGTTACACAATTTCTTTTACCAAAAATATAAATCTGATCAAATTTAATTACTCAATAAATAATATAAGTCTTAATGAAGTTCAATCTGTCCGCGATTTGGGAGTTACCCTTGACTCTCGTCTGCATTTTGATGTTCATATTGACAATATAGTTAAAAAAGCCTTTCAGATGTATGGACTAGTGATGAGATTTTCAAGTAACTTTGTGCGACCCTCTACATTCTTAACATTATATAAATGCCTAATTCGGCCGCAATTAGAGTACGCCGTCCAAATTTGGGATCCTCTATACGATAAGTACAAAGATAGGCTAGAAATTGTTCAGAGAAAGTATCTACGTTCTATGAATTACAAATGTCATCGCCCTAAAGTCTCCTATAACCAATTACTGACACATTATAATGTCCTAAGTTTGGAATCTAGACGATTACTTCTGGGTGTAATGATGCTGCATGGTATATGTAATAATAGATTCGACTGCATTCCTTTATCCAATAGTCTAAATTATATAGTACCTAGATCTGTTATGCTTCGTGGGGTACGTGTGCCTCGACTATTTCACACAAACTCGTGCAGGACTAACGCTGGTGTACGCGTGCCTCTTCGTCACCTCGTTGATGCATATAACACTCACTTTATGGAGCTCGACATATTTGCTCTTTCCAAACATTGTTTTAAGGCAAGAGCAGTAGAGTTATTAACTTCATAAATAGAATCTTTCATATATTTTTTTTAAATTTCTCTCATCTTAACAGTCTTTTATGATGCATACTGTATGTCTGTTTTCTATTAACTTCTTTTTTTTGTTAATTCGTGGACAATGGTGTGGGTTACATGTGTAGTAACATAAATATGGAACAGATTATGTAAGATAACTATATTTCTAAGTATCGTGCTAATTTAAGAATTTTTAGTTAAGCTTGGCATGTAACTGTTTTTTGTCCCTAACAAATAAAATAAAAATAAAAATAAAATAACATAAAATACCTAGGTTACTAACATAACATACTAAGGTTAAAGAAATAAACTATTTTATTTTTTTATACCTCTCCAAATAGATACTTGAGCGTCGCCCAGGGTGTGGGTCCCTTCACTGCAAAGCATCTGTCCAGATAACACTGTAGGATCTGCATGCTCACCGCGAAGTCAGACTCGGAAAAGTCGTACGATATGTTCCAGCCGATCTTGTCGTACTTGCGACGCTCCTGGGAAATATTTTATGATGATAAGAAAGTAAGAAAATAAAAACATTTTTGAAAAAAGAGAACCGCCTTATAAAAAAAACTAAAAAGTGATAAATAACTTTAGCACAGAACACACATGACTTTAGTTTCGAAAGTCCGTGGCTTTGTTTTGTTTGATGTTTTGTATTGCCACCAACTTCCGAAACTAAACTCATTTCAAAAAAGTTTTTAGTTTACACTTTTTAGTGCCTTATCACCCAAATCCATTAAGGAACGGCAACACAGTTAAAACAGAGATTGAAAGTTCTCCAAAGATGGAAAGATGGAAGAAACGAAAACGTCTTCTCGGTTTCTGTTGTTTTTTTCAAAAAGCACTGAATAAATTTCTGTTTGTTGTATACTAAACCTTCTCCAGAATGTAACAAACACTTTTTTGAAAACCGCATCAATATCGGTTCAGCCAAACGGGAGATAATCGCGGACAAACATAGAAACATACATACATACAAACATACGGGTCGAACTGAGAACCTCCTTTTTTTTAAGGTCGGTTAAAAAGCATTTATTAGCCCGCCTGGACAAAACACACAAAAATAACATGGTTCAATTGTAATAATAACTGATAAAAAGTAAACATAAAGAGAACAATAATAATAAAAAAACGAAACGAAATTGGTCCTGTACGAGGCCAAAAGGCTCCTATCTCAGCATGACATGATAACTTTATTGAAAGTTTAATATTAATACTACTCCTATGTCCATATTATTTTAGTTTTAGCTGATCCGTTCTCGGAAATGGCGAAAATATTTTATTATTTCTTGTATCTATGTACAGACGCCAGTACATCAAGCCGTACCAAACTGTCACATTTTCCAAATTGAATATGAACCTTATGTTTTTGCAATAAAGTAGAAAATCTATCAAATAATTTTTTGACAGATTGTTGGAGCTTGATGTGCTGGCGTACGTGTACGTAGGTTTCTTCATACCATCAAAGTATTTGAATAGATTTTGATTAATGAGGTGTCTACCTAAATCGAGCGATGAGTATTTTTTTTGGTCAGTCTTTGATTTTGTGGACAGCAGTTCGCAGCACCTAAACGAACTAACACGCTGTCAAAGCCATGTTAACGGCTGCCCAAAAACTATAGACAACCAAATCACTTGAAAACAGGTTACGGGCCTGTTTTATTTATTTATTTATACTTCATGCACAAAGGTACAAAGGCGGACTTTGGTATTCTCTACCAGTATAGTAAAATGATATAAATAGGTAAACAACATAATACAAAAATATATTACATAATATAATATCATTATCGTCATATCAGCCTATTGCCGTCCACTGCTGAACGTAGGCCTCCAACGGAGATCGCCAACCAACCCGGTCTACTATAATATACCTATATAAATATACCACGAGATATGTGATCAAGATATATTATGTGAAAAGATTTGCCAAATATTTTGATAGGAACATATTTGAAAGTGGTGAAATAGGCCTTAAGTTTAACAGGCTTTAAGAAAAACTAGGCGTAAGTTACCTCGCGGTGCATGCGCGAGCGAATCCCGTGCCCCCATAGCCCATAGGTCAGTCGAGGATCACCGTGGTGATTTAAGCCGGCAAGAGTTCGGTACACCCCCCGTCTTTCCCGAACGGGCAACAGTCCATGAGGATTTCTCCACATTAAGCAAAAAAAAAAGGCGTAAGTTACCTGCACGACGGCGTGGAAGAAGGCGAGCACATAAGTCAGTTTCTTGAACTGAGGGTGGAAGCACTCTTCGAGGGCGCGGCTACGCATCTTGAAGTACGTGTTGCGGAGGTTCAGCTTAAGGCCGTTAGGGGGCTCTGTTACCACTGTAGGGGAAATTTTATGATGAAAATGTAATACTTACAGCAAACAAAAATATTGTCCATGCTGAGATAAAAGAAGTATAAGAGCTCTACGAGAGAGAATTAAGCTGAGGCTCTTACACTTTTCTACTCCATTTTACTATACTGACTTAGTCGATTACAAGGTCATCATCTATTTAGACTCTGACACTCTGTCCACTGGTTTAATCGTTTTTTGACAGCTGCAACTAGTGAACAATATTTATGATTTTTGTAAAAACTGATACGCATACCTGTATTATAATATCTGTAAGAGGTCATAAATAAGATAATCCAACAAGATTAAGCAGTTTATATATTTATTTTATAACACATTTTAAAGTAACAAGGTAATCGGGAATAATTACATTATAAGGCAGCTTTCAAAAAACCAATAACCCAATGGACAGGGTATAGGTATTAGATATTAGAACAAAGTTCCTCAACGCAGCTTGCGGTAGGGGAGATTCATGAGAAAATGTAACTCTTTTTCTCAGTGTATCTTTCTATGGGCAGGTCCTTTTAGCGTGTCTGTGTGTGTGTATAAAAAATGCGTTGACGGAGTTCCCCTGACCGCACACGTTTTTGTTTTTACTATGCATACATTTGTCTCTTGCAGTTACGCTGTCACTTCACATGGCGTATTTGTGCAAATATTCGCCTTATTTGGATAAAACAAAATCGACTTTATTCCAATAACAATAGGGTTAATAAAAGGCAAATATTTGTTCAAATACGCCATGTGAAGTGCCATCGTTATATTATTTATTATGTTCCATTTCTGATCCTCACCACCAAAGTGCAACGACCGCGTGACACCCTACATAGACCTCCTCCATAAAGTAGGAACAAATAACAAAGTTAACTCTACCTTTAAGAGACCTCTGTAATATTCCAATAGGGAAGGTTGGCGTGGGGTCAGTGGTCAGCCAGAGCCGGTACTCAGGGTGCGGCTTCGTCATCATCTCCAGTTGCTTCTCCAGCTCTCGTAGGAACGAGACTAGGAGGTGACAGTTCTGAAGGATCAGCCACTGGCCGTGGGAGATTGCACCCTCGAGCAGAGTTAAGGCTACCTGGTGATTTAAAATATTGATTACACTTAATTTTGTAGTTATAGAAAACATGTACATTCTAGTCTGTGTTCGAATATAGTACTACTGAAATTAAAAAAAAAAGTTATGCTGTGACTGAATCTACTTATATAGAAATGAGTCAGTTTCATCGCATATAAAAGTAACTTAGATACTAAATACAAAAAGAATAGGACAGATTTTCACTGCCCACAGCTGGTTTTTAAGGCCAAATTGTTAAGAAAATGTAGTTTATTTTTAAAACCATGAGCTGTTCTATACCTAACGAAATTTTCGGTACCTACTGTACTTTTGTATGGTACAGTTGTGTAATTAAAATTTTGTAACTGATTATTTAATGTGACTGAGCATCTATATTGATTTTATGTTAATGAGCCTGTGACACTTGAAATAAATGATTATGATTATTATTAAACATCTAACAAAAAATGATGTACCTAAATATGTCATATTTTTTTAGATGTTTTTATGTGCCTAACATTGAACATCTAACAAAATATGACGTGTTAGAATACATAAAACAGTGGCGCAGAAGACCCGGCTTAATAAACACATTCATTTTTTCAGACCTATATACATAATAATAAGTTCACTACAGATGTGAAATGGGATGAAAGTTCACCTGTAAATTCACCGAGGGAGATTTTTTACAGAAAAGACCGGCTTGTACTGTATAATATACGCCATGTTTTCCTTACCCCTTCCTGTCCCTGCCCAAGCGACAAGTACTTGAACTTGCCACCGCCGAAGCCGTATCGGTCAGCAAGCTTCATCAGGTCAGCCGTGGGATCCGAACCGGGGCTCAAAATGAATACCACGGGCGTGTAAGGAGTTGTTTGATCGAATATCATATCCAAGCTGAAAAAAGTTTTCATGTTCATAGTATAGCACCATTCGTTACGATTAAGGTTATTATATTACGCTTTATTAGTTACTAACTTCTGGTTTCTTCTCTCCCGCGTGGAAGTGATATACGCACTTTCTACATTTGTTTAACATTATATTATAATAATATTTAGCCTGTACTATCCCACTGCAGGACAAAGGGCTTCCTCCATTCCTTCCATCGGTCTCGACTTGTCGCTATGTCTTGCCAATCCTTAAGGAAGCCATTAAAGTCGTCCCGCCATCTCTTTCGTGGTCTACTGCGGCCCCGTCTCGCTATTTCAGGACACCAATATTGGATTTACAGGCCCATAGGTCGATCGGCATGCGGCAAACATGCACAGCATGCATCTCCATGTAGCAACCATCTTCTGTATCATGGGTGGGATTACAAAATCATACGCGGAAACAACTACCCGAAACAAGTATGATTTGATCCATGCGGGAACCGCAAGCGCAACGGTTAATACAGATGTTTTTAAAAAAATACTAGATTTTTTTTTTTTAAACATCTGAACCTACCTACTGGCCGACCTCTGCGCAAACTTTTCACTTGAACGAAGAATGCGTGCAGACCACAGATATGGATAGACCTAGATAACGCAAGTATCACGATCTGTATGAAAACCAAGCGTGCCATTTTTTGGACGTCACAATGTACTACGAATGTTTTGTTTTTCCTAAATTTGGTATTACCAGGTATTACTGAGGGTATTAGATTAAAAATAATTGTTTTTTTTTAATTAATTACGCATAATATTAATCACAAAATGACTTACCCAGCTTACGATTTTTTATCGTAAGTTGGGCACGAAAATAGGCACGCGAAGTAGTTGCTCTTGCGTTATCTAGGTCTATCAATATCTGTGGTGCAGACCTTTTGAAGTGTGTCCTTACCTGATGACCGGCGGAGTAATAAACTCCTCTCCCATGGTGACAGTGATGTAGTCGGTGAGCGCGCGGTAGATACGGTCGACGCGGAAGCAGCGCAGGAGCATCAGTAGCTCGAAGGGACTGAGTATATCGCGGTACTTGCCCGGGATTACATTGGACTCGGGAGTGTCGCTGTCGAACCACTGCGCATACGCATATGAAGAACAACAAAAAATATTATCGTCAAATTATCTATTTGTGTGTACAGTCACGAGCATAATTATGTATACACATTGCAAAATTCAGAAGCAATTTTCTCGTGAAATAACTATTTCAACTTATAGACAAAATCTATTTTATAGTAGTTTGGGATCAAAAATACCCTATTCGTAACCCCATAACATTTCAATCAATAGTTTAGGAAAAAATCAGTTTAAAATGAGCTCATGTATACATGTTTTTGCTCGTAACCGTACATAAAGGATATATTCCTTTTAGTATCTATTAAAGTGTCAAGAGTCAAATCTTATCGCGAGTAGTAGCAAAAATAATACTGTGAAATTCTGGACCACTGCAGGGTATACGACACTTTTTTAAACAATCGATTGTCATGATAGCTCACTGCGTATTATGGGCAGTAATTGCCTTCCAGGCTTCTTTAAGACACGTACGGATAACGTCATCAACTTTTTGAATGCGTGAGAGGTGCCCAGTTTATGACGATATCTGCACTTACATCATGTTTAGAACCTGAAATGCTTTTGTGTGAAATTCAGAGATAAGTAACCGGCATCTTTTAAACATGGAGTTTTCTTAGAAACCGACACATGGCTTCGAATTAAATTAAAATAAATTCATGAACTGTTTATTTTACATTAATTAAAACTTCAACTATATCGGACGATTCTTGCTACTTATCTCTTGTTGACTGTACCTACTTATTTATGTAATGGTTAACACGTACCTCCCGCCACTCGGCTGGTCTAAAAGTGATGTTATCAGGCAAATCAGCAAATACCGGGAAGTCCTGACTCAACTTCATTACGTCTTGCCAACCCTATACAAATAATACTTTATAGTTTAATAACAGCTCAATGCTTAGTTTTGCCAGAACGAGCCAATTCACAATTTCTCAATGATTCAATTAATACGTCAAACTAATTCAGTATGTTACGTATACCTATGTTACATTTTAATCTAGCAAAAACAGATTAATGTAGTGTAGGTGCCTAATTCCAAAAATAGGAGAGATTTTGACGTGTCTTGGTTCGTTTTGGTAGAATTAATAAGAGTCATGCCTGACTGATTAATTGATGCTGTTTGCCGATGACATTGTGCCGTTTGCTCAGAGTGGCCTAGAAGTTCAGAGCAGATTGGAAGTGTGGTGGTAAAGATTGGAAAAGTGTTGGCTTGAAATTGAGCAGAACCAAAACGGAGTACAGTTGCCCCCCAGTTAACCGACAAACGTTTTGCAGGGCAGTGTCGGACTTTCGAATTTGTCGCATTATAGAGTACTGCCAAAGACCAGTCCTAGTCCAGTCCTAGGTCCAGACTTTTTTGACAAAGAGTCCCTTGCTAACCGACAAATTACAGATAAAAATGATAGGTACAAGTTGCAACCTGTTCAATCATGCATTACCTAGATTAGTGAAGATTTCCCAAAATAATGTTTGTGTACCTACATTAAACAGTGATAGGCATGCCTGATTAGACAGGGGCCGGATTACCGGGGGTCCACTGTATTTGTTTTACGATTTCGGCCATCTTCTAGTCCTGTGCCATTATCTCATACCGACTTGCTCGAACTTTCAGTACCTCGGGACGTTTGTCTAAGGGGATGGCGAAATAGACCAAGACGTAACGCACCGAATAAACACAGGATGGAAGAAATGGCAACAGGTCACTTGAACGACTTGCGACACACAGATGACCCTCAAGGGGAAAATCTACAAATCCGTGATAAGACCTGTCGTACTGTATATCTGTATGGATCGAAATTTTGAGCCGTGAAGAAGACGAATGAAAAAGGATTGCATGTAGCGGAAACGGAAATGTTGAGATGAAAGTTTAGAGTGACCAGAATGGATATTATCTTAGGTCAGAAATTAGTACCTAAAGAAAGTTTGAAAGTGGCGCCAGTCAGAAAAGTTGAAAGGGAATTGTTTGTGTTAGTATAGTATAGGCATGTGAAGAGAAGGGATGTAATTCATGTGACCAAAAAAGTTATGAATATAAATGTGGCTGCATTGAGAGGGAGAGGAAAACCAAAGAAAAGATGGATGGATTGTGTGAAAAATTATATAAAACAAAAGGGAGAAAGGAGTGAAAGACTGATGGACGGAGTGTAAGAAGAAAACGTGTTGCGCCGATCCCATGTAATATACGACAGGTACAGGAAGATGATGGTGTCTAACAGATTGACACACAGATAATTGACTACAAACACCATGATATAAGAAGATTACATTAGAGAACCCAAAGGATATAAAAGTGGAGGTTAAGGTGGTGGGTCAGAAAGGTTAAAAGTATGGAACAGCAGATTTTTTTGAATAATCGGACGAAGATTGATTACTCTGGAGGTGTCGAGGAAATTGTGGTAGGTAGGCTAGATAGGTAAAAAGGGTAGGGTAGGTAGGTAGGGTTGGTAGGTAGGTAGGTAAGTTGGTAGGTAGGTAAGTAGGTAGGTAGGTCGGTAGGTAGGTAGGTAGGTAGGTAGGTAGGTAGGTAGGCAGGTAGGTAGGTAGGTATGTAGATAGGGTAGCTAGGTTGGTAGGGTAGGCAGGAAGGTCAATAAAGTAGATAGGGACAACATCTGTCGGGTCTGCTAGTTTTTCATAAAAATGTAATTAATTATCATATCACTATGCATTATCTATTACTATAGTTTGACCTCACTACTATATTGCGCCATAGGTAGGTATGTGCTCGGCTCTCAGGATATCTCGCTCTATATCGTAAGATCTGTCTGACAATATCGATCTCATGTGAACTCATGCTCTTTCCGTCCGTTTCTTTCCGTTTTGCTTTATGTCAGGCATCAGGCTCCCACAAATTATAATTGTTAATTTATTATAATTATAATATTTCCGTTGTTAAGTTTTAGTTAATTAGTGTTATTTGGGTGGTTCTATTCTTGATGGAATTTTCAACGGCTCCTCGTATTTCGTATATATTTTTTTATTTTTTATGATTTCAATTCGCTAACTTTTTCACTGAAAATAAGCTCGATTCTAAAACGGCTTCCCTCTATCTGGCAGAATCTTGATGCTTCGAAATTTATTTGGCATAACACTTGGCATAATCTTCCATAAACGAATATTTTTATAGCATAAAAATTGTTTAATATAATTATTGTTTGGCAGAATGTTTGTGTCCGAATTTACAATGGCATACTTAAAAGCTGGCAGAATATTATTTCGCATAATTTCGTTTAGGGTAACGTTTATTCGGCAGAATTTAATTTGGAATAATTTTAATTGCCATTTGTATAAAAAGCATTTTTAACATTCAATTAATATTAAAATCGGTATTTTCTTAAAACATCTGCGAGGCTTCTGTAAACATCTGCAAGGCACTACAGAAGCGCGGAAGCCCTATCGACATCCTAAACCCATTATTATACTGAACGCATAGGACGTTATAGACCCGCTGTGTATATTTCACCCATAAGCTGCAGAAGGTTTGACATTAAAAAGCGTCACTTTAACGTCCTTATTACAATGCGCAAACCTGCGTGTTACCATATTACAACGAACCGCCAGCGCCCTACACTCCCTCTCTATATCAGCATCGTCAGATAAGTCCTCCGTGACTATATGTCCTAAATACTTGAACTTTGTAACTCTCCGAAGAGCTGCACCGCTCAAAGTCACTGGAGGAACATTATCCAACGCGCCATCCTTAAGGTGCATACGGATTAGAGGCAGCCTCGCCCGAGGCACGCACGGCTCGCCCTGTTGCCTCAAGTGCGTACGCGCCTCAGCCCGAGGCATGCCTTGCGCGAGGCTGCCGCGGCGCGGCGGCGCGAGTCATCAGTTGTCGGTTTTTTTACTATGACAGACGCAGCAGTAAATCTGCTGTAAAGACGATCCGGCGCCATTTTGAATGTCACGCCTTCGTGGTTCGACCCGAGGCAAGTTACCTCGGCCTGCTGCCTCGTGATGTTTTAATTTTGTACCGAGGCAGCCCACACACGATTGTGCGTGGCGAAGCTGCGCACCCCGAGGCTGTCTCTAATCCGTACGCACCTTTACATTAAAAAATCATTAGCTCACTTTTACTCACGTTATATGTAAACACATGTGACGCAGCATAGGACACACATATCGCCCCCAATTTTCTGAGGATGCAGACGACATGGTGTTGCTGAGTCCTTCAATTAGTGCCCTCAGAAAATTGGTGGCGATATGTGTGTCCTATGCTGCGACACATGTGCTTGGCTATGCAACCAAGATTATTCACCATAGTGCCATCTATCGAGCACCCGACATCGGTGTTGCTGAGCTCCTCAATGAACTGGTTAATGTACACATTCAACAGGGCTGGGGACGTTAGTCCACCCTGCCTAACACCACACTTCAATATCTCTCCTCAGAATGAGCGTCCGCCCACCAAACACTATTAGTCTGCGAGCTATACCAGTACCTCAGCAAGCTAATAAACTCCTCAGGTACTCCCAAGAGCTTCAGCTTTGACCAAAGTCTGTCGTAACTGACCAGACTAAAAGCTTTGGAGAGGTCGAGAAAAGCTGCAAAATGCCGGTTTTTGCAGCTTTTAACGTCAGACGAACGCAGAGTTAATTAAAATACAAACCACGTTTATAGCATATAACTTATTGTTTACAGAAAAATGGCAAAGCCTTCAAGAACTTCGTGTTTTATGTTTTTTTTCTTTGCGCGAGGTTTATGTTCTAATCTATTTCAAATGATTCTATAATATGTGAAAATGTTAATTGTTTAGTACCTAAGTAATTTGTTTGCAATAAACATTGGTTCACTATGACTTATTATTTGAAATCTCAGTACCCTGTTCCCAGCCTCAGTGTACTGGACACTAATATTTTTTAAAAGGCAATAATAATCCCATAGCTTGTTTTTTTGGACTGGCCCGTTTTAGATCAATATAGAAAAAATATAAGCTATAGTTCAAACTATTTCTTTAATAATCTTTGCCTAAAATGCAAATAAAAGTCCGTGCCGAAATCAACATGGTATTCGTCCATCTTAAATAGAACCACCCACTTGTGGGACAAAATAAACATTTTTATTATTAATTATTATACCTGCGTAGGCATCCAAGACGCGGGGCTAGCTCGGGACGACTTCTCGAGCGAAACATTGCCTTTAATGAAGAAGTCCAGCTGCATCTGGGTGATGCGGTCCTCGCTCTGCTCCAGTTTAATGTTCATTTGTAACGAGAACAGTAGCTTATGGCGCTCGAAGATACCTGTAGTGAAACGCTCTTTTACCTCGGGGAACGCAGTTCACACCGACGTATAAAACATGTCCTTACTATACAAAGATTTCATAACATGTTGCGTATTTTAAAAATAAGAACTTAAGCGTAGGAAATTGCACACAATTTATTAAATACTTTATAATGTTTACAATTTACGCGACTAGTCGCTGTCGCTCTCAAGAAATGAATGTCCCATCCGTCCCATCCAATGCTTTACTGCGTAAGGATGACTTGGTCAATCCCCACTCTCGTATCAAACCATAAAATACTTCCGTACTTTGCGCGCCATCTGAATTAGCGCGCTCCGCGTTAGTTAAATTCAAAACTATAAACCAATCAGAAGCCAGCACGGAAATATGTATTCTCAATTTAACGACTATTTTCTTATGAAATGTTAATTAAAATCATGACACGTAGTAATAGTAAAGTTATTTGTGAAGGAGGTAGCTAAGGGCCCTTTTCCTGTCATGCGTATTTTCGCCCGCACGCGTATTTGACCCGCATGCAGGCTGCCCGCATCCTATCATTTCATATAGTTATATTTTTCCTATCATGCGGGCAGCACGCGACGTTCTTCTGCCTTCAGTGTTGTTTTTACTGTGACGCGGATCGCACGCATGGTCAAAGTACGCACGAGTTTAGTCACTAGAGGAACATAATACACGCACGACACTGCAGCAGCAAACAAAATCTTTGTTCTGCGTGTGACCAAGAGCATGCTATCACCCGCTTGCGGACCAGTACCGCGCGGGCGAAAATACGCATGACAGGAAAAGGGCCCACAGTAGTAGGTAATATTTTGATTCTAGCGTAGTTGCGTCTGGGCTAAAAAGACTTCTGATCAAGTCACCTTCTGAACCAAAAAAAGCTTATGACAGCCCACTATTTTTGGCCGGGGTTAAATATACAGATTGATAAATTAATAGAATGAAAAATGGATGACACCATTACCCAAAGATTCCAAGACAGACCTTCCCTAAAAAAACATTTGATTTTAGCCCCGAAAACGTGATTCAATAAATAGTCAATTGATTTGGCAACCAACTAACTACAAGCGACGTCATATGTATATCTTTACAAAATCTACAGGAGAATCTCGTTTTGACAGCTCATAAAAAGTATCTCAATTCAAAGGTGGAGTCTACCCTATTGTAGATCATATAAAGAAATAAGACACTTACCAGTACATCCATAGTCGTAAACATTCTTAGAGAGCATGTCTATAATGTTTTTCAGACGTTTTACTAAGATTACATTCGGCATCGCTTTGCGCAGCGAATACGAGAATACCTGATAAAAACAAAAACAATTTGTATTAAACACATTTTTTGTAGTTAATAAACACTTAATTTCAACGTTTACATCGCCAACGTTAATAACACGTTGAATCTCGTCCGATCACCGAAGTAAAGCAACTTTGGGCACAGTCAGTACTTGGACGGGTTTAGTTAGTTACTCATTGATTATTGTAGTGCAGAGGAAGTGGTAAACGCCGTGACGTCAGTTGCAATGGCGGCACGTGGACAGAGTCGTGTTGGAGAGTGGGGAACGTGCGAGGGGACTTTTGCTGGAAACACCAACCAGAATACTCCTATTTGATTGAATTGTATTTTACGATCACATTAAGTAAGGGCGCCTTCAAATCTCAATCGCTCAATCAAATCGAAAAAGTCGCGCGACTGCAGCGCTGCAGCTGTATTTATATGGATTGACAAAGCAGTGCTGCTGTCGCGCGACTTTGAAGGCGCTCTAAGGTTAGTAAGTACATCAGCAGCATCAGCATATTGATGTGTTAATTTTGTTATTCATTGTTTGTTTTTAGACTGATTTCTATTAACCCTACCTAATTTTCTATCAAAATACAATTTTTTCTTAGAGCCAATAATTTAACATTCGAAAAGCTGATCATTCATTAATTTACCCTGATTTCAAAGATTATTTTTATTTAAAAAACTTACAGATGACATAATATTTTCTAGAATTATAATACTACCTTTTGCCCGCGACTTTGTCCGCGTAAATGTCAGTTATCGCGGATGCAGACAAAGTAGCGGATTAAAAAGTAGCCTATGTCCTTCCCCGGGGTTCAAGCTATTTTCATACTAAATTTCATCAAAATCGGTTCAGCCGTTTTATCGTGAAAGCGTAACAGACAGAGTTCCTTTCGCATTTATAATATTAGTATGGATACATTATGAAACCCGAAGTGATAACCAGCAGATGTGAAAAAAGGATGGCTCGATTTATTTGCTCCCAAGTGTATTGAAATACTTACATCTAGATATGATGACAGCGAGTACTGATACATGGCGTTGACAGCCGCCATATCTGACAGCACAAAGAACAGAATAGAGCCGCGCTTGGCAACTGGCCGGTATCCATCCCGCAATTCTTCTATGTCTTTCGTTGTTCTCGCTGCCAAGTCTAGTTTTTCCATCACCTGAGGATTTACACAAATGACGTCATCATTTTGTCAAATTACGCTAACACTCAAATAAAATCGAGTAGGTATGTAAACAGTACTAATTAGGATTCACTTATTATTCAAACCACTCTCCGATTAAAAAGCAGAAAAAATCTGATAATAGCCGGTAAACACATCCAACAGTAATGGCATCAACTGCGTAGATTGCTCTCTTGTATGAAAACGCGCTTGCGCACCCCATGCAATCATCAAATGACACGGTATTATTATTTTTCACGCATGTTCAAGAACCACGTGACTTAATAACATATGTCTGACCATTTATCTTCTAATACAACACCATTTAAGGTAATTTATATGGAAAGTGCTCAATAGACTACCGAGTAGGCCACTGCTGAGTTTACTTAGCAAAATGGGGGATTATAGATCCTACCGACACCCAGTGTGAGTGCGGTGCTGTTGACTGGGTGATGGCATACATATCATTGCCTAAAGTGACCCTATAGCTGCACTTTAGAGGACAAAAAATCCCCCCTGGGCTCAAGTAGGTACTCTATCAAATAATCTACTAGTCAAATAATCTACTTTTTTGTGTAAACAGGAGTCAAAGGTTTAAGCTGAAAACCAGCGCTTAGTAACCCTTTAGGGGGGAACCTAAGCATAATACTGACGCTTGAACCTTTTGCTTCCGGTATTATAGTTCTGTGTATGTACTACTACTAGCTGTAATACTGGAGACAACAAACGTTTATACTATTCTATTCTATTTCTAGTACATTGCCCGCGACTTCGTCCGCGTAAATTTTCTCACGGATCCCTAAATTTTTGATTATGCAATATAGTCTATAGCATTAAGGGACAACGTAGCTTCCTATTAGTGAAAGAACTTTTGAAATCAGATGGGTAGCTTCGGAGATTACCCCCTACATACAAACTTACAAACAAAATTTACCTCTTTATAATATTAGTTTAGATATAAAACTCCAGTATAATAATGGTTTCAGAATGCTGTTGGGGCTCCTGCGTTTCTGCAGTGCATCAGGCATGTTTGCTGAAGCAAAGACGGATAGCTTTCTTGCAGTAATGCGGAAAAGAACGACATCTCTGATGTTCAGGATGCGGGGGAGCACCAACAGTATTTTGAGAGTTATTGCGGACAAGCCAGACTGTCCATTCCTGGGATACTGGACCCGTATGCACAGCTGCGGGTCGGGTGCCACGGGTAATGGACAGAGGTACAGGACCAAATTTAATTGATTTATTTATCTGTGATTTGTTGTTAGTCTGTAATTTATTGAGAATTAAGTTTGATTTTTATTATTTTATTATTTTATTAAGGGCTGATTTTTCAATAATCAGATAACTTTTTTTAATCTGACGAATTAAAATAGCGGTTTGACATATTTTCTATACATAAGCTGTCAAACCGCCATTTTTATTCCTCAGATAAAAGTTATCTGACTATTGAAAAATCAGCCCTTAAAGGAATGAATTGTACTAATATAGTTTATAAAAGACTTACTAACATGTATGGATCATTGTAATCTGAAGCAAACAATAAATAATAATAATAAAAAATCTCGTGTCATAGTGTTTGATAACGAACTCCTCCGGCTTGACCGATATTTATGCATTTTTTTGTGGTTTTATTTATATGGCAATATAACGTTTGCTGGGTTAGCTAGAAATAAATAAAGAATAACCTAAATTTCGATAAGAAAAAGAAGGTAATTTCTACCTCAGCAGCCTTGGACTTGGTGTTCTCCAGTGTAGTGACCAGCTCCACGTTATCCAGCATGTTGCCGGTGGACGTGGCCAGCTCTCTGAGCAGCGAGTCCTCGAGTCCTGACAGAAGACTCTTGTTGGCGCTGGTCTCGATGATCAGACTCTCACGCATTTCTTCTAAATCTGAGCGTTCGGCGCGGACTACTACGCTTAGGAGCTGATCTTCCAAACCCTATGGAAGTGTATACAGGATGAAATTGAATTCATTAGCAATTTTTTAAGAAGTTAAATTTAAGGAGTGACTCAGACCACGAACCTGAACAACTTTCATTATGGAGACAACTCAAACGGCGCGAAAAAAAAAACAGCTATTCCATACAGAAGTGCAATAAGTACTCGGCCAAAATGTATGGAACAGCTGTTTTATTTTTCGCGCCGTTTGAGTTGTCTCAAACGGCGCGAAACGACTGTAACTTGGCTAGGCCTACAGAAACGAAGTCGTGCGTATAATGTAAACCAAATTGGATGTTGCCCAATTTCGTACACGGTGATGTATGGTTTAAGAACTTTATTTTTCTCATAAGAATTAACAATAATTCACGTATTGAAAAAAGGTACTGTAAGGTGTACAAACCTGCACGGTGACCGTGTAGTTGATGACCACGGCTCTGGAGTAGGTGGCGGGGTTGAACTGAGGGTTGCCGAGCTTGGTGGTGAGGTACATGCGGAAGTTGGGGTCGTAGTCCACCTCTGAGCTCCCCAGCATCACAAAACAACGTCCGCCCTCCACTGGAAACAAGGAACAGACACATTTTTAGGGTTCGACAACTTGAAATGGAAAGAGGAACACATAAAGGATCACTTTACTGTATTTCGTGCATATCACACCGAAGGTAAGACAAGGGCATAACTGCACTGTTGATGATTTTACAGGAGAGCCATTAAAAGATTTTTTTACATTCAATATTGTATTGTTCGCGTATTATTGGTCGCTAAATAACATTGTAATTCCGATTCATCATAACTTGCACCAGTTACATAAATACTTAATATAGTTTTAGTTTATCTTAAGGCAATATATTTGTATAGAAAATATTTATTTCATTTATTGACTAATGTATACTTTATTGTAAACGATATTTAAAAACTAAATTATTATTGTTTTGCTTATACTGCGGGGGTGGCGATGCAACAGACCGTCGAGATGTTGTCGCGACAAACAAAATGAATTTATATGACAAAGACACTGTTGCGCTCTGGCGACAATGAACTCGTCTTTGTCCTTCCAGATGAAATAATGTTTCTAAAGCACTTTGGCATATTTAATCTCCTGACAATCTAAGAAGTCCGATTTGACGTTTGACAGATTGTTGTAGCTTGTTGTGCTGGCCTCTGTATTTTAGGATTGTCTATTAAGGCACTCAGAAACAGAAAACAAACATTACGACACGGTTGGCGCAGTGGTTGCGCCATGAAACAGAAACACTCCTAAACAGACACAGGAACATCTAGGGTCTGCACAAAAACATAATTTTGTTAGCGAGAGATTGCATTATCAAATACACACAACAATCTCCCTCTCTCTCATAAATACACACTCGCACACACACACACTCTCTCTCACACACACATACACACACACACATACACAAATATTTACATATACACACACCTACATACACAGGGCACTCGTCCAACTCACTCCCATATACATCCCTCCGATGTATTAAATTAGTAGTAGCGTTTAAGATCTTTGGTTGGGGCCAGGAGACCCAAGATACAAGCCTTGCTTAGTTTGGGCTCCTGTCTCTCTTCCTTTTCTGTACTAACTTAAATTGTAAATAATATGTTTTAAGGGAGAAAATAAACGAAATTTATTATTATTATTATTAGTGGTTGAGTGATTGACTGCTGCGCAGCGTGTTGCGGGTTCGAATCCCGCCCAGGGTATACATTTGTGTGATGAGCACTTGTGTGTGGTTGTTGTTTATCTACATACCTATGTATTTAACATGTATTTGTGTGCGTACATCAGCTGTCTTAGGGTGTTACTACACCAATCGATCGATCATCGATCGATGCCATCGGTCGACATCGATCGACGTTGCTCGATTGGTGTGGTAGCTTTGGCTGATCGACGGATACCGTTCGACTAACTAATCGATCGATTGCCGGTCGATGGCATCGATCGACGTTGATCGATTAACTCCGGCTATAATCCATCATTAATAATAATCAAGTAGCTCGATCGACGTCGACTAATCTATTCTACCATCGATCGATCTATTGGTCAGGTAACACCCTGATACCCATAGTACAGGGTCTTCCTAGTTTGAGGTCAGCTGGTCGTGTGTGAAATGTCCCCACTTATTATTATTATTTAAATATTATGTTAAATCGTCGGTGATAGTGCAAATCCGCGAATCTACCATACGTAAACTGCGCGTATCTGCACTACGTCTAAGTTTACAGGGGAAGGTTATAAGTGCGGTGTCGATACTTGCCGGCCGTAGACAAGCGGTATTGTTATTGGGCGATTCCTTGCGTTCTATAGGTCGGACGAAAATCACGTCAAAGAGGTGTCTGCCAAAGACGATTGTGCGTACATTGCCCGCGAAATTTTAAATTGGCTACATTTGTCAGATACGCGGAATTATCCAATGCTAGTTACACGGATTTGCACTATCCCCGACGAAATGCGTCTTTGCCTTTATTTAAATCAATTAAAAACATACCCTTAATATTCTTTTCCAGTACATTATCCACAACAGGATCTATATACTCGTTGACATCTTGGAACAGTACCGGCATGCCGTATTTAATTGCCATTTCCAACTGGCGCAGAAACTGCGGGTCGTTGAATAATAATATCTGTAAAAATGATTAATATTTTTTGTTAAAATGACTGCCGAGTTGGTTTAGTGATCGTAAGAGTAACTGTTGAGGATGGGGTTATGAGCCCGGCTCGGACAGTGTTGTCATCATCATCACTTCATCATCAGCCGGAAGACGTCCACTGTTGCAAGTCCCGGCTGCCATTCATAGATCTTTGACAGCCATTATGGAAGTCAGAAAGTCTGACAACCAGTTTTACCAAGAGGTATCGTGTTACCCAGTAACTGGGTTGTAGAGGTCAGACATTCCTGTAAATATAAAACATCTGAACGGACTACTAGATATTTAAGTATCTATGGTTAAGTTTTAAAGTTTGCTACTCCATAGTTTTTTTTTCATATTGATGATACGCCCATAATGTACACGTTTTGGGCTCAGAAAAACTCCAGCATGCCCATATCCTGGAGTTTTCCAATTGCCCGTTCAACTGCACCCTTGACGATCTGTACAACGCCATTACATGTGGCCAACTACTGAGCCCAAAACGTGTACATTATTGGCGTATCATCAATATTAAAAAAAACTAAAGAGTAGTAAAGTGTCCCATCACGGTCTGACCATTTAGTCGATTATGGAGTCTAGGTGCTTGTCAATGGCGTTTTTTATGGGTGTTTATTGTTATTTGCGCCTTGGAAGTAGGTTTTAGATATCGTCATCATTTTCGTCATGTCAACCTTTAGACGCCCACTGCTGGGCGTTATAGGTCTCCCCAAAAGGGGGGTTCAGCCGTAATCGTCATGCTTAGGTAATGCATGTTGGGGATCTTAGTAGGTGTTATGGTATTCAGAAGGACGCTGCTGCCCATCCTCTGGTCATGGATGGATATATATCCTACTAATATTATTAACGTGACACTTTGTGAGAATGGATGTCTGTTACTCTTTCATGCTTAAACAGCTGAACAGAATTGGCTGAAATATTAACACAATAGCACACAATGTATAGATATTGATCTGGATTAACATATTATATTTTTATCCCATTTTTGTATTCCCGAGGAATCTTCTTTTCGAGACGATGGTGCATTAGTGGCGTTTTTAATGTCCTTTAGGGTGCAGGTGTAGGGGCATTTTGGGCACTGTAGTAAGTGGGCTATTGTCTCGTAAAGATCACCGGTCTTGACAGACGAAGTCGCGGGCAGAAACTAGTCTACTATATGTGTCTTCCTCATTGCACGCACCTTTAGATTATTCTTCGCCTCCTTTTTCCTGATCCAGGATAGTGCTTGCGTCTGTGGGTCAATACATAACGGGAACCTAGACGCTCTTGTTGTGAGGATGCCGTTCTGAACTGACAACTCGTCCGGAGGTAAACCTTCGGAGTTCCAACTGCAAAATAATTAACTATTAAAATGGATTTCTATAATACTACTACTACTACTTTTATTTGAATCGACGTGAGTGATCTCACACTTTATAATGTAATCATATGACTATTTTTTATTTCAACAGCGGGTTTAAAAATGATTTAAGTAAACATTTAAATACGATTCGATTCGAAACTCACCCACTAATCTCAACCTCATTCGTCAAATTCTTCTCAATAGTAAACGGCGTAGTCAAGGGTATGCCTCTCTCGATAACATCGCCCATCCAGTCTTCATATATCATGACCTGCCTGAATGAGAACGAGAAAGGTCCTGCGTAGCTCAGGAACGAGGCTGATAGTAAACAGTTGCCGATCAGCCGGGACTGTTCCACGTAAAGCGCTGCCAAGTCTACCGTCCAGCGCTTTTGTTCGCTTGATAAGCCAGACATTAATTTGTCGGCGGCGACCAATCTTGAAAAAAAGAAATCTTTATATTTATAATTCTTCTGTGCGTGCGTATGTCATTGAACTCCTCTTAAACGGCTGGACCGATTTAGATGTCATTTTTTGTGTGTGTTCCAGTGGGTTCGCGAATGGTTTAGAACAACAATTGGACCCGGTAGGTGGCCCTGTAGTCGGGTTATAGGACTTTTTATTTTCAGGATAGGACAACGTCTGCCGGGCCCGCATATTTCATTGACATTCGCAACAAAATAATATCAACTTAGGTTTTTTTTATGTGATTGTATGGCAAACCTCCCTCCTCAAATCCCAGTAATTAAGTTGAAATGTCACATATCCCGTAACTACACCGGCGCCCATGCCCTTCGAACCTGAACACGTTCTGTTGTAAAGCAACGTTGCTTTACAACACAAATGTGTTGCAAACGCATATACATATTGTGAATGAGTGGCATATTAGGATTAATTTCCAACATGCACCCCGTATAGCTTTTATTTTTTTAGATATGTGGTAAATAAAAACGGTATGCCTGGTTCAGTGGTGAGCGATTAGCGCTGCCTTACGTGTCGCAAGAAAAAACATCTGAATGTAGTTGCTCCTTCCGATATTTAGTTTCGTATTGAGAAGAATGGGCAAGAAATTCCTTACTTATGCCCAGTTCCTGAGGTGATTTAACTGGTCTATATCTATTCGATAGTGCTAATGGTCCGATATTGCGTTTCCGAGCACTCAGTAAAGGAACAAATTCACTCAAATAGATAACTTTGTCGAATTAATAGCTATCGAAAGTTTATCCGAAGATCTCAGATACCTGGTATTACTCTTTTAATAAAATAAATGTTCTACAAGTGAATACGCACAAATATTTAATTGTTACAAATCTAGATGTTTGTGTTTAAGAGCTCTGTGACATATAGGCACAGATTACAAATACAATGAGATAGATAGATAAAAAGACATATCAGAACACAAAAAAATCAAATTAAATAAGGACTAAACAAAGTGCGGTGTGCGTCTCAAGGTTATACCAAATGGGAGTCCAGCTCAGCATGTGTCAGGCATTGTATACCTGACGCTGATATTCTGCTAAGAAATTCTTAGTATGTAGAAATAATAAAAAAAAGAAAATACCTTCGCATCATAATATCAGTTTCCTCCTGCAACTCCTGCCGTCTCAACATGGCCGTTTCATATTTATTATTAAGGCCATCAAGTGTGCGTTGTAACCGAGAGATTTCGCGGTTCAACGAAGCTAAGTAGTTGCACGCTTCGGTGTATTCTTTCTCGAGGGCTTCCACTTTGTCCTGTTTCGGTTTTACTTCCTTGTAAACGGCGCAGTATCCGAGCACGGCAATAACGAATTTCAGAAGACCGTATCTATGAGAACAAAAAATAATGTTTGAAACCGTGACTGATTTCATGGGACCAATATTTTTGTCAAGCGTAGGACTGGTGGTGTGCACACCACGTTTTTTAAACGCGCCGATGACGCGCGTTTTGGAAACGCGCGTCGCCGGCGCGCTTTTATCCTACAGAGCAGTTTGTTGCCGTTTGTATCGATACACATGCGCGTTAGCATCGCGTTTGTATTGATTCAAACGCGCGGCACCAGCGCGTCTGTATCGATACACACGCGCGATAGTACAGCGTTTGTATCGATTCAAACGCTCTTAGCACTGTATCTTGGCGAGTTAATTCCGGTTTAAGAATCGCAAGAAGTTTTTGAAATGATGAATACGACATTCGATAACAATTTACATAGCGCATGCAATCAATGCTGTCTCGACCGACACCATCTTGCTACTGTTGACAAGGTTCTACTTAAAAACGCAATATGCCAGCGCGTTTGTATCGATACACATTGGCGTTCAAAAGGTTAAGTTCTGTCTTACCCAGCCTTACTGATCTGCTGCATAGTATCCAGCTTCTTGCTCTTCTTCATGTGTGCTTTCACAGCCTTGACCTGTCCCTGCGTGATGACATCGCAGTTCATTTCTTGGAGGTTTCGCAGGAAGTTCGGGTCGGCCATCATGCCCTTAGCGCCCTTCCAGTTGATCTCCTTAACGCCTCGGATTATGGCCACGCATTCGCATACAGTCTGGTGAGCGGAAATGGAAGAATTAGTACCTAAATATTGTAGTGGTCCTTCAATGGTCGAAATTGTGGGTTGTGAGTTCGCAACCAGGCACGACCAAGTACCAATCTGACTTTTTCAATTTCATATAAGTACTTTCTAAGTTTATCTTGGACGTTACTGCAGATATCGGTGAAGGAAAACATTGTGAAGAAACCTGGGCTTTAATTAATAATTTTATCATAAGTCTAAAATCGCCAATCTACCGTGAGCGCACGTGGTGATCAATGCTCGTGCCTTCTCTGTATGAGAAGAGGCTTTTGTCCTGCAGTGGGACAATAATAGGCTGGTTTTTTTTTTTAATTATTTTTATTACCGTCAGCATTCTTTTTCTTGAAAACTGTTATAAAACTCACACTTCTCCATGTGTTCATAATGCTTGAAAAGAGGTACAAGATTTCTATTACGTATAAAAATTAATTATAGCCCTAACTCCCATCAGCTCGGGTTACGACCCGAGCCGAGCCGAGAGAATAGTGAGCACTATTCTTATGCAAAAAAAAATTAAATAAGTATGTTTATTTTTTAGAGTGCAATAAATATATTTGTATTTGGTAATGCCAAAATAAAAAGAATTCTCATTACGAATGCGTTATGTGATTGATGATTGCCGAGTTGCATGTGGATAATGAATTACAATTCATCAGAAATAGAGATGAAAATTGTGTGCCAAATCAAATACCATGCGACATTTATTATCTTGCACGTAACTACGCCATTTACAACTCTCGTTCTATTGTATTTTAGTTAATTTTATCATTGAACTTGACTTAGTGGGGAGAGCAGTGGGGTGCTCACAATGACCAACGGGTCAGATGGTAGCGTGGGTTGAGCGGGGCTACGAGGCACGCTTGCGATATAAAACGCAGACTCAGCAATCGGCGCCGACACAAAACTCGTGACCGATGTGTCTAGCTAGGCAGCGCCAGTGACCCAATTAACGTCACAGGTTTGCGAACTCATTGAATTCTATGCACAGGTCTGCGACGGTGCTCTGAGATGTCTGCAACTTCCTCTGCACATCAGCTAGACTAGCCATCTTTTCCACCAACATCATCATCTCACATTATCATCATTCTTTATTTTTTTTTGTCATTTGTCGTAATTTTGACGTCCATACATTACTTCATTACTCTACTGCATTTTTACATCACTGTAGTGGGCTACTGACCTGCACAGCCTCCGGCGGTGTCGCGAACGATCTGATCTCAGTGATATCATTCTTATCAAGGTCCGCTAGAGCGAGTCTCGCAGCTTCCAAAGCCGGTAAAGCCGCCGACAGTGCTTCCTCAGCTTCCCCCTTTTCTTCGGAGATGGTAGCACTCTGCTCGGTGATCTCTGCCGACTTTATCGAAGCAACTGTTTGCTTCGCTGTTGCTGCGCTTGTGGCTGTTGACAAAGGCAGTTAGGAAAATAGTGAATGGTAAAGAATCATTGCTAAGTAAGATTGCTTTTTATTAATGATGTAATTTTTGATTGATGATTTTTTATTATTATTATAATTCGATAACTGTTGATATGTCACTTACAAATTTGCATGACTAGAAAGTCGACTATAGTTGAATCTAATGTCATTTTTACCATATACTATGTACTATCTATATTCTGCTAAATAAGCGTGCTCCACCATAGGCCGCATCATCACTTAAGATCAGGTGAGTTGCGGCCAAACGTAAGCCTATAAGACAATAAAAAAAAAAGTATGTAGTCTGGATATGTGTTCGAATTGAGGCTATTGACCAACTATAGGCCGTGTATTTCACCACGAAATCGGTTCGTCGTGACACTGGCACTCAAAAGGTTAAGTTGTGGGCCACGCATTTTGCAAGACTGTAGTCCTGACACAGTCAGGCGGGTCGCGGCAGACTGAGGAGAAGATGGGAGCTGACTTGGATGGCTTCCTCAGGAATTGGCAGGATGAGGCACAACATCGGGAGAAATGGAGGAAATGGGGGGAGGTCTTTGCCCAGGAGTGAGACAATAGAAAAAGGTTTTGGTAACGTTGGGGTTTGCCATTGCACCTATAGAGACAAATGCTTTAACTAAATAAAGATTTTAAAAAGTAACCTTTGGTTATTTCTTCAAGCAAAATCTCACATTCCTTGGTTTGTTCAGCGACGATGACTTTCTGCACCTCCAGCTGAGCATTCAGTTCTTCAAGCTGTACGTTAGCCTCTGCTATCTTAGCCAGCCCGCCTATCAGGCGCTCGCACTAATACAATATAATAACAGTGAGTATTTCTTCAGTACTCACGAACTCACGGAATAGAAAAGTGCCCACGCAATTATCCTATCCCGCGTGTGTCACAATTATGCGGAAAAATATGTAAAATAATAACAACCTTCCTCAGTTGTATTAAGTCTTAATTTTGTATGAATAACATATTCAACTTTGACAAAAAGCTTACACTTCCAATTGTTTTTTCTATTCTGTGGGTTTGTGTAATGGTGTACTAATTTTGGCGTGATTTTTTTGCATCCGCTAATGATGCAAAAAAATCGCGGACTAAAAAGTTGTCTATTTCCTTGTTTGGGGTTCAAGCTTAGTCTGTACTAGATTTCACTAAAATCGGTTCAGTAGTTTAGCCGAAAACGTAACATACAAACTCACTTTCGCATTTTTAATATTAAGTATGGATATGACTTGGTTTCTAATTAAGCTTGTGGTGATTCAGTTTCCCATCAAATAGCTTAATTTCAAAATTATAACGATTTTAAGCCGCGGGAAGCCGCTGGATATACGCGGCGCGGGACCGACACAGGTTGGGGGAGACCTATGTCCAGCAGTGGGCGTCTAAAGGTTGACATGATGATGATTATGATGAAAGATTTTGAAACCCCTACATTTTGAATTGAAAACTGATTTGATGGCATTTGATGGTAAAGTGACTAATCACAAGCTTAGATATGAATAACTTACAAAAAATCATTTAGTTTATTTACACATTGATGAAAATATGACCATACTACTTTTAAATAAAAAAAAAAAATTATGTATATACTTGTGCTACAATAAAAGCATCCTTCTCTTTGAGCAGCGACAGGTAGTTGGTGAGGAAGTCCATGTAATGCTTGGGCGTGACGAAGTTGTTTCGGCGCAGGCGCAGTAGGAACTCGAGCGAGTAATGCGCGATGCTCATGTGCACGTGAACTACGTGCTCGACTATGATTGGTCGGAACTCTTCGGGGATCTTCGCTACCTGATAATCATAAGGCATACAAGGATTAGATTATCACAGTGGACTGTATTAACTTGTCTTTTGTTTTTATTTGATTGGAAACCAGTATGTACAGACGCCAGCACACCAAATTGACAAATTTTCCCAATTGAATATGAACGTTATGTTATTGTAATAAAGTTAAAAATCAATCAAAGAAATTTGAGAGTTTGTTGAAGCTTGATGTACTGAAAATCGATCAAAGAAATTTGCAGATTGTTGAAGCTTGATGTGCTGGCCTACGTACACACTTAGTAAATAAGAAAACCTATAGCTATTAACAGTAAAAATTTAGACAATGGCATCAAAATTCTCCATTGCGACGTTGGGTGACTATATGCTTATAAATATAAGATAATACAATTCATGTCACGTCATAATAAATTAGCACACTAATATACTGCTACAAATTTGTTCTTAACCCAAAAGTCTAACCCCAGCCATGGGGGTAATATCTGGGCTGAGCTAAGCCAATCACGGTACCGCACAACTGCCAAGCTTACTGCTGCATATCAGGAACTTTTAAAAATTGGATATAGTACAGAAGCACACCTACGACACTACTCCATACAAACGAAAAGATTGTAACGAAAGATTATTACCTACACAACTACCAAAATAACGGACTGTACAAATACGTGCGTGTGTGTGCGTGTCTACGCCCCGCGAGAACTAAAAGCAGTTTCGAGGGCCCGATCGACGCGAGAAAAGGTGAGGAACAGTGTTTGGGGGGTTTGCGGGGCGTGTCGCTACTGTACGGTAGTACTAATATTGATACTGTGTCAGAAGTCTTGATGTTTTGACATGGCGTCGCCACAGTTATAGAGCTAGGAAATGTTTAAATATTTAATAAATACATACGTCGGCAAGGAAGACATTGGCGACGGCCAGTAGCGCCTGCTTAGGCCAAGGGAACTGCCAGTCGATGGTCGTATTGTTTACCAAACCGGGGAAACTTCGACATCTGATACATAAAAGAATACATTGTAGTTACTGATTATTCTGACAGCGCACGACTTAGACCTAAAATGCACTTGCGGCTGCCGCAATGCGGCGTACCGTTACGGCACGCCGCAGTATATATATACATATATATATACGTTTTGACAGCTCATCAAAAGTATGTCTACTGGTGGTGTCTACAAACGAATTATCTTCTTTGTTTAAGTTTAAATTGTATTGTCCATAAAGCTACAACAATCTGTCAACTATCACTTTAATAAAATAAAAAAAATGTTAAACTAATAGTAAAAGTCGGTTTACGGGCGATAGTTTTACGTGATAACGTCTTAAAGAAACATATGGCTAACATAAATAACATAAGCAAATAATGGCTTCCATCGAAGTGGGCGGAGCTTATTGCTTGGGCCGATCGTGCCTCTCTATTGTTTGTCCCGTGCTCTCACTTGCACGCTCAGACTCAGGCGGAAGTGACACTTTTCTGTGTGTGCAGCCGGTATTCATCGATTTATAAGACATTATCACGTCAAAAGAATAATGTTCACATTCAATTTGAAAAATTTGACAGTTTGGTATAGCTTGATGTGCTGGCGTGTGTACAATATTACCTATTCCTTAATATATCACCGCTAGGAGACATGGACAGGACTACGTGAAGATTTTCACAGCATCTGTTGCAGAAGAATTGCCACACCGAGTCCCTGAAATAATTATTATTATGTTACTAGCTTTTCTCTACGATTTCAGGAGGAACTCGTGGCTAAGTAAAAGCCGTACAGATCGATCAGTCAAAGGTTAAGCTACGCTTGCCGCGGTCGGTCTGTGGATGGGTGACCATTCATTTCAGTTTCATCCGAGTTTCCTCCGTGCCTCGGAAAGCACGTTAAGCCGTTGGTCCCGGCTGTCATTCGCATCCGGTTAGACTGGAAGCCGACCCCAATATAGTCGGGAAAAGGCTTGGGAGCGGTGAATGGTTATGCGAATCCCGCACCCCCGGCCATAGGCAGAGGTAGAACACCGCGGTGGTTTTAGCCGGTAAGAGTCCGGCATGCCCCTCTGTCACCCCCACGATGGAGGAAGCCCATGAGGATTTTCACCGCGCAAAAAAAAAGCAGATGATGATGACCTACGATTTCAATCGCGGAAATTTTCTTACAGATCCCTAATTGTTTGATGATTAAGTAGTAGTATTACCTATACCCCCCCCCCCCCCCCTTAGGAAAATCCTTAGAAAACCAGGGAATTCATGTAACCACCTTTGATTGATTGGTAGAGAATGCCAAGGTATTAAACCCGTTGTTCCTATGTGCATAAAGTACAAATGAAACTGTTACTTATTTTCTAAAAAGCTGTAGCATACTAACTTTCCAAGCCCGTAGCCAGCCTCAATGCTGGCAGGGCGCACCGAATTGATGATAGCGTCCTTTTCGTCATCACCGAACAGAGCGGGGATCATGCCGATCATCAGGATGTTGTTGATGAATTCCAGGAATCCTTCCTCGAGAATCTGAGGGGATAAATGGCGGTCATAATATAAACTTTGTGTGTGTGTGTGTGTGTGTATGTTCGTGTAGATAATTATTATTATAGAAATCTGTACACGCAAAAAATATACATAAAATAAATTAATGATTATACCTGTGCTGCACTGAACAAAAAGACCGTCTTTTTATTGTCTACGCCGAGCGCGTTGTACAGCCTCTTCATGTCGTCTTTGAGTGTGTTCTCCGTGTAGTTACGTGTTATCACGATCTCGAATACGTCGCAACCTGCACGATAGTTAAATTGACTGTCAAATGGCCAAATATTCAAACGTAACTCAATTTTAAGATGCCGTTAGGTAAGTCTTGTGCTATTTCGATCACTTTATGTCAATGTCACTGTGACAGCACGAGACTAAACGGCATCTTAAAATTGAGTAGCGTTTGAGTCTTTGGTCATAAGTCTACAGAGCCCGCTCGGCCCTGGTCGTGACATCTGTGCACCCCGGCACCAGACGACCCTGAGATTAAGAAGCTCTACCGACTGAGCTAGCCGGGCGGGAAAGAAGGGAAGGGACTGTTTTTTCTGATTGGCATCTCGCTGGTCAACCTAGGAGGTTGTCGGCTGCTTAACCGGACTTTCCTGTGGTGCCTTAAAAATTATTCTTTTTAGGGCCTCCAGCCAGAGCAAAATAACTTACAAACAAAGCGACTACACGCTAAGGGCACCCCCTGTGGGGTACGAGCCTCGGCTTAGGGCGTCGCTGGGGGAGGACAGCAAAGGGACAGGCTGGATCGGATTTCCATTATTTAGGGACGAATTTAAAGCTACAGGCTCAGCGGCGCGGGCTGGCACGAGCAAGGGTCGGGGAGGGAAGGGCAGGGTCCGGTGCGCGGAGCCTTAAATAGGTCGGCGGGGCACTAAGTCAAGTCGAGTCGAGTCGAGGTAGTGCGGAGTGCGGAAAGTGCTGCCACTACGCGGCTTGCGTCACGAACATCAGGGGGGCCTAAAAAGCTGGCTAAGGCTTTTAGACGGGAACACCCAAATATTCCGAAATATTTTATTCCGAATGTCGATATTCCGATTTTCAAAAGTCCGAATTTCATAATAACTAAAAATTATAATCTCTATTATTTAAAATCACGAAAGTTATTTTACCAAATGTCGTAAATCCGATTTGTTTGTTTTCCGATTTTCATATGTTCGAAGAATCAAATGCTCGATGAGTTCTCGGTCCGAAAAACGAAATTCCGAATTCCAATATTTCGAATAAACTGTTAAAATTAGGATTCTGATTCAATTCAGCTACGCATATATATTCAAAATGGTGTCCCCTTGTTTCGCAGACAGAAATTTCATAGAATTTCGTTTCCCAGAAAATGTTATATATAATATTTGGTTCTTGTATTTTTATTTCGACTATTATTGTTTCAAAGACTATTTACTTGAATGAAACATATTTCACAGAAACACAATTCAAAGAATTTTTAATCACATTTTTTTGTTTAACGAACTTATCAAACAGTAGAATTACTTTTTAACGAATATTGTTTATTCGGTGTATTTTTCTATGGAATTTATTTCAACAAAAATATATAGGTATAAAAAGAAAGACAATAACAAAAATAATCTTAAAAAGTCAATATGTAGTGCTACAAAAGTTAATGACAGAAACGAATTGCTGTGAAACCGACTCCACGTAGTCTTGTCTGCCCTACAGCTAGAGTGTAATTTCAATTCGCGTGGTACCGCCGGAGCCCCGCAACGCCGTAGCCGTGACAGAAACCATGCCTGCTGCATGTTGCATGTTCGCTTGCATGCTCGCTTGCATGATGCATGCTTGCTTGCTTGCATGCTGCATGCTTGCTTGCACGATTAACGATTGCACGATAACGATAAAGATAATCGGAATTTTAATAATCGGAATTCGTATTTTTGATGTTCGGAATTTTCATTATGTCGGACTTTTTGTTATTCGATCTTTTGAAACTCGGTATTTTGAGAATAGTAATTAAAAACGTTCGGAATTTTGAAATTTTAGTATTATAAAAATAGGATGAATGATAAATCAGAGTTGCCATTTGCCATATTAGGAATTTTGAACTATTCGGAATTAAGAAAATCGGTATTTTGAAATTCGTATTTCTGACTTTCGGAATAAAGATTTTCGTATTTATGTAGTGTACCCCTTTTAGACAACTGTTTTCATTCTAATAAAGATTTTTTTTAATTATAAATGTTGACATTAGATTATATCAATTAGATTATATCTGACTTTTATATTTTTGTTAAGATTTTAACATTTTAATTATAATTAGTAAATTTTGACATTATAGTAGAATGAAAATATAAAGTAGGTATTTATAAGATTGGAATTGTATAAAATGTATCTACTATTTAAGACTTCAACTACGAGTAATGATTTTATTGTGAGATTCATTTAACTCTAATTTTAATATTTCTACACCGGCAACGGTAGTATAATGTGAAACTAATAATTAATTTATTAAGATTTTGATGTACTATTTACTCAGAAATAAACGATATTTATTTTATTTACTACGAGCTTCTGCCCGCGGCTTGGCCCGCGTAAAAATAACAATTATCCCAAGGGAACACATTACCGGGATAAAAAGTGTCCTATGTGTTAATCCAGGAAATGGTCTACCTATGTGCCAATTTTCATTCAAATCTGTTCAGCGGTTTACGCGTGATTGAGTAACAAACATCCACACATCTTCACAAACTTTTACATTTATAATATAGTAGGATTTAAGATATAGATAACTTTATATTCACACATACCAGCAGCAAAAGACGCAAGTCTGCAGATAGATTTCTTCCCGGAGCCGCCCACGCCGATGATGAGTGCATTCCCGCGGTCCATGCGTAGGATACGTTGCGTCCGCGTCAGGTGCTCCAGGCAGTCCTCGAACAGGACTACCGACAACTTGCCGACGCGGTCGTTGTATTCGTCTAAAATCTGTAAATATTCGTCACCATAAAGGACGTTACAAACGGCGGAGATACTTTAATACTAGATACTTTAATGTTAAGATAAAATATCGCTATACAGTTTGTATGAAATATCACAAACGGCTAAGATACTATAATATTGCCAGCCAAACTGTACAGTGAGCGATATTTTATCTTAACATAAAATATTCTTCGCCGTTTGTGACACCCTTAAAAATAATTGAATGCTCTAATACAACACACGGTACTGTAAACGTTGCATGCAGGTCGAAACCATTAACTATATGGCTTCGTCTAAAACACTGCATCCTTCTAGAAGTAATTTAGATTTAGTACGTTAGTCTTGTTTTTATATTCAAACAAAGATTGTCTAGCCTGCCGCCATGACAGGCACACGTAAACTTCTATTACAGAGCATCTATAAAGTGAAATCCCTCTTTCATTGACGTTACCCTCCGACATCCTCCCATGCTCCCTACTCCCGGTACAAGTGTTAAACTCGTCAGGAGCCCTTACATTACCAAGGGCGTCGCCAAAGGGGGGAGGGGCAGTTTTTCTTCCCCCCTAGAAATTATTCCAAAAGCTTCATGTTACTGTGTTTAATATTCATACTTTTCTTGTTCATATATGAACTTGCCCCCCCCCCCCCCCCCAGGACATCAGCTGGCGACGGTCTTGCATGGTACATAGTTTTGTTAGTGCAATGACACATTTCGCCACAAACTGGGTAGTTACCATCACCCACCAATTGGCATACTTTTTTAAGGCCGAAACGCGATTCCCACATAGATTTTGTATAGAAATGGCAACCTGTGACGCCACTTATTTGTCAAGTCAATCGACTTTACTTTTTAATTTATTTTGATTTATTAATTACAAGGGAGACAAAACTAAATTTTACAGTTAGTTGAATATTAAGTAATTTTCGTTAAAATTAATTCTGGGTTTGGTTGTTTGTGTATGTGACTTTATATGTTTGTACAAGCACCCACAACACAGGAGAAATTCCTAGTGTGTAGCAAAGTTTCAAAAAAGAATAATAATAAAGCCTAAGAAGAAGGAGGGACAGTATTTAACATACCTCTTGAAACAGAAAGAAGACAGCTTCGTAGTCGAGTAGATCTTCATAGTATCTAATTTCTTCTTCATCCAGAGCGTTGCGATAGTCTCCAAATAACAATGGATCACGGAAAACGTACTCCTCCAACTGCAAAGTCAAATACCATTCAGTCAAGACCACTAAAATGCAGTTTTGAACGTTATATAAATAAAAAAATAATCTAGTTGCCCCTTCCAAATGGTAGTTTCGTATGGAGAAGAATAGGCAGGAAACTATTATAATGTTAACAATATTCTGAATTTGTTTCGGTCAGCCTTGGCGGCGATGTCCTCCTTTAGGCAGGTAAGCGACAGGACGCGATACGTACCGACGCGACGCGATGCGACGTGATGCGACCAATACTTCACGCGACGTGTGGCCTACTTTGTAGTCATTGTATTTAGAAAGAAATAAGTTTGAAGAGTTTCATCATTTATATCCGAAACTAAGAAATAATCCACCTTTGTTTAAAAAGTATTGTGACTTATTACAAAGCAATTTATATTAGATTTTATTGTTGCAGCTGTTATATTTAACTATCAACAACCAATTTTTAAAAACCTATTTCTATTGAGTCAATAACAACCTCTCGGTTGTTATTGACTAAGAAAGAAGAAGAAAGAAGAAAAAAAGAAGAAAAAGAAGAAACACGGGTACTTATAATAAATTGTAAATATTTAATTATTAATAAACTATTGCGGCGCGTCTCGTCGCGCTTAAAACAAATCCGCACTTGCCGCGTTTTGTCACACATTGGTTAAGGCGACAACGTAGGCCACAAGTACATACAACGACTATATGACATTTTCGCGTCGCGCATTACCGCGTTTGTCGTTCACCTAGGACAACGGGCCAGGTGTCCAGTGAGTGACCATCTGTGCATTCATTAAGGAGGACAACGCCGCCAAGGTCAACCGAAACGAAGATGGTGTGATGATCTGACCATATTTGTGGGGCAAACGAGGGCAGAGATCGCACAGGATCGGGAAGTTTGGAAGGAGAACGGGAAGGCCTTTACCCAGTAGTGGGACACAAAAATAGGCAAATAAAAAAGAAGATTGAATTTACAGGAATTATTAATTACCTTGAATAATAACTACTACATTAGAGTATGTACGTGAACAATGATTACACCTTATATCGATAAGCATTCGATACTACACTGCCTCGTTGGTGTAATGGTCGCAAGCGCAATAAATTTAAATAGTAACTACATACTTTTATAATACACCATTGATAAGGTAAATCAAAAATATTAGACTTTAGTATTTTGGTTTTAAAAACTTTTATCGTATCATGGTCCATGTCGATATCTGGTACAGAATTTGTGAAAGAGTTCATTTCTCTGCTGAGTTTTTTTAATGGTGAGTTTACCTCAATATTGGTCCTGGATGCAATATGTTAGTTATAGGATATCCAGGTATTTTGAAATGAACTTTTAGGTCGATTTATGTTCCGTATCCGTACGGTCGGTCCGCCGATCGGTGCAGCACTGAACGCATTCATTTGTTTCCATAGCGCGTCGGTCGACCGACGGTCCACGTACCTCAATCTATTGAGTAAGGTCCTCATACGCAGTGCGTAGCAAGTAGCAACATACGCATGCGTACGGTCGGTTCAGCACTGTACGATTTATGAATTTTCCTATAAGTAAATGGCAAGCGCGACTGACGTACTTACGTACCAATGGTCGGTGAAGGTCTATAACCGGCCTAAGACCGATACGCTCAATCAGTCTATTGCAGAATAATATACGGTAGACTGATTGAGCATTTTGGATAGTATAGATGTAATTAAAGCGTTATATTACTGTAAGCTCTTGTTCGACATCTATCTCCTCCTCTGCTTCCTCCACCACTTCCTCGACGGCAGCCGTCGTATCAGCCTCGGGTTCACTCTTCTCTATTGGCATACCGAATTCTGCCAGACAAGTCAATGTTGTAAGGGTCGCTTACATATAACCGTGTCGACACATGCGCTTTGACCTTTGCAATACAACCTTTGAAGTGTACACCTGGGGGCCTGCTATTTTTATAATTTCGTCACTCCAACACGATCCCATTGTCGTGCTGCTAAAAGTTCGTAATCTGCTAAATTCATAACGGTCAATCATAGGTCGGTCGAAATAAAAGCAATGACTGCACAATGACGTTCTAATGGTAGGTCACTGATCAAAGAAACTGTCAAAATTTTAGCAGATTACCGCCTAAGTAAGTATTCAGTTGTAATTTTGTACGAGATTATCAGTGGTTGACCATTGGAAAGTCATAATGACGCCATTATAATGTATTAGTAGATTACCAAACTTGTCAAAATCAACAATTATGAAATCAATGATAGACCATTCTGACACTATTGTAATAGCAGACTTGAGGTCCTGTTGAAGTGGCAATGGGCAGGCCACATCGTTCGAAGAACAGATAACCAATGGGGAAGAAAGGTCGAGGCTCGAATGGCGACCACGAACCGGAAGACGCAGCGATAGTAGACCTCCCACCAGATGGAGTCGCGGGTAACCGGTGGATGCAAGCGACAGGTCGCCGCGAGTTGTGACGTTCTATGGGGGAGGTACTTGTTCAACGGTGGATGTCTTCCGGCTGATGATGATGATGACAACAACCTTTGATAACGTTGTATTGAAAATGTCAAACCGAATGTGCCCACGTTAAAATCAGGACAATTATTTTCATGCAAATTACTTACTCGTTTCATGTCGTCAAATCACACTAAAGAAATAAGAAACCAAGAAATTTTCTCAAAAAAAAAGGATCCTTCGGTTACCAAGTAAACTTCAACTATATTCGACAACTTGGTTACTTATCTGTTTGGTGACTGTACGTATTCATACTTAAGAGCGCCCATCCCGTCATATTTCCCATACAAACGCTCGTAGGCGATTATGGCGTTATAACAAATTATTTTCCAAATATTTTTAACACACAGGTATCTTGTGGTTTGAATCTAGGTTTGTATGAAGCCAAAAATAAACTTTTTTGAGAAACAAATTCAGTAAACACGTCCGAAAATCAGCTTTTTGCACAATTTTATCTGAACTTTAGCCGTTAATAATGCACTCATAAATTGAAAAAGTAATAAAACAGCTTCATAGAAACCTTGCACATGTAATGGAGATTCTAAATTACAAACATTTTTACCAAAAACTTGTAAGGTTTTTTTAAAAACACGTATGTCCTGGAACAAGTTTTGTGAAATTTTCGCGCGCCAATTTTCCTGTGATGTTATCGCGTTCTCACTCACTCGTTTGTTTTAGCGCTTTACGTTGGTTAAAACAAAAAAAAATTCAATCACGCTAGCGTTGAAGTTCGTTCGATGGGGATGGGCGCTCTTAACTAAATATAACTCTTATCTATTCTCAAAATCAAACCTACGTCAGTTTTCAATGGTTCAACTATTTGGCGGTTTCAGGTTTGGCGACTTTCGGATATCAATTATCAAGTATAACCCGATCGCTAAACTGAGATCATTTCTGAAGAAACTGAGCGGCGCGGGAGAGGTGTAATGACGTGACGCGAGAGCACACTGATACATCAACTTGTGACAACTGTTATCACAAGTTGATGTACTATCGTGGACACACCCGCCTGACCACCACTAAGTTAATTTTTGCTTGCACTCAAAAGATGGAAGCGCTCTCTACCCCGCCCCGTTGACTTCGCAGGCGCCAAGGGAATTTTTTTTTAATGAGCAGGCGGAAAAGTCCGCGATAGTACGTATTTACGTAGGTCCCCCCCCCCAACCACGCAGCTACCTCAGCAACGGTCTCAGCTAAACGGTCGGGCAATAGTGCTATAAGTAAAGTACTTGCCATCTTCTTCTTCTTCAACCTTCGCTTCTTCCTCGGGCACTACAATCTCCTCTAGAACTACGGGCTCTTCTTCGGGGAAGTATATCCCGACTTGCTCGCGTATATGGACGCGCATCAGATCGTTGTCCTATTTATGATTTTATTCATCGATTAATTGACAATGAACTTTTAACTACAGTTATAGAGTTGAACATTGCGTAATATAATAATAATAATACCTTTATTTCAGTTCATGTTCATAATAATTATAGGTAGGTAAAAGGTTATAAAATTTGAGCACGAATGAACGTTTTCAGGATATTAGAGTCCTGTTTATCCGCAATGACCTGTAAGATGCTGTTAGTGCTACCCCGGAGTCTGCTTAATAACGACGCCAGTTTCTTGCGCATGATGGCATGAAAGCCGTCTACCCTGGCCACCGCAAACATACAGGAGGCACAACAAAAGCGGGGCAGTCATACCAACATCCTAAATCCATTATTATATTGGTCACGTAGGCCACTAAGCGATATATTAAGAGAATGTCTCACACACCATTTTTGTCCGTGTGGTGTCGGACGTAAAGAATAGCACCATCCCATATCTTCCCGTGGGTGTCGTAAGAGGCGACTAAGGGACTTACCAGAGAATGGGCAGCAACGTTCTCTGTGCCTTTGTAACAACCATACTGCGATCGCCAACCCGCCTGCCAAGCGTGGCGATTATGGCAACCCCCAGGGAGGCCTATGTCCAGAAGTGGACGTCTTTCGGCTGAAATGATGATGATGACCATTTTTGAACTTTATTCATGACGTTATATCCTTCAATCTTTTTTTTTTAGATTTCCCCCAGTCTAGCTATAATTACAATTAATTACAATTTAGATGACGGCGATGGGGAGGAATGTTTTGATGCCATGTTTTGATGCCGTATTATATTAGTTTTTTTTTTATAGTATAGGTTTTTCTTTAAACTTCTAACTTCCAGTCTTACTAAGGCGTATCGTGTTACCCAGTAACTGGGCCGTGGAGGTCCGATTAGCAGTCGCTCCATGTAAAACACTGGTATTCTGCTGCATCTGGTTAGACTGGAAGCCGACCCCAACATAGTTGGGAAAAAGGCTAGGCATGATGATGGTGAGTATAGGTCTTTCTTTTTTATTATACGTGTAATAATTCGTTCATCATCATCATTCATCACTTCAGCCGAAAGACGTCCACTGCTGGACATAGGCCTCCCCCAAGGGGGGGTTTTGCCATTATAATCGCCACGCTTGGCAGGCGGGTTGGCGATCGCAGTATGGTTGTTACAAATGCACAGAGAACGCCGCTGCCCATTCTCTGGTACGTCCCTTAGTCGCCTCTTACGACACCCACGGGAAGATATGTCATATGGGATGGTGCTATTCTTTACGTCCGAGAACATACGGCCATCCGACATAGATAATTAGTTCAATATCAATTAATACATGAAAATTGGTCAAGTGTATTGCTGTTCTGTCTGCGCCGTCCCTACGTGGTATAACTTACTTGTACACTAATGAGTCTATCACATATAACTCTGGTGAACTCGTTTCGCCAGCACCGCACGACACAGCGCTTCTCACTGAAGAAGTTGGGGTGGGTGAGGCACATGCCGGCCGCTACACGGGAGAGGTCGCGGAGGTTGAATATGTAGTGGAATTTCGCCGGAGTTGGGGGCAGATCTACTATTATTATCTGTGAATAGTAACAAAAACGGTTAGTAACTACAGTAGAACCTCGATTATTCAAACTAATTGGGACAAAGACTAGTTCGGATAACCGAATTGTGGGTTTTTGGGGCAAGATCAAACAAAAACAACACCTTTTTACATAGAAACACGTTTCTATCTGCGCGCGGAATCACCTTAAGTCGACTAACAACGTTTGATGAAACAAAACGCGTCTCAACACACTCGATACCTACGAGTACCTATGCGCAGTGGCAGCGAGCGCCAAATTCGCGGCAGCGTTCGCAGTGAAATGGGTCGAAATAGTTGTTCCAATGCAGGCAGACCGACCAGGCTCGCGTTGATATGGGCGTATCGAGACACTAGTCGCGGAGGGTAGCGGGATCAAAGGCACGGTGCGCCGCTGGCCGTCCGCAGGTAGTTGGGGGCCCAAGTAGTGTGCTAGCCACACATGAAAGGCTGCCCCGCCAACTGTCGAAAAATCCCGGAATGCACCATCGTGCTGGTTGGCGACCAGACGAGAGGGCCCGATGGACATTCTCGGGGGGGCTCGGGCGTCCTCGCAGTCTCCAGACTAGTCCCCCAATGATGCCGTCCTGTCAGAGCGTGCCTGAGGGATAGCAGCATGGAACCTCATTTCACTTCCTTCTCCTCTCCCTTCTTCACTCTCAAATCCATTACCAACAGAAAAAAACAAGAAAAGCTGTACAGCGGCAGCACTCCCTAGCTCTCACTCAAAGTGCACCTCTGTAACATACGAGGTCTGCACTCAAATCTCGCCGCAGTCCATCACCACCTAGAGACTGAGAAACCAGCGCTCTTGTTCCTGTCGGAGACACAGATCGGATGTCCGTCAGACGTGTCGTACCTTACCTACCCAGGGTTTACCCTGGAGCACCACTTCAGACCACGCGCGGGCGTATGTATGTACGCTCGGGACGACATCTGTTATCGGCGTCTCCGCAACCTTGAGGACTCCAGGTTCTCAACGCTGTGGGTTCTAGTGGACACAGGCCTGGACAAAATTGTCTACGCCTGTGTCTACCGGTCGCATAGCGGCAATCTGGAGACAACAGGGCTCATACAACACCTCAGTGAGGCGGCGGATGCGGCTCAACCGCGGTACCCTTCTGCCCAATTGGTGTTACTGGGGGACTTCAACGCCCACCATCAAGAGTGGCTCTTCTCATAACAGCACACAGACCATGCTGGACGAGAGGCGCGAAACCTGGCGCTAGCGCTAAATCTCACCCAGCTGGTACAGGGGGCAACAAGGGTGCCAGATGTTGATTCGCACACAGCCAACTGCTTGGACATTCTGCTGACAACAGATCCAGACCGCTACTCGGTGTCGATTTCTTCTCCACTGGGTAGCTCCGACTACTGTCTGGTGAAGTCTGTGTCCGTCTACTCCCCGCCCGATGCTTGCCCTAGAGGCACCCAGCGGGTATGGCGATACAGGTCAGCAGATTGGGATGGCATGCGATCTTTCTTCGCATGTTATCCTTGGCAGCCTACTTGCGTTTCTTCGACTGATGCTTCGTCGTGCGCGGACGCCGTGACGGATGTGTTGCGGAGGGGGATGGAGTACTATATTCCGTTCTCAGACGTAACAATGTCTGGCGAAGCTCGCCCATGGTTTGGTGCCGAGTGCAACCGTGCTAATGCACTAAAACATTCAGCGTACCTAACATGGGTTGACGCCCGCACTCGCAAAGCATGTGACGTGAGCCGGAAGAAGAGAGCCTTTAACAGGGCTGCTAAGTCCTGCAAGAAGGTGTTGCGGAGAGCACGGACGGATCTGCCTGATACCAGCTTGATGCCCTAGAGTCAATTGAGAAACGAGCCAAGAGGATCATTGGCAATGATAGGCTCGTCGAATCAAAGCTCCAAAGTCTTGAGCATCGACGCCGAGTTGCTGGCCTGTCGGTTTTCTATCGGTTGCATTTTGGGGAGTGTGCGACGGAATTGCATAATTTAATTCCGCCGAGCCCGTTCTATCATCGGACCACAAGACGTACGGCGATGCGCCACCGGTACATGGTGGACATCCCACCCACACGCACGAAACGTTTTGGGAATACATTCATTGTGCGTACTGCTAAGGAGTGGAATTCCCTGCCCGAGTCTGTGTTTCCTGATAGCTACAACCCGGGAGTCTTTATGTCAAGAGTGAATAGGTTACTTCTAGGCAAGCGTGCTCCATCTTAGACCGCATCATCGCTTTTCATCAGGTGAGATAGTGGTCAAAAGTGCCTAGCGTGAGTTTTTATTCGAACTCGATCGCGTTATAGCGTAAACTATCACTAATGTCAATTTGTATGGAATAATTGTGTTTCCTATTGTTGCCACTAGGCTGCGCTGTTCCAGTTTTAATACAAATTAGAGTTTACGTTAACGCAATCGAGTTCGAATAAAAACTCACACTAGGCCCTCTGATAATTGAACGTTCGGTTAAACTAACTCAGCGTTTGGATAATTGAGCGTTCGGATAATCGAGGTTCTACTGTACTACTTATCAGTATGTCTATTCTGTTACAATCTCGGTGAACACCTAGGTGAATTAAGCTGTCATCCGCCCATCTGCTTTGTCAATCTCTAGCTTCGGAACGGATGACAGCTCACTTCACCTAGGTGTTCACCGAGGCAGATTGTAACAGAATAGCACTGCTGAACGTCGTGATGACCTAGTCTCTCACGCACGAAGTTGTGAGTTCTAAACCGGGCACAAAAAAAGTACCTTTTTAAATTTCATTGTGGACTTTTCATGTTCATCTTGGACATCACTGGCATCAAAGGGCGTCCCTCCTCCCCGCCCCTCCCTAGGCCACTAGCTGGCGAACTACTTACCACAGAAGGGGGTCTAGTTATACATTTTATGAGTCCAGCACCTGATAGGTCCCTTCACGAGCGACGATAATGAAGTACACCCAGCTGACCGACGACAGTCAGCGCCGAATTATTAGTTTTTTTATGTGATTGGATAGCAAACATTTAAACTAAGTTGAAATGTCCCATGTGCCTGTTATAACACCAGCACCAATACCCTTCAAATCGGCTTCGCGGCAGAAATAGGCATGGGTGTAGTACTTCCCCGGACAAACTCCTTCATGAAGAACTCTACTACTACTAAAAGTGGAGTAAGTGAAGTGGAGTGTGGTATGGTGTGGAATCGAGTGTGTAGTGAAGTGAAGTGAGGAGTGGACTGTGAAGTGGAGTTGTGAGTGGAGTATGGAGTGAAGTGTGAAATGGACTATGGAGTGGAATGGACTATGGAGTAGTGTGGAGTGGAGTGTGAAGTGGCGTGTGGTGTGGAGTGTGAAGTGTGGAGTGTAAAGTGGACTGGAGTGGTGTAAGTACAGTGGCGTGGAGTACCTTGTATAGATCCAGGGTCATCTGCACAATCTTATCGACTATCGCTTGTATCTCGTCCGGAAAGATCTCGAAGTGTCCCTTCAGTATTGATCGGTAGATATGATTTAAAGTGTTCTCTGAAGGGAATTCAAGGTTGTAGGTTGAGAACATTGAGATGAAGCGTGGGTCCACCTGGGGAGGTAGAGATAAGTTGTTTTAAACCTGGGTTCAAGACCTTTTATGATGGTGGTTCCTAGAAGACAATAGGGTAGATGACAACACTAACCAATAATCCCAAGACAGATACTCCATAAAAAAAAACCAGTTAATTCTAGTCCTGAAAACCTAGTCATTATCAATTTACTTCAAAATTAGATTTTTAGCTGCTTTGAAATCGACAAATAGTTAGCCAATTGAATTGGCAAATGACTAACTAAAAGTGACGTCATAAGTAAAAATTGCCATACAAAATTTATGGGGGAATCGCGTTTTGACAGCAGCATAACAGGTACCTATGTCATTTAACCCTATTGTCACATTAGATCGGCGCCGCGACATGGCAAGATATTTTTAGACGACGAATAAAAATATAACTTAAACATGGAAATAAAGTTGAAATTTCAATGTTAGCGGACATAAGTACAAACTGAAATTTCAACATTATTTCCATACGTATAAGTTGTATTTTTATTCGTCGTCTACAAATATTTTGCCGTGCCGCCATGCCGTGCCGACGCCGGACCTAATGTTTTCAAGTTTGCCCCCTTGTCACGAGCTGAAGGATTACTAAATATTATTTATTTTAAGTAAGACCCTTTTTAGTGCAGCCTACTGAGGTGCACGTAATTGACACTAAAGTGCATTAAAAACCTTATATTCTTTTCTTTCGATATCTAAGTAGTTATAGCATCATATTTAGCTGAAATGGTGTTATTTACGTCATTTAAAAGTAATAAATAATGTGTAAAATATACGTCAAGAACTCACGTCATTTCTGCCACCACCAGCCTTGCCCATAGCACCGAGAAAACCAACGTCCTTGATATTCTTCCAGGTGAGGTCCTTCCCGCGGTCGTACATGCCCTTCCTCTCAAACAGCAGTTTCAGTAGAGCTATAGGTTGCTGGGTGCCGTACGTGTCCACCTTTAAAAATGACGTCATTGTTAGTGACTGTTCATCGATTTTTTTCCCACTCTATACACAGAATGTTTAATTCAAACGCATTTGCTTGAAAACTCATTGAAATATTTTACGTCTAAGTAACGATTCATCGAAGTTGTCTTTTCCGTAACGTTTCATCCAATTGAGTTGCCGCGGCAGCCAGCGGTTGGCGGATGTTTAATACAAGTTGGTCGTAATTTGAAGACACGATTGTCTGCTGCGCTGCGAGTCGCGGGTTCGATTTCCGTTCCTAACAAATATTTGTATGGCCTACAGATACTTATTCCGGGTCTGGCTGTTAGCGTATGTGTTTATAAACACGCCCACGATACATGCGAAATTCATAGATAGGGGCAAAGTTAAAAAGTTTCCAAATAGTCGTAGGGGTCGAAGTCACATCACATTAGAAGCAATTTTGTAGTTCAAGTTTGAATTGCAATTTAATTTACAAGGTTAGATAGCAATATAATCGTTAACTAGTTTCCGGGTCAAACTATTAACTGCTAAACTGCTGCACGTTTAAGATCCTTGTTTTGGAGCGTAAAACGACTACTTACAGTAGGCATATTCATATCATCGATGAACACCAACATCTTCTTGCCGACCGGTGGGCCGAAGGTGTCCTTAGTTCTCTTCTCCACAACGGACTCCAAGTTGCGTTGCACGTCCATTGACGATGTGCGAGACGAAAAATTCATTTGTTGGATAATCTGTGGATGATGGTTTTAATAGAACTTTACTGACTTTAAGTACGCCAGCACATCAAGTCATACCAAACTATCAAATTATCTCAATTGATGATGAACCTTAACTTTTTGTAATAAAGTTGAAAATCTATCAAAATAATTTAATAATAATAATAATTGTTTATTTATTAAAAAGACACCAACAAAAGATGTCTTAGTATTTAAAATAGAACACAGGTGCTCATTTGCCTGAACTAGGTTAAATCTGTGTTTCAGGCTAGTAAGTCCTTCTATATATTTGTAATGAATTAAGACTAAATTACATTAAAAAACTTAAATTAAAGTAAAGCTAGAGTACACTACGTAGCTTAGACACAAAACCTGCTAGTCATTTTATTTGCACTTGTTTTCTGCCTGTTCGTAAGAAATAGATTTTAAATATTGAATAATTATTTATTTACAGCGACAGTAATTCAACTTATGAATATCGTTCTGTCTCTTGTTAGTAGGTATTATCAGCATTGTAGGTAAGCAAGGTGTGCTGTTTTAATACTATTTGCATAATGAAAAGCTGACGCACAGTCAACACGTTGCAGGATTTATATAATAGATGAGTGAGAAAGGAAAAGGGTTGGAAATTGGCTACTTTTAAAATTGCTCTCTGGGCAAAACAACAACAAAACAAAAAGAGTATCTTGGAGGCGCCGGGTATCGATCCCGGTACCTCTCGCATGCTAAGCGAGCGCTCTACCATCTGAGCTACGCCCCCGGTGTAAACTATGAATCAAATAGCAGTTCAGGTTCTCGAGCGATAGTATCATTTTTTTAATAAGGCCAGGTAAGTACTTGCATGGCTAAAAATATGTGACTGGGCTTTTATAATATTAATAGATAGGTAATTTTACCCATATGTTATATTTTTAAAATTTAGAAGTATTTGTTTATTCGCGTATTATGGGGTTTGTTGTGACCATGATGGGGTCAGGGTACCAAGTCGTAACTATAAATTAACGGAAGACTGAACTTAAACTGATACATTTTGCATTAACATCTGCATTGCTCAAAGGAAATCCTTACTTCCTTACTATATTATTTTTGTCCATACTTATGATTATAAATGCGAAAGTAACTTTATCTGTTACGCTTTCACGACGAAACGACTGAACCGATTTTGATGAAATTTGGTATAAAGATAGCTTGAACTCTAGAGAAGGACATAGGTTAATTTTTAATTCGCAACTTTGCTTCCACGAGAACCGACATTCACGCGGACGAAGTCGCGGGCAAAAGCTAGTATGTCCCAAAAAAAGACTCTCCCATTATTCAAATTTAGACCACTTCCAAATTTCGCCAGTGTTTAAACACAAAACTAAGAAGTTCAAAAAAATAAAAGCAAAAAGCCAACGTCACGCGGTGTTCCCAGGCGGTCACCCATCCAAGTACTGACCGCGCCCGATGTTGCTTAACTTCGGTGATCGGACGAGAACCGGTGTATTCAACGTAGTATGGACGTTGGCGATAACTTGATTGAAATTGTTAACCAATATCTACACTATCGCAGGCCTTATAGTATTCTAGTGATGGCGTACACGACTGCCGAGGTTCTGAAGCGATTATCGCGTCAGGCAAAGTATTATAAAAAATACGCGCTTAGTCGTGGAGTTGCGGACATCGGCCCGTCATACTACTACTACTACTACTACTACTAGGTTTTTCACTAGGAAATTACCAATTGCACACCAATATCTTCTCAGATACATTTTCCCGGTTCCGCATAAAACAACAGACTCCCTCCCTAGGGACGAAACATCTCTTGAACAGGTAACTATTTTTTTGTTTCCTTTTTCTGTATTTTTGCTCTTTTTCCATTATTATTGGTATTAAATTTTTAATAACACTCATTAATAACCCTCATTTATAATTGTTTATACGTGTATTCTTGATCATTGTGTTTGTTCTATTTTAATTATATTTTGTTACCTATGTCACTACGTGTACCTACATTTAAATTCAGTACCTACAACGCCTTAACATGTAAGTGCTGTATACTCTTCTAGGTCACAAATCCACCATAATCCTAACGAATTTTGGCCTCATTATATTAGTATGTTAATTTATAGTGTATAAGACTTTGACGTTATTTTAAAATTAAAAAAAATAAGAATTGCAGCCGAAGTCTGGATTTCTACCTTGTTAATGACAATGCAGTCGCCATTTTGGGGACACGAGCGTACCTAAGTATGAAAATGTTTCAATGTAATTAACGGGTACTTACATATTTATCTGGTGGTAATTCTCGTAGGTAGTTAGATATTATAGCCGTTTTTGATGTCCCCGTATCACCCACTAATAGTACAGGCCTATCAACCTGTTGACAATATTTAGATAAGTAAGCAAGATACCTACTGCAGATTGTAATTCTTTTCTTTAATTTTGTCAACGCGGACATTTAAAAATACTTTTGAATTCTGCCTAGAGATACTTATGTATAACATTAAAAAATATAATATAACAAGTTTATTTAACTGTAACCCGACTACGTAAAAAACAAAAAAAAATATTTCAGACAGAAATCAGGCCAAGGTACAAAAATGATCAAGCCATTATAATTTTGTAGGATTTCCGTGCAGGAGAGTAGAGAGGCCTTTGCCCTGCGGAGGGAAAACATAGGCTGAAAAAAAGGAAAACAAAGGTGTTCCGTGCATTTAAATAGTATAAAGGCATGTGAAACGGCTTTATCATGACCATTCTTACCAGGAGAAAAAAAAAAATAAAATTGTGCGGTCGGGGGACCCCGTAAGGAATGAAGTTCCTTACGTACGCGTCAGTACAAAAATAATATATATTTAAAGTAATAATATATCACGAGCAGGGCAAGTGCGCGCAGCAGCGATTCGATACACACACGCATTTCGTTACGTGACGATTTCTACTAATTCGCACTACCCATATGCCGCGTTAGACAACTTCGTTCCAAAAGTTAGAATTTAATTAAAATCACAATAATGGAGAGAGTCAAAGAAAAGATGAAGAATAATGATATGAATGAAAAGAGAGTTAGTGAAAGCATGCCGGTTGACAGAACGGAATGGATGAGAGAACATGTAGATGAAATAAACAAATGAACAAATATAAAATACAATTGGTTAGCAATACTCACACTTTCCATGATCTTAATAAGCCAGGTAAGTCTCAGTGTGTCGACGGTTGGTACTAGTATAGAAGGGAATTTGACTTCGCGATCATGAACGTACTCCGGCACCAGCCACTCCCACGCCTCCCAGCAACTGGTGGTAAGCTCCAGGCAGTAGTCGTACAGCGAGGGGAAGCCCATTGGGAAGTGTTCTGTAGGAATTGAGGATCGATATTGTTATATATTGCTCTTTACCTACGTTGTCTTTTTATCACATATAGAAGCAAGATTAATGTAACCAGGATATTGTTCAAATTTAAGAGTGTTTGACAAAAATGAGCATGGCGGATGAGAGCATTGTCTTGTTCACTTAAGGCGCTAACAAGCGACTTTTGCAGATTTTAAACTGACAATCACGTCAAAATGTGTAGTCTAAATAATTTGAAAAAAAAAAAAATGTTAAACTGGAACATTCTCTTAATCATTCAGTACTTATGTGAATATTTTTGATTAAGTTCATATTAAATAGTTTAATTAAATCGTGATTTCATCGTCTGACGCGGACAAAACATTGACAATCACACAAAATCTACCAGGAATATTTAAATGAAACTTTTACTATCTTACAGACAATTTTATTATCTGTCTTTTAGTATACGCCTTTTTTTTAAGTTAAAGAATACTATCTTTTATTAAATTTTTTCGACTAAACTTTGAGAGTTTTGGATGCAGCGCATACGATTTTCTGGTCGTTCAAGGTCGCCGGCGTATATCGTCGCCTTAAATGCCTCGCCGAATCTGGCGCGTGTGTTGGGTCATTTGGCTCCCCTCAAAATGGTTGAGCTAAATGGTGTTGTTACACGTGTCATGTTAAACGGGCACTGTCAGTAAAGATTGGTCTGTCATGGTTTTTATCTTGATTCTTTTTTTTATTGTATTGTATTGCTACTAAAACTCGATTGAAAAGAGTGTCCGTGAAGTTTTTTGTTTGTTCTTCTCTATAGAGACCTACCTACATTGTACAAGTGCTGAATAATAAATATAAAGTGCGAAACGGTAAATGGTTTAATTTGAATAAATGCTTTGACTTAGTATTATTTATAATATTATTAGTAAGTATTAAGTATTCAGATGTGTAATAACGAGTAATATTCGTATTCCGGCTGTTTCTCAACACATATCGGGTACATTTTTATTCGAGACCTTAGTTATCAGATGTTGAATAAGAACGGCACAAATGTGTTGCAGTTCAAAAAATCTTGGTGCCATCTATCGGGAAGTCTTATAACGTTCTGTATTTAAAACTACGAAGCACATCATAAATAATTTATTATAGGAGCTACAGGGATTGTAAGTGAATGAAAAAAAGAAGTAAACATACTCTGAACGTTTTTTTGAAATTTTAGCAATCTTTTCGCTGACTGTTAAAATTTCCCAATTGAATACGAACCTTAACCTTACCTTTGTTATAAAGTTGAAAATCTATCAAAGGAATTGTTGTTTATTGTGCTTTATCCGAAATCTATGAATGCAGTTCCAAATATTTCAAAAAGTTATGCATGGTCTCCTAGGAACGTTTTACTGTAACTATAACGGTTAAGGTACCTGCCCTTACTGTCCCGTCTCAAAAATCTATTCTGTATATTCCTAGTGATATGAAGTTAATTTTCAGTATCATAATCGCCAACGTCCATACTACGTTGAATACACCGGTTCTCGTCCGATCACCGAAGTTAAGCAACATCGGGCGCGGTCAGTACTTGGATGGGTGACCGCCTGGGAACACCGCGTGACGTTGGCTTTTTGCAATTTAGTATCAGTAAACGTTTTTAATGAAGTTTTTAATGAACTTTATGTTTAGGTAATTGAAAATTAATAAAATAAAATGTTAATGGTGTTTATGTTAATGGTGACTATTACTGAATTATTTAATTACTTAAAGTAGCTTTCTTCTCCGGCGTATCTTCGACGAGCATCATTGGGCATGCTTTCTTGACATACACGTCAAAGTCTAGGCGGCCGTTGTCAACTATGGAGGCTCCGAGGCTGTTGTATATCGACTGAAATAAACATCTATAATTAATAACTATATCCTAAGGGAAATTATGATGTAATGACCAATTCATTTATTTTCATACAAATATTGACGACCTCAAATCAAAATTAAAGACGTATAAAAAAATAAATAAATTATAAGTTTAATTATAAGTTTATTTGCAACAACAACATAAGACTAAGTTAACAAGTAAAACGATGATAGCTGCAAAAGTATAAACTGTAGCGTAGCTAGAAAACAAAAAATAAAATAAAGACGCAGACGACGTATAGACGAAGTTATAAATAATAGTACATTATGGTACTAGTGTGTAATGTTGGTGATTACCGCTGAGGCGCCATTGAGACCCGAGCCGTTAGGTGAGGGTCTTAAGAGAGCCGAGGACGGTAATCATCAATACACACGTGTATCATACGACGTTTTTCAACACACTTGTGAAGAAAATAATACTAAAAAATCATTTTCAAAAGTTCAACAGTGAAAACGAGTTGTGAAATTTTTTTCGCAATGGCGGGAAAAGTTTAATCAGTTTTCCTATGCGCGCGCATCAAACAATGGCGATCGACCATAGACTAAAAGAATGAGGTTTCTTTTTTTTTGTCTTTTCGCGGATAGCGTTCTAGCTACGTATAAAATGGGGAATTGAAAGTTTTCTTTAGTAATAAAGAAAACTTTGAATTCCCCATTTTAGAAAATTTCATTTTAGTTTTCTCTGTAAAGAAAAAACTAAAATGAAATTTTTATTTATTAAAAACGTATAAGTGAAATTATGTATTTAAATACGAAGTTGCAAGAAATGAGCATGCAATAGGTACCTACATTAATTTATTTGTACTATTGAACACGATCTTTTTTGTATCGAAACTTTTTTAAGAACAAAGCAACTCAACCAATCAAATAAAAAAAACCCTATAACTCACTTGTGAATAATAGCAATGAAAAAGTCACAGTTTGATTACAGGTGTCATTATGTGCCTAATTGCAGTGAAATTAGAGCCACTTTATGAGCAAGTGTGTTGAAAAAAATATTATGCTCAATAAAAGGGTGGGGGGGAGCTCATGCTTGCTTATCTTAATACCTTTGTAATATTTTTTTTTTGGAAGATAGGTAATTAGATCATTTTATAACGGTCTACTCGTAAACGTAACTTCTAGTTTCTCAAACTCATGCTCAGCAAATAAAATATATTTAATCTTCTTGGACTTGGATGAGGCCATTGCCCAGCTGTGGGACAGCATAGGCTATTAAAAACAAATAAAATTTCCGGTAGTTTTATCATGTACTAGGTATTTTTTGACAGACAAAAAAAAATGTTTTTCTCTTGTTCATGATGAATGCTGTCGTCCCGATTCTGATTCAGTCAATTCCACGGTAGAGCGGATATTGAGTACACGATGATGCGTATTTATTCATAATTTATAAATAACGAAAACTCCTAAAAAAAAGTAACTTTGGAGGCGCCGGGTATCGATCCCGGTACCTCTCGCATGCTAAGCGAGCGCTCTACCATCTGAGCTACGCCCCCGATATGTTCAATGCACGAAATACGTCGCCAAATGAGAATATAAAGTGAATGTTATATAAACAAATAAGAATAAATAATTACTTTTGAGCACGTAATATTGATATGGTGCTACCTTGAAAATCTTAAGTAATAAAACACGCATTTGAAATTATCTGATTACTAGATAAAACACATGATGTAATAATTAAACAGGTGCGAGTTGGACTCACCCACCGAGGGTTCCGTACATATTTGTAGGTATATATCCATACTTCTATACTAATCCATACCTATTATAGTACTATCCATACTTTGATCTACTTAATACATAAATTTATAAATGCGTTTTTGCGACGTAAACGGCCGTATCTTTTTTCACGTTAACATAAAGGGTTGATTTTACAGCATCAAGGAACCGTAGACTTGAGTTATGGTTTTAATTTCAACTCGATACCTCCACGCGTTCCTAAGATAAAGAGTCTTGACAGACAGACAGACAGACAGACGGACAACAAAGTGATCCTATAAGGGTTCCGTTTTTTCCTTTTGAGGTACGGAACCCTAAAAAATACTACTTAGATTTATCTTTTAGTAGGAGATGAATAATGATATTGATAATGAACTGGGTTCATCATCATCTGCCCAGCCTTTTCCCAACTACGTTGGGTCCAGTCTAACCAGAAGCAGCTGAATACCAATGTTTTACATGGGGCGATTGTCTCTACAATCCAGCTACAGGGAAACATGATATCCCTTGGTAAGACTTTCTTCTGACTACCCGTAACGACTGCCAAAGATCTACGAATGACAGCTGGGACCAAAAGTTTTTAAGTGGTTTTCCAGGCATGGAGGGGCTCGGTATGAATGGTCGAACCGATCCACAAACCCACCGCGGCAAGCGTAGCTTAACCATGATCGATTGATCAGTCAGAAGCCAGAAAGTCTTACAAACAGTCTTACCAAGGGGTATCGTGTTACCCAGTAACTGGGTTATGGAGGTCAGATACTGGTGTCAATTCTGTTGTGCACGGACTAAATTATTTTTAAGGTATTTATATCCCTTTCTCTCCAATAAAACAAGAAAGTGACATATTATATTAATAAGAGCTGTCAATTTAAGTTGATCTAAAATGTTCATAGTTATAGTTGTCATTTCTGAACGTATTATTTATTTATTTATTTATTAAAAACACTGCAAAGTTCAAGGGAAAAACTAATTTGACATCTCTAACTTAGTCCTTGTCTGTCGCCGTACTTTTCTTCAGCTGCCTGTAGTAAGAGATGCCAAGTGTCTAATTTTAATTTAATTTGTGTACAAGGGAATCGGCACCACTGAAAGAGTAAAATACTGGTTTTAACCTATTGACCGCCACGTCAAATAACGTGCCCTCGGTGGCAAGCTACAAATTACTACTTAGTAATTCGTCTGTCATGTAGTCGTGACCGTGGCGTGCTAGGCACATTTTGGTTAGTCATCTATATATGACGCTGGCGGTCAAAAGGTTAAAGAAGTATTTTTGTGTCCATTACGCCAGGGTCGTATATTTCCGACCAAATACCACAGCTCGTTATCTGTTTTATTTTTATTTCATTACGCTGTATTCATCAAGATGTTTATATTTGGTAAATAGTTAATTAAGTAATCATTTACAATTTAATACACTTTAGTCTCTTAATTAGAAGTGCTAAAGATAATGATCGAAGTTAGATGAATTACTAATATTAGGAATTACAAATATTTTATATTAATGAATACTAATATTATTAATAATATTACCTATTCACTGTGCCGGGCGCTGGAGGCACGACAACAACTGATATGAAGTCGGGCGGTTAAAAGGTTAAGACCGCGCCTCAGTCCGTACGAGTGTACTTACCACCATGAACACACATTCCACGGCTGCCGTATTGTACTCTTCGTTGACATCCTCCCTGTTCGGTAGCAGGCCGCTGATCATGTAGCATAGCTGCACTACCTGGTAATGTATAAGGGCATGATTGGATGGCAACGATCTTTAGGTATCCTTCGAGCGTTGGTGCTCGTCCAAACGTATACGCTGCGCACAGCTGAGGTAACGTGACACTTAGGTTCAAGTCACACCGGAATGGCAGCGCAGCGGCCGGCAGTTTTGATAGCAAACCATTTTCAACTTTATCTCTAAACGTCAAGACATAGTATCGCTTACAGATTTGCATGCGTCGAGCGGCAGCTCGTGCCGCCGGGCGGCTCTGCGAGCCGATGACCGCCGAAGCGATACTATGCTTTGAGTTTTAGAAATAAAGTTGAAAATGGTTTGGCAGGAAAACTACCGGCCGCTGCGCTGCCATTCCGGTGTGACTTGACCCTTATGGACATCGTTTACTGTTACAGCACTACTAAAACACGGCAACGGCTTTAAGAGGATTGTGAGACTGTAAGTTTTCATACAAAACGCAATAACGTTTTACCCCCCGTAAACTAAGTCCAATTTTCATAATTTAAAATGTTGTTGATATAATGGAAAACTAGGTCTGTACGTTTTTATTTAAAAAAAAAAGGTTGCACTCCGGGAGTGCCGGCAGAAGTGAAAACTTGATTATTAACGTTGAGCATGTTTGATATTTTGGAATGGTTAGGGAATAATTTTGCACCAATTGCTTTATCAGTATAAAAGTACTATCATTTATGTGGTAGAATACAATATTCATTTATTGCGCTATCGTACACAAACATGACAATTTATATTACATTAAAAATTTAACACTTTAAAACTATTACAATTATTTTACTCTACTCTCCATCCGTCTTACGCTTTTTCGATCAGGTCACGTGTCCTGACGCGAGTTTAAGATTTTATACCCATTACAGAAAAAGTGCTCAACGCCGCTAAAGAAGTTTTCACTTCAAAAATATTGCGTTCTATAGACGTAAATACCACCTAAATATCTATATTTTTGACTTAAATACTTCCTCCAGCGTTTTTATTTTTTTTAATTACCTATACATATAACTATATATAACTATACCTACTGATTTACTTAAAAAGCAAAACCTAGATTCAGGCGTACTGAATCTAATGAGACAAAAATTGACTAATTTCGAGAAGGTTTTGAGGGGGGGGGGGGACATTATCGCCCAAAATCCAATTGGAATCCAATCCAATCCAATCCAATATTAGACTTGCAACTCTCTCCAGCAGTACCGCTTTCTGAATCAAGCCCATGATCCAGCTGCTCAACGAGAGCCTCCTCAGATGTTGGTCGAGGCTCTTGGAGATGATTCCATTGCTGTGTATGTCGACAATCTCGCGAGTCAAGATAGTCAATTTCTTAAGGTCATGCGGACCGGCTATATATATCAACAGTCATTGCGCAACGCTCTAATTGATATATCACCACTATGTCATGCTTATTTACGACAACAATAGGTGTATTATATTATTATTAATTACTAAAAAAGATCATTAATCGTCCTAACTACTACGTATACTAACTAGGTTCAGCGGCGTCTGTGGCACAATAGTCTTCAACGGCGTCTGCTGCTGAAGTCCGAACATACCGAACACGATGTAGTTGATGGCTCCAGGCACGTAATGGTCGAACATACCGTTCAACTGTTCACGTTCCAGCTCGTTGTTGCGTCCGAGCACCCATCTGTAGGAGACCAGGAGATAACTTAGCAAAAAGGTTCTTGTATCGTGTCGTCATTCACCATTTTTGTGTATTTATAGAAATTGGTACAAAGGTTCTTTTTTTAAAGCTTTTAGGACAAAGACAAAAGTTTATTTATGAAACATAGGTATAAAAAGATCACACATATAAAATAGTGCGCTATGTTTTGTCATAACATATAAATATTTAAACATGCAAAATAAATATACTAAACATATTTGCATTAATAAAAATAAACATCATAATACTTATTCACAAAAATTACAAATGTCAAAATTTTAATTGCAGCATTAATAATTACCTACTTCTTAACATGCAAATCAAATATGAAACGGTAACAGTAAATACCCCGCCCCCCTTTCACTATGTGTGCTGTATTTTTTAGTTCTCGTCGCGGATTAGTACTAAGATGAGGAGCATGATAATCCTTCAAGTCGCTATGTTCACGTGGGAGAACACGAATACGTACATACATACCCAAGGGTTGGGAGATAGACATGAGTACAACACTCGCCAAGCCAGTAAGATAGGGGGATCAGTACCGCATCAACGCTCAAAATCTGGACAGCTTGCACATATTATAAGACCTAAATATATGTGCAAATAATGGACAAAAAAAAAATATTTTCTATTTTGGAGGCGCCGGGTATCGATCCCGGTACCTCTCGCATGCTAAGCGAGCGCTCTACCATCTGAGCTACGCCCCCGATACATCAACTGCACGAAATTTGGCACCAACTCAAATGAAGGGCAGTGAAATTGTTATCCTCACACACACATCAAGCAATATCAAATTGTCAAATTTTTCCAATTGAATTTAAACCTTATCCTTTTGTTATAAAGTTCAAAACCAATCAAAGAAATTTGACAGATTTATTGTAGCTTGATGTGCAGTCTGGCCTCCATATTACATTCATTATAAACTCAGACAAATATAACGATATAGTTATTTCAATGGAAGCATGGTTTCATTATTCAGGACAATTTATACGATAAATACAAAGCCAAGTAAACAAAGAAATTTAATTTATGTAAGTTTCAATTTTATTGGCCAATAAGTGACGTACAGTCACTTATTGGCAAATCGATTGCATAAAAAAAAGAGTTTTTTTTGGTAGCATATTAGCACTACAGAATTTAATTGAGACAGTTTTCAAAAATGGTTGTAATACCCTATTACAAGACACAACTTCTCTACAACCACTAGTAGTACCTAATGTACTTATTATTATTTCCATAACATTTTGAATAACTGTTTTTTTAGAGTTGGAATACAAACCTGTCCCAATAAGGCTGAAAGCCCAAGTTCTTCGGGTCAACAAACACCATGCCAGCCCTGGACACGGTGGCGGGCGAGGCGTAGTTGAGGTCTCCCACCTCGAACAGCAGCGCGCAGTACGGCGCCAGGCGGATCCGCTCGCCGTTAGCTAGCGTCAGCAGCTTGTTGTCATCCATTACAGAGTTCATGTTCTCTATCCAAAGAGCGTCCACGTCACCGTCGAAGAGGGAGTAGCGAAGTTCCTCTTTTTCTAGAGGCCTGGCAAAATTATTAATATTAAATATTTATTTTGGACAAAATCCATATTATAATTATGTAAGCCGTGCGATGCCAGCCGCGAATTTCTACCCGTGGATGTCGAGAAGGCGACAGAGCAGGATCCTTCTGAGTACCATAACACCTAATCCTATCCCCCCTTGGGGAAAACCTATGCCCAGCAGTGGGCGTCTAAAGGTTGACATGATGAAGTTTTCTGATTTCTATTATTTAAAACGATATTACTGAAACTAGTTGACATGTGTATCCTGCCCGTCTTAACCTACGGTGTTCAGACCGGTCGCTCAGCGGGTCGTAAAAGTTCTGCCTCGGAGTTTGCCAAAGTGCAATGGAGTGCAGCATTCTGGGAGTAAAAAGACAGGGCAAAGTCAGGAACACCACGCTGCGTTCCAAAACGGGCAAATCAGACGTTGGCAAAATGGTTGTCAAACTCAAGTGGGATTGGGCGGGTCATGTCAGCCGCACGCAGAGTGACTGCTGCGCAAAAGTCTGGACGAGTACCACAAGGGCTGGTTCAAGGTAGCGCTGGAAACAAAATCTTGGAAGGTCTTAGGGCGGGTTGTTTCAAACAGTCGGTTAACGTTACATACGGACGGTTAAAAAGTTACTATGACTGATGACAACACAACAAACAACAACACAAAATTACGATGACTGGTCGGTTATGGTAATAGTAACTTTTTGACATATAATGATTTCGTGAAACAACCCATTTTTTTGATTTGACGACAGTTAGCGCCATTTTTTAATATTACCGGTCAACCCGCCCTTAGGAGGAGGCCTTTACCCAATAATGAAAACATTTCTTTCTTTCTTTCTAAACTCATGCCATCCCTTACATTTTGTATGACAATGAAAGTGACAACATCAATTTGTCTCCATTACTAACGTTGGTTTCATGCAACTCAAAGTATGTGATGTCTTCTTGTGATGTGTCCTGTATACACATAGTGAACCCTGTTTAAAAACTAATTCTGAAGAATAATAATACCTGTTCATTTCCCGGAATATTCTAGAGTACAAGCCATCTGTCCAATCCCTGGTTACAGGATCCAGTATTCCATAAAGCTCTATAACAGAGCAAGCCTGGAAAATGATGCATCATGTTTTATTAATTACTAGCTGTGCCCGCGACCTCATTCGCGTGGAATTTTGTTCTTAACTTCGTGGGTTTTATTTTATTGCACAGAACCTATCTAAAATAAAAACAGCCACGTTACTTCTTATAACTTCAGCTATCTGCCAGTGAAAGTCCTGTCAAAATCGGCCCAGCCGTTTTAGATATTAGTCAGAACAGACAGACAGACAAACATACAAAAATAATATATTTGTTATAAGTATCGTTACTTTTTATTCATACATACAAATAAATAAAATTGAAGTGTCTGTTTGTAATGTCCAAATAACAGCTTTTATATAAACTAGCTTTTGGCCGCGATTTCGTCCGCATGAATTTTCTTGCTCAAAATTATGCCATTGAGCCGTGAATCTAATCTTCAATGTATTTGTGTGACGAGCACTTGAGTTTGCATTGTGGCTGGGTGTTGTTTATCTATGTATGTATTTCTGTATCATCTGTATGTATATCAGCTATCTGACACCCATATTACAGGGTCTCCCTAGTTTGGGGTCAGATGGCCATGTGTGAAAATATGTCCCCACATGTTTATTATATTATTATTATATTACAGGCACCATAACTCCAACAAGTAAGTCTCACCTTAGGATTAATTACAGTCATTTTAGTAGGCATCCCCATGTAAGTCTGCGCTTTGACGATGGTCTGTATTATGACTGTCTTGCCTCCCCCTGTAGGACCAACGACCATGGAGCAGTGGCGCGTCATCATAGTCTCGTATAACTGCACCACTTTGTCGACCTGTATAAATAATTATTGCTTATTAGTTCTGCGCACACCTGTAAGTGACAAATTCACTCTGGATTTTGATGTATTAGTGAATAAGTCGTTGAAGTACCATAATTAAATAAATAAATTACTCATTTAGTTCAGAATTACCATCCACATTTGTAAAACAGTTTTGATCACACAATGGTGGTAATTCAGTAGTTGTACACGAGTCATCAAACTTATTTTAAGCTATTTATATCTCTTTCTCTCCAATAAAACAAGAAAGAGACAGATATAAATAAGAGCTGTCAATTTAAGTTGATTTAAAATGTTCATACTGTCATTTCAAAACGTATTGATTAAAAACACGGCAACGTTCAAGAAAAAGAGGTAGATTTTACACGGGACAAAAATGCCGTGAACACCTTTATTTTGATAAATTTAATTCTCTGTCTCGAACAGTGACTTGCAGTGCAAACTTTTTTACCAATAAGCGATCTCGACAGCTTTAGTCTCACTATACACTAACCTGATGAGCCATCACGATATACCCATCCCTCGTCATCACCTCAGTGACTGCATCGTTGAAGTCCGGGTATCCCACGCGTGGACACTCCAGTCCAGGGAACAAGTCCTTGATCAAACCGAGGAATAACGGAACGTCTTCGAATACGAACTTGGGGTGGTTCATGTCTCTAAAGGAATCGGGGGAAGAGAGAAGGAAAGGGTGTAGTTTAACAATAACCATAATAATCGGAGGTTGACAATGGTCTAAGGCTAAAAACTCACGATGCGGTTTTTACCCGCGTCCGGCTGCGGTTGCGGGCTCGCAGCTTCTGTAGAATGCAGATATATATGTAAAAAACAAAAGCACATTTCACGACGCGGTTTACGCCCGCGGTGTGCGCGATGTATTTGGCTCCCGCTGCGGGCGCGGGCGCGGCCGAAAACCGCTTCTTGAGTTCTTAGCCTAACTCTGAAGATCTACACCAGATTTTCACGTAATTTATATAGAATCACCTCGGTTAAAATCGGTTTAAGAAATACATACACACAAACATGGAACCTGCTCCTTTTTTTTTAATTCAGTTAAAAGACATCACATTTGGTGTGTTCGTTTGAAACGGAGGTATGTTAAATTAAGGCGCTAACAAGAGACTTTTGCAGATTTTAAACTGACAATCACGTCAAATGTGTAGTGTTAATGATTTGAAAAAAAAATATATGTAAAACTAGAACGTTCTCATACTCATTTAGTGTGTGTATTTTTGATTAAGTTCATATTAAATAGTGTAATTAAATCGTGTACTTGTGTCTGACGCGAACAAAACATTGATAATCACACAAAATCTACCAGGAATATTTAAACGAAACTTTTACTATCTTACAGACAATTTTAAGTTAAAGAATACTATATTTATTTTTTTCGACTAATCTTTGAGTTTTGGACGCAGCGCATACGATTCTCTGGTCGCTCAAGGTCGCCGGCGTATATCGTCGCCTTAAATCCCATTTACAATTTTTAAAAGAGTAAAATTCTTTTGCTCGTATAAAAAAAGCCCAGGAATATTATTTGTATCACCAGTACGACGGACTACTGTGGTAGGGTACATATTTTTAATAATAATAATATCAGTTTATTAATTTTTTAGCTTCAGCCCGCGACTTCGGCCGTGTCAATTTCCGAAGATCAACCCGAACGAACATACTCTCTACTTGAATGTATAATATGTATTAATGATGTTGTGAAGTAATTATGATTTCTGAGATACAGGTTTAAAAAGAAAAGGGTGTAAAAAGAACAGACAAAATACGACACACCACACTGTGCTCCAAAACCGGGATCATTGGCGTGAGCAAAAAGGCTGCCCGGTTGGCTGTACTATCTGTCAACGCAAGTACATGCCGCCATTTTAGATTCCTTTCTCTATTGCACCGGCTTATAATAGGTACCTGAGAGCTCTCATTAGCACCATGATCTCGCTGAGGCTGGGCGCTTCCCTGCGCAGCTTGCCCGCCATGCGCAGCACGGCCGTGAGCGCGCGCAAGCCCCAGTCATAATGCGACTGCTTCGACAGCTGCTGCTGAGCAACGTGGTACAGCATCGTCATCTTCTTGGCTAATACCTGGTGATTAATAAGAGGTACTAAATACAATATCTTCCCGTGGGTGTCGTAAGAGGCGACTAAGGGACTTAAAAGAGAATGGGCAGCAGCGTTCTCTGTGCCTTTGTAACAATTATACTGCGATCGCCAATCCGCCTGCCAAGCGTGGCGATTAAGGCAAAAACCCCCCATTGGGGAGGCCTATGTCCAGCAGTGGACGTTTTTTGACTGAAATGATGATGATGACTAAATACAATACAACAACCAGAATTTAAGACTCATCTTTGGTAGGTGTCCCACCAGATGCATGTAATAGGCGACTGTTATATATTACGCTATGATCACATGCGTACAGAAGTGTAATGAATGAATGAAATGTATGACCTTTTCAAGTAACCAATAGTTTTGAAATCAACTTAATTTACACCAAAAAAGTGTTGATATTTATTTACCATCAATTTCATATAAAAATAGTATTGAAACTTTGGTTATTTTCTTACTTTAGCAGTCAAAAATCCATCAGAGAACAGCGATATCTGGCATATCATCTCGAGGTCCGGCAGTATACAGACGACGGGTCTGAACAATGCCTTCACAGACTCTGGTAGCTCAGTGCGGCCGGCGTAGCCAGGGTTCATTGTAATGAAGATCCCCACTTTAGAGTCCAGATTTATATCTTGACCTTCAAACTAAAAGAGAGTGTTATTATAACAATTTTTTTGAAAAGTTTCATTTATTTATTTAAGCTTTACGCAACAAGAGGTGGACTTAACGCCTTAGGCATTCTCTACCTCTTAGGCCCGGCGCCCATTGTCGGCATCGGCATGTCAAAGTTTTTAAAGGAGACGAATAAAAATATAACTTAAGGGTATGGAAATAAACTTACAATTTCAATGTTAACCGTCGTAAGTACAAAACAATACCTCGGTAAGCTTAGGGATGAAGTGTTTTAAAATTTCAACTTTATTCCATACCTTTAAGTTATTTTTTTATTCGTCGCCTAAAAATTCCTTGCCATGCCGATGTCGACAATGGGCGCCGGGCCTTAGGCTACGTTTCCATCGAAGGAGTGCGAGAATGTGTACCAAGGCAAAGACCATGAATAACATCAGCACGCATAGGTACTTACAGTAAATCTCTGCAGCTTCATCAACAGCGCCGACCTAATACACTGGAGCTGCGTAGATATGACAGACAGTACAGAGATGTCGATCCTGTTGAACTCGTCGAAGCAGCCCCAGGCACCGCACTGGCACAGGCCGGCGAGGATCTGTCCCACCGCGCGGAAGTCCATGCCTTCCCCGCAGTTGGTCACCACGCAGAGCAGACCCAGGGCTTTGGCTAGATCTTTAGTTGTTTCTGTCTTGCCTGTGCCGGCGGGACCTATGAGCAGTATTAACGTTGTGTTTTAATCATAGTGCAAACACAATGTCAAAGTCTGCCAAAATGAACCAATGGTTGTTTGTGTCATGGCATGTTTGTAAACGCTCCCACGATACAGGAGAAATTCGTTTTGTAGGGCAACGTTTTAAAGAAATAAAAAACCAAACAACCCTTGTTTCATGATTTATATTTTTCGAAGTAATTTTAATAATATCCATAATCTAAGCTAATTTTTATATATATATTTAAAGCATAAGTCTTGAATATGTATTGGCCAATTTATGCTGGATGTGAATAGCAATGTAACACATTTGGCGTATTTAATTAAATTATTGAGAAATTAGGCCTATGTCCAGCAGTGGACGTCTTTCGGCTGAAATGATGATGATTGAGAAATTGCGTGAAATATGATGCATACTTTTATAGTCAAAAAGTCAAAAGTCAAAGCATTTATTTCAATTAAACCATTTACAGGCACTTTTGAATTGTCAAGGAATCGGTCAGTTAGTCCGAAAGTTTAAGCTAGTTGCTGCGTTGTCGGTGCGTTTTGGAACGCCAAAACGTAGGTAAGAGAACGAGCAGGAAACTTCATGGACACTCTTTCAAATCAAGTTTTTTACAAAATACTGGTACTTGATTCTTGTTGCTTCTATATGTGAAAACTATGAAGGTAATCTATCAAAAAAAAAAAAAAAAAAAATACAATCCGTGGCAGTTAAAAGCTGACCAATCTCCACTGACAGCGCCCGTTCACGAACATGACGCGTGAATATCAATATAAGTAGCAATTTACCTGCAGGCGCGCCGCCAAGTTGCATGGTGAGAGCTTGTGTAATGGTGAGGTAGATGCGGTCAGTGAGCGGCGTCACCACCAAGCGACCGTTTAGACCCATGTACTCGTAGCCGTACTCGAACACACCTGCAAATGGACGAAACTCTCTTTGTTTTCCGATTCAAAAAGTTCATAGAAAATGCTAAAATTACTTTTTTTTATCATTAAATGAAACGTGAGTATTGTTACACATTATAGATTGTGAAAAACGGATTAACTCACTGTGTTGTCGGGTTCGTCCGACTAGTTTCGATGGCATAGGGCCACCTGTGTCCGCAGGAACGCGACGGGCGGTGTGTCATCCTGTGGAACTCCTTGAGAAAGGTGGCTGTATGCCATCGAAACTAGTCGGACGAAACGTGAGTTAATCCGTTTTTCTTAATCTATAATGTTAAAATTACTCTGATTTTGTAAGTTCATTCATCATCATCTGCCTAGCCCTTTCATGTTGAGGTCGGCTTCCAGCGCGCATGCAGCTGTATATCAGTGTTTTACATGGACCGACTGCCTATCTGACCTCCACAACCCAGTTACTGGGTAACACGATACTATCTTTGGTAAGGCTGGTTGTCAGACTTTCTGGCTTCTGACTGCTAATGACAGCCGGGACCAACGGTTTTACTAGCTTGTCGAGGCACGGAGGAAACTCGTTATGAAATGAATAGTCACCTATCCACAGACCAACCACGGCAAGCGTAGCTTAACCTTAACCAATCGATTCGGACGGTTATTCCTGTAGGGGATCTAGGCTAACTATACCCTGTTCACAATAAGATTAGACATAAACACAAACCTTTTTTACAGTCCCTTCAACCGATTTTGACTTCTATTCCGTAGGTTTAAGGATGACATTAGAGGCAAAAAAAGGGGTTACAATACAACTGTTTACTGCAGTTGCCATTTGTCATGCTTCCAACGCAATAGAAGTCAAAATCGGTTGAACGGACTATAAAAAAGGTTTGAGTAAATGTCTAATCTTATTATGAAGAGGGTATACGATAAATGAAACGTATAATAACTTGATAGAACTTTAAATTGGGATAACTTAATATTAATCTGACCGTCCCTGACGGTGGGCGGTCTGAGAGTCCTTAAATCATCGAATATAATTCAATGACACCTACATTCTAGAAGGATGCCTAGTGTTTGTCTATAGAGCAAATAGTTAATGGCCTACGTTACGTACGCTAGAAGCATATAAGCCTCTATATTACTTAGCCACGAGCTTCTTTTACTTTCATTAAATAAATAAAATAATTTAGTAGTAGTAAAAGTTTAAGGCCGTGTGGTCACAAAATATAGAGGGTACAGAAGGACCGCTCCCGCCATCTTCAAAAATAATTACCTAAACTTGCCAGACTCACTAGGGCTGCTACTGTTTTGACTCTGTAGGATTTATTTGTGACAATATGAAATTTTATTGACACTGGTTGGAACTCTTTGCAATTTTGTAAGTCTAAAGGTTGACTTGATGATGATGATGATGATAAGTCTTTGTGAAGGAGCCCGTTTGGGTTTAGTTCTATCTCCATTCCCCTATTTCTGCTGCAAAACATCATTTCTGTTTCTGTTTAAATGGTATAGACCTCGGTGTAATAAGGGCTACCGTTTTTATGCTCACCAGTTGGCGCCACTGTCGGGTAAGGTCCCAAAGTTTGTTTTTACGAGCGTGAAAACATCGTAAAAACGCGTGAAATCATGAATACCTTAAAATCGTACTGTAAAAATATCGAGTAATGTTTCGTAGTCCCATTTTATTCGAAAAAGAAGGAGGACTTAAGTTTCCAAAAGATAAAACTGTCTCAAAGCACTGACATTCATTGACTCGTAACTCGTATTTCCCATTATAAATCTCAGGTATTGCAAAATATTCACTACGTTACTGTAATTAGGTATAAACCCGCGTAACCCACCCACAAACAGTGACATTTGACGTTTTGGAGACCTCACGCTACACTAGCGCCTCTAGCGGCGCATTCATACGCAATAGCTCTCATTACAGGCACATGAGACATTTCAACTTAGTTTCTGGGATGGCAACGCATCTGCATGGCCTCAGTATTGTAAACTTCTATTGCCAGCGGTAACCACTTAACATCAAGTGGGTCATCGGTTTGCTTCTCAGACAATGACATAAAACCATAGACATAGAACACACTACTGCTCAGCGTGTCGCTGAAAGGGACAGAAAAGCACGACCAAGAACACTGCACCGTACAATTTTGCAAGAATATGTGACGACTTTGTTTAGCACATGAACCAAAAACACGGCAAGCGATGAGTGACAAAAAATATTAAGCTCTGCCTGTTTTCTTTACAACCATCTTGTATATATTTTTCTTTTTCTTGTGTAAGCGAGATAGAATATGACCAGCAGTCTACAGTGCCTTCGCTGTCTACACATAAAACAAATAAAATATACTTACATGTATTACTTATTATATGGGAGAACCTGACAGACTATATAGCTGACGTATCAGTGCACAGCCGAAACTACTGTAATTACGAACGTGAATTTTTACACAAAGTTTCCTTTTATGATATAGGCGAGCACTAGGTATGGATATTTGAAAATTCAACCCAAAGGATGAAAAGGGGAAGTCAATCTCGTGTTAATCGAATTTAAACTTGGCACGAACGCCATCCTAAGTAAATTATTAAGAAGGTTTTTTGTTAAATACCCCTAAAGGAGCTAAAATATGGCAGATAGATTGTTTATAGGTAGGAGACATCATCTAAGAATTTTACGACAAGACCCAATCACGAGAACGAAATCTTAAAAATAAGATAAAGTTTATTTCATATCATATTTTGGTTACATTGCATGTCGAGGAGTCTCCATTTAAGGGGCTATTAGACGACTTTTACAGATTTTAAACTGACAATCACGTCAAAATGTGCAGTGTAAATGAGTTGAAAAAAATATATGTTAAACTAGAACATTCTCTTAATCACTTAGTAAGTGAATATTTTTAATTGTATTCATAGTATATAGTTTAATTAATACGTGAAGTTGTGTCTGACGCGGACAAAACATTGACAATCACACAAAATCTACCAGGTATAATTAAACGAAACTTACACCATCTTACAGACAATTTTATTATCTATCTTTTAGTATACGCCTTTTTTTTAATTTTGAAAAATACTACGTTTATTTAATTTTTTCGACTAAACTTTGAGAGTTTTGGACGCAAAACTGATGCAGAACGGACGCAGTCTGCGTCCAAAACTTTCAAAATTTTACTTCATCATCTTAATCAAAAATATTCACTTTCTATATGATTAAGAGAATGTTCTAGTTTAACATATATTTTTTTTTCAAATCATTTACACTTTACATTTTGACGTGATTGTCAGTTTAAAATCTGTAAAAGTCGTTTAATAGCCCCTTAAGCATAGAAAATACCCGTAGTTGAAGGCTCCGCTATTTCCTTACATTATAAACGTGCAAATATGTATACAAAAAAAAGTATATACACGAGTGTTGTATACAACACTCGTATACATATATTTTTTTAATTTACCTGTGCACTGCCTAATCCATACGCCATCATCTTTTTTGAGCCAATAGAAGCGCAGTTGACTTTCCCACTCAAACTCGCTGGCTTCTGTCACGTTATCACGCACAAATCCGTCGATAATGTCTCGTGCGTGCACGTCGATTGTGGTTATTGTACGGAACTTGAGGCGGTCATTCGACGATAGATCTGAGGAACATGATAGTTTAGTTTAGTTTCATCAACATCATCAGCCGAAACCCGTCCACTGTTGAACATAGGCCTCCCCCAACCTGCCGTTTGCATCCACTGGTTACCTACGACCTTGAAGATGTCGTCGGTCAAGTCGGTCGGTGAAGTTAGTTATCTTAGTTTTAATTATTTATTAATAACGATTGTACATACATACATACAGAGTGAATCGGATAACCATTATAATAACTTTATAATTAGTTCCGTGCGGGAATCGAGCCCTTGACACGCAGCGGAGTCACTGCGTCAACCAAGTCGTCAACGATTTAGAATTTGATATCTATTAAAGTTACTTACTCTGTCTCACTTTGACCACAAGTCCAGCTAGTTGCTGGTTCTGTTCGGCTAGATGTTCCTTCATGGCTCGCTTGTTGCCTTTACGTATGCGTATGAAAGTTTCCTCAGTCTCGGCTGTCCACCACACGCCGTTCGCGGCTAAGCATACCATGCCCTGGTATTCCATGATCCATTCGGTTCTGGCGAAAGGGGATAGGAAAAAATTATAATCACTGTTTTAGCTATAGCAATTGGTGTGGGTAATGTCTATATCTCAGCCTTGACAGGTTTCTAGAAATGTAAAAAAAAATTATGATTACCTACTGTGTTTGAAATATTTTTACCTCTTTAATCGATATTTTTTGGCTTGGCTCTTTTGCATTGGCATTTTAGTGGGGAAGAGAATACCAAAGAAATGATGGATGAATTGTACGAAACAGGGAATGGTCAGAAAAAAAATATCTGGCTGACTTTTTGTTTATAAGGTGGCAGATCGAAATATATGGAAAAAAAAAACTGAAATTATTTAAAAAACGATCATGAAAACATGTCAGGTTGACATTTGGGCTTTTTTAATTGAAGTAATTTGGTTTGGCGCGCGCACTTGTGCAACTCGCACGCCTTATCTATCTATAACCCCCCACCCAGTTACTTCGGATCACCACTAGTGATGGGAACACGCTCGGTAAAAAGTTGTCGATATGGATCGTTTTCTGACGCGCTCCAATTCTGTTGGTAAACGCCCTCTCGAAGGCCCCATTAACCCCAATGAATGGAAAATACCAAAAAGAGCTGTGCGCCCAGCCGAACAACGTCCACTTGAGCCTATCAAGACTTCCAACAGTTTCGGCCCTCTTCCAGGCAGTCAACCATCCGTCAGTGACCCCAGCACCAGACTTCGTGATGCTGTCATCAAAAAGGTCAGCCGCATTCCTCCCATCGTTTTGGAGATACAACCCACCTGGACACATGAGCACATTAGAACCACAATGACGTCTTACTCAAAAAACTTTCACCTGCAGTACAGACGTAATAATCGAGTGGCTGTTATCTGCCATACGTCTGAAAGCCACCAAGTCATCAAAGAAGGTCTACGAGCCAAGGACATTGCTTTTCACACGTACTCGCGAAAGGATGAGAAGATGTACAAAGTAGTAATCTTCGGCCTTCCTGACTATGTCGAAGATATCCTTCCAGCTGAAATTGCCTCACTTGGGTTCGAGAAAGTCATAGTACGTAAAATGAAAGTTCCTGCTGAAAAGACATCCTATTGCCCTCCTTTTCTAGTCCAGTTACCACCTGGTGCTGATTTCGTCAAATTTCGGCAGATCAGGCTTCTATGCAATACCGTGGTACAGATCCGTAAGTACCGAAGCAACAATCGTTACGGAACGCAGTGCTACAGATGCCAAGGGTTCGGCCACTCGTCCTCGAACTGCAACTTACCTCCACGCTGTGTAAAATGTACAGATCCCCACCAGACCGAAGAATGTCCTAAAAAGACCAGAGACCAACCAGCCAAATGCTGCAACTGTGGTGGAAATCACCCTGCAAACTTCCGACAGTGCAAAGAGCGCGAAAACTATCTGAAGATTCTACGGGAACGCCAAGACCAACTTAAAGCCACCAGGACTGTGAAGCCACCACTGAAGACGAATGTAGTTGATGAGCGACCCTGGAATTTCGTTGCTGCTGCCAATACACAAAAACCCACTGTTCAAGAAAATGTTCAAGATCAGGCGACCGCTGACATGCTAGCCATATTAATGACGATAAAAACTATCAAAAGCCAATTCGTAGGGTGTAACAGTATGATGGATAAAGTTATTCTTATTTTAACTCATCTTGGTCAATATGTGTAAAACGCAAAATGTACGTATCTTATACTGGAACGCCGACGGCATCCGCGCTAAAGTCACAGAACTGTTGGACCTGGTAAGTGAGCTATCTATTGATATTGTAGCCATATCGGAGACAAGAATATCCCCCAACACCAAATTACAAACTCCTGGCTTCACTTGTTATAGGCGCGATAAGAAACCTGATGGATGCGGCCAGGGAGTTGCAATCCTAGTGAAATCAGATCTACCACATACCCCTCTCAATATACCTCCAACCCAAAATCTAGAATGTGTCGGAATCCAACTGATCCTAACAAACCATGAAATCGCCTTTATCTCAGCCTACCAATCACCTAACCTACCATTATTAACCTCAGACTTGGATGCTATTATTAATGTCCAGTCAAAAACGCTCATTATGGGTGATCTTAACACCAAACACCCCTACTGGTACTGCTCTCGCTCTAACATTCATGGCGAGGTGCTTTTCGACCACATGCTGAGCAACGAATATGACATTCATGCGCCTTCTAGTCCCACTTTAGTCCACTACCACAGTACACACGTTCCATCTACTCCAGATATTATCCTGGCTAACTCAGTCTACCACTTTTCGGAGCCTCAAGTTATCACCAGCCTCTCCTCCAACCACCTACCCGTTTTCTTTACCGTAGATGGTGAAGTCAACAGACACGTCCATATCTCCTTTAATTATAGAAAGGCGGACTGGAAAGGCTACAGATCTCATTTAAATGAGGCTATAACTCTAAGTCAGACTACACTTAACTCACCTGAGGCTATTGATCTTGCCGTTGAACATTTGACCCAGTCAATAATAAATGCCAGAGATAAAGCCGTTCCTAAAACATCCAGTAGTCGAAGTCATCAACTCCCACGACGAATTAGGTCACAAATAAAAATTAAAAATCGTCTTCGTAGATTAGCATTAGAGGAATCAAATTCGTATAATCGCCGTCAATTGTTCTTCCAGGTCAACAACTTGCAGAAATGTATTAAGTCTAAGATCCAAACCCTAAATGACAATGTCTGGAACAATAAACTGTCTAAAATTACTAACCCTGCTAGTGACCTATGGAGAATAGTTAAGTCAATTAACTATCAACATAACTCAATACCCCCCTTGTCAACATCAACCAATACCACCACCTCTTCAGACCTTGAGCAATGTGAGACACTAGCCAGTACCTTCCTAGATAATATGACCCTGACCAAAAATTGGGTCAGTGATCCTAGTATTGAAGAGGCAGTGAAAGAGTCAATGAGTTTGCTAGACAGTTATCAGATGAATGACTACCCCACACTTGTTTGGCCAAATGAAATTCGTAAACTGGTAGGTAAGCTAAAATCAAATAAAGCGCCTGGTTTTGACGGTCTGGGGAATGGTTTACTGAAGAACCTCCCTCAGAAAGCTATTGTGTTACTGACGAAAGTCTTTAATGGGTGCCTACGCATTGCATACTTCCCGAGGTCCTTAAAACACGCTAAAATTATACCCATTAAGAAACCCGGGAAAGATCAGTCCATTCCATCAAGTTACCGACCAATTAGCTTATTACCAAGCATAGGGAAACTACTAGAATCTGTTATCCTATCCCGCCTCTCTAAAACAACTGCGCATATTTTGATCCCTGAACAGTTTGGATTCCGAAGCTCACACTCGACCACTCAACAGCTAGCCAGAGTTGCCGAACACATAGCTCATGAACTAAACCGCGGTCATTCCACAGGCATGATTTTACTAGACATTGAAAAAGCCTTCGATTCTGTATGGCACGATGGTCTCTTACATAAGTTACTAAAACATAAAGTACCTATCTGTCTAGTAAAACTCATCCAAAGTTACTTGCGTGATCGATCTTTTTCAGTTTATATAGGTAAAGACCATTCTGCTCCCAAAACTATTCCAGCCGGTGTACCTCAGGGGTCCCTCGTCGGACCATACGTTTTCATACTTTTCGTGAATGATATACCTAAACAGGCTCACACCCACCTTGCCATCTATGCCGATGATACAGCAACATTTACGTCAGACAAAGATGTTGACATAATTGCGGGGCGGCTACAATTGTCATTGGAATTACTCAGCCAATATTTTAAGACCTGGAAATTGAAGCTAAATTCTGAAAAAACCGAAGGAATACTATTTACCAGTAAACGAACACTACCCACTAGGCTCGTTAAAATTGATGGCTTTCAAATTGCGTGGCGTGAATCGGTTAAATATTTAGGCATAATTTTGGATAAGAAGCTTAACTGGAACAAAAACACTCAACTCACTATAAGTAAAGGTGCGAAAGCCCTTAATTCACTAAAACCTATTTTAAATCGCAAATCTGTTCTCAGTCCCACAACTAAACTCCTTATTTATTCTACATTGGTTAGACCTTGCTTAACCTACGCAGCGCCTGTCTGGTCCAGTGTGGCTGAAACTAACTACAACAAGCTTCAAACTATCCAAAATAAAGCCTTAAAACTATCGTACAACACACCATTTCGCACAAACCTTAAAACATTACACAAACGCATACAGTATCCTTTTCTAAAAGATTTTATACTAAAGATTTCACGTAAATTTTATTTGCACAAAAACCCATCACACCGAAATACACTAATATCAGCAATTGGTAACAGTAGACTGATGACATTGCCTTACGCTCGAACATACAATCGATATCGACTCCCCCATCACTACTTCCTCCGTGACGTATCATGACGATAGCTCGCTTACTAGCCGACGCCGCTGACCGGTCGTACATTTCGCGATCTTTGCATACAACTACCCGCTACCTACTTTATATTATTTAAAATTAGCATAACTTGCTGTTTAAATAAAACGTACATTTTGTATTCAAGCCATTGTTAATATTTTGTGGGTCCATACAAAGACCTCCACTTACTTACTTGTAAAATTAAAATTAAATCAATAAGTTAAGACAGCACAAAATAACGTATTAATAACATGTTTTGATGTTTATAAAGGCGATGTATTTAGCCTGTGTAACAAAATAAATCCCGACTTGTGAACAAATAGAATAAGATCATTTGTAAGCAGATTGTATAAAATTATGTATAAATAAAGACCTTTTAAAATCAAATAAAAAAAATCAATTGAAGTAATTGAAGGTCAGAAAACGTACCTACCTATTTCTTTAAAAATATAAATAGATACTTAGTATTTTTATATTTTAAATAAGTACATACTTATAATGATCATGATGGACTTTATTCCCCGTATATTATGCAATAACCACAATTACTACCCACCTTGGCACCTTCCAGTTCCTCCCGTAGTAGAAAATAGCCTTCTTGGTGATAAACCTGTTGGTGCTTCGCATTTCAATGAGTACCAGGTTCATCCAGTCTTCGACGCGACCCTCGGTGTAGACAACATTGCGGAATTCCATTATCTAAAAAAAACCGGACAAGTGCGAGTCGGACGCGCCCACCGAGGGTTCCGTACATATTTGTAGGTACATATCCATACTTCTATACTAATCCATACCTACTATCCATACTTTAATCTACTTAATATTATTAATGCGCTTTTTGCGACATAAATACCCGTATCTTTTTACACGTAAACATAGAGGGTTGATGTTTTTACAGCATCAAGGAACCATAGACTTGAGATATGGTTTTTTTTAATTTTTTATTTCAACTAGATACCTCTACGCGTTCCTGAGATAAAGGGTCTTGACAGACAGACAGACAGACAGGCAGACAGACGGACAACAAAGTGATCTTAAAAGGGTTCCATTTTTTTCCTTTTGAGATACGGAACCCTAAAAACATACATTAGCAAGGCGATAGGGAAAATTCCTCTAAATTCTGTAAAGCTTACTGATAACAGATATATTGTTTTGTTTTGGGTTAGTTTAGGCGCCAGTCTGCCAAAAACCGAAAACAAATTTATGTCGCAATCGGGTCTTATCCGGTACGCTAACCATTAGGTGCAGCGATCTGGTGGCGCTCGATAGAGTTTATGGCAAATGCAATCATTTTCCTTCACTTTTCTGTTGGCTGTCGGAGCGTGCGGATGTCATTGAGCTATCGCGCGTTTTACAACACGTACCTACCTACCTTTGAATTGAAACTATAGTTTGATTTAATAGACTAATCTGTTTTCTTCATCTACCACAAACCCCACGGTGTCCCCTTGTTTCGCAGACAGAAATTTCATAGAATTTCGTTTCCCAGAAAATGTTTCACATAATATTTGGTTCTCGTATTGTTACTTCAATGAAAAATATTTCACAGAAACAATTCAATGAATTCAATGAATTCAATGAATTCAATTCAATCTCATTTTTTTGTTTAACAAACTTATCAAACAGTAGAATTATTTTTTAACGAATATTGTTTGTTGTATTTTTCCACGGAATTTATTTCAACGAAAATGTACTTAAAAGTCAATATGTTGTGCTACCAAAGTTAATTAACCAAAGAAACGAATGCGTTGCGAAACCGACTCCACGTAGTCTTGTCTGCCCTACACCTAGAGTGCAATTTAAATCTGCGTAGGCATTGAGGGGCGAGGGGGCCCGCGAGCTGAGGAGCAGGTGGTTTTAACGGCCGCCGCCGCGGCTGAGGCTAGCCGGCGTAGCCGGCCAGTAAGCCGAAGCTGCGGGGGTGAGCGTGAATACCATCTGCGACGATAAGCTCGCGTGGGACCGCCGGAGCCCCGCAACACCAGAGCCGTGACAGAAACTATGCCTGCTGCATGTTGCATGCTCGCTTGCATGCTGCATGCTTGCTTACATGATGCATGCTTGCTTACTTGCTTGCACGCTGCATGCTTGCTTGTACGCTGCATGCTTGCTTGCACGCTGCATGCTTTCTTGCACGCTGCATGCTTGCTTGCACGCTGCATACTTGCTTGCACGCTGCAGGCTTGCTTGCATGCTGCGTGGCTGCTTGCACGCACGCGCAGTAGGTTTGGTTAGAACTGAGACTCCCGTTCTTGGGAATAAGTTTTATAATAAATAAAAAAAATATAAGGATAAAGAATATTTGATTTGTTATTCTATGATATGATTATTCTAACAATAAACATTCTGTGAAACAAAAATCAATGATTTAAAAATCTTGAAAGTAAGTATTCTGCCTATTGATTATTCTATGAAACGAAATTATTACAAAAAAAACATGTGAAACGAAATTCTATAAAACTATTAGCTATGAAACAACGTACAACCCAAACCCCACCTACACCTACAGTTTGAAGTCCAGCGATGAGTGCTAATAATGATGAAGATGATGATGATATTTAATTAGTTGTTTATTACCTAAATTATTTTTACCTATATGTGTACAGAGCAAAAAATAGGTACTCAATTATGTCTATAGTCCGAGTAGATTTCCTTTTAATTTAAGTATTTTTTTTTATTTGTAGAAGTGAATATAAAGATTTCTTTATATATTTTTGTTTAAAATGATTTCACACGACAGGACCTTATGAAAAAGTAATTATAGATCTTATGGCCAAACACTGAAACGCTACTCAATTTTAAGATGCCGTTAAGTCTCGTGCTGTCTGTCTGCTGTGATAGCACTTAGGGTTGTAAACAAGAGTCTGTGGCTATATCAATGCGTTATAATATAATGCTTGTGGCTACATAAGTTACTACCTAAATAAAAACCATAAATAGCCATATTACCTCACTTTCCGCGGAAATCATTTGGGCGGCCACGGGACGGTTGGTATGATCCACGTACAATTCCAAAGCGCGAATATTATCGAACATCTGAAACACAATTATTTCATTAATTACCTTACACTATGTTGTTAATATTGCATTGCATTAAGTCCGCCTTTGTACCTTTGTGCATGAAGTATAAATAAATAAAATTTTGTTTAAGACTATTCTACCGATTTGGTATCCTGTAATAGTAGTTGTGTTGTGAATAATAATAACTAAGTAAATCATCATCCGCCTAGGATTTTCATAACTATGTTGGGGTCGGCTTCCAGGCTTACCCCCCCTTGGAAAGACTGGTTGTTAAAGAATCATGGCGAGATCCATACATTCATTTGTATGAAAAAAAAACTTGAGAGGTGTCAAGGGACACCCGGATGGAACGAAGTTCCTTTCGATTAATTAGTGAAGGAATTGTAATAAAATTTTATTTTTTTTAAGTTATAATAATATTTTTATTATTATTAACAAATACAATGTAATTAAAAGACAATTTAATTAAACGTGCCCGTTTATGTATCGAGCGAAATGGACTCCATATTGAGCAGTTGCTTCGATACAGGGAAGTGTAAATTTTATACCTAATAGGTAAGTTTTTTAATTAAGCCAAAGTTGATTAAAACTGTGTTTGTGAATAGCTCTAATTTATTTAAATAGGTTACCTATAGCACCTATAGGTACCTACGCCTGCCTGCCTTTCTTTTTCTAGCAAAAGAGTACCTACTTACTTACCTACTTACAACTACAAATAATTCGCCAATGATAAAAGTAAGTACCACTACCTACCTAGGTACCCACCTAAGCTCCCACTGGCTTAATTTAAACCAAAACATTTTAATCAAATAAAAAAAAATATTATTGTCGCTAGTAAAACCTAGAGAAAAGTACTCTGTGCTGTGACCTAGAGCAATAAGGTGCAGTGGTTACCTACTGACGACCGCGACCGATAGAAAGCTCATGATTACCAAACCCAAACTTTCAATAGGTACCTACTAAACAAAACATAGAAGTAGGTACAGTAACTACCTACCTACCTAACCTACGTATTCTAGACTTGAAATTTACACTCGTTTTCACAATCCACACAGTCTCACAGTGAAAGGTGGACTTATCTCGTAGGTCGTTATCATCGGAATTATCACGCAATGATAATTCCGATGTCATTGCGGTAAGTACCGCCACTATTTGAGCGAATAAACTTAGGTACTAAACATATCGCCGTAGGTACCTAGTTCAAAGAGTTCGCCGCGCCGCCTTTAAATACATAAACATATTCTACGAAAAGCGAATTCGGACTTTATTTTGTAAACGTAAACGGTTAAAAATTGAAATTTTACCAAACTAGGTATGATAAAATTATTCTGAGAAACGTATAGGCTGGTGCCCGACCGGACAATAGGAGCTATGTGCAACCGAATTTCACGGTTAATGTGTAAAAATAAGGTTTTAATTCGCTCTAATATTTTCATAGAAAAGCCGCCATTCAACTAATAATGAACTCTATTTGACAGTTCCAACGATTCAATTTTTCTGTTCGAATTGTCTGCGTTTGTGAAGAAATAAAAATAGCAAAAAAGTGTCGTGACAACTTTTCGTAAGAATTTTTTCCGTCTAGCCCCCTTTCACAACGCGCGATAAGGAACTTCGTTCCAAAAAAAAAGATTAATTTAGAGGGTTTAAAATATCGTCCAATGTGGAGAATACATTACCTGGAGTAGATTGATATACTAACCATATTTTTAAAATATTTTAAAACGAAAATAATTTCCTTTTATATCGTCGCCCATTTTGTGTTTATAAAAGAAGAAACTGACAAGTGACATTAACAGATCTATCAAATAAGCAGACAAGTAATGTGAATAGTTGTTTAATAATGGCGGAGTTGAAAAAGTACATTTATTAATCATTATTTCCCACAAAACGGCTGTCAATGTCAATGTTACTATCAGTTTCGTTCTGGAATAATGAGCTTTTCGTTAAACTTTTCACATTTAACATCAATTTTTTTTTGCAGGGTTTTAAAAATATTTTAAATGCCTGAAGATACTCTTTAGGTACCCAAGAGTATAAAATATAGAATTCCAACTTCTCTAAACCTCTATATTTTTTTTTTGTACAAATCCTGCCAATTCTTTTCTGACTACTTATTACGACTGACAAAGATCTACGAATTACAACCAGAACCAACGGTTTTTCGTATTTTCCGAGATACGGAGAGGTCTCTGAAGTAAATTATTAGTTAGTCTTATTTTATTTTGCATGAAATAACTGCATTTGGCTGTAAGACTGAGTTTCCACTGAAGCGAAGACTGCAATAATGCCATAGTTAGAGTGCTACTGAAGCTAAGGCTTGTCTGAATCGACCATACTCATGAGACCAGATACGCAATGTGGATTTACAATGTGATTGTTCGGCTTTACACGACTAATTAAATCAAACTTTTGTCCATAAAAAACATCGTTTTAGTATGAAGATGCGTACACATCCGTTCAACCCTCCGCGTCGGAACGCGGATGCGATATTAAACTGGTGTTTTCTAGACAAAAGTTGCATCGAGCCGAAAAACTGGTATCGCATGTAGTTGTCTCTTGACACTTATACATGTGCGACACTTTTATCCTAAAGCTCGATAGGTCATATTTTGCTTTTAGTTAATATTAAAGTAGGTATCAAAAGCACTTACTTTAATCATATGTTCCTGCACACAGGAGCACTCGCTACTGCCGAGAATGGAAAGCAGTTCGTCCGTCGAGATGAAGAAGAATCGAGGAAATATTCGTCTCTTTGAGTCCAAGTAATCATTCAACGATTTCTGGCACCTGTAAACAATTTTGTATTACAAGACGTTAAGGTGATAGCGAACTGACTTCTATTTGTGTACGAATACCACTGATATTATATTACGATATGTAAACCGATAATCTCAATTCAGATTCCCTTCACCCTTTTATGGCTCTACTTAATGTTCGCGATGTAAAAGCGTCGTTAAAATCGAGCTTATAGTATACTCGATACCTTTTGATATTCAACTAAGCTACTAGATCTTTATGGTAATGGCTTAAGAAGTTTAGTACACTACTTGCACACAAAGAATTATCTGCTGTTTTTTTAAACCACTAATAATTTCTGTTTGTCTGTTTGCCGTAGTCTATGGACGCTTTCAACACTAAAGGTATCTCACGCGCGTTGCCGGCCTTGCAAAAACATTTTGACACCCATTTTTTGAAGACCCCATACTGAGTTATTTAAATAAAGTCGTAACCAACCATCCTGCCACACTATGCATATTATGCAGTATATTATAATCAGTAATTAAACGGCTGTCAATATTGCATATCGAGTTTTTTTACGACATGGTTGGCGCAGTGGTTGAGCGATTGACTGCTGCGCAGCGCTGTTGTGTGTTCGAATCAAATCCAGGGTAAACTCATTTGAGTGATGAGCACTTGTGTTTGCCCTTGTGGTTTTCGTTTATCTATATACGTATCTATTTATATATTTGTGTATGTATATCAGCTATCTGACAACATAGTACAGGGTCTCCCTAGTTTGGGGTTAGATGACCGTGTGTGAAATGTGCCCACATATTATTATTTAAAACTTCCTTGTCTTCCAGTCTAGTATAGCGTCTTCACTGCCACACCTCTGTGAAAGCCTTTTTCTACAGAACGCATGTGACCAAGAGAGTTATGAACAAAAGATTTTGATGGATGGAGATAAAGAGAAAGACCGAACAAAAGAGGGATGATATGATGACAGTTGACAGGACACGATGGAAGAAGAAAACGTGTTGCGTCGCCCCAAGGAAGGGCTCTTACACACGAGCGGCATGTTGCCGTCGACGTGTCAGCGGCAGCCGGTGACGCGTCGACAGCCTGGCAGCCGTCAATATGCCAACTTCAAACGACGAGGACGACGGCAGCCGCTGATTTTAGACCTAGTACAGACGAGCAGCACTTTGCGTTTGCCGTCGACACGTGGACAGCAAACGCCGATCAATGGCGACAGCTTAGTATGAGCGTCGACAGCTGTCAACACCATGTCGACAGCTGTCGACATGGTGGACAGCAGTTGGCGTGTCGAATACTGCAGCAGTTGCTTTTGTCGACAGTAGCAGTTGCTTCTGTCGACAGCTGAAGTTGGCTCTGTCGACAGCTGAAGTTGGCTCTGTCGACAGCTAAAGTTGGCTGTGTCGACAGCTAAAGTTGGCTCTGTCGACAGCTGAAGTTGGCTCTGCTGACAGCAAAGTGCTGCTCGTCTGTTTGACGCCTTAAAGTTGTCATGTCGACGCAGACTGCCGCTGACTCGTGTCGACGGCTGCAGTTGCCTCTGCCGTTGGCATCATGCCGCTCGTGTGTAAGAGCCCTAACATGGGATAAAGGCAGGCAGATGTGTTTTATACGCACTATTACTTACTTTTGCAGGCCGAGCCCCAGGTTAACGAACTCCTCTAGTCTGCCACTTATGGTGCAACAATCCACCACGTTAAGTCTTTTAGCTGTATCTAACATGATCTGAAATATTGAAAATATTACGTTTTAAGTTTCTTTATTTTACGGTTCAATTACACGAAATTTGTAATAGTAACATAATTTATATACTGCATTAAACCTCACATGCCACTCGACTTTTCCTAAAAACTTTGACAAAGAAAGCCTAGACTATAAAAGCGATTAGAAAACATGTAAAACATTTAACATTTGTTCCAGCCGATTTTTTACATGAAGTGAGGCTGTTTTGTATTATAATTTAACCTTTATACAACTATATTGGGATCGGCTTCCAGTCTCACCGGATGCAGCTTTATACCAGGGGTTTACATGGTGGAGCGACTGCCTATCTGACCTCCATAACCCAGTTACTGGGTAACACGATACCACTTAGTAAGACAGGGTATCAGACTTTCTTGGCTTCTGACTTCCCTTAACGACCGTCAAAGATATACGAATGACGGCCAGTACCAACGCCTGTACGTGCTTTCAGAGGCCCGGGGGGGCCTCGGTATGAGATGGATGGTCACCCATCTACGGACAGACCGCGGCAAGCGTCGCTTCACCATGTCTGATCAATCCGTACGGCTGTTACATAGCCACGAGCTCCTTTCTTCTTGTTGTTGTCTTTATTCCGTTTTGTGTTCTTTACCCCTCGTTTACACCAAGGATTAATATGTGTCGCATCCGGTCAATAGTACGAACATGGAACGACGAATCGGAGGCCCGCCATTATCGAGAACACGTGATCTACCACCACTACTTTTGGCGCGCTTCTACAGAGTCGTGATGTTTTGAGCCCACAGCGAGCAGGACATTCACAATTCAGTCTCTGATCACATCGGAGCTAAGACGTCCCGGAACTGTACTCGATTCGTTGTGTAAGTGTTGCTATGTCTATTTTAGTTACTGTGCTAAATTGTGTTTTAATAAACACCGTGTATTGTACCCTATACCCAGTGTGTTTGCATTGCACGAAACCCAAATTTTGCCCACATGATGACTGAATCTAACGGACTGAATCTAACGGACTAAATCCTGACGATCCGACATACATGTATTCTACAAGTTTTATGCAATGTCTGTAATATCGTTCACACTCAAATATAAGTATAAAACTTGTTTTAGACAAAACTTGTATTATACTTGTGGTGCAAATATGTACTTATTTTTAATCCGGTCCGAACAAAAGATAAAACATAACATACATAATACATGTATTCTACAAGTTTAGGACCAGTTGTGTCTTTGACAAGTATTGGACATGTTTTATACAAGTTATGTATAAAACATGTATTATACTTGTTTCTTGGTGTAAACGAGGAGTAAAAGGAATATGTTAATCATTCGGGGGAAACAGCTATTTGATATTATGTTTTAACTTGGTAACTGACCTTCCTAAAAGACCGGTCAATATCATCGAACTTCCTGGCTTCCTCAGGCAGTTGGACACGAATGTCTCCTCCGACAAATATACCCTCCAAGTAAAGCCACTTGCGTTGGGTGACGAACCACTCTTCGATGATCTCCGATATGAGGGAGAGGCGATGCTCCCAAGTGTTGACCAGGGAGAGGAATGGACCGATGAATCTGGAAGAAACGTTTTGAACAACTTATTAGACCATTTACATATTTATTATATCACTAGCTTTCGCCCGCGCCTTCGTCCGCGTGAATGTCGGTTATCGCGGATGCAGACGAAGTCGCGGATTAAAAAGTAGCCTATGTCCTTCTCCAAGGTTCAAGCCTTCATACCAAATTTTGACAAAATAGGTCCAACCGTTTCATCGTGAAAGCGTAAGGGTATTACCACACCATTCGATCGAGCGTCGATAGATCCATCGATCCCTACCCGCCCACCCCCACCTGCAAGTGAATTATCCAATGACAACAGTGCAATACTAACTGCGAGGCAGCCATGCTCTGCAACGTCATGGCGTCATCGTCCAGCTTCACGACGATCTCGTCGCACGGGTTCAGCGTGTACCCGCGATCCTCGCCGCGGTTGTAGTGGCGTGCAACCGTGAAAGCCATGTTAGCCCATGTTTCTGTCACCTCCTTTACTCCTTTCTCTATTGCTTGTTCCTGTGATAGGGGAGTTTATATTTAACTAGCAACCCGACCCGGCTTCGCATTGGCCTATAGCTTTCCTCGATAAATGGACTATTCAACACAAAAAGATTTTTCCAATTTGAACCCGTAGATCCTGAGATTAGCGCGTTCAACCAAACAAAAAACAAACAAACTTTTCAGCTTTATAATATTAGTATAGATTGTGCGTTGTATAATGTTTTACAAAAGAGAATTATAAAAATAAAGTGGATCGTTAAGGACCCTGTCGGGCACGGTAAATTAGGAGAGGAAGGGGGATAGATAAGGTGCCTTTAATATGAAAGTATAGAATTGTAAAAATTATGTTAGATAATATTTAAGGGCATTTTTTTAGTTAAATATTATTCTCATTATTCTCATTATTCTCATTATTCTCATTATTATCGTTATTATCATTATCATTGTCATCATTACCGTCGTTATCATCATTACTATTAAGTTTTGTTATTTTATCATTATTTGTATAAGTAAAGAATTATTATAATTATATTACACGGCGTGTACATAATATTATAATACAATATCGAAGTCTCGATATTCCTGGATTGGAAGCCCACATTTATTTATACATATTTGTATTATGATTATGTATTTATATATTTTTTAAGAGTTCAAATATTAATGTTAGAGAATGAATATTCAATGTTTTATTTTGTAATCTGTCAATCAATTCTGAAAAAGTAAAAATAAAACCCAGGGAGATTTTTACAAAACAGACTGGTTTATACAAGGAACTGACATTTCACTTCACCTTAATTGAAGAACTGCTGTTTTCAATTAGATAAGTCTTCCATAAACGGTAGCGAAATTTAATATAATAAAAAGCATTTAAGTTTCAATTTTATGTAGAAGCTAAAAACGTCGTATGCAAAAAGGGGAAATAATGACAAGAATTTTTGTTTTGAAGAAATCGTGTTGCGCCGACTCCCAAGTAACATGGCACAAGGACAGGAAAATACAACATTTAATTTGTTTAAAAAAAAATTGTAAAAAAATTGTTTTGTAATCAACAGACGAATGTTGTTTTTATATATTCTTCCGCATGACGAGTCTTCATGTTGCAATAAATAAATAAATATGAGCAGCTTACTTTAATAGCAAAGTTGACAATCTGCTCGGCAACTTCTTGATATTTGTGCAGCTCCATAGCGAACATGTTCTCCAACGTGAAGCGTTCCGGAGACATGTCAAAGTCCTGACCTGTACACATTTAATATTAAAACTTTCGGGAATTGAACCCGAGACACGCAGCGAAGCACCAAATGACTCAGCTACTGCAGCAGCTGTGCCGTTTTTCAATAAATTCGTAATATATTTAAGCAGATTGAATTGATTAATTGATAATGAACAAAAACCAAACTACGTAAAGACAACGAAAAATTCCGCGCAAAATTGTATACTTTAAATTTTTATGTAAATATCTGTCTGCGCTGACCGTTATGCAGTATATAATTTTGCTTTTTTTTATTTAGTTAAATAATAAAAACATTTAATAACATTGAAAAGCACACTTTACAAATATCTTAAACTTGTCTTTTAATTTATTGTTTTTAAGTATGTCCAAAATTTACAAGAATAATAAAATAGAAAACCGAAAGTCTTAAACTAAAAACAAAAAACAAAAACCTAACACAATAAATCATCATAAAATTCGTCCACATCGCCGTCAACTGGAAATGTACCCAAGAGACTGGCAGCATTGCCACGTTGGATGGCAACGCTTAATCTCTGACCAAGGTAAAAACCAGCTCTTGAGTCACGGGAAGTGTCAACCAACCTTTTGGATATTTCCTTAAAAAGAAGATGTGCACTCGGACCCCACGACCCGAGAGTTTCAACCCCAAACGGCTCGAAAATAACGTTCGAACCAAGGTTACTATACTTTCGCCGTTTGAGCTCTTCTTCTTAAATTAAATTATACAGTATTGCAATATTACTCAGTGTAATGTGAATCTTGCGTTTTTTTATAATAACATTCTCTTACCAGTCTTGCGCATGAGTTCCTTCCAATGTCTCTCACGCATGGCTTCATGCTTTAGCGACACCATCAACGGGACTACTCCTTTAAACTGTCTCATTTTTAGATCCAGCATCTGACCACTAGGCATTAGGCGAACGGGCTTTGGTAGTTTCCTATAATAAGGTATTGATGTTGAAAACATTACAAAACTAGAAGTCAATATATTTGTCCAGATAAAGTTAAATCTTTTTGCTGAAAATACGCCATACAGGTATAATAATATTGGGCTAATGTTATGGAAAGACATGGCGAAGGATCGAACTTAGTGGCAAGCAATAGGTTAAATGAAGTTTTTTTTTATATGCAGCTACTAGAAACACTGTTACTTCACACATTACACTATTATTTTTTGGTTTGGTTAAACTGGAAGCCGCCCCAAAGTAGCTGGGAAAAGGTTAGGCAGATGCTGACGTAAGGGTGTTACCAGACCAATCGATCGATCATCGATCGATGGTAGAATGGATTAGTCGACGTCGATCGGATAGTTTCTACTAGACCAATCGATCGTTTGTCAATCGACGATCGATCGATGGTAGAATGGATTAGTCGACGTCGATCGAGCTGCTTGATTATTATTAGTGATGGATTATAGTCGGAGTTAATGGATCAACGTCGATCGATGTCGACCGGTGGCATCGATCGATTGGTGTAGTACCACCCTAACTATTTTAAAAAGATAACCAGCAGTGCCATTCTGTTACAATCTCCCTCGGTGAACACCTAGGTGAAGTGAGCTGTCATCCGATTGTAGTGCTTTGTAAATCCCTAGCATCGAGACAGAATACAGCTCACTACACCTAGGTGTTCACCGAGGGAGATCGTAACAGAATAGACATACAGTTATAGAAAGTGGTGTGATAATTAAATGAACAGAAACATCAAGATGTGACGTCACGTCTATGTTACTGCATACTATACCCTGTCCATTGGGTTATTGGTTTTTTGACAGCTGCCTTTGAATGAAATTATTCCCGATTACCTTACGTTAACTTAAAAATGCGTTATAAAATAAATATATAAACTGCCCTACACTATTCCTAAAATAACAGACTGTACAAATACGTGCGTGTGTTTGCGTTTGCGCGCCGCGAGAACTAAACGCAGTTTCAAGAACACGTTCGACACGGGAAGAGGTGAGGAACAGTGTTTCGGAGGGAGGCGGGGCTTATCGCTACTGTACGATAGTACTAATATTTATAATGTGAGATTGGCTGCCGTGGCCGAAAAGCGGTCTGCAATATATTATTTCCATTTTTGTAAAGAAATTCTCACCTAAATTCTTTAAAGAACTGCTCAATACCATCAACAAGTCCTTGAGGGTTCAGATCCACCCACAGAGTCTTTGACCATAATTCTCTGGCGTTTTTCTGAGCTTTGTATATCTTGTAAATCTGTTCCATGTTATTAAAATCAGTTTTGGCGCGGTTAAAGTTAGAAAAGTCTGCTAGAGCATTCTCAAACAGTTGTTCTGCTGCTTGAAGCAACTTCTTTCTTCCTTCAAATTCGTCGAAATATTTGAAGTATTCCTGTTGAAAGTTATTTTGAAAAGTATTAAAAGTTAATTTTTTCAGAAATCTGAAAAGGGATCGAAAGGGAAAAAGGGAAAGCGAAGGGAAAAAGGGAAAAGTATAACAAGTTTATTTTTTCAGAAATCTGAAAAGGGATCATTGTACTTGTCATTATGAACAACTTTTACTATGGGAAAAATAAAATGATTTTTAACGATTTCAGGGGTTGGTCAAAGTTTTCAGCTGACCTATAGCATTAATCGATGAAATATATATGAATCAGCAGATTTTTTTTACAAATATAGAGTTCAAACCGATATTTTTGTATTTCCTTAGTACCTACATCTGTATAATTGATATATGCAAACTATTTACTTACTAATAAGTATTATTTCTTTCGTACTGACAACGTCATCGCGCCATGATAGTTCATAATATTAGTAAATAGCGACCCGATCCGGCTTCGCATGGGCTTATAGCCTTCCTCGATAAATGGACTATCCAACGCAAAAATAATTTTTCAATTCGAACCAGTTGATCCTGAGATTAGCGCGTTCAACCAAACAAACAAACAAACAAACTCTTCAGCTTTATAATATTAGTATAGATGAAGTTGTATTTATATTTAATTAATTATATCTATAGACTTAAAATGAGTTCTGAGGATATTATTTCTTATTAAAAAAACAGGCGATACCGTCCTCCTACTTAAAGCCCTTCATTTCTATACTATTCTATCCATACTAATATTATAAATGCGAAAGTGATTGTTTGTTTGTTACGCTTTCACAGTTTACAATTACAGAACAAATTTTAATCAAATTTAGTAGCTATAGATTAAGCTTGAACCCCAGGAAAAGACATAGGTATCAGTGGCGTGCGGTTCATACAGACACATAGACATTGCCTACCCTACAACTCAGATAAATATTTATTATCATGTTTTAATGTATTTTGATATCTAATATCCACGAGTAATTACTATCAATAAATAAAAACATCTTAAATCAGCTCCATCTGTCGGGTAACGGTGGCAACACGAAGTCTCATCGATACGTTCGCGCATTTCGATCGCTTCGCGCTGCACTAGCGCCGCTAGGACCCTACGGGAAAGACACAAATATTTTGTGCCTAGATTTTTATATTTGTTTGGATGTGTGCCTCGTGACAGGCTCGTGTACAGTGGTGTGCTTTTTCTATTCGTACATGAAACACAATGTCACAAATCACGCACACAACGCAAACTGAAGACATTGCCTTTTTACATTTTAGATTTTACTACACGACGAAATACGACAATTGTAGGGACAAAAATATACGTGAATGAATTCTGAGTCGCCATTTTTTTTTGTTTTGGTTTGTGTATAATAATAATAATTATAATATATGGGGACATTTTCACACACGACCATCTGACCCCAAACTAGGGAGACCCTGTACTATGGGTGTCAGACAGCTGATATACATACACAAATACATTTTTTGTGATTGCATTTTTATATGATTTTAACGTTGTTACTAGTGTTTAAAATGGAATAACTTCACTGTGAAAGTTTGGTGGTGGTTGTGTACGTACAGACAATACTTAAAAAATGATACCTTTTCAAAACTTTCTTTCGGCTTCGGTGGAAAAAGACTGATCGAGGATGGCCGCTAGATTTGCAATAAATACAAACTAACCATGCGATTATGTCGTAAGAGGTTGGTACAGTTTTGTTTTATGTTATCCAATGATATTATATTAAAATATCATTGATGTTATCAAAATAAAGTAGAAGATTCGTGCTTTACGATGATTAAGATGTGACGAGATTTAGTTGTAGGACCGAACCCGAATAAAATGCCTACATTTTGTTTAGGTTTCGGTACTGAGTAAATGATAGATAATCATCTCATCATCACATGAAAGGGAAAAAGTTTGGTAGGTACTTGTAATACTTACCTAATTCTAGTAAGTTGTGAACTTGAAATTATTTTATTGGTAAAAAAACACATAGGTAATTATTATTGTTCTTTGTTTAGTAGATTGCAAAACGTTTTTCTTCTAGAAATATTATTTTTAACCCTGTTTTGAGTTCCTATCGTAAAATCGATTAAAAAAAATAGAAAACATCTGTTCGTATGGTGGTTTGATCTATATTTTTCTGCTATTTTTTCTTTACCTAGGTACTCTTGCTCGGGGGCGGGAACGGCGAAACGTTAGAGAGCTTATTATAATGTAGGTAGGTACAGTACCTACTCTGTGACGCGAGCCTGACGCTTGAGTTTACAGCAATCGGTTGTTCTGTTTACCTTCCCTACTATTTTCAAACAATATAATCGCCTGAAACGAGGCATTACATCGATACAGACCTATTCATAATTTTCCTACAGCAGCAAAAAACAAATTGATGTCTATAAATTCAGTAAATCTAGGTTTGGTAATTTGAGGTGGCAAATTTTCGACAATACGATGAACCAAATCCAAATTGCAGTAGGTATTTTAGAAAGTTTAGCATTAAATTTTTTCTGCCTACCCTGCCTAAAAACTCTGTGCACGCCCCTGATAGGTATGACACTTTTTCTGCGACATCGTCTACATCCGCGATAATACTTTTCTGCTAGTAATCAATATAGAATCATAGCAGGATTTGTACAAAAAAAATAAAGATGTTTAGAGAAGTTGAAATTCTAATTCTTATATTCTTGGGTACCCAAAGAGTATCTTCAGGCATTTACAATATTTTTAAAACCCCGCAAAAAAAAAGTGAATAACGAAAAGCTCATTATTTTAGAACAAAACGGCGACTGACAGTAACAGTGACACTGACAGCCGCAGTTCTTCCTCTGAAATTGCATCGTTTTATGGGAAATAATATCACAAATAATGATTATTTTTTTCCACACACTTGTCACATCACTTGTCTACCAATTTGATGGATCCATTAACGTCGCTTGTCACTTTTTTTTTTATAAACATAATGGGCATTGATATGAAACGAATTGTCCGTATAGTGTCGGACGTAAAGAATAACACCATCCCATATCTTCCCGTGGGTGTCGTAAGAGGCGACTAAGACTCTTTCTACACCACCAGAGAATACCAGAGAATGGGCAGCAGCGTTCTCTGTGCATTTGTGACAACCATACTGCGATCGCCAACCCACCTGCCAAGCGTGGCGATTATGGCAAAACCCCCCCTTGGGGGAGGCCTATGTCCAGCAGTGGACGTCTTTCGGCTGAAATGATGATGATGAAACGAAAAATTTTTATTTTCGTTTCGTAATATTTTAATTATGCAGGGGTTTAAAAATATGGTAAGTATAATAATCTACTCCTGGTAATGTATTCTTTATATTGGAAAATATTTTAAACACTAATTTTTTTTTTTCATACAAATGAATTTATGATCTCGCCATGATTCTTTGTTACCTCCATAAGAGTCGATCCTCTGTCCATATCTTCACCAACAGTGCTAGGGCCTTCGGCATCGAACTTCTCAACAAACGCATCAAGCTCTTTCAAGAAGTTTGCTATCTCTACGACATTCAGTTTAGAGAACTTGTCCTTAGTTTTTTCTAGAGCCGTGGCCCTGAACAGTGTAGATTGGTACAGATTTCCCCAGGAACCACCTAGCTCATTAGAAAATTGTAGATCTTCCTCTGGTATCTGTGGAAGTGAAGAGATAGATCACAACCTGATGATCGTGACATTGACATAAGTGTTGGAATCGTTATTAGTAAAGAAACATTAACCATTTTACATAACAAGACAAAAACATCGGTGTTTACGCGGTAGAAGCGAATTTCGCGGATTGGTTGCTGCTATGGAAGGAAAATAAACTGCGCGGGAGAGGGACGAGACCACAGATATAGATAGACCTAGATAACGCAAGAGCAACTACTTCGCGTGCCTATTTTCGTGTAACTTACGATAGAAAATCGTAAGTAAAAAAATAAAGTAAACGTTTCCTTCCATCGGTAAGTCATTTTGTGATTAATATTATGCGTAATTAATTTAAAAAACAATTATTTTTAATCTAATACCCTCAGTAAAACCTGGTAATACCAAATTTAGGAAAAACAAAACATTCGTATTACATTGTGACGCCCAAAAAATGGCACGCTTGGTTTTCATACAGATCGTGATACTTGCGTTATCTAGGTCTATCTATATCTGTGGACGAGATAGAATGCAGTTTATCTAATAGGAGGAAAGGAGAAACAAAGGTACTGTGCAACCCACCTTGGTTGCACAGTACCTTTGTTCCTCCTGGATCAGCTTTCTCCACAATTCACAATTATCACCAACTATACTCCATTTATAATAGCATTAGAAAAAAGAGGCTCGTAGAAGTAAGAATGCAAAAAATGTTAGTTCGAAGACGAGTTAAAAAACAATTATAATTAAAATAGTTTTAACATAACTTTGATAAATAGATCTAAGTTAGTAGGTACCTAAATATGGATGTATAATAATATAAACAAAATAAAAGTCTTTTAAAGATTAGTTCACTTTAAATTCGTTAGAACTATCGTGGAACGAATAACGTTCCGGCGGGCTTATTACGTATCTTGCAGAAGCCAAGCGATAGCAAAAATTGCGCAATAATTGCTCTTCAATTGCAAATTCGTATTATGTATCAGCGATAACCAAACCATAGCAAACAAGCGTTAGTGCTGCCTCTATGGAACAATCAATGAACTAAATTGTGCATTGTCCGCTATTGTACTACGTTTATTTCGTATTACGTATGAGTTTTGACAGCAAAGCAATAGCCATCAATAAGCAAATTTTGCTATCAAATTGCGATAACCTTTTCCCTAGTTGCTGGACTATTTAGTGTATGCATAATATTTAGGGTGTGTAATTGTAGTGATAATAAAATTATAAGTTACAAAAACATATTAGTAGCAAACAAGTAAGTACTGTTGTTTACAATAATAATAAATGCAAAATGAATTTGGTACTTTTACTTTTAATTCATAGGGATATTTTGGCCTGACATTTATTTTTATCTAATATACAGTAAGCTAAAACTTATACTCAATACTCAATCATTTATTGCATTCCACAATGTATAAGCTTAGATGGTAAGTAAACATTTGTTAACTAAACTAACTTATTCTAAGTATAAATTTAAGGTAACATTTTATTAATTATTCATGAAATCTAAAATGTTATTATGGTACTTACTACATTAGATGCTAGGCAAAACTACAACATAAACCAAGTCTCTATTTATTATTTACTTTTTTATTCACCCTTAAACACCTATAATTCCACAAAAACAATATAATATAATAACTAAGTTAAAAAATAATATAAGTATATTAGCTAAGCTCTAATCTAACGAGAGTCTCTCGCTGCTAATACGCTGCTCAGCTGACCCACAACTTCTACGAGCTTGTTCAGCACCTCTAATTGCTTACGAGATGTCTCAGCATTTATTAGAGATGCCTCGGCTAAACATATATTTTTTTGAGATCATTTACACTGCACATTTTAACGTGATTGTCAGTTTAAAATCTGTAAAAGTCGTTTAATAGCCCCTTAAATCCATCTTACAGGCGACGCCAAGCTATTTTTGGTCAAATTCAAGTGGTTTCTAAGTTTTTTCAACGTGTACTTCACACAAAACTTAACACATCTGTTTGTTTATATTAGCAGATTAGTACCAGCGGTGGCTACTAAATTGTTTTTGGCGCTAGTGTCGTAGCGATAAATGCATTGAAACAAACAGCGAACGATTAGCAAACGATTTTTACATAATACGATTTTGGAACGAAGTTCCTTATCGCGCGTTGTGAAAGGGGGCTAGACGGAAAAAAATCTTACGAAAAGTTGTCACGACATTTGACATTTCGTCATTCATTTGATTTAAGAGCCATCTATTAACGTTATTGGCGCAACTGTGCTCTTCGAGATCGAATTACGAACGGCCAATAGATGGCGCAGAAATAATTTATTGGTCTTTCTATCTAAATAACTACGCATTGTACTAACATGTTAGAAAATGTTAATCTTTAAAATTACTTACTTACAATGTAAGCAGCCATAATAACTTTTCATTCCTCGCTTTTTTTTTGCCCTGGCTTAAAGCCACTTAAATTCACTTTAACGCATCACATTAATTAGTGAAGGAATTGTAATAAAATTGTAATAAAATTCCTTCACTAATTAATCGAAAGGAACTTCGTTCCATCCGGGTGTCCCTTGACACCTCTCAAGTTGTTATAATATTTATTTTCTTACTTTAAGTAAGTATATACTTTACTAGCAGGGCCGGCAGACGTTGTCCAGCCCTTAAAATAAAAAAAGTCCTACAACTCCACTGCAGCGCCACCTAGCGGGTCCAATTGTGAATCTTAACCACTCTCGAACACACACAAAAAAATCATAAAAATCGGTCCAGGCGTTCACGAGGAGTTCACTTTCATACACTCGCACAGAAGATTTTTATATATAAAGATAACTTACGCTTTGAACAAATATTGAGTGGGTATCGGCAACATCGTGTTCTCTTCGTGTCATCTGATTAACACGTAGGGAAAAATTTATCAACAAAAAAAAAATTGCATAAAACCAAAAGGTACAATTTTTTTTTTTACAATAATTTTTTTTTTTACGTTTAGCGATTGATCGCGCGATGACTGCGCGATAGTTGCGCAATTTTTGCTGATTGCTATTTCATACGTAATAAGCCCGCCGGTATTGTTCATCCCTGCTTATTTTAGGTTTTTAGCATTGACACTATGATTTTCAATTGGAATGAAATAATACGACTAAATATTCGGCATCTATCGTAGCTAAAAAAAACCTTTTCAACTTCTGTCTAATGCTATTGTAAATGGTAAATGGTCCCGCTTACACGAAATATGGACAATTCAATCCGTTCCTTTTCTCAAATAGAATAGGCGACATAGTATATGTAAACAATTCCGAAAGAGGCAAACCACTCCACCAAAGAACGGCCCTCCCCCGTCAGTATAGGCTTTGACTCGCAGAGTTACTCCTAGCTTATAAGTAACTTCAGGTCTAGGACCTGATGGGATCTTAAATCCAAACTTCTCACACTTGCTTTATATAATTCAACCGTGTGTAAAAAGAATTACACAATAGGTTGCAAAAGATCCCCTCCCGGACAAACTGCGCCAAATAAAATACATCGAATGCACTTGTAAAATTTTGATTTTTTTAAGTGAAATGTAACCCTTTTTATTAGTAACCAATGAAATAAAATAAATATTCTATTCTATTCTATTCTATTCTATTGTAAATGGAGTATAGATAGTACCTTTTACATATTGTCCAAAAACGAATAATAAGCAGACACGACTAGACGACGCGTGCTAGTTCAAAGGTCAAAAGGACTAGTTCAAACGTGCGTTCGCAGATGGCACCACAGTCTATCTCGAAGTTTAATGCGTCTCACACTCTCACACACTCGCACTCGTTACTAAGGTAAGCGCGGGAATGGGATACAGGTAGGTATATGCAACCAGCAATCAAAATTACGATACAACAAAATCAAAAAACAGCCTATTGGCGCGAACAATCGGTAAAATAGTAAAATTAGTAAATCAGAAAAATAAAACTTAAAATGCCACAACACAGCCCTAAATAAATCCCTGCGAAACTTGTACGGCAGGGTCCCAAGCTAACGCAGGAGTGTGGTTTTAGCCGGTAAGAATCCAGCACTGCCCAGACTGATTCAATTATGAGACAGTCTGAGCATCCATGAGGATTTCTCACTCCTGCCTTAACAAAAAAAACCTGATGAACGTTGGGGAGGAAAGTCTTAGCTTATGTCCCAAACTGACTATAATGTACTCAGATATTAAGAGATGTCCAAATCTGTAACACCTCTTAGGTCCTGTTAAATCTTGACGAACCACTATAAACTAAACACATAAACGGATTTTTTAATATCGACAACGTTATCATTTTGGTTTCAAGAATTACCTAGTTGTTTTTAGAAACTGCCTCTGTATGGTTACTCTGTGGCATACAAAAATTTCCAAACCACAAACTTTTTCTGGGCTAAGGGTAAATTAGACCAGAAAAAGTTTGTATAAAAACTAGGTAATTCTTTGATATTTCTATGGTTGAAACACATTTATATTTTATATCTTCTAATATGCATGATGACTGAGGAAACTCATACTTTTTCTAGCAGATCAGTAAGTTGTGACAAGACTTACTTCAATGTTATGCTGCCGCAACATATGGAATATCTCCTGCATGTTCTGGAACTTGCACTCAGCAGTGATCGTCATTTGTTGTATCAAAGTGATGGTTGCCATCACATGCTTGAAATCATCCAGACCCTTGATGTTCATGTTAATAGTCTGTCGGAGATGCTGGTTGCAGAAAATGTTACTATTAGATTCGTATTTACGTAGATATGGAGATTTCATTGCATTTCAGAAGTTGTAAAGGTCTTTGTGAAGAAGTTCGTCCGGTGCAGTGTAAGTATGAATGAATAAATTAAGACATTATTTGTAAGTTCATTAGGTGTTAAAGAATTCGTTTGTTAATTATATTGAACCTTTCGGTCGTGCAAATGTTATGCAAAAGCTAAATAAAAATAATTTATATTACAATTTGAAATTTTGGAAAACACTACATGCAAAAAGCTTGATTGACGATATCATCATCATCATCATCAGCCGAAAGACGTCTACTGTTGAACATAGACCTCCTCCATAGAACGCCACAACGAGCGGGAACCGCAATATACCGGTATACATTTAATAATAAATAAAATATTAAGTATCATTAAAATAATTTGGGTCACGTCCAATCCATCACACCATAGCAATTTTTGCGACGAGGCTTTATTTGCTGTGTCACGTTCCCGTTTGTAGGATATTAAAGGTAGGGTATAAGTGTTGGTGTATTTGTAGGCACAAAACACAGTTCAGCTTTGCGAACGGGATGGCAATGCATTTGTGATGCACGTCTGGGAGAGTAACTGGGATTACTAATCATCAGGTCGCCAGCAAGCTATTTGGCCCCCAAGACCTAAAAAAAAATCGATAAATCAAAACCATCTTACCTCAAGCTGATTCATCATATCGTGCATTGTATTTCTGGTCTTTGTTGCGATGCACGCTCCTAATATATCCTTCCACTCTTGCGCATGGTCTTGCACCTGCTTTATAATCGGCCTTAGATTGACCCGAATGGCTCCAATATCTACAAACTTCACGTGTGTGTGAAGATCATTAATGATGTCTTCAAAAAAGAAGAATTTCTCATCATACTTGAAGATTTGATCGTATTTGGCTACGTATTTTTCACAGGAGAGATTCTTGTCATAGGACCAGAGATGTGAGTACTTGTGCCACCTAGACAAATTATTTGCTTTATTTATTTAGGCGATTATCACACGGCGCCGCGCACCGACACGGCAGGCGGTGAAGCGGATCTCACATCGCATTGGATTGTGTGTAAACCGCTGATGCCTAACACACGTACACCGCCTGACCGTTCGGCCCAACGGCACTCACGTCGCCACCGCCTCCGCAGCGGTAAGCGGCGTCGTGTGAGACGCCTTAAACTTTATGCACCAAAAAGTACAAAATTATTGGTTTAGGCAGAGAGTGCTTAGCAACCAAAAGTGGTAAAAGTGGTAAAGTGGTGGCAAGAGGAATCATGGCAGGTGCAACTATAGGGAAAGCGCAAAAAAAAACCAATAGACAGCAAAATAACAACATGAAATATACACAAGTACAAGACGATAAACGTTACTAGAAAAAGCGATTGGTTTCCATTGTTGATAGAACCTATGGATTTGTATATATGTGCTATAATACGTGTCTAATGGGACGACCATGCGGCATGTCGTTCCATCAACATAGGGGCTTTGCAGCGCCACCTGTCTTGTATAGAACGACAATACGGCTTGTAGTTCCATCAACATAGGGGCTTTTCAGCGCCACCTGTCTTGTATGGAACGACAATGCGGCTTGTCGTTCCATCAACATAGGGGCTTTTCAGCGCCACCTGTCTTGTATGGAACGACAATCCGCATTGTCGTTCCATCAACATAAGGGCTTTTCAAACGCCACCTCTCTTGTATATACTCAACCCACTAAAGCCCAATAAAAAAGGCGTGATATACCCAACAGTACATATATTATTATGTGTGGTGGTCAGAGCAGTTTTGGGTCTAAAATCACAAATGTTTTATTTTTATCAGACTGTATACCGAATAGTCGTTGCAAGTAATAAGAGATTCTGATTACAGAGTCCATATTGATATTTTACTTTGGTATACCATCTATGTAATACATATGGAATACAATAAAGAATTGAGTAATTGATTTGACTTAGAACACAAGGTTTAAATTACACATAACGGTACAGTCTGCGAGGCGTAAGCTGAGCTTTGCATTTGTGTGAGTGTACAAAGATGGTGTAGATGTGACGTCGGCCTAGAGCGCGACGCGACCCTTGCTTGGGTTAAACCGGTTTATACTGCTTTTGCTCTTGTATTTTGGTGATCACTCACACAAATGCAAACCTCAACTTACGCCTCGCGGACTGTAAGCTTTGGTTAATTTCGTTAAAACTTACTTGAGTATATAAACATTTATGTCCGAAGTGAGTCTGAAGATGGTGTCTTGTATAAGCAGCGTGATGTCATTGATGGCTGCCACCCGGAGAATGTCCTCAAAGAACGAAAACGTATAGAAATCGTTGGAAGTCGCCCCCTTTATACGCTGTGCAGGACACGGGAGGCAAGTCTTCTTTATCCAGCGGGGGAATGCAGTCAACCTGTTCAAAAATGAAGTGTCATGCCATTATAAACCATACGCGGTTCAACCAACTGTCTCTTTAACTTCTCCTGGATTACGATAGGCAATAGGGTATTTTACTCTATATGAGAAAAAAATCTATAAATACGTTATTGAGACAGTTTAGGCATAAAGCAGTCGGAAAATGTAAGTTTTAGTTCATAAAATAACAAAATACATTTTAAAATTCAATTTAAAGTTTTCAGTTTTTTTAATCTGTTTAAAACACCATGAAATAGTAGCGGCCATGTTATTACGCCTGTTAAGTACGGACCCTTAACGAAGAACGCTTATGCAGTACGGATCACTAATTAATATCGCCGAGCCTGCAATTCATCGTGTTTACGCCGGACGGACGAAAACTGCATCGTCGACACACGGGCCAGCCACGAGCCGCCGACGCGCAGCAAAATTCGATATTAGCAATAAGTTATTTTTAACAAGTTTTTGGTCATTCCATATTCTCGCATCGAATAGGTTTCACCCAATTAATTGTAATTTTTATATTTAAAATAAATTAGTCTTAATTAACTTTTGGTTTTTTTTCGAACCTCCGCCTGCAGTCTACGTAATTGGCGCAGTCGGTAGGATACTCGCGGGCCGGTTCGCGAAACGCGTTAGAGTCAACTTATATCGATATCCGCGATCGCGCGAGTCGCCCGGGTGGCTATCAAGTCCCATCGCGAGTATCCAGAATCTACGTTGGAACTGCAGAACCGGGTGGCGAATCCAGACATCGATTCACGAAGAAGACCAGAGATGAAATATATGTAAGTGCATCAGAATCTTTCTCGTGTTGCTTCCTTTATCCCTAAGTTACCTTTTTTATGTCCAAGATTTTCCATCGCGAGAGATCTTACCCCCGGGAACCTGCATCACGACAGGCGCGCCGGCATTTAGCAGATAATAATAGAGATATAGATAGCGAATTAGATTTTAATTTAAATAGTTTATTTGATATTAATATGTCTTACAACCCCGACATAATTTTTAAGGCCTTACGCCTTGTTCCCGATTTTGACGGGAACCCTAACGTTTTAACCAGGTTTATACACATATGTGATAGAATAGTTACTCAATATGCAAGTACGGAACCAGGCAGCGAGTTAAATAATGTATGTCTTTTAAATGGCATTCTAAATAAAATCACCGGGCCTGCCGCATCCACCATCAACTCGAACGGCATTCCTGAAACTTGGGCAGGTATTAGATCAGCGCTTATTAATAACTTTTCAGACCAGCGGGACGAAACGGCTTTATACAACGACCTCTCATTGGCTACACAAGGTACGAAAACCCCTCAGGAATTTTATGATCAATGTCAGACCTTGTTTAGTACGATTATGACCTATGTGACATTACACGAGACTATCGCGACTACTATTGAGGCTAAACGAACACTTTATAGGAAAATTACCATGCAGGCCTTTGTACGAGGACTAAAGGAACCGTTAGGCTCACGTATACGTTGTATGCGTCCAGAAACCATCGAGAAAGCCCTAGAGTTCGTTCAGGAGGAATTAAATATCATGTATTTGCAACAACGTAATGAAGTACCGAAATCTCAAACTACCCCTAAGGTAGACAGACCCCTTATCATGCACGCTATGCCATTTAACGGTGTTCCGCGACCCCCAATAGCTAACTGGCCTACTCCAGTAGGACTACGTGGCCATCAGCCTCAACCCCAGCCTTTCAAATTTAATACGCCTAGCCAACATCAAAACCGCATGCCAACTAGAACGCAACAAATGTTCCGCGCACCACCACCAAATTACCATCCGCATAGCAACGTTTTCAGGCTACCTCCTAGAAACAATCCACCTCAAAATATGGGCGCAAAACCCATGAGCGGAGTGCAACATTTCATTCCGAAACCTTTACCCATGACGTCAGGAAACGACTGGCATAGAAACGGAAACCCACCACCTTCCAATTATTTTAAAACGCGTGAGTTAAATATGAACGAAATCGCGATACCCGATAGTGCTTATTACTCGGTTGACTATTACCCTGAACCAGAATACGGCTACTACGTGGACTATGGTGACCATTATGTGTTTTTTGAATATGACTGTAACCCTAGTATGACTGACAGTAATATAATTTCTGAAAATCAACCTTCAAATGAGGCAGAACCACAGCCAGGCCCTAGCAACGCCCCTCAAAGTCAAAATTTTCAGACGGACAAGAAATCAAAAGAGCAAGGATAGACCTTAACTTACAGACCCAAAGACAACTACCCTATATACAAATTTCATCCCCTCCATTAAAATTTCTTATAGATACTGGCGCTAACCAATCATTCATAAGCCCTGAGGCTGTACAAAAGTATTTTTCAGCTTACCCCCTTAACTATGACCCTTTCGAAGTTACAAACGTACACGGTGTTAGCAAAAATGATTATTCTGTAACGTTACCATGTTTTAATGAATTTAACGAATCTGATACAATTAAATTATTCATTTATCGCTTTCATGACTATTTCGACGGCCTTATAGGATTAGACTTATTGTCCAAGTGGGAAGCAAAAATAGATTTAAAAGATTATAAATTAATTACGCGAACTGCTACGAATCAGATTAAAGTATATAATTCCCGTAATGTCAACTTATATGAGGATATCATACCAGCAAATAATACTAAATTAGTTCGAATACCAATAAATGCCCCGGACGGCGACGTTTTAATAAGTGAACAAGTCTTTTGCAATTACATTATTCACGAATGTCTCACCACTGTAACCAACAGTCGTGGTTTTGTAGAGTTAGAGAATCCAACATATAACGACGTCATCTTCTCACTAGATCAACCAGCCCGCGCAGAACTATTTAATGTTAACTGCACACCTATCAAGCAATCAAATCGTGTAGACGACGTATTATCACGTTTACGTACAGACCATCTCAATGAAGAGGAAAAGGCTAACCTTCTGACACTCTGTTCACGTTACACAGACGTATTTTATATAGACGGAGAACCATTGACATTTACCAACAAAATTAAGCATCGCATAAGAACCACGGATGAGATCCCCGCTTACACTAAAAGTTACCGATACCCTTTTATTCATCGCGAAGAAGTTAGGAATCAAATAACCAAAATGTTAGACCAAGGTATTATTAGGCCCTCAGACTCAGCCTGGAGCTCACCCATATGGGTTGTGCCTAAAAAGATAGACGCTTCAGGAAAGCAAAAATGGCGTATCGTTGTAGACTTCCGGAAATTAAATGAGAAAACTATTGACGATAAATATCCCATACCAAACATCAGTGACGTCCTTGACAAGTTAGGAAAGTGTCAGTACTTTACTACTTTAGATTTAGCAAGTGGTTTTTATCAGGTTGAAATGGACCCCCAAGATATTTCTAAAACTGCATTTAACGTGGAACACGGCCATTTTGAGTTCCTTCGAATGCCCATGGGACTTAAGAATTCCCCGTCCACATTTCAGAGAGTTATGGACAATGTCCTAAGAGGCCTCCAAAATAACATCTGCCTAGTATATTTAGATGATATTATCGTCTATAGTACTTCACTCCAGGAGCATATGGATAATCTGGAAAAGGTTTTCCAAAGACTTAGAGAGTCCAATTTCAAAATTCAAATGGACAAGTCCGAATTTCTAAAACTTGAGACAGCATACTTAGGACACATCATTAGTAGAGACGGCATTAAGCCAAACCCTGACAAAATTTCTGCTATTCAAAAGTACCCAATTCCAAAGACCCCCAAGGAAATTAAACAATTTTTAGGCCTTCTCGGTTATTACCGAAAATTCATTCCCGATTTTGCTCGAATAACCAAACCACTTACCCAATGTCTAAAGAAAGGTAGTAGAATAGCCCTAAGTCCAGAATATACCAATGCCTTTGAAAGTTGCAAGACCCTACTAACTAATGACCCCATATTACAATACCCGGACTTTAAAAGAGAATTCAATCTTACGACAGACGCTTCAAACGTCGCTATTGGAGCAGTACTATCTCAGGGACCGATAGGATCTGACAAACCTGTCTGTTACGCTTCTCGCACGCTTAACGAGAGTGAGCTAAATTATAGTACCATCGAGAAGGAGTTACTTGCCATAGTCTGGGCCACGAAATATTTCCGACCATATTTATTTGGCAGAAAATTTAAAGTTCTGACTGACCACAAACCCTTACAATGGATGATGAACTTAAAAGAACCGAACTCACGACTGACTAGATGGCGACTCAGATTAAGTGAATACGACTTTACAGTAGTGTATAAAAAGGGAAAATTTAACACTAACGCTGATGCTCTTTCCCGTGTAGAAATCCATAATGAGGAAGTCGATGAAATCAATTCACTAATCGACAGCATAAAAGACCTCAGGTCGATGATTAACAACCCATCAGAGACACCACCTCAGCAGACAAACTCCTCGACTGACACCGTACATACTAGTAATGAACATCCCATACTAGAAGTTCCCATTACAGATGAGCCACTTAATAAGTTCCACCGACAGATTTACTTTACAGTTGTTAATGACGTTAAACGCCGACCGACAGTAACTAAACCTTTTGAAAATCACACGCGAATGGCAATCCAACTTTCTGAATCAAATTTAGATAACGACGTTGTTAATGCTATCAAGGAATATGTAAACCCGAAGGTTAAAACAGCAATTTTGATAAATCCCCCATTGCAAATGTATTCGATAATTCCCATCATACAAGATAAATTTAAAAGCTCCTCACTTAACTTGGTACTAACTAAAGTAGAACTGGAAAATGTTAAAGAATACTTGCGACAACAAGACATTATTCGACACTATCATGACGGTAAGACAAACCACCGCGGAATAAATGAATGTCACTTGGCCCTTTCACGAAAGTACTACTGGCCAAAGATGAAAGAACAAATTACCAAGTTCATCAATGAATGTACCATCTGTGGGCAAGCTAAATATGACCGAAATCCAGTCAGACCACAATTTAATATAGTTCCTCCAGCTACTAAACCCCTTGAAATTATTCATATGGACCTTTTTACAGTTCAGAATGAAAAGTATGTGACTTTCATTGACGTTTTCACAAAATACGGACAAGCTTATCACTTACGAGACGGAACCGCTATTAGCATTCTACAAGCCTTGCTACGTTACTGTACCCATCATGGACTACCTATGACTATCATTACTGACAATGGCACCGAATTCACCAACCAACTCTTCTCCGAATTTACACGACTCCATAAAATAATACATCATAAAGTTTTACCTCATAGCCCAAACGACAATGGTAACATCGAACGCTTTCATTTGACGTTATTAGAGCACATTAGGATCCTTAAACTACAACATAAAGATGAACCAATTGTGAACCTCATGCCATACGCAATCATAGCATATAACAGCTCCATCCACAGTTTTACTAAGTGCAGACCTTTTGACCTATTGACCGGACATTTTGACCCTAGAGACCCGATAGATATAGACTTTACAGAGCACATCTTACAGCAGTACGCTCAAAATCATAAGCAACAGATGAAACAGGTCTATGATATCATAAACGAATCATCCCTCGCTAATCGGACGGCACTAATAGAAAATAGAAATAAGACCCGTGAGCCAGAAGTAGAATATGCCCCTCAACAACAGGTCTTCATTAAGAACCCCTTCGCCAATCGTCAGAAGACCGCACCACGCTACACGCAAGATACTGTACTAGCTGACTTACCAATACATATATATACTTCAAAGAAGCGAGGTCCCGTAGCCAAAGCCAGGCTAAAACGCGTACCTAAAGGTAACCAATTGTTACAGATTTCTGCTGCTACTGACAATCCACGTGACGCACCCTCAAGAGATAAGACTTGAGACCCTAGCTGATGGACCAGGATTACTACCATATAAATTAGGACCGACTAGACTAACCACTCATTACCATTCATTTATACAGTACATACAATTAACCGACATAGAAGACAAAATAAACTCTGTACAAACGCAACTTCAAACCTTTAGAACCAGACTTAGTAACGAGACTTACATGCTCTACGAATATCAGGTCGACTATCTTACTAACAAGGTCGACAAAGTATTAAAGCAAGTTAGATCTTTAGAACCTGCTAGAGTCAAACGAGGTCTTGTGGATAGCCTTGGGTCAGTAATAAAAAGCGTTACTGGCAACTTAGACTATCTAGATGCCCTAAAATATGACGAAGCAATAAAAACTCTACAAAATAACGAAAATAAAGTAGTTTCAGAATTTAATAACCACATCAGTCTTAGTAAAGAATGGATGTCCCAACATAGTACCATATTAGACCAGCTAACTAAAAATCAGGAAATGATTAACGCAACTTTAGAGTTACTACTTGAGAAAAGTGCATACAGAGATTACAGTTTAATCAAATTTGCAAAGTTTGCCCAAATCTTAGGAATAATTACTAACAACGTAGAAGATCTAATGTTAGAAATAGTTAGATTAGAAAATATAATGGCATTTATACGCGCGTCTAGCACTCACCATTCCATGATTGACATAGAAGTATTGAAAACCATGATAGACAAATTAAAATCAATATATAATCAAGATCAGGTCTTAAATTTAGAGTTAAGAGAATATTATAATCTTATTAAACCAGGTTCCTACTTTGTTGAGAAAAGAATAGTTATCGTTTACAGTTTCCCCATAGTTTCCATAGACTCTTACGACTTATACAGGCTATCTATTGTACCTAATAAGAAACAGCTTGCCCTTGTACCTCCTACTCCCTACATAGCAACCAACGAGAAATCATTCGTGTACATAGAGGCCGAATGCCCGAAGTATAGTAACATACATCTCTGTGAAAAGAAGACGAGTCATCAAATCAAGACTAAGCCAGACTGTATCCAGGAGCTCATCATCAATCAAGATCTAGAAGACACCTGCCACTTCGCCAAGATTTCACTTTCCAAAGAAGCAGTTGAAAAGTTAGATGACCAGCACTACGTACTGTCATTACCACAACCGACTAAAGTACAACTAGCATGTGGAAGAAAAGACTACAACACCCTACAAGGCAGTTATCTTGTCACCATTCCCGTGGACTGCTACCTGCAAACTTCAGAATTCACCATCATCAACGACAGCAATGAAATTAAAGGCCAGCCTCTCAAGCTATCGAAGATCCCATACAACGACATGAATCAGATGAACGTTTCTACGCACATCATCGGCTTCAATTCAGTCGACTTGAAAGAACTTCACAGCATTCAGAGAAAGGTAATGATGGAAAGCCCTCTGCAGATAGAAAAGTCTCAACCGGTTGTCCTATACCATACAACCATACCATTCTACATCTTTGCAATATGCGTAGTCGCACTCATAATCTTAGCGATAAGCCGCAGATATAAATGTTGTAATCTCAGAGCAGATAACAAAGAAAAGCAGCAAACTCTCAAGATTCATACATATGAAGAGATGACAAGAGATCCCAAGAAACGAGATGACACTCCAGCAACATTTTCTCTTAACATGATCAAATAGTTGCTGATCTTCGGGGGGAGGTGTTAAGTACGGACCCTTAACGAAGAACGCTTATGCAGTACGGATCACTAATTAATATCGCCGAGCCTGCAATTCATCGTGTTTACGCCGGACGGACGAAAACTGCATCGTCGACACACGGGCCAGCCACGAGCCGCCGACGCGCAGCAAAATTCGATATTAGCAATAAGTTATTTTTAACAAGTTTTTGGTCATTCCATATTCTCGCATCGAATAGGTTTCACCCAATTAATTGTAATTTTTATATTTAAAATAAATTAGTCTTAATTAACTTTTGGTTTTTTTTCGAACCTCCGCCTGCAGTCTACGTAATTCGCCGTACGGCTGTGTAAACAAAAAAATGACAACTGTTGGTCAACCGATTGGCGTATTTACGTATTTGTATTTTTATTATTTTCGTAACCAACGTAATTTTTTAATTTTTCTATTACAAAATATGCTTTTAATTATTTTTAAATTTTATACAGTTTTCATCTATACATATAATAAAAGAGTAAAAAAACTGTGTCTGTACATAGAATATATTAAAAAAAAAAAAAATTGAGGGGGGTTTAGAAACAGTAATAGAGCACGAATCCAAAAAAAAAGTCTGTCTGTTTGTCTGTTTGTTTGTACACGCTAATCTTCGGAACTGCTGGACGGATTTGAATGATTTTTTTGTTGTTGTATAGGTATTAAGTCTGGGCAACATATAGGCTATAATTTATCTTGGAAACTTGAACACCAGATGCAGAACCGCAACAGACCAGCTAAACTATAAGAGATACAAAAAAGGTACCGTAGCAAAAATTGTTCCACGTGATGAGCATTTTCTGCTGAGAGAATAAATTTGAAGATCTGGAACACCTGATGTGGAACTCCAAGAGCACAGCTACACCATAACACATACATTAATGACGTCTTAGCAAAAGTTGTTCGCTCTGATGGGTATTTCCTGTTGACTTATAAAAATCGAAGATCAGAAACATCTGACGTGGAAATCAAAGCTGTAATTTTTTAAATTTAACTGTAAAGCTATCACTAATTTCACTGTATATTATATTAAGGTGGGAGTACCTCCACTCGGTGAAGGCGGTAACAGTTTAGGGCTGATTTTTGATGACGATGGTATATCATTGAAAATTTGACTCTACTGGCCAAAACTCCCATTTATTTTTTTATTTTATTGAATAAATATGCCTTTAGGCTTATGTTATTTGAGTGTTTAATTTCCTTTTCCATTTATCTTCGTGACACGGTAGCCTACCCGGTAACGCAGGGGAGCAGTCACTTAGATTTTAATTGATCAGGTATCTTCACAATAAAACTATAACCAATTATTGCCTCTTCTCCGTCTAGTTATAGTGCCTCCGCTGAGTACCTCTTTCTGGAGATTCATATTAAAGGTGTCAAAGCCCTTCTTGGTGTTGTCTATTGTCCACCCGCCGTTGACTTCTTTTCCAACCTTGAGCTAGTACTGGAATCTGTAGGGTCGGAGTATACACATTGCGTCATCATGGGCGATTTCAACACAGACCTTGTGCACCCAACCCCCCGTTCCCGTAAACTCCTTCACATCATTGAGTCTGTTAGTCTCCATGTTCTTCCTCTGCAACCTACTCATTTTAATATCTCAGGGGATGACACTTTGCTTGACCTAGTCCTAACTACCTCTCCTTCTCATGTGTCCTCTCATGGTCAGTGTCCTGCACCTGGCTTTTCCCACCATGACCTCATTTTCCTCTCGTATGTCCTAAAACCTCCTAAACCGCTCCCTAAAGTTCTGCACACGCGTTGTTATGCGCGCATGAATGTTGACAAGCTACGTCAGGATGCGTCGGAACTCGATTGGGAACACCTTACAGCGGCAACAACTGTAGAAGCCAAGTTGCGAATCTTTAATCAGAAAGTCCTTGCGCTGTACGATAGACATGCTCCTATAAAGAAAGTAAAGCTTAGACGTCCACCTGCTCCTTGGATGACGACAGGGGTTCGTATGGCGATGCGGCGCAGGGATCGGGCCTTTCGAAAGTTTAAAAGGGATCGCAACGAAGAAAACAGGAACCTCTTCAAAGCTGCAAGAAATCGGTGTAACCAGATGATACGTAATGCCAAACGCCGCCATATCCTCGAAAATATTTCGTCCTCTTCTCCTGCTGATATCTGGAAATTCCTTGGAACTCTTGGTATCGGTAGGCCACGTCATGTGGACTTCCCTAAGACCATTGGCCTGGATGATATCAACCGTCACTTCACAACCACATGCCATTTGGATACCCATATGCTGTCTCAGACGGTGGATTTTATTTCTGGCCTACCTGGGCCCATTATTGAACCATTTCGTTTTTCTCCAGCCACCTTGGATGACATTAAAAAGATCATCATATCTATTAAATCGAAGGCGGTGGGCTATGACGACATCAGTCGTTATATGGTCAACTTGCTTCTCGACTTTCTTCTTCCGCCAATTACCCACATTATTAACTTTTCCCTTGATTCCGGACAGTTCCCTTCCCAGTGGCGTATGGCTTTTGTCCGCCCACTTCCTAAAATTTCTAATCCCACACTTCCTAACCATTTTCGACCAATATCCATTCTCCCTTTCCTGTCTAAAGTGCTCGAGGCCTGTGTGCACAAGCAGTTCTCGGGGTTTATCCATCGGAACAGCCTTGTGAGCTCATTTCAGTCTGGCTTCAGGCCAGTCTGACTTTAAGGAGAGCGGAGGTTGTGCTGTGCCCAGCACAACCTCCGCTCTCCTTAAAGTGACGGGCGACATTAGAGAAGGAATGAGTGATACTAAGGTCACTGTGTTGGTTTTAATTGATTTCTCCAATGCCTTTAATGCCGTCAGTCATGATATTCTCATATCCATCCTCTCACATCTTATGGTTTCCTGCGAGGCGCTGGAATGGTTCTCTTCTTATCTTCGGGGACGTCAGCAGTCGGTCCACGTTGACGAGAGCTCGTCTGATTGGTGTGATCTCGATGCTGGTGTTCCACAAGGCGGTATTCTTTCTCCTTTGCTATTCTCCATCTTCATTAATTTTATTACTCACTGTCTTCGGTGTTCGTATCATCTTTATGCCGATGATCTTCAGTTATATACAGCTACGCGGGTGGAAGGTTTATCGGACGCTATAGGAGATGTAAACCGAGACTTGGTTGCTATAAAAGATTGGTCTGATAGATTTGGGGTGGCCGTAAACCCCTCAAAATGTCAGGCCATTATAATTGGAAGTTCGCGTATGATGGGTAGAGTGGCGGTTAGCTCTCTCCCTCCGATTATCTTCAATGGAACCGTCATTCCCATTAGTCCTAACGTAAAAGATCTCGGTTTGCATCTAGACTCGACACTTGGGTGGCAAAGCCAGGTTTCGAGTGTCTGTCAAAGATCCAACGGAACCTTGCGGACTCTGTATCGTCTGAGAAACTTCTTGCCTGCTAAAACGAAGATTATGCTTGTGCAGACTTTAATTTTCCCTATAATCGACTATGGTGACGTGTGTTACTTTGACTTGAACTCTGTCTTGCTGGATAAGCTGGATAGGGTCCTCAATAACTGCATTCGATTTATATTTAACTTGAGGAAATATGACCATGTGTCAAGTTACAGGGCTGAGCTCAAATGGTTACCCATTCGCCAGAGAAGAAGTTTGCGTTCGTTGACAACACTTTTCTCCCTACTCAACTCACCGACCCCTCCTTCCTATTTAATGTCCCACTTTCAGTATTTATGCTCTTCACACGCTAGAAATTTGCGGTCTTCTAACAATCTTCTCTTGCTGTGCCCTTCTCATACTTCTGATTTTGTTCACTCTTCCTTTCATATTATAGTGTTTCGGTTCAACTCAAAACTATATTTACTTATCATAAACATAAAATCATTCATCGCACGTTATGTCTACATGTTATAATATTTGTTTGTTATTTGTAACTTGGAATCTTATGAATAGAATGTGTTTATCTACTTACGCTTTTTTTATGCTGTTCCTGTCGTCATCCTTTGTAATTTATTCCTGTATAATTGGATCAAATTAATATTTACAAACCTGAAAAATAAATAATGTTTAGCTTTGACATGTCTGTCAGTGACAGTCGTCAAATTGACGACCGCCAACATTTTCTTCTAAAATAAGTTTTCGGCTACTAACGTAAAACCTCTATGTTGTATATCTTGTAAGCTTGTTTGTCTGTGTTAGATAGTAAACGGCTGAACACCCGCTGTATTATCGTGTGTTCCTTTAGATCTGAATCGCACTAATATTATAATAAAAATTATTAAAATAAATGGCATTCGACAATTATTGAGTCTGACCGTTGCTATATAAAAAACGATTTGACCGTTCTAGAAAGAAGATTCATAATTGGATTTTTTATGAATTTTGGAAGAGCGGTCAGAAAAGGAACCTGTCAAATGGGTCAGTCTGGATTTCGGAGCCGTTTGGTAAACACGCGGATTGCTGATACGCTTACGTTGCTGAGTCTAGTTCTTGGAGCCGTTTGTTGGACACGCTGATTGTTCCTACGCTTACGTTGCTGCAGTCTAGATCTCGGAGTCGCTGGGGTAACACTCTGATTACCCATATGCGTACGTTACTGAAGACTACCAGTCTACTTACTGAAGTCTACCAGTCTGCAACCGAGAGTCGGTTTAGAGGCTAAGTCGAGCTGTCACGAGCCTCTTGCTGCCCAGGGCTGGTCCTACTGACCGCCTGGGGGGGCCTCCGTCCCCGAGCTGATCGCGTCAGACTTCTCTTCGGCTGATCCTGTACGCCGGCCAGGCTGGGGATCATAATCCTCCTGGATACTGCCTTACCTTAGTGCGTTTAGGTCAGTGTTAACTTTTATACTTACAATTGTTTTTGATACTCATCACATTTCAACTTTCGTGTGAGAGCTATTAAATTCAATACGTACAATTCTGCATAGCCTTTTATTTCTCGTAAATTATCAGAATTGTTACAATATCCAGTCCATTCTTCTTTGGAATGAGCTTCCTCTCGATATCAGGATGGCCACCAGTCGGTATGAATTTAAACGGAAATTGCGGACATACTTTCGTCACAAGTAAGCAGAGCCATCTCATAAACGTCTTTACTTTTCTTATGATATAATTATATATATATATATATATATATATATACATAAATATATTTATATAGATATATATTTTATTAGTTATATAATTTTGTTTATGTACTTTACCTATTTTGTTATATTTTTTATATGCACCTGCCGTGTTATCTCTTCACCACCCTGGGTTGACTGGTAGAGAATGCCTAAAGCATTAAGTCCGCCTTTGTACCTTTGTGCATGAAGTGTAAATAAATAAATAAATAAATAAATAAACCAAGCCTAGAAAGAGGTCAAATCTTTCCCAATGTTCCAAAGGAGCTAAAAGATTGAGGATCATAAGTTCCCAAGAATCTACCGAAGAGCGTCAGGAGAGACTTGATGTTGTTCGAGAACATCAGACTGCAACTCGCTCCGTGGAAACCTCTTCAAATCGCGAAGAACGCCTGCGTTCTCAGCGTATTCAGGCATCTACATCCAGGTCTCTAGAGACCAGTGAAGAATATGATGCACGACTGCACGGATAAAGAATTCTCAGCGTATCTACGCATCTGCTTCTAGGTCTTTAGAGACAAGTGCGGAACGTGATGCGCGACTGTCCGCTGATCGTGAGCGACATGCATTTACCGATACAGAATCACGCTTGAGTTCTCAGCGTATTCGCACATCTACTAACAGGTCTTTTGAAACGAGTGATGAACGTGATGCGCGACTAACTGCTGATCGAGATTATCATACATTGTCCCGAACACGCACACAACAAAATATTCATAATCAGTTAGAAAGTGAAAGAGAAAGAATTGCTGGAGTACGGCATGAAGAGACAGAAGAAGAGCGCAACGAACGTTTGAATTCTGATCGACTTCGACATTCTCTGAACAGAATGTCGATGTCATCTGAAGAATCGGATGTGTCTCAAGATATAGCTACGGCTATATCTTGAGACCCATCCGATTCTTCAGATGGCATGGCGACCTTTCTTGGGTTGATAAGGAACGGAGTGCATTTACGTATACTATTATGATTGACTACGCCACATATTCCGCCATCGGAGGTATGATTCAAAATTGTACTTTTTGAACGTCTCGAATCGTCTTGCGCATCCCGTTGTTTTCCCGTCCCCGGGCTCTTAGAATTCGACATTAGACGTTTCAGATCTTCGATTTTGCCGACCCCGTTGTCGCTGGCATAAGCAACAGGATCCGCGTACGAAGTCGCGGGCAGAAGCTAGTCCCTAATAAATAGTTGATAATACTTGTGTTGGGGCTATCTTACTGTTCCTTTAATTTTTGACAACTAGCTTTTTTCCGCGACTTCATTCGTTAGTATTTGTATTTTTGTATTTTTATTTGTTTTTTTTTTAACGATGCGGCCTTTCGTACTTCGTCCGCGTGAATGTCGGTTATAGCGAATGCAGTCGAAGTCCCGAATAAAAAGTAGCCTATGTCCTTCCCCGGGTACAAGCTATCTGCATGCCAAATTTCATCAAAATTGGTTCAGCCGTTTCATCGTGAAAGCGTAACAGACAGAGTTACTTTCGCATTTACAATATTAAAGTATGGATATTATAATAATAATATGTGGGGACATTTCACACACGGCCATCTGACCCCAAACTAGGGAGACCCTGTACTATGGGTGTCAGACAGCTGATATACATACACAAATATATTTTAAATACATACATATATAGATAAACAACACCCAGACACAAGGCAAACAAAAGTGCTCATCACACAAATATTTACCCTGGGCGGGAATCGAACCCGCATCACGCTGCGCAGCAGTCGATCGCTCAGCCACTGCGCCAACCGTGTCGCCAATTACAAATATTGAGACTATTGTTTACAAAAGGTGGGTAGAAAGTTTAGGTGCTACGATAGACACAAATGTGTTCACAGATACACACGTTAAAATAAATATAACCACTCGTCAATACTCTTTGAAAGGTTCGGATATATTTGTACGAGCGCAGGTGTCTTAGGTGCGTTTACCAATATATAAACTCACATACACAAACAGCCAGACCCGGAACAACTATCTGTTCATTTAATCAAATAATCTAATCTGAAATACCTTAGTATTCCTACTAATACTCACTTGCTAAAGTAATGTTTGGCGTCATATCCGAGTATGTTGCACACTTCCGTCTGCGTCGGTCGCGTGGTGATATCCGGTGGTACTAGAATAGCATCTACTTGGAACACGGGCACAGTCCCGCTCAGATTCTGTTGGTAGTTCTCCAAGTTTTCTAAGGTCAATCTAGAAGATAGAACATCTACTTTTTAGTTTCTGCATTTAAATGGTTGGGTATTAAATCTTTTTTGTTTTCTAAGGTCAATCTAGAAGATAGAACATCTACTTTTTAGTTTCTGCATTTAAATGGTTGGGTATTAAATCTTTTTTGTTTTCTAAGGTCAATCTAGAAGATAGAACATCTACTTTTTAGTTTCTGCATTTAAATGGTTGGGTATTAAATCTTTTTTATAATGTTGTTAGCACAGTAACATCTCCACATCACTTCGATTCAAAGTAAAGCATTGAATTGTGAACTTTATAACGTATTTCAAAATCAAGTGATCTCGATCACTTTTTCAAAGTGATTGTGACAGTATGTACTGTGGCAATTATGATGCAAGCCATTAGATAATATGTCTATGGTTAAACAAACTGGATGCTTCTAGAAGTAATTCAAATCGTAGAAGATAGTTTGTATATTATGACAGAAGGCTGTCAGACCCAGGTCCCGCTCAGGACTGGAGTCATGTAATTCACCTCTCGCTGATATATCAATATAATATAGTCTTCTAAAAGTTACTCCTACAATTTATTTAACGTAATTAGCTTAGATTCCCGGTACGTAACGAGTCCTTTAGAAGAGTAACGTAGTACGTTACAGTACTTACGAGACTTAGGCGATTAACACACAACGCCGCGCACCGACGCGGTTGGCTGTGAAGCGGATCTCACGACGCATTGGCTTGTATAGAAACCGTTGATTCCTAACACACGTACACCGCCCGACTGTACGGTGGCGCTCCCGCATTATAGCGGGGAGCAGTGTGTAAGGTTGTGTTGCACTTTTTTTTAATCGGACTTTGATGTCGAAAGATTATTTCGGAAACCCATTATTCACGCGGACAGGCGCGCTCAACGCGTCTCCGCGCCGCGCACCACTACGAAATCCACTCCGACCGCTTTCACCCTCCGCGGCGGTAGGTAGCGTCGTGTGAGAATCGCCATAATGGCATCAGGGTAGATGACGCTACCAATCAATTGACATACTTTTTATGAGCTGTCAAAACGCGATGCCCCATAGATTTTGTATGGCGATGAGAGTGCTATGACGTCACTTATTTGTCAACTCAATTGACTAACTATTAATTGATTTCAAAGCAATTAAAAATCTAATTTTACAGTTAATTGTAACTGGTTTTCAGGGCAGAATTCAATTGTTTTCTTAGAGAAAGAAATAAAGAGGAAGAAAGAAGAATCTTGGAATTATTGGTTAATGGTGTCATCTTTCCAATTGAGTAGCGTTAGAGTATTTGGCCATGAGAGATTTATAACAAATGCGGTCGCGCAAAGAATTATGGCAGGATTTGTACAAAAAGAACTAAAGATGTTTAGAGAAGTTGGAATTCTAATTCTTATACTCTTGGGTACGTAAAGAGTATCTTCTCAACTTCAGAGTATCTTCAAGAGTAACTGTTCACTTTTAACATCCATTTCAAAATGGATGTTAAAAGTGAATAGTTTAACGAAAAGCTCATTTATCAAAACGAAACGACGTTTCGCTGGTCTTACTCTGAAATTGCATCATTTTATGGGAAATAATGTTACAAATAATGATTAAGCAATGTACTTTTTTAACTCCGCCAATGTAAACAACGATTCACATGACTTGTCTGTCAGTTTGATAGATCCATTACTGTCACTTGCCACTTTATTTTTTTTTATAAATACAAAATGGGCAACGAGATGAAACGAAAAACTGTATTTTTCATTTCAAAATATTTTAATTATGCGGGGGTTTAAAAATATGGTAAGTATATTAATCTACTCCTGGTATTGTATTCTTCACATTGGAAAATATTTTGAACCTTTTAAATTATTTTATTTTTTCATACAAATGAATGTATGGATCTCGCCATAATTCTTTGAATAAGATGATAATTATAATCTGTAAAATCTAACCTGACAAGACATAAGAAAATTTTCTTCTCCCAGTGCGTGTAGTATGCGTTCATCATTACCGAAGTACCGGTGCATGTACCTAGGATAAGGTACTCCAGCTTCATGAGGATCGGACCGATACGTTCGTACATGCGACCGAGTGCTGCCACGCGGTCTAGACGTGCGTGTTCTAATTCCACAAAGAAAGCCTAAGAAATAGATAAATCATTTTAATAAAACATAACGGCATAGAAGGCACTTTTGAATACAGGCAAGAACCGACGTGCCTGTGTTCAAAAGTGTTTTTAGTCTAGTAACTCAGTAAAAAGTTTAGTAACTAGATAAACAGTCTAGTAACTAGGTAAATAATTTAGTTACTAGGTAAATAGTTAAGTAACTATACTATTTCAGTCAGTGAGAGCAAGAGTGGCCTATCATTTCCAGACACAATTTAAAATGATTTGTGCCTGGAAATGATTGACCACTCTTGTAGTACAGGAGACGTGAAAGATCGACCTTCACCCATCAGATAACTTGATGAGACATATTTTTTATCAAATATAATTTATTAACAAACATGCCTATGATAACTTGCCGATCGAAAAGTGTTCATAGCTATTTTTAATTAAATTAATTGTAATCAATTTTCTCTCATTACCTTCACTCTTTTCACAACCGAATGAATTTCATCTGAATTGATAGTTTGTAACACACAGACTAAGCCTAGGCAGGCTTGCCTACTTATTTCTATGCATAGCTACCTGACAAGCAGATGTGAACCGGTAGGTCAATATAGGTAACTACACCGATATGTTAACCAATCGAAATTGATATCATAATTGATATCATGCGCACTCTGATACATTTGCTTTTTTTTTCTTTTTACATTTCGCACACGGTCATCTTATGTAGGCAATCCTACCTAGGCATATTCTGTGTGTCTGGCAGGCTTGCCTACTTATTTCTATGCATAGCTACCTGGCAAGCAGATGTGAACCGGTAGGTCAATATAGGTAACTACACCGATATGTTAACCAATCGAAATTGATATCATAATTGATAATATCAATTGTGTACTCTGATACATGTTTTTTTTTTTTTTTTTTACATTTCGCACACGGGTGTCTTAAGTAGGCAAGCCTACCTAGGCATATTCTGTATGTTAAAAACTATCAGTTGAGATGAAATTCATTCGGTTATGAAAACAGTGAACATAATAAAGGAAATTGATTAAATTTAATTCAATTAAAAATAGCTATGAACACTTTTCGATAGGCAAGTTATCATAGGCATGTTTGTTAATAAATTATATTTGATAAAAAATATGTCTCATCAAGTTATCTGGTGGGTGAAGGTCGATCTTCCACGGCTCTTAGACTATTGCGCTCACCGCTTCATTTACCTATGGTACCTTACCTTGCAGGGATAAATCCACGTTTCGTCAGGGATACCCGTTTCAGGATCCACATAGTTCTCTGGCCTCAAGAGCGGGTACAGCTCAAATTCCTCAATTTGATCCACCAAGAATTGAATCTCCCTCTCCACCATCTTCAGTTGCTTGTATACAGCTTTTAAGGCGAGTTCGCCTGGATTTTTGAATATATATTGTAAAAAATATTTGGAGTGATTCCATAACATGTGACCTTTGTGGTGACAATTTATTTATTTACACAAGGCACATTAACGACATATTTACAAATATAACTACACTACTCTTGCCGCTGCCGGAAATATTGCCTTAAATACTTCTGCGCGAGTACCGAAGCGAGTGAGTGTTCAAGGTAATCACAAAACTCTTCTTATTAAAGACAACAAAGGAACAACATTCCTTTGATTCTTTTCATATATTATTTTAATTTAGTTTTTATTTTCCTGATAACAGCCCGGATTAAGGATGACTCACGCTAGACCATGTCCAGTCCGAGACGGGTGTCGGCCGTAGCACGGTCACTGAGCCGATCTGTCCGACGGGCCTCAACAGATGCCCAGTTCGTCCCGCCATCTCTTTCGTGGCCTACCGCGACCCTGTCTCACTGTCTCAGGGTTCCAGTTCTGTGTCACCTTAGCCCACAGTTATTAGTCCGGCATGCGGCAGACATGTCCTACCCAGTTAAGTTGGGCAGCCTTATGAGCCACGTCATAAGATTAGACATATACAAACCTTTTGTATTAACCGATTTTGACTTCTATTTCGTAGGCTTAAGGATGACATTAGAGGCAAAAAAGTGGTTACAATAACAACTGTTTTTTGCAGCTGCCATTTGTCATGCCACCAACGCAATATAAGTCAAAATTGGTTGAACGGACTGTAAAAAAGGTTTGTGTATATGTCTAATCTTATTGTGAACGGAATATAGTATACTGCGTTCCATTGCTCGTTGGCAAACCTTGAGTTTGGCTACATACTAATGTGAAATTTTTAGACACACCTTTAGTTATATCCTTGATATACTCTCCAATGCCAAGCGCAGTCCACGTGACCCTAGTCAGCCCAGGCAAGATGTGCCTCTCCATGTCGAGAAGATGTTTCTTCATGAGAAACGTTTCCGAGGGAGTGACTGACAGTATGGTCTCATTGTATTGTTTTATCACGATGGATAGCGCTTCCAGTTCGTAGTATAAACGAGATTTCTGCATTGCCACGTCGCGAATGCATGATGGTAGATCGAAACCTGTTGAAGGTACAGTGAATAGAATAAGAATTAATTTATTTAATAATACCTTATTGGACTATTACAATAGACAATTTAATGCAACTTATTAAAATAAACATAATTTAAGACAGTGAGATCCCCGGACTAATTTTCTAAACCCATGATACGATTCAATTAAAATTATACTTATTGTTATCACATTTAGGGCCGTTAAGAGAGATTAATTTAAGAAATACAAAAAGAAAATAATTTCTTGTTTTATAAAGTCGCCCTTATTTTGTTTTCACACATAATATTGTTTAGTTTAGGCTATATACGTATCAATGGGCTAACGGTAATTGACAACATTTCAAAACAGGCACGACTATATAACAAAAATACCATTTCTTAATTTTTGTATCCTGAGTCCAAATATATATTTTTTTATTTCTTCATTTCTGGGAAAAATAAATAAAATAAAAAAACATGTGATGACGTCACATATACGGTGGAAAGAGGTAGTTACCTTTGCATTAGCATTTCAATGGTTTAAATGAAAACATTAACGTTAAATAAGACACATGTCAATGTCACATGTATGAAGTGTAATAAAAATGATAATAGTTTTTTGGCGGGTCACAGTAAAGTAAAGGATAAACGCTATTCCACCGTAAGCATGACGTCATTTGGCGCTTCCGTCTTTTTAGAATATACCTGATTTCAAAGTAGAAATTATGAATGAAAAAGTACATCATTTCTAAAAACGCAAAAATACGGGTGCCCTAGATTTGTATTTACTTTTATATAACGTAATAATACATGCAGTTTAAAAATTTGAAATGTTGTCAATTGTCGTTCAAACTTAAACCAATAATAGGTACTACAGAATACTTGTATGTATTTCCAATTCGAAAATCGGCTAGATTTTTAGACTAGCACACTCGTGTTAGGTTTACCGTAATTGGTTGTTTACGATTCATGTGTGTTCCTTTCCGCTTTGAAAGAAACCGTGCGGGCCTAACGCTTACCAAGTTGTTCCAACAGTTCAGCTTCGCGAATTACGAGGAATATATGGTTGTTGAAATTAGGTGCAAACATCAGTTCGTACTCTTGTAACAGCTTGTGTACTGTGAGGTCACGCCAGGTCACATCCGTCTGTGAAGACAGAAAGATGGAATTATCTACTTATTTAAACGTTATGTAACAAAAAGGACAAAGGTGGACTTAATAATAATAATTCATTTATTTCAGGCTGCATAGGCCCATAGATAAATACCTTAACCTGTTTTACGTAAACATACATATTATATAATTTCTAATTTGTGTTAATAGGGACGACTTAAGACTATGTTAGTAGCACTTCACTAAATTGTCTGTGTGCTGTCCTGAGGCACATGTCGGCGGAAGCGACGGAACACCACGCCCTGCGGCCAAAAGTCTTCTTCCATGACGTGGGGCAGGAAACAGTTCGGTAACTACTCGCACCACGAACGCCTTGAAGCCAACCTGCCTTAGGCAGCCAGCTTGCCTAAGGCATTTTCTACCAGTCAACCGAAGATGGTAAAGACAACACGGCAGGTGCAAATTATTGTGCAATCGAAAAAAAAAACAGGGTTAATACAGTGTAAAGACACAAGTACATATTTTGTACTTGTGTCTTTAATTGCCCGCGTGAAACGTACGTAGATATTTATCTACGTACGTTTCACGCGGGCAATTTGGCGGGCAAAAGCCAGGTAGTAAATATTATTTCGTAGGTTGGTAGCATACAAATGACGTGTAATTTACGCCTTTTATCCTGGGTAGTCAGGTAAAAAGAAGTTGCGAAGCTTCCTTCCACTCTAAATCTGCCACTAGCAACTAATTCGTCTGGCTTTTGGCGTATAATATCTATACGTACCAATCCTTCCTTTGCTAGCAGGGACATGGAACTGGGCGATCTGACATTTTCATAATGTTGTCCCGGTATTCTCATCAGCATTACTGGAAATTTTTCAATAATTTTGGATCAACATGGTCTCAGATTTGTAAACTGTGCTATTTGATGCTTAATATTAAATGCACAATTTTTATATGATAGTATTCATTTTTCATTTTTAGGGTTCCGTACCTCTAAAGGAAAAAACGGAACCCTTATAGGATCACTTTGTTGTCCGTCTGTCTGTCGGTCTGTCTGTCTGTCTGTCTGTCTGTCAAGATTGTTTATCTCGGGAACGCGTTGAGGTATCGAGTTGAAATTAAAACCATATACTCAAGTCTACGGTCCCTTGATGCTGTGAAAAAATCAACCAAGTTAACGTGAAAAAAAGATACGGCCGTTTATGTCGCAAAAAACGCATTTATAATATTAAGTAGATTAAAGTATGGATAGTAGGTATGGATTAGTATAGAAGTATGGACCTACTAATATGTACGGAACCCTCGGTGGGCGAGTCCGACTCGCACTTGTCCGTTTTTTTTTAATATGCTATGTAATGTTGTTGTTGATAATTCAGCCAATGTCTAAATTAAATTGGAATAGCAAGAGAGCAAAACGAAATTACAGACTAAAATATCTTTAGTACAGCGGAAATTATCGCGTTGTTATCATGCGTTCGCGTTGTTATTGCTCTCGAACGTAAATCACCGCAAATCGCATACTCGTGATGGGTCAGTGGTTAAAACGCCCGCCTCTCATGCACGAGGTTGTGGGTTTGCCACCGGGTACGAGTAAGTGCCAATGTGACTTTTTCAATTTAATTTTTACTTTCTTAGTTTATTCTTTTATTATCTTTTTTTATTTAAAACTCGCAAAGTTTACCTTCACAAAAATCGCGAGGAAACCAGATTTTGGTGTTGAAATATTTGTGGAAGTCCAGGGAAAGTTTAAACGGTAAGAAATATGTAATAACAGGACAACGTCTGTCGGGTCCGCAAGTAATTAATATAAGTCAAAGTGTCAAAACACACTATGCCGAAGTTACGCGACCTAAGTTCGGCGGCAGATTTTACGTTCCAACGTATTCGGCTGATATGACACACCATAAGTGCCTTACCATAAACCTTACGCGGCAGAAATCCAGTTGCGCATCTTTGTGTGTGTATTCATTGTCTCGAGCGCTGTCGTGGCGTCGTGTCGTCGTGTCGTGTTATCTACACAGTTGGACAGACAGACGCTAAACAAAGTGATCTTGTTATTAATGTGTGCTCACAGAATAAGTTGCCGCTGAACTTACGCCCGACCGAAGTTAGGCTGTACGCTATGACGCGACGTAGGTAATTTCGGCATAGTGTGTTGTCAGTAATTCAAATAGCATTGCAGGCGTAATTGTGCTGAACTTCGGTCGCGTAACTTCGGCATAGTGTGTTTAGACACTAAAATTATAAATCCGCCTTAAGCAAGTGTAGTGATCAATGCTGGTGCTTTCATTGTATAAGAAGAGGCTTTTGCCCTGCAGTGGGACAATTAAAGGCTGGTTTTATATTATACACACAAACACAGAAATACTTCTAGAAGTTTTGGCATTATGATAAAACTATTTATTTTTTGTTTATTTACATAGGCTTAGTTTTTGTACTATTATCCTTTTTCTTGATTTTTTTTCTCTCTCAAATCTTTCTTATTGTTAATAGATTATTTTATATTAGTTAAACTTTAAACTTCACTGCCCAATTAAGTTTAAATACAAAGTGATACACAGGTTTGAATTAACCTAGATCGGGCGGGTCACTACCTAACATTGTGATTCCGATCCATCATAACCTGCACCAGTATACCATACCATATGAATATTTTAGTTTTACTTTATTTTTAGGTATTATATTTATATGGGATTCCTTCTGCTGACTAAATGTACACTTTTGTAAAAGTTATTTTAATAAATAATTATTATTATGAACTGCTGTGATTGGTTGTTAAATCTGGTTGTTAGGTTGGGCAGCTATATTCTAAATCAGAGTGATGCTTGCAAACACAAACTCAAACTCATTTATTTCAATTAAACCATTTACAGGTACTTTTGAATTGTCAGAGTCAGTCAGTCAGATAGTTGAAGCTAGTTGCTCGTTCCAAATAGTTGGTTTCTATGGAGAAGAACGAGCAAGAAACTTCATGAACACTCTTTTAAAATCAGTAATATTTTACAAATTTAGGTTGCATGGTTGGATTCATGTTGAATCTAATGGTACAATGTGAGAACAATGCAACCAGTCTTGCATGTTAAAAGAGGCCTAGAGCAAAATATTGTTATAATAACAATTCAAACCAAAAATTAAGATAACCGAGGCAGCTAAGAGATGACCAGTCCAACTTACGGCGTCCGTTCATGAACATGACGCATGGCAATTCGGCAATTCCAAAGGCTAATGAACGAAATGGACCTGGGAACACAAAAACCATCACAATGCAATGGCGGTTTTAGCCAAGAATTGCGGCATTACAGACGAACCACTAAGAAAGCTGTGGTTGAATCGTTTACCCCCGGGCGTACGAGCGGCCCTGGCAGTGACGGGAGACACGAAGCTCGAGAACCTCGCAGCAACGGCAGACAAAGTGATGGAGAGCATAGGCACCGGTGAAGTAGCGTCAATAGCGCCAACCACATTGGACCCGACAGGTGACACAAAGGCGGATGTGGCCAAACACCTCAGCGCGTTAGCCATATTATGGAGATGAAAGAGTTGCGCGGGAAAAAAAATTACATCAGGAAGCAAGACTGAAACCTGCGACAAGACTGGGCAGGGCGGCGATGGCAGCAAGGGCGCTACAGGCCTAGGAGCCAGTCAAGATCGCGCCGCACACCGAGTTCTCCGGAATGGTTATGCAGATACCACTTCCGTTACCGGGAAAACGCGGACGTGCGATTCACCGTGCAATTGGGCAAAGAAGCAGCGAGGTACGGAAAACTAAACGCGGTGCAGTCATCATCGGTGGGAGAATGTACCGCGGGAAACCACCGGCTCTGCGTGCGAGATTACAGAAGTGGCATTGTGTATTTAGTGGACACCGGAGCCAACGTATCAGTGATACCAGTGAGTAAAGTTTCCCACGCAGTAAATATGTGTTTTTACCGGCGTCAGTCGTACAACGTCCTTTGGTGAAACCATACTGTTGATCGTGTAATATGTAATTTGTGTTAAAATGAGCAAGCATCTGATTCATCTCTCATTTCAAAAACCTTGCTGGAAGCCGGCAACACGAACACGGGCATTTATATCTGGGAAAACACCTTGGTCTACGCACATATTAAATACTAAAGCCAAATTAGGTGCTATTGTTTCTATTAAAGATGTATAAACTTTAATAGACATACCCCACAGATCTTCAGTAAATTTTATTTTGATTTGCCGAAAAGCTTTTAAAACGGTCATGGGGTTGAAATTCTACCGGGCAGCCCAGTCACTAAATATAAACTTAGGGGGAAAACAGGGGGAAAACAGGGGGAATTCAGTATGGACCACAGAAGACCATAAAAAAAAACAAAAGAAAACAATTAAATTGTCCATAACCAAATAAATAAATAAATATAAATTGACCATAACTGGGTGGGAACGTATTATTTGGAATAAAAACAAACAAAGACTCGCAAAAAAACTTGAAAAGACTTTTTGGACTTGAGTGACTGGGACTTGGGGAATGCCCCACCCTTGTAGCACTTTAAAACCAACCAACCAAGTTCGGCAGGGCCAAGTTCGGCAGGGCTAAGCTCGCCCGACGCCGAGGAGTATGAGCGGGTGAGCGACTGTGCTTAGTAGCTGGCGGTGTTAGCAACAGGTGGCGATATTAGCCGCAGGTGGCGGTGTTAGCCGCAGGTGGCGATATTAGCCGCAGGTGGCGATATTAGCCGCAGGTGGCGATATTAGCCGCAGGTGGCGATATCACCCGCGCATTAGGCGGTGGGTAATTTCGGCAGGGGGGGGTAAGTTCGGCAGGGGGGGTAAGTTCGGCAGGGGGGGGGGGTAAGTTCGGCAGGGGGGGTAAGTTCGGCAGGGGGGGTAATTCCGGCAGGTGGGTAATTTCGGCAAGTGGGTAACTTCGGCAGGGGGGTAATTTCGGCAATGAGGTAATTTCGGAAGGGGGGTAATTTCGGCAAGGGGGTAATTTCGGCAGGAGGGTAATTTCGGCAGGGAGTTAATTTCGGCAGGGAGTTAATTTCGGCAAGTGGGTAATTTCGGCAGGAGGGTAATTTCGGCAAGTGGGTAATTTCGGCAAGTGGGTAATTTCGGCAGGGGGGTAATTTTGGCAGGGAGGTAATTTCGGCAAGAAGGTAATTTCGGCAGGGGGGTAAGTTCGGCAGGGAGGTAATTTCGGCAGGGGGGTAATTTCGGCAAGTGGGTTAGCCGCAGGTGGCGATATTAGCCGCAGGTGGCGATATTAGCCGCAGGTGGCGATATTAGCCGCAGGTGGCGATATTAGCCGCAGGTGGCGATATCACCCGCGCATTAGGCGGTGGGTAATTTCGGCAGGGGGGGGTAATTTCGGCAGGGAGGGGTAAGTTCGGCAGGGGGGGTAAGTTCGGCAGGGGGGGTAAGTTCGGCAGGGGGGGTAAGTTCGGCAGGGGGGGTAATTCCGGCAGGGGGGTAATTTCGGCAGGAGGGTAATTTCGGCAAGTGGGTAATTTCGGCAAGTGGGTAATTTCGGCAGGGGGGTAATTTTGGCAGGGAGGTAATTTCGGCAAGAAGGTAATTTCGGCAATGAGGTAATTTCGGCAATGAGGTAATTTCGGCAAGTGGGTAACTTCGGCAGGGGGGTAATTTCGGCAATGAGGTAATTTCGGCAGAAGGGTAATTTCAGCAGGGGGGTAATTTCGGCAAGTGGGTAACTTCGGCAGGGGGGTAATTTCGGCAATGAGGTAATTTCGGCAATGAGGTAATTTCGGCAGGAGGGTAATTTCGGCAGGGAGGTAATTTCGGCAAGTGGGTAACTTCGGCAGGAGGGTAATTTCAAATTCACATTTACTCATCTGCACAGTTAATTCTGCATCATTTAACCGTTGTAAGACCGTAATTAGTCGCTGCATGTGTTGGTCTTTATTTGCACCTGTTATAAGGATGTCATCTAATAAAAAGATGATCCCGTCAATTCCCGAGAGTAAGCATTCCATCGCACGTTGGAAAATGGCGGGTGCACTGGATAATCCAAAGACCAAGCGGGTAAAGTTGAAAAGTCCGCGGTGAGTATTGATGCAAGTTAACCTCTGTGATTTTTCCTTTAAATGAAATTGATTGTACGCCATAGATAAATCTATTTTACTGAATTGTACGCCGCCGTGTAATTTGGCTAATAAATCGTTTACCGTCGGCAACGGATACTGGTCGATTATTAGCTGTTTATTTATTGTAACTGAGTAATCCGCGCATAGTCTGATGCTACCGTTCTTTTTCAAAACGGGCACAACGGGCGACGCGTATTCAGAATGTCCAACGGGCTTTAAAATGCCTAGCGATAATAATCGATCGAGCTCTTTGTCTATTTTTTCTTTTAACGCATATGGCACTGGTCTTGCTTTGAAAAATATCGGCATGGCATTGGATTTTAAATGTAATTCAATTTCATACTTGTTAAATGAACCGAGATTTCCTGAGAATACTTTAGGGAACATGTTAGTGAGTTGTTTATCCATATTAGTGGTTGACTCGCATCCCGCTAGTGTTTTATCGAACACCGCGTGTACCAGCGCCGTCGCCGGCGCCAGCTCCAAATCGAATTCGCGAATGAAATCGCGCCCTAGTAACGGCGGTCCACCTGCGCGTACCATGTAAATATTCAGAGTATGAGTTCGTCCGAGATACGATATTGGTACTAAAACAACTCCGGTCGTTTCGATTATTTCCCCCGTATAACTGAATAACTTTTTGTTAGTGACTGACAACGGTAATCGTTTAAAATGCGAATTGTAGGTATTTTCTGATATTACACTTACTGCCGAACCACTATCGATTTCGAACTCTAAAGCTAGACCACTGACCATCACACGCTCCGTCATAGGTTTCCCTTTTACGCACCTAATATTATAAAAACACTCACCGTCGTCGCCTCCGTCGTCCACAGTACCTTCATCCACGTATTTCACTTTGCCCTCGTTAGGACACATTTTACGCAAATGACCTTTATTTCCGCACTTTTTGCACTTGTAGTTTTTGAAGCGACACTGATTAGACTTGTGATTTGTATAACCACACACACTGCACTTTTCCTTCTTGGAGATGTTGTAGACGCTGTCCGGGCCCGCTGCACCGGGCGCCGTGCCTGGCGCTGCCAGCGACGAGGCCTGGCGTGCGCAGCGCACGCTCTTTGCCAAGTCGATGGCCTTCGCGAGGGTCAACTCGCGATGGTCCTGCGCGATGAGTTTGTCCATTTCGTGTGCTGCCGCCATGCCCATAATAAATTTATCTAGCAAGGCCTCCTCCAAATTCTTGAATGCACAGTGAGTCGCCAATCCCCTTATCTTGGCCGCCCATTGAGTGTGAGTTTCCCCTGGTCGTTGGGTTGCCGTATAGAAAATGGATTTCTCTGCAAACCCGATCCTTTTTGGTGTGAAGTGGTCGTCGAGAAGTTTCACTATCGCCTCGTAACCCAATTCATCCACCTTGTTCGGTAACGCCAGGTCACTTGCAAGTTTGAACGTCGATTCACATAATGACGTTAGTAATATCGCCCTCCGTTTTACCGTTGCTTTGTCCGTTTCTGAGGTTATGTCGTTAGCGATAAACCACTGTTTTAATCGCAGCTTGAAACTGTTCCACTCTTGTGATTGATGATCAAAAGTGGATAGAACACCATAAGTCGTTCCCGTAGACATTTTTTACCGAAAAAATGAGTTCGCTCGTCGCCACGTGTTAGATACGGAAGTGAAGGAGGATGCGCGACAATCAAACTCGCTAGTCAATTACACCCTGGTTTATTACAACTAATGATCTATACCGCTTGGCGGGGATTAGCGGGGCGCAACCCTCTTATGCACACATACACAACAGTAGTTAAAGACAATTGGTAGTTATAAAACTGTTATTTTAACAATAAATGGTAACATATTATTTATCTAAACGTATCCTATTTTCGCCGTGTGGTGCCGGTCGTGAATAGCACCACTCCATTTCTACCCGTGGGTGTCGTGGAAGGCGACAAAGGAAGATTGACCAGAGGATGGGCAGCAGCGTCCTTCTGAGTGCCATAACACCTACTGCGATCGCCAACATGCATAGTCAGATCAAATGGCAATAAATGCCGGGGTTCCTCAGGGTTCAGTACTCTGTGCAACCCTTTTTTTGCTGCATATCAACGATCTGCTCAAACCCGGTACCTTTGGGTACGCAGATGACAGCACGGTTGTAGAGAGTTACACATCCAGCGCACGTGCCAGTGCGGCTGAAATCCAGTCTTCCAGAGAATCCATGGTCGAGCGCTTGAACTTGTCCCTCAAGGCAGTCTCCGATTGGGGCGATGCCAATCAGGTCAGGTTCAATGCAGCTAAGACCCAGGCTTGTCTTTTCTCTGCGAAGAAGAGGCCTTTCCATCTGGCCCCTACTTTCCAACATGTATCCGTTCCGATCAATACTCAATGCTCAATACTCAATATCTTTATTGCTTTTCCATAAGTCAAGGGCGTCGCCAGGACTCGCCAGTCAATTATATCTATTAATATTATTATATTAATTTATTTATTATTATTATTTATTCTCAATTATATTATTATTATTATATTTATATTGGTTTATTTATTTTATTAATTATTATGAATTATTCTCGATTATATTATATTATTATTATATTTGTATTGCTTTATTTATTTTATTCATTATTATTAATTATTCTCAATTATACTATTGTAGCGGGTATGATTAAAACGTAGACTCAATATATAAACAATTAGTTTAATCCACTTGACAATGTTATCTTACAAAGCTTATGTAGGTACGATAAAAAAAAACACTACACGGTACGTTCCTGGCCAGTTCGTGACACGAGGTGCGTCGCGAAACAAGTAGGATGCGTCACCGCGGGGCGCGAGGGTATGGGGGGCGTCTAGACTAGGCGAGCTCTTCCAATGCGTGGAAACAGCGGCGCGCTAGCGCAGACTGGCCTCTCGATGCCGCGTTCGCTCCTTATACCGGCTGACTTTTTTTACCGTCTGGACAAAAACAGGGTAGAATAGGTGAATGGAGTAGAAGCCTATGGCACAGAAATCTATTTTTTTTTTTTTCGAAACTTAAAAATTATATTTACTTGTCATTAAATCCTATCCCATATTAGAAGTAAACTTTTCATAATAAAACCAAAAAATAAAAAATAAAAAAAATTTAACAAATAAATCGACAAATAACGTAAAAAATCTACTTACAGTCACCGTAGCTCGACGCGCGGAAATTATCAATGAATTCGTAGCGGCATTCAATCCTTTGATTGAAGCCGGCCGATAGATAACGGAACTTCTTCCTATTTCATTCTATCATATCCTTTCGCAGGCGCACACTTGTGTACCTGTCACGTGTCACCGCACGCGCATCCCCACACACACGCGCATCCCCACACACACGCGCCCTTAGATCCCGAGTATCACGTCCCGCGAGCTCCCTCCCTCCAGCCAGCCAGTCATCTGCGATTAGTCATAGCGTGACGTCGATCGATCGCTGTGTTTTACGTTTTCGCGTGTGCATCAGCCGCCCAGTGATTGTTTTCATAATGCCGTACGAATACTCTTACGTAGAGTACCTTGACATGATGAGGTTTTACATCTTGTCTGGTGAAAATTTAAATAGTGCGAGGCAAATGTACGCCGACGAGGATCACCTACAATCCCTCAGACGGAACGGTATCCCTGCTCCCCGGATTCCCAGCACGGATTTGATACTCCGCACTTATCAGCGCTTACGCGACCATGGCCAGTTCGAGCTTCCAGATCATGCCAGAGGCCGAGGCCGCCCACCTCTGTCCATACACGTTGAAGACGCCATCCTTGATTATTTCCAGCGACACCCGAGGAGGAGCACCCGGCAAGCAGCTCGTCGATTTGGCGTTAGCCAATATGTGGTATGGAAGCTACTCCATTCAATGGACATGCATCCATATCACTTCTCACGTGTGCAAGCTTTGCATGCTCCGGACCCTGGACCTCGTATTGAGTTCTGTCGCTGGCTACAGAACCACCCGCAGGCGAACATACTTTGGAGCGACGAGTCCATATTCACCCGCGTTGGTATTTACAACGTACATAATGAGCACTGGTGGAGTTTTCAAAACCCACATAAGATAAAAGAACATGCTCATCAAGTGCGATTCAGTGTGAATGTTTGGGCGGCGATAATACACGATCGCATAATTGGCCCAGTTTGGATCGAAGGTCGGTTAATAGGGATAACGTATCGTCAAATGATACAGTCAGTTATCGACACAATGTTGGAAGACGTTCCTCTGCGCTATCTGCAGGACATGTACTTCCAGCACGACGGGTGTCCAGCTCACTACGAGCGATCTGTGCGCGCGTACTTAGATAGCCAATTCGGTGATAAGTGGATAGGTCGCGGTGGACCTGTGAACTGGCCGGCGAGATCACCAGACCTAACTCCATTGGACTTTTATTTGTGGGCCGAACTAAAACGCTTAGTGTACACCGAAGAAGCTCGTAATGTAGATGAATTAAAACAGCGAATAATAGACGCTTTTAATGTTCTAAAAAGTGACAGAAACACGCTCAGAAGTCTTAATAACAATTTACAAAAACGTGCCAGTTTGTGTTTAGAAAGAAACGGTGGACACTTCGAACAATTATTGCGATATCGCTAATAAGGTCGGTAAGTAAGTCCTCACCTACCTTTTTTTAAATAGGTACCTACCTAATCAAAATTTTGTAATTATCCAGTATAATTATTTGTAAATAAGTTAAATCCGATTTGCATAGAACCACCTTGTATGTACCTATGAATCATTATTTATTAATTGTTACGGCAACAGTTAATATTTTACATGTAAGTAAGTACCTACCTATCCAAATACAAGTACCTACCTAAGTAATGCCAAGTTTTACAATCATCATCATCATATCAACCTTTAAACGCCCACTGTTGGGCATAGGTTTGCCCTAAAGACCTCCACCTGCGTAGGTCCCGCGCGGCCGCGCCGCGTTCATCCAGCGGCATCCCGCTGTTTCCAGTTTTACAAAGATTTGATTTATTTAAAGAAGATTTATTTAAAATAAAAGTAGGTACATAATTCTACACACTAGTTGGGTTAACGCAGTTGACGCTTTTAACCTGTCTGTCAGCGCTACTCAAGTGCAGTAGGTACTTACTAACCAACTATGAAATGCCATGGGAACGTAGGTATTCTTATCGCTATGGTGTTGACGACAGCGGTACAACTTTACAATTCTGTAGGGACAATAGGAAAATAATCTGTGGTGTAGGTATGAGCACAGATTAAGTAATACCTAGTTCCTTTGGAACAGACACTTCACTCCATAGAAAAGATTACCTGACGTTAGAATTAGGTACTTACCTACAAAAATATTACAGGCGTTCGTACGCGCTAAAATGTACCCTACGCACACGCTCGAGAGTGTCTACTACATCGTCTACCTTGGTGTCGGGCAATCATCGTCAATAAACTTTTATTTATTTATTCAAAATCACAAAAGTAAGGTACTTTAAAAAAACCTCCCATTTCTTGGGGGAGGCCTATGTCCAGCAGTGGACGTCTTTCGGCTGAAGTGAAGGTACTTTAATGGTCAATGAACTTTTACCCCCCCCCCCCCCCCCCAAATTGCGATTAGGTAGGTATTAAGTAAGCGTATTATAAGTAAGGTCTTTGTTAGATCTTTAAAACAAAATAAAATATTCCAAACGGAAGAGCACCGCACACGTTAGGTTTCGGTCGACGTTTACAATAACAAAATCTCACTTACGAGTACCTACATACAGGCTACACAAACAATCAAACCTACCTACAGAAACAACTACCTACCTATCTATTCGAAAATCATTCAGCGCGGGAATCAAACCCGCGGCACTCCACGCAACAGCCAATCGCTACATTTCTTCACCAAACGAGTTGTCTATTCTTTCCGTATTTTTATGCAATTCGCTCAGTCCACTAACTACGCATCTGCATCAATAGTTTTAGATGAAAATAATAAATTACTATTCATAAGCTGCCACTGCACATGGCGTATTTGTACAAATTATTCTCCTTTTTAGTCAATACAAAATTTACCGTATGGTTATTGAAATAAAGTCTATTATGTATTATCAAAATAAGGCGAATATTTGCACAAATACGCCATGTGAAGTGCCAGCATTAGAATAATATTTAAAATCTTATAATGCTGGAATATTAACTGCTTCAAGAAATCGAATTGGGGATGTTTTTATTTCAATGGTACCTACCTAATTTCTTGAATAAAGAATTATTATGGAAGATGAATATGAGTTTGAGTACATATCTAGGTAGCTTCACGTTTGGTGCTCGTACCTACTAGGTTTCTATGCGTTATTATTTTAAGTTTATTAGGTATTCATTACCTACACATCAAGTTTAAATCTTCGAAAAACAGATAAACGTGTTTGTTATTGTGATTATTTTAAGAATGTATCATCTACAGGTTTGTTTACATTGCTATCAAAGGCCTTACCGATCTTGCGAGCGAGACGTAATTTATTGGTTAACGGTTTCGTGACACGGACACTCAGAAGTGTATCTAATTACTTGCCTACCACACCAATGTGACGTGTAGGTACACGCGCAAATGTGTGCTCGAGAGTGTAGTGTAGGGATCAAGCGCGATATCGTCCTCGCAGTCGCAGCTAGGGAATTTTATGCTAGCGTCTCGCTCACACCTACCATCATGCTCCATTCATAAGTGATTGAAGCCTACGCCGTTTACTATCTCATATTTTGACTATTATTAGTTTTACGCGTGCGTCGTAGGATGTATTATTTTTCATGTATTTTAAGGATAATCGGAACATTTTTTAAATCTATGGTACCAAATAAATATTAGCCTGTATGAGTTCTATTCTACTTACAGAACACACCATATTGTTGTCCAGACGGTAAAAAAAGTCAGCCGGTATATGCGAGGCGACCTAACGTTGTGTGCGTGAGTATCGTCCCAACACGGCAGTGTTGTGTGGCGCGCGGCTGTAGGCGTTCGGTGGTGCTACAGGCTCCCCCTCTGGATGCATGGCCTTGGAACGGAGTCAAGGCGGATGTATGATACACTCCCAAGGGTTTATCTGGAGTAGTAGGATCTGAAATCAGATAAGATGAAGCACCATGGCGTGCTAGGATTAGGTAAGGACCATCTCTGCGAGGACAGAATTTGGCACTTATTCCTCGAGCAGCGTTACTGATTGGATGGGTAGTTGCTAATACTAGGTCACCGGGAGAGTAACCGGGATCTTCTCTACGTCCTTGGTCTACCATCTTCTTTCTGCGTTCTTCTAGATTTTCTCTGACATCTCTAGCCTTGTTCAGCGTATTGGCGAGAAGTAGTAACTTCGGCGTTATTTCAGGCACGAAGTTTTCAGACAGTAAAATTTGACGAAAATCATGAGTATTGTCATCCGGAGTACGCAGTTCTCGTGCAAATGTCAAATACGCTGGCGTATGTCCTGTAGTGAGGCAAGTTGCGGTATTCATTGCAAACCGTATGCTGGGTAACCTATCACTCCAACTTCCATGTTCATCTCCTACTAAAATGGCCAGTTGAGTCTGTAAGTCTCTGTTCTTCCTTTCCACCGGGTTTGCTGCTGGGTGATACACTGGTGTGAATGTGTGCTTAATTCGCAGACAATAGGTTAATTGCTGCATCACAGCACTCACAAATTGTGGTCCATTGTCACTTATCAGGCGTCTGGGCACACCGTATCGAAGGAATATCTCGTTCATCAAGACTGTCGCGCAATTTTCAGCGCTGGCAGTTTCCAAAGCAAATAATTCTATCCAACCAGTAGCAATATCTTCAGCTATCAATATCCATGTCTTGCCGCTAGTTGTTAACGGCAGAGGTCCAAACAAGTCAAAGGCGAGGGTTTCGAAACGTTGGTTGACGGGCGTGGTTTGGAGCAAACCGGCTGGTTTCAGGTTGGACGGCTTGAATCTCTGGCATGCAATACAGTTCTTAACATATGCTTCGATATATTTTCTCATACCTTTCCAATGGTATCGCTTCGAGATGCGTTGATATGTCTTATCAGAGCCGTAATGCCCCGCTAAAGGGTCATCATGGTATACTGAAAGAATGTTCGCCCACTCATGTTGAGGAACTACGAGTTGAGCCTCGTCTGAGTCATCCGACGGGTGATATCTGTACAACAACCCGTTGTTCATTACGTACCCTTTATTGCTCCAGTATACGGCATTATCTTTACGATCTGCATCTTCTAAAGCAGTCACGATGCTGGTGATGTTTTCATCCTTCAGCTGTTCTGCCCTAATTTCAGATGACGGTCTCTGCGGCATTTCCACAGCCACGCTACACACTCCACAGGTGTTTTCGTTGCTCTCATCGCAAATAGGTCTAGATAGCGTGTCTGCAACCACATTCGTCCTGCCGGGTGCATACTTGATGGTAATGTCATATGCCTGTATCTGCAAAGCCCATCTAGCTAATCGACCAGTTGGAGACCGTAACGACATCAACCACTTCAGGGCTTGATGATCCGTAACCACTGTCACTGGGAGGCCTTCAATGTATCCACGGAATTTTTTAATAGCCCAAACTACTGCGAGAGCCTCTCTCTCGGTTGTGGAATAATTGCGTTCTGCAGGGGTCATCAGCCTACTGGCATATTCGACGGGATGCTCGTCCTCTCCCTCCCCCTGCACTAGAACTGCTCCAAGTGCATAGTTGCTTGCGTCACTTTTGATAATATAACCCCTCGTCTCGTCGGCTTGTCGTAACACAGGGGTGGATGTAAGACGTATTTTGAGCTCTTGATAAGCCTGCTCGTGTTCCGCTGACCATGTCCATACCACGTTTTTCTTAGTTAAACGGGAGAGTGGGTCACTGATTCCGGCAAAGTTAGGTATGAATCGCCTGTACCAGGAACACGTTTGCAGGAATGTCATCAGATGCTTCAAATTCTTGGGTGCTGGATAGACTAGTATTGCTGCTACCTTCTCGGGATCAGCCTTCAGACCCTCTGGAGTAATAATGTGCCCTAAATACTTAATTGTTGAGCAACAAAATCGGCACTTACTAAAATTTACATGAAGGTTGCTTTCTTTCAGCTTACTTAGTACCTTACCCAAATCCGACAGATGTGCTTGATAGGTAGCCGAAAAAATTATTAAATCGTCTAGGTACGCCAGCATCTTTACATTCTCCAGGCTAACTCGAATCCTGTCTATCAGACGCTGGAATGTAGAGGGTGCATTGCGAAGTCCAAATGGCATCCTCTTAAAACGGTACATACCGAACGGAGTAATGAATGCCGTCTTGTCCTGATCCTCAAGCTTTACTTTCACTTGCCAGTAGCCAGCGCGTAGATCCAGGGTCGACATGAAAGGCGTTGGCTTAGCAGCATGGAGCAGATCATCAATACGTGGGATAGGATACTTGTCGGGGACCGTTATGGCATTAAGTCTACGGTAATCAATGCAAACTCGTACTGTACCGTCTTTCTTTGGTACCATTACAACGGGTGCGGACCAGGGTGATGAGCATGCTTCAATTACTCCACTGTCCAACATCTTCTTTACCTCATTCTTTAACAGAACCATGCGTGGCGGTGAGAGGCGGTATGGAGGTACAGAGACGGGGTTATGCTCACCCGTGTCGATGCAGTGTTCAGCGAGGGTAGTCGGTTCTCCACCATCATCGAAGATTTCTTGATAATCCCACAGCACTTCCATTAGTTGTGACTTTTGAGTGGCGTCTAGCGTGTCGGATGAGACTTCTTCCACTTCCAAAGATCCAATTTCGACATCATTGCTGCTACTACTATGGTCGCTAGGGAAGAGCGCTTTGGAGTGTGGAGATAGTTCACACGGAGCATCATGTAGCTGCATTTGGGCATCACGAACCATAAAGTCGACGAACCTTGGAGAATACCCATCAAATAATGGTCGGGATCGCTTCCTTGGACTTGGGGACAGCTTAATTGGCACTACGCGATATGGCATCGTGTTTGTGGTGCAGGCACTCGTTTCCGGGAGTGCTGGTTCTCCGCTGGATAATGGACTGCCAGTTGTTGGGGTGCATGCACTGGATTGTGGCAGCGCCGGTTCCAGTACGCCTTCGTCTCGTGGAGTAATCGACATAGGAGAAATAAATTCAGGTAGCTCGACATCTTTTAGCGTGGACCGTAACCAAGGATTAAAATAAGCAGGCGTAGCCTCCACCATGGCCATTGATGTCTCCTCAGCATCTTCATCTTGGAGGTCGAAGATGTCATCAGGGTAATCTTCGAAATACCATGTCCTCTGCGGAACGTTAAGTACCATCTTAGCATCCTCAATAAAGCCGACGCCCAATAGTGTGCGTGACTCTCGAGCTTCCGGGAACACGATAAAAGTCGTTTGTACAACCCGGAAACAGACACTGACGGGTGCCTCTACGGTCAAAACCTCTCTCGTCGTCTTCTTACCATCAGCCAGTTTCACCACAAGCTGTTGTGTCTGGAATGCAAATCCGAGTCTTCGTAGGCATTTGTAAAGCGTATATGATGCAACGCTTGTTTTTGCACAAGTATCCACATAAGCGCTACCGGTTATTTTGCCTATAGCAATACCAATAATCGGCCTAGGGCGTACATCTGGTTGAATGTTAATGGAACAGAAACTTACTTCAGTCTTTCCCACCTTTGGCACAGCCTTGGCGCAGGTTGTGCATTTTGATCGAACCACTCCTGGTGTACCACATCCATAACATGTAAACGTTGGTGTAGAAGGTGATGGCGCTTGGGTGCCTATAGCGGCGTTTGTAGGCGCAGGTTTCGTGCCAGAAGTACTACTACCAGAACCGAGATCCTTCTTTTCCTTTTTCCGACATGTCTCAATTGAATGTCCAGGCAATCGACAGTACGTGCAACGCTTCTTTTTAAAGGATACCTTTTCTGTCTCTTTTCCTTTTCCTGTCCCTTCTTCTGGCATTTCCTTTTCTACCAGGAGCTCTTCCACTCCTCTGGCTGCCTCCACTAGGGCGTCAAGAGTATTGACAGTCTCGCGTGCCATTTTTACCCTTATTTTGTACCTCAATTGCCCGTATATCATGTCGATTTGTTGAGTTTCTGTGCGTGGCTCTGGCATTTGTGCAATAAGAGCCCTCTTCTTAGCCACAAACACTTCCGTTAACTCATCCTCACCTTGTTTGATGTTTATAACGTTCTGGTACAGCTGGTAGGCAGGTCTTTTAGGAGCAAAGGCGTGGCGAACTCTCGACACAAACTCTGTCCATGTTTTCACCTGGTCTTTTATCCCATTCCACCAGGTGGCTGCCTCTTCTCTTAAAATTAAGGGGACGCTCATAATGGCATCTTCGTCGGAGATCTGTTCCACGGACTTGAATACTGAAGCCGCAGCGAGAAAAGATTCTACCGATTCAGTGTCTCTGGCACCATTAAAAGTAACCTTGCAAGTGGTGAAAGAGCCTCGTCGCTGTTGGTTACCAATCACTGACAGTAACTTCTCGAATTGCTCAGCTGACAAATTCATGGTAGTTAGCGGTTCCTCCTTAATTTTCCTTCTTAATCTTGATGTTGGGCTAGCCTGCTTCCGGGCCTTTACGTTGAGCGCCAGATTGTAGCGGGTATGATTAAAACGTAGACTCAATATATAAACAATTAGTTTAATCCACTTGACAATGTTATCTTACAAAGCTTATGTAGGTACGATAAAAAAAAACACTACACGGTACGTTCCTGGCCAGTTCGTGACACGAGGTGCGTCGCGAAACAAGTAGGATGCGTCACCGCGGGGCGCGAGGGTATGGGGGGCGTCTAGACTAGGCGAGCTCTTCCAATGCGTGGAAACAGCGGCGCGCTAGCGCAGACTGGCCTCTCGATGCCGCGTTCGCTCCTTATATATGCGAGGCGACCTAACGTTGTGTGCGTGAGTATCGTCCCAACACGGCAGTGTTGTGTGGCGCGCGGCTGTAGGCGTTCGGTGGTGCTACACTATTGTTATTATGTTTATATTAATTAATTTATTTTAGTCATTAATATTAATTATTCTCAATTATATTATATTATTATTATATTTCTATTGCTTTATTTTTTTTATTAATTATTCTCAATTACATTATTTATATTGTCTATTGTCTAAACACACTATGCCGAAGTTACGCGACCGAAGTTCAGCACAATTACGCCTGCAATGCTATTTGAATTACTGACAACACACTATGCCGAAATTACCTACGTCGCGTCATAGCGTACAGCCTAACTTCGGTCGGGCGTAAGTTCAGCGGCAACTTATTCTGTGAGCACACATTAATAAGATCACTTTGTTTTGCGTCTGTCTGTCCAACTGTGTAGATAACACGACACGACGACACGACGCCACGACAGCGCTCGAGACAATGAATACACACACAAAGATGCGCAACTGGATTTCTGCCGGGTAAGGTTTATGGTAAGGCACTTATGGTGTGTCATATCAGCCGAATACGTTGGAACGTAAAATCAGCCGCCGAACTTAGGTCGCGTAACTTCGGCATAGTGTGTTTTGACACTTTGACTTATATTAATTACTTGCGGACCCGACAGACGTTGTCCTGTTATTACATTTTTCTTACCGTTTAAACTTTCCCTGGACTTCCACAAATATTTCAACACCAAAATCTGGTTTCCTCGCGATTTTTGTGAAGGTAAACATTGCGAGTTTTAAATAAAAAAAGATAATAAAAGAATAAACTAAGAAAGTAAAAATTAAATTGAAAAAGTCACATTGGCACTTACTCGTACCCGGTGGCAAACCCACAACCTCGTGCATGAGAGGCGGGCGTTTTAACCACTGACCCATCACGAGTATGCGATTTGCGGTGATTTACGTTCGAGAGCAATAACAACGCGAACGCATGTTAACAACGCGATAATTTCCGCTGTACTAAAGATATTTTAGTCTGTAATTTCGTTTTGCTCTCTTGCTATTCCAATTTAACTTAGACATTGTATAAGAAGAGGCTTTTGCCCTGCAGTGGGACAATTAAAGGCTGGTATTATATTATACACACAAACACAGAAATACTTCTAGAAGTTTTGGCATTATGATAAAACTATTTCTTTTTTGTTTATTTACATAGGCTTAGTTTTTGTACTATTATGCTTTTTCTTGCTATTTTTTCTCTCTCAAATCTTTCTTATTGTTAATAGATTATTTTATATTAGTTAAACTTTAAACTTCACTGCCCAATTAAGTTTAAATACAAAGTGATACACAGGTTTTGTAAACCCTCCTCCTTTGAGGGTTTGGGACCTGGGGTGGTTCAATGAAACTACAGTTTACTCTGTTTCCGGGAGTGTGGACCATGACCCAGTGGTACCACACTTGACCCCAAGTCGGATTTATTCCTTGTAGATGTAGTGGTTACACCGTAAATTACAACTGCTTGTTTTGGATTAATTCGGATTAACAAATCTAGGGACTATACTAAATCGCGGAGAATCTCAACACCGCGATGCAGAATTCTATCTCAAAAGTACAACGCCATCTAGAGACGCGTAGATAAACAAATTATTAAATAGACAGTTAAACATTCCGCCCACCAAGGACATTTTGTGCAACATTATGTCCTTCCAATCTTAAATTACAAGATAATACTTGGTTTAGTTACAATTTCTAACTATATGATATACAAACTTAAACAATTGCTAACATAACTAAAACATGTTTCTAAAATTTTATAAACAATTAACAAATTTAGGCAATAGGCAAAACACATAGTTTTGATGTTGGCCTTTTAAGAAGAGAACCATTACTGCGAAGTGTGACTACTCGAGTAAGATTATCTGACCCCGGATGCTTTTCAACCACCCTGCCAAGAAGCCACCGACATGGAGGTAGATTGTCCTCTTTAATTAAAACTATATCCCCCATGGTTGGTTCAATAGTTTGCTTGGACCATTTGTAACGTTGGAGCATCGTCGTCAAATATTCATCGGACCAGCGACGCCAGAAATGTTGCGTCATCTGTTGAACTAACTGCCACCTTTTCAAGCTAGTTATATTTGCATCTTCATAGTTATGATCAGGCACATTTACAATTGGTCCCCCCACAAGAAAATGTCCTGGTGTTAATGCGTTAAAAGTGTTCGAGTCAGTCAGTCTACATAAAGGACGTGAATTTAAACAAGCTTCTACTTGGCTTAACAAGGTAGACATCTCTTCAAATGTTAAAGTAGTGTTTCCTATTACCCTGTTTAAATGTTTTTTACATGACTTTATGCCAGCTTCCCACAATCCGCCAAAGTTCGGAGCATGAGGTGGAATGAAATGCCATGCCGTACCCTCAGTAGCTAAGGCCGCAGCAATTTCTTTTGATATACCAGAATTTTCCGAGCGAAGCAATGTCCCTAATTCCTTAGAAGCACCCAGAAAATTCGTACCATTGTCACTCCATATATTATTACAGTGACCGCGTCTTGCCACAAACCTTTTAAAGGCGGCAAGAAACCCCTTTGTTGTCAGATCGCTTACAACTTCGATATGGACAGCCTTAGTTGCCATGCAGACAAATAAGCAAATATAACCCTTGTACGCATGGTGACCCCGACCCTTGGATGTCCTTAAATTAATAGGACCAGCATAATCTACCCCACTGTTCCTAAATGGCCTATTTGGTGTAACTCGTGCAGGTGGTAATTGGCCCATTAATTGATGTTTTGTCGAAGCTGCATAACGTAAACAAGTTACGCATTTTCGTACGTATGCAGGTACTAATCGTTTAGCTCCTTGAATAAAATATTTAGTGCTTAAGTAGTTAAGCATTAGTTGAGGACCACCATGCAGATTCCTATGATGTGCATCAGCAATCAGAAGATTGGTAAAATAATTGTTACTTGGAATCAACATGGGATTTTTACGATCCATGTCCAGATTGGAACGTTCCAATCTACCGCCCACCCTCAGGATTTTAACGGAATCGAGGTAAAGATTTAAAGATTTAAACTCCTTCCTTTTAGGTCTATCCGTTTGCAGGTCCAGGATTACTGCTTCAAAGTTTTGACCTTGACATATCCTAATGCATGTCTCCAAAGCTAATTTCATTTCCTCTGCAGTTATAAATTTATACTTCTTTCTTTCAGTTTTCGGTTTTCTTAACTCTAAAGGACGTTTTAAATATGCTACCATTCTAACTAGTTGGGTGAGTGATGAGTATTTATTCCAAATAAATGTATCATCTGCTGCTACATGTACCTTTATTTCCTCTATATTGGTAGATACCGCCTTGCGTTTGCTAAATATAATATTTTTGTCTTTCAGGAACCCAGGACCCTCTATCCACAACTTAAAGTTTACAAATTCTGAGGCATAAAGACCGCGTGATGCGCAATCAGCAGGATTGCTTTTTGATTGGATATGATTCCATTGCTGTGGTTCACTTATGCACAAAATTTCAGAAACGCGATTTGCCACGAATGTCTTCCATTTGTTGGGATGGCTATTTAACCACGCTAACACGATCTCTGAATCGGTCCAATAGTATAAATTGGATTTACGGATTCCCATCACTTCTGAGACTTCAGATAAGAGTTTTGCAAGAAGGACTGCTCCGCACAACTCTAATCGCGGCACTGAGACTGTTTTAATAGGAGCAACATTAGTTTTTGCTGTGATCAAAGTGATATGTATCCTACCGTCAGCATCGACTACCCTTGCATACACTACCGCAGCATAAGCTGATTTTGATGCGTCACAAAATCCATGCAGGTCAACCTGCTTGTCACCGTGCTTCATATGCAACCATCGAGGTACTGAGAACTTCGTTAAATTTTGCAATTCTTGGCGGTAAGCAAACCATTCTTGTTTTATTTCATATGGAATTTCTTCATCCCATCCAATTCCAGAAATCCATAATTTTTGTATTAGCATTTTTGCTAATATGATCACTGGAGCAACCCATCCCAAAGGGTCAAATAGTCTTGATATGTCTGATAAAAGCTTTCTTTTCGTTACAGATTCCTGCAGCGGTGGCAAGTGAACAGAGTACTGGAAAGTGTCGCAGCTTCGGTTCCAGGTAAGTCCCAACGTTTTAAATATTTCGTCCTGTTTTATGTTGATTTCCCTTTCAACACCATCGTGTCCTTTGTACGAGTGCTTTTCTCCAATGATTTTCGCTAGTAGTTCACTGCTGTTGCTTGACCATTTCTGTAAAGTAAAGCCCGCTAATGCTAATAATTTATTCATTTGACTATATATCTGCATGCCTTCTTCTATTGAGTCACAACCAGTCATAAGGTCATCTACGTAATAATCTTTAAGGACTCTTTCAGCTGCCTGTGGATAATTGATTCCTTCATCGTGCGCTACTTGTTGCATCGACCGAACTGCTAAGAAGGGCGCTGCGGAGGTGCCAAAAGTAACGGTTAGTAACTTATAATCCTTAATTGCAGATTGTTTGCCATCTCTCCACACAATGCGTTGAAAATCTGTATGATGGTTGGCCACGCGCACCATTCGGTACATTTTGGTGATGTCTGAAACTAGGCAAATACGATAAGTTCTCCAACGAATCAATAGGTGTCGCAGATCTGGTTGCAGTCGTGGACCAATCATTAAGTCGTCGTTGAGCGACGTTCCGTTTTTTCCTTTGCAGGAAGCGTCAAAGACAACACGAACCTTGGTTGTGTCTCTATCGTCACGTACAACCGCATGATGAGGCAAGTACACTGCATGTTGATTTTGTTCTTCTTCTTTGGTTATTTGCCGCATGTGTCCCATTTGCAAGTATTCATTTATGACTTCCTTATATTTTGTTTTTAAGTCTGCGTTTTTACTCAGTTTAGTTTCTAATGCATAAAATCTGTTAAGTGCTACCTTTCTTGTATCGCCATATTTACAGCTCGGATCTTGACTTCGAAATGGTAAGTTTACCACGTAACGACCATCATTATCTCTTATAGTTGTAGTCTGGAATATCTCTTCACATCTTGATTCTTCCTCGGTAAGTATACGTTTCTTATTTTGATTTGGTTCCTTTTCTAATTCCCAGAACCTTTTTAGGATTTCATCATCTCCGAGGTGAGCATGCATCACAGTAATATTTGATGTACCCTGAGTCGCGGAGGCTACCGTTCCTGACAAAATCCATCCCAATGAGGTGCATTGAGCTACAATGCTACCCCTGCTACCGCCAAGAGCTGTCTTTAACCCATTTTGTAAAACCTGACTATAAACTTCTGCTCCTAACAACATATCCACTTTATCCGGTTTATGATATCTAGGATCCGCTAATTGTATATCATTAGCTTGTGCCCAATCTAAATATACCGTTTCCCTAACAGGTAGTAATGACGTAATCGATTTGAGAACGTATGCCTTGACTACAATTTCAAACGATGGATCGACCCTGGACTGAATTTTAACCTCAACAACCGAATTTGAGAATAATTTGCTATTAGCATCTATACCAGTTATTGAACCCTTAGCCGGTTTTTTTTGTAACCCTAAAGTCTGGACAGTATGTTCTGTAACAAACGACGCCTGAGAGCCTTGGTCTAACAAAGCCCTGATCGTATACCTCACCCCGTTTTTCGATACAGCTCTTACAAGAGCCGTGGCTAATAAGACTTGGTTATTAGCTGTGCCTTTCGAAAAACAAGTTAATACTTCGTCTACATCTTCTGCTCCAACCGTGTACGTATTTTCTTTCGTCTGCAAAACCTTGCTGCTAGACGAAGCTCCTTTCTCCCCTACTGACTCCTGCTCACCCTTTGGGTGCAACAAAGAGTGATGTCTGCGCTTGCATATTTGACAAGAAGCTGTAGATTTGCAAAATCTGGCAGAGTGATTGTGTCCCAAGCAATTAAAACATAAATTGTGATCCTGCACAAACTTACGCCGAGTATCCACATCCTCGCTGACAAATTGCTTGCAATTTCTTATTTTATGTTCGTTGTTACAAAACGGACAAAGCATTGGAGCTGCATTAGCAGCCGTGTGAAAAACCTTTGCCTTATTTACATTAACATATCTTTGGTTTGGTTCCAAGAACTCAAATGCCCTATATCTGCCTGTTAAAAATTCTTTGAACTGTTCAAATGTAGGCAGGCTATCTGTTTTGGTATTGCTAGTTACCTTTAGTTCCCACTCTTTTCTACTATCTGAATCTAATTTTAAAGTTATGATATGAATGATTAAAATATCCCATGAGGTTACATCAATATCTAAATTAGTAAGTGCATTAAGACAGTCTGATGTTGTATCCATCAATTCTTTTAAAGCACTAGCTGACTCTTGTACTATATTTCTTTGGCTTAGTAATCTTTTCAAAATGCAGTGAGATAAATATTTTTTATTGTTGTATCTGGTCTCCAATTGAGCCCAGCACCTGTCATAATTTGATTCGGAAATTGGTATATGACGTAAGAGCTGCTCAGCTTCCCCAGACAAGTAACCCTTTAAATAATGTAATTTCTGAACTTTATCAATACTGTTATTTTTATGTATTGCTGAAACAAACAAATCTCTGAAAGTCGGCCATTCAGTGTACTTTCCCGAAAATGTTGGAATAGTTATTCTAGGCAACTTTATAGACATGCTTTTGCCTTCAGAAGCAACCTTATTTGAGGACCCCGCAACTGGTGAAACATCTCTACTCGTAAACTTATTTAATGCAGTTTTTAACTCACATTTTAAGTCTAAATACAATTCTTCTGTGTTAAAATAAACTTCGTTTATAATGTACGATGAAGCAATCAAAGCTTTAGGTTCAAAATCTTTAACAATTTGTGTATGAGTTAGATTAAATTGCGCCCACAACTCTCCAACATTTTCTAACCTGGTTTCCAAATATTGTTCAGTGATTCTATCCTTTGGCGACTTTCTAAAATTAGATTTAGCTCTTGACAATCGAGCGTAAATATCGTCCTGTAGCTTAACATGTGATTGCAAAGACATTTTGAAGTTAGTGACCTAAACAAACAACGAAATAATTTCCATAAATTTTACAAGTCAATGTAAACAAAGAAATTTTTCTAAGTGTTTGACACATTCACAAATAAATTTTTCTAAGTGTTTGACACATTACATTCTATTCAAAATCGGACATAGGCTCCCCGTCTGAACACAATTTGCCTAAATCTAGCTAAGTCTAAACCTGCACACATGAAATTATTCTAAGTCTTTATAATTACTACTAGAAAGTTAAAGTTAATTTCTTCTAGGCAATAAAGTTCACTTTTGCTTGGCACGTAAGAATTTACAAAGTACTTACGATTTTCGACCCTATCACTCACTTCCTTACGACCTTAATCGTCTGCAGCTTGCTTGCTGGTGCTGGTGGTGGTGGTGGTGGTGCTCCTTCCTCCGTACCTCCTAGCTGGATCCGGTGGTGCTGTCTCCTTGCACCATCCAAGATCGCTCTGCAGGAGCGTATGGGGTTGATGCTTCTCCGTCCAGTTGGGAGAAACACCTGATGTAGCCCTTACCAAAATACCAAATCCGGCTCCTCGAAGGACCATGTAAACCCTCCTCCTTTGAGGGTTTGGGACCTGGGGTGGTTCAATGAAACTACAGTTTACTCTGTTTCCGGGAGTGTGGACCATGACCCAGTGGTACCACACTTGACCCCAAGTCGGATTTATTCCTTGTAGATGTAGTGGTTACACCGTAAATTACAACTGCTTGTTTTGGATTAATTCGGATTAACAAATCTAGGGACTATACTAAATCGCGGAGAATCTCAACACCGCGATGCAGAATTCTATCTCAAAAGTACAACGCCATCTAGAGACGCGTAGATAAACAAATTATTAAATAGACAGTTAAACAGGTTTGAATTAACCTAGATCGGGCGGGTCACTACCTAACATTGTGATTCCGATCCATCATAACCTGCACCAGTATACCATACCATATGAATATTTTAGTTTTACTTTATTTTTAGGTATTATATTTATATGGGATTCCTTCTGCTGACTAAATGTACACTTTTGTAAAAGTTATTTTAATAAATAATTATTATTATGAACTGCTGTGATTGGTTGTTAAATCTGGTTGTTAGGTTGGGCAGCTATATTCCAAATCAGAGTGATGCTTGCAAACACAAACTCAAACTCATTTATTTCAATTAAACCATTTACAGGTACTTTTGAATTGTCAGAGTCAGTCAGTCAGATAGTTGAAGCTAGTTGCTCGTTCCAAATAGTTGGTTTCTATGGAGAAGAACGAGCAAGAAACTTCATGAACACTCTTTTAAAATCAGTAATATTTTACAAATTAAGGTTGCATGGTTGGATTCATGTTGAATCTAATGGTACAATGTGAGAACAATGCAACAAGTCTTGCATGTTAAAAGAGGCCTAGAGCAAAATATTGTTATAATAACAATTCAAACCAAAATTTAAGATAACCGAGGCAGCTAAGAGATGACCAGTCCCAACTGACGGCGTCCGTTCATGAACATGACGCATGGCAATTCGGCAATTCCAAAGGCTAATGAACGAAATGGACCTGGGAACACAAAAACCATCACAGCTATATAGGGCAATGGCGGTTTTAGCCAAGAATTGCGGCATTACAGACGAACCACTAAGAAAGCTGTGTGTTTCGGGCGGCTGGGGTATGGTCAGTACCCGCAGGCACCCTGGGACAATCTCCCAAACGTTTGTTTGACGTACGTTTTTTGACGAACTGTTTGCTGGTGACGTACGTCACCACGCACCCCTGAATGCGTATGTGTTCGTGGGCATCACCCACAAGGACCACGGGAGAGACGGGGAGTTGAAGAGGCGGCGCAGGCAAATAAAACGCAGATATTCTTCTTGAACCTTTCTTGTACGCAGTTTTCGGCTTGCTTCCCTTTTCTTGATGTTGCCTCTTCAACGGCTGAGCTGCGACTGATTCGAACCGTTTTTTTTTTTTTTTTTTTTTTTTCTTTTTCGGATTGGCATCTCGCAGGTCAACCTAGGAGGTTGTCGGCTGCTTAACCGGACTTTCCTGTGGTGCCTTAAAAAATATTATTTTTAGGGCCTCCAGCCAGGGCATAAAAGCTTACAAACTAAGCGACTACACGCTAAGGGCACCCCCTGTGGGGTACGAGCCTCGGCTTAGGGCGTCGCTGGGAGAGGACAGCAAAGGGACAGGCTGGATCGGATTTCCATTATTTAGGGACGAATTTAAAACTACAGGCTCAGCGGCGCGGGCTGGCACGAGCAAGGGTCGGGGAGGGGACGTACGGGGTCGTCGCGGCGGGCCTCGGCGGCGAGGACGGAATGACGGCGGTCTGTGTCTGTGTTTCTTAACTGTACTGGTGGCCTTATTGCTCTCCTGGAGGAGAGTAATAGCATCGTCAGGGTCGGTCAGATGATTCGAACCGAAAAATGGCTCGCCTTATATACCGGCCTGCCTTACCGGACAGAGGTCCGCGTAATTTGGGCCTGTTTTGCTCGTCAATTTTCCCTTAGCCGAAAACTTTGGACCCCTTATTTTATTTATTTATTTTAATAAATCCTTACAATTTTTATCTTATTAACTAATTATGAACCTAATTAATAAAATAAAACACAAATCTTAACTATTTAATAACTTAATAAAAAAATCCTAGAACAAAAACTCGTAAAAATGTGTGATTCGCAATTTTCACTTTACATTTTTTGTTATAACTTTAAATTGGTAAGTTCTATCCTTATGAAACCTTTTGTATATACATTTTTAAATCAATATCTAACTTTTAAGACTAAAATCAAATCGCTATGTATACAAACAAAAAATCACTTTTTCAAGTTACGTAATTATTTGGACAAAGTTACTTGAGATCAAACTTTTACTTTACAACTATCAAATAACCAGTCTTATTAGAATGAATCGCTAAAATATTACGTAAATACACCCTTATATACTAATTAGAACCTTATAAGAAAAAATAACAAACATATAAATCTAATTAGCGCCCTATACTACATACATTATTGTTGTTCGTGGATCTCGTCGCCGACACTGTGGTTGAATCGTTTACCCCCGGGCGTACGAGCGGCCCTGGCAGTGACGGGAGACACGAAGCTCGAGAACCTCGCAACAACGGCAGACAAAGTGATGGAGAGCATAGGCACCGGTGAAGTAGCGTCAATAGCGCCAACCACATCGGACCTGACAGGTGACACAAAGGCGGATGTGGCCAAACACCTCAGCGCGTTAGCCATATTATGGAGATGAAAGAGTTGCGCGGGAAAAAAAATTACATCAGGAAGCAAGACTGAAACCTGCGACAAGACTGGGCAGGGCGGCGATGGCAGCAAGGGCGCTACAGGCCTAGGAGCCAGTCAAGATCGCGCCGCACACCGAGTTCCCCGGAATGGTTATGCAGATACCACTTCCGTTACCGGGAAAACGCGGACGTGCGATTCACCGTGCAATTGGGCAAAGAAGCAGCGAGGTACGGAAAACTAAACGCGGTGCAGTCATCATCGGTGGGAGAATGTACCGCGGGAAGCCACCGGCTCTGCGTGCGAGATTACAGAAGTGGCATTGTGTATTTAGTGGACACCGGAGCCAACGTATCAGTGATACCAGTGAGTAAAGTTTCCCACGCAGTAAATATGTGTTTTTACCGGCGTCAGTCGTACAACGTCCTTTGGTGAAACCATACTGTTGATCGTGTAATATGTAATTTGTGTTAAAATGAGCAAGCATCTGATTAAAAATCTCTCATTTCAAAAACCTTGCTGGAAGCCGGCAACACGAACACGGGCAATTATATCTGGGAAAACACCTTGATCTACGCACATATTAAATACTAAAGCCAAATTAGGTGCTATTGTTTCTATTATAGATGTACAAACTTTAATAGACATACCCCACAGATCTTCAGTAAATTTTATTTTGATTTGCCGAAAAGCTTTTAAAACGGTCATGGGGTTGAAATTCTACCGGGCAGCCCAGTCACTAAGTTGGGGCGGGTCTGGGTCTATGCTTTAGCGGTTCCCGTACGGCATGCTTAACATGTTAGCATAGATGCAGGCCTATCACCTCCTTCAGAGGAGATAGGGGGGCGTTGGTCTTGGGGGAGAGTGACAAGTTGATCGCAAAGATCCCTAAGGCAAGTTCGGCGGACTAGCCTTCTCGAGGTTGCCAGCCCTGTTACTGGGTCTAGTTCATTAGGAAAATAGGCTCAAACGAAAAACACCGAGCGCTTTCTTATATAAATTATATATAGTATATATCTATGTAAGGTTTATTTTATAGTATAGTTTTATATATAGCCCATTAATCGCGGCCCCTTGTGGCTGGGTGGTCGCGAGCTCGCCCCAAGAGTGTTGGCGAGTAGGGGCAATTAGTCACCTGCGCTAGGACCTGCGCAGTTGAGCGCCGTATGCAGGGATGAAGGAGTCCTGGGGGGTTGAGCCGATCGGCGCTGGTGGTTATGTGTCCGTGAGGCAACACGCCCCCTTTGGTCTGGATTTCAGGCAAAACGGTGGCCTTACCCTCTAGCCAGGGGTAGGGAAATGGCCATTGTGTCCCGTCAGAGGGCCACAGGCGAGGTGCGTGAGGTCCGCTGTGGTCGTTCTCGGACGGCTGCAGCGGTAGGTTAAGGTCATGCTGACGGTGTAAGTGAGGGTTGATCAGCTCGTCTGGGGTTGGCCAATTCGCCCCATGACGCCAACCCGATCGAGCACCCGATGTCGCACTGTAAGCCAGCCTTGCGCACCTATATCTCTCTGGGAATCCTAACGTCAAACTTCTTTTAAGTGCGACGTTCCCAGTTGCGGGCTCCATGGAGGGTGGGAGCCAGAGAGATGAATTCTTTTTCATACGTACAATGGACAATTTCCGGCCATGTATAAAACCATCTTCAGGAGTGGAGTCGGTGAAAGCCGACAAAGCTCCTCAACAGGGTGCTTCCAGCATCTCTGTCGCCCCTGGCGTTCCGGTAGTGAAAGCTACTGGCGCTAGCGCGGGTGTTGGTCCGGCCGTGGTGAAAACCGCGGCTAAGACCAAAACTAAGTCCCACAAAAAACAAAGGGCAACGGCGCTGATTGGGACCAGTACCGGCCTTTCTAAACAGGTGAAGGCTCTGCCGCCGGGTAAAACCGGTGCTAGCCCTAGCCACAACACACAAGCCTCGGCACCGGAGAAATCCGGCAAAGAGGTCACAGCTACACACCCCTCTCCGATTGGGGCTCTTCAAGCTCCGATCGTTGTCCCAGATCAATCTGGGAAGAACAGCACCGCCGACGCCTTTGAAATTGGTTGGCAGGTGCAAAAAGGCAAGGGCAAGGGCAAAAATATTAAACAAACCCGACGTCCTCGCACAGACCCTTCAGGTCCATCAGCTCCTTCAGAGCAGGATAAGAGGAGGGGGCAACAAACAAAGAAGGAGAAACGCCGAGCTCGATTCTTAGCGATAAAAGCAGGCAAGACCCCTTCCTCAAAGCAAGTTAGCTTCACTGCTGGTAAACAGGCTCGGGCGCCGGGCACTAGCCAAACAAGTTCCCGCCAACCGCCAGCCGGTGAAGCCAGCACGACTCCGGAAACGGAAGATACACAGCGACCCGGCTGGAAGGATCAGGCCGCGGCCAAGCGAGCTCTCAACGAGACCATGTCACCTCGTGGGGAGCATAAGCGACCGCGACTTGATCAGTCCAAGCGGGCCGCCAATAAAAGCTACGCCGAAGCCGCCAGCACTCCCCTGAACGTCGCGATTACTTGCGACCGCACGGGGTTCATCAGCAAGGGAACGTCGGACCAGGTGCTCGCTGCCATACAGAGGCAGATCATCAGCGAGGCCTGCTCCCCTGCACAGCTTTCACCTGGGCCGACGTTCAACGCAAAGCCGCTGTTCGCCGAAGGCGTATTGAAACTCTGGTGTGGTAACGAACACACGCTGGAATGGTTGAGACGCACGGTCTCCGGCCTGGCACTCGCGACAACGCTAGTCGTCAAGAGCCAGTCGGAGCTGCAGAAAAGAACACGCTGCGGTGTAGTCATCCCTGACGAGCAGGGGGTCTTCGAGGAGCCGACGAATATAGGACGGGCCCTGTCGTACCAGAACCCCTGGGTCGACGTGAAGAAGTGGGTGCTACACTTCGCGGACAAACAGGCCGCGGCCTGGTTCGTGGTGGTTAGCATCCCCGAGGACCAAATCCCGACCCTGATGAAGGCCGGACGCCGTCTCTCAATTGGATTGGGGGCGGTGTACGTGAGGTTTCAGGGTTGGAACGGTAGGTTTACCGAAGTCCCCCGGGGATGGGACCCCACCACTGAGACCATCCGCGACGAGCTGAAGAGGCCGCCGAAAGCAGGGGATATCTCTTCCACACCACACAACCCGGTAGCAACCGCGGCCGAACCTGCTTCGGCAGCACCGGCTGCTCCTGTCGCTACCGATGTGGCCGCCGCCCCTCCATCGGGTGAGGAGCCGAACGACTCCCTGTCCTCGGCTTCGGACCCGGAGGGTGGCGGCTCCGTCGGAGGCGACTGCCTCGACGAGGAGTTGTTCGCCGGGATGCAGCTTGGGGGGGACGAGGAGGGATCGACCAGCGATGGCGTCCCTTTCGTCAGCTTGTAAGATCCTCCAAGCAAACCTCCACCACAGTCAGACCGCGACGGCTCAGCTGCGCAAGTGGTTGGAGGTTCAACACACGGCCATTGCCCTGATCCAAGAGCCGTGGATTAGGGCCGGCCGCATACAAGGACTCTCCAATCTTGGCGGTAAGCTCCTAGTTACTACAGACCATGATCACCCTAGAACGTGCATCTACGTGACAGGTAACCTCAAAGCACAGCCACTAAACGATTTCTGTTGCAGAGACCTCTCTGCAGCAAGGCTGCTGATACAGCAAGGCGCCGAAAATGCAGCGGTGGTTTTTGCCTCGGCTTATATGCCTGAGGCTGAGAACCCGCCCCCTCACGACCTCACCCGCCTCGTGAACGACTGCGAGAGGAAGGGGCTGGAGATTGTGATTGGGGCCGACGCCAACGCCCATCACCCGCTGTGGGGTATGGACTTACCAAACGAAAGGGGTAAGGCCTTAGTGGAATACTTATTTACGACTAACCTATCCCTACTTAATACAGGCTCTGAACCGACTTTTGTCACTAGACGTAGCCGCACTATCATAGACCTGACACTAGCATCGGATGGTGCAGCGGAAATCATCACCGGATGGCAGGTCTCTAAGGAGGCCTCCTGCTCGGACCACAGATGGATCCGCTTTGACATCCAGGTCAGTATATCACCGAAGCCACCGCGACGTAATCCGCGTAACACGGATAAAGCGGCCTACACACACAACCTTGCAAACAAGCTAGCACCGTTAGCTAACTCGCTGTCTTTAGAGTGCACGACATTGATTGATGCACAGGTAAGACAGGTTACAGAAGCAATGATAGAATGCTACCAAGCTGCATGCCCATTGATCACGGCGCCCAAGACGCCAGGTAAACAACCCTGGTGGGGAGCCGAGCTGGAGCGTAAGCGCAGCAAGGTAAGGAAAGCCCTGAACAGGGCTATGAACACTTGTGCTGATGATGACTGGGACGCCTACCACGCGGCCAAATCCAGCTACAAAAAATGCATCAGATTCAGAAGAACCACGGGATGGCGTAAATTCTGTGGTAACATAGAATCTTGTCAACAAGCAAACAGGGTAAGGAAAATACTGGCACAGCAGAACACACCAGAGGTAGCCACTCTCCGCAAGCCCGACAACACACTCACAACATCACCAGACGAAGCGAGGCGGGTTCTGATTGAAACCCACTTCCCCGGATGTGTCTTTACACAGACGGTAGACTGGTCAGATGCAACCCATACACCTTCAGACAACGACTGGCTCTATGCACACAGGATGATTATATATATATATATATCAGCCTATTGCCATCCACTGCTGAACGTAGGCCTCCCCCAGAGATCGCCAACCAACCCGGTCTTGGGCAACCCGCATCCATCCGCTGCCAGCCACCTTTTTTAAATCGTCGGTCCATCGTGCCGCAGGGCGTCCCACACTACGCTTGCCCAAACGCGGTCTACACTCTAGAACGTGTCTGCTCCATCTACCGTCTGTCCGTCACAGGATGATTACTTTGGAAAAACTCCAATGGGCCATTCAGTCCTTCCATCCCTTCAAGGCAGCAGGCCCAGATGGGGTGTTCCCCGCCTTACTACAGTGGGGTGGTGCCTCGGTCACAGACAGATTGCTGCCTTTATTGAGAGCGTGTCTGGCTTTCCGATACGTCCCCATAGGATGGAGGGAAGTGAGGGTTATATTCATCCCTAAACCAGGTAAGAGTGACTATACAAATGCCAAATCCTACCGACCGATCAGTCTGACCTCCTTCTTGCTGAAGACATTGGAAAGACTAGGCGAGAGGGAGTTAAGGGATGGGCCATTAAGAAACATACCCCTACACGGTAATCAACACGCCTACAGCTCAGGTAAGTCGACAGAATCTGCTCTCCACATGGTGGTTAGTAGGATTGAGGAGGACATACACCAAAAAGGTTCTTGCCTGGGGACCTTTATAGACATCGAAGGGGCCTTCGACAAAACTAGCTTCTCCAGCATCAGCGCCGCCCTATCCAAACATGGAGTAGAACAGGTACTAATTGACTGGATTACCAATATGCTAAGTAAACGTGTAGTGCGGCTTGAAGACGATCAGCAAGCGGCCATGATTGCCAGAGGCTGCCCCCAGGGTGGGGTGTTATCCCCTCTCCTGTGGAACCTGGTGATCAACACCCTAATCAACAAACTCAATGCCGAACGTTACTACACTATAGGCTACGCAGACGACCTCGCCATCCTTGTGTCAGGGAAGGTGACCGGGACCATCTGCAACCTCACACAGCGGGCGCTACGCATCGTGGAGCAATGGTGCGGGGAATTTGATTTATCAGTTAATCCCACTAAGACCGAACTAGTCATGTTCACCCACAAACGTTCACTAGGACCCTACCGCCTGCCTAAACTGTTCAACACCGAGCTCCAGCTGGCCAATGAAGTAAAATACCTCGGGGTCATCTTAGACAGTAAGTTAAACTGGAGCAACCACCTAGATAACAAAATAAACAGGGCCTGCATCACCTTTTGGCAATGCAGAAAAATGATAGGTAAGAAGTGGGGCCTATCCCCTAAGATACTACTATGGCTGTATAGCGCGGTAATCCGCCCCATGATTGCTTATGGGTCGGTGGTATGGTGGCCGAGGACCAAGCTAATTACAGCCGCCAACAAACTTCAGCGTATGCAAAGACTGGCTTGCATGGCGATCACAGGCTGCATGAGGACCACTCCGACGGCAGCACTGGAGGCCATGTTAGGGCTGCCGCCGCTTCACTTATTCATACAACAAGAAGCGACAACAGCAGCATTACGCTTAAAAACACTAAATCTCTGGAGCAAGAGTAGCACTAAACACACCGCGTTATTAGAGGAACTTGGTAAGGAGTTTCCGATAATTAAGGCTATTAACGACAGGATACCTAAACAATTTATCTTTGATAAAAAATACAAAATCCAACTGTATGAGGATCGGCGGTGTGAGGGCCTTCGCCCCACAGAGCTGCGGATCTTCACGGATGGTTCTAAAACAGGCACCGGCACAGGGGCCGGGGTTTTCTCGGAAGACCTCAACATACATATAGCAAAACCACTAGGTGCCTACAACACTGTGTTCCAGGCCGAGTGCATGGGCATCTCCCTGGCAGCCTCAGCTATAACAAACAGGCAGGTAGTAGGACAACCAATTCGCATACTGTCGGACAGCATGGCTGTACTACAAGCTCTAAACAGCTACACGGTCAACTCCGGGCTAATATACGAATGTCACCAAAAACTGAACAAGGTGGGTATTCTCAATGATATAACCATTCAATGGATCAAAGGACATAGCGGCTCGCGTGGTAACGATGCTGCAGACGAGCTCGCTAGAAGGGGGTCGAGTACAAGCGCGGTGGGTCCGGAACCCATAGTGCCACTCCCCTTCGGTCACCTACGCACCATGGTAAGAAAACGTACCAAGGATCTACACCAAAGACTGTGGACCGAACTTGGCGAGTGCAGGCAGGCCAATGAGGCAATTCCTGCTATTGAGGGCCGCTTCACGAGCCAAGCCCTACGACTGTCCAAGCAACAGCTACGTGTGGTCACAGCCGCCATAACTGGCCATGGGTCTTTCAATAAACATCTTTCTGTCATAGGAGTAACAGACAGCCCTCTGTGCAGAGCCTGCATGGGGGCGGACGAGACAGCGGCCCATGTGCTTCTGAACTGCCCTGAGGTCGCTCCATACAGGGCAAAGTACTTCGGTCAGCCAGGGAACCTGCGGGAGATCGTCAGCGACGTCAAGGCGCTGCTGGCCTTCCTCGAGGAGCTCGGGTGGATCGAATGATCTACTCCCACCTGTACGCAAAATACGCGCTGAGACGTGGAGTTGCGGACACCAGCCCGTCATACTACTACTACTACTACTACCAGTCACTAAATATTAACTTAGGGGGAAAACAGGGGGAATTCAGTATGGACCACAGAAGTCCATAAAAAAAAACAAAAGAAAACAATTAAATTGTCCATAACCAAATAAATAAATATAAATTGACCATAACTGGGTGGGAACGTATTATTTGGAATAAAAACAAACAAAGACTCGCAAAAAAACTTGAAAAGACTTTTAGGACTTGAGTGACTGGGACTTGGGGAATGCCCCACCCTTGTAGCACTTTAAAACCAACCAACCAAGTTCGGCAGGGCCAAGTTCGGCAGGGCTAAGCTCGCCCGACGCCGAGGAGTATGAGCGGGTGAGCGACTGTGGCAACAGGTGGCGATATTAGCCGCAGGTGGCGGTGTTAGCCGCAGGTGGCGATATTAGCCGCAGGTGGCGATATTAGCCGCAGGTGGCGATATTAGCCGCAGGTGGCGATATTAGCCGCAGGTGGCGATATTAGCCGCAGGTGGCGATATTAGCCGCAGGTGGCGATATCACCCGCGCATTAGGCGGTGGGTAATTTCGGCAGGGGGGTAAGTTCGGCAGGGGGGGGTAATTCCGGCAGGGGGGTAAGTTCGGCAGGGGGGTAATTTCGGCAGAGGGTAATTTTGGCCGGGGGATGAGTTCGGCAGGGGGGGTGAGTTCGGCAGGGGGGGTAAGTTCGGCAGAGTGGGTAATTCCGGCAGAGGGGTAATTTCGGCAAGTGGGTAATTTGGGCAAGTGGATAATTTCGGCAGGTGGGTAATTTCGGCAGGGGGGTAATTTCGGCAGGGGGGTAATTTCGGCAGGGGGGTAATTTCGGCAGGGGGGTAATTTCGGCAATGAGGTAATTTCGGCAATGAGGTAATTTCGGCAGGGGGGTAATTTCGCCAATGGGGTAATTTCGGAAGGGAGGTAATTTCGGCAGGGGGTAATTTCGGCAGGGGGATAATTTCGGCAGGGGGGTAATTTCTGCAAGGCGGGTAAGTTAGGCCGGGGCAGGGGGGGGCCCCGCTGCGGAAATTACCCTCCTGCCGAAATTACCCTCCTTCCGAAATTACCCCCTTGCCGAAATTACCCCCCTGCCGAAATTACCCCATTGGCGAAATTACCCCCCTGCCGAAATTACCTCATTGCCGAAATTACCTCATTGCCGAAATTACCCCCCTGCCGAAATTACCCACCTGCCGAAATTACCCTCCTGCCGAAATTATCTACTTGCCCAAATTACCCACTTGCCGAAATTACCCCTCTGCCGGAATTACTCACTCTGCCGAACTTACCCCCCCTGCCGAACTCACCCCTTCTGCCGAACTCACCCCCCTGCCAAAATTACCCTCTGCCGAAATTACTCCCCTGCCGAACTTACCCCCCTGCCGGAATTACCCCCCCCCTGCCGAACTTACCCCCCTGCCGAAATTACCCACCGCCTAATGCGCGGGTGATATCGCCACCTGCGGCTAATATCGCCACCTGCGGCTAATATCGCCACCTGCGGCTAATATCGCCACCTGCGGCTAACACCGCCACCTGCGGCTAATATCGCCACCTGTTGCCACAGTCGCTCACCCGCTCATACTCCTCGGCGTCGGGCGAGCTTAGCCCTGCCGAACTTGGCCCTGCCGAACTTGGTTGGTTGGTTTTAAAGTGCTACAAGGGTGGGGCATTCCCCAAGTCCCAGTCACTCAAGTCCAAAAAGTCTTTTCAAGTTTTTTTGCGAGTCTTTGTTTGTTTTTATTCCAAATAATACGTTCCCACCCAGTTATGGTCAATTTATATTTATTTATTTATTTGGTTATGGACAATTTAATTGTTTTCTTTTGTTTTTTTTTTATGGACTTCTGTGGTCCATACTGAATTCCCCCTGTTTTCCCCCTAAGTTTATATTTAGTGACTGGGCTGCCCGGTAGAATTTCAACCCCATGACCGTTTTAAAAGCTTTTCGGCAAATCAAAATAAAATTTACTGAAGATCTGTGGGGTATGTCTATTAAAGTTTGTACATCTATAATGGAAACAATAGCAGTTAGCACTTAATTTGGCTTTAGTATTTAATATGTGCGTAGACCAAGGTGTTTTCCCAGATATAATTGCCCGTGTTCGTGTTGCCGGCTTCCAGCAAGGTTTTTGAAATGAGAGATTTTTAATCAGATGCTTGCTCATTTTAACACAAATTACATATTACACGATCAACAGTATGGTTTCACCAAAGGACGTTGTACGACTGACGCCGGTAAAAACACATATTTACTGCGTGGGAAACTTTACTCACTGGTATCACTGATACGTTGGTAATTTCTGCAAGGCGGGTAAGTTAGGCAGGGGCAGGGGGGGGGGCCCCGCTGCGGAAATTACCCCCTTGCCGAAATGACCTCCCTGCCAAAATTACCCCCCTGCCGAAATTACCCACTTGCCGAAATTACCCGCCTGCCGAAATTACCCACTTGCCGAAATTACCTCCCTACCGAAATTACCCTCCTGCCGAAATTACCTCCCTTCCGAAATAACACCCCTGCCGAAATTACCTCATTGCCGAAATTACCCCCCTGCCGAAGTTACCCACTTGCCGAACTTAGCCCCCTGCCGAAATTACCTTTTTGCCGAAATTACCTCCCTGTCAAAATTACCCCCCTGCCGAAATTAGCCACTTGCCGAAATTACCCTCCTGCCGAAATTACCTCCCTGCTGAAATTACCCTCCTGCCGAAATAACCTCTCTTCCGAAATTACCCCCTTGCCGAAATTACCCCCTGCCGAAATTACCTCATTGCCGAAATTACCCAACTGCCGAACTTACCCCGATATTAGCCGATATTAGCCGCAGGTGGCGATATTAGCCGCAGGTGGCGATATTAGCCGCGCATTAGGCGGTGGGTTATTTCGGCAGGGGGGTAAGTTCGGCAGGGGGGGTAATTTCGGCAGGGAGGTAATTTCGGCAAGTGGGTAAGTTCGGCTGGGGGGTAATTTTGCGGCAAGGGGGTAATTTCAGCAAGGGGGTAATTTCGGCAAGGGGGTAATTTCGGCAGTAGGGTAATTTCGGCAGGGAGGTAATTTCGGCAAGTGGGTAATTTCGGCAGGGGGGCAATTTCGGCAAGTGGGTAATTTCGGCATGGGGGTAATTTCGGCAAGTGGGTAATTTCGGCAGGGGCGTAATTTTGGCAGGGAGGTAATTTCGGCAAGGGGGTAATTTCGGCCACGCAGTAAGTATGTGTGCGGCTAACACCGCCACCTGCGGCTAACACCGCCACCTGCGGCTAACACCGCCACCTGTTGCTAACACCGCCAGCTACTAAACACAGTCGCTCACCCGCTCATACTCCTCGGCGTCGGGCGAGCTTAGCCCTGCCGAACTTGGCCCTGCCGAACTTGGTTGGTTGGTTTTAAAGTGCTACAAGGGTGGGGCATTCCCCAAGTCCCAGTTTTGCGAGTCTTTTTGTTTGTTTTTTTTTTTTATGGTCTTCTGTGGTCCATACTGAATTCCCCCTGTTTTCCCCCTAAGTTTATATTTAGTGACTGGGCTGTCCGGTAGAATTTCAACCCCATGACCGTTTTAAAAGCTTTTCGGCAAATCAAAATAAAATTTACTGAAGATCTGTGGGGGGGTATGTCTATTAAAGTTTGTACAGCTATAATAGAAACAATAGCAGTTAGCACCTAATTTGGCTTTAGTATTTAATATGTGCGTAGACCAAGGTGTTTTCCCAGATATAATTGCCCGTGTTCGTGTTGCCGGCTTCCAGCAAGGTTTTTGTAATGAGAGATGAATCAGATGCTTGCTCATTTTAACACAAATTACATATTACACGATCAACAGTATGGTTTCACCAAAGGACGTTGTACGCAGGTAAAAACACATACTTACTGCGTGGCCGAAATTACCCCCTTGCCGAAATTACCTCCCTGCCAAAATTACGCCCCTGCCGAAATTACCCACTTGCCGAAATTACCCCCCTGCCGAAATTACCCACTTGCCGAAATTACCTCTTCCGAAATTACCCCCTTGCCGAAATTACCCCTCTGTCGAAATTACCTCATTGCCGAAATTACCCCTCTGTCGAAATTACCTCATTGCCGAAATTACCCCACTGCCGAACTTACCCCCTGCCGAAATTACCCCTTTGCCGAAATTACCTCCCTGTTAAAATTACCCCCCTGCCGAAATTAGCCACTTGCCTAAATTACCTACTTGCCGAAATTACCCTCCTGCCGAAATTACCCCCTTGCCGAAATGACGCCCCTGCCGAAATTACCTAATTGCCGAAATTACCTCATTGCCGAAATTACTCCCCTGCCGAAGTTACCCCCCTGCCGAAATTACTCCCCTGCCGAAATTACCCCCCTGCCGAAATTACCCCCCTGCCGAAATTACCACCCTGCCGAAGTTACCCCCCTGCCGAACTTGGTTGGTTGGTTTTAAAGTGCTACAAGGGTGGGTAATTTCGGCCACGCAGTAAATATGTGTTTTTACCGGCGTCAGTCGTACAACGTACTTTGGTGAAACCATACTGTTGATCGTGTAATATGTAATTTGTGTTAAAATGAGCAAGCATCTGATTCATCTCTCATTTCAAAAACCTTGCTGGAAGCCGGCAACACGAACACGGGCAATTATATCTGGGAAAACACCTTGGTCTACGCACATATTAAATACTAAAGCCAAATTAAGTGCTAACTGCTATTGTTTCCATTATAGATGTACAAACTTTAATAGACATACCCCACAGATCTTCAGTAAATTTTATTTTGATTTGCCGAAAAGCTTTTAAAACGGTCATGGGGTTGAAATTCTACCGGGCAGCCCAGTCACTAAATATAAACTTAGGGGGAAAACAGGGGGAATTCAGTATGGACCACAGAAGTCCCACCTGCCGAAATTATCCACTTGCCCAAATTACCCACTTGCCGAAATTACCCCTCTGCCGGAATTACCCACTCTGCCGAACTTACCCCCCCTGCCGAACTCACCCCCCCTGCCGAACTCATCCCCCTGCCAAAATTACCCTCTGCCGAAATTACCCCCCTGCCGAACTTACCCCCCTGCCGGAATTACCCCCCCCTGCCGAACTTACCCCCCTGCCGAAATTACCCACCGCCTAATGCGCGGGTGATATCGCCACCTGCGGCTAATATCGCCACCTGCGGCTAATATCGCCACCTGCGGCTAATATCGCCACCTGCGGCTAATATCGCCACCTGCGGCTAATATCGCCACCTGCGGCTAATATCGCCACCTGCGGCTAACACCGCCACCTGCGGCTAATATCGCCACCTGTTGCCACAGTCGCTCACCCGCTCATACTCCTCGGCGTCGGGCGAGCTTAGCCCTGCCGAACTTGGCCCTGCCGAACTTGGTTGGTTGGTTTTAAAGTGCTACAAGGGTGGGGCATTCCCCAAGTCCCAGTCACTCAAGTCCTAAAAGTCTTTTCAAGTTTTTTTGCGAGTCTTTGTTTGTTTTTATTCCAAATAATACGTTCCCACCCAGTTATGGTCAATTTATATTTATTTATTTGGTTATGGACAATTTAATTGTTTTCTTTTGTTTTTTTTTATGGACTTCTGTGGTCCATACTGAATTCCCCCTGTTTTCCCCCTAAGTTAATATTTAGTGACTGGGCTGCCCGGTAGAATTTCAACCCCATGACCGTTTTAAAAGCTTTTCGGCAAATCAAAATAAAATTTACTGAAGATCTGTGGGGTATGTCTATTAAAGTTTGTACATCTATAATAGAAACAATAGCACCTAATTTGGCTTTAGTATTTAATATGTGCGTAGATCAAGGTGTTTTCCCAGATATAATTGCCCGTGTTCGTGTTGCCGGCTTCCAGCAAGGTTTTTGAAATGAGAGATTTTTAATCAGATGCTTGCTCATTTTAACACAAATTACATATTACACGATCAACAGTATGGTTTCACCAAAGGACGTTGTACGACTGACGCCGGTAAAAACACATATTTACTGCGTGGGAAACTTTACTCACTGGTATCACTGATACGTTGGCTCCGGTGTCCACTAAATACACAATGCCACTTCTGTAATCTCGCACGCAGAGCCGGTGGCTTCCCGCGGTACATTCTCCCACCGATGATGACTGCACCGCGTTTAGTTTTCCGTACCTCGCTGCTTCTTTGCCCAATTGCACGGTGAATCGCACGTCCGCGTTTTCCCGGTAACGGAAGTGGTATCTGCATAACCATTCCGGGGAACTCGGTGTGCGGCGCGATCTTGACTGGCTCCTAGGCCTGTAGCGCCCTTGCTGCCATCGCCGCCCTGCCCAGTCTTGTCGCAGGTTTCAGTCTTGCTTCCTGATGTAATTTTTTTTCCCGCGCAACTCTTTCATCTCCATAATATGGCTAACGCGCTGAGGTGTTTGGCCACATCCGCCTTTGTGTCACCTGTCAGGTCCGATGTGGTTGGCGCTATTGACGCTACTTCACCGGTGCCTATGCTCTCCATCACTTTGTCTGCCGTTGTTGCGAGGTTCTCGAGCTTCGTGTCTCCCGTCACTGCCAGGGCCGCTCGTACGCCCGGGGGTAAACGATTCAACCACAGTGTCGGCGACGAGATCCACGAACAACAATAATGTATGTAGTATAGGGCGCTAATTAGATTTATATGTTTGTTATTTTTTCTTATAAGGTTCTAATTAGTATATAAGGGTGTATTTACGTAATATTTTAGCGATTCATTCTAATAAGACTGGTTATTTGATAGTTGTAAAGTAAAAGTTTGATCTCAAGTAACTTTGTCCAAATAATTACGTAACTTGAAAAAGTGATTTTTTGTTTGTATACATAGCGATTTGATTTTAGTCTTAAAAGTTAGATATTGATTTAAAAATGTATATACAAAAGGTTTCATAAGGATAGAACTTACCAATTTAAAGTTATAACAAAAAATGTAAAGTGAAAATTGCGAATCACACATTTTTACGAGTTTTTGTTCTAGGATTTTTTTATTAAGTTATTAAATAGTTAAGATTTGTGTTTTATTTTATTAATTAGGTTCATAATTAGTTAATAAGATAAAAATTGTAAGGATTTATTAAAATAAATAAATAAAATAAGGGGTCCAAAGTTTTCGGCTAAGGGAAAATTGACGAGCAAAACAGGCCCAAATTACGCGGACCTCTGTCCGGTAAGGCAGGCCGGTATATAAGGCGAGCCATTTTTCGGTTCGAATCAGTCGCAGCTCAGCCGTTGAAGAGGCAACATCAAGAAAAGGGAAGCAAGCCGAAAACTGCGTACAAGAAAGGTTCAAGAAGAATATCTGCGTTTTATTTGCCTGCGCCGCCTCTTCAACTCCCCGTCTCTCCCGTGGTCCTTGTGGGTGATGCCCACGAACACATACGCATTCAGGGGTGCGTGGTGACGTACGTCACCAGCAAACAGTTCGTCAAAAAACGTACGTCAAACAAACGTTTGGGAGATTGTCCCAGGGTGCCTGCGGGTACTGACCATACCCCAGCCGCCCGAAACACACAGCTTTCTTAGTGGTTCGTCTGTAATGCCGCAATTCTTGGCTAAAACCGCCATTGCCCTATATAGCTGTGATGGTTTTTGTGTTCCCAGGTCCATTTCGTTCATTAGCCTTTGGAATTGCCGAATTGCCATGCGTCATGTTCATGAACGGACGCCGTCAGTTGGGACTGGTCATCTCTTAGCTGCCTCGGTTATCTTAAATTTTGGTTTGAATTGTTATTATAACAATATTATTATATAGGGGCAATTATTATATAGGGGCTTGATGGCGCTGGCCGTCACGTAAACATTGTGCTCCGCTATTATTTTCTCTTATAATTATAAAACTTAATTGTATATTTCTAACTTGATTAATAATGTAATTCTAATATTGTGAATAGCCAGTGAAAGTGTTATCTCAACTTGATTGTCGCGAATAACAAAGTTATAAGTGTTTTAAAGTGAACTAATACCTACTGTCTTGATAAAAGTGTCTCAAACATTACGAACCATACTGTGCTATTTATAGTGTCTCAAACATTACGAACCTTATTGAAATTACTGTGAACAAGCCATGGGTTTCAAGTGACTAACATAAAAACTCATAAAAAAGTGTTGGCAAAGATTACAATGTTACGTCCAAAGTCCAAACATAATTCAAGTCAATAACGAACTTTTTAACTGCTAATTATATCTAATTTCGTGAGGTAAAACTGAGTCAAAGTGGCTGTACGTAGTTCGCATCTCACCACGCGCAAGTACTTTTTGTGTTTTCAATTTGTTTTATTTTGGTGCTAGACATAAGTGCAAGTCATTAGCGCCATCTACAATAACTATGATGAACTAATCTAACGATTTGTAGCCAGCTCTATGCAATACATTAATGGTCTACCTACTAATCGAATTGCGTGCCTCGTCAATTTTATAATTTGGAGTTGTCACCTTTCTCCGCAAGATGGCATCTGTGTGCGCTGGTTGTAAACAACTTTTGGAAGATCGCCTGTTCCTAACTTGTTATAATTGTAAATATTTGTATGATTTGGAATGCGCTAATGTTCCTCAGAATCATTTTAAACAGTCCATGACCGCTATACAAAAATCCAGCTGGGTATGTCACGAATGTCGCTGTAAAAGACCGAAAGGAATAAGTTCTGCCACACCAGCGAGTCCAATGTTATCCTCGCACACAGACTATGTTGACGACTCAGCTAATGTAACAGTGAGGCGAAAAACGGCGTTAGCCACGACCATGTCAGATACTCATCGCCCAAGCGCGCACTGCCCAGTTCTAAATGAATGCAGTATTGAAACTGTTCTCATGGAGCTGCGTGCGTTCCGAGAAGAAAGTGTGGCTAGATATCATGCCCAGGAAACCTCAATTCATGGAATTGCTGATGATATAAGGGAACTGAGATGTTCTATAAACAATCTTCATAGCAAATATAACGTACTTAGGACGGACGTCGACAAGCTAATGGAAACCTCGGATGTTGCTTCTAGTACACAAGCCATGTTGCAACTGCAGTGTGAACAAAATACTAAGCGTATAGCGGACCTGGAAATGAGGGATTTTGACTGTGAGATTAAGCTCCAGAAACTGCTTGTTGATGACCCGGAAAATAACATAATTGGCAATGAAAAATCTTTGCACGCACAGGCAACTCCGTTAATTGGTTATAATCACCATACGTCCTTGGATTTGCCTGGCTCCATGGCTTCGTCTGTACAGTTACCGAACTCAGTCCCACCGTCTTCACCACCGGCATCGGCCGGCCGTAGAGTGTCGGCATCACAGATAAGCGGTGTACATCCCTCCGCAAACACTTACAACACCAGAATATTTACGACGGGAAAAGCTCAACCGCGCTCGCGCCGATCTGTCATACGTGCGACTGGTGCTGCCGATGCTGAGCTGAAAACCTTAGAGCCTGTTAAGCACATTCATGCTTGGAATTTCCATCCAGACGTAACTGTGGAGAGCATTCGTTCTTTCCTTTATAAAAAACATCCAGACATTAATACCTTCTCCATAAAAAAACCTGATCCTGAACACTCCCGACATAATTGTTTTGTACTGGGAGTCCCATTGCAACTGTTCGACTTCTATCTGTCACCTAACAATTGGCCCGCAAATACATCACTACAGGAATGGTTCACATACCGGAATGCGAAGAAAAATAATGAATCTAATGACTCAAATGAAACGTTTTTTCGTGAGGAAAACCAAAAAGCTTGATATGATTTTCTACCAGAATGTCCGGGGATTAAAGTCACGACGTTCTGAAACTAAAAATACACTACGCACCTTCCAAAGTAATTTATTAGCCTTAACAGAGACACGGCTTGATGATAGCGTGTTTGATTCAGAAGTGTTTCCGCAAGAATACGCGGTGCTGCGGTGTGACCGGGTGGGGCGTGGCGGCGGAGGCGTTCTGCTGGCCGCGCGTTCGCCCTTCTCACTAATGCGTTTGAACTGTAACTCCGAACAGTGCGACGAAATAATATGTGCAATGGTTAATAGAGGTCGTTTACGCTTCGCCTGTTGTGTTGTTTACTTAGCGCCTAACGTACCCGATACTAGATATTACTCAATTTTTAATTGTATAAGAAGGATTTTAAATAACATTAACAAACTGCCTCTAATTATACTAGGTGATTTTAACCTGTGCTCTGCTAGTGTGACCCTACGTAACGATTTTGAATTGTTTCTTTCTGAATCTAATTTAGTACAGGCAAATGTAGTTTTAAATGACCTTGGCAGAATGTTAGATTTGATTTTGGTTAACTCATGTGTGGCAGGAGTCTCAGTCTCGGCATGTTCCGGTATTGTATCGTCTGAAATGCATCACAAGCCGTTAGACATCTCTATCAATATTAATACGCCTTACACAAGTTTGAATAAAAGTAATTCCCGTTACCCACATTACTCAACCACTAGTACTACTTTAGAGCGAAACTTTCGTAAAGCAGACTTCTTAGTTCTATACTCTGAGCTGGCTAATATAGACTGGGAGCCAGTCTACTCATGTGTAGAAGTTAACGCTGCTGTTGACACCTTTTACCAATTAATTAACAGCATTGTTAGTAACACTGTCCCTCTAAAACAGACCAGGGCAATTAGAAATAATTTCCCCAAATGGTTCTCAGCTACTTCTATTAAGCTAAATAACCTTAAAAATCACTATCATAAACTGTACAAACAGAACCATAATAATCAGCTGCATTATGCATTCTTTACTTATTATAGGCGCTTAGTAAAGAAAAGCACTGAAACAGATTTTGCAACTTATACTAGTCAAATCCAGTGTAATATCAAACGTGACCCCAAAACTTTCTGGTCTTTTGTGAAAAGTAACAGGGAAAATAATGAGCAGGCTACGTTTGGAGATATGTCTTCAAAGCAAGTGGCAGAATCGTTTTCAGAGTATTTCAGTAGCGTTTTCCTACCAAACGTGCCATTATTAGATCCCGAACACGCTATCATTGCTGTGAATTCGTCGCCTGATAATATTTCTCCTCTGGTAAATCTCGATTACATCCACGAATCCGAAGTACGTGCAGCTATGGCTCGACTTCCTCCAAAATCTACCCAAGGTCCAGATGGAATACCACAATATTTAGTTAAGGATGGCTGTGATATTTTCAAACTACCCTTGCAATTTATCTTCAACCTCTCTGTTACTACACACACATATCCAACTGAGTGGAAAACATCAAAAGTACTTCCGGTGCATAAGAGCGGTTCAAAAAGTGACGTTGAAAATTATAGGCCAATAGCTGTTTTATCAATATTCGGCAAGGTATTTGAATCGGTTCTGTATAAAAAAATATATAACCAATTGCAAGGGTGGTTCGCGGAAGAACAGCACGGTTTCCTTCCAAATCGCTCAACCACGTCTAACTTACTCAACATTACTACACTTCTAGCTACAAATATGAATGACAAAAGACAGACTGATGTGGCCTATTTCGATTTTCAGAAGGCTTTTGACCGAGTCGATAATGATATTCTTTTAAGCAAATTGGCAATGGCTGGCTTCTCTGTCCCACTACTAAAATTCTTTGCGAACTATTTACACGGCCGCAAGCAATATGTTGCATATAAAGATGCCTATTCAGAGTGCTACTCTGTTACCTCTGGAATAGGGCAGGGCACTAACGTCGGACCCCTTCTTTTCCTCATAGTAGTCAATGACCTACCCACATTTGTAAAGCACTCAACAGTTTTGATGTATGCTGATGATGTCAAGGTTGCTCTTCCCATAACTAACTCGAACGATATAGCCACACTTCAACTCGACATCGACAACATTCACACCTGGAGCACTAAACACAACCTTAGCTTAAATGTAAACAAGTGCGCAATCATGACCTTCTCAAAAGCCACACATCCCGTACACAACATATATACACTTAATAATGTGCCCCTGAAGCGTGTAATGACTGTGCGCGATCTTGGAACTCATTTTGATCCGCACCTTACCTTTAACCAACATATTATACAGACCTGCAACAAATCCCGAAAAAACCTAGGTTTTGTCCTGCGGCAGGCTAAAATCTTCAATAACCGATTACCCATAACCATAATATACAATGCATACGTCCGCAGTTTGCTAGAAACCAACAGTTCAATCTGGTGCCCTCATGAAAAATCCTACACCCTGCTTATTGAACAGGTACAGAAGTGTTTTGTCCGCTACCTCTACCTCAAATTATATGGATACTACCCATATATGTACCCAACACCATTCGTGCAAGGTATGGTGGCTTATCAGAGTTTGGAAGTTAGGAGAAATTTTGCTTTAGTCAAATATGTTATCCGGCTAATTCGTGGTTCCCACTTCAATTCCCCATTACTCGTATACATTTCCTTTAGGGTTCCGTTACCCATCAATCACGCACTTCGCCCTCGCCAGCAACGTCCTCTATTTGCGATACCCAAGGCAAGTTCAGTAACCCTTAAAACCAGTCCACTGTACCTAGCCCTTTCCCTTATTGATAACATATTGCTGTATGACGAATCATTGGATGTCTTTGCGAGTACTGAGCTGAGACTCCTGACTGCCGCTAATCGTTACCTGGAGACAATTGCCACTCCCAGTACAATCTCCTTGAGTTAAATTGATTAGTTATTATTATTATTATTTATCGTGCCGTTTATGATCATCCGATTTTGTTCATTTACTGTAATTCAGTCATATTCTATGTTCTTTTATGATATGTTATGTTTCTCCTTTTGTTTATGTTTAGTACTTAAGTTATATTATTATTAACCAATAACTTATATGTCTGGTGTAAGCTGTTAGTATAGGTTGGTTATTTATAAATAAATAAATAAAAATAAATAAATAAATATTTTGCTCTAGGCCTCTTTTAACATGCAAGACTTGTTGCATTGTTCTCACATTGTACCATTAGATTCAACATGAATCCAACCATGCAACCTTAATTTGTAAAATATTACTGATTTTAAAAGAGTGTTCATGAAGTTTCTTGCTCGTTCTTCTCCATAGAAACCAACTATTTGGAACGAGCAACTAGCTTCAACTATCTGACTGACTGACTCTGACAATTCAAAAGTACCTGTAAATGGTTTAATTGAAATAAATGAGTTTGAGTTTGTGTTTGCAAGCATCACTCTGATTTGGAATATAGCTGCCCAACCTAACAACCAGATTTAACAACCAATCACAGCAGTTCATAATAATAATTATTTATTAAAATAACTTTTACAAAAGTGTACATTTAGTCAGCAGAAGGAATCCCATATAAATATAATACCTAAAAATAAAGTAAAACTAAAATATTCATATGGTATGGTATACTGGTGCAGGTTATGATGGATCGGAATCACAATGTTAGGTAGTGACCCGCCCGATCTAGGTTAATTCAAACCTGTGTATCACTTTGTATTTAAACTTAATTGGGCAGTGAAGTTTAAAGTTTAACTAATATAAAATAATCTATTAACAATAAGAAAGATTTGAGAGAGAAAAAATAGCAAGAAAAAGCATAATAGTACAAAAACTAAGCCTATGTAAATAAACAAAAAAGAAATAGTTTTATCATAATGCCAAAACTTCTAGAAGTATTTCTGTGTTTGTGTGTATAATATAATACCAGCCTTTAATTGTCCCACTGCAGGGCAAAAGCCTCTTCTTATACAATGTCTAAGTTAAATTGGAATAGCAAGAGAGCAAAACGAAATTACAGACTAAAATATCTTTAGTACAGCGGAAATTATCGCGTTGTTAACATGCGTTCGCGTTGTTATTGCTCTCGAACGTAAATCACCGCAAATCGCATACTCGTGATGGGTCAGTGGTTAAAACGCCCGCCTCTCATGCACGAGGTTGTGGGTTTGCCACCGGGTACGAGTAAGTGCCAATGTGACTTTTTCAATTTAATTTTTACTTTCTTAGTTTATTCTTTTATTATCTTTTTTTATTTAAAACTCGCAATGTTTACCTTCACAAAAATCGCGAGGAAACCAGATTTTGGTGTTGAAATATTTGTGGAAGTCCAGGGAAAGTTTAAACGGTAAGAAAAATGTAATAACAGGACAACGTCTGTCGGGTCCGCAAGTAATTAATATAAGTCAAAGTGTCAAAACACACTATGCCGAAGTTACGCGACCTAAGTTCGGCGGCTGATTTTACGTTCCAACGTATTCGGCTGATATGACACACCATAAGTGCCTTACCATAAACCTTACCCGGCAGAAATCCAGTTGCGCATCTTTGTGTGTGTATTCATTGTCTCGAGCGCTGTCGTGGCGTCGTGTCGTCGTGTCGTGTTATCTACACAGTTGGACAGACAGACGCAAAACAAAGTGATCTTATTAATGTGTGCTCACAGAATAAGTTGCCGCTGAACTTACGCCCGACCGAAGTTAGGCTGTACGCTATGACGCGACGTAGGTAATTTCGGCATAGTGTGTTGTCAGTAATTCAAATAGCATTGCAGGCGTAATTGTGCTGAACTTCGGTCGCGTAACTTCGGCATAGTGTGTACAGACAATAGACAATATAAATAATGTAATTGAGAATAATTAATAAAAAAAATAAAGCAATAGAAATATAATAATAATATAATATAATTGAGAATAATTAATATTAATGACTAAAATAAATTAATTAATATAAACATAATAACAATAGTGTAGCACCACCGAACGCCTACAGCCGCGCGCCACACAACACTGCCGTGTTGGGACGATACTCACGCACACAACGTTAGGTCGCCTCGCATATATAAGGAGCGAACGCGGCATCGAGAGGCCAGTCTGCGCTAGCGCGCCGCTGTTTCCACGCATTGGAAGAGCTCGCCTAGTCTAGACGCCCCCCATACCCTCGCGCCCCGCGGTGACGCATCCTACTTGTTTCGCGACGCACCTCGTGTCACGAACTGGCCAGGAACGTACCGTGTAGTGTTTTTTTTTATCGTACCTACATAAGCTTTGTAAGATAACATTGTCAAGTGGATTAAACTAATTGTTTATATATTGAGTCTACGTTTTAATCATACCCGCTACAATCTGGCGCTCAACGTAAAGGCCCGGAAGCAGGCTAGCCCAACATCAAGATTAAGAAGGAAAATTAAGGAGGAACCGCTAACTACCATGAATTTGTCAGCTGAGCAATTCGAGAAGTTACTGTCAGTGATTGGTAACCAACAGCGACGAGGCTCTTTCACCACTTGCAAGGTTACTTTTAATGGTGCCAGAGACACTGAATCGGTAGAATCTTTTCTCGCTGCGGCTTCAGTATTCAAGTCCGTGGAACAGATCTCCGACGAAGATGCCATTATGAGCGTCCCCTTAATTTTAAGAGAAGAGGCAGCCACCTGGTGGAATGGGATAAAAGACCAGGTGAAAACATGGACAGAGTTTGTGTCGAGAGTTCGCCACGCCTTTGCTCCTAAAAGACCTGCCTACCAGCTGTACCAGAACGTTATAAACATCAAACAAGGTGAGGATGAGTTAACGGAAGTGTTTGTGGCTAAGAAGAGGGCTCTTATTGCACAAATGCCAGAGCCACACACAGAAACTCAACAAATCGACATGATATACGGGCAATTGAGGTACAAAATAAGGGTAAAAATGGCACGCGAGACTGTCAATACTCTTGACGCCCTAGTGGAGGCAGCCAGAGGAGTGGAAGAGCTCCTGGTAGAAAAGGAAATGCCAGAAGAAGGGACAGGAAAAGGAAAAGAGACAGAAAAGGTATCCTTTAAAAAGAAGCGTTGCACGTACTGTCGATTGCCTGGACATTCAATTGAGACATGTCGGAAAAAGGAAAAGAAGGATCTCGGTTCTGGTAGTAGTACTTCTGGCACGAAACCTGCGCCTACAAACGCCGCTATAGGCACCCAAGCGCCATCACCTTCTACACCAACGTTTACATGTTATGGATGTGGTACACCAGGAGTGGTTCGATCAAAATGCACAACCTGCGCCAAGGCTGTGCCAAAGGTGGGAAAGACTGAAGTAAGTTTCTGTTCCATTAACATTCAACCAGATGTACGCCCTAGGCCGATTATTGGTATTGCTATAGGCAAAATAACCGGTAGCGCTTATGTGGATACTTGTGCAAAAACAAGCGTTGCATCATATACGCTTTACAAATGCCTACGAAGACTCGGATTTGCATTCCAGACACAACAGCTTGTGGTGAAACTGGCTGATGGTAAGAAGACGACGAGAGAGGTTTTGACCGTAGAGGCACCCGTCAGTGTCTGTTTCCGGGTTGTACAAACGACTTTTATCGTGTTCCCGGAAGCTCGAGAGTCACGCACACTATTGGGCGTCGGCTTTATTGAGGATGCTAAGATGGTACTTAACGTTCCGCAGAGGACATGGTATTTCGAAGATTACCCTGATGACATCTTCGACCTCCAAGATGAAGATGCTGAGGAGACATCAATGGCCATGGTGGAGGCTACGCCTGCTTATTTTAATCCTTGGTTACGGTCCACGCTAAAAGATGTCGAGCTACCTGAATTTATTTCTCCTATGTCGATTACTCCACGAGACGAAGGCGTACTGGAACCGGCGCTGCCACAATCCAGTGCATGCACCCCAACAACTGGCAGTCCATTATCCAGCGGAGAACCAGCACTCCCGGAAACGAGTGCCTGCACCACAAACACGATGCCATATCGCGTAGTGCCAATTAAGCTGTCCCCAAGTCCAAGGAAGCGATCCCGACCATTATTTGATGGGTATTCTCCAAGGTTCGTCGACTTTATGGTTCGTGATGCCCAAATGCAGCTACATGATGCTCCGTGTGAACTATCTCCACACTCCAAAGCGCTCTTCCCTAGCGACCATAGTAGTAGCAGCAATGATGTCGAAATTGGATCTTTGGAAGTGGAAGAAGTCTCATCCGACACGCTAGACGCCACTCAAAAGTCACAACTAATGGAAGTGCTGTGGGATTATCAAGAAATCTTCGATGATGGTGGAGAACCGACTACCCTCGCTGAACACTGCATCGACACGGGTGAGCATAACCCCGTCTCTGTACCTCCATACCGCCTCTCACCGCCACGCATGGTTCTGTTAAAGAATGAGGTAAAGAAGATGTTGGACAGTGGAGTAATTGAAGCATGCTCATCACCCTGGTCCGCACCCGTTGTAATGGTACCAAAGAAAGACGGTACAGTACGAGTTTGCATTGATTACCGTAGACTTAATGCCATAACGGTCCCCGACAAGTATCCTATCCCACGTATTGATGATCTGCTCCATGCTGCTAAGCCAACGCCTTTCATGTCGACCCTGGATCTACGCGCTGGCTACTGGCAAGTGAAAGTAAAGCTTGAGGATCAGGACAAGACGGCATTCATTACTCCGTTCGGTATGTACCGTTTTAAGAGGATGCCATTTGGACTTCGCAATGCACCCTCTACATTCCAGCGTCTGATAGACAGGATTCGAGTTAGCCTGGAGAATGTAAAGATGCTGGCGTACCTAGACGATTTAATAATTTTTTCGGCTACCTATCAAGCACATCTGTCGGATTTGGGTAAGGTACTAAGTAAGCTGAAAGAAAGCAACCTTCATGTAAATTTTAGTAAGTGCCGATTTTGTTGCTCAACAATTAAGTATTTAGGGCACATTATTACTCCAGAGGGTCTGAAGGCTGATCCCGAGAAGGTAGCAGCAATACTAGTCTATCCAGCACCCAAGAATTTGAAGCATCTGATGACATTCCTGCAAACGTGTTCCTGGTACAGGCGATTCATACCTAACTTTGCCGGAATCAGTGACCCACTCTCCCGTTTAACTAAGAAAAACGTGGTATGGACATGGTCAGCGGAACACGAGCAGGCTTATCAAGAGCTCAAAATACGTCTTACATCCACCCCTGTGTTACGACAAGCCGACGAGACGAGGGGTTATATTATCAAAAGTGACGCAAGCAACTATGCACTTGGAGCAGTTCTAGTGCAGGGGGAGGGAGAGGACGAGCATCCCGTCGAATATGCCAGTAGGCTGATGACCCCTGCAGAACGCAATTATTCCACAACCGAGAGAGAGGCTCTCGCAGTAGTTTGGGCTATTAAAAAATTCCGTGGATACATTGAAGGCCTCCCAGTGACAGTGGTTACGGATCATCAAGCCCTGAAGTGGTTGATGTCGTTACGGTCTCCAACTGGTCGATTAGCTAGATGGGCTTTGCAGATACAGGCATATGACATTACCATCAAGTATGCACCCGGCAGGACGAATGTGGTTGCAGACACGCTATCTAGACCTATTTGCGATGAGAGCAACGAAAACACCTGTGGAGTGTGTAGCGTGGCTGTGGAAATGCCGCAGAGACCGTCATCTGAAATTAGGGCAGAACAGCTGAAGGATGAAAACATCACCAGCATCGTGACTGCTTTAGAAGATGCAGATCGTAAAGATAATGCCGTATACTGGAGCAATAAAGGGTACGTAATGAACAACGGGTTGTTGTACAGATATCACCCGTCGGATGACTCAGACGAGGCTCAACTCGTAGTTCCTCAACATGAGTGGGCGAACATTCTTTCAGTATACCATGATGACCCTTTAGCGGGGCATTACGGCTCTGATAAGACATATCAACGCATCTCGAAGCGATACCATTGGAAAGGTATGAGAAAATATATCGAAGCATATGTTAAGAACTGTATTGCATGCCAGAGATTCAAGCCGTCCAACCTGAAACCAGCCGGTTTGCTCCAAACCACGCCCGTCAACCAACGTTTCGAAACCCTCGCCTTTGACTTGTTTGGACCTCTGCCGTTAACAACTAGCGGCAAGACATGGATATTGATAGCTGAAGATATTGCTACTGGTTGGATAGAATTATTTGCTTTGGAAACTGCCAGCGCTGAAAATTGCGCGACAGTCTTGATGAACGAGATATTCCTTCGATACGGTGTGCCCAGACGCCTGATAAGTGACAATGGACCACAATTTGTGAGTGCTGTGATGCAGCAATTAACCTATTGTCTGCGAATTAAGCACACATTCACACCAGTGTATCACCCAGCAGCAAACCCGGTGGAAAGGAAGAACAGAGACTTACAGACTCAACTGGCCATTTTAGTAGGAGATGAACATGGAAGTTGGAGTGATAGGTTACCCAGCATACGGTTTGCAATGAATACCGCAACTTGCCTCACTACAGGACATACGCCAGCGTATTTGACATTTGCACGAGAACTGCGTACTCCGGATGACAATACTCATGATTTTCGTCAAATTTTACTGTCTGAAAACTTCGTGCCTGAAATAACGCCGAAGTTACTACTTCTCGCCAATACGCTGAACAAGGCTAGAGATGTCAGAGAAAATCTAGAAGAACGCAGAAAGAAGATGGTAGACCAAGGACGTAGAGAAGATCCCGGTTACTCTCCCGGTGACCTAGTATTAGCAACTACCCATCCAATCAGTAACGCTGCTCGAGGAATAAGTGCCAAATTCTGTCCTCGCAGAGATGGTCCTTACCTAATCCTAGCACGCCATGGTGCTTCATCTTATCTGATTTCAGATCCTACTACTCCAGATAAACCCTTGGGAGTGTATCATACATCCGCCTTGACTCCGTTCCAAGGCCATGCATCCAGAGGGGGAGCCTGTAGCACCACCGAACGCCTACAGCCGCGCGCCACACAACACTGCCGTGTTGGGACGATACTCACGCACACAACGTTAGGTCGCCTCGCATATACCGGCTGACTTTTTTTACCGTCTGGACAACAATATGGTGTGTTCTGTAAGTAGAATAGAACTCATACAGGCTAATATTTATTTGGTACCATAGATTTAAAAAATGTTCCGATTATCCTTAAAATACATGAAAAATAATACATCCTACGACGCACGCGTAAAACTAATAATAGTCAAAATATGAGATAGTAAACGGCGTAGGCTTCAATCACTTATGAATGGAGCATGATGGTAGGTGTGAGCGAGACGCTAGCATAAAATTCCCTAGCTGCGACTGCGAGGACGATATCGCGCTTGATCCCTACACTACACTCTCGAGCACACATTTGCGCGTGTACCTACACGTCACATTGGTGTGGTAGGCAAGTAATTAGATACACTTCTGAGTGTCCGTGTCACGAAACCGTTAACCAATAAATTACGTCTCGCTCGCAAGATCGGTAAGGCCTTTGATAGCAATGTAAACAAACCTGTAGATGATACATTCTTAAAATAATCACAATAACAAACACGTTTATCTGTTTTTCGAAGATTTAAACTTGATGTGTAGGTAATGAATACCTAATAAACTTAAAATAATAACGCATAGAAACCTAGTAGGTACGAGCACCAAACGTGAAGCTACCTAGATATGTACTCAAACTCATATTCATCTTCCATAATAATTCTTTATTCAAGAAATTAGGTAGGTACCATTGAAATAAAAACATCCCCAATTCGATTTCTTGAAGCAGTTAATATTCCAGCATTATAAGATTTTAAATATTATTCTAATGCTGGCACTTCACATGGCGTATTTGTGCAAATATTCGCCTTATTTTGATAATACATAATAGACTTTATTTCAATAACCATACGGTAAATTTTGTATTGACTAAAAAGGAGAATAATTTGTACAAATACGCCATGTGCAGTGGCAGCTTATGAATAGTAATTTATTATTTTCATCTAAAACTATTGATGCAGATGCGTAGTTAGTGGACTGAGCGAATTGCATAAAAATACGGAAAGAATAGACAACTCGTTTGGTGAAGAAATGTAGCGATTGGCTGTTGCGTGGAGTGCCGCGGGTTTGATTCCCGCGCTGAATGATTTTCGAATAGATAGGTAGGTAGTTGTTTCTGTAGGTAGGTTTGATTGTTTGTGTAGCCTGTATGTAGGTACTCGTAAGTGAGATTTTGTTATTGTAAACGTCGACCGAAACCTAACGTGTGCGGTGCTCTTCCGTTTGGAATATTTTATTTTGTTTTAAAGATCTAACAAAGACCTTACTTATAATACGCTTACTTAATACCTACCTAATCGCAATTTGGGGGGGGGGGGGGGGGGTAAAAGTTCATTGACCATTAAAGTACCTTCACTTCAGCCGAAAGACGTCCACTGCTGGACATAGGCCTCCCCCAAGAAATGGGAGGTTTTTTTAAAGTACCTTACTTTTGTGATTTTGAATAAATAAATAAAAGTTTATTGACGATGATTGCCCGACACCAAGGTAGACGATGTAGTAGACACTCTCGAGCGTGTGCGTAGGGTACATTTTAGCGCGTACGAACGCCTGTAATATTTTTGTAGGTAAGTACCTAATTCTAACGTCAGGTAATCTTTTCTATGGAGTGAAGTGTCTGTTCCAAAGGAACTAGGTATTACTTAATCTGTGCTCATACCTACACCACAGATTATTTTCCTATTGTCCCTACAGAATTGTAAAGTTGTACCGCTGTCGTCAACACCATAGCGATAAGAATACCTACGTTCCCATGGCATTTCATAGTTGGTTAGTAAGTACCTACTGCACTTGAGTAGCGCTGACAGACAGGTTAAAAGCGTCAACTGCGTTAACCCAACTAGTGTGTAGAATTATGTACCTACTTTTATTTTAAATAAATCTTCTTTAAATAAATCAAATCTTTGTAAAACTGGAAACAGCGGGATGCCGCTGGATGAACGCGGCGCGGCCGCGCGGGACCTACGCAGGTGGAGGTCTTTAGGGCAAACCTATGCCCAACAGTGGGCGTTTAAAGGTTGATATGATGATGATGATTGTAAAACTTGGCATTACTTAGGTAGGTACTTGTATTTGGATAGGTAGGTACTTACTTACATGTAAAATATTAACTGTTGCCGTAACAATTAATAAATAATGATTCATAGGTACATACAAGGTGGTTCTATGCAAATCGGATTTAACTTATTTACAAATAATTATACTGGATAATTACAAAATTTTGATTAGGTAGGTACCTATTTAAAAAAAGGTAGGTGAGGACTTACTTACCGACCTTATTAGCGATATCGCAATAATTGTTCGAAGTGTCCACCGTTTCTTTCTAAACACAAACTGGCACGTTTTTGTAAATTGTTATTAAGACTTCTGAGCGTGTTTCTGTCACTTTTTAGAACATTAAAAGCGTCTATTATTCGCTGTTTTAATTCATCTACATTACGAGCTTCTTCGGTGTACACTAAGCGTTTTAGTTCGGCCCACAAATAAAAGTCCAATGGAGTTAGGTCTGGTGATCTCGCCGGCCAGTTCACAGGTCCACCGCGACCTATCCACTTATCACCGAATTGGCTATCTAAGTACGCGCGCACAGATCGCTCGTAGTGAGCTGGACACCCGTCGTGCTGGAAGTACATGTCCTGCAGATAGCGCAGAGGAACGTCTTCCAACATTGTGTCGATAACTGACTGTATCATTTGACGATACGTTATCCCTATTAACCGACCTTCGATCCAAACTGGGCCAATTATGCGATCGTGTATTATCGCCGCCCAAACATTCACACTGAATCGCACTTGATGAGCATGTTCTTTTATCTTATGTGGGTTTTGAAAACTCCACCAGTGCTCATTATGTACGTTGTAAATACCAACGCGGGTGAATATGGACTCGTCGCTCCAAAGTATGTTCGCCTGCGGGTGGTTCTGTAGCCAGCGACAGAACTCAATACGAGGTCCAGGGTCCGGAGCATGCAAAGCTTGCACACGTGAGAAGTGATATGGATGCATGTCCATTGAATGGAGTAGCTTCCATACCACATATTGGCTAACGCCAAATCGACGAGCTGCTTGCCGGGTGCTCCTCCTCGGGTGTCGCTGGAAATAATCAAGGATGGCGTCTTCAACGTGTATGGACAGAGGTGGGCGGCCTCGGCCTCTGGCATGATCTGGAAGCTCGAACTGGCCATGGTCGCGTAAGCGCTGATAAGTGCGGAGTATCAAATCCGTGCTGGGAATCCGGGGAGCAGGGATACCGTTCCGTCTGAGGGATTGTAGGTGATCCTCGTCGGCGTACATTTGCCTCGCACTATTTAAATTTTCACCAGACAAGATGTAAAACCTCATCATGTCAAGGTACTCTACGTAAGAGTATTCGTACGGCATTATGAAAACAATCACTGGGCGGCTGATGCACACGCGAAAACGTAAAACACAGCGATCGATCGACGTCACGCTATGACTAATCGCAGATGACTGGCTGGCTGGAGGGAGGGAGCTCGCGGGACGTGATACTCGGGATCTAAGGGCGCGTGTGTGTGGGGATGCGCGTGTGTGTGGGGATGCGCGTGCGGTGACACGTGACAGGTACACAAGTGTGCGCCTGCGAAAGGATATGATAGAATGAAATAGGAAGAAGTTCCGTTATCTATCGGCCGGCTTCAATCAAAGGATTGAATGCCGCTACGAATTCATTGATAATTTCCGCGCGTCGAGCTACGGTGACTGTAAGTAGATTTTTTACGTTATTTGTCGATTTATTTGTTAAATTTTTTTTATTTTTTATTTTTTGGTTTTATTATGAAAAGTTTACTTCTAATATGGGATAGGATTTAATGACAAGTAAATATAATTTTTAAGTTTCGAAAAAAAAAAAAATAGATTTCTGTGCCATAGGCTTCTACTCCATTCACCTATTCTACCCTGTTTTTGTCCAGACGGTAAAAAAAGTCAGCCGGTATAAGGAGCGAACGCGGCATCGAGAGGCCAGTCTGCGCTAGCGCGCCGCTGTTTCCACGCATTGGAAGAGCTCGCCTAGTCTAGACGCCCCCCATACCCTCGCGCCCCGCGGTGACGCATCCTACTTGTTTCGCGACGCACCTCGTGTCACGAACTGGCCAGGAACGTACCGTGTAGTGTTTTTTTTTATCGTACCTACATAAGCTTTGTAAGATAACATTGTCAAGTGGATTAAACTAATTGTTTATATATTGAGTCTACGTTTTAATCATACCCGCTACAATAGTATAATTGAGAATAATTAATAATAATGAATAAAATAAATAAAGCAATACAAATATAATAATAATATAATATAATCGAGAATAATTCATAATAATTAATAAAATAAATAAACCAATATAAATATAATAATAATAATATAATTGAGAATAAATAATAATAATAAATAAATTAATATAATAATATTAATAGATATAATTGACTGGCGAGTCCTGGCGACGCCCTTGACTTATGGAAAAGCAATAAAGATATTGAGTATTGAGCATTGAGTATTGATCGGAACGGATACATGTTGGAAAGTAGGGGCCAGATGGAAAGGCCTCTTCTTCGCAGAGAAAAGACAAGCCTGGGTCTTAGCTGCATTGAACCTGACCTGATTGGCATCGCCCCAATCGGAGACTGCCTTGAGGGACAAGTTCAAGCGCTCGACCATGGATTCTCTGGAAGACTGGATTTCAGCCGCACTGGCACGTGCGCTGGATGTGTAACTCTCTACAACCGTGCTGTCATCTGCGTACCCAAAGGTACCGGGTTTGAGCAGATCGTTGATATGCAGCAAAAAAAGGGTTGCACAGAGTACTGAACCCTGAGGAACCCCGGCATTTATTGCCATTTGATCTGACTATGCATGTTGGCGATCGCAGTAGGTGTTATGGCACTCAGAAGGACGCTGCTGCCCATCCTCTGGTCAATCTTCCTTTGTCGCCTTCCACGACACCCACGGGTAGAAATGGAGTGGTGCTATTCACGACCGGCACCACACGGCGAAAATAGGATACGTTTAGATAAATAATATGTTACCATTTATTGTTAAAATAACAGTTTTATAACTACCAATTGTCTTTAACTACTGTTGTGTATGTGTGCATAAGAGGGTTGCGCCCCGCTAATCCCCGCCAAGCGGTATAGATCATTAGTTGTAATAAACCAGGGTGTAATTGACTAGCGAGTTTGATTGTCGCGCATCCTCCTTCACTTCCGTATCTAACACGTGGCGACGAGCGAACTCATTTTTTCGGTAAAAAATGTCTACGGGAACGACTTATGGTGTTCTATCCACTTTTGATCATCAATCACAAGAGTGGAACAGTTTCAAGCTGCGATTAAAACAGTGGTTTATCGCTAACGACATAACCTCAGAAACGGACAAAGCAACGGTAAAACGGAGGGCGATATTACTAACGTCATTATGTGAATCGACGTTCAAACTTGCAAGTGACCTGGCGTTACCGAACAAGGTGGATGAATTGGGTTACGAGGCGATAGTGAAACTTCTCGACGACCACTTCACACCAAAAAGGATCGGGTTTGCAGAGAAATCCATTTTCTATACGGCAACCCAACGACCAGGGGAAACTCACACTCAATGGGCGGCCAAGATAAGGGGATTGGCGACTCACTGTGCATTCAAGAATTTGGAGGAGGCCTTGCTAGATAAATTTATTATGGGCATGGCGGCAGCACACGAAATGGACAAACTCATCGCGCAGGACCATCGCGAGTTGACCCTCGCGAAGGCCATCGACTTGGCAAAGAGCGTGCGCTGCGCACGCCAGGCCTCGTCGCTGGCAGCGCCAGGCACGGCGCCCGGTGCAGCGGGCCCGGACAGCGTCTACAACATCTCCAAGAAGGAAAAGTGCAGTGTGTGTGGTTATACAAATCACAAGTCTAATCAGTGTCGCTTCAAAAACTACAAGTGCAAAAAGTGCGGAAATAAAGGTCATTTGCGTAAAATGTGTCCTAACGAGGGCAAAGTGAAATACGTGGATGAAGGTACTGTGGACGACGGAGGCGACGACGGTGAGTGTTTTTATAATATTAGGTGCGTAAAAGGGAAACCTATGACGGAGCGTGTGATGGTCAGTGGTCTAGCTTTAGAGTTCGAAATCGATAGTGGTTCGGCAGTAAGTGTAATATCAGAAAATACCTACAATTCGCATTTTAAACGATTACCGTTGTCAGTCACTAACAAAAAGTTATTCAGTTATACGGGGGAAATAATCGAAACGACCGGAGTTGTTTTAGTACCAATATCGTATCTCGGACGAACTCATACTCTGAATATTTACATGGTACGCGCAGGTGGACCGCCGTTACTAGGGCGCGATTTCATTCGCGAATTCGATTTGGAGCTGGCGCCGGCGACGGCGCTGGTACACGCGGTGTTCGATAAAACACTAGCGGGATGCGAGTCAACCACTAATATGGATAAACAACTCACTAACATGTTCCCTAAAGTATTCTCAGGAAATCTCGGTTCATTTAACAAGTATGAAATTGAATTACATTTAAAATCCAATGCCATGCCGATATTTTTCAAAGCAAGACCAGTGCCATATGCGTTAAAAGAAAAAATAGACAAAGAGCTCGATCGATTATTATCGCTAGGCATTTTAAAGCCCGTTTTGAAAAAGAACGGTAGCATCAGACTATGCGCGGATTACTCAGTTACAATAAATAAACAGCTAATAATCGACCAGTATCCGTTGCCGACGGTAAACGATTTATTAGCCAAATTACACGGCGGCGTACAATTCAGTAAAATAGATTTATCTATGGCGTACAATCAATTTCATTTAAAGGAAAAATCACAGAGGTTAACTTGCATCAATACTCACCGCGGACTTTTCAACTTTACCCGCTTGGTCTTTGGATTATCCAGTGCACCCGCCATTTTCCAACGTGCGATGGAATGCTTACTCTCGGGAATTGACGGGATCATCTTTTTATTAGATGACATCCTTATAACAGGTGCAAATAAAGACCAACACATGCAGCGACTAATTACGGTCTTACAACGGTTAAATGATGCAGAATTAACTGTGCAGATGAGTAAATGTGAATTCTTTAAAGATAAGATTTCGTATCTAGGTCACGTCATAGATAAAAATGGGATTAGAAAGTCGCCCGATAAGGTCAAGGCCATAGTACAGGCATCCAAGCCGACAAATGTCACACAGTTACAGTCGTTCCTGGGCCTAACAAATTATTATAGGAACTTCGTGCCGGACGCGTCATCCGTGTTATGCCCATATAATTTAATAAATAAAAATAAAAAGTGGGACATTTTAGCATCCGATAAGACATTAGCTCATTTCGACCCGAGCGCAAAGTTATTAACAGTAGACGCATCGCCGCTCGGGACGGTCGGGGCCTATTCAACAGGGTGGGACATGTACCCACCGTGTGGGATAGACTTGGACCGCCGGGCACTTCTTCTCATGCAACCGAGCGGGATGGCGGGTTGCGGATAGCCTAGCACGGGATGTGGGACCGATCTCCGGACTGACGAGGTCGATCACACCTCCGGTGTGCCTAGTGTGGCCCCGGACAAGAGAAGTTCCCGAACGCCAAATCCAAGGCCTAGGGTAACCCAACCCCCCTTTCCAGTGATCCTATATCCAATTGAGGGGTTGAGTTGGTGGAGGTGTCGGCTGGTGAGTGGCTCTGGGTGAGTGGTGGTCGTTTGAGGGCAGCGGATGATCGAGCGAACTTGCGGTCGGGGCTCGCAATCTCTTGGTATAATCATGCCCTGAGATTGTGGGCTTCACCTGCTATGTTCGCTTGATCCTGTTTTGTTTGTTTGCTGCTTCTCGGACGCCCATCGCTCGCTCGGAGCTTATCTCGCTGGTTGGCGCTTTTGCCCACTCAACCTTTCAATCAACCCAATTCCCTCCTTCCCTTTCCCCATTTTTCCCTTCGGTCCATGAGGAGGGGTAACCTCACTTCCAAAAAAGCCCACCACAAAACCCAACAACAATGTCGCAGAAAGAGGAAAATTTTCCCCAGGTGGGTCCCGGCAATGCCGGGGAATCCCACACCGATCCGTCGGTCTGCCCCTTTCGTAATCTGGGGGGGGGCCCAAATCTGCTTTTGAATGCCGCGCCTTCCGCGCGGCAGGCTGCTTTAGCGCCCACAATACTGGCTGCGTCTTACGCGCCACCTGGCACAACTACGGCTGCGATTACCGCGCCTACGGACACACAAACGGCTGCGACTCCCGCGCCTACTACCCTGAAGTATACTGCACCTTCCACGACGGCCTGGCAACAGAGCATCGTCAGGAACAGTATTACCAACAACCCTGACAACGACACTGAGAATGCACGACTCTCTAGCCTCGAAGGCGAACTCCGCGCGCTGGCATTACAGCGCGAGAAGATCGAGTCGAGGCTTAGGGACATTAACACTGAACACGGGACGGGAAAGGAAGCTGGATCTGGTGGCTCTGACTTCACCTCTGTGGACGAAGTACGCTTGCTCAAAGGGAAGCGCGGAAAAATCCGGAGCAGAGAGAAGAATCTCAGCAACCGTTTGCGCAAAATCCGCGAAGGCAATAGCCAGCGCGTCGCGAAAACGGTTGTCGGGAAGGGAGTACGCGACCAGACGCAAGTACGCGAAGGGGACACCCAGCGCGAAAAGCGACCGGACGCGGAAACACATGGGCAGGGACCAGTACGCGAAGGGGAAACCCAGCGCGAAACGTCACTGTCCATGCCAGGGCCATGCGGGGACAGTAACCGGAACCGTACTGACACAACTCAACACCAACAACACACAAAAAAACGAGGCAAGCGAGCTGGATCTTTGCACAAGGCGCCCGCGGCACAGCACATCTCGTCGTGCCCCTCAGAACCGCAACCCGGACCAAGTGGCCAGGGTGCGGCAAAGAGGGAACGACCGGATGACACGGCTTCACCGAGCACGCTCCAGGGAGATGCCAAGCGTGTAAAGGTCCAGACCGCTCAAGGGGGACAAAGAACCTACGCACGGGCCACTCAGGACATTCCTGCGCGGCTCGCCGTAGCGATTTGCCTCTCGCCTCCAACCCGGGACATGAACACCGACGAGGTTGAGCACATAAAGCTCAGCCTCGAAGACCTCGTCATGGACGCTGACCCCTCAAAACCACTGCCGGCCTTCCGAGGTTACCCACGGATAGCGGACGGCACCGTCCAGATGTGGTGCGAGGACGAAAATGCCCTGACCTGGCTAACCCAGAACGTGCCCAAAATAAAACTGCCCAACACGGACGCCACTCTGACAGTTATGAAGCAGTCCGAGGTGCCGACCCGTGCCCGCGCTGCGCTCTTTGTACCCAGGTACAACGGAGACATAGCGCGGCTCCAGAGTGTTCTGAGCCGTCAGAACACGTGGTACAATATTGGAAGATGGACGCTCTACAGGGCGACATCGGTCGGTGGTGATAACCATGGGACCTACCTGACCCTGGGTATCCCACCGGACGAAGTCAAAAAGGTCTTGGGGCGGGAGCGACGTGTATCGTACCTACTAGGTTCAATATACGTCCGCTTCTACCCCAACACCCAACCCTCAACCCAGACTACGACCCCAAGCACGGCACCGACGACAGAAACACCGACGAAGCACGAGGTGACAATGGAGGAACTGGAGGACGAGATGGCCAGAGCGGCGATGGCTGACACGAAGGCAGTGAGTGCGCCACCCACATCACCTGGGTGGACGGAGCAACTGCTCGCCTCGTCGCCCGGCGACGGCCGGCATGGGTTGGAGGACGGGGGGGAACTTTCCGATGGATCGGACTCCTCCTAACTCCACCCCATTGCCGTTGTCGACCACGTCCAGTTCCTTCAAAATCATCCAAACCAACCTCCAGCATAGCCAGACTGCCACGGCTTGCTTGCGCAGGGCGCTGGAGGTACAGCCCCGAACCATCGCACTGATCCAAGAGCCGTGGATCAGAAACAATAGAATATGCGGCCTCAGTAACATCGGAGGTAAGCTAATTCTTGACACACAGAGCACAGACAAGCCACGAACCTGTGCCTATATACCTAGAGATGTACCTACCACAACACTCACGCAATTCTGTTCCAGAGATCTAACAGCCGTCAGGCTCAACACTGATAACGAAGCACCCGACATAGTCTTAGCGTCGGTATACATGCCAGGCGAACACGAAGACTGCCCACCTAAAGAGATGACCGACCTGGTGAAGCACTGTGAAGATGCCAACCTGAGCCTGGTCATTTGCACGGACTCAAACGCTCATCACCCACTTTGGGGCTGCAACAAAGCCAACTCCAGGGGCGAGGTATTATGCACGTATCTTTTCTCCACTAACCTTAACATTATAAACCATGGCTCAGAACCCACTTGGGTCACAGCCCGCGGACAAACAATTATTGACTTAACCCTTGCCTCAGAAAGCGCGGCAAATCTTATCTCAAACTGGCATGTATCTAACGAACCCTCCTGTTCTGATCACAGAAGGATTCGTTTCTCACTATTAGCTAACACAAAAAAACCCGAACCAAGGCGCAACCCGCGCCGAACCAATGTACCTGGCTACAAACGACTCCTGGCCTCCTTACTAGCCAGGGATCAAACACCTTTAAACATAAAGAATCCCAAACAACTTGAGGACACCGTAACAAAGCTCTCAGAATATATTATTGAAGCCTACCACACCTGCTGCAAACTAAAAGATCCGAACGCCAAGGGTAAGGGAAACTCTTGGTGGAATGCGGAACTAGGTAAGCTCAGGCTAGCGGTACGCAAACAATTCAACAAAGCCAAAAATTCCAGACTATCCGAAGACTGGGAGCTATACAAAGAAACCCAATACACATTCAAAAAACAAATCAGAGCTGCCAGCAGAGCAGCCTGGAGAAAATTCTGCGAAAATATTGAATCACACAACGAGGCCGCGCGGGTGAGAAAAATCCTAGCCACCGACCAAAATCGCACCCTCGGGTCGCTGAAAAACCCAGATAACACATACACGAAAACAGGACTTGAAACAAGTAAAGTTCTACTAGAAACTCACTTCCCGGACTGCAGCCTCTCCGAGGACAGGACATGGACAAGTGAGCCAACACATACGCCAAACAACCAGGACTGGTATAGAGCCAGTACCATAGTAACAGAAGACCGAATAAGGTGGGCAATTAAAACCTTCAAACCATATAAATCGGCAGGCCTAGACGAAATCTTCCCAGCGCTACTGCAATGGGGAGTTGATCTCCTCACATCGTGGCTGGTCTTAATCTATCGTGCCTGCCTAGCACACAATTACGTACCACTTGCATGGCGAGAGGTGAAAGTTATTTTCATCCCTAAACCAGGCAAAAAGGACTACACACAGCCCAAAGCGTACAGGCCAATAAGCCTGACATCATTCCTACTGAAAACCCTTGAGAGGCTCTGTGACCGACACATCCGGGACGGACCTCTCCGGGGGCTGCCACTACACAAGCAACAACACGCCTACTCCACAGGGAAATCAACGGAATCAGCACTGCACAGTGTGATCTCCAAGATCGAATGTGCGGTAGACCACAAATGTTCCTCACTAGCGGCTTTTATTGACATAGAAGGCGCTTTTGACAAAACCATATTCCACAGCATCAACGCAGCTCTCGAGGAACACGGTGTGGACTCGACCCTGCGAGGATGGATCACGAACATGCTCAGACTAAGAGCCGTACAAGTCACGGTGAATGATACCACAAGAGCCATTGTGGCGAAGGGATGCCCGCAAGGAGGCGTGCTCTCACCACTCTTATGGAATCTCGTAGTAGATAGCCTCATAAGGCGCCTAAATGACAGGGGATATTTCACAGTGGGTTATGCTGATGATATAACCATTATAATAAACGGCACACATGAAAACACACTATGTAACCTTATGCGCCAAGCCTTGAAGATAGTAGAGGACTGGTGCAAGGAGTACAAATTAGCAGTAAACCCTACTAAAACCGAACTTGTCCTTTTCACAAAGAAAAGGAAGTTAGCAACCCTACAGTTACCACACTTCTTTGGAACCACGTTAAGCCTATCGACTGAATCCAAATACCTGGGCATATATTTGGACAAACAGCTGACCTGGGCAAGACACACTGACTACATCACCACAAAAGCCAGCATAGCCCTATGGCAATGCAAAAGACTGCTTGGCAGGAATTGGGGCATAAGCCCCAAAATCACCTACTGGCTATACACCACAGTCATCAGACCAATTGTCACATACGGCTCTCTAGTTTGGTGGCCCAGGACCAATCTGAGCACAGCCCAGAAGGAGCTCGAGAAACTACAAAGATTAGCCTGTGTGGCGATCACCGGCAGTATGAGAACGTCACCCACTGCCGCCCTACAGGCGATGCTGGGACTGCCACCCCTAAATCTCGTCGTGAGAGAGGAAGCGACCCTAGCGGCTTTTAGGCTCGATATATCCGGCACCCTAAGCAAAGACTCCCGAATCAAACACACACGGATAAAAGAGGAAGCAATTAAACGACAGCCTATGATGGCATCACCCAACGACAGAACCCTGAAAACACACTGTTTCCAGAAACACTACAACATAGAGCTCACAGCGGAGCTATGTGACTACTCAGGCCCAAATGAGCTAAGGATCTATACCGATGGATCAAAAACCGACCTCGGTACCGGAGTCGGGGTTTTCTCTGAAGACCTAAACATTAAAATATCTAGGCCCTTAGGAATGCTAAACACTGTCTACCAAGCAGAATGTGTAGGCATCATCCAGGCAGCACACGCCATTGAGGCCAGGGAAGTCACGGATACGCATATCCGTATACTCTCCGACAGTGCCTCAGTCCTTCAATCCTTAGAGAGAAACCAGATCACGTCGATACTAATACTAGTATGTCATAATGCACTGGAACGCATTACAGCACCAAATCGCAATACAGTGACACTACAATGGATCAAGGGACACAGTGGTTCACTAGGTAACGATGCGGCCGACGAACTCGCCAGAAGGGGTTCCAGCACAAAAGCCTTCGGACCCGAACCCATTGTGCCCATTCCGTTCAATCAGTTGAGAAGTTGGTTAAGAGATTACACACAAATACAAGCGGAGAAATGGTGGACCTCGACACCAGGGTGCAGGCAGTCCAAGGAGGCTATGCCATCCCTGGATACGAAGTTGACCAAGCGCCTTCTGCACCTGGACAGAGATAGCCTGCGACTGGTGGCGGGGACCATCACCGGACACTGCTCACTGAATAAGCACTTTCACACACTAGGTATCACTGATAGTCCTCTGTGCAGGGCCTGCATGGAGGCGGAAGAAACGGTGGCGCATGTACTGCTTGAGTGCACTGGCGTCACCCAGATCCGCAGGGAGACTCTTGGAACGCCAAACTCCCTTGCGGACGCACTGAGAAGTCTGGGAAGATTGATCTGCTTCTGGAGGGAGGTGGGCTGGTTGGAATAATCGGCCGCTATGGCTCACGTACAATGGTCCATTTTAAGGACTAAGTGCGGAAACCGAACCCCCCTAACATAGAACATAGAACATAGACGCATCGCCGACAGGTTTAGGAGCGGTATTATCTCAAATAGGCGAGGAAGGGTTAGAAAGGCCAATATCATTTGCTTCCCGGACGCTGTCGTGCGCGGAAAAAAATTATGCACAAATTCAAAAGGAGGCAACGGCGATCATTTTTGGGGTAAGGCGATTCCACCAATACCTATATGGTCGATCACAACCATTTGTGCTTCGTACGGATCATAAACCCCTGTTAGCTATATATTCGGGCCCCATAAAGGTATCCCCGAAGTATCCGCTAACCGCCTGCAAAGATATGCTATATTTTTAGCGGCATATAATTACACCATTGAGTACATCGGTAGTAAGCAAAACAGCGCGGACTATTTATCACGAGCGTGCGGGGACACGAACGTAACGGAGGCACCGGACGAGATCGCGGAGTGTGACCGCGCGGCGTATATCAACTTTGTAGTTGATGGAGACCTACCGGTGACACTAAGCGACCTGCGTCGCGAGACGGAGCTCGACGCGCATCTAACTATTATTAAGCGTTATGTTTTAAACGGATGGCCTAGGAAGGTTAGTGACGACATAAGTTTAAAACCATTTTTCAATTGTCGGGCACAGCTATCATACGAAAGTGGTATCTTAATGCGAGGGCATAAAGTCGTTATTCCTTCGTCCTTAAAAGAATACGTTTGTAGGGAACTGCATAGTCATTTTGGGGTGGTGAAGATGAAGGCGGAAGCTCGTAAGCGCCTGTGGTTCCCCGGCATAGACGCAGCGCTGGAGCGCGTAGCGGGCGCCTGCGGCGTGTGCTGTGCGCTGCGCCCCGCACCGCCGCACTCCCTTCTCGCGCCTTGGCCGTTGCCGCCACACCCGTTTCACAGGATACATATAGATTTTTTAGGCCCGTTTCACGATTATATGTTTTTAATTATTGTGGATGCATATAGTAAATGGGTAGAATGTTATGATATGTCCTCTACTTATAATTCAAAGGCGGTTATAGGTAAATTATATGATTTCATGTCACGATTCGGAGTTCCACACACGTTGGTGAGTGACAACGGTACATCTTTTACATCTTTTGAATTTAAGAGTTTTTGTAAAATCAACGGTATTCGCCATGTTCATTCTCCTGTTTACCACCCGGCTAGCAACGGGCAAGCCGAGAGTTTTGTAAAAATTGTAAAAAAAAGGGGCTTAAAACGGTAATTTTAGAGGGATGTAATAAAAAAACTATTCATGGGAAAATAGCAAAATTTTTATTCGACTACAGGAACTCTAAAAATAGTACCACTGATAAGTCACCTGCGGAAATAATATTTGGTCGCACATTACGCTCACGGCTAGATTTGTTCAACCCAACTACGCCGTCACCATCGTCCACAGAACTAACTTAAACCGTCGAACGTAACCAGTCCTTACAGGCTAAAAACTACAGAGGTACACACAGAACAGACTTTAAAGAAAACGAAAAGGTGTGGATCACTAAAAATGAGAACAATAAAAAATACAGCTGGATTCAAGGCATCATTAGAAGGAAAATAGGCAATATTATGTATACGGTAAATATACCACAAATAGGATTCGAAGTCACCAGGCACATAGATCAAATAAGGCGTAGACTGAACTCAACATCGAACGATGACCAGGACTGGGACCCGGACGAGGTGCCAGATGTGGCGCCTTTGGCCACCACTCACCCCGAGCCTGTCGCACCGCCAGGAGGCGGAGGAGAGCTGGTAACGGACCCTGGGCAAGAAGCGACGTCACCAGGTACCCCAGCGGCTCGGCCGCGCGACGCCGTCACCACACAAAGACGACGGGCAATCAGTCCGATTTTCTCGACGCCAACGACAGGCCAGAATGTCACTGATGATGATGATGACGAACCATCAGATACAACCATAGTTTAAGTTTAAAGTAGTAAAAATGTTTGTGTTGTTTTTTGTTGTTAGATTAAGATGTTCACAGCTTAACGGGAAGGGATGTTGTGTATGTGTGCATAGGAGGGCTGCGCCCCGCTAATCCCCGCCAAGCGGTATAGATCATTAGTTGTAATAAACCAGGGTGTAATTGACTAGCGAGTTTGATTGTCGCGCATCCTCCTTCACTTCCGTATCTAACAACTACAAAACCTATTTAGGTGCATATCTTTTTTCTGCAATGAAATTGAAGGTTGTGCCGATAGTAACAATTTAAGTACGAACAAAATCCTTTACAATCGTATAATATGCCATAACTCTGTTGGACAATGAGCCCAATTTGACGCATGGTCCTATCTCGTTCCTGTGTTTATTGTTTGGTGAGCGCCATGTCCATCTGCGTTTTGTTTTTTTCTTAAAGAAGGTGTTCAGTATGGAAAGTTTATTTTCAATAGCGAAATCGATATCCATTAGATCTCATTACAAGGTATTCACTTTGCTGCGGTTGGCCTATTTTGGCATTAAAATTGCCCATTATGATGTAGTTCTTGTGGGCTGTTTCTATAGCTTGTGTAATAATTTAATAGACGAGCGTAATTTCTTCTTCTTTTGCTGCCTCTGTGGGTGTATATACTTGTATTAATGATAATTTGTATTCATCAAAGGTGAGGTTTAACAGGGCTACACGTTCTGTAAAACCGGTGAAGCTTTCTATATTTTGTTTGAAGGTTTTGTTTATAATAAAGCCCACTCCGTGCCTACCAGGTGTTTGGCCCATGTAGCATAGGATGTAGTCACTGGTATTCTTCGATTTTGGTTCCAAGCCGCCTTACTTCAGATAATCCCATTATGTTGCAATTTATTGTCTTCAGGGCTTCAAATCCATACTAATATTATAAATGTGAAAGTAACTCTGTCTGTTACGCTTTCACGATGAAACGGCTGAACCGATTTTGATGAAATTTGGTATGAACATAGATTTATCTCCGGGGAAGGACATAGGCTACTTTTTTTCCGCGACTTCGTCTGCATCCACTATAACCGACATTCACGCGGACGAAGTCGCCGGCAAAAGCTAGTAATTCTATAAGACGTTCGTGGGAACCAAGTGTTCTGACATTGTAGGTAATGAGGTGGAGTTTTTGTCCTTGTTTTTCTTGAATTCTAATGTTTCTGTTTGGAGGGTTTTAGTCGTAATCTTCCTTGGGACCAACCGGATTGGAAGATGTGTGTTTTGTTTTTCCTTCTGTTTATTCTTGTAGTAAATTGATTGATGATTAGAGGAGGGTAGGGGCCCTAATTGCTATTTGTTTATGTCCTGATTGTTTTTTTGCTTCTTTTATTAAAAACCAAGTAGTTCGCTTTGTGTCTCCTTCCGAAACACTTGGTGGTCTTTGGTTCGGTGAAGGCGTAGAATCAGTTTTATTTTTCTTCGGCAACTGCATTCAGTGGTCTTCTTGAAGTTGCTGGTTGGTCTGATTGGTCTCCGGAGATAATTGTAGATTCCTTTTTTTGCTAGTTGTTGAGTCAGATATTTTCCCAACTATTACTAATTTATCGTACTTAATTATGGCTATGTTTCCGTTTTCTTTTCCAATTTGATTTGATTCTGTAGCCCTTTTCTTTTTTCTAAAACACTTGGCGGATAGTCCTCTTTGATATAGTACTCGGTATCATTTAGATATTTTCAATTTTTTTGTATATTAATTTTCGTGCCAAGTGAAAATGTGGCCACGATAGGACGGGGTCTATCCTTTTTATTCCTATTCTTCTAATTACCTGTATGTCCTTGTAGTCTAGTTAATTGTTAAGTGTTCTTCAATGAATACTCTGTGCTATGATCACAGAATACTTAATAGTACTACGTATAGAAGGGACACTCCCTTCCCCGCGCTATATCAGATACCGCACCCTCAACCCGCACTTAGAGGTGCTAATCGCCGATTATTTAGCCAGGGCGCTCAAAATCGTAAGAACTGCAGCGCTGTAGGTACTACTGACACAAACACACAATTTTGCGATTTATTTTATTTCTTAGTTTTAATCTCGATGATTCATTTATTTTCCAACTTTTCGTCGTTTTATAATAATACAATTAAAACTTCCGTAATAATAACATACCAACATTACCAGCTATTAATATTGCTATCTCTCTTTATTGTCTTAGTTATGTACTTATGTCCCTTTCTTTCACGTTCTATTCATTCTTGGAATTAAAAATTATTACCCTACGCACTAACTTTGTCGCGTCGCCCCATTGCGTTGCCGCGTAATGGTACGGGGCGGTCGTGAATTCCATATTTTGTAATTAGGTACCTTAATTTACCATTATTGATGAATAAATAAACCTCTTTACATAATAAATATTATAATATTACTTTTATGTCATTACAAATCCGAGTATTCAAAATCAAATATCATTTATTTTATTTCTTTAAGAAATAAATAATTGAACGCTCGGACAAGATCACTTCATAATAATGCTCGAAACGTTCGGGTAGTTCCGTCGTCGTTCGGTTCGCCCCGCTGCACTTTTCGCGCCATTTTGTACGCCACGACATCCAACTGATTCAACCCTACTAAAATTCACGCACACATTTGCACGTGTACAGACGTCATTTGGTTTTGTAGTAGTAATAGGTAATTATTTTGCAAGTTTTAATAATAATAATAATAATAATAAACCATAGTTACCATAACCACAGTTACCACCCACCACCACCAACCACCAACCACCACCCACCATAACCATAACCACCACACCCATGGGACCCATGGGACCCATGGGTGGTGGTTTTACACCCATTTTTGAAAAGTGTCTCAATGAAATTCTATAGTGCTAATATGCCACCAAAAAAAACACAACATTTTTATTCAATCGATAAGTGCCATAAAAATTCATCTAAATTTTAGATTTTCAAATTTCGCGCGTAATTTGACGAAAACGCCTCTTACTGGACGCCATATTGCTCAGCGTAAATGACGTCAGTTCGTTTTGTATCAAATGAGCTCATATTAAATATGATAATTGTATATCATTTAAAAATAATTAAAAGCATATTTTGTAATAGGTACACCTATTACAAAATATGCTTTTAATTAGTTATGTTTGTGTTTAATTAGTTATAATTAGTTGGTTACGAAAATAATAAAAATACAAAGCCTATATAACGAAAATCGGTTGACTGACAGTTGATATTGTAAACACCCTTTTTTAAAAGAGTATGTATGGAGTTTCTTGCCCATTCTTCTCCATACGAAACTACCATTTGGAATGGGCAACTAGATTCAAATTTTACAATATGACGTTCAAAAGTGCCTTTTAATGGTCTAATTGAAATAAATGATTTGACTTTGACTTGACTTTGACTTTGACAATTTTTTGCTTACACAGCCGTATGGCGTAATAACATGGTCGCTACTATTTCACGGTGTTTAATAACAGATTAAAAATATTGAAAACTTTGAACACTTTGAATTGAATTTAAAAATTTGTTTTGTTATTTTATGAACTGAAACTTACATTTTCCGACTTCTTTATGCCTAAACTGTCTCAATAACATATTTATAGATTTTTTCTCGTATAGAGTAAAATACCCTATTGCAGTATCCATCGCAAGTTGTGAGCGATCTTTTAGTACGGTAGTACTAATACTAAATACTTTTAGAAAGATCAAGAAAGATTAGGCGACCTGGATTTGCTCAGTGAGCGAGAAGAGACGGATAAAACAAATTTCGAAAACATCATCTATATGTTTGCGTCCAAGAAGACCAGGAAGGTGCGATTATTGTATCTGTTGGGGCGCAACTAATGATGCGTGCCCTAGGCGCCACTTTCGATTGGTACGCCCCTGGTAGATCGTACTTTTCATCCCAATTAACGAGTTTGTCTTCGAGAATCTTGTTGACGTTTTGAGTTACTTGCTCAGTTACTTTTTTCCCGCTTTCCAGAATTGTTGTTTTTTGTTCGTCGAGCTCATTTTGTATCTTACGAAGTGCAGCTAGTACTTGCTCCATTATGTTGGAATTTAGTTTTGGTGTTTTTGTAATATAGTGTCAGTATATGTGGCTGGTAACGGAACTAATTTCACCAATTGTTATTATTACAAATTATGGTGGCGACATTTGTGGCTGGTAGCAGGACTAGCTCGGAATTCTAGTGGCACACTCACTCACTCATGTTACGAAGATAGCAGCGCCTTATGCGGTGAGTAGCTGAATCTCTTAAGTATTGTCGGTAAAACAGAACAGCCTGTAGTGGAAATAAAATTGTTCTATCTTCCGCTATATGTCTCTGTTCAATACCACCTATACCCTGTTCACAATAAGATTAGACATAAACACAAACCTTTTTTACAGTCCCTTCAACCGATTTTGACTTCTACTCCTTAGGCTTAAGGATTACATTAGAGGCAAAAAAGTGGTTACAATAACAACTGTTTACTGCAGTTGCCATTTGTCAAGCTACCAACGCAATATAAGTCAAAATCGGTTGAACGGACTGTAAAAAAGGTTTGTGTAAATGTCTAATCTTATTGTGAACAGGGTATAGTAGGTTGCGATATTTCTAGTTTTAATTATTCAGTACCTAGTTTTGGTGACTTGTAATATAGTGGCGCAATATGCGGCTGGTAGCGAAACTAATTTAACCGAAGGTTAGTATTCAGATTCCATGTAGATGGTGGCGGCATTAGTGGCTGATAGCAGAACTATTTTGTAATTCCAGTGATACACCCAATGTTGCGAAGATAGCGGCGCCATAAGCGGCGAGTAGCTGAATCTCTTGAGTATTGTCGGTAAAACAGTGCGGCTTGGTAGTAGTTGTTGTTGTTCTATCCTCCGCTAGATGTCACTGTTCATCACCGTTAGCGATCGATGTTTAGGCATGGTTTTTTTTACCATTTCATAGGTTATGATTTTTATCACTTAATTATTAAGGACTTCTAAGTGCATGTTTTTTCAATATACGGCGGTAGCTGTTGCTTGGCTTTTGTTTCAGGTGTTTCAACAGCACGATAGCACTATGTTACAACGGAAAGTCACTCGTTTACGTTTGCTTTGATTTCGGCAAGGTTAGCACTAATACTGTGTTTAAGACGGAATTATTTGTAAAGCTTCCGGCGCGCTCTATAGATGGCGTTGGCGTCGATTTAGAAGTCGCTATGGTTTCGTTAGGCAAATATATTTTTTAATAAAATGTGAGCTATCAAGTCAGATCAGTACACAGTAGTTTTATTTACAATACTCACTAGTGTAGTATACCTTTAGGTCAACCTCCCCAAATACCATCAGGTATTTAACATACTGCGATTTAAAGTTTGCACTTTACTTTTTTGTGGTGAATTAGAGTTTGCTGTCACTTTATAAAGTCTTTTTACGTCGTAAGATGCTATATTTCACTTTCAAAACCGAATTAATACACAGATTCGATGTTGACAGTAGCACCTCAGCGCCCTCTCCTCCCTAAATACCTACCCTAGTAGGCTCCATGAAAACATTCGACAAATTAAATGATTTAAAAAGGCTTAATAATCGACTACTATTCAAATTATATATTATTCTAAAACATTAATATTAAAATCACCACAAATAGTTGCGGGTTTGCTACACGTTGCAAGTTTCGTTATTACATCTTCCATTACCGACTCAAATCAAGAATAGTTTTGGTAGCTTGGGGGTCTGTACACGCACACTATAATATGCTTATCCAGCTGGACACAGGAAAGTTCGATGCAATGTTCAACCGATAGGCCAACAATATCATTCCTTTGTTTATATTTTAAACAATTTTTTAATAAGATCAATGAGCCTCCACGCGACATAGCTTTGCGATTAAAAGAACTGCCCACACTAAAGTTTTCATAATTAATTAGCATTTGAATCCTTCAACCAATGTTCAGTAAAATAAACAATGCCAAACATGGTTTTTTCTAAAAACATTAAAATTTCTAATAATTTGGATGAAATACCTTGAATTTTTGATGACATAATTTCACGGTATTCTACTGTTTTTGCAATTTATCTTTTTGAGAGCAAGAAGGTACCTTGTTGTTTGTAGGTATCACTAAATTATTATTGGTACCTTCTATTGTCTTACAAACTAGTTTAAATTATTATCCGGAGTTCGACCGCGGACTTCAATGATATCAGGTAGTGAGTTCCTACGACTTGTGCAACTCACATCAATAGATGGCTGAACACAAAAATAATTTACCCCATTCAATCCCTCGAGTTAAATGTAATAAATGATTTGAACGAATTACGTTTTGTTTAGAAAAAGAACCATTACTTTTACAATATAAAAGTTAGAATTAATTTATGTTGATGTGAGTTTGTTAGCAACTTTGGTCATTTACGAAATTGCTTTTTTATGCATGTTTCTTAATTCAGTTTTTGTCTGTAAACTGAGTATAAGTACATGGGAGGGATATAAGGATTTTAAGGTTATTTTACAGCAGGAAAGAAAGTTTTCTTCGTGTATCGAATTATGAACGTGAAGTTGAGATGAGGCTTTCTTGCTTTAAATACAAACTGACCCAGAGCCTCCGATTTTATTTTAGATTTTTCGAAATGAAGATATTCTTCGTCCAATCCACGTCATTTTCTGTCCTTCTCCGCCAAATTGGAAGTCAATTTGGCAATTTAAATCGATACTAATATTATATAGAGGTAAAATTTGTTTGTGAGTTGTATGTTTGTAAATTTGTACATCCGATTTCAAAAATTATTTCATCAATAGGAAGCTATGTTAATCCTGAATGCTATAGGCTATAGCATTTTCAAAAAATTAGGGATCCTTAGGATAATTCACGTGAACGAAGTTGCGGGGAATCTGGTATTACCAGGAGAGCAGAAAATAAGAGGTAAAATTTAGTTTGTAAGTGAAGCATACTACAACCGTCGTTTCCTAGATCGCGCCAGCAGAGTTATCCGCGACATTAGGATGTATACAAAATCCCGACAACAACCGTCGGGCAGTAGCCCACCAGACACAACACCCGTCTGGTCGGAGGATTCTCCCTTTTCTATGGAGGATGTGGGACTTTACACTCTGTCCCTCATACCTCTAAATAAGTTTGTATATAGGAGGCAATCTCTGAAACTGCTCATGCGATTTCAAAAAATATTTTAATTTATTTTGATATCTAATATTTTATACACGAGTAATTACTCTCAATTAATAAAAAAATCTTAAATCAGCTCCATCTGTCGCGTAACGGTGGTAACACGAAGTCTCATCGATACGTTCGCGCCTTAGTCCGCGCATTTCGATCGCTTCGCGCTGCACTAGCGCCGCTAGGACCCTACGGGAGAGACACAAAATATTTGTGCCTAGATTTTTATATTTGTCTGGATGTGTGCCTCGTGACAGGCTCGAGTGGTGTGCATTTTCTATTCGTACATGACACACAATGTCACAAATCACGCACACAACGCAAACTGAAGACATTGCCTTTTTACATTTTAGATTTTACTACACGAGTTTACACGACGGAATGCGACAATTGTGTAGGTACAAAAATATACGTGAATTATTCTGAGTCGCCATTTTTTTGTTTTGGTTTGTTTAATGGTTTTGTGAATGCATTTTTATATGATTTCAACGTTGTTACTAGTGTGTAAAATGGAATAACTTCACTGTGAAAGTTTGGTGGTGGTTGTGTAGATACAGACAATACTTAAAAAATTATTCCTTTTCAAAACTTTCTCTCGGCTTCGGTGAAAAAAGACTGATTGAGGATAGCCGCTAGATTTGCAATAAATACAAACTAACCATGCGATTATGTCGTAAGAGGTTGGTACAGTTTTGTTTTATTACATCAATTAAAGTAGAAGATTCGTGCTATACGATTAAATGTGACGAGATTTTGTTGTAGGACCGAACCCGAATAAAATGCCTAGGTACATTTTGTTTAGGTTTCGGTACTCAATACATGATAGATAATCACCTCATCATCACATAAAAGGGAAAAGGGTAGGTGCTTGTAATACCTAATTCTAGTAGGTACCTAAGTTGTGAACTTGAGATTATTTTATTAGTAAAAAACACATTAGGTAAGTACCTAATTGTTCCTTGTTTAGTAGATTGCAAAGCGTTTTTCTTCTACGAATATTATTTTTAACCCTGTTTTGAGATCCTATCGTAAAATCGATTAAAAAAAATAGAAAACATCTGTTCGTATGATGGTTTGATCTGTATTCTTCTGCTATTTTTTCTAAGTTTTTTCTTTACCTACTCTTGCTAGGGGGCGGGAAACGCCGAAACGTTAGAGAGCTTATTTTCATGTAGGTAGGAACCTACGGTACGATACCTTCTCTGTGACGCGGGCCTGACGCTTGAGTACCTATACAGCGGTTGTTCTGTTTACCTTTCCTACTATTTTCAAATAATATAATCGCCTGAAACGAGGCATTACATCGATACAGACCTATTCATATTTTTTCTACGGCAGCAAAAAAACCAATTGATGTCTATAAATTCAGTCAATCTAGGTTTGGTCATTTGAGGTGGCAAATCACGTAGGTACAGTCATCAAAAGAGATAGGTATGCAGGTCATCGGAAATGGTTGAAGTTGACTTAGAAACCGATGGATGTTTTCGAATGAAATTTAATTAAATCATTGAAATTTCAAAAACATCCATCGGTTTCTAAGTAAACTTCAACTATATCTGTCGACCCTGCATAGGTACCTATTTTTTTCTGCCTACCCTGTCTAAAAACTCTGTGCACGCCCCTGGCCCTAAGTGCAATAGTCTATATTGCATTATCACAAAATTAGGGATCCTTGAGATAATTCACGCGGACGAAGTAGCGGGCAAAGTGTTAGTAGTATAATAATTTGGAAGATAATACCTGGTCGGTAGGGGTACTTACACGCCTTATCCCTTCGTCTCTTAGCAGCGATCTCCTTGTTGACTACGTCGATTGGCTGCAGGGATACTGTGGAGGCGGCCGTTTTCTTGTTACGTTCTACATGAGCTCGACCGGCGGCTGTCAACTGCATGCCGCGCCCTGTGTTTGCCGCCGCGACTGCACAAATATTGAAGGTCGTCAAATTATGTCAATTAGACCATTAAAAGGTCCTTTTGAACTTCATTTGAAATAAAAATGAATTCATTCAAGTTACCCCTTCCAGAATATGATTTCGTATGGAGAATAGGCAAGAAACTCCTTACTTACTCTTTAAAAATAAATATTTTGGCATAAGACCAAGAGCAGTACCTCATTAACCTTTGACATGACTTATACAATTTTTCAAAGGTTTAAATTATATTAACAAATGCAGGGCTTTCAAGCAAAATCTGTATAAGTATAATATAGTTTGAAAATCTTACCATCCTCTTCAGATTCGTTTGCTTGGAAAATAAAGTGAGTATTTCATATTGAAACGTTAATTTAGTTACGGAGAGAGATTGTTGTTTTCCACTTCGTAATTACCTACGACCCGCGTGCCTATATCATGTATGGAATAAACAAAATGTTCAGAAAAGACATGAAGAGATGCAATACTGATTCCTCTCGCTAGGAGGATTTGGCAAGAGACAGACCGGCCTGGAGGCGTTTGGTGCATCAAATTTTGAATACCAAAGGAAGAGCAATCTCGATAGGTACCAAGAGAGACAACATCAAGAACAAGCCACTTTCCAATACACAATATCACTACCTTAAGGGGCTATTAAACGACTTTTACAGATTTTAAACTGACAATCACGTCTAAATGTGCAGTGTAAATGATTTGAAAAATTTTTTATAATTTTTTTTATATGTTAAACTAGAACATTCTCTTAATCATATAGAAAGTGAATATTTTTGATTAAGTTCATATTAAATAGTTTAATTAACTCGTGAAGTTGTGTTTGACGCGGACAAAACATTGACAATCACACAAAATCTACCAGGTATAATTAAACGAAACTTACACTATCTTACAGACAATTTTATTATCTATCTTTTAGTATACGCCTTTTTTTTAATTTTGAACGAATACTACTTTTATTTAATTTTTTCGACTAAACTTTGAGAGTTTTGGACGCAGAACTGATGCAGAACGGACGCAGTCTGCGTCGAAAACTCTCAATATGTAGTCGAAAAAATTAAATAAAAGTAGTATTCGTTCAAAATAAAAAAAAAGGCTGTGTGATTGTCAATGTTTTGTCCGCGTCAGACACAACTTCACGTGTTAATTAAACTATATAATATGAATATAATTACAAATATTCACTTACTAAATGATTAAGAGAATGTTCTAGTTTAACATATATTTTTTTCCAATCATTTACACTGCACATTTTGACGTGATTGTCAGTTTAAAATCTGTAAAAGTAGTTAAATAGCCCCTTAATGGTATTTTGACGTGTCCTCACTGTGCACACATTCAGTGCTAAGATAGCACCTACATAAGTCACTTTAGAGCAAACGCTCGTAACTTTTAGAGCATAACAGTCACCGTAGCCGAAATCGTCATGGGATGTTAATATTATTATTAAACAACAAAATGTATATGAAAAGATGCATTGCGGGTGGTAAGCATGCGGGTCAATCCCTAGCGCGTGAGCAAATCTGCATACCACAAAAAAAAATCCAGCTGGTCTGTTCTGTAAAAATCTCCCGGTTGAGCTGTCATACCACCGCCAAAGTTAGGTAGATGATAAAGATAAAGATAATTTATTTGTCAATAAACATGCGTTTACACACCGACTAGTCGGGAATGCAGGGTATTAAAATTGTATAAATGTACGTACATGTTTTGCCAATTATGGCGTACAAATTCAATTACAAGATACAATGTAGAGTAAAATGTCAAACAATAGCAAATTTATAAACTTTCAAGTGTCAAATTTAAATTATAAAGAAATTAATTGTAAATAATATATTTAGTCCAAAACAATATTAATAAAAAACCAAAAAGTATCATTCAAGAAGTCATTTATATGATAATAACATTTCTCTGTTAATAAATTTCGCATCTTTTTTTTAAACATATTTGTATTTAAATCTTTGTACTCTTTTGGAATTTTATTGTAGATGGTAGGGGCCATACAGAATATACTTTTTCTCATGAGTGCAGATTTTGCAGTATGTGAACGTAATTTGCTGTTATCACGTCGGTTTCGAGTAACTGTATCAGAAAGTCTTTGGAACAAGTCAGGATTAGATTTAACAAACATAACTGTTTCAAAGATATACAGTGACGGTAACGTTAGTAATTTGTTTTTTAAAAAAAAGCTCTGCAGCTATCTGTCGGTTTTAAATTAAACATAGCGCGAATGATATCAATCAATTGACATACTTTTTATGAGCTGTCAAATCGTGATTCTCCCATGGATTTTGACAGTTGCAAATAGAGACGTTAGTTATTTCCCAACTCATTTAATTTATTTATTTCAATGCGACTAAAAATCTAATTTACCGTTAATTGAGTTTTTAGGGCTAAAATTAAGTTATTTTTAGAAAAGTTGTGAATTATTGGTTTATAATACCAACTACCGTTTTTTCACAATTCACTTTGGAACATTGTTACAAAATAGTATTGCTGGTAACAATAACATCAAAGTAATAAAAACATACCAGGCTCCTTCTTAAACTCGACCCTCAGAATATTCTTCTTCATCATATGCTCCACAAAGGTGGCTGCCCCGTGCACCCATTCTTTATACTTCTCCTCTTCGTAGTTCTTGATAACTTTGGAAAATGCCTTGTATTGCTTGAAGGCTTCTATTTTCTGCTCACAGGTATTTAATTCTGGCACCTGTGAGGGTTTTGGAATCGTTTTTGAACCTTTCGAATGTCTTATGTTACACAGTCCGACATAAGCAGCGGAGGTTTGACCTTCAACACTTTCGCCCGACAGTCGTTGAGTTAAAAATGAAGTCAGAACTGACTTAATTATTAAAAAATCAATTGCAGGCATATGGCATGACTGCAAAAAGCCTTATGCCTTATGGCAGTATATTCAAAATTAAAATCATATGAGAATCATTTATTTGCCTACAACGTATATAATAATACTAGCTTTTGCCCGCGACTTCGTCCGCGTGAATGACGGTTATAGTGGATGCAGACGAAGTCACTGATTAAAAAGTAGCCTGGGGTTCAAGCTATCTTCATACCAAATTTCATCAAAATCGGTTCAGCCGTTTCATCGTGAAAGCGTAACAGACAGAGTTACTTTCGCATTTATAATATTGGTATGGATTAAGTGAAAAGATCAATTTCGCTATTTGGTGTTGGCATGCAAAATATTAACATATAAAATAAAAAAATAGGAAAGAAGTCTATAAACGATACATCTATATTTTGTTTTAACACACTCATTACTTATAAATAGTCAAGGAAGTAGGCAGCAACAAACATACATAACTAACTACTATGCATAATCTGAAATGATAAGACTGACACGATTTTTTATTGAGAAATTCATAAACTGAGTAAATACTATGAGATACCAGTCAAAACTCCTGAAAACCTGCACTAGAAAGTATCGGTCTGGCTTTACTGTTAAAATGTGCCTTATTGGACCAGCTTTAAGCATTCCATTTTTGTTTTAATATGTTTAAATGGACGGTTGTCAAATAAATGTTATTGTGTCTTTCTTTCCATTTCCAATGGTTGCCGAGTGACGCGAGTGTTGATTGACTAACAGTCTGATGAATGGATGGTATTGAGAAGGTCGTGGGTAAGACTTGGTTGTGATTCGCACAGACCCAGGAAGCATGGAAAGAAAGAATAAAAGGATCATGGCAGAATTTGTACAAAAAAAAATAAAGATATTTAGAGAAGTTGAAATTCTAATTATTAGGTCTTTACATATGAAATTGCCGCTCGGTATCAAAAAAATAAAAATAACTTTTTTTAAAAGAAATTATATATTTAGTCAATCGAAGTATGCACCATTGTTATCGATACTCTTCCGCCATTTTATCGGGAGCTCATTGATCCCTTTGGTAAAAAAATCCTGGGAGCGAGAATCGATGAACTGCTTGAAGGCTGTTTTAACTGCCTCATCAGAATTAAAATTTTTTCCTTGTAAAAAGTGGTCCAAATTTCGGAATAAGTGGTAATCGGTTGGGGCAAGATCAGTTCAAGAGAGTATGGTGGGTGACGCAGAGTTTCCAGTCGCAGCTCCTCTAACTTGGCGACCGTCTGATGTACAGTATGTGGTCGAGCGTTATCGTGAAGGAGCAATGGGCTAGAGCAATTGACCAGTCTCGGTGGTTTAATGGTGAGCTTTTCCATCATTGTTTGCAACTGTTGACAATACATGTCTGCAGTAATCGTCTGGCCTGATCTCAAGAAGCTGTAGTGGATGACACCAGCACAGGTCCACCAAACACTAACTAGAATCTTCTTTTTGGTCAGTTTTCGCTTGGGGCAAGGTTTTGCCAGTTCTCCAGGGTTAAGCCATTGTGATGATCGCTTGCGATTATCGTACACGATCCACTTCTCATCACAAGTGACAATACGATTTAAAATTCCCTCATTATTGTAACGATTGAGCAAAGAAGCGCAGCAACCGACGCGTGTTTGTTGGTGTGCTTCAGTCAATTCGTACGGTACCCACTTTTCGAGCTTTTTCACTTTTCCAATTTGACGCAAATGGATAATGATTGTTTTGTCACTTACTCCAAAGGCTGCTGGTAATTCAGAAGTGTTTTGAGATGGATCCGCTTCCACTATCGCCTTTAATTCTTCATTATTCACTTGAGTATCCGGTCGTCCACGAGGCTCATTTTGTAAATCAAAATTTCCAGAACGGAAACGTTGAAACCAAAAACGCACCGTTCGTTCGTTAGCAGTGCTTGGCCCGTATACGTCGTTAATCCTTCGAGCCGTTTCTGCTGCACTGGTGCCACGGTAGAACTCATATTCGTAAATACCGCGAATTTTTAATTTCTCCATTGTTGTTGCTTTAGCAATTTTCAAGCCCAAACAAATGACGTGAAAACAAATGAAACACGATTTTTAAAACAATATTCTTTAGTCTTTATTTTGAAATAATTTTGAATTTGGAATTCCTCTTCAAACATAAAATATTTGATTTCACAGTTACCAATATTAAGTATCGGCAATTTCATATGTAAGGACCTAATATTATACTCTTGGGTACCTAAAGAGTGTCTTCAGGCATTTACAATATTTTTAAAACCCCGCAAATAGGAAATGGATGTTAAAAGTGAATAGTTTAACGAAAAGCTCATTATTTCAGAACGAAACGCCGCCGCCGTTTCGAAGGTCTTACACTGAAACTGCATCATTTTATGGGAAATAATGTCACAAATAATCTATACTAATATTATAAAGCTGAAGAGTTTGTTTGTTTGTTTGGTTGAACGCGCTAATCTCAGGATCTACTGGTTCGAATTGAAAAATTATTTTTGTGTTAGATAGTCCGTTTATCGAGGAAGGCTATAGGCCCATGCGAAGCTGGGTCAGGTCGCTAGTGATTAATCAATGTACTTTTTCAACTCCGACATTGTCAACAACGATTCACGTTACTTGTCTGTCAGTTTGATAGATCCGATAATGTCAGTTGTCACTTTAATTATTTTATAAATACACTAGCTGACCCGACAGACGTTGTCCTGTCCTTATCTACCTACTTACCTGCCTATCACCTACCCTACACCTACCGTACACCTACCCTACACCTACCCTACACCTACCCTACACCTACCCTACACCTACCCTACACCTACCCTACACCTACCCTACACCTACCCTACACCTATCCTACACCTACCCTACACCTACCCTACACCTACCCTACACCTACCCTACACCTACCCTACACCTACCCTACACCTACCCTACACCTACCCTACACCTACCCTACACCTACCCTACACCTACCCTACACCTACCCTACACCTACCCTACACCTACCCTACACCTACCCTACACCTACCCTACACCTACCCTACACCTACCCTACACCTACCCTACACCTACCCTACACCTACCCTACACCTACCCTACACCTACCCTACACCTACCCTACACCTACCCTACACCTACCCTACACCTACCCTACACCTACCCTACACCTACCCTACACCTACCCTACACCTACCCTACACCTACCCTAAACCTACCCCTACACCTACCCTACACCTACCCTACACCTACCCTACACCTACCCTAACACCTACCCTACACCTACCCTACCTACACCTACCCTACACCTACCCTACACCTACCCTACACCTACCCTACACCTACCCTACACCTACCCTACACCTACCCTACACCTACCCTACACTACCCTACACCTACCCTACACCTACCCTACACCTACCCTACACCTACCCTACACCTACCCTACACCTACCCTACACCTACCCTACACCTACCCTACACCTACCCTACACCTACCCTACACCTACCCTACACCTACCCTACACCTACCCTACACCTACCCTACACCTACCCTACCACCTACCCTACACCTACCCTACCACCTACCCTACACCTACCCTACACCTACCCTACACCTACCCTACACCTACCCTACACCTACCCTACACCTACCCTACACCTACCCTACACCTACCCTACACCTACCCTACACCTACCCTACACCTACCCTACACCTACCCTACACCTACCCTACACCTACCCTACACCTACCCTACACCTACCCTACACCTACCCTACACCTACCCTACACCTACCCTACACCTACCCTACACCTACCCTACACCTACCCTACACCTACCCTACACCTACCCTACACCTACCCTACACCTACCCTACACCTACCCTACACCTACCCTACACCTACCCTACACCTACCCTACACCTACCCTACACCTACCCCTACACCTACCCTACACCTACCCTACACCTACCCTACACCTACCCAACACCTACCCTACACCTACCCTACACCTACCCTACACCTACCCTACACCTACCCTACACCTACCCTACACCTACCCTACACCTACCCTACACCTACCCTACACCTACCCTACCACCTACCCTACACCTACCCTACACCTACCCTACACCTACCCTACTACCCTACACCTACCCTACACCTACCCTACACCTACCCTACACCTACCCTACACCTACCCTACACCTACCCTACACCTACCCTACACCTACCCTACACCTACCCTACACCTACCCTACACCTACCTCACACCTACCCTACACCTACCCTACACCTACCCTACACCTACCCTACACCTACCCTACACCTACCCTACACCTACCCTACACCTACCCTACACCTACCCTACACCTACCCTACACCTACCCTACACCTACCCTACACCTACCCTACACCTACCCTACACCTACCCTACACCTACCCTACACCTACCCTACACCTACCCTACCACCTACCCTACACCTACCCTACACCTACCCTACACCTACCCTACACCTACCCTACACCTACCCTACACCTACCCTACACCTACCCTACACCTACCCTACACCTACCCTACACCTACCCTACACCTACCCTACCACCTACCCTACACCTACCCTACACCTACCCTACACCTACCCTACACCTACCCTACACCTACCCTACACCTACACCTACACCTACCCTACACCTACCCTACACCTACCCTACACCTACCCTACACCTACCCCTACACCTACCCTACCACCTACCCTACACCTACCCTACACCTACCCTACACCTACCCTACACCTACCCTACCACCTACCCTACACCTACCCTACACCTACCCTACACCTACCCTACACCTACCCCTACCACCTACCCTACACCTACCCTACACCTACCCTACACCCTACCCTACACCTACCCTACACCTACCCTACACCTACCCTACACCTACCCTACACCTACCCTACACCTACCCTACACCTACCCTACACCTACCCTACACCTACCCTACACCTACCCTACACCTACCCTACACCCCTACACTACCCTACACCTACCCTACACCTACCCTACCCTACCCACAAAGTTTTTTTTTTTTTTTTTTTTTCTCTGTAAGAACCATCTTCGTACTTCAAGGAATATTATGAAAAAATAATTATCCAATTTGGTCAAGCGGTTCGCAAGTTATGCGCTTACCAACACATTTAGCGATTCATTTTTATATATAAGATAAAGGGCAACAAGATAAAACGAAAAACTGTAATTTTCATTTCGAAATATTTTAGTTATGCGAGAGTTTAAAAATATGGTAAGTATAAAAATCTGCTCCTGGTAATGAATTCTCCACATTGATAAATATTTTTAACCCTCTAAATAAATCTGTTTTTTCATACAAATGAATGTATGGATCTCGCCATGATTATTTATAGCTTACAGCATACATGACACCTTAGCTTAAAGAGAATATAAGGCCTTCAGACAGGGCAAAAACAGAATCTAAGCGACTACACGTTGAGTGCACCCCCCTGTGGGGTACGGTCCTCAGCTTTGGGTGTCGCTGGGGAGAAGACATCAAAGGGACAGGCTGGATCGGATCTGGATTATGTAGACACGAATTTAAAGCTGCAGGATCGACGGTGCGAGCTGGCTCAAACAAAGGTCGAAGCAGTAAGACTGCTGAGCACTATTTGTTTTTTGTTATATTATTATAATTGCATCACTATTAATTCCTTTTGTAATTAAAATAGTGCACTCTGACACGATCTTACAAGCTGTTGATCTCTGAATGGATTCACCAAAAACACATTGAACGTAATCACGGTTACAGATGAAACATAAAAAATTACTTAAATAAAGTTGGGCTGATTTTTCAATAGTCAGATAACTTTTATCTGAGGAATTAAAATGGCGGTTTGACAGCTTATGTATAGAAAATAGGTATGCCAAACCGATATTTTTATTTCTCAGATAAAAGTTATATGACTATTGAAAAATCAGCCCTTAGATAATTACACGGTCGCAGTAAGGTAAAAAAACACTTGTTATTGATGAAATCAAGAAATAAAATACCTTTTGAAACTTCATGATAGGCTGTTTCATCTTGTTAAAGAGCGCTCTCGCCCAGTAGATGGCGCCTGCGACCGGTGGGTGGTAGCGGAGTAGCGGTGGGTTTTTACGGAATCGCTGAAATGAAATGGTAATATCATTAAAATGCCGAACCGAGTGTGCCGACCCGCCCGGATCACCCTAACTTATATACAGTTGTATTGAAAACATAACTGATATATTTATTTTATGAAAGGGATATATATACAAAACTTAAATCTAAATAATAATATTATGTAGTTGTATTGATGAATGAAATGGTTACGATTTTATAAATATTTACGTTACGGTTCCATAAATTTTCTATTACCCTAACACCTGATACTGAGCTTAACTTTGTACAAAACGTAATAAAATTGAATTTTGCAGGCAATAATAGCGCTGCCGACATAAAAAAAAAAAAATATCGATTAATACTTATATTAGCAGTTTAGCTTCCCTTCAAATTATCACAAGAATATAAAAAAAATTAAATCACTAAAACATTCGATTATACCTATACTAGAATAAGCCTGAAATCTCCAATCCGCCTTAAGCAAACGTGTTGATCAATGGTTGTGCCTTCTCTGTAGGCTGGTATTTTATTAAACTTAGTATGTATAGGAACGTATTATGTACTGTAGGCCAAATATATGCTGAGACGTGGAGTTGCTGACTCCAGCCCGTTATACCATACCATATGTATTATTACACTTGTGTACTGTGTTGTCACTATACCCTGTTCACAATAAGATAAACACAAACCTTTTTTACAGTCCCTTAAACCGATTTTGACTTCTATTCCGTAGGCTTTAGGATGACATTAGAGGCAAAAAAGTGGTTACAATAACAACTGTTTACTGCAGTTGCCATTTGTCATGATACCAACGCAATATAAGTCAAAATCGATTGAACGGACTGTAAAAAAGGTTTTTGTAAGTGTCTAATCTTATTGTGAACAGGGTATAAGTATTTGTGCACTACTCACAGTAAACTTATCCTCTATAACGGTGATCTCCTTGATAAATTGTCTCATGATGAGGTCGAACTTCGTGGACAGTTGCTTTTGTATCGACTCGCGGACATCGAATTCGAGAAACTTGAGCAACACTCCCAGTGCATCTTCTGCAAATCTAGAGGGGGGGAGATTGCATCATTTATATTATTATGTTGGGATGGATTATACCTGTATAATAGTTATGTGTAGTAAGTTGTGTAAATCGTTTATCTAGGAGCATGACATGATGTACTAAGTAGTTGAAAATAAAGCTTTGAACCAAACACACGTCATAATTACTCCAGTTTCTGTGTCAACCTAAAGTGAACCTTAACGCGCTAAACTTATTAGTAGCCTCGACTTCGTCTGCGTAAATGTTGGCTATCGCGAATGCAGACAAAGCCGCGGATTTAAAAGTAGCCTTTGTTCTTTCCCAGGGTTTAAACTTTAAGCTATCTTTTACCAAATTTCATGCAAATCTGTGCAGCTATTTCATCGTAAAAGCGTAACAGACAGAGTTACTTTCGCATTTATAATATTAAAACATGGATTATTAAGTAATCTAAGATTATGCACTAAGGGGATAAAGTAGTGTCTTACGTAGCGGGCGCCTTATTGAATATTGATCAAAACGAAGGACTCTAGCGTTAGCTCTCGAGAAAAACGAGGGAGTTAAGATAAGAATCCTGAGTGCAGCGTGGGATTCAAGGTAACCCAAGATGAAGACACCTTTATCCCCGAGGAGCATACTCTACTTTTCACACCATCTACGAGACAATAAAAAGCAATAGTCATTTCATTTCAGCCGAAAGACGTCCACTGCTGGACTAAGGCCTCCCCCAAGAAATGGGGGGTTTTGCCATAATCGCCACGCTTGGCAGGCGGGTGGGCGATCGCAGTATGGTTGTTACAAAGGCACAGAGAACGCTGCTGCCCATTCTCTGGTGAGTCCCTTAGTCGCCTCTTACGACACCCACGAGAAGATATGGGATGGTGCTATTCTTAACGTCCGACACCACACGGACAAAAGCAATAGTACTAGAATCAAAGTATTTTAATTTGTGTTCTATTTTTTTCTTTTATTTATATTCTATTGGCCAGTTCGATTTTCGAACAATTTATTTTTAAGTGCAGTATTTAATGGGTAATGCATGGAATTAGTATGTACCTACTACCTATCGTAAATGTTCGTTTGCGCTTTCTACTTTATGTTCCAAATTCAAATCACATTAATGCCCAGCGGGTCATAATGAAATTCAGTACAATATTATTACCCTGCTAGACCTCAGGTCTTAAATTACTTACTTTAGGTTAGGTTTGCACGACATATTATAATCTGAAATTGTCGAGCAGGTGGTGTGAAAAAACATTTAAAATCTTATATTTATAAAAATCTTCTGTGCGTGTGTATGAAAGTGAACTCCTCCTAAACGGCTGGACCGATTTTCATGAATTTTTTTGTGTGTGTTCCAGTTGATTCGAGAATGGTTAACATTTACAATTGGACCCAGTAGGTGGCGCTGCAGTCGAGTTGTAGGACTTCTTAGATGTATGTCACCCTGGCACTAGGAGCGCATAACTTAGCACAACTTAGCACTACTTAGCAGTAGTTATCTTTTTATTTTTAGGGCAGGACGACGTCTGCCGGGCCCGCTAGTTACCTAATAAAAGAATACTAGCCCACGGGTATCGAAAGCAGGGTCTAACAAGCGGTGGTCAGGGCTCCAGAGACAGAGACCTCACTCAATCAATTTAATTACAATAATCAAACTAACCTCAAATTCCCAAAACTCTGATTGATATAATTCTTGGCTTCTTCCTCTAGAAATCTAACTTCATTCCAGAAGTCTCCCATGATGACGTCCCAGTTCTCTTTGTTATCGAACACAAATAAGCTGAAATCGATCGTTCGTATTGGTAGAATGAGGTGTTTGAAGCGCTTGCGCACGTCGTCGATCTGCGACGGGTCACTGATGATTGCTTTAAGCTCTTTGCCGAATATGCGCTCGAAGTCTATTAAAACCTGCAAGGGAATTATTATTCACTTTACTCTAAATTTCTCCCTTACCACAGTTCTAGGTTCTGACGGTTCTGAACGGACGTTACACTTGCATTATATTTAGTGATTTGCGTGTGAACGACAACCTACCTTATTGTAATAACCTTAGAGATGATATGTACCTGTACTTCAAATCACCCAGGTATCGCTCCACCTTATCATACAATGCTATGATACGTCGTATCTCCCGGAATAACGTGTGTCACATCTCGAAAATCTTCTATGAGTTGCCAGCGAAGGACTAGCAATCTTATTGTTATAACCTTAAACTTGATTATCTAGCTGTACCACATCACCCAAGTCTTAGGGTCTTCCGTGTCTCAAGAAATAATGTAGGAGGCGGTCATCGCGAGGGTGGCATCGTCGTATCTGTGAGTTGCGAGCGAAGGACTTTATAACTACCTTAATTTAATTACCTTACGAGTTAACGTCTACCTGTACCACATCACCCAGGTCTTTAGCAACAGTGCCCATATAAGCATTCTGCGTGGACAATAGTGGTTGATCGAACTTCCATCGCGCCCTCTTGTCAAACAGTGCACTGTTCTGTCGTATTTCTCGGAATAACGGGCGTCATATCTCTAATATCTTCTGTGAGTTGCGAGCAAAGGACCAGCTACCTTATTGTAATAACCTTAGAGTTGATATCTACCTGTATGACATCACCCAGGTCTCTAGCAACAGTGCCCATATAATCGGTCTGCGTGAACAACAGCGGTTGATCAAACTCCCACCGCGCCCCCTTGCCGCACAGTTCTATGTTCCGTCTGGTCTCCTGGTACAGCGTGTGCCAGGTTTCCATAATTTTCTGTCCACAGCGGGTCAGGGCTAGGACCTTTTCGTTCGGGTAGCTGGAAATATGTGAGTTGTTAGGGGTTTACGGCGGTTTTAGCCGGTAGGGGTCTCCTCCGCAAACCCCCACAATGGAGGAAGTCCATAAGGATTTCCACCGCGCAAAAAAGGGATATAATAATAATAAAATAAAAATTACCGTTGCAACTTAAACTTTACGTAGATTTCATCGTTCACACACGATCGATAAAACTGCGCAAATCTGTTTGCACAGTTTAATCGCAACGATAGACCGTATATCTATCAATCAATCAATCAACAAAATTACACCCCACAAATATCTATTTTAATACTTGTGTTTATTCGGCATACTTTTTAATACACATACATACTTAAGTACATAGCGTACTGAAACATAATATGGTCCAATGACAGAGGTCGAACCGGTACATCCTAGGCAAGCGTGTTTCACCTTAGGGCGCATCATTACTTAATATCAGGAAAGGTCGACATACAATACGGTCGGAGAAAGCATAAGAGAATATTTGGTATATTTATACTTCAGTTAAAAGTTAACTGACTATCGAAATATCAGCTCTAAGTGTTACATACAACTGACGTGAAGGTACCTATTTCTACATTTAGTACTTACTCAAAAAGCTTATACACGTCAAGGACTCTCTCAAGTTTGTCGTTAAGAGCCCACGAAATCCTAGAAAGCAGTGGCACCATGGTCTCATCAGAGCGGTACCCTTTAGACAGCACCCACATCATGTAGATACTCTCCACCATTTCCGGGAGGATTTCTAACAATAGAGGGAGCGGTGAATCGTCTTCTATTACCTAAGAGTAAAGAAAGAAAGAAATTAATGAAAATAAGTTTATTTGTCACAGTATATTATATGGTACACAAAAAACCAAAAGAAAAAATAAGTTTATATTTAAAATAAAAAACAAACATTTGTTATATTGTTTGTCTCAAATCATCATCTGCCTAGCCTTTTTCCCAACTATATTGGGATCGGCTTTAGGGCTAACCGGATGAAGCTGAATACCAGTGTTTTACATGCCTATCTGACCTCCACAACCCAATTACTGGGTAACACGATACCCCTTGGTAAGATTTGTGGTCAGACTTTCTGCCTTCTGACTACCCATAACGACTGCCAAAGATCTACGAATGACAGCCGGGACCAACGGCTTTACGTGCTTTCCGGGGCACGAAGGGAACTCGGTATGAAATGGCTGATCACCCATCCATAGACCAACCACGGTAAGCGTAGCTTAACCTTTGACCGATTAATCTGTACGGCATTTACTTAGCCACGAGCTCCTCTGGTTCCCGTACCGCGAATCGAAGCCGAGCCTCCTTGGTGAAAGCCAAGTATCTTTTCCGGTTCAGTTTTTTTAGTTTAGTATCTCTGTAACCAGTAGTTTCCCAGGTATACGTCAGCAACGTAGCACTGGTACTTATAATCCACTCTATTAAATAAACAAACCCAAAGTGGCGGTGCTTACGGTGCGTATTCTCTCACTCGTTCATTATACTGTGCGAGTGTAATGGCGTAATTTAATAAGCTCTTTTGTTTTGCCGCTATTCATACGAGGAATTTAGGTTGCTATAGCGATATGTGTATGTACGAGCTGAAATCGCGTTGCCCATGTACAGACGCCAGGACATCAAGCTATACCAAACTGTCAAATTTTCCCAATTGAATATGAACCTTACCTTTATGTACATAGATCAAATATTAATACCGTAAAATTTGGAGTGCCACAAGGTAGCGTCCTAGGCCCCCTACTATTTTTAATATACATTAATGATCTCCCTAAACATATCAAGCATCCAATGGTGCTCTTTGCGGATGATAGTACAGTGTGATAATAAAATATGACAAAGAAAATAATTACGAAAATGAAATCAATCAAACATTAAAGTCAATAATTCAATGGCTGATTATTTATTTACTACATCAAAAGAATTAAATATGTACAAAGCTTAAAAATAAATTAAAAAATATATTTATATGGCTGACCAAAAATAATCTTAAAATAAACATGGACAAAACTAAAATAATTCACTTTCACCAAAGGACACAACCTAAAAACATAAATGCCAGTTATCAAGGCAAGATTGTACAACCAGTAACAGATACTAAGTTTCTTGGAATCCATATTGATAATAAGCTGTCATGGAAAACGCATCTAGAACATGTCTGTAAAAAAGTTAATAAATCCTCATTTGCTCTCCACAAACTCTCGAAGATTGTTAACAAAGAAGCCGTATTAACTGCCTATCACGGGTTTGTCGCACCTATCCTAAGATACGGTGTAATATTTTGGGGTAACACGGTCGATAAAGAAATCGTGTTTAAAGCCCAAAAGAAGTGCATCAGAGCAATCTGCAACCTAGATAGTACTACTAGCTGTCAACCACACTTTAAAAAAATAAAAATTCTGACACTGCCTTCATTATATATTTATGAACTAAATTTACTTGTAAAATCAAATCCAGTCTATCATATGATTATGTATAAAAGTGAATATAGACAATTACGTGACAAAAAAAAACTAGAAATAGAATTAAGTACGGAAAAACAGCATTATTCAACAAAAGTGTTCTTAGTATGGCATCATTGGTGTACAACAAACTGCCTGATGATGTCAAAAAAATATCTATTCCGCAGTTCAAATCTAAACTACACAAGTTTCTAGTTCATAAGTGTTATTATAATGTTAAAGAGTATTTAGAGGATAAAAATATTGTAATTTAATACTATCAACAAGTATCAAATAAAATTGAAATGAGTGACATGAACATGAGTATCGTAATTTAGTAACTTGAATTTTCCTGACATCTTATAACTTTTGACATTGTATAATTTTTGAGGTTTTATATTTTTATAATTTTTGACATTGTTTAAATTCGAACATTTTCTAAATCGTCTTTATTATTTTTATTTTTTAACTGAGTTTCAGAAAATTACTGCTTATTTTTATATTTATAATATTGTGATTGGTAGATATTACTTAAATTTGCACGCCTCATTAGGTTATAATGCAGTGTATTTTCTATGCTTTTATAACACCTTACAAACATGTATTATGCAAATAAATGATTTGATTTTGATTTTTGATTTTGATTTTGTAATAAAGTTGAAAATCTATGAAAGAAATTTGACCAATTGTTGTAGCTTGTTGTGCTGGCCTCTGTACAATAAGACAAAATGGATACCGTTAGGCAATTCCATATTTTTGACATGTTTTAATCCAAGTGTGAAATAATAATTTACTGAAAGTCTGTTCTTAAGAGCGTCCCAGCTGATGGCAGTGGCTGGTATTTTTTGCTGATGGGGGGGCAAGTTGATATATGGAGGATGGGCAAAGTATGAACTTTAAATACAGTCATAGGCACATGAAGCTTTTGGAATCGTCTGGGGGGGGGAGGGGGGCAACTGCCCCTCCCTGCCTGACGACGACCTTAACTAAAGTTACTTACAGTAAAGAATCGCATCAAAGTGGACAGGAACTTCAAATTATCACTCGCCATATTGTACTGTTCCACTAAGTTTTCGTTGTAGATTGTAAAGTCCTGAAAGAAATATTATTTCACTAACAAGTATAAAAATATGAATGGAATGAAATTATTTATGACTAGCACTTTGTCTGCGTGAATTTGGTTACGGCTCTCTAATTTTTTCATAATTAAATATAGGTAGCTCATGTAATAGGTTTCCATAGTTATAGGAATTTTTAAAATCGGTTATGTATTTTTTGAATTACAAGCAAACAACGCATGCGCAAGGCAGCGCTGACCACTTAAGAGCGACCAACCCATTCCCGTACAAACGCTCGTACGTGATTAATGGCGGTATAACAAAAGTTCCTCCAGATACTCGTATTCCGAACACAGGCATTTTGTGATTTATATCTAGGTTTCTATGAAGTCAAAAATAAACTTATTTGAGAAACGAATTCAGTAAAGACATTTGAAAATCAGTATTTTTGCATCAATTTTATATGAACTTTGGCCGTTCATTACATTAAAGAAAACATCGTCATTGAAACCTTACACATGTAATGGAGACTCTAAATTAACTTTTTTTATCAAAAGCTTGCAAGTCTTTTTCAAAAACCAGTATTTACTGGAACAAGTTTTGTATAATCTTCGCGCGCCAAATTTCGTGCGATATTATCGCGTTCTCACTCACTCATTTGTTTTAGAACATTTCATTAGATGAAACAAAAAAAAACAATCATGCTTAAGAGCACCCATCCCGTCATATTTCCCATACAAACGCTCGTACGCGATTACGGCGTTATAACAAATTATTTTCCAAATATTTTTAACACACAGGTATCTTTTGGTTTAAATCTAGGTTTATATGAAGCCAAAAGTAAACTTTTTTGAGAAACAAATTCAGTAAACACGCCCGAAAATCTTTTGCACAATTTTGTCTGAACTTTGGCCGTTCATAATGCACTCACACATTGAAAAAGTAATAAAACAGCTTCATAGAAACCTTGCACATGTAATGGAGATTCTAATTTACAAACATTTTAACCAAAAACTTGCAAGGCTTTTTTAAAAACACTTATGTCCTGGAACAAGTTTTGTGAAATTTCCGTGCGCCAATTTCCCTGTGATGTTATCGCGTTCTCACTCACTCGTTTGTTTTCGAGCTTTGCGTTGGTTGAAACAAAACATTTTTCAATCACGCTCGCGTTGGAGTCCGTTCGATGGGGAAGGGCGCTCTTAAGTTGCCGATTGAACTGCCTGGTAGGGCGCCCTTGTTTGCCATACAATCATGTCAAAAAAAAATATAAGTCTTCTGAACAACTTTACCTCAAGAGAGGGAGATTTAATTTTCCGCAGTTGCTGTAGTATCTTGACCACCTTCGGTTGTTTGAGTTGCTCGACCAACAACGATATCTCTGCGTCCCGCTCGCGCCAGTACTTGTACTCTGCAACTGGACCGTTGCCTTCTCGAGTCTGACAATAAATTAAAAAGATGAGTGTTTTTTGTACACTATCCTGGCGATGATCGCTGGGCGTTTTGAACTTTGAACACTGTTGTGACCGACATTTGCAGCTAGTATAACTTTGTAATATTTTTAATGAATAGTTAGGAAAAATTATTTGGTTTATTTAATTCAAATGATTGTATTCATTTAATATACTCGTAGTTTAGTTTTTGTTAAAATAACAAAATCTTTAATAAAATTGTAAATTACAGTACGAGTATCGTTAAGATATGGTTCTTTAGTACGACAAATAAATGATGTTTTTCGTGAAGGAACCTGTCCGAAGGAGTATCACTACCGTACAATGGAATTGCAAGTACATTAGACAATTCAGCTTTGTGAGATGCTCATCGTATTATAGATGTCCATTGGCGGCGCTGAACACTGAACATTAGGTGGTATATTGGTAGGTTTGTCAACAAATGAAAATGCTGCGGAGGATATGCCAACTCCAGTAGTATCTTTGTAATATAAATATATATAACTTAAACGACAAGTTTGCAAAACAGATGGCACCACATAACCCGACGGAATGTGGCGCCATCTGTTTTGCTAAATACTAGCTAGTTAGCTATGTAACTGTGAAGTTCGCGTGTGGTGGCATAGGTAACGCTGTATTTTTAGCCTGTATTGTCCCACTGCAGGGAAAAGGCCTTCCTTTCTCCTTTCCAAGCCTCCTGTTCTGAATTAATGTGGACCAATCCCTTCTGTAAGCGTCAAGCTCATCTCGCCATCTTCGCCTAGGTCTTTTTTAATTGTGGTTGCTTTAGCCCATGCTACGTTTGACATGCGGAAGATGTGGCCGGCCCAGTCCCACTTAATAGTAGAGGAGACGTCGAAGATCGACCTTCACATATCAGATAACTTGATGAGACATATTTTTTATCAAATATAATTTATTAACAAACATGCCTATGATAACTTGCCTATCGAAAAGTGTACATAGCTGTTTTTAATGGAATTAATTTTAATCAATTTTCTTTCATCACATACACTCTTTTCATAACAGAATGAGTTTCATCTGAACCTGAAAGCTTTTAACACACAGAATATGCCTAGGTACGCTTGCCTGGTTTAGCTTGGGTGGTTTTTGAGTGAGGTCGGCAAACCATGTCTTGGAGCGCAGCACCGTTGATCTTTCAGTTTTAAAATCGAGTACCATTCAGAGTAAACCGAGTTCACTGAATGTCTAAGCGAATTTTATTTACATATGCCCAAAATATCATAGTAACTGCAGCTCCTATTAAATAGTCACCATAATTGACAACTTCGAAGGATATTAATTCGTGTAGCGCTATCAATAAGACAACAATTCCCGTTGCAGACAGACAATGCAGTCGATCCTTATTCAAGACCTACCTTGCTCAAGCAGGCTGCGATAGTTTTGTCAATATGCTGCTGCCACATCACGACTGCTTGCTCCAACAGGACTACCTCATCTGGTTCGAAGGTGTTAGGGAAGTGTACATTATCTCCCAACCACGGTAAGTCCGGCATCGGGAGCTGGATCTCACCTTCTATGTGCTCTATGGTCCTGGATAATAGCAGAAAATTATGTTTAAGTATTTAATTTTTAGGCTGATCCAAATCTGGTAAGATTACTGGGTGCCTAACTGGTCACATGTTTTCGGCGCTCGCACGTTAAGGAAATGTTAAACTTGTGAGTGAACTTATGAGTGAACTGTATAGGCACGATAATAATGATGTGTGGTCATACTTGTATTTAAGGATGACGAGATTTCAGAAATGCCGGTTCTGAAAATTCTTTCGCCAATAGAAAGTTATAGACTATCTACATTTATTTTACGGACTCCAGTCTCTCGCAAAGGTGCTTTTGTTTGCACTATCATATTGTATAGTCCTAAGGTATCATTGACCTAACCTTTGTGGAGAGAGAAATACATTTTTAATATTATTATTATTTTAATAAAAAATAAGGGATCCAAAAATTCACGCGAACTATTTGAGTCGCGAGCAAAAGTTATTATTTTAATAATCATCATCATCATCATCATTTCAGCCGAAAGACGTCCACTGCTGGACATAGGCCTCCCCAAGGGGGGGTTTGCCATGATCGCAGTATGGTTGTTACAAAGGCACAGAGAATGCTGCTGCCCAATCTCTGGTGAGTCCCTTAGTCGCCTCTTACGACACCCATGGGAAGATACGGGATGGTGCTATTCTATTTTAATAATATAAAATACCAACCAATTAACAATTGAGCCGAGATTTTCTAAATCTTTTATCACTTCGTCTGCAGCAGATACTCTTTTTTCATGTTGGAAACCGAAAACTGCGTCCGATGCCATTTGTGTGGCCTAAGAACATAATCAAAAATGAACACAGGTTCACACCAAACTGCGCAGACGTCGCACAGGAATCACAACATTTTGCCTAAACGCTATAACAAATGGCGTATACCAATACCATTAGTCACAGCATAAGGCAAAAAGCGGCAAAATAACGACTATTTCTAGGTTATTTTGTTGAAGTTATTGCATTTTAGTGATATTTTTAGGGTTTCGTACCTCAAAAGGAAAAAACGGAACCCTTATAGTATCACTTTGTTGTCCGTCTGTCTGTCTGTCTGTCAAGAACCTTTATCTCGGGAACGCGTGGAGGGATCGAGTTGAAATTAAAACCCTATACTCAAGTCTACGGTCCCTTGATGCTCTCCCTCAAAAAATCAACCCTCGATGTTAACGTGTAAAAAAGATACAGCCGTTTATGTCGCAAAAAACGCATTGATAATATTAAGATGAAGATGGAGTATGGATAATAGGTATGGATTAGTATAGAAGTATGGATATGTACCTACAAATATGTACGGAATCCTCGGTGGGCGAGTCCGACTCGCACTTTTCCGGTTTTTTTTAATAAAATAAATGGAAAATAGTTTCATTGCCTTATATTAATTGTGAAATAACGAAGTTTATTACATGCTGACATTAAAAAAAGATAGCGTTATAACGATATTTCTTTTTTCTAAAACAAACAACACACACATACACATTCGCACACACTCACATACATATACATACATACATTTATGACATATCAGAACAACGGTCCGACGTCAATTTTAATTCACAAACAAAAAAATTTTACCACCATGCCCAAATTCTGGCCGACTTAATGCCAAAGAAATTTTAGGTCATACAAAAGCAAAGTATGGTGATTAGGTGAATATACAAAGTTAATAATAGGCAAGTCTGTGCAGTTAATTCTGACTCAAAAACTTGTTTGCAAAAGCAGAGTCATCATCATGTTCCTGCCCTGGACCCATGTTACTTGGAGTCGGTGCAACACGTTTTCTTATTCCATTTCGTCTTGTCTTGTCATGCTATCGCTAACTCCCTTTCCACCACAAAGTACGTAAGGCTGCGGCGCGCCCGAGCAGAGAGACCACTCAGAACCAACCGCCATTTTACTCACGCACACATTGACATTACGTTTATAGGCAGTCTCAAGCAGTCTCAAGCAGACATCAGTCTCGACTCCTTTTCTCTAAATGAATAAATGAGAGACATTGGTGCCAATTCTGTTGTGCACGAACTAAACTAATTTTAAGCTATTTACATCTCTTTCTCTCCAATAAAACAAGAAAGAGACATATATTAATAAGAGCTGTCAATTTAAGTTGATCTAAAATGTTCATACAATTATAGGTAGTTGTCATTTCAGAACGTATTGATTAAAAACACTGCGTAGTTCAAAGGAAAAACTAATTTGACATCTCTAACTTATTCCTTCTCTATCGCTGTCCGTTTCTTCAGCTGCCTGGTAGTAAGAGATGCCAAATACCTAATTTTAGTTTAGTTTGTGAACAAGGGAATCGGCACCATTGACATTTTATGACGAACAGAAAAAAATGTTATAAAAATATGCAAAGAGTTCCTAGAACCTAGTGTCAATAAAATTTCATATTGTCACAAATAAAACCTACAGAGTCAATACAGTAGCAGCCCTAGTGAGTCTGGCAAGTTTAGGTAATTACTTTTGAAGATAGCGGGAGCGGTCCTTCTGTACCCTTTATATTTTGTGCTTTCCACCCAAAAGCCGAGTTTCTAACCGAAGTGAATACTACAAACTTGTCGTCACGATTATAATGTAAAGTAATTACCGAGTCTGTTGAAAACCGATCTAACACTTTTGATAATGTTCTATGTACCGCCTCTGGCTGCATGTGCCTCATTCTGAAAAATAAAATTGTTAAATTAACAAAAACGTATGTGGTCAGGGCACCTCCATCGGAAGCAAAGTTCCTCAAGCATTTTTTTAACTTCGAATGTGATATTCGATATGAACTCTATACAGTTTTTGTGCAATGTCTCTAAATTTTTTCAATACTCAATATCTTTATTGCTTATTATTTCATTAAACGAAACGTGAGTATTGTTACACATTATAGATTGAGAACAACGGGTTAACTCACTGTGAACCCGGCAACACAGTAAGTTAATCCGTAGTTCTCAATCTATAATCTTTATATTTTCTTAAAGACAGGTGGTAGGTTTTATAATTAGGATTAATTTGTCCTGTTGGGCAAAGCATTAAGGTAGAATGTTTAATTGACCATTAGCGATAATGGGACATTAACTAAGTATTAAAAGAAACCTTTCTGCAACTGGGTGTATAACACGTGGGTGTATAATTTTACAAAGCCAAACTTGTACAGAGGCCAGCGCAACAAGCTACAACAATCTGTCAAATTTATTTTATACATTTTTAACTTTACCACCAACGAATAAGGTTCATATTCAATTGGGAAAATTTGACAGTTTGGTATGGCTTGATGTGCTGGTGTCTACATTACGCATAGTCGGCCACTTTACAGTTTCGGAGTGGAAACTATAAAATAAGCGGACAGAGAATTCCCAGAATTATAAGAACTGAATTCTGACCTTCTCTCAGCATTCTCTCCTCTAGCTATGTTAGAAAGTCTTCTGTAATCCGAAGGTTTAAGGTAGTTGGCCTGAAAAACCAAATGAAAAGTAAAAAAAAACGGTATAACCATTACATTTAAGGTCATGTACCTGTAATAATAGAATTAAATTTTATACACATCATCATTAGCCTCCTAGCCTTTTCCCAACTATGTTGGGGTCGGCTTCCAGTATGCAGCTGAATACATCAGCAACAACAGGAAGCGACAACGGCAGCATTACGCTTAAAACACTAAATCTCTGAAGCAAGAGTAGCACTTAACACACCGCGTTACTAAAGGAACTTAGTAACGAGCTTCCGATAATTAAGGCTTTTAACGACAGGATACCTAAACAGTTTATCTTTGACAAAAAATTCAAAAACCAACTGTATGAGGATCGGCGGTGTAAAGGCCTTCACCCCACAGAGCTGCGGATCTTCACTTCAGTTTTCTCGGAAGACCTCAACATAACATATAGCAACACCACTAGGTGCTTACAACATTGTGTTCCAGGCCGAGTGCATGGGAATCTCCCTGGCAACCTCAGCTATACTAAACAGGCAGGTAGTAGGGCAACCAATTCGCATACTGTCGGACAGCATGGCTGTACTACAAGCTCTTAAACAGCTACACGGTCAACTCCGGGCTGTCCGACACGAATGTCACCAAAAACTGAACAAGGTGGGTATTCTCAATGATATAACCATTCTATGGATCAAAGGACACAGCGGCTCGCGTGGTAACGATGCTGCAGACGAGCTCGCTAGAAGGGGGTCGAGCACAAGTGCGGTGGGTCCGGAACCCATAGTGCCTCTCCCCCTTCGGTCACCTACGCACCATGGTAAGAAAACGTACCAAGGATCTACACCAAAGACTGTGGACCGAACTTGACGAGTGCAGGCAGGCCAAGGAGGCACTTCCTGTGATTGAGGGCCGCTTCATGAGGCAAGCCCTCCGACTGTCCAAACTACAGCTACCTGTGGTCACAGCCGCCAGGGTCGGCCCTACCATAGGGCGAACGGAGCGGCCGCTCCAGGCGCCAAGTCTTAGGGGGCGCCTCAGTCAAATTTAATAAAGGATAAGTAGTTGGTTACGGTGGCCAAAGGTGGACGCAGTTTCTAGTTTAAGCTTGCTAAAAGCTTAAACTAATAAAAACGTACCTGAGGTCTACTCCTGCAGAAGATAAGTACTGTTACATTAATTAGTATCCAAACTTAACATAATGTACAATTTCTTACGTTGAACAAGCTTATTGATCTCATTAATGAATGTTGACTTAATTTTATTTTATTGTCTACTAACGACTCTCCGGCTCGGCACGGGTGCAAACTTTACGCATAAACCTTTCTCTTGAATCACTCTATCTATTCATGAAAACCGCATTAAAATCGGTTGCGTGATTTAAAAGATCTAAGCGCACAGACAGCGGGAGCGATTTTGTTTTATACTATGTAAAGAAGATTGTTGTTATGACTGATTTTTAATTTTGTGGTTGATGATGTTGTCTTCAGATGTTGTCGAGATCTTCCTAGTTCCATGCTTGCACGTGCACGCACAACTGCTATACATTAGGGATAAGCAAGAGGGCGCCACCACCCCGACGACGATATAACTCTCCTCCAAGAGAGCAATAGGGCTACCAGCAAGATGTGAAAATACAAAAACTGACCGCCGCCATTCCGTCGTCGCCGCGGCTGCCTCGTACATTTCCTCCTCCCATGCTCGTGCCAGCCCGCTTCGATGAGCCTGTAGCTTTAAATTCATCCTTAAATAATCGAGATCCGATCTAGCCTGTCCCTTTGCTGCCCACTTCCAGCGACGCCCTAAGCCTAGGCCTGTACTCCACAGGGTGTGCCCCTTACCGTGTAGTCGCTCAGTTTATTATAAGTTTTTTATCCTGGCGGGAGGCCCTAAATTCAGTCCGGTTAAGCAACCGACAACCTCCTATTTTTTTTTTTTTTTTAACGTGTGGAGTTTCTCATGCTCTGTTACCGGCTAAAACCACCACGGTGTTCCTCGACTGACTTATGGAATGGGATTAGCTCGCGCATGCACCGCGCCCCCGCCAGGCTATGATCCGCCAATGATGTAGGCAGCTCCCGTTGACCTCGGCGGTCTAATTGCCGCCGAATTCTCTAGTGTGGCGCCCGCAGCACACGGCGCACCGCCTGCACGGACCTGCATCTGGTCGGGTGGTGGACTGCCCCTAAGTCGACCACCCGCAGGTTGGCAACTCATGGAGGTCGGAGGTCATTGAGCGACTTCCGGCGCCCGGCGCGTCTTCTTCTAGAGAGAAGCGAGGAAGTTGCTTTCCTCCCTCCCTGCCTTTTGCGTGCATGACTTGCTCGCAAAAAGAGGCGACAGCCTCCCACGCACTCTCGCTCTGGACCATCGAAAGAACGATGTTCGGGAGCGAGAGGTCACCTACTGCTGCGGAGAGTTCACGGCGCTGCTCTGCCCAAGCTTGGCATCTTGCCAGCGTGTGCTGCGCGGTGTCCTCCAGGCAATCTCCGCAGCAGGCAATCACGGCCAGGTATGTCGTCGGATCCTGGGGGCGGTGTTTTTGGCGTGAAGCCGTTGTACCATCGCCCTCATTTCTACCGGGGTCATCTCGGAAATGAGCCGACAACCTCATAGGCTGACGTGCGAGACGCCACTCCGAAATAAAAAAAAGGGGGCGACATAATCGGATCTCGCTCCATCCGAAAACTTGCCTCGGGCCGGCACTGACAGCCGCCATAACTAGCCATGGGTCTTTCAATAAACATCTTTTTGTCATAGGAGTAACAGACAGCCTACTGTGCAGAGCCTGCATGGGGGCAGACGAGACAGCAGCCCATGTGCTTTTGAACCGCCCTGACGTCGCTTCATACAGGGCAAAGTACTTCGGTAACAGGTAACCTACGGCAGATTAGTGACCTTTAAAGTTAATTAAATGTTATGTAAATTTTTATGTATTTGCATGTTGTTTATTCAATATGTTTGGTAATTCAGATACAATTTATTGTTAATGAATAAATGATTATGATTATGATTATGATCGCCAGCGACGTCAGGCCGCTGCTGGCCTTTCTTGAGGAGCTCGGGTGGATCGAATAATTTACTTCCCACCTGTACGCAAAATACGCACTGAGACGTGGAGTTGCGGACACCAGTCCGTCTTACTACTACTACTACATCACCAACGGCTTTACGCGCTTTCTGCGGCACGGAGGGTAGTCGGTATGAAATGGATGGTCACCCATCCACGGACCGACCGCGACAAGCGAAGCTTAACCATAACCTATCGGTCCGTACGGTTTTTATAGAGCCGAGCTCCTCTAAGATTTATACACAATCTTATATATAAAAATCTTCTGTGCGTGTGTTTGAAAGTGAACTCCTCCTAGACAGCTGGACCGATGTGGATGAATTTTATTGTGTGTGTTCCAGTGGATTCGAGAATGGATTAGATTCAATTGTACCCGGTAGGTGACGTGACGCTGCAGTCGAGTTGTAGGACTTTTTTATTTTAAGGGCAAGGGACAAAATACAAGTTATTCTGAAATCAAGTTGTTTAGATATTAAGTGGAGATAAGACTGTATTTGAATAAACATTTGAGTAGGGTTCTATAGCAAATAAACATTTTTGATTTGATTTTGATTTGCACATTATATCTCTTTCTCTCAAGAAAGAGACAGATATTAAGAAGAGCTGTCAATTTATGTTGATCTAAAATGTTCATACAATTATAGTTGTCATTTCAGAACGTATTGACTAAAAACACGGCAAAAAATTAAAGGAAAAAAATATTTTGACATCTCTAACTTATTAGTTCATATCTGTCGCCGTCCTTTACGTCAGTTGCCTGGTAGTAAGAGATGCCAACTGTCTAATTGTAAGTGAAGCCAACGTAATTTGTATTTGATGAAAACCAAAATAACTTGCGACGAATTTTTATTATTTTCAGCTTGATTCAGTTTAGTTTGTAAATAAGGGAATCGACAACGTACCTGTGACACAGTTACTTCTGTTTTATGATGGGTTCCGGCGAAGGAGACTTGCCTGGCTAACCCTTCTTTCGTCGATACTGGAGTCCCTACTGTGATCTCACGGAATTGTGTGTTGAACAACGGGATGGCAGCCTGGGGGCAACAGGAATAACACATGAAGTTTATTGTTAAACTAGTTTCTGTCGGTGACTTTTGTTAATGTTCCTTAATTTTTTTAATAATAAAATAGTATATAGCACTCAGGGATAAGGTTCCTTTAAGCGAACGAAATTTCAGGATCTGTAGTTTATAATGTGCTAGTGATAGTGATGTATATGAAGTCTTCTTCCTTTGGAATCGATGGTTTTTCTTTTTGTTAGACTACTTGGGCCCAGTAGGAAGCCACATTTATCGCAGCATTATTGCTGTTTTGTAAAGTGAAGTTTGGCATATACCAACACATTCAGATTATAATCTGTACCAACACACATGAAAACATTATAAAGTAACGTACTAAACATCGATCCAGGGACTCCACAGAAGTGTGTGTTGGTGTAATTTAGTTCTCGCATTACTTTTTCGTTCTTAGTAACAAAACGGATTGCTGTATCATAGGCAATAAAAAATCTATTAAAAATTAAACTTAAAAAGAATCAATAAAAGGTTAAACCTACATAAAGTTAGCCTTTTAAGTTTAATAAGTACTTAGTAGGTAATATTAAGATGTTCACTTTCATAATTTATTAGAAAAAAGCTGATAATCTGATCCAAAATTATGTGAATTAATTATATCAACTTGAATATATCAGATACTAACTTCAGACCACGACTTCGTCCGCGTGGAGTTAAATATACCCTAACTAAACATACAATATGGCACTTGCCAATAGTGCACCTAGATTACCTGTTACAAACAAAAAATAAAACAACTTAATAGTATAATAGTATAAATTTACCTCTTTCAAAGTGTGTGCAAGAGTCATAAGCACTTTGCCAGTGAAAAGTCCAGAGAGGAAGTACTCCGGCATCTTCAGGTAGACGATTGACTCAACTTCATCGATGGGCACGACCTCTTGTGACTGCCTGATGAAGTACAAGTAGCGCTGGTTGCGATGTGCGTTGTGTGGAGTAATCTCGCCGAATATCGCAGATAGTTTGGGATACTGGATCACGCGGGGGACTGGTCGCTATGAGGATGTATTTAATGTTTATTTATTTAAGAAACACAGATAATACATTGCATAGGTGATAATAATATAATACCAGCCTATAATTGTCCCCCTGCAAGGCAAAGGCTTCTTCTCATACAGAGAAGGCACGAGCATTGATTACGCTTGCTTAACCTATTGACCGCCACGTCAAAAAATCAAAAACGTGCCCTCGGCGCCAAGCTCGCCTGTCATATCTGTCATGTTTTCGTGACCGTGGCGTGCTGTGCACATTTTGGTTTGTCATCTATACATGAGTGTGGCGGGCAAAAGGTAATAATAATAATATGTGGGGACATTTCACACATGGCCATCTGACCCCAAACTAGGGAGACCCTGTACTATGGGTGTCAGACAGCTGATGTACATACACAAATACATTTAAATACATAGGTACATATATAGATAAACAACACCCAGACACAAGGCAAACACAAGTGCTCATCACACAAATGTTTACCCTGGGCGGGAATCGAACCCGCAACACGCTGCGCAGGACAGAGATAGCTTGTGGCTGGTGGCGGCGACCATAACTGGACACTGCTTACTGAACCAACACTTTTACACCTTAGGTACCACTGACAGTCCTCTGTGCAGAGGAAACGGGGGCGCATGTACTCCGCGAGTGCACTGGCGTCACCCAGATCCGCAGGGAAACCCACCCTTGGAACACCAAGCTCCCTTGCGGACGCCCTGAGGAGACTTGAAAGACTGATCTGCTTCTGCTGAAACGCTCAGCCACTGCGCCAACCGTGTCGTCGATGTTAAGACCGATTAGCGATTTCAGACTTATATTAAGTTCAGGTTCCCTCACGATGTTTTCCTTCACCGATATCAATGTGCAGTGGTCTAGAATTCTCCTAAGTAATATTCATTAACTACACGATTGAAGTTTTATATTCAAAACGCACTCAAACGCACGCAACGCCTCTTATCTGTAACGAAATCTCCAGGAGATTCGCGCCAATTGTTTAACTATTGTGTCTGCTAATACGACAGTTGAGCTCATAAAACAAATCTGCCCATTATTGGGTCCCAACTAAAGTCACTATGTCTCGTATTATGTAGTAATAATACCAGACTTAATTTTCCCACTACATGGCAAAGGCCTCTTCTCATACAGAGAAAGTACAGGCATTGATGATCACGCTTGCCCAAGGCGTATGTTCCGTATAATGCCGGCACTTATTATGGCGTATTTGTGCAAAAATTCGCCTTATTTGGATAAAACAAAATCGACTTTATAAAAGCAGTTTCGAGAGCATGTTCGACACGGGAAGAGGTGTGGATCAGTGTTTCGGACGGAGGCAGGGCGTGTCGCTACTGTACGGTAGTACTAATATTAAATACTGTGGTAATACTCTTCTATTTGTACGAATATTAAATAATTATATTCTTACGATTATGGTATAAAATTCCAAAGTTCCGTCGACCTCTGGATCAACTTCCTCGGGTGCTGCAAATAATCTGTTTTGAACTTTATGTCCTTTATTTTAAAGATCTAAGATAATTCAGATGGAAAGAAGATTTTCTCGATCACTTCACATTTCTTAATATTATATATGAAACGAACGCAATTGTTTCTGTATTCACTTAGTACTTACTACTAAACTATTGAGTAGATTTGAATGCGCTTTTTTACCATAAATTATGATAAAGATAAGTAACTCAACCGAAACTTTAGTTTAGCAGACTTGTGTCTGCTAAACTAGGTACAGTTTAGGGGCTGGGGAAACTTGACAAGAATTTAGACTGGATTGTACAACTTACCGTCTCTATATGCTATGTAAGTACTGTGTTTTAGTATTGTGTACAAAATATGTTATTATTTTACTAGATTTTGCCCACGAATTTGTTTGGGTGGAAGACAAATATACCATAAAACATCTCCCATGACAGTTGGCAATAGTGTAGCTTCGTATCAGCGTATTTTTTTCTAATAGGTCCTGTATTTCCAGATGGTATTATTATGGAGTTGTCCCACCCTTGCAGCATATTTTCGACTTACGTGGTGGGAAGTAATAGGAGTCTTCCGCGACTATTTCATATCCTGAAGGCTCCATTATCACCGATTCCTCCTCGTCTACCAAAGCTCCTGCTGCAGTTTCCACATCCGCTTCTAAACATAAAACATTATTTTAACCTAGAAACTCACTCTGGTTGGAGCAAACCATATAATATGGGTAATACGTGCAAACCATATACTAGCAGTATATACGGTCTGCCGCAACAGCACGCCGTATCCCGGCTAACCGTATCGTCTCGGTTCTATTGCGGCCCGCAACATGTCGTCGTCGATTACAAGAATTTATTTTCCATTATATTGATGGCTGTATGCGACAGCAATTACAAAGTCATAACAATAGATGTGCGGCCCGCCACAGCTCCAAGACAACCGATTGACGGCTGGTCACAAGTCAGAGCGAAGTGCGGCTAACCGCAACGTATTCTGTAACGGCACGCCGCGTTGCGGCCAGCCGCAAACAGTTAACATTTAAGCCCGTCACAGACGTAGCTATAATTTATATTAATGTACGTCAGACGTAGCTATAATCAAGGCATATTACATCAGCTGTAATATATAGGGTGACTGGTAATTAGTGTATGATACTTATACACGTGATTGTGTTCATGATAACAAACAACTTTCCCGTAGAAAAAAATGTTTTTTGTACTGGTTCACTTCAGGTCACAGGCGTGCGCGCGCGTGAATTTCATACGGCTGTTGTGTTATTGTGATAAAAGTGAACCAGTACAAAAACATTTTTTCTTCGGGAAAGTTGTTTGTTATCATGAACACAATCACGTGTTTAAGTATCGTACACTAATTACCAGTCACCCTATATATTTTTACTACGTCACCAAAATATGTGGACAGATATAGCAAGGCATATTAATAAAAATTTCAAAAATGTGAAACAAACAACGATCGCAGACGTAATAAGGGCGAAAATATATTAATACATTATAGCTACCGTGTGTGGTGTGGTGGCTAGCTATAATATATATTATAGCTACGTATGTGACGGGCTTTAAATATAATAAATGTTACTTACCTGTAGTAGACACTAAACCTTCTTTATCTGTAAAAAAAAGTATTTAAAGCAACATTAGTTTAGTGTTCCAATTCAAAGAGTATAAAAATAATATGGTTTCAATTTTTCATCATATCATTTTTCGCTCAATTTCAAGTTAATTGCCAGCACTATATGCCTTTCATACATGGGGCTATACGAGGTTGGGACCTACAATTTTCAATATTATATACTAAACCAAAGTAATTAGTAACTTTAACTAATATCTCTAATTAATATAACGCAACATATGTACCTACCTATCTTGCTTTTGACGCTTTTAGCACTTTTCATGCTCTTCACACTTTTGATTATGCTCTTTTTGCTAGTAATTTCCTTCATTGATTGATCTGCGGCAGGTTCTAGAGGTGGTTCTGGAGTCTGTGACTTTTTCTTTTTAGCTCCTTTTTTCTTTGTCGGTGGTGGTGGTGGTAGGGCCGGTGGTATGATTCCTGTAATGTTTTTTAGATAAAAATAAGAATGGAGGGTCACCGTCATCACTTAAGGATAAGACAAAACAGACTTTTAGTTTATTTAATTATAACACGGACTACAATTTAACTATGGTACAAAATTCTAGAGTATAGCAGTACTCAAATGGTATAATTATGTTAAAATGAATTACACAATGAAAATTAATTCAGTGTGTAGTTTCCTTTTTTTTCAACTAAAATAGAAATTACCACTAAATTTATACCCAAAGTCAGAACTTAATGGTGTTACTACACCAATGGATCGATCATCGATCGATGCCATCGGTCGACATCGACCGACGTTGATCGATTGGTGTGGTAGCTTTGGCTGATCGACGGATACCGGTCGACTAATTAATCGATCGATTGCCAGTCGATGGCATCGGTCGACGTTGATCGATTAACTCCGGCTGTAATCCATTACTAATAATAATCAAGCAGGTCGATCGACGTCGACTAATCCATTCTACCATCGCTCGATGCCGTCGATCGACGAGCGATCGGTTGGTCTGGTAGAAACTATCGATTGACGTCGACTCATCCATTCTACCATCAATCGATACCGTCGATCGACGGTCGATCGATTGGTCTGGTAACACCCTAAGATTATTTTTGGTCCATCTGTCACAAAAGGGTTTTCTCAAGATCAATACAACATAGAAATTTGAATTTTCGCACAATGTGTGCACTCTATAACACACCAGCCAGAATATATATTTTTTGTTTTTCACTATTGATTCCATAGAAATATATCTATGGTTGATCCCTTAGTATAGTTGTTCACATTCATCAGTAGTAACCTGTTGACCAGGTATGAAGCGTTAATTCAATTTCAGATAAAGGCTATCAGTAGGTATCATTTCAATTTTAGACTAAAGATTATTTTGCTGGACATTTATATATTTTTATCTCCAACAAATTCTGTTAACAAATATACTAGGTAGCAAAATCAAATGGCAACTTACTCCATTCAGTGAATTCCTTATCTTCATGAATAAGTTTGTCAACAATCACCTTAGTCACATACATCACTCTCTTGTCCAAAGAGATTTCATTAGGCTTTATTGGTGCTGTTAAAAACTTTATAAACTTCTCCTTATTGTCCTTTAAATCTAACATGTTGTAGAACAGACTATCATCGTCTATGCCTATGAATGCAAGGACTTGTTCCTTGAACCATCGTACTCGTGGATCATTGTACAAATCAATGTAGACATCTAAATCTTCTAATGTTTCTTCAGAAGGAGTTTTAGTAACTTCTAAATATGTTGCCATGTTTATTCCTTTTTGGTAAGTATCAGATCCTAATGAAAGAAAGGTAAATGTTATGATAGCATATGTTTAATTGCAGCTGTAGAGAATATTATAAGATAATTTAGTTCCTATACAATATGATTTGCAAGAAGCAATATTACCCTTATTGCATATTCGGTAAGACCAAGGGCAAAAGTCTATTTAAGAAATATAATTTCCTAAAAAGAACCTAATAATAATTTACACTAGAACAGAAACATAGGTACCGCAATTAACAAAAGTGTATATTTCACTAATAATAAGGGCCTGCACACACTGGCGGCACAGTACTGCAGGGGATGTTTATGAAACAAAGCATAATACACCTTAAAATCATGAAATTATAGTTGAAATTTCAATGACTATCATTGTGGCCATACAATCAAATGCTATTTGATGCTGTGTCAGTATGGGTTTGAAATTTCAACTAGCTAGCTTAAAGTATATTATGTTTCTTCACATAAAAATCCCTTGCCGTGCCGTGCCGCTAGTCTGCGCAGGCCCTAAGAAGAATGACTTCAGAACAATAGGTACTGAATAGGTACCAAAAAACCTTAAAAGCTATGCTGCGAAAATTACAAAGAGTGCAGTTACTTATGCCTTTATCTTAACGAAGGAAATATTTTTTTTAGGTCGCAATCTATATTATTATATACCTACCTACCTATAGATTGCAACAAGAGAGCTTGGATACAAGGGCTTAGGCCTCAACAAGTAGGTATCTACCAACAACAAACCGGGTACCAACTAAAAAGGCGAAGCTGATTGCTGTGTAAACCTACAAGCATACCAGTCAATAACTTATATATTACCTACTGTAAAATACCAGCAGTTTTTTTTCAACGATTTTACTTATTTTTATTATTTAATATGTATTGCTGCTGTTGGTGTACCAATTAAATAAATAAGATGAAACTTGACTCGATTCTTTCAGCCTCTGACCAAATTGATGAAAGTTGATCATTGAAGAAAAGAGGGTGCAATTGGAGGCATGTAGGTATAATATTTTTATTACAAATCAATTTTATTCATAAACCAAAGGTTTTGCCCCAACCTAATTATAAACCTTTGTAGAGAAGAAAATTAACAAAGTACTATAAAATGGTAATATTACTTACCTACCTTGGCAACGTTCAGGTTCTAACCTGTAGAAATCTCACATTTTACACAAATTGTCAAGATAATTACGCACACACAACTAATCGATATAATTGTTGACCGTATCCAAGACGTAAATAAAACAATAAAATCAAAACAAGTTTTGGATACCATAGTAACGAAACTTTTCTTTCAAAGTGACAGCGATTTAAAATTTCGCGCTATTGTTGTTTCTCGTTCGGAAACATTGACAAAATTGTTGTTATTATTTTTATGAAAAGAAATAAAAAAGGCCTAGGAAATAAACTAACTATATTATGATAAAGCCTCTTTGGTATTGTACAGCTGCAGTGCTATATTATAAAGTTTAGTAGAGTAAATTTCTTAATTTGAAAATGCTAGTTGTCACTTGTCAGATAGATTTTTCTTGTTCAATACATAATAGCAGTGAACGGAAATAAAACATTATATATATATATTTCCGTTCACTGCATAATACATTATATTATTCCTAAAAGCATTTCCAGCTCTTTTATTCATATCTGATTGCTAAAAACGCTTCGCCGCATTGACAGCGCTCCGCTACATATTATCATAACAGAACAAGTTCGAGGTTCATTTCAAGCTTAAACCTTTGAGCCAGTTATAGTAGGGGAGCCCAAGAGGCTTAATTGGGATTTACTCGAGGTTGTAGAGATCTATTGGATTGTGAAAGTTAGATGCTACAAAAAAAAAGCGGCCAAGTGCGGTGCGAGTCGGACTCGCCCATGAAGGGTTCCGTAACAGCAAGTAACATAATAGTTATAAAAGTTTTTTATTTTATTTTTGTATTTGAGTTGATTAAATGAAAGGTTGATTGCGGTTTACGATTTATGACGTATTAAAAAAAACTACTCACTAGATCTCGTTCAAACCAATTTTCGGTGGAAGTTTACATGGTAATGTACAGTCAGCGGTCATAAGATGTATGCCACCGGAAAGTTCATATTTGCCTGCACGCAGGTCTGCGCCTGTTTCTGTGTGTGATCCTATGTTTAATGAAGGAACACGCACACATTGTACCTAACTACGAAAGAGCGATGTTGGTTGGTCAGATGCATGTGCGTCAACATTAGATAAAGTATACCTACCTACACCTGTTGTTTTCTTAATAATGAATTATCAAGAACAACGCATAATTGAAACCAATGGCAAAATTCGTTACGATTGTCATATCAGCTGTCTGACACCCATAGTACAGGGTCTCCCTAGTTTGGGGTCAGATGGCCGTGTGTGAAAATGTCCCCACATATTATATTATATTATTATATTATTATTTTTGTTTCGAATCTACCCTCAAATTTTATGTGACTAGTTTAAAATAAAGATACTCTTTCCTCGACATTCGCTGTCTTTTTCTTATTACTATACCCAGAAAAAGATAGCTGGCCGCGGATATATGCCCACGAATCATAATTATTATATTCTACAGCACTCTTTCTGTTTGGTTTATGATGACAGAGTGTATTATACGGGTGTGTAGGTGTGTGTGAGCGATATGATTGAATAGAAAAAGGTCTCAACTGCGACGAATTACGTTGCGATAGTTTTGTAAAACTTGTAGTCGACTTATGGCCGCGACCGTACATCATATACTTTTTTTAGTTTTATCATTCTCTTATTTTAAAAGTTACAGGGGGGGAGACACATTTTACCACTTTAAAAGTGTCTCTCGCGCAAACTTTTCAGTTTAGAAAAAAAATATATTAAAAACCTCAATATCATTTTTGAAGACCTATCCGTAGATACATAACCCACACGTATGACTTTGATGAAAAAAAGTTTTTGAGTTTCAGTTCTAAGTATGGGGAACCCCCAAAATTTATGGTTTTTTGTCTATTTTTGTGTGAAAATCTTAGTGCGGTTTACAGAATACATCTATTTACCAAGTTTCAACAGTAGGTATAGTTCTTAAAGTTTCGGAAAAAAGTGGCTGTGACTTACGGACGGACAGACAGACAAACATGACGAATCCATAAGGGTTCCGTTTTTTGCCATTTGGCTACGGAACCCTAAAAAAGGTTATGAGGTGTATGCCCTTCCACTGGTGGGGGGGTTATGCATTAAGTGCGTCACTTCCGTGTGAATAAATGGTTTTTCTTTCCTTTCTTTTCTTTTACAGATTTTCAAAAATGTAAAAAAATTAGTCACGTAGAAATACTCCAGCGCGTCAGATATTAATACTTAGTGTAAGTATGCGCCCCACGTGTTTCTGGTAACGAAAAAATCTTAATCTGCCGGTTTGCATGGTGGGGGTTGCCGTAAGAAGGGGTAGAAAATACGAAAAAAGTAAATTTTGTCGAGCGCGTCAGATATTTAGAAGGGATGTTAAGTGAAGCCTCAAGTGGCTCCTATTCAAAAGACTGACGATTAAGATGCGACCAAAACACATCATCGATTTTTTAAATGCAAAAAAAAATCGAGATCTTGAAATATTCGAGCGCGTCAGATTATTATGCAGACGCTTCATCTTGATGCCCTTGTCGTACTGACCCATAATCGGACAATTATGTGGAGGAACAATCCTTAATCTGCCGGTTGGAAAAAAAAAATCTTTTTGTTAATTATTGAATACACACATGTCACATATTATAATTTTGTTTACAGGTAAAATTCGGGATCCCTTCTTTTCGTATACTGTTATTTTTCCAAATATACTTTGGTATAACTATTTTGGCATAATTTGTTTTGCCATAATACTTTGCCATTTTCAAGACCGCTTCATTACTTATAAGAGTGCGTGGCAGTTCCAATAGCATTCTGAACGCCCTAGCCGGACAGCTGGATGCCCCAATGCTGAGGCATTTCGTTAATGTACCTACCAGTGCGACAAGGGCAACCTTGGTGTTCGTAATGTACCTATTTGTGTCTGGTTTTTAGATTAAGTTACTAACTAAGTTTTAAATTTGGTTTTTTACTAACAAGTGGACCCATGTTCTCAAATAAATAAATGAATTAAGTATTATTATTATTAAAGCATGCTTGCTGCATGGTAAAAACATGTTTAAATATCATTATGCGTACCTACCTAAATAAATTAATATGCTTTAGAATATTATGCTTAATCATCATTATTATCATTAGAGAAACTATAATTAAAATAAATATGGGTAAGTTGTTATGCGTAATTAGTAGTCTTCAAATTTTATCCAAATGGATAGGGAAACGTAAAATTCTATCCTATATTTAGAACTAGCACTTTTCCCGCGACTTCGTCCGCGTTATAATATAGCCTATGTTACTCAGCGATAATGTAGCTTTCGATTGATGAAAACATTTTTGAAATCGGACCGGTAGTTTTTGAGTTTATTCATTACGACTGAGCCGCGCGGGTACCTTACTCATAGATCTAAACTCCCCTCCCGCACGCGCACCCCCGCCTTGGTGACGCCCACTTCGCAACGCGCCGTGCAGCAGAAATCGAAATATTTTAATTTCGCCATAACTTCAAAACCAAACGTTCAATTTTAATCATTCAAAGACCAAATATTATCTACATAAACTGTACTTAGTGATGAAATCATTTATTTTGATAAGGATTAATAGCATGAGTAAAATAAACGCGTTTAAACGTAGTCCAAAAAAAATTCAAGATTTTTAAATAAAAAAATGGTTGTTGTGCCTCACTCGACATAGATAGATATAGTGTGTCGGGGACTTTTTTGTAGATATTTATAAGATCAACAATTAATTAGAACATTTTGTGGTTCTATCTTTTATAGTTTAGGCAGCGTACGCAAAATAAGCAACTTTTCTGGTTGATTTTTTACACCTTGTGGCCGAAAAACCCAAATATCTTACGGAACCCTATTTTTCTCCAAAATAAAATATAGCCTATGTTACTCGTGGATAATGTAGCTTTCGAATGGTGAAAGAATTTTTAAAATCGGTCCAGTAGTTTTTGTGCCTATTCATTACAATCAAACAAACAAAGTTTTCCTCTTTATAATATTAGTATAGAAAAGAAAATAGCCAATTACTGAGAAAAAAAACGAAATACATTTTTCAATCATCATCGTTAATGGAATCATCTTCATATTGAAAGTTTATTTATTTATTTATTTATTTATTAGGTTAGCCAACAGTTATATACACTATTACATTTGTGAAGTACAATTTTACAAAAAATACATTTGTAAGTGTAATAACTACTTACTGGCCAACACAACATGCACACAAAAAAAAACGGATAACATTCATTATTAAACGATTTTAAATTAAACAGTACAACATGAAGTATTGATTAATAAAATAATAAAAACAGGATCATATTAATTAAAACAAGTAAATTAATTAATTAAATCTTAAGATTATTATACAATTACAATGATTAAATTTTATTTTATTTTAAACAGCCCTCAGAACACAATTGAATAATTGATTTAATAAATTTCCCGATACTGTCATGGTGTATATCGATTACGTCACTGCAGCTGTTAATTATCTTGCATAATCGGGGAATAGCCGAGTTTGCACCAAGGACGGTTCTACGCAGAGGTGGATAAAGGGGAGTAACGTTACCACGTGGGAGTCTGGTAGGGGCGCGGAATCTAAAAAGGGCAAGCAATGTTGGGCAGTCAATTTTATTTCTGATCAGTTTGTAAAAGAAAAATGCGTCTGTAATATTAGCTCTAGTCGATAGTGGCAGCATCCTGAAATATCGCAATCGGGTGTGGTAGGACGGCAAGCATTTAGATTTACCCTGTGAAAATGCAAGGTGCCACAAAAAGCGTTTTTGGACTCGCTCCAATCGTAACATGTGTGTAGCGTAGTGTGGTCTCCAGACAACACTGCAATACTCCAAGATACTGCGAACCAAACTATTGTACAACATGATTTTAGTGCTACTTTGTTTAAAACTTCTGGTGTTCCTTATAACAAACCCTAACATTTTTGAAGCCTTTGTTATTATTTGTTCCATGTGTGGTATAAATGTTAGTTTATCATCGAACAGGACTCCTAGATCTTTAATTTTGTCCACCTTATTTATTTTCTTGTTATCAACCATGTATTCGGAACGTATATGATTCATCTTTCTGGAGAAACTTATGTAATAACACTTTTTAATGTTCAGTTCCATTCGATTGTAGGTACACCATTTAAATAGTCTATCTAGATCTTCTTGCAAAAGTATAGCGTCGTGTGATGATTCGATACATCTAGCAAATTTTAAATCGTCGGCGTATAGAAAGCAATTCGAATACTGAAAACAATGGGGGAGGTCGTTAACAAAAATATTGAAAAGCACTGAGGCGAGATGGGCGCCTTGCGGGGCTCCGGACGTTATAGAGAAAGTTTCGGATCGAAATCCATTGACAACAACGTAGAATTCCCGCTCAGCTAAGTAAGATGCAAGCCATTTCAACAAAAATCCGGTGACAACATACAATGACAGCTTGTAAACAAGTATGGAATGGGAAATTTTGTCGAAAGCCTTGCTAAAATCAGTGTATACAACATCGCACTGTTTGTTTGCGTCTATACACTGTACCAGAAACTCCGTGAATGTCAATAAGTTTGTTGTTGTAGACCTAGAAGCAACAAAACCGTGTTGGTAGTCACTAAGGTAAAGATTAAAATGACGTTGAACATGAGGGCATATCATCGACTCAAATACTTTAGCAAAGGTGGAAAGAATAGAGATGGGTCTGTAATTGGATATGCAATCTTTTTTGTCCGATTTAAATACAGGCACTACTTTGGCTTTCTTCCACTCGGCCGGGAAAATTCCTGTGGTTAAGGAGGTATTGTAGATTATTTTTAAAGGAATAACAAGAGCTGACGCACATGCAGCAATAAAGAAAGGAGGGATCCCGTCAGGACCTGCTCCTTTACAGATGTTTAGGGATTTCAACTTATTTAGTATGGTATCGCTCTCTATCACTGGGATTGTTAAGCATTGGCTATTTTTCAATGAGCTTAAATAATCAGACTCAAAGCGATCAAAGTCCAAGTTACTGTCAGGAGTGTAGACAGACGAAAAATACTTAGCAAAAAGATTACAGATGATTGGGCCATTAGATGAAGTAGTCAGTCCGTCAGTCATGGTAAAGGGGTAGGCACTAGTTCCCCCGCGCTTTGTTTTGATATGAGACCAAAATAATTTAGGATTCTTATTTATTTCTGCTTCTAAGTTAGCCATGTATTTTTGGTACAAGCTTTTGGCCATACTTTCGCAACGTTTGGTTACCAGTATTAATTCGATTTTGTCTCGTGGGTTTTTATATTTTTTAAATCGTATTCTTAGTCTATTTTTTTCCTTAAGAGATTTTATAATTACTTTGTCAAACCAAGGTGGGTAGCGGCTTGTTGTAGACTTGCATTTAGGTACAAATTTATCAATTACATGATTTAAAACACCATAGAAAACCTCTAGCATGCTATTTACGTTCTTACTGCTTTCAAACAGTTGTGACCAGTTTTGTTTATTTAGTTCTGATTTAATTTGGTCATAATTGGCCTTATAAAAATTGGATTTAAAATTAAATTTATTATATGGTAGATAAGAGTCTTTTATTAATGACAGAGTTATTTCGAGGGGGGGATGTAGCTTATCAATGTTGGTTAATGAACAATTTGATTCATTCACTGAACACGAAGGTATTGTAGTGAGGATCAGATCTAAAATACGCCCAGAACAGTTCTTTACATTATTATGCTGGACAAGTCTAGTTACATGCATAAAATCTAGTAGCAGCTGACAAGTATTCGGCATTTTTCCAATGACCACTCCTGGTTCCCAACTCAATTTGCTCAAGTTGAAATCCCCGATTATGCATACTGGTAAATTAATTGATTCAAAAATATTATTGCAATTTTCAATAAAGTGTTCGACGAAAGTTCGGTTCGACTTGGTCGTTATCTTACCTTTTCTTCATCTTCATCTTTCTTTTTTAGAAATGACATCTTGCAAGTCAACCTTGATTTTTTTTTAATATAGGTAATATTTGAGTCATAAAGCTTGAAAAAATATTTATGCTAAGGAATGAAAAATTATTAAACTAAACTTTTCATAATATTGTTACAGTAAGTGTGTGACTTACTGTAACAATCTTTAGTTTTAAGTACAGAGGCCAGCACATCAAGCTACTACAATCTGTCAAATTTCTTTGATAGATTTTCAACTTTATTACAAAATTGTAAGGTTCATATTTAATTGGGAAAATTTGACAGTTAGGTATGGCTTGATGTGCTGGCGTCTGTACATAGGTACTGCAACAATGATTACGAAATGGGGCAAATGTTTAAATAGAATAACAAAAAAATACACAATTTGCACAGTATAACATAGTCACTTACTGTAATTATATCTAGGAGCAATACATATAATTAGGGCATCAACCATAAAGTACCGAAGTTATAATTGATAACTCTTTCTCAATTATTTGTACATAAATGAAACAAAAGAGATATTATGAAATCACAGATTAAAATAAAAAGCACACAGCTGTATTTATACTATAAAATGTTAAAATCAGTTCCATTTTTTGTTCGTTTTTTAAGCATTTTAGAATCATATTATGAACTAACCAAAATATAAACGATTCCAATTTCTACAAACTGTCTCGTACATGAAACAATCATAAACCAAATAAACTAAGCACTGTTTTAAAAAAATAACACCTTTAAAGTTTTTCCCTAAAACTCTTCATAAATTCGTGTTTGAACTTCTTCGAATACAGTAAAACAACCAAAAAAACAAATAAAATAAACAAGACGGTAAGGTGTAATTATTATAAAACGTGGCGGAAGTTGAAATTTAAACCTTATTCGATAAAAGAATTTAGTAATGCTATTTGAATTTTCGTTGAGATTATTATTTGACTCAATAGCCTTGTGGTATAAGGCACGGTCTAAGTGATCGGCTGGCGCCTGGTCATGCGGGTTTGTATTCTCAATCGCACGTAAAGTGTCTTTTTGTAAGTTATTCTTGCTATACGTTTCGGCCAGAAGCCAAAAAAATACCATGTAACTATTAAAATCTTGCTAACAATATTCGAGTGGGTTTGATGAACCGGGCAGATGGGTACGGCGTGGGAGAGAGGAGCTGCTCGGGGCCTGCGTCATATGACGCGCCCGCCGTGCGTTCGATCGGGCGATAATCTTTAAGTCTTCGGGGGATTCCTTTTCTCTGACGCTGACTGTACTAGCAAATCTGTCCAATTATAGAATTGTGTCCTGAAATAAAGAGGTTATTATTATTTTACTAGCTATTATATAAATTATGAGATGCTGGTTATACGAACTTAATCAAATCCGTCTTACAAATTAATAATATTAGTTCCTTTGTAGCAGTTTAGGATAAAATAGTATGGTAAATGTAGACTTACAAAACCTTCGTGCTTCTCGAAACGGATCCTAGAGAAGTTTATAACGTGCTTATGGGTCTTAAATTTGAAAGCGCTCCAGGCTGGGATAATATCACAACAAAATTTTTTAAAACGGCCCATGAATTAATCGTACCCGTAATTTCGCATCTTGCTAACTTGTGCTTTAGCCAAGGCAAATTTCCACCAGTTCTGAAGCAAGCCATAATTACTCCTGTGCACAAGGGTGGAGACAGAGATGACGTTAACAACTACAGACCTATCTCTGTATTGCCTGCAATATCTAAAATCATTGAAAAGCTAATTAACATAAGACTAACAAGCTACACTGATAAATATAACATTATTTCACAAGCTCAATATGGTTTTAGGCAAAAATTATCTACAGAAGACGCAGTGACAGCATTAACCACATTGTTGTTAAAATTTTATTTTCTTTCTGTACATCACTTTTACCATAACTATTAACAACTGGCATAGAAGAGCGGGGCCTCCTAGCACAGGTATATCTTTTACTTAAAAGGAGGTCCCTATGTAAGATTTACTGTAAAAGTTGTACATGTTTTTGCAATAAACCTTTTTATTTTTTTATTTTTTATTTACAAAAATATTATCATTTTAATAAGAATTGCAATAAGTAACGTATTTGCCTACTTTGTTCCAGGCAAGTCTACGCCAGGGGCGTGCACAGAGTTTTTAGACAGGGTAGGCAGAAAAAAATAGGTATGCAGGGTCGACAGATACTTATAGTTAAAGTTTACTTAGAAACCGATGGATGTTTTTGAATAAAATAAAATAAAATTAATAGAGAATAAACATTTCAATAATAATAATAATAATAATTTGATGACTGTACCTAAGTGATTTGCCACCTCAAATGATTCCTAGATTGACTGAATTTATAGACATCAATTAGTTTTTTTGCTGCCGTAGAAAAAATATGAATAGGACTGTATCGATGTAATGCCTCGTTTCAGGCGATTATATTATTTGAAAATAGTAGGAAAGGTAAACAGAACAACCGCTGTATAGGTACTCAAGCGTCAGGCCCGCGTCACAGAGTAGGTAGGTATGTACCTCCTCCTAAAGCATCATACGAACAGATGTGTTCAATTTTTTTTAATCGATTTTATGATAGAAACTCAAAACAGGGTTAAAAATAATATGCGTAGAAGAAAAACGTTTTGCAATCTACTAAACAAGGAACAATTAGGTACTTACCTAATGTGTTTTTTTACCAATAAAATAATCTCAAGTTCACAACTTACTAGAAGTAGGTATTACAAGCACCTACCCTTTTCCCTTTCATGTGATGATGAGGTGATTATCTATCATAATATTGAGTACCGAAACCTAAACAAAATGTAGGCATTTTATTCGGGTTCGGTTCTACAACAAAATCTCGCGAATCTTCTACCTACTTTAATTGATGTAATAAAACAGAACTGTACCAACCTCTTACGACCTAATCGCATGGTTTGTTTGTATTGATTGAAATCTAGCGGCTATCCTCGATCAGTGTTTTTTCACCGAAGCCGAGAGAAAGTTTTGAAAAGGAATCATTTTTTAAGTATTGTCTGTACCTACATAACTACACAACAAACTTTCACAGTGAAGTTATTCCATTTTACACACTAGTAACAACGTTGAAATAATATAAAAATGCATTCACAAAACCATGAAACAAACCAAAACAAAAAAAAATGGCGACTCAGAATAATTCACGTATATTTTTGTACCTACACAATTGTCGTATTCCGTCGTGTAAACTCGAGTAGTAAAATCTAAAATGTTAAAAAGACAATGTCTTCAGTTCGCGTTGTGTGCGTGAGTTGTGACATTGTGTGTCATGTACGAATAGAAAATGCACACGCGTGCTACGAGCCTGTCACGAGGCACACATCCAAACAAAATATAATAATCTAGGCACAAATATTTTGTGTCTCTCCCGTAGGATCCTAGCGGCGCTAGTGCAGCGCGAAGCGATCGAAATGCGCGGACTAAGGCGCGAACGTATCGATGAGACTTCGTGTTACCACCGTTACGCGACAGATGGAGCTGATTTAAGATTTTTTTATTAATTGAGAGTAATTACTCGTGTATAAAATATTAGAGATATCAAAATAAATTAAAACAAGATAATAAATATTTATCTGAGTTGTAGGGTAGGCAATGTCTATGTGACTGTATGAACCGCACGCCACTGGTCTACGCATAATATGAAGTATACCGTAACATAATTACAGTAGGTAATCTTGATGTCATTACGTCTACGAATGTAAATAAATATTTTAATTCGCTGACCTATCCTATACACAGTAAGTTCCACTTACTGTACTTGTGCTAAGACAATACAATAATTCGTATTTCTATCACTTAATATAGTAACAGCAAGTACCACTTACTGTTAATATGTTTCAGTGATTCTTGGTAAAAAATACTTAAAACTTAAAAATAATAATAGCAAGATTACTTACTGTAGCAATACCTAGGAAATGGATTTAACTTTATTAAAAAATCAACCGTATGTGCCCATACCGCATTTATAATAAGCATTCCTTGGCGCAAAACGTAACTTACTGTAATTATGCTAAACCTTATTTCATTTCCTATGCCACATCTTAAAATTTTAAATATACAGAAATGTAGATTTCAACCTCTACATTCCAAATATTCCATTACTTAACTCAATATCGTCAAAAATGTGACTTACTGTAATTATCATAAGCGCGGCAGAATTGGTGCCCATAGTTTAGGTACTCGGAATGGTCTGACAATTTCATCAATAGCAACTGCTCTATACATGTCTGCTGTCATGAAGCCTCGATACGGAATCGAAGGCGTTCTAGCTCCAATCATAATACCACCTCAAAAGGACACCGATTTCCCAACCTTGCTGAACTGTTCCAGTGGCAGTTCTTTGCCTTTCACGGTCTCCTGGTCTACTCCAGACACGGATACTGCGGTTATCTGGATGAGTACTGATTCGCGATTCGTCAACGAAGAGACAGTTTTGCCAAATGCTGCAATCTCCGCCGTCGACGTTGCCGGGAATTCAGAGGAGCTCGCCAAGACCTCCGTGCTCGTAATCCAGCCTGGTGCAAGCAATTTCGAATGGTCTGAGTGCAAACTTCAAGCCCAGAGGCGGCCCGAACGTCTGCTTTTATTTTAGTAGCGTTGATTGTTGGGTCACGGGCTGCCAGCAATCTAATAAAGCGCTTTTGGACAGCAGTCAAAACAGTTGGGCGACCACTGCGGGGTCGGTCAGCTAAATTACCCATCCCGTGGTACCTCTGCAACGTGGTCACGACACAGGATTGGGATATAGCAACTCTGCGTGTTATTGCTGCGTGTATCCTTCTTCTCTCAAAGTTACTATTCTTGCTCGTAAAACTTCTGATAATCTTCTTGGCATTTTTTCAATCACAACTTTTCGCGAAGAAGTATTTTAAATCCGTTAAAATTGACTAAGTCAGATTTCTGAATGAACGTTTGCTAGGACTGAAAGCCTTTTTATATGGAAAAACAATTGAACTGTTTTATTGTTTTACATATTAAATATATATTTCTAAATAAAGAATCTAAAAAGGAAAAGAAATCATAAAATAATCTACCGTAACCAAAAAGATTTCGATTATTCAAAGTGATCGGAAACTTTTTTTGATGTGTGTTCACACACAACTCCAGACATACACACGTGCGCCGTATTCAGGAGTAGCGCTTTCTAAATCAAGCCCATGATTCAGCTGCCCAAATGAGAGCCTCATCATATGTTTGTCCAGGCTCTTGGAAATTATTCCGTTGGCCGTAACGACTATCGGCACAATGACTGGTGTATTCACATCTCACATGTCGACAACCTCGCGAACCAAGACAAGATATTTTACAAGATACCAAACCTTACCTTTTACCTTTCTCAGTTTTCACGAGGTTCTCGTCATGCGGAATCGCTATATCAACAAGCATTGCGCGATGCTCTAATCGATCCCCACTATGTCAGGATTATTGTCAACAATAGTCCTGTCAGTCAATAGCCAATAATAATAATAAGTCAACAGTTCTGTTTTCAAGAACTGGGTTTGACCTCATATTTAGAATCGGGATACATTTTTAGCACTTTATTATGCAGGTTATAAAATTTCGTGCTGTTGACTTAATAGTGGCAAACGAAGTTTTATGCGACTTTTGGAAAAAAACCGTGTGTTTTATTCTGCCTGTCGGCTCTGAGGACCGACGAGTAGAGTATTTACGGAGCACTGCCTGAAGGACATACTTATAGCTAGCTGCCTGATAGTTAGTAAGTTAGTTAGTTATCTTAGCGGCGAGAGAGAGAGTGGAACCCTGAACTGCTCTTTGTGCTCGTTCTAGTTGGATAAAGTGGTTTTCAGTAGCTCCACCGTAGATTGGATCACAATAAGCACAACATTCTCAATGTATCCTCAGCAGACTTGCTTAATTTAAAAAAACGCATATCTACCAGAAAATGTGTAAGTGAAATGAGATGTTGGTCGATATGTAGGTACGCTTAGGTATTTGTATTATTATGGTATTGGTCCTGGAAATAAGTACTTACTTAGTAATTAAGGGATAGAACATGTTGCAAGCATGAATGCTGTGCCTATTATTCGGTACCTAGCAGGTATCAAAGGCGCCTGAATGATGTTGAAGTGGTATGGCTGAATAGTATATTTATATTTTTCCTGGATATTGTTATAAACCATACCTATAGGCCTACTGACTATCGTTGTTGCCAGTCACTTTCCCGAGAGGCGGTGTTTCATCGATATTTTAGCGATGAAACACCACCCCGCAACTACTGCGGACTGCGAGGCACCTGCATTCATAGAATTATTCCATCACGAACACTGGTTATGAAAAAAATAAAAGTCCATATTTACTTATTAATAATATATTCCTTTAACAGTTTATCACACATCTTGCACGACAAATTAGCTGTATCTACTACTAATTTCAAATTCGTACAAAAACTTTAGATAGGTAAATATGCAAGTATAAAAGTACACTAGGTAATTTCTTATACAGTTTATAACATATTATTATCATTGTAATATCTCGTTTTTGGTCAGTCAAATCTCAAAATACCTAATTCTTAGATAGGTACATAATAATATCTACTTACAAATAAGTTGTTATGTACATCAATTAAAACTATTGTATCTAATACTAGGTTACATTAATTTTATCTTTTTTTTCTTGCCATGTATATTATTAGTTGTACCTGTATGTAGAGAAAAACTGTCGCGCAGGTCTTTCTTTGGGGTAACCGTTGTTATTACTGCTATCAAAATCTTCTAGTCGAGAATTAAAGTTATTTTGCACTACCTGTCTAGATCCTAAGCTACCAACTGATGATTGTGGAGCGGTATACGAAGACGGTCCAGAGTACAATGGGTTTAATCTGTACTGATCATTTTGTTGACCTGTTGTCGGGTGTTCAACAGAAAAGTCCACGCTAGATGTCATTATTTGTCGGCCTTGATTTTGGTCTTGGTTTTCTCCATTTTGAGGCTTAGTAATTTCTCTAGGAGCACCAAACTCATCAATTTGGAAAGCGCTAAGGAATTTTTGTTGTTCTTTCTCATCTTCTAATTCGTAACTCACTGAAGGTATAAGTTGGAACGAAACTTGATTTGACATGTTGTTATTAGCAGACTGAGTTAATTTCGCATTTTGTTGTGTATCAGTATTGATTTGCTGGTTTGTCGGAGAATTTTGTTCAATAGTGTTGTCTTCTAGTTTTGTGTAAAGGTAGTATGATTGGTCTTTCTTGTACGTGAGGACCTTATTGTCTTCTGATGGATGTGATATTGTGCCTACAATTTTATCTTCTAGATGTGCTGATATCCCATTATCACTATTTAGCAAGCTGTTAAGAGTCTCTTGACTAGTAAATTGTTCTGTTTCATTAGGGGGCTCGAGCTGCAGTTTGGCTGGATTCAAAGCCACAGTTTCTGCTTTAACAACTTCGAATTGAGGACTTGATTGCTTCAAATTGCCAACTGCATTGTTTTTATTAGTGTTTCGCTGTAAACTGAACATTTGTGTTGTCTGCTGTTGAATGTTGCTGGGATTAACGAGGTTTGCCGGACTTTGACTGTTATAAATGTGATTAGTTACATCTGGAACAGACCATTGATATAATTGACCACTGTACAGTTGGTTCTGAGTATTAAGAAGATTTTGTGGATTAGGTATTTGGTATCGTGATGAGTAAAAATTACCTTGAGTTTTTTGTGGAGATGTCAATTGGTTTGTTTGTATTTGCTGAGACTGATTAGATTCATCTGTATATTTTGCATTGCCTGTAAATTGATTAAGTTGATTAGTATTAGGTCTTTGGGTAGGAATACTGTTTGTATTAGTGTCAAAACTGTTGAAATTGTTACTGGAGTATTGTGATGATGTAAGTTGTGATATTTGGTTCGTAATTTGCGACAGTTTTTCATTGTTCAGGTTTTGAAATTGTGTCAGTGCAGGTGAAGCTGTAGACGATTGTATATCTCGTTGCGCTATGTTGTTGTATTCTCTCGCTACGTTGATAGAGTCACTCAAAAATGAATACACGAGTGCCTGTGAATCAGAAATATTATTTGAGTGTTGATTTCCAATAAGTTTAGCGATTGGAATAAAATTAAATGCATTTTTCTTAGGGATAAAATTGTTACTCATAACTAAATAGTTGCTGCTTCCAGTGTTTAATATTTCTAGTTTATCAAAGTCGGAATCACTTCGATTTTTAAATAGAAATGCTGCGATTCGCTCTGGTATAGTTATTTTAATGGAAACTGTTCGTTCTATAGTATTTGGTATGCCTGATTCTTTAAAGAAAGGCAAATTCGAGAGCTGGTTATTATTTTGGAATACAAAATTTTCGTTCGGAGGTTGTAAACTTGTTGCAGGTATTGCTATAATTCTAGAACTTTTGGTAGACATAGTTGGAGTTTGTATTGGAACTTGAGAAGTCAAGGTTTCACCGCTGTCAGTAGTCGTTCTTGATGCTGGAATACTATCTGAATAATCGAGGGATTTGAATTCTTTCTGATTGTGATATTGACTATATTGTGGTGGAGAGGCAGTTTTCAAAATATCATCTGTGTCTTTTACTATATCATTTACAGTTATATCAAGTTTTTCTTTAGTCAAGATATCAGTAAATGTTAAATTCTGATGGTTGGAGTTAATGCGAGATTGTTTAGAAAATGAAGGCTGATTCGAATTTTCGCTAAATGACACACGAGTAGGTGTAGGTATGGTTGGAACTGCTCTTAATTGAGCATTTTGATAATATATTGGTTGTGGAACATTTTGGGGTAAATATAGCCGAGGTAGGGTAGTAGGGCTTCTTGGTGGAGGCAGATAGAATCGAGCAGTTGATGTAAATGGTGAAGGAGTAAGATACAGGCGCGATGCTTTTGTGGGAAATGGAGAAGTTTGTGGGAAATCCGTAATTCGAGCTGAAAAGGTGGGGCGAGTCGGCAACGTCGTGGGGGCGATGTAGATGCGTGTTGTTTCAATTTCAGTGGTTTGTATCTGCTTGGCAGCAGGTGTAGGCCTAGTGTAAACATAAGGTTCCTCCGATTCCAATTCAGATTCTAGTTCTTGTGAAATTATTTTCTCAGTTTGAGTAGAAGTAGTCGGTGCATCATATACATAAGGTGTATTTTCCTCAATGAGCCTTTCAGTAGGTGATGGGGACGAAGGTGATGGCGCAGAAGGTCTAGCGTAAGAGTAGGGAGTAGGCTCTGCTATAAGTCTTGCCGCTTTCGTCGGTTTTACAATCCAAGTTTTTACTGTTATTCTGGACTTTGGTTTGCCAACTTTTGGCTCCTGTATAACCCTACTATATGTTAATGTTTTAGTTATAACCGTTGAAGGAACATCTTTAATCGTACTCACCAAATTTTGTTTCAATTCTCTACCAGCTGGGTTGTTTAAATTATTTGAATATTGTGGTGTATTAGTAGCAGGTGTACTGTATGTGTTCTGTTGTTTATCTTGATTTTTGTTTTGACTGTTCTGTAGTTTCGCATATTGAACTTCATTATTCGTTTGAGGTAATCTCCTAGGTTCTGAATACTGTGCACGTTGTTTGTTACCTTCTCCTCTCTGAGTGTTTTGGGCATTGCCTAATTGGGAGGTGCTAACAGAACTTGTTTGCCTCTGTGAGAAGTTATTAGAGTTTTGTGTTAGACGTGGTGCTTGTGCTTGTGAATAATCATTAGAATTAGCTAAGTTCGTGTTTCCATTTTGTAACAACCTGCCCGCATGTCCGTTAGAAATGAGGTTTCCAGTCTGTGATATTTGTGTAGTTTGCACTCTAGCGTTTTGAATACTATTTATTGCGTTGTATTGGCCGTTTTGCCTCTGCCTTTGGAATACTTCTGAATCTCTTTGCAACGGTAGAAAGTTAGAGTTTAAAGGCGCTGGAACATATCTAGGATCAGGCGTTGATGCTGAATATGCGAAATCGTTTGGATTGCTGTTTGGTTGAATAAAATTTTGTTGTATTTGTTTTGCTGGAACATATACGTTGTTTGGGGCTCGCTCTGGCCCAGCTAATAAAGCTCCGTTAGGAAACAATTGTCCGAATGGTGGCTTGTAGTCTTGCATCACGATGAGATTGCTCTTCATTGCGGTCTTATCATAGGGGTTTAGCATCGGATGAGTCAGCATTTTCTTAATGTCCTTCATAAGTTGTGGTCCTAGTCTAAGATTTTCAAATTGTTCGTTGTTGTTATTTAAGAACTGCTGAGAGTTTTGACAGTCGACGTTCATCCACCAGTCACACACGAAGACCGCTTGGTTAAACAAAGTTCCATTAGGACAGAGGAATGACTGGAAGCCGTAGGTTGATCCAACGGTGCATACACGAAATACTTGGCAGTTGGCTTCTAAATCTGCATAGTAGCCTGAAATTGAAAATATTTTAATCAGGTATCGTGGAAACCAGTTCATTATCGTTATCATAATTCATAGTCCGACTTTACCTACTGCTTAATAAGGTTTTTGAATGTCAATCTTCACACAATCCACACTCTTGTGCTGACAGGTTGTACCGACCAATGGCAACAATAGTCCATATAAAGAACCAATTCATAATGCCTACGAAGGTTTCTTTCATTTATAAAAAAATAGACGCATTGCTTTTGCTTGGCCAATAAAATTTTCTTCTAATTTCTTGTTTTAAAAAGATTGTCAAGATTACCTGGTTCTCTACCGGCGCACGAGAATGATGTCCTTGGTATTGCGCCCAGGGTGGGGTAGTCACTGCCGGGTTCCCCTGGAACTGCCAGCCGGATGTCCCACCCATGTCCGTTGTGTTCCTGGTGCTGCGGCCCTCGACCATTCTGGGCTGAAGCCCATGTAATGGTGAGGCACACTGAAATCATAAAATGTAGTGATACTTTAGTCACGGTACTTATGTTCTTTGTGAATCTTTCATGCATACAGAGTGAGAGATAGTCCTCATGTGGCACAACCGCCTTGCCTACTGCTGTGTTGCAGGAGAAAAGCCCGGTGTGATAAATTGGTGGGGGCAGTGAGTGTAGATTCTTTGCGTAGTAATAGTTATTATTCTTTGGTTTAGCCATCAGATTGACAATGGATCGTTTTGACGAAGCACATTTACTTTTTAATTGCTTAACTAGCTAGTCTTTTAAAAAGATCCTATAGAAACAGTGTTAACAATCAGCTCTTCGCTTTTAGGATGTGATAAACTAAGTGAAAATGTGTCAGTCACTCACTAGAAACGGTCAGTAGGACTTAAACAATGAGGTAGGTATTCTAGTTTTCTACCTATTGTCTAGTATTCCTTATCCATTTCGATGACGGCTGACGGCAACCCTTTAGATCTATTTTCTAGCGTACCACGTGCCTTTTTATGACGCGTCAGTCGAATTCCGTTTTTAATATCCGATCACAACTAGTATAAGTTACCTATCTATACCAATAATATTATAAAGATGAAGAGTTCGATTGTTTTTTTAGTTTGAAGGGCACTTATCTCCGGAACTACCCCCCTAGCCATATTACCCAAATTGACTATCTACAAACGATAACGCTAATAGAAAACTTATCAAATGTATGGGAATGACGTCATCTCAACGATAAGTCACGTGATCGAAAAACAAAAATGTATTAGGTACGACGTTAATTATTGTAGAAAGAGAAACGATACGAAACGTTTGTGACTTGGCTAGGGGGGCTGATCTGATTCTGATTTTTTTTTAGCTAATATTTAGCTACGTAATCCCAAAGTGCTACAGACACACCTACGAAACGATTTAAATACCTACACTACTACCAAAATAACAGGTTGTACAAATACGTGCGTGTGTGTGCGTGTCTACGCACCGCGAGAACTAAAAGCAGTTTTGAGAGCACATTCGACGCGGGAAGAGGTGAGGAACAGTGTTTCGGAGGGAGGCGGGCTTGTCGCTACAATATTTATACCGTGCTATTAGGCTATATTGTACTATAAAAACCGGACTAGTGCGAGTCGGACTCGCCCACCGAGGTTTCCGTTCAAATTCCGTTATTTGGTCACCCATACATTTATGACTGTCATAAATGTATGGGTGACCAAATAATGCCTCGATGATTGATTACTTACTTTAAATAAAGACTCTATTTTTTATGATTTGATTACAAATCTCGTTCCAGGTCTGGCTGTTTGTGCATGTGAGTGTTTGTAAACGCACCCACGACACAGGAGTAATTCCTAGAGTGGGGCAACGTTTAAAAAAAAAAGAAGAAAGAAAAAAATGTATGGTTTTCAGACTTTTCCCTGTAAGTACTTATAGTTTATGACGATATTACTTGTCAAATTTCTTGGTTAACGGGAAGTACCCTGTAAATTTTGATTCCCTTGAGTGTTGAAATATAGGTATTTTTGGGCCGTATCTTTTTTCACGTTAACTTAGAAGTTGGATTTTTTTACAGCTTCAATGGACTGTAGACTTGAGTATATGGTTTTAATTTCAACTCGATACTTCTACGCGTTCTCGTGATAAAGGGTCTAAACAGACAGACAGACGGACAACAAAGTGATCCTATAAGGGTTCCGTTTTGTACCTTTTAAGGGCGCGTATTCGATTTAGCGCAACTCAAAATCTAAACGATTGCTAGAACGGCGTAGCAGCATTGGCACACACTAGTACAATACAATGGTCTGTTTGTGTGCATCAGAAAAAAAAATACGCACGAAATAAGCACGAATCATTGAAATTGATCGGCATACAGATCGGCGTGCAATGTTTTCAGTGCTTTTTAAAATAATTGTCTAAAATAAATTGAGTTCGTATAACGGACTGAAAAATATTCTGTATATTAGGCATAACCTTTATTTTCATAAAATAAATATATCAGATAAGTTTTTATTCAAATTCTGGTGAAAAAAAACTGTCAAAGTGAACCGATTTTGTACTTTTTCAACATTGTTTTTTAATACATATTAATAATATTTTCGTAATTTTTGCTCTGTAGTAGACTTAGACTGTATATCTTTTGGAAAAATGCATAAAACATAAAATTTTGGCATACTGTAATGGTTGTATTCGTCCTGAAAGTTAACTCTGATGTCTATTTTCGTAAAACGCTATGATTGTCTTCGCTTTAAAAAACCATAATTAAAAATTATACTTTTACTCTGTAGGTATTTCCCTAAATCATGAATTCATCTTTATAAAACTGTGATTGTCTTTAAATAACCTGCTTACATCATTCAGGTTCGTAGTCTACTCATAACGAATACTAGTAACAGTTGATACTAAAAGCGGATAGACTGAACGACTTAAGGTAATAACTAAAGAAGCAAATGAAAGAGATTAATTAAGCAAGCTTTTACAAAATGACTGCAGTCGAGTAGATATTAATTGGCTTTGAATCTTTATAGCATTTCTGAGCTAGTTCTTTTAAATGGAGGAGACGCTAAATAGAATAGGTACGAGGTATTTTATTGCAAAGATATTGCTTATTAATTATACTTTAGAGGAGAGTGTCCTCTAGTCGAGAATTCACGGGTCAAAGTAAACACAGAGCGAGTAGGTTTATAAAATGGAATGTATATTTATTAAAAACTAGCTTCTGCCGGCGACTTCGTACGCGGATCCTGTTACTTATGCCAGCGACAACGGGGTCGTCAAAATCGAAGATCTGAAACGTCTGACGTCGAATTCTAAGAGCCCGGGGACGGGACAACAACGGGCTGCGCGAGACGATTCATGACGTTCCACATCTTTCATTTTTGTAAGTCAACAGGAAATGCCCATCAGACTAAACAACTTTTGCTAAGACGTCATTCCTATATAATTATGTTATACAGTGGCTGGGTTTTGGAGTTCCACATCAGATGTTCCAGATCTTCAAATTTATTCTCACAGCAGAAAATGCTTTTCACGTTGAATAATTTTTGCTATGGCACCATTTTTATATCTCTTATACTTTAGCTGGTCTGTTGCGGTTCTGCATCAGCGTAGTCCATTTTCCAAAATAAATTATAGCCTATATGTTGCTCAGACTTAATACGTATACAACAAAAAAAAATTCGATCACAAGGGCACACTGAATTAACAATAATATTGCAAATAACTTTAAAAAAATCTTTATATATTATATTTGGGGTTTTTCCTTCAGGAGCTAATATATAAAGACCGGAAGCTTTGCTGAGTCTTGAAAAAGCAACATAAAGTTGGCCATGAGAAAAACAGCCGGTGGTTAGGCGGCTTTAAGCAAAACCCCCCCTTGGGGAGGCCTACGTTCAGCAGTGGACGTCTTTCGGCTGAAATGATGATGATGATGATGAAGCGTCTGCCCTTGTGACTTGTTTATTGTCATGGCAAAGATTGTACTCACAGGGAACCGTGTGCGCTTAAATTGAAAGGGAGAATGATTGGGGATGAGTGGCAAGCGTGGTATGAACACAGTATCACCGGCACCACACCGGTGAGGATTGTAGCAACAATTATATGAGCAGGGAGACCACTCGCTATAAGTGAATTGAGAAACTCAACTGGGTAATTAGTGGCGTCGTCCTGATCGATAACACTGTCGAAAGAAGTGTAAACCACTTCATCCTCTACAATATCCGCCAAATTTTTTTGATTAATTTTTGCAGCTTGATAATTTTTTGGGGTCAATAAGGCGCGTTCGCATAACTATGAATTTTCTTGGTTTGGTATACTCTGAATGTTCCCAAATAGCGATCGTATCGGTTCCTCTTCAGAGTCAACAATTTTTCCAAGTATTTCAAGAACATTTACCAGACCATTCTCTTCAGAAAGGAGACCTTCCCTAACTTTAAATAATACTCCCGAATGCTCTTGGGCATGTGAATTACCACCAAGCTGGGCTCTCATATTTATGGATAATTTGAGCTTTTGTATTTGAGGCCTTATATGTGAATGTTTTAATGAGGCGTCTTATGACTGAGGAAGGGTTTGTCGAAAATCTCCCGAAAACAAAAGAGTTAGGTACTTTACCCATTGGCCTGTCATCTCGACGAATGTCTCGTAGTGTTGATATCCACAGCCTCTATTGCCTTTGTGTTTGACATAGTACAATCATCCCAGAAGATTAGACAGCAATCCTGAAACACTCTCGCTTTGTCACAGCTTCGTGTTACAGAGCAGGTTGGTATTCCAGATCTGTCTAAATCGATTGGGATTTGAAACATTGTAGGTGCCGTCTTTCCGCCTGGAAGTAATGTGGCAGCAATACCTGATGATGCTACGGCAAGAGCGATCTTATTTTGCCGTCTAATTTCAGCAAGGATTGCTCTCGTCAGGTAAGTTTTTCCGGTGCCTCCTGGTCCCTGGAGCATCTAAAACAGCTTTTCCCTTCGTTGTTTAAGACACTTTGGATCACTGTATTAAATATTTCCCTCTGTTCTGTTGTGAAATTTGACCTGCTGTCATAAACTACGGCAGCTAACTCTGTAGAACGGTAGCTTGTTTCAGCGACATACTCCCGATTAGTGCGTAGCTGATTGGGTTCTGCTTGGGGAACAGGTAGGGCGTAAGTACTAAGTGAGTTGCCTCCAATTGAATGAACAGTTTCTTGTATAGAACTACTAAAATACTGTTTTATTATATGTACAGTGAAGTTACTGATAGCTTTGATTTCCACATCAGATGTTTCTGATCTTCAATTTTTATAAGTCAACAGGAAATGCCTATCAGATCGAACAATTTTGCTAAGACGTCATTCCTATATGTGTTATGGTGTAGCTGGGCTTTTGGAGTTCCACATCAGGTGTTCCAGATCTTCAAATTTATTCTCTCAGCAGAAAATGCTCATCACGTGGAACGATTTTTGCTATGGTACCATTTTTGTATCTGTTATAGTTTAGCTGGTCTGTTGGTATTGAAGTTTCCAAGATAAATTATAGCCTATATATTGCCCAGACTTAATACCTATACAACAAAAAAATATCATTCAAATCCGTCCAGTAGTTCCGAAGATTAGCGTGTACAAACAAACAGACAAACAGACAGATTTTTTTTTTGGATTCGTGCTCTATTACTGTTTCTAAACCCCCCTCAATATTTTTTTTTTTTTATATATTCAATGTACAGACACAGTTTTTTTACTGTTGTATTATATGTATATAGATGAGTACGACTATTTTACAAACTTAAACCAATGCGTAGTGCTAAAACTAAATACTAAAATATGTACGGCTATAGTATATTTTAGTATTTAGTAATCGGAGCGCACAAGTTCGACAAGAATCCATAGAAATCAATCCAAATTGAAGAAACTGTAAACCATTCATATTGTTTCATGCACGAAGGTTTCATGATAGCTGCAGTGTTGTTTGTTATCCGCAACATTTAAACTCAATTTAGTTAAGTGTTTCCGAGACGAACCCGTCGGAATAAATTCTCGGGAGAAAATAGTTCCTGGGTAACCAGAGATGGCCGTGTCAGATGTACAGACGCTAATGAACGAAGCAGAAAAACGGGGAAGGAAGGAATGCTAGCTGTGAGCTGTGTGACTATAAAAACAATTGAGTTCCGTTTTCAAATATGCTTGTGTGTTCAGTATTTTTGTTTTGAAATGTATGGATTTATGTATGATGTACTTATATGTGTGATGACTTATGTGAGATGATGTATGGAGGAAATACTATAAAAAAGACAACCTACTTTACATACCTAAATGTAAAGTAGGTTGTCTTTTTAAGATTAAAAGCTTTTTTACTATTTTTATCTGTGGAAAGATGGAGCTCTTCGTCAACAAACATAAAAGTTCAAACAAAAGACGTCCGTCTTTTATCAAGTATTACCTAGTTCCAAAAACTGCCATTTCACAGATAAATAAAATTGATAGGTATCTCAGTAGGTAGGTATGTACAAAACGCAAATGCGATTCATTTCCAAAACATTTGAGTGCAGTGATATTTTTAAAGTAGGTAAAGAAAGAAAAGCCATTTAGGTACCATTTTTTTTTAGGTTTCGTTATGTATTATGGATGGATGGTTGTATATTAAATATGAAAAGTTTGTTTTTATAAAATGCAAACTTATGTATGAATCGCGAACATGAGTCCTTTCCAAAATATTTTGTTTCTGCTAAGCTATATACCTACTTAGGTACTTACGCACATTTAAAGCAAAATAAAAGAAAATTGTATAAGCTTAAGAGGATCCTTGCAAGATCTCGTGCAAGGATCTCGTAGCTAAGTAAAAAGCCGTGCGGATCGACTGGTCATGATCGGTTGGTTCTTCCGTGCCTCGGAAAGCACGTAAAGCCGTTGGTTCCGGCTGTCATTCGTAGATCTTTGACAGTCCTTAAAGGTAGTCAGAAGCTGGAAAATCCGACCACTAATCTTACCAAAGGGTATCGTGTTACCTTGCAATTGGGTTTTGGAGGTCAGATAGGCAGTCGCTCCATGTAAAACACTGGTATTCAACTGCATCTAGTTAAACTTAAACTTTATCAAGCGCAAGTTAAATTCGATCGTGTATGGAGTAGGTACTGCTCTCATCTTTGGGACGGATCTGCCAGACACCTATCAGCTTGATGCCCTAGAGTCAATTGAGAAACGAGCCAAGAGGATCATCGGCAATGAATGTCGGTTTTCTATCGGTTGCATTTTGGGGAGTGTACGACGGAATTGCATAATTTAATTCCGCCGAGCCCGTTCCATCATCGGACCACAAGACGTACGGCGATACGCCACCGGTACATGGTGGACATCCCACCCACACGCATTAAACGTTTTGGGAACACATTCATTGTTCGTTCTGCTAAGGAGTGGAATGCCTTGCTTGAGTCTGTGTTTCCTAATAGCTACAACCTGGGAGTCCTTAAGTCAAGAGAATAGGTTATTTCTAGGCAAACGTGCTCCATCTTAGACCGCATCATCGCTTCCCATCAGGTGAGATAGTGGTCAAACATATGTCTATCAATAGTTAAAAAAAAAACCGACCCAAACATGGTTGAGAAAAGGCTAGGCAGGTGAGATGACCGTTGCAAGACCTGCCTAGGGTTCATAAATTCCATAGTGACTACGCAGAGAGCTATCTAACCATATAATATACGTTAATCACTGGTTATAACTCTGGTTGTAATTCTCAGCTCACACCACCACAGTTTCTTGAACAATTGTGTCGCAAACATCAAGACTATGGAGACAGTTCTCATAGTTTTTGCTGGTTGGAGTAATATGGAAGCAAAAACAACCTCGTTGACGTATAACATGCTCACACGATTGCTTAGAGTACTGTCACAAGAACGCTTAGGGTACAATGTGCTGATGTGGTATTCATTTATTTATTTGATGGCTACAAAAACGAGAAAAACATAACAAAATACTTATTTATTACGTTGTAGTTTTCGAGGCGGTTGTCTTTTTTGTAAACAAGTTTTTTTCGCTTTCTATTGCCTATTTCTTATCATCCAAATTAATTAAGAAACAGTAACAACAAACAAATTGAATTATATCCTCATTTTCTACCCTTAGAGGTAGAAAATTTCGAAATCGAACTACTCTGTAAAAAAAAAGCGTGGTTAAGCATAAAAGAATATAAGTGTCGAATTAAGAACCTCCTTCTGTATTTGAAAGTTGGTTAAAAAAGAATAACGGCAAGTGCGAGTAGGACTCGCATATGAAGAGTTTCGTACCAACGTTAACGTACAGTATACCTATATCTACGTACCTACATACATAGTACTACTACTACTTCTACTGTACCTAGGTACTACCTAAACATCGAGCAAAAAATGCCGAAAAATCAATAAGTTTCTTGTATAGATAGTATTATTAGTAGATCTGTATTATTCGTTTTTATCGCGGCCATACTCACACTCTGAAAATTTCAAGTGTCAGTTCAAAAAGTACAGTCTTGTGACAGACAAACGCCGAAAACAAACATGTTTCTTGTACAGGGCACCAATTTTGAACTTTATTGAATTTTCATTATTTATTTTATGTTACAATTTTATTTGTCAAATGTATAAATTAAATTTTAATGTATAATAAATTAAATAATATAATAAATTAAATTAAATAATGTGTAATAAATTAAATGTATGTATACTTATTACGGTTGAAAATATACAGCCCGCTGACAGATAGACGACCGGACAGCGAAGGCTTGGTAATAGGGTCACATTGGGCACCCTTCAGGTACAAAGGCCACCACATCAAGCTACTACAATCTGTCAAAATTCTTTGATAGATAGATTTTCAACTTTATTTCAAAAGCATACGGTTCAAATCTAATTGGGACGTCGACTTAAATAACCTAATTTTTTTTCTATCCAAAGAGGAGGAAAAATAAATTAGTCTATAATTTATTCTGACGAAAAAGGAATCTGACGAATGTGTACCTTCCGAAAGAAGTTTTCACTTCAAAAGACGCCAGTACATCAAGCCATACAAAACTGTCAAAGAATCATGACGAGATCCATACATTCATTTGCATGAGAAAAAAAAATATTTAGAGGGTTTAAAATTTTTGCAATATGGAGAATACATTACCAGGAGTAGATTGATATACTTACCATATTTTTAAACCCCCGCATAATTAAAATATTTCGAAACGAAAATAGCACTTTTTCGTTTCATCTCGTTGCCTATTTGTGTAGGTATATAAAAACAAGTAAGTAAGTGACAAGTGACATTGACGGATCTATCAAATTAGCAGACAAGTGATGTGAATCGTTGTTTACAATGACGAAGTTGAAAAGTGCATTGATTAATCATTATAATTTGTGACATTATTTCCCATGGGACGATGCAATTTCAGTGTATTGAACTGCAAAACGACGACTGTCAGTGCCACTGTTACTGTCAGCCGCCGATTCGTTCTAATAATGAGCTTTTCGTTAAACTATTCACTTTTAACATCCATTATTATTGCGGGGTTTTAAAAATATTGTAAATGGCTGAATATACTCTTCAGGTACCCAAGGGTATAAGTATTAGGATTTCAACTTCTCAGAAAATCTTTATTTTTTTGTACAAATCCTGCCATAGTCCTTTTCCTAATTGAATATGAACCTGATTGTTTTGTAATAAAGTTGAAAATGTATCAAAGAAATTTGACAGATTGTTGTAGCCTGATGTCTCGGGCGCCTTACGTACTTTGTGCTGATGTGCAGGCCTCCGTACATTTTTTGTGCCAACAAAACACTTTACGTATTAGTAAATAAAGTACGTCTATTGGTAAAATTGAAAACCCATATAAATAACAACTAGCAATAAGAAGAATTAGGTGCTTTATGTGTGGGGAATCCTAACTGATTAGGTATCCGCTAAGATTTACGACACAGTAACGTCGAGTAGTGCTTAGCTCCTGAAACCAATTTAGCTTGAAATGGTAGATCTAGGTCTTGGGTAACAAATTACAAAACGGAATCACTTGGTCCGAGTTCTTTTAGAACAGTTTTATTTATTTATATTTAACAAACAAGAAACAATTACTTACTTACTTAAAAGATAGTAAAGAATATTTACTTAACGACTTTGTTATAAAGCTGTGTTTAGGGTTCCGTATCCAAAGGGTAAAAATGGGACCCTATTTCTAAGGCTCCACTGTCCGTCTGGTTGTCTGTCACCAGGCTGTATCTCATGTACAAGCAGCAAAATTATCCTATAGTGCAGATGTTATAGGCCTCCAACACTTATAATATTCTCTTAACGGTTCTAGTATTGGCTGCCACGCTTATAATAACAAGCATGGAGTGAGTTGGGCCTTATAGTATAACTAATCTTATACATTAGCTTATAACTACTTATAGGTCCAAATTAAGGATGCATTATAAGCTTGGGTGAACTATAAAAGTATCGCGAGGGTGTAAATGCACTTAAGAGTAAATAAACTGGTAAGCTATACTTATAACTGCTAACAAGAAGCATTACAGAACTACTATAAGTAAAGTACGCCAATAAAAGTGATAAACAGAACTAAATATACTGGAAACTATTTGTATTTATTACTTGATTATATAAGGGTTTATAAATTCACTTTTCAGAACAATTATAAGTAAAACGGAGCGGTTTTATAGTGGTATAATCCAATATTATTATAATCTTAACAAGATTATAAAGGTTTAATATAATTTACAAGAATACATTGGTCTTGCATAGTCTCGGCACGGACATTTTGATTTTGTTGTGTCGTATTCGTTGCCGACGTGGTATTCTATTTACATTTCTTTAAAAAATGGATCTACATAAATGGAAACGGCTAAAAAGAAGTGGTTATTACAAACGAAAGGTTCAGATAAAACGTCGGGTTCTACCTTTGTATCTGGCGAAGAACGAATCGTAGAAATAGGAAGGTTCCGTACAAAATAGTTACCTACTGTGAAAAGATAAACGGGCATTTTGTTCGGACCTGTGACCCACTAGCGATCACTAACGAAACGAGTTCCCACTTTCGATTGTTAAAGACCATGAATACTAACTACCCAATGAGATGAGTTGCATTCCTCATAACGATGGGATTTTTTTATCTAACAAGAATTAATATAAATAGAACGAATTTTCGTATATCCACATACTTTTAAATATATAAAACGCTTAAAAAAATCCACAATGATCTTCCTGAAAATGGTTACCTATCTACTTTAATTTTAGATTAAGTAGGATAACCAGAAATAAAACACTTTATTTTCACATTTTATTCAATATAATCGTAACATCGTCTTTAAACCTTGCTGGTGCATCTATTTCTTCCTGATGTCTTACCCACGATAAAAAGTACACCACGCTCGCGACATGACAGGAACATGAATAGTTTTGAATACTTTGTCTTCCATTTAGAGTGGGATCAATCAAAATATATGTCGTCGTGTGGAGAAGTGTCGTGGCCGTCTTGCAAGACTTTTTGAAACTTTATAGTTACATGCACGACATTTGTGAGACAAAACGAAATTTTCACGAAGAGTTTCGTTCCAAGGCCACCTTAAGGTTTTAAAAGCTCGAAAATCCCTTTTGGTCGTAAGGAGATCGACGTCCAGAAATATTACATTTTCAATGCTGACCTAACCTAAACAAAAAACATTAAAATAAGACATAGGTACCTAATAGCAATATAAAATAACATTCCAGTAACAGAAATATTTACGGAACTCTAATTACAGACAATATGGCGAAGCAATGGTTCTCTTATTTACTATTTTAAATCAAAGTACGCCTATAGCGGTTTGTTAATGTATTTGGGAAAACCAACTTTGTCAAGATGGCGACTTTTCGTTGTATGTTTTACTGAAACCAACATAATTTTAAAATTCAACTTAATGAAAACGCTAATTTCAAGGGGCGCGTAAAAATTTTGATAAAAAACTTATTATACTTCACAGAAAATATACGTGCGCCATGCAGATTCAAACATATACATCTTGACTTATTGTTAACACTCTACTCATAATTAATATTCTAGATAATATTTATAATAAGAAATGGATGAATAACTTACCTTTATCACTATTCATTTTTACAAATGTGAGCAGCAACATTCACCAATTCACAACACTTTGTATGAGCTTGTAAGAGATTTGTTATTGTCGTGTTTGGTTCCACTAAGCGCTGATAGTTATATAGCTTTGCGGGAGCAAATAGTTTTACGTAGTCCAACTATAAGGTCGTTATTGGGCAAAGCGGTGTTCACCAAGTCTACTAAAGATATTTAATCAGGCAAAATAAGCCTATAAATTGGGCCCTTTTCCGTGGTTATAATTGTTTACAATTCCAGAACCATTACTAGACTACATTTTGCTGCCCGTGATAGCTAGACAGTTGAAATTTTCACAGATGATGAATTTTTGTTGCCACTGTAACGAATATCTACTAAAAACAGAATAAAATAAATATTTAAGGGGGGCTGCCGTATATTAAACGTGATTTTTTGCCGTTTTTATGCTCGATATTTGAAAAAAGGTAGGTATTTATAATATAGTGTCAATGTTGTCTAAATAATGGTACGGAACCTTTTGTGCTCGAGTCCGACTCGCACTTGGTCAGTTCTTTTTCTGTTCTCTGTTATAAATACTTGCTATTCGAATCCCTGCTTTATGCTTAGTAGGTATTAAGGCTTAGTACCAAGTAGCTTTCTCAGTTCAGGTTCTGTAACATAATTATATTACTGAATTATTATTTTCACTAAATAATTCCCGACAGAATTTCGGTCGCGGTGGCAAATCACAATGGAAATTAGTCAAGTACGCTGGACTTACTTTAGTGCACACGTGTGTGCGCAAGTGATGACATATGGCACAGAAACGTGGTCCATAACTGCTGGCCTCCTAGAGAAGCTCAGAGTCACGCAGCGAGCCGTGGAGAGAGCTATGCTCGGAGTTTCTTTGCGCGATAGAATCCGGAACGAGGAAATTCGCAAAAGAACTAAGGTCACCGATATAGCTCTCAGAATATGCAAGTTGAAGTGGCAAGGGCAGGCCACATCGCTCGAAGAACCGATAACCGATGGGGAAGAAAGGTTCTCGAGTGGCGACCACGAACCGGAAGACGCAGCGTTGGCAGGCCTCCCACCAGATGGACCGACGACATCGTCAAGGTCGCGGGTAACCGGTGGATGCAAGCGGCAGGTTGCCTATGTTCAACAGTGGACGTCTTTCGGCTGATGATGATGATGATGATGATGTGTGCGCAAACTCAGGTGCACTCCCTCTTCCCTCACCCTCATAGTCCAATGAACGGCGATCCGACTTAACGTGCTTTCTGAGGCACGGGGGTGTCACACCGCCAACTTCCAAACAACAGGCTGCTACAGAGAATCTAATGGAAAACCTAACACTTTGCACAACATGGGAATCGAACCTAGGATCCTACGCTCGGCAGTCGCGCTTGCGACCACGAGACCAATGAGGCAGTCGTTGCAGTAAAGGACCATGCACTGACCACAATGATGTTGCTGACTACTGAGCTACTTATGCCACGTCACATAAATGCCACGATGGTCCAAACGTAGGCACCAACGCTAGGAATTGTTGGCGAACATTGGGAACGTTGGCCAATGCTTCAAAGGTTGCGAGAGAGGCGTTGGAACCATGTTCCGTGGTTGGAACCAACGTAGCCAACGATTGAGCCAGGGTTATTATAGCAAATTTCTGGTATTTCTTTAAAGGTACTTAATGACAAGAAAGTCTGCAGAAAATCTTGATAGCTTAGGAAACTAGCTTAGCTTGATACTATTGTTACTATTGATACTAACTTTTGTTACAAATCAGTCCAGTGACTTTCTTACTTTGTTAAATATTTTTGTTACATATCACGTCCGTCAAACAACCTTGATAGAGCTTCAGAGCATAATTATACTCTAGCTATATAGCCGTGGTCTCATGCTGTTTATCTGACTTATACACTGGTGTGACATCAGGGCGGCCATGCGATCACGACCACAGCTTGAGCCACCCTGGATTAGTAAAGCGCTCTTGATATCTCCACTTATTTAAAATTACCTGTGCTTGATAAGGTCCATAATTGTTTAGATATTTTTTTATTTACCACCTGTAAGTGTTCATTATGAATTGTAATAAAGGATTTGAGAATTGGATATTACAAAACCTGTGAAAAGATGTCAGAAGCACTTTAATCTAATAGACAAGAGTATTTACTTGTTTCATGTTTTTCAGTTCGTCTTTGGCGAGAGAGAGCGAGTAGATTATAATTCCAAATCCGAAAGACCATTCCTTTCAAAGGTCGTACATATAATATGTTTACGCAAACGAACCAAAAAATACTTGGAAACATAAACATAACTCGGAATAGAGTGGGTGGGTACATCATAATTACATAGGTACCCAGTTTCGCGAACTTTGACCCAACTTTGATGGATCGCTTTGCTTTTGTTTTACATTCGAAAAACGAATATTGAGTAGGTACTCCGGTTCCCTACTTACGCATTTGATTGGCTGATGTCCGAAGAGATCTCTGGTCTTCCTTTTCATTTAAATTTGGAATCGATAGTTCCAGTTAATTCATTCTTTTACGTGTTTGGGTCCAATACGGCGGCCACGTTAATTATGGTGTTTGGTACTCTTGGTTTCGACTATGTTTTATAGATACCGATTGTGTTTTAAGATGTATCTAATGGTGATGGGGATGATAGAATTGGTTAGTGTTTCGTTTATCACGTATAAACCATATTCTTCTTTCTAAGGTATATCTATGGTACCTAATGACTAACTAAACTCTAGTCAGTATAAAGCATGTCTAGCATGGTATTTGATGCAAGCTCGAGGCAACGTCTTCAAAGGGCACTTACGGGGTTCCGACCTCCGGGTTCTATGTTTAAAGTATTTTTATTCACCGAGTCTACATCATTTATTGAATGAACTGGTTAGCTTTTTTAGTAGGTACCTATCTTTTTAAAAATGTACAGTCAACAGCAAACAGCAAAAGTGATCAAAAACAGAAATTCAATACTAATGAACGGAGTTCGCGTCAGAACTGTGTGACTCGACGTCACACAGTTTTATTCACAGCAATTAATATCACAGCTTAATCATGATTTATAAGCGTATGCACGGCCTAATCTACAATAAACAATCCATTTTCATAACGCGCCAAATATCGGATCAATCGGCTTATCCAATCCATTTGTCATATTCAAAAATAAATGGAATACCTATCCATTCAACTCTCACAGAGTAAAACTTAAAGTACAGACTGCCATCATCTGTCACATGAAAAGAATAGGTATGTGACTTCATTAGGCAAAGGCAAGTTATGTCATACAGCCTCTTGAATGAGTTTAGGAATACATTATAATAAATTGTTTAAATGTCCGACTCCGATGAACCATATACTTCCATGGTGCGTTCTTCTAGTAGAAAGTTGACTGTATTATAATGATTGTTAGATAATCGTTACCATATTGGACTAATTTTTGGTGTGACGGAAGGTCAGTGTGCTATGATATGGGAAAATTATGTCGAATTCAAGTTTCTTTTGGAATAACAACTTTTTATTGACGATTGTCAATGAAATGGCGATCAGAGAAATCGGCTTGTACTGTACAGGCCTGTACATTAGCTATGTACCTACTAAACAACTTCTCTGGGCTATTATTTGGGCACGTGTTTGGCTATGATTCCGCCTGACTACTCAATGATAACTATACTAAAGCCTTTACTCATACTTATACTTTCCTACAGGCAACATATAGTTCTTTTTGGGATTGTTCACTATTTTGTGTCTGCTTGGTACGAAAGTGTTCGAATCGAATTCGAATTTTGTCGCTGACCGTACGTAAGTTACGATCGATTGAGTAGTCATAATGTACCTAGGATTAGATACGTACCACTTTAGAATAGTTAAATGGTCTAGTTTATGATAAAATAAAATTATTAAAATTATCAGTCGGACCGTAGCGTACCTACATTTATATTACAATCGTTTGCGATCTGAGTCAATATTGAAGTTCATAATCAAATGAGCGGACGGGCTTCGAGCGAAGAAATCAATTTTTATGTATATTTGTGAGTTGCTGTTTGATATGAAACTAAACGTTAAAGTACGTATCTAGTAATAATTGACTTGTATATTTATGGATAGGTCTTAATTGCCAAAGAATTATTGCTGCCATTTGTCTTCGAATAGTACCTACCTACGTGCTTTGACGCGTTTACGAATATGAACTTTATTTCAATCAAGCACTCATTTTTCTTTTGTCTAAGTTGGTGCCAGTTGGTGTCTCGCTATTTTGTAGACGCTACCGCTATCCAAAACAGAAAGAAAAAGCATTAATTTACCTACACAGTCCTATTACGGGGTAACGGACTCCCACAAGGTACTCATTTCCATTTTTTTTTTGGTAACTGATTTCGTGGTGTTTTGATAGTACATATAAATTCTACCCGGAGAAAAACATACGATGTTTAATATATCGCCGGTCATTACATTGGTAATATACAGTGATCTGGTGTACGATTGATTGATTGTGATGTTGGTGATAAACAGAGTGCTTTTCGGTTACTTATCGAATTAAGTACTGCGCTTTATTGTCGAATATTTATTGATTGCTCATACCCGCAATGTTGGTGTTGGCGGTTGTATGCGAATATGGAACTTGGTCACCAGCTCAGCGGGGGTTTCTGGAAACCCCCGCTGAGCTGGGACGAATTTAGGGAAACCAAGGTAAGTGCAAAATCGCGAAAAGGTACCTTTTTAATATGATACACAATTCAACACTAAATTATTTTCGTTCGTACAAGACGCGAAGGAAATGCTTAAAATTGCATTCTTTTTTACTTAAACATCGTCGGCTTTGCTGCAGTGGTGCCTACGAATTACGATAGAAATTAATAAGGAGGTGTGTTTAGGTGAAACCATGTAGTTACTTAGGTATTGTATGATACAATCGAAAAATAAGTATATTTCAAGGTATCCTTAACAAAAAAAAATAATTATGCTTGCGAATTCAACTCCCCACAGAATTGAAAACGCCAAAAGCGCCAGGCATATATACCACCACAGCTATTCATTTGTCCGTAGGTACTGCATCATGCATGAGACTGGTCAGCCAGTCGGCCATAACTGTCAGATAACACGAATACACAGTTATTGAATTACAAGCCGCACAATAACACCGCTATATGGAAAGGCACAGAAGGTTCATAAATTCCAATAGGGCTGTCAGTGTGTAGGTAGCTAGAGTTGCACATAGCACAGTGGGTGGGATTTAACTCAGTCTTAGTGTACTACATAACCAAAATTCGCCACCACCTTCATACTGGAGGTATGCATCCATATTGCACATCTGCACAGATCTCCATATTGCACATCTCTCAGGTTTTCCATAGGAACAGTGGTTGTCCTACACGTAATGTAGTCACACGTCAATATCGGTGTTCTAAATCAAGCCAGGCTGTCAGTCGTTAGTAAGGCGATTATCACACGACGATCTTACGTCGCATTGACTTGTATGTAAACCGCTGATGCCGAACAGACCAGCGGAGCTCACGTCCGCGTCGCCACAGCCTCCTCCGTCCTCTGCGGCGCGACGGGCGGTACGCGGCGTCGTGTGAGTTTCGCCTTATAGGGCTTCCATAAACGGTCACTGTCAAAAAATTTGTATGAGATACCATGCTCCTAACAGTCGTATCTCATTTTGTGTCGGTGTGATCAAGATTTAAATTGAAAAACACAGTCATGTGGAGTGGATCTTCGTAGTAATTTATTCAGTGATTACACGTGTCACGAGAATTAATTGCTACAGAACCCCATGGCCGGACATATGAAAACTCAATTTACAGATAAGAATTGCCTATTTACTAAGGCTTAAATAGTTTTAGGTAAAGCTAATAACGAGGTTTATTTAATAATAAATAATAATATCAGCCATTTATTGACTTTGGATTGGCGATTTCTGACTTGTATTACGCTTGACTTAGGTACCTATATTATTATTGCGAGGTTTATTTATTCTTGAAAAATTTTTACCTACTTGAAAACGCCGAATCTCATAAGCTTCACACAATTCCTGAATCGGCCAACCAGAGTCGTGAGTCTATCGCAATATTGTTTAGATCTTATTGAAAAATAACTTTTATTTTTTGTTTGTAAAGTTATAATTCTTCATTAGCACAAGCAATGCTTTAAAAGGTAGAATCTATAACGCATTACAATAAAAAAAGAATGGCAAACAATTTAGCATATCACTCATTGCCTCGTAGGCTTTTTAATAACCGAACATAAATTGATATGGCTAACAATAAAAAGCAATTCTTTCATTTCATACACTAAATTAAAAAAAAAAGCTTTACCGGTAATAGAAAGCTAAAAAATAATTGGCCAAGTGCGAGTCGGACTCGCGCACGAAGAGTTCCCGTACCATTATCTACTTATACAACATTAGGCACTATAACTACTTACTACTTATAATTTTTTTTAACGGCAAAAAATCACGTTTGTTGAGTGGGAGCCTACTTATATATTTATTTAAGTAGGTGGGCGCTAATGGCTACGACACAGTTCTAAACTAATGTAGCTGTTAACGAACACATAAATCTGTAAACATGTTTTTTGTTCCAAATAAATAATTTTAATATTATTTTGAATTTTAGTCTGTTTTAATACTTGTTGTTATCTCGGCAACAGAAATAAATCTTCTGTGAAATTTCAATTGTCTAGTTATCACGGTTCATGAGATACAGCCTGGTGACAAACAGCCAGACGGACAGTGGAGTCTTAGTAATAGGGTCCCGTTTTACTTTTTAGGTACGGAACCCTAAAAACCATAATAAAAAAAATACTTTATTCATTGTGACTTGTTGACTTTACTTCGAATTGCTCGGTAGATAGTAGGTAGGTTGGTAGGGTAGGTAAGTTGCAGGTTGTAGGAACCAGGGTCTCAAGTCTGCTATTACAATAGTGTCAGAATGGTCTATCATTGATTTCATAATTGTTGATTCTGACAAGTTTGGTAATCTACTAATATAATTGCGTCACTATGACTTTCCAATGGGCAACCACTGACACGCCATTGAAAGAAATGATATTGAATGGTAATCTCGTACAAAATGACAACTAAATGACTGACTTAGGCGGTAATCTGCTTAAATTTTGACAGATTACAACGTCATTGTGCGACCAATGATCGACCATTATCAATTTAGCAGATTACGAAGTTTAGCAAAATGACAATGGGATCGTGTTGGAATGACGAAATTGTACAAATAGCAGACTTGGCCCCCAGGACAACGTCTGTCGAGTAGCTAGTTATGGATAAAATAAAGGCAATCCATTCCAAGGCAATACATTGATGGCGTTTGTGTCAATAATCTTAGTTATGCGAACGACATGGTGCTACTAAGTGCGTCGGTCTGGCCTGAGGAAGCTGATACAGACTTGTGAGGAATATGCTTGTGGCCACGGTGTGCTGTACAATGTAAGAAAGAGCTAGTGTATGATCTTTGAGACCGTCAGTGCGAAATGTCCTGGGAACATACCACCTGTCAAACTTTATGGTATTCCTCTGGAAAGGGTGAGTCAATTTAAATACCTGGGCCATATTTTAACTGTTGACCTCAAGGATCATGCAGATATGGAAAGGGAGCGGAGGGCGTTGTCGGTTAGAGCGAATATGGTCGCCCGCAGATTTGCGCGGTGCTCGAGTGGGGTGAAAATTACGCTCTTTAGAGCGTACTGTACGTCGCTGTACTCATGCGCTCTGTGGGCGCACTACACTAAGAGAAACTACGACGCCCTCCGCGTCCAATACAATAACGCGTTCAGAGCGGTGATGGGGTTGCCCTGATACTGCAGCGCCTCGGGGATGTTCGCAGAAGCGCGCACAGACTACTTTCACGCGACGATGCGTAAGCGCGCCGCGTCCCTGGTGCGCAGAGTACGGGCCAGCTCCAACACCGTTTTGGCGATGATTGGCGGTAGGTTGGACTGCCCTTTCATCCGGCATTGTTCCGGCAGACAAGTAACTGTGCCAATGCGGTTGGCGCAGTGGCTGAGCGATCAACTGCTGCGCAGCGTGTTGCGGGTTCGATTCCCGCCCAGGGTAAATATTTGTGTGATGAGCACTTGTGTTTGCCTTGTGTCTGGGTGTTGTTTATCTATATATGTATGTATTTAAAATATATTTGAGTATGTATATCAGCTGTCTGACACCCATAGTACAGGGTCTCCCTAGTTTGGGGTCAGATGGCCGTGTGTGAAATGTCCCCACATATTATATTATTATTATTATATTATATTAATGCCGAAGCGAAAATTGAAATTTTATTTTATGATTTATGTATGTAATTCTGATTTTATTTTTATTTGCATTTAATTAAAATTGTATTGTATTTGATGGATTTGATTTTATTTTAAATTTATATTCATTTTATAATAATTGAAATTTTTATGATGATGTTATTATTATTATTGCTGTATATGGGTTAAACTTGCCTGAAATAAATGAATTTTAATTCAATTTAATTTAATCTTAATTTTAATTTAATTTAAACTTCTATTTTAGACTAATTTAACGACACACGATTAATGATAAATCACAAAGGTTTGTCTTACATAAGGTGAGACACATTGGGTTTCGATTGGAATTTCTTCGACAGTTTAGAAATGGCTGTTAATTTTATGAATGAGTTATGTCACGGCTTGTTTTATGTTTATGGTAAGATTGTATGGGGTTTTTGGAACTCGATCACGTAAGTAGTTATAGATACAGTTAGAATAAATATGGCGTAGTTAAGCAATAGATCGATATTATCAGAGCTAACCATGATTCCAAATAATCTAGTTTTGATTAAGTTTTACTTTTCAGAATTTCAAATATTATTGAACTACTTTTGTTTCTGAACGTTGTTGGCATAGATAAGTTTTTCATTCAATCACACTCCTTTCTCCCCCTTAGAAGATGAATTTCCAAAAATCCTTTCATCAGATTCAAAAGGTAACTGTGTGCAAGATTTCGTGTTCCTAATAGTTTCAGTAGTTTCGACTGTGCATTACTCAGTAAGTTTTTTGGTTAATGTTTTATTAATATAATATGTATATTATACATATGGAGAAGCTACTTAAGTTTGCAATGCTTTTTATTACTTATTCACTCGCTGGGTTGCTGTCCTAATGGCAGCTCATGCCATAGTGTAACTATTTACTTAAGTACTTATGTAGATATCTATCTTTACGAGGTTAGGGTTCTTTTATCACACTAATAAATAGTAAATTAATGTTGAAAGAAAGATCATGTGACACAACGATCTTGAAGAATATATTTGTCACAGTCAAAACTCTTAACCAGTCAAAACTACTTTTGACTACAAAAATCAGTCAAAACTACTTTTGAACGGTTTAAAGTTACTTATCCTTAATATTTAGAAACCCATTAGGTTGGAAGGTTTCTTTTTTTGTGACCCTTTTAAAACTTTGGTTTTGTAGTTCCGTGTTTTTGATTTTGTAACGCAAACGCGTTTTATCTTAATATCTAAGGGACTGAACCCAGTCAAAAGTAGTTTTGACTGGTTTAGAGTTTTTATTGTAACATCTCTAGTGTTTACAAGCATTTTTCAATTAGTAGGTAGCTTATTATTAAATACTCAATAACTTAATTATAAATTACTAGCCATCATCGGCCGCCGTTTTTTTTTTTTTTTTTTTTTGTATAGATATGTATTGATGAAAACCGTATTCAAATCCGTTACGTACTTTAAAAGATCTAAGCGTACATACAGCGAGAGCGAATTTGTTTTATACCTACTGTGTAAAGAAAAGATGTTCAATTTAGCTATTTAAATAATGTTCACTCTGGATAATTAAGCTATGAACATTTTAACTTTCCTTATTCTAGATTCCAATCTAGACACTCTTACAAACATCACATCTTCCGAGATAGTTTAGGTAATAACAATATTTATGCATCTGCATATGCCGTGGGGTTTGCTACGATCGTAAATATGAACTTCAAGACGCATTGCTTGAGATAAACCAAGTTTTAATTAAATTTTGCCAGTCGTAAATATTAAGCAACGCTCTTCCTATAATTTTTCAGATTAGATAGCTGCTTATTAAAAATAGAAGATTCATCTTCTCATACACAGAAGAAACAGGAATTTGACACCACGCTGGCTTTCTGCGTCAGTTATCTAACGATATTTTTATTTATTGTAATAAGTTAATTGAGTTCCTGATGAAATGATACTATATTAGGTATATATATATTGACACGGTTAGCGCAGTGGTTGAGCGATTGACTGCTGCGCAGCGTGTTGCGGGTTCTAATTCCGCCCAGGGTAAACATTTGTGTGATGAGCACTTGTGTTTGACTTATGTCTGGTTGTTGTTTATCTATATACGTATGTATTTAAATGTATATGAGCTGTCTCCCTAGATTAGGGTCAGATGGCCGTGTGTGAAATGTCCCCACATATTACTTATATGTCCTTTTTTTCTCTTTTGAACCAGTTACGTTGAGAAGTGGGTCACTGAATGTTATTAGACATCCATACAATGTAGGAGGTATACATACTCATACATTTAACTGAAAACTAAACATTTTATAGTTTGATTTGATTTTTTATTGACGATTGGAAAATCACTGGGAATTTCTCCTGTAACGTGGGTGCGTTTAAAAAGTTACTTACAAAATCTTTTTTCAAAACAAAAATAACCGCTTTTTAACCACGGTGGCGGTGGCTTTGTTCTGTTTGTTGTTTTGTATTGTCACCGACTTCCGAAACTAAAGTAATGTGTGTTCTGTGCTAAAGTTATTTATCACTTTTTAGTTTTTGAAGGTGGTTGTTTTTTTTTTGAAGAAAGTTTCTATTTTCCGCTTTTTTTGTGTTGCCTTAACATTCAAATCCATTAAGAAATGGCGACACAGTTAAAACAGAGATTGAAAGTCCTCCAAAGATTGTAGAAACTAAAACGTCAGTGATTTATTGGGACTTCGCTGGTTTTTTCAAAAAGCGCTTTTCAAAAACCAACTTCGATAAAATTTATATGGGACTATTTCGGAATAGACCCCTATCGAACAAAAATATATGACACAGGTATGCCCGAACATACATAAAAAAATCTAACCTCCGAATTGATAATTTCCGCCTCATACGCGGTCATACAAATATTTGTTCCATGCGGTATCGAACTCGCGACCCGGAATGCAGCAGCCAAACGCTCAGCCACTGCGCCAACTGTGTCATAACTTGACGAATCAATTATTTCCCACAAAGTGACTTAGAAAGTTAACGAATTCTTATTTCAGACATTTTTCCGGCAAATCGATCTGTGCTTATTTTCTCTAGAAACCTGAAATTCAGCTGTGAAAGATTTCAAACTTTTCTTAAAAGTACTGAAATGTAAAAAAGAAAACTCACAAAATATCACCAAGCTCCACATATCAGAAGATCATCCACACACTTGCACTAAACCGTCCTATACAAAGTGTAACACCACTATTAAAAAAAAAACAAAATGTTCACAAGCACTGGTCGTGGCACTACTCTACGACAGGTGAATCAACATTGTGTTTAAATCGCGGCCGTTCTCTCAGAGGTAGGTAGAGGCACTCCGCCCTTCCATGTGATACCTACTCACCAAGAAAATAATTGGCTCGCAAGTACAGGAGGCAATACTGCTTTATTGTAAAGCCGTACAGATCGATCGGTCAAAGGTTAAGCTACGCTTGCCGCGGTCGGTTTGTGGATGGGTAACCATCCATTTTATACCGAGTTCCCTCCGTACCCCGGAAAGCACGTAAAGCCGTTGGTCCCAGCCGTCATTTGGAGATCTTTGGCAGTCGTTATGGGTAGTCAGAAGCCAGAAAATCTGACAACCAGTCTTACCAAGGAGTATCGTGTTGCACAGTATCTTACTGGGTTGTGGGGGTCCGATAGGCAGTCGCTCCATGTAAAACACTGGTATTCAGGTGCATCCGGTTAGACTGGAAGCCGGTCCCAATATACTTGACAAAAGGCTAGGCAGATGATGATCTACATTCTGTGAAGTCCTTAATTGAACTTAGTTCTGCTGAATTGACCCTAAAATGACTGAAAATAAAGAATGAAATTAATTTGGTAGTAGTAGTTTTTTTGCACAATACGGGACGCCGTACAAACTTCGAAGCCAAAAACGTCGTAAAACTCCGTGCGCCATTTTCGGCGGAGGCACCATGACGCCTGCGAATTTGTGCTACATATGCGCTGATTACCTCAAACTAATTCTTCTTCTTCCTGCCGTTATCCCATGTTACTTGGGGTCGGCGCAACATGTTTTTTCTTCCATTCCGTCCTGTCCAACGTCATGCTTTTACTGACTCCCTTTTCATTCATATCATTCTTTACACAATCCACCCATCTTTTCTTTGGCCTTTCTCTCCATCTCCTAATTAAATAATAAATATGCCAATTACCTATATGTTACATTACTATCCAGCAATTACATTTGAATGTTGTACATCCCAAACTCATGCTTGGAATTATATAAATATTAAATCAATCAGCGCTATATATCCGAATCATTCCAATTACTTCGAAAAATGGGAGAAATTTTAGACACTGGTTTGTTCGTTTTGGGTTTTGGTAAAACTAACCCAAATCAGAAATAAGCAAAGTAATTAGTAACAACGACAAGGGTCCCTCGTTCAGTAAAGTTAACCTCCAGAGCCTTGAACATTGCCGCACCGTTACCAGCTTATCGGTCTTATATCAGGTGCATTTCGGAGAGTATACTTTGAAATTGCACAACTTAATTCCCCCATCCTCACTCCATCATCGGACTAGCAGAGATACGGCGAAGCGTCACCGCTATACGGAAGCTTCCACATGTATTATGAGAAATGCCAGACTGTGGAATTCACTGCCCGCCTCTGTTCCCTGAAGTATAATCTGGGTATCTTCAAGGCATGAATGAACCGGTTCATCCTAGGCAAGCATGTTCGACCCAAGGCCGCATCATCACTTAAGATCAGATGAGTTGCGGCTGGTCTGGGACGTCTACTGTATCGTAATGTATATAATTTAGTAAAGACCAAAGGTGCTATCTCGATAATAAGCGAGACCATCTTAAAAGCAAGCCACCTTTCAATATACAAGACGTACATTGCCTACATTGCCAGATTACCTTTTAGGTACAAACATGAAAGCATTAAAAGTGGAAGTTAAAAGCACTATGATCAATTGATTAATCTACAGCCAACGTCGTGACTTTAAAATGTGAGTATCACTACTATTATTCCAATATTGATACTATAATACTTGGTTCTCAGCTCACAATACACTATTCGTTCAATATTATTTATGATCTACTGATTTGACGGCAATGAATAGGCTCTTTAGTTTTTATAGTTCTTGCGAAATTATACCTATTTACGAGTATTATTATGATAAATGAATGATTAAGTATGTTAAATGACAATGCCAGATCCTGCCCCACCCATGTACAGAAAAAGTAACCCATGTACAGAAAGTGAATTAATGAAAATCATTGTAATGAATATGGAACCTTTCTATAGTAAATTGTTTTTCTTTAGAACTTGCGGATTACGAGATACCTACTCACAAAATACAAACTCCTTTTACCTAAAATACAATTTAACCTATAATCAATGTCATTATTGTTTTTAGATTTAAACTGAAACCGCAAGTTCTACAGTCACTAAGACTAATGTTTAATTATCAGTAATAAATAAACAGTATGCTACATATTGCACATGACTTTTATTGAGTGGGGCAAAGTTCTATAGAGTTTCTGGCATTGTCCTTTTATTCAATATCTAGCTGTCTCCGCTTTGGCTTCGCTCACGAATGAAAAGGAAATAAGTATTAGTTTTATTTCTTTTTCTATAATAAAAGTAGCCAAAGTTACTCCTTATAAACATCAGATATCTGCCCGTGGACGTTCTGTCAAAATCGATCCAGCCAGACAGACGAGTAGACTGACCGCCAAAAATGTTAAAAATTGTTTTCTGTAACGTGTTAAAGTTGTTATATTGACATTACAAACATTTATATGTATACTAGCTTTTACCCGCGACTTCATCCGCGTGAATGTGGTTACCGCGAATTAAAAAGTAGCTTATGTCCTTCCCTAGGATCACAGAATACTCTATAGTGCTAGGATTCAAGCTATCCTCATACTAAATTGCATCAAAATCGGTTCAACCGACTCGTCGTGAAAAGGTAAGAGACGGACAGACTTACTTTCGAGTTTATAATATTAATAGTATGAAGTATGATTTAAATCTTGTATGAGATTTTGAATTAGGTAGATACTTACGCATAATTTTGAAATTAAGTTACCACTGGCCCATAATGGGTTCTTATACAAAAGTTCATCGAATTTAATTGAATACCCACAAGCCTACTTGGTATGGAATTTACTGTTCCATTCATTTTAATCATAAATGAATTGCTTTGTACTACTTTGAAAATCCCTGTTAATTATTTTGAAAATTCTGTAGAAGCAGAGATTAACGAAAAGCTTCATCTATTCGTGTATTTTAATTTCATTTCCCTTAGTAGGAGTGTTCATCCATTCATTAATTCCAAAAGTCGAGTAAATTTCTAAATATTTAAATATTTTTAGAAACTACTATTTTTCATCGATATTGTTTATTTTACGAAGATAGATAGATAGAAGGCGAATTACATTGATTCATTGTAGTTTTCCGAAATAGGCATTCCTTGCAGCACCTTCGGTGACGAGTAAAAACCTCGTGACAATGTATTAAGTAGTGAGTGACTTAAACAATACTTTACAAAAGGAAAATACATCTTTCCTTTTGTAAAGTATCGTTTAAGTCACTCACTTTTTAGTCGTGTCTTTATTTTCCATAAAATAAGCGATTACTTTTTAATATTTTAACTGGATATTTCAAACTACGTGCCTTACTATATTTTTAAAAATAATATTTGTAAAATTATTTAGGTAAATATTACGTTTTACGAGGTTTTCACGCGTCGTCGACCTTCTATTGATTTATCAGCATACTAATCCAACCATTCACAACATGAGCAGTAGCCACAGCCATTACTTAACTAGACAATGTAACGTTAAATAAAAACGTTTTGATATTGATTGTCATGTGAATGGCGATAAAAACCTCCGCTGTACCAATACCGACGTCTCGCACATAATAACGACAGAGTTACACGGTTCACCAAGCAATTTGGATGAAACAACCAAATTGACTTGTGTAAACATAAAAGTGAATCGTTCAATGTCGGTAATATCCTCAAAGCTCGTACGCATAATAATGTTTTAGCAACACCAACACCGTGACTTAAAGATTTTCAGTTTATATTAGTCAGTCTCCTCTATACTGAGAATCTTCAAATCATGAGCAGAAAATTTGTGGATATGAAGATTATCCGTTTCAGAAAATTTTGGTACTTCTTATTTTAGGAAAACGTGCACCATTTTAATATTGTTTGTGAAGTCCTGACAGTAGACCTAAGCCATAGCAGTCAGTTTCTTCTTCCTAAATACATAGAGTTTTTTTGTATGCAGTAATGGATAACAACAATTAAACTTTTAAGATATATATCCTACTAATATTATAAATGTGAAAGTTTGTGAAGATGTTTGGATGTTTGTTACTCAATCACGCGCAAACGGTTGAACAGATTTACATGAAAATTGGCACATAGATATACCATTTCCTGGATTAACATATAGGATACTTTTTATCCCGGTAATGTGTTCCCTTGGGATAATCGTTCTTTTTTACGCGGGGAAGCCGCGGGCAGAAGCTAGTCAATTTATAAATTACCTAATACATTATAGGAATTATGGCTTGACTTACTAGGTATTAATTATCATTTTCTGCCTAGCCTCTCTCAAATGTTGGGGTCGGTTGTCTTTCAGTCTAGCGAATGCAGTTGAATACCGGTGTTTTACATGGAGCAACTTCTTGTCTGACCTCCACTCCCCAGTTACTAGGTAACACGATAGCCCTTGATAAGACTGGTTGTCAGATTTTCTGGCTTCTGACTACCCATAACGACTGCCAAAGATCTCCAAATGACGGCTGGGACCAACGACTTTACGTGTTTTCCAAGGCACGGCGGAAACTCGATATGAAAAGGATGATCACCCATCCACAGATCAACCGCGGCAAGCGTAGATTAACCTTGACCGATCAATCTTTACCGTTTTTACTTAGCTATGAGCTCGACCTCACTAAGTATAAATATAATCAAATATAAAAAAAAAAAAAATATTTCTGTCTCAAAGTAAATCAATTCGGTTGGACCGTGAAACACTGCCATTATGTACAAACATAATAATTGCACACTTAGTTCTGTTGGATGTAATAAGAGTCGGTTCGTAGTGCGATTCATATGTAATTTTATTGCACATTGGACAATAAGTGGAGCAGAAAGAAATATTTGCTATGTTAATTAGTGGTTTTCTTTAGATTATTGTGTGCTTGACATGGATTCAGATGGTTTTATGTAGTATTTGATCTGGTTATGGATCATAGCTGTCTTGGTTAATTATATTCAATTTCATTTTCATATAGATGTGATAACCTCTCCGCACTGCACTGTAGCTGTCATCACCATCCTCTTGCCCTTGTTCCATGTTACTTGAGGTCGGCGCAACATGTTTTCTTCTTCCATTCCGACCTGTCCACCATCATGTTTTCATTGACTCCCTTTTCATTAGCACATATAGGTAAATAAAAAAACCATGTGAGCTCGTATCGGTACCAGTACCAGTCTCACGCACTTATGAACGCACTCTCAATAACAACAAAAACTTACGGTGACGTCATCTGACGCTTACACCTTACGCGTCTTATGCTCGAAGTCTCAGCTAGCTACCGTGTACGGACCGCTAAGATGTTTACACATTAAAAAACAAAGCAATTATAAAAACGAGTGTAATTAATGGAACTCACAAGAATTATAAGCTCGTATCAGTACCAGTCACAAGCACACATGAACAACTAGTCTTACTGTGACGTCATCTGACGCTTACGCCTTAAGGGTCTGACGCTCGAAGTCTCAACTAGCTACCGTTATGAGCCACCGCTCAGATGTTTCTTAATAATATTAGCAATTCAGTCACTTTTTCCAAGTATAATTTTTAATACGAAGAAAAAATCTCTTTTTTCCTATCATACTGGGACCTGGAACAAGGTTTACATGAGTTAATATAAAGTAAATTAAATGTCGTGCAACATACAAGCAACGACAGGTGTCGCAGAATATAGATATTGGATCCTTGGCTATGCAATACCGGGAAGAGGGCGCCACCATTTACATGAGAATATTAAAAACACTAGCTTTTCCACGCGACTTTGTTCACATGTTAGTGAGATATATTCATCCAAATCGAATCTTGGTCTCAAATCAAGCGCTTTGCTTCCACATTTATTGTGCGAACTGCCAGACTGTGGAATTCACAACCCGTCTCTTTGTTCCCCGATAAGTATAATCTGGGTATCTTCAAGGCACGAGTGAACCGGTTCATCCTAGGCATGCGTGCTCTACCTTAGGCCGCATCATCACGTAAGATCAGGTGAGTAACGCGGCCTAAAAAACTTATTAGAAAGAGAAAACCGTTCAGTCTTAAAAACGAACCAATAAACACACAAACTAACTACCTTAGGTGTTTATACGTAATAGGATTTTTCTCGAAAGAGTGCGCTGCATGCTCTGAAATCGTGAACTGATTAAAAATAATCCTGTTGGTTTATATGGAATAGCGGAGTTAGTCGGAGCTAGTTTCTGTTGGAAACGAATGTGAGATGCATTTGTAAAAGGAAAACTCGATGTTTTTATGCTTGGAGTGAGAGAAATTGGATGTTGCGACTTTTTTTATTACAAAAATATTAAACCAGAATATCATTCTTTCGAACTACCTATTTACTCATATTAAAGTGAAAACGGCGACACGGCGGCGCAGTGGTTGAGCGATTGACAGCTGCGTTGCGAGTCGCGGGTTCGATTCCCGAACGGAGCAAATATTCGTAAAGCCTACAGATAGTTATTCCGGGTCTGGCTGTTTGTGTATGTGTGTTTATATGTTTGTAAACACACCCACGACACAGGGGAAATTCCTAGAGTAGGGCAACGCAAATAAACCTATTTACTAAGGTTTAGGTTATCAAAAGCTTGTTTAAAAAGGTCGTTATGCGTTAAACAAGGATAAAAATCCCATAAGAGCATTTTCGATGGACCACTAAAGTACTTATTAAGCATTTTTAAAATGTTGCGACAATGACACAAACTGCTACTTTCTTAGATATAGGTACGTAACAAAAAAACCTTTGCCATTTTTTTCAATTACTGTATTCCTACTGACCAAACTTGGTACAATTCTTATACGAACAGACATAAAAGACATGATTGAGTAATAAAAAGCATATAAACATACTTCCGCTTCCATATTGACCATTAAGATGTGCGCGAAACAATTCGTATCATTAAAATAAGTCAGCCGTAAAGATATCGCAAGTTATTGTCAGATTTTACTGCTCAGTTTCATGGCCGAACCGGTCTGGAGATGGTGGAAAAGTTCCAAAGTTTGACGTTTGGAAAAAGTAAATAGGATAGTTGCATTTTGAATTTAAAGTTTCTTGACTTGCCACCGACGACGACACCGCTTTGAATTCATATTTTTGAGGCCTTGGTGATTGGTCGAATTGATATCAATAGGGGTAGAAGAATGCCTCCATTCATTTACTTAGTACGGAAATACATTATGAAATATTTAAAAAAAGAATCAGGTTGATTATTAAAATAGGTGTTAATTGGAACGTACGAACTTGAGAACAAAGCAAATACCAACACTAGTTGTATGTGCATAATGTTTTTCAGACACTGCCTAATGCCGTAACAAGATGTTGTTATCCATAGCAATCATTAACTCCCATATTATTGAGTACCCATAGTTACTACTTTATATGCAATATTGATATTTTATCTAATTCAGAATCTACCGGCGACAAAACATAGATAATATTTGCTTTGTTCTCAAGTAAAAATATTTCCCGGCTCCACAATGCACAAGTAAAGATTAGATAGAGCGTTTGCTAATCTCACGGTGCTCTAGATATTGGTATTGATCAATACGCGCACCTATCTACCTATCTGTGTGCACACAGCCGTGTATTTGACACATCATGAAGTTTTTATAGTAGTGGTAGATGCCAGGTTTTGTTCACTTGAGTATTCGCAAGTAAAGAAGTATTATGAGTAACGAGATAGATACTCATTACTCATTAAAAGTAATAGATGACTAGATAGATTTTTGATGTATGACTAACGGCCAAACCACCACCTAACCAACTATTCTATCTCCAATTTTGACATACTGGTAATAGAAAAACCTACCTGTCTGTGGTTATAGTGTCCCAATTATTTGTTAGAGAGTAAGAAATCGTACCGGCACACGATATCTATCGATGTGAGGGTCTGTGGCTTACTACGGTTAACTATTTGTATGAAAAAGCCAAAATATGTGTCCCAATGACGTGTTGACAATTATTTGTTTGATAGGGTGGTAACTAATGGTAACAGACTTGTTGATCCGCGAATCCTAGGAATAATAATGGTTTGCTTTTAAAATAAACTTTATTTATAATCTCATGAAACCTGTCCTACTCAAGTTAAAGTACTGATTTTGAAATAGTACCAGAGTTATCCCACAAGGAAATTGCTTTTGAGGTCCTATAACATAGAACCAATAACAAACAATAAAAACCGTATCGATCATATGAGCAAATTAACTTGTAATGCATTTACATATAGAATCCATTTAAATAAATCAATAGCGAGTTAACTACTCAACGAAATAATTACACAAAAAATATTTCTTGAGTTTTAAATTGTCAATTAGGAACGTTTAATTCCTACTCTCTAGCCTTACCGCTTTGTTTAGCAAAATGTAGTCAAATCTTGTATAATGTTCGAGTTACTCGCAGAGTTTTATAATTTATGTAAACTATAACTAAATCCAGTAATTTAATACTTTAAACATACCTACATAAGTTTTTTATAAAAATCAGGTTGTTTATGATGATGTTAGTTGTAACGAAACGCACGGGAGGGCCACCCCAATCTATTGTTTCCGTCACATAGATAACCGTTATTGATGAATGTGAGATACCGATCAAACATAGATAGAAACATATGGTCTTCCAGCAGTAGTGATCTACATTTCAGTAAAGGGAAGTAATTGGTTTCAGCCGTTACAGGTGTACAGAAAATAATATACAGGGTCGGGATAGCAATAGCACAAAAAATAATCATGGTAGGATTTGATAATTTGCTGTTATTGTTTTTATTGAGCATTAATAATATTAAATTATGAAGCCACCAGTTGCCGCTCTTCTCACAAGTTAGAAAACCAATATTTCATATATGGTGTTTTATTTTAGTTACCTACATTTATATGCTCTTTAGTATATCTGAACTTTTTATTTGAATATCGTTTTTAGGATTTATTTGATAGTTTCAAAATATTCTTATGAACTAGTATTACCAGTTTTTATTTTTTTTGTCGTATCGTCGTCTCCACCCTGTATTAGGCAAATTATTTTGAATTAGATCATAATAACAGGTTTGTAGCTCTAGCAGTGTTTTAGTCGATACTTAGCAGTTGGAATCCCAATCGGTACCACTGTGATTACGGCATGCATAGTGAGAACAATAGGTACTGTAAAGGTTTCATGTATATGGCATGCCGGTCGAAAGCATTTTTTGACGCTCTGGATTAATTGTTCTAGAAAGTATTTTGAAATTAGATGCTACATTTATTTTATATCAAGGCGATTTTTGGCCTGGCACTCACGGAGTGAGACGTGCTTTTTAGAATATAGTTATTTTCACTCAGTTTCTCTCTTTAATTTCAATAAACCTCCGACTCCTCACACGGTATACTACACAGGCATAGATTACGATATGCTACCGTAAGGCTTTTATCGTGCATGTATGTAAGTCTTACAGTACTACAACTGCTACATAAACGATGCATTACTGTGTCAACAAGGGACTCGAGTTTGCCCATCTATCTAAGTTAGCTAACCAGTAAGTATATGCAACTATGTATGAATGTCAAAATGTGCACTACACTATAATACCACGAAACGTAGCACTCCGCGCACGGATAACAAGTAATAGTCGAGTTTATGAGACACGCGATTTTGATATCAAATTTCGAGACATATATTATATCCCACTAGTTCCCAGGAGGAATGATGTGTCTACATTGCAATGGTAGTTCGCTTTGAATTCAGGAACAGTGCTTCCAACTAAATATACTGAGATTTCTGTGAACTGTGGTGTTTAATTCAGTCATAGGATTCCTCTGAAGCTATTTTAGGTTGTACAACATACGCACAAATATAATTGCAATCCTTCTGTGAATTATTATAAACCCGAATAAATATATTACTTATAAGCCGTGTGGTGTTGACCGCGAATAGCACCACCCCATTTCTACCCGTGGGTGTCGTAGAAGGCGACAGAGGGATATTGACCAGAGGATGCTCAGCAGGGTCCTTGTGAGTACCGTAACATCAACTGCGATCGCCAACATAATGCATCCAAACAAGGTAGTCACGGCTGAACCCGCCCTTGGGCTCCCCAAGGGCTGGTTCAGCCGTAACCAACTTGTTGCCCGTGCCCAAATGTTGACATGATGATGATGATGATGAATAGATATTGCCCTAGCATAACAGGTTTTAGCTTCATTCTGAAGTCTAAATATACGCAAGTCACGTGCAGAAGGTAGTTTTAAATAAATAAAGAAGTTCCATGCTGTGAGCCGGGTCGTTTCCACAGCCTGCACCTTCTTCCACTAGAACCGATATACCTATTAGTTCTGACCAGGTCACAAAAAGCTATTATCATTAATTATTCATTCAGATAGATCCAGTTTAGTAGACATAAATCACAGCGGCAGTAAAATAAAACAAACGCGAGACAAAACCCATTGGATCTTTCATCACATCATACAAACATCAAGAATGAGCAGTAAATGTTATCTGATTTCTCACAATCTAATTTATGTATGTCATTTTACTTTATATTGGTTCGCACGGTGTGGATAACTTAGCGGTTTTGCATAGTAAACACAAAAAGGGGATAAAATTGATTGTAGTTAACATACAATAGGATTGAAAGTCGTCGCTATGACGGGTGATATATAAGTGAATATAAATAATTTTTGTCAGTAAGTTTTATCTTCACGCTCGTGCTTTATAGAGCCAACTAATATTGAAATTCATATAGCCGAAAAGTCCTTTAAAATTAAAGTGTGTCAGTTTTAGATTTTCGAATCCAAAATAAAACTATTTTATATAGTTTAATTTTATAAGACCAGCACAATAGTACCTTCCATTTATACGAATAAACCCATCAAACTACATAAATATTATGAGCAAAATGGGTATTTTCAATTTAAAAACCCTTTTACAAGGATTAATTTCAAAAAGTTACAAACGCAGCGCTAGCCGTTTTTTGTTCAGTTTTTCGGACCTAAATACTCTATATCCAAAAGAAATATCAACAAATAAAAAATAGATTAAATTTCTTCAGAATCTTAACTCTAAAATGGTAGATCTGATTTTTGTTTACGAAGTATAGTATTTAACTAATCTCCTCACAACAAAACCACAGAAATGAGAAATAATTATTGTAAACATGCATCTCCTCGGCAAGTAACCATTAATTCGATTTTTTACTAACACTAATGGATAGGCAATTTATTAATGAAAATTTTGCTAGATTTTTTTTTTGTGTCCAAAATGTGATTTTATAAATTTAATTCTAAAATCTGAGCGTATTCGCTACTGTATCTCTTGCGCGGCAAAGAGGGAACAAATGCTCAAGGTTATTTGCTCAGGGTACCGCCTTAATGCCGAGCAGTAAGTTTTGAAATGCATTTTCATTTCTTTTTAATAAAATTACATTTGGAGAACCGTTAACCAGTTTGCTGGGTAGTTGCTCCAAAATATGTAAAATCCGTTTTAATTCCGTACCTTTTGTTTTAAACAAGCAAGTTATAGTATGAATATCCAACGGTTACATGTGAAACTCATGCCAACATGAGAGAAGATGAAGTACTGTTGCATACGGCATTCTGCTTATACCGCAATATTAAAAAAAAAAATAAGAGTCCCCAATTCACCTTCCATTCCCAGCTTCGTCCATTGTATTCGGTTTTACAATATTTTTCTCGAATATCGTGTAAAATTTTCATCAACACCGCTCTTGTTGTGCAAATTTCCTCGTAGTTATATTTATTTGTTCATATAAAAGTGTAACGTTAGAACAGAAATAAATGAATTAAAACAATTATTAGTAATAAAAGGTGAGCAACTGTGCCTGAGCTAGGCTGAGCCTGTATTTCAGGTCACAGTGCACATACTTCCTGAAGTTTGAACAATAATAACAGTGGTTGGACAATAGTGTTACGTTTCTCAAATTAAACATTTTATAAAGTAAAATTACTTAGCACATTTTAATACAATTTGTTACTTGTGTATGTGTTGTGTATTGTAGGTGTACGTGTATGTGTGAGTATAGGTGTATGTGTATGCGTGTGTGTAGGTGTATGTGTGCGTGCGTTAACTATGCTTCTACTAGAGTAGTTACTTATCTTAAAGTTTTTGGAAGTTCCTCGGTAGTCTGATAATCGCATGTGAGCAGAAAACCTAGCAGTTTGTTTTTGCATTCTTGTTTGTTTAATGGGTATATTGAGAGTGTCATTAAGTTTATTGTAGAGGAAAGGGCCGTTAAAGCAGAAAAACCTGTGAGTAAAAGAGTGTTGAAATTGAAGCGGCCGCGGAACTACAGCATTCCGACGACGTTTGAGCAAAACACTTTTATCGAGAGAGGTAAGGGAGTGCTGTTTGAGGATCGTAAAAGTGATAAAAAGTTGGCGAACAGTAAGTAGCTTCCAGGACTGATACAGAAGATGCGTAGGGTAATGCATGGGTCGGAAAGATCTTACTTTAAGGATTGCCCGCTGTGCTATCTCGAGAGGAAGAAGAAAGGTTTTAGAAGCTCCACCCCAACATGAAATGCAATAAGTCAGAATGGATTGGCATAGTGCCAGGTATACTTTTTTTAGGATTACAATATCCGCTACATGTCGCAAGTTTTTAAAAACATAAATCAATTTTCTCATTCAGTTTATTGTTTAACTTTATTGAAAAGCGTGTAAATAGAGGATTATAATTTCAAAAAAATAAATATAGGCCTGATTTTTGTCCCAGGGCAGGGCAAAGACCTCTTTTCATTTAGAGAAGGCATGAGCATTAATCACCACAGGTGAATCAAGGCGGATTGGCGATTTCAATTTTATGTATTTTATTATATTAGTACGGGTTGCCTCGCGATGTTTTTCTTCACCAATGTCTAAGATTAACCAAGAAAGAGAGTTTCATGGGTTTCGTTGTGAAATAGAGTTTCATGGAGTTTCCAGCAACTTCTTCTCCATAGAAACCTACTGTTTGGAACGATCTTCAACTTTCTGACTGACTGACTCTGATAATTCAAAAGTACCTGTAAATGGTTTATTTCAAATGATTTTGAGTTCGAGTTTAGAAAAAGTCACCTTAGTGCTTGCCCAAGCCTGGGGTGTGATTCTGTAAGACCTCATTCTAAACTTCGAATAATAAATTATTATTATTCGAAGTTTAGAATGAGGTCTTACAGAATCACACCGCTATTAGATATTTACGACAATAAAGATTATTTAATAATAATCTTTATTGTCGCAAATATCTAATATAGAATCTGAATCCGCTGTGAGTTTCTTGTTTGGCATCCTAAAAACTCAGTTGATAATTTGAATTTACACTAGCGCCACCCTAGCGAGCGTGTCAGTGAGTTGAACTAAATTGACAGGGAGATTTTGACAGATAAAGTATGAGATGACGTAAGAAGTGACATTCTGTAAGGTAACTTCCCGTCACTTCGACGCTCACTTCGCACTCGAACCCGATTCAAAGTGTCAAATATATCAAGGTCGTTTTGAACCGTATGCGAAGTGAAAGTGAATAGCTAAGTGAGATGCGAGTTGTTGTTCGAATTTTACAGAATCGACCTACTGGTTGCGATGTTGCGAAGCTACAACCCCGTGCATGAACGCCGGAGACCTAGTAATTGTTTATTAATTAGTATTAATAAACAACAAAAGTTGAGCGGTGTATCATAAACGGGTAATTCATGTTTTTATCTGTTTCTTTCTTTTTTCTTAATTTCACAAATTCTAAGTAATCTTAGATCTCTTTCCCAATGTGACATGTGAAATAAAAAATTTAGAAGAAAAGATAGAAACAGATAAAAAAATATGAATTACCCGTTTATGATACACCCACAGAAATCTCTGTGGATACACCGCTCAACTTTTGTCGCGATTATGGTTCTTATTTTCTCATTGCAAGAGTTACATTTAATTCAATTAAAAGAAGAAAGAAACGAAGATTGGTCCTGTACGAGGCCAAAAGGCTCCTATCTCAGTATAGTGCTGTAACCAATGATATATTACACTACGCCATTGGCTGTAACATTTAAAAAATACGTCACAGCGCTGTACAGATTTAATACAATATTTACACAAAAAAAAATGATATTCTAAACTAAACTAGTTAATTTAAATCCTTCTTCTGTTTTGCAATTATAATTCTTATTTTAGTCAACGATCTTATAAGAAGAATTACATTTAATTCAAGCCCAGAATTAATACAATAAATACACTAAGAAAAAAGATATTCTAAACATAACTTAGTTAGGTACCTATATCCTTCTTTAAAATAATTTTATTTGCAGGACCATTGTAAAGCAAAACCCAAAATTAATCGAAACTTTGAGATAGCGTTATATATATAGGAGATTCATTTTCGCTAGCAGCCTTTGTCTCAACATTGTCGCTGTGTAAGGATCACGTGTTTTATAGCAAATAGTTGTCGTATTTCGCTTCTGCAAGTGTGCCATAAAATTGATGGTCAGTTCGTTTTATAGCTGCAGCTTGAATTGAAAGACGAGACGAGGAATCACGTGAAGTAGGTATAACGTAACAAAGGATTGTATGTAGGTATTCTTTAAAAGGGTAGGCAGAGGGACATAAATAGTAGGTATCTACTGTTGATATTGTCCTAGTCTTGCCATGTTCAACCATATTTTCATAGTTTATTACAAATAGTTTAAATAATATGAGACGTACACTGTTCGATTATAGAAGAATAATAACTTGACAGTTAAGTAAAATCCGTATGGTATAGTCGAACAACCTAATTGATTTACATGCCACACATACGGGTTATTGTCACTATGTGTGTAAATGATCTAGTCGGTTAGTCGGTTATGAAGGTAAACTGTTTGTGTGCGTATGATATTTTTATTTTTATTTTATTTTATTTTATTAATTTTAAGAAAACTTACAGCTAGTATATTCTAGTAGTAAAAGTAATACATAGAAGAAAGCCAATTACAAGTTTCCACTTATACAAACTTATGTATAACATTGTCAAAACGGTACACACAGCGTGAGAGATTAACATACACAGAAACAACTGAAGAGAATAAACAAAATACATAACACAATAAAGTTACACGGTTACAGTTCAAAGAAAAAGTTACTTAACATTTTTTTTTAATTTCTGGACACTATTTGTGAATAAATCAAACTCAACATCACGGCACACACTGTTGAACATTCGACATGCTCTTAAAATATTATGTATTTTGCCTATAGTTCGTTTTCACAATAGGTACATGAAGAAGATGAGGTCTCCGAAGAAACAAAGACGGTACACATAGTCCAATCTTGGCCACCAGCTTAGGGACTTGAGAAGACCCGTTCATTATATTAAATAAGAAAGCAAGATCTGCAATTTTCCTTCGCTCGTGTAAGGGAAGAATATGAAATTTCTTACACCGACTAGTATAGTTAGGAAGATATATTTGAACGATATTGAGTGTACCTTAAAAATCGACTTTGTATATTTTCAAGACGATTAATATAAATATTGTAATTTGGATTCCAAATTTGGGAAGCATATTCGAGATGGCTGCGGACAAAAGCACAGTACAGAATTTTCAATGTTTTGACATTCTTAAACTCAGAGGAGACCCTAAAAATGAAACCCAATGCTTTAGACGCCTTTTTAACAATGTTTTCAATATGTGCATCAAACAAGAGCTTTGAGTCAAAGTTACCCCAAGATCCTTAATGACGTTGACTCTGGCAATTGAGGTATTCGATAATTTGTAATCGTACCTTATAGGGTTTGGTTTACGAGTAAAATGTACACACATAACTTTTTAAAATATTTAAATCTAACCTATTTCCATCGCAGTAATCATGGAACCGGTCCAGATCCTCCTGTAATAGATGTGCATCCTCAACGGTTGACACTTGACTCAGAATTTTCATATCATATAATAAAATTTTAGAATTAAGGAAACAAGAGGCGATGTCATTGATAAAAATGTTAAACAAAAGAGGTCCTAATAAGGATCCTTGGGGAACTCCCGACGGAATATACATCGCTCTCGAGGTATAACCATTGAGGACTACAGTCTGACATCTATTTTCAACATAAGAAACAAACCATCTGTACAAATTACCTCTCACACCAATCGCTAGCAGTTTGCGCATGAGGAGCGCATGATCTATTCGATCAAAACATTTGCTATAGTCAGTGTATATAACGTCGACCTGAGACCTTCTGGACATATGCTCTGAAAGATAGTCGCTACAGATCACGAGATTGGATGTAGTGGAGCGACCTTTTAAAAATCCATGTTTGTGTTCGGAGAAACTTAATTTAAGTGAAGAATAAAGTTGAACGTGTACGATTTTCTCCATAATTTTAGCGAACACGCAGAGTTTGGAGATCGGTCTATAATTTTCAACACTGTCCTTAGGTCCTTTTTTATGAATCGGCGTTATACAATATGGAACTCATTTATATGCAATAAATGAAACCTCAAGTAGTACTAGTCCACAGAAGTATAACAAAATTTAATATTAAATTAAAAACAGAAAATTAAAAAAGTTAAATTTTCAAACAAAATAAATATTAAAATAAATTCAGTTATAGTAAACACTCTGTTTAAAGACAACGTGCCTTGACCCCGGAGCGAATTTTACATTTAGGCAAGTAACTAGAATAGGTAATAACAGAGTCGTGATAGTTTGTAGTTTTGCACTCCGTGGCAACGTCGCTTTTCAGTGTTAAGAGGATTCAAGTTCATTGAGTCATTGACCTAGTGATCCAATTCTATTATTCAATTTATTTAAAAATTATTTTCAGCAAATTTCAACAATAGTCCTATCATTTATTTTGTTATAATTCATGGTTTATATATATAAATATTAAAAACAAAGCGTAAGGTGCAATTAAATATCGGTCGTTCAGACCACGCTGATTACCAGAACGGTTTCCTTGCATCGAAACACGCCGCGAAGTTCTTCGATCAGATCAAATGGCTAGTTGGCTCGGGAGATAAGTGCTGGACGAGGCTGCCAAAGTGGATGATGTGGAAGTGACAACAGATAAAATCGACTGTGTTGTTCACGAAGCCTGCATTGACGCGACGCAGCCCGAGGAATAGTTGCCGGGCTTGCGCTTTGCTTACTGGGCGGCGTGAGCCCAGGCTCCCTGCGCGTTTACGCTACAGTTGACGTGAAGTGACGAATTTTGGTGTTTTTCTTGTTTTTTTTTTGTGACTATTAATTTTGAATTGGTTTTCTTGTGTTTAAGTTTATTATATTCATTAAATTTTAAGTTTTAATAATTTATGTTTGTAGCCGGCTGTAGCGACGCCGGTATCAGTGCTAGTCAACCTTCCATATCGCTGGATGCCCTGGTGAGATGCCCCCATTGCTCACAGGCACGCTTTTTTAAAGGTGAACGGGGACTGAGGATACACTATGGCAAGATTCACAAACCTCATAGTGTACCTTTGTGCCCTGCAGCCACTTCCCCAACACCTTCTGAAATTACACTTTGGAAAATATTGTCAAAATTAAAAAATTCTACTCCCGTTTTAAAGAGAGTTCCCCGGGGCGCCAGACGATCTGTTGCATTAAATTTGGCGCAATGTGTTCGTCTTGCGACCCAGGAGAATTCTCAAAGTGCCTGGGAGCAATTGCTTACCTTCCCTTATAGGATTCTGCATGTGCAAAAAAATTTGGCTACCAAAAAGACATTAACAAACCAAATTAAAGATAATTGCATCAATTCGACCCTTATTTTAGACTCAAAATTTCCTATATTGCATAACCACACATCTAAAGGCGTGTGTTGTATTGTGGAATCAAAGTTGAGCGAAGGTGACATTAGGGGAGCTGCTAGGATATTATTCAGCAGCGATGTGGTGGCGCCTTACTCTCCAGAAACTCTTTCAGCTCTGGAGAGTAAACACCCAGCGCCTGCGGATGGTCTCGCCTTTCCCGACCCTCCCGAACTCCCCGATCTGGATTCGAATTTTTTTAACATTTCAGCTCCCCAGTTATTAGCAGCCGTGGGTTCCTTCCGGAGTGGTTCCGCTGGCGGCCTCGACGGCTTAACTCCACAGCACTTAAAGGACCTGTTGAGCTCGGCCGCCGGGGATGCTGGTGAGTCACTGTTGAAGGAGCTTGCGGCTCTGGTTAAACTTATGCTCTGCGGCGGTGTGAACGATGCCGTCGTCGATGTCTTGTATGGGGCAAACTTATGCGCCCTACGCAAGAAAGACGGCGGCATTCGTCCTATCGCCGTGGGGTGCACCTACAGGCGTATGGCAGCCAAAATTTGCTGTAAAATTTACAGCGAAAACCTAACCAAGAAGTTTCAGCCCCTGCAGCTTGGCTTTGGTTCCAGAGGGGGCTGCGAGGCTGCCGTACATGCCCTTTCCACTTTTTTAAAATCAAACAAAGGTGAGGTCATTCTTAAGGTTGACGTTAAGAACGCTTTCAACTCCGTCAATAGAGACACTTTGTTGGCCGAAGTCAAAAAAGAATTACCCGAAATTTATGGTTTTATGTGGCAGTGTTACAGGCACCCTTCAAAATTGCTTTATAAGGACAATGTTTTGGAATCTGCAGTCGGATGTCAACAAGGTGATCCTCTTGGGCCAGTTATTTTCAGTTTGGCTATTCATCCTATAATACAAAAACTAAATTCCAAATTTAACGTATGGTATTTGGACGACGGAACTCTAGGAGGTGATATAGACACCGTTTTGAAAGATTTTCAACTTCTGAAACAGCAATTTCAATCTATTGGCCTAGACCTGAATCCCTCCAAATGTGAAATTTTTCTTTGCGACTCTACCAACAAACAAACAGCTTTAGATAAATTTAATGCCATAGCTCCAGAAATCAAAATTTTAGAAAAAAGCTCACTGCACCTCCTAGGTTCCCCAGTTTTAGAAGATAGTTTCGCACCTTTCATTGACGAAAAAATTAGACGATTTGACGATATTTCGGATAGGCTCTCCAAAATTAATCTACATTCGGCATTTACCCTCATCAAATATTGTTGTTTTGGCCCAAATTTTATGTATTACCTTCGCTCTTCATCTTTATGGAAGCAGCCACACCTTTTGGACAAAATTGATCAAATTATTAAAAATACACTCACTTCAATTCTCAATGTGTCCCTGGATGACCGAGCGTGGCTGCAAGCCACACTACCTATTCGTTTTGGTGGTCTCGGGATCCGCAAAATTTCCAGTGTTAGTTTGCCGGCGTTCCTGTCCTCCGTCCACAGCACCGAAAAGTTAACCACAAAAATCTTATCCTCGTCACTGGTTGACTTTGAAGTGCCGTGCTTGACTGATGCGGTGAACGCCTGGAAAGTGGCTTGCCCAAATACGGTTCGGCCCGTGAACCCATCTTCCCAGAGACAGTGGGATGAGCCGCTCTGCAGGTTGGTACGGAATAAACTCATTAATACGTCCACCAATTCTGCTGAGCGTGCCCGCTTGCTGGCTGTGGGTGAGTGGGAGTCGGGCCTCTGGCTTCAGGCACTGCCGTCACCTAACATAGGTACTATGCTTGGTGACTCTACATTCCGGCTCGCTACATGCCTACGTCTGGGCGCTCCTTGCGGGGCCCCGCATCGCTGTCAATGCGGTGCAGTTGTCGACTGCCTCGGTCACCATGGCCTTTCCTGCTGCAAGAGCGCCGGCCGGATAGCACGGCACGCCAGCATTAATGACATCATCCGTCGTGCTCTTGCCTCCGCCGGCGTGCCAGCTGTGTTAGAACCTATTGGCTTGGCACGTGACGATGGAAAGAGACCAGATGGAATGACCATAATGCCGTGGAAGTTGGGTAGGCCTTTGGTGTGGGATGCAACTTGTGTCGACACCCTTGCGCCATCCCATCTTCCTAGCACGTCGTGCTGTGCTGGGGCGGCTGCTGCAGGTGCGGAAAACCTCAAACGGCGTAAATATAACAACCTTCTTGAAAGTTATATGTTTGAGCCGTTTGGGGTCGAAACATTAGGGCCATGGGGCCCGAGTGCTCACCTTGTTTTTAGGGACATTGCAAAGCGGCTGGTCGACTCTTCGCGTGACCAAAGGGCTGGCCTTTTCTTGGGCCAAAGAATTAGCATTGCCATTCAACGTGGTAATGCTGCTAGCCTTTTGGGCACTTGTCCCATTGAGAGCGATGCGGACGAGTTTTTTGATGCCCTGTGAGCATTGTACATATTATGGTGTTTATATTTATTTCTAAGCTTTGTATGTAATAAACCTAGTTATATTTATTTGAGTAAATAATCTATAGTTTTAAAAAATATTTAAATTTTCACTTATTTCTATCTTTTGAGTTATTCTACAGAGTGTTTAAATTTGTTCAAAATTAAAACTCTACTTTTTGACCTAATTACTGGACCGATTTCGTTCATTTTTTGTATATCGTCAGAAAAGGCGATAACAAGTATGTCGTATAATTTATTGCATATATGTGGTCCCCATTCTGTATACGCTGACTTCCAGATTGTAGGCCCCACTCCCAAGTCGAATGACCGTTTGAATGGAAAAAGAATATTTGATTTGTTATTCTATGATATGATTATTCTAACAAAAAACTTTATATGAAACAAAAATCAATGATTTGAAAATCTTTAAAGTAAGTATTCTGCGTATTGATTATTCTATGAAACGAAATTATCAGAAAAAAAATATGTGTACCGAAATTAATAATAATAAATAATAATTTCGAACCTATAACCTTAATAACCATTTTGCCATCACGACCTATAAGCATTATTTTATTATCAAAAAATTAGGGATCCTTAAGAAAAATCACGCGAACGAAATAGCGAGGAAAGTGCTAGTATTCCAGTCGTATCATGAATTTAGCAGTCAATTCTCTTTGGTACTTTTAAATTCGTCGTTTGACGGTAGAGATAGTAACTCCAGGAGGACTAAAGAGAAGCTCGACTATATTTTAGCACTACAACGAATGACTCGGAGAATTCCCTTGATTGTACTTTTCGTTCTAGAGTTAGTATTACTACTAAGTCTGCTAGTCTATATTCAACCTTATTTTTTGTTTACCAGAAACCTGAAAAGGGGTGAATGTACCTACTCATCATTTTGAACATGGGACCAACCTTGGAATCGTAAAAAAACAGGTGATCCCTGCATCGGTTTAGTTAAATAGGGTATTTTACTCTATAGAGAAAAAATCTGTAAATATAAAGTAACTATTATTGAGATAGTTTTGGCAAAAAGCAGTCGGAAAATGTTAGTTTTAGTTCATAAAATCTATATACATATAATAAAACAGTAACAAAACTGTGTCTGTACATTGAATATCTATATTACATATAATAAAACAGTAACAAAACTGTGTCTGTACATTGAATATATTAAAAAAAAATAATTGAGGGGGGTTTAGGAACAGTAATAGAGCACGAATCAAAAAAAAAATTTCTGTCTGTTTGTCTGTTTGTTTGTACACGCTAATCTTCGGAACTACTGGGCGGATTTGAATGATTTTTCTTTTGTCGTATAGGTATTAAGTCTGGGCAACATATAGGCTATAATTTATCTCGGAAACTTGAATACTTGATGCTGAACCGCAACAGACCAGCTAAACTATAAGAGATACAAAAATGGTACCATAGCAAAAATTGTTTCACGTGATGAGCATTTTCTGCTGAGAGAATAAATTTGAAGATCTGTAACACCTGATGTGGAACTCCAAGAGCCCAGCTACACCATGACACATATAGGAATGACGTCTTAGCAAAAATTGTTCGGGCAATGCTGATGGGCATTTCCTGTTGACTTATAAAAATCGAAGATCAGAAACATCTGATGTGAAAATCAAAGCTATCACTAATTTCACTGTATCTTATAAAATAACATAAGCTGGGAGTACCTCCACGCGGTGAAGTCGGTAACAGTTTAGGACTGATTTTTGATGACAATGGTATATCATTGACAATTTGACTCTACTGGCCAAAATTCCCATTTATTTTTTTATTTTATCGAATAAATATGCCTTCGGGCTTATATGTATGTTATTTGGGTGTTTAATTTCCTTTTCCATTTATCTTCGTGACACGGTAGCCTACCCGGTAACGCAGGGGAGCAGTCACTTAGATTTTAATTGATCAGGTATCTTTACAATAAAACTATAACCATGCCTAGAAAGAGGTCAAATCTTTCCCAATGTTCCGAAGGAGCTAAAAGATTGAGGATCATAAGATCCCAAGAATCTACCGAAGAGCGTCAGGAGAGACTTGATGCTGTTCGAAAACATCAGGCTGCAACTCGCTCCGTGGAAACCTCTTCAGATAGGGAAGCACGCCTGCGTTCTTACCGTATTTACGCATCTACATCCAGGTCTCTAGAGACCAGTGAAGAGTATGATGCGCAACTGACCGCTGATCGTGAACGTCATACATTGTCTCGCGAGTCAGAGACGTTCACGGATAGAAAATTGCGCTTGAGTTCTCAGCGTATCTACGCATCTGTTGCGGAAAGTGATGCGCGACTGTCCGCTTATCGTGAGTGACATGCATTGTCTCGCGAATCGGAAACGTTTACCGATACAGAATCACGCTTGAGTTCTCAGCGTATTCGCACTTCTACTGACAGGTCTTATGAACCGAATGATGAACGTGATGCACGACTAACTGCTGATCGAGATTATCATACACTAGCGACCCGACCCAGCTTCGCATTGGCCTATAGCCTTCCTCGGTAAATGGACTATCCAACACAAAAAGATTTTTTTAATTCGAACCAGTAGGTCCTGAGATTAGCGCGTTCGACCAAACAAACAAACAAACTTCAGCTTTATAATATTATAGTATAGATTGTCCCGAACACGAACACAACAAAATATTCATAATCAGTTAGAAAGTGAGAGAAAAAGAATTGCTGGAGTACGGCATGAACAGACAGAAGAAGAGCGCAATGAACGTTTGAATTCTGATCGACTTCGACATTCTCTGAACAGAATGTCGATATCATCTGAAGAATCGGATGTGTCTCAAGATATAGCCGTAGGTCATGGCGACCTTCCTTGGGTTGATAAGGAACGGAGTTCATTTACGTATACGCCTATGATTGACTACGCCACATATTCCGCCATCGGAGGTATGATTCAAAATTGTACTTTTTGAACGTCTCGAATTATCTCGCGCATCCCGTTGTGTTCCCGTCCCCGGGCTCTTAGAATTCGACATCAGACGTTTCAGATCTTCGGTTTTGCCGACCCCGTTGTCGCTGGCCTAAACAACCGGATCCGCGTACGAAGTCGCGGGCAGAAGCTAGTAACAAAATAAATTTTAAAATTCAATTCAAAATTTTCAGTTTTTTTAATTTGTCTTATAACACCATGAAATAGTAGCCGCCATATTATTACGTCGTACGGCTGTGTAAACAAAAAAGTGTCAACTGTCAGTCAAGCAATTGGCGCGTATAGACTTTGTAATTTTATTATTTTCGTAACCAACGTATTTTTTTAATTACAAAATATTACTAATTGTTTTTAATTATATACAATAATCATACAGAATATCAGCGTATTTGACTACACAGCAAACTGTCGTCATTTCCGCAGAGCAATATAGCGTCCACGAGGTGTTTTCGTTAAACTATGCGCATTTGAAAATGTAAAATTTTGATGGCTTTTTATAGCACTTATCCGATTGAATAAAAATTTTGTGATTTTTTTGGTGGCATATTAGCACTATAGAATTTAATAGAGACACTTTTCAAAAATGGGTACTAATTAGTTGCAGTGTGAGTGCGGTGATCCTGACCAGACAATGGCCCACTTATTACAGTGCCCAAAGTGCCCCTACACCTGCACCATAGAGGACATTAAAAACGCCACTGATGCTGCGATAAATCTGGCTACCTACTGGGCCCAAGTAGTCTAGCATAAAGGAAAACCATCGATTCGAAAAGAAGAAGAAGTTGCGGAGTTAATACGTTTGCGTTTAATTGCGTTTTGTTCATATAACTCGTCAAAATGTATGGATTAGCTATTTTTTTTCGTATATGCTGTAGCATTTTAGCCGTTTTACAAAGGTGGTTCACTCAAGTATTTATAAAATACTTCTAGACGCAATAAAAAATATATTAACATTAATATTATAATAATAGGTACAAAGAAAAATAAATAATGCATGAGAATTATGTCAAAGATCTACGAATGTATCCGTTTGCACCTGGCTATGAGAGAAAGAGAGAAAGAAAATGTGTGCTTGTACTTCTTTCTCTTGCCCCTACAGTAATATACGAAACGTAACTCTCTCTCTTTCTCTCTAACTTATATCTCCCTGTCAACTTCCGTTCGCCTCGCCCGATCACACTTTTCCTAACGCTTTCATCACGCATTCACCAGCTTACTCCTCAAGTCAAGCGTACTGTTATGGGTCTCCGCGTTGATTGGTTTTTAAAAAAGGAAAGAATATTTACTGGAACAAGGACACTTTAATTGTTTTACAATTTACGAGGAAGACCCATAGGCAGACCCGTCCGCTTTAGAGTTCTAACGTAGACTAACTATTCTCACGATCTCATGCAGCTACTGTTATCTGTCAGCGCCTGCAAGGCGCTGATTCGTCTTAAACCCTTGCAAAGCCAGGGTATAACACCTCCCCCCTGAGAAATAACTTCGGGGTGACTTTGAAGTTATGTGCAAGAATTAATTATTTATAGACTAAACTCTAGTTCTAATGGTTGGTAAGGGAACCGCCTCAACGTCGGCAGTACTGTTTTCGGGGTTGCTGTCGCAAGAGGGTTGTGACCTTAAAGACAAGGGTATTTCTAGTAGGGTTCTGCTGCCGGGTCGGATACATTTATAGATTCTTAAACACAAATACAATAATATAAAGATTACAACTAACAAGGTTACAACGGAATAATGTGTCCCATACCTTACTATGTGTGGACTATCAAGGGCGTTATCTATATTATGTAATTGTTTTACAAAAATCTGTTTATTTAATTTCAAATCATCTAAGTCGGTAGTTAATAGTTTTATAGGGGCCACATTACTGATTGATTGGTTTAACTTGAACGCATTACAGCAGGTGTCATTTATTAAGTTAAAATCAGGAAAACCAATAGGTGCAGAAATATTGGTAGTTGTGTATTTCGATATAAGGTTAGCACCTTTACAATAACCTATGCAGTTTATAGGGACTGTGAGTATACCAGTGCCTAAAACTTGTACTTCAAGTAGTTTGGAATTTCGACATTCAATAGAGACCATGTTGGACTCTGACTGTACATAGATCCACTTATTATTTTCTATAGATTTCCACATATCTAAACTACCATAAATAAACTTGGTTTCACAATATTTTGGAATTTCACTTATCACTTTGGACATGAATTCACTTTCACAAATGGGTCTGATGTCTGTCGCATAAACAGTTGTGACGTCACACAGACGTTTTCCTGGGGTGATTATTTCACACGCTTTCAAATCATTAAGAGTGCAGTACTGTGTTTTGTCTTTGGTCATTGCAATATATTTAAAACTAGGTAAGATCAAACTAAAACTGTATGGCTTAGTGTGGTTATGCGGTGTTGGCAGAGCAATAGTATGGAACAATACATATTCTTTTAATGAAACTAAGGGAATTTGTAATATAAAAAATATCTTATTGTTGGTATTATAACTAATTATCCTAGAAACACTTAACATAATATGAATAGAATTTATATCTAACTTAATAGGCAGTTCCAAGTCATTTGGCAAATGTTGGTAGTTATCGGCAAGCTCTTTAAACAGTTGTTGTGGTGTTATCATCGAAGGATGTAAAACATTCTGATAACTAAATAAAATAGCATTCGTGATGTCTTCTAGTTGGAAAGATAGAGTTAAAATGGACACTTTTAGATTATTAAGTATAATGTCAAATTCGGTTTTTTCCGTTATTACAGTAGTTATATTAGTAAAGCTTGCGGAGAGCTTGTCGATAGCTTTGTTTAAATTGATTTCGTTAATTTTAATTTTAGTAACACTGTTATTGAATGATGTAATTGATGTGGCGCTGAGTAAAATGTTTTCTTTCATTAATGAAACCAATTTGTTTTCGTTATTTTGTAATACATTTATGGCGTCATCGTACCTGAGACCATCGTTTTCATCTAAGTTGCCAAATATTTGTTTTATTACGTTGCCTAGTCCACTTATCCATGCACGTTTTGGTCGTTTTTCTAGCATGTGGGAAATAGATGTATATTCTTTATGCATATCAGTAAATCGAGCTATCAAAGGTTCTATTATATTGTCACAGGTATTATTTATAAGGCTAATTATTTTACATAGTTGCTCAGTAGTATCAAAAGCTGATTTTATGTTTGCAATGTGCGGACCAAGGTGTGAAAGGTCAAAAGGCATTATAACGTTTAATTGTCCACTATTTATTCTTAGTGTGCCGAGATGGTCAAAGTAAAGGCCGGGGCTTGATTTTATCTGCTCAACATAATAATCCTGATGGCTCCGAGCCTGACTTGGAGTTCTGCAAGTAATAAATCTACGTTAATGAATATGAATACTTAAAGATTAATTAAATCAATCTTTCTAATACCTAATAATTTTATACTTAACCTACTATTATATACCTACTTATTTTATTCTAACTAATGTGTACCGGTAGTGTCTGCCGGTTTTATCTGATCGACGTGATGCGTAACATGGCGACGATTTATGAGTAAAGTAAGTGTGTTATTACTGTTAACCTTGACTACCTTGTAAGGACCCTTCCACAGTGGGGAAAGAGCCTTGCGTAATCTTAAATGGTTTTTAATATATACGAATTCACCGACTTTATAGGTGACGCGACGACTACGGCTATCGTAGTAAGACTTTGAGGTTTCTTTGGATTTCCTGGTGAAATCTAAAGCTTTCTCGCGGGAGAATTTTAATCGGTTTTGTAACATTCTGACGTAGTCAGGGTATGTAGTCCCTAAAGATTCAGTGTATATGGAATTAGGGATGAGTGGCTTATTTCCGAACATTAGTTCGTAAGGTGTAAAGTTAGTTGTCGAATGGACGGCAGTATTATAAGCAAGCATAGCTGTATAAACATACCGAGGCCAATTAGATTGTTCTGTGTTAATATATGATTTCAGGTATTCCTTAAGGGTCGAATGACTTCGTTCCAGGGCACCCTGAGTTTGCGGGTGGTATGGAGAGGACCACAAATTCTTAATTTTTAGAAATTCGCAAGTTCTTTTAAAAAGCTCTGCCGTGAAATTGGTACCCTGGTCGGTAAGGATTGATTTAGGTATACCAAATATAGATATATAGTGAAGTAGACATTCACTTGTTTCTTCTGCTGTAGTACTACGAATCGGATATGCGGAAGAAAACTTGGTTAAGTCATCTTGGACAGTTAATATAAATTTTAACCTTGCGGGCCCGGCTTCTGGTAGTGGACCTACGACGTCCAGTGCTATCCGTTGGCATGGTATAGCTGAGGAACTAGTTATTAGCATCGGGGCTCGGTTAATTTTACGAAGTGCTTTATTTTCCTGACACGATTTGCACTGTTTTACATATAATTCTATATCACTACGCATTCCTTTCCAATAATACGTCTGTTTTATCCTATTATACATTCGAGCAGAGCCAAGATGGCCTGCGATTGGGATATCGTGATTATCATGCAGAATCTTTTTAATTTCCGTTAAAACAGGATATATGATGCTGTTGTGATATATATTAATCTTGATTCGTGTGTCATGGAAAAGGTAAGTAAGTATATTATATATTTTTATATATGAATGTTTTTCAAACGGATTTTTCAAATCGGATATACCGATTTCGTTAACATTTCCAAATATTACTAATTCATTTCTTATTCTTTTCAGGGTTTTGAAGATTTCCGGATAAGACGCTTCATCGAAGTGATGAACCTTAGTAAATAACAGGTAGTATGTTTTATTATTTAGTTCGATTTTCAAGAATGAGAAAAGTTCTTTTTCAGTTTCATGTGTACTTGTGTTAGTTTCAGGGTCAACTAAGATATCTTGGATATACAAATTAGACTCGTCTAGATCAATAGATGTGGGAATTAATATAACTTTCGCGGGACATTTCATAAGGCTTTCATTATGTTCTTCTATTTCAGTATTGAAAACATTATCTTTATTAGATATACATTTTAAGAATGTTTGATAATTATCGATAGATATATCTGGAGATGCACTTGTAGACGGTCTAGGACTAGGGTTAGGCTGATGATTAGAAGCTATTGCTTCGTCTATTATAGGATCGGGTAATATAGCTACCTCGTTTTCAATTTCCTCTCTTAGGACATCTGGGACGTTTGAAGGTAAGTTTACATCGGATAATGGCGAGATGTCTTCAGTTGAGCCTAGGAGAATATCTGTGTTGATGTCAAGCGGAGTTGGGTCTACAGGTAAGTTCAACTGATCTCGATCAGACTCTTGCGTGGACCCTCTATCAGTGAGAGTTCTAGAAGATGTAGGATTTGTTTGTTGGATTGGGTTTACGGGATACCGAGATAAAGCATCAGCATTAGCATTAATTTTCCCCTTTTTGTATTGGATATCATATTCGAATTCTTCAAGTTTTAAACGCCAGCGGACAAGTCTTGAACCAGGATCTTTGCAGTTAAATAACCACTGAAGTGGTTTATGGTCTGTAAGAATCTTGAACCGTTGGCCATACAGGTACGGTCTAAATATTTGGGTGCCGAAAATAATGGCAAGACATTCTTTTTCTGTAACACTGTAGTTACATTCCGCTTTATTAAGCGTGCGGGATGCATAAGCAATAGGACGATCTTGTCCTACAGGACCCTGAGATAAGATTGCAGATATCGCATGATTTGAGGCGTCGCATGTTAAAAGAAAGGGTTGCGTAAAGTCAGGATACGCAAGAATAGGGGCAGAAACGAGCCTGGATTTCAAGGACTCAAAAGCGAGTTGTTGTTCGTTCTGCCATTTGAACTGGATGTCCTTTTTTAATAGGGAAGTTAACGGTTTAGCCAGTTTGGAAAAGTTAGGTATAAACCTTCGATAGTAGGATACTAGGCCAAGAAAAGACTTAATGTCTTTTGGAGATTGGGGGACTGGATATTCGGTTACAGCACGAACCTTATCAGGGTTCGGTTTGACGCCATCTTCGCTAATAATATGGCCTAGATAAGCGACTTCTTTGCGCAAAAATTCGCATTTATCAGGCTGGAGTTTTAAGTTAAAGTTACGGAGTCTTTCAAAGACAGCTTTTAGGTTATCGATATGCGATTTTAGATCATAGGAATAGATTACGATATCATCAAGGTATACAAAGCATCTTGTGCCTTGTAATCCGGTAAGGCAATTGTTCATTAGCCTTTGGAATGTAGAGGGTGCATTTTTTAGTCCAAATGGCATCCTAGTAAATTGGAAATGACCCTGAGGGACCGAGAATGCTGTTTTAGGAGCATCGTGAGGAGATATAAGGATTTGGTGGAAACCGGATGTCAAATCTAAAGTGCTAAAATATTTACTGCTTCCTAGTTGATCAAGGATTTCAGAAATTTGCGGGATTGGATATGTTTCACCGATAGTGACGTCATTTAATTTTCTGTAATCGATCACGATTCTCCATTTACGTTGACCTTGGGAGTCTGCTTTTTTAGGGACTATCCAAATTGGCGAGCTCCAAGGCGAGGATGATGGTTCAATAATGTTTTGGTTCAACATTTTACTAATTTGGGTATCGACCTCCCTTTTGTGGCATTCAGGAAATCGATAGGACTTAGTATGAATAGGGATGTCACTACTTGTTTTGATTTGATGATTAATAGCTGTAGTGTGTGTTAACTGATCGTTAGGCAAGTGGAATACGTCTGAATATTGGGAGCAAACTTCTGTAAGTGCTTCGGATTCCTCCGAGTTTAAATGATCAGTTCGTAGTGAATTTAACACGTCGGTAGTTCGGTTGGATGTCTCTTGGATATTCGTGTTGACTTGATAAGCAGTGTTTAAAGGTTTAATAATAAGTTTTAGATTAGGATCAATTTTAATGTGGGATAATGAGGTATTAGCTATCGTTAAATTAACTCGATTGTTATCTTTTACTTTCACGATACAATTGGATATAAGGACGCATTTAGACAAGTGTTGATCTATGATAATTCCTTCCTTTAGATCAGTGTCTTGTACTGAACATTCAATTACTGTTTCAGTACGTGGCGGAATAACATAAAAAGGATCGAAGAAATGTAATTTCATTTCAGATTTCCCTAGTTTAAGGGTATCGGAGGTGTAATCAATTTTACACCCAAAAGAAGTGAGGAAATCTGATCCAATGATGCCGTCATAGGGTAGGCTTATGTCTTTGATAACATGGAATTTAAATGGGATAATATTTTTATCGTCTATGTTTAATTTTAATTGAAAATGACCCTCGGTTGGAGTTGGTTCGTCTCCTGGGTCTATGCCCTTAAGTTTGATAGGTTCCTTGACCAATTTTTGAGGGTTCATGATACTGGATTGTTTCAGTAAACATATGACGGAACCGGAGTCCACTAATAAGGATAAGGGAATATCTGAAACTTGTGAGTATACCAATATATGTGGTAAAAACCTTTTGGATATATCTAAGTTGATTTCATACACTTTAGTGTTAGTCTTGTTGGACATTGGCAAGACTGTCGGAGATTTGTTTACGGGACTGTCTGTTTGGGGCTGGTTACCCTGTTGCGTAGTCCTGGTGGGATTGACGGTAAGGTCGACAGTTTGGGGCTGGTTACCCTGTCGGTTAACCTTACGTGAAATTGGATTAGGGCTGTCAGTTTGGGGCTGGTTACCCTGTCGGTTGGTCTTACATGGAATTGGATTAGAACTGTCAGTTTGGGGCTGGTTACCCTGTTGCATAGTCCTGGATGAATAGACGGTAAGGTCGTCAGTTTGGGGCTGGTTACCCTGTCGGTTGACCTTACGTGGATTTTGTTGATGGGTGCCGACAGTTATGCTTCGTCTCGTGTGGCACCCTCGCGAGACTCCTGGTCGTTTAAATCGTTGGAGTCGTAGGACGGAAGATCGTTATCAAAGTTATCATAGTCGGGAGTTTCACGGACATGATTTACTTTATTATTGTTATTTTTTTGGACATAATTATTCGGTTTCGATTGGTATTTGTTATTGTAAAACTCGCGTTTTTTGCAGTTTTGGATTTCGTGACCAGCTGTTTTACAATAACGACAAAACAAGGTATCATTTTTATTTGAATTCGCATTTGGTGTAGTGTACTGTACATTAGGGTTTGGTTTTGAAGGCCCTGGTCTAGATTTGTTATTATTATTAGCAAACCTCTGTTCGGCTTGTGGACGTTTATACAGGCTCTGTTGAATGCGCTCCTCTGAAATAGCTAGATTAATAGCTTCATTTAAAGTTTTAGGAGATCTACATCTCACAATGTTCGATAGGCGGGGGTGCAGCCCCATAAGGAAATGATGGAGGGCTAAGTCTTCCATAGCCGCAGTACGGCCAGACAACTCCTTTGCTTTAGTATTGGAAAAGGATATTTCAGTTAATAGTTGTGAGAGGTAGGTCTCTACGCGAAGCGAAAATTGGCTAACGTTTTCTTGCGGATTTTGCCTGCTTTCCTGAAGATCAGTAAGCAGATGAGCGTAATGTTTGCGTTCACAAAATTGAGTTTTTAGGAATTCTCTAAGTTGTTCCCAGGATGTGAATTCTTTTATTGAACAGGCAACTTCCGCTTTCCCATGCAACTGACTGAGGATATATTTAAAAAGGATTGGCCTTTGCGATTCTGAAGCAAGGTCGTATGCGTTATTACAATTGATGATAAATGAGTTGACGGTTTCCCTACTGCCGTCGTATGTTTTTATGAATTTGAACAAGGTATTTAAGTCTAAATCTGCCATTGTGCTAAGTGCGACGGTAGCCCTCGTAATTCTAGGAGAGCTGATAGGGGACTTCTTTGTATCACCGCGTTCTTCTGAACTTGGAATATCAATAGTTAATTTACTATCCTCTGCTTTAAGGATTTTGGGCATAATTCAAATATTAAAACATAAATAGAAGAAAACGAGTCGCAAGTAAATTCAAATCTTACAACTTACAGTAAATAACAATGTTTAACTAACTTATTCGACCGATACAATCGCATAACTTTGTATATATTAAATAATTGCTCAGCCTTAGATTAATCAGTAATGACCAAAGACTCACAGTACGAGTAATGCGTAGGCGACGGATGTTATGGCTTGCAGGAACATTCCGGTGCGATAAGGTACTCCTTGTAGCCGGAGTTATAACCGTCGGATGTTGAACGGTTAATTGTTTGGCGTTGACCTTGATCTTGGATGTAGATTCGGGAACCCCGCAACACGGCACGACGCGACGAGGTACGACGAGACTCGATGCGGCACGACACTCGGGATTTTACGGTAAGTATTCGTTGTTATGTTTTCTTCACAGGATTTTACAGGATACAGGTTATAATTACACGCACTTCTATGACGTAAGGATAGTTCGAGAGCTTCACAGGACTTAACAGGATACAGTTTATAATTACACACGCTTTGATGACGTAAGTATAGTTCGAGAGCTTCACAGGATTCAACAGGATACGGTTTTTACACGCTTTAATGATTTAAAGATAGTTCGAGCACTTCAGGGATTGTCCAGGATACACTTTCACTCGTTGAGGATATTCGGTAGGTTTTGTAAGTGCACTTACACTACACACTGAATTTTTAGGATATTTATTTATGATGTTATTTGAGTTACGTTTTAAGGACACTGGGGATTTTCGATCCCACCGCTGCCACCAATTGTTATGGGTCTCCGCGTTGATTGGTTTTTAAAAAAGGAAAGAATATTTACTGGAACAAGGACACTTTAATTGTTTTACAATTTACGAGGAAGACCCATAGGCAGACCCGTCCGCTTTAGAGTTCTAACGTAGACTAACTATTCTCACGATCTCATGCAGCTACTGTTATCTGTCAGCGCCTGCAAGGCGCTGATTCGTCTTAAACCCTTGCAAAGCCAGGGTATAACAGTACGTAAAGAAGTTTTACTTCAAAAAAAAAGTAAACCACATTCAATGTTATAAATAGAATTATTAGATCACACAACACATTTATCTTCTCACATTACAAAATTAGTAGACCGGTGAATTTAAAACAGTTTGCCGCCAACATATTTATTTAAATCATTCGGTACTGTAATACCTTTCATTTAACGTACCCGGCGCCTCCACCACTTGTAGCGACTATGCTACACTTTGTAACGTACTCGTTACAGTACCAGATCTAGGATACGTTAAATGAAAGGTATTAATGACTTTCAGAAGACTATATTATTATAATTAGCGAGAGGTAAGATTTACATGACCTGAACTCAGAGATGAGCTGTCGGTCAGACAGGCTTGTCAGAATATCAAAACTATCTTCGACGATTTGATTACTTCTCGAAGCATCCAGAATGTTTAACCATAGACATATTATCTAATGGCTACAGTACCTACCTTGCCTCGGATAGCACGTAAAGTCGTTGGTCCTGGCTGTCATACGTCGATATTTAACAGTCGTTTTTGATTGGTAGTCTCCCAACAAAACAAGAACCCACTCACACACACCCTCACGCACACACATACACGCACACACAAACACACGCACACCCGCAATTTACGCTTGTTTTTCTTCTTTTGAAGTTATACTTCTTTAGGCGCGTTATGAAAAAATGATGAGAGTGAAATTTTACGATGCGCGCGCACACCGTCACACAAAATTCTCACGGGAGTAATTGTAAACAACGCCATCTCTGACGTACATGCTGAACTACTTACTGCCTTCGTTGCTATTTTGTGACTCGAAGAAGTATAACTTCTCACGCGCGTACATAAGTACACACTGAATTTTTTTTAATTTTTAAGGTACTTATACCACAACATTATTGTTACTCTTATTGTTAGTCTAGTAAGTCTAAATTTATGTTTACATCGGAAGAGCGAGGCTTTCCCAACACAAGTATCATTTGATTACTTTCTGGGAAGCCCCGGCAACTTGTGAAGATTTACTGAAATAAAAATATTTTTCTTTTTTTTGACATTTAGAAATTTCTGTGTCTTACTATGGTCGCTATAGCAACAAATAATAAAAATTAGAGTTAAAGTAGTAAAATAATCGGGAGTCCCCCTCCCCATATAAGCAACACATTTTGAACTTGAAGAGCTCGTGGCGAAATTTTTTGTTTGCACCTTGCCGGTTTTGTTTAAATGATAATATCATATTCCTGATATACCTAAGTACTTCAGAATACATTACCGAGTGCTATCAAAATATTTTCCTAACGTGCAAAATAAACATCATTACAACAATCCTCCTTCATGTAAGCACTTAAACAATTTGCTTCGTCTCATTAACGTCTCCTAAAACAAACATCCCATGATGTGTAATGTAAATATTTATGTTAATTAATTTCACTGATAAATCTCGTATCTCTTGATTTTCTCGTCGTCTCGTGTGACACAATTTGCTGACATTGTCGTAAATTTTGATGACGTAATAGATACGAGTATTAGGGCAGAGGTCTCGTTAGTTATGCAGGTAGATAGGTACGTCTGAGCGACGTAGAAAGTGGGATGACGCTAATGTTTTTGTGACGTTGTGACGTAATAGGTTGATGTTTTGCTATTTGGGGTGAGTAAGGTCTACCTACACTTTAATTTTTGATGTACGGGGTGACTTTTAATTTAGGTACTGCGTATGTTTTAGCGGTGAAAGTATACATGAATATGAACAAGATTTTATTTGAAATCAAGGCTGAAATATAAAAAATAATGAGCTGACAAGACTACAACACGCTCAAAATGTATGAAGTAGTCTGCTTTTTTATTTAATTTAAATAAATTGTTTAGAGTTTCTTTAAATAATAAAGGAAATCCGAAAAAACAATATCTAGCCTTTAATACCGCTGTAACCGCATACTGTAGCCCAAAATATGAAAGTGAATTCTGAAAATGCCTTCAGGTCTAAAAAGGCCCAATTCGAGGAATACCTAGTTCTGTAAATGATTCATTTTGGAAGTGGCAAATTCTACAAATTATTGATTTTTAGAAAGGTCAAAACCCAATTTTGAAATTTCCTTATTATAATTAATAACTGAAATCGTCTTTTTAGGGACAAATTCCAATTAAACAAAAGTCATTTTTATTACATTCACTTTAATGTACTGCGCAAATAACACCAAGCTACATCTTCCGATCTAACAAAGCCAGCTTTTTTATACAACTTACAAGCATTGTAATTATCTTTCAGGCAGTAGGTAGACACAATCTTCCCATCTTCAATCAAAATATTACTGACTAATTTCAGCAGTAACTCTGCGTAGCCTTTCTGCCTTTGTTCCTTGACTGTGTACATATGTAAAAAGTTCCCAGATTCGTTGATAAGAAGCCAGCAGATCAAGGTATTGTTTAAAAAGAGGCCGTAACCATATTGGTGATCAATGAGGAGTTCGAAGTACGTAGATGAAGAGGGGTAACGATGAGGCCATGTGGAGTCGACCAGGTCCACGTATTCATTTGTTAGAAGCTTGAAGGTCATGTCTGAAGGTAGGCTGTAAAGAAAAAGAGTGAATTTGTGTTAGGTTGTTGTTTTTAACTTTTCTTACACAGGGATTACTCTTGTGTTGCGGAAATATCTCCAGTTCGCGTGACCCCCGACGTAGGTGTGAGATGGAACACCGGGGTGGTTTACAGTCAGTAGGAGTCTGATAGACCCCTCGCCTGTCCCAGGGCGGAGGACATCCATGAGGATTTTCAGCCCAGGAACAAAAAAAAAATGGATTACTCTTGTATCGTGGGTGCGTTTACAAACATAAACAATTAGACCCGGAACCTGCACTATCTGTAGGCCATACAAATATTTATCCTGTGCGAGAATCGAACTCGTGAAAGCCCGCGCTGCACAAATTGTCCAGCTACTGCACCAACCATGTCACCTATTGTGCAATGACAGTCCAATAGTTGCCCATCGAAGGTAGTGATTCGGTGGGCAACTTGCATGGTAGACCGATGATTTGAAGACCAAATCTCGTTCAAACCGTTCTAAATCTATGCGCAACACAGCAACAATCAACGTCAAAAACTTGTCAAAAATTTCGGTAAATTAGAGTGGCAGTTTGAAACTGAGATATAATGAGGATATGATCGTTCCTAAAAGTTACGATAGTTGCTCCCTCAGCTTAAGGTCATAGAAATTAGCTGGGGTGTGATTCTGTAAGACCTTATTCTAAACTTCGAATCTGAATCCGCTGTGAGTTTCTTGATTGGCATTCTAAAAACTCCGTTGATATTTCGAATTTACACTAGCGCCACGCTTACGAGCGTGTCAGCGAGTTGAACTACATTGGCAGAGGAAACAGGGTGACTTTGACAGATAAAGTATGAGATGACGTAAGAAGTGGCATTCTGTAAGGTTTTTTCAGGATTCATTTCGACGCTCATTTCGCACTCGAACCCGATTCAAAGTGTCAAATATATCAAGGTGATTTTGAACCTTATGCGAAGTGAGAGTGAATAGAGATGTGAGATACGAGTTGTTGTTTGAATTTTACAGAATCGATCTAGGTACTGGATGTAGATAGCTCAGGAGCGACCTATGACAAACAGATAACTTTTTCAGCTACAATGATAATTATTGATGTCTGAAGGCGATAACAGCTGGAAAAAGACCTCCAATACATCACTAAAAGAACTGGTCTTGCGTCGTATAGAGCCATTGTATCGTCTTGAAAACTGTACAAATACTTAATTTACTGAATAATACGATAAAAGATAATGATATAACTTCTAATGGTCTAAGATCCCAAGGTCGCCAGACCTTCGCCATCTAGATTAGCCATGGCTGAAACTTTGTGGATAAATAGAGGAATATATGGTTAAGGTATGTGTACGTTAAGGCTGCTCTCTCGAAAAAAGCTTGAAAGAAGCATGCAGATGAAGCAACTTTTCGTCGGCATTTACAGAGAAATTACATCTGAAAAAATTTGGTATAATTGTGAGTAATCTACATGATTATGATACGTTATTTGGTTTAGCCACAATTTTTCTATCGGTATCACATACCTAATAAGAAAAAAAAATGTCAAATCACCTCCAAATCATTGAGATGAAATCATTTTACTGCTTAATTTCTTATCGAAAGAGTATAAAAAAAATATCTACTGCTTTGCAGTACAAAGGAAAATGATTTGGTTTTGTTACTTTTAACAAATATGTATAATTTTTTAACCGACTATCGACCGACTATTAAAAAGGAGGAGGTTATCAACTCGAATGTTTACATTTTTTTTTTTTTTTTTTTTTATTTATTCTCGGGCATAACTCCGTCATATATAGACGGATTTGCAAAATTCTTTTTTTGTTCTAAAGGGGTTTATTCCGAAAAGGTCCCATATAAATTTTATCAAAATTGGTACAGCCCTTTTTGAGAAAATAAACAAATTCCCAAAAATATTACTTAGACGACGTTTTAGTTTCTTCAAACACTGGAGGACTTACAATCTCTTTTAAGTGTCTTGCCGTTTCTTAATGGATTTGGATGTTAAGACAACACTAAAAAGCGAAAAATAAAAAGATTTTTCAAAAAAAAGATAACCGCCTTCAAAAACTAAAAAGTGATAAATAACTTTAGCATAAAACACACATTACTTTACTTTCGGAAGTCGGTGGCAATACAAAACAACAAACACAAAGCCACCGCCATCGCCACCGACTTCCGAAAGTAAAGTAATGTGTGTTCTATGCTAAAGTTATTTATCACTTTTTAGTTTTTGAAGGCGGTTTTCTTTTTTTTTGAAAAATCTTTTATTACAATAAATTAAAAATGCGACCGATTAAAGACCGCGTCTATATCACCCCCGCACTCGTTCACAAATTCAGTAGGGGCCAAATGCTCAAGGTTATTGGCATGTATACAAGCCTTTAGCGATGCGTCTAGTTTTAATTACAGGATATTGTTAAAAACCAACAAAAATTATTGCCAGAAATTTTCCGTGGGTCATGGGCAGTCAGACGCCAGAAAGTTGGACCACCAGTCTTACCAAAGGGTATCGTGTTACCCAGTGACTGGGTTGTGTAGGTCAGATAGACAATAGCTCTTATATAAAGCACTGGTACTAAGCTGCATCGGGTTAGACTGGACGCCGACTTGGACATAGTTGATGGCAGATGATGATTTTCCGTGGCTCATAACGAATAATGGATTTTAGCAATATCCTGCCTACGTTTCCTACTTACGTTTTGGAACGAGCAACTAGCTTCAACTTTCTGACTAACTGACCGACTCCTTGACAATTCAAAAGTGCCTGTAAATGGTTTAATTGAAATATAATAATAATAATAATATGTGGGGACATTTTTCACACACGGCCATCTGGCCCCAAACTAGGGAGACCCTGTACTATGGGTGTCAGACAGCTGATATACTTACATACACAAATACAGTTTTTTTTTTGTAAATACTTACATATATAGATAAACAACACCCAGACACAAGGCAAACACAAGTGCTCATCACACAAATGTTTACCCTGGGCGGGAATCGAACCCGCAACACCCTGCGCAGCAGTCGATCGCTCAGCCACTGCGCCAACCGTGTCGTCTTTGACTTTGACTTTGACTTCGACCAGTAAAACATTTATCAAAACCAGCTGTTTCATAATATGAAAGTAAGCGAGTAAGGTTCCTTTTAAACTTGATACCTGAAAATGGGTCCAGCATCGAAACTAGTTTAACTAAAAACCGGTACCGATAAACATCTTATTTCTTTATTTATCCTTAAAATTTTAGACCTGCTTAAATGACGAAGGCCAAGTTACTATAGGATCTCAGTCTATAAGTAGCACAATGCAATTTTGACAGTAGCCTAGTTTTAAAAACAGAATTGAGTAGATGTTTATTATGGCCATTAGATATCTTGATAACAATAATATGGCCATAATTCTGGTCGAGCATGTAATTTGCATACGTAAACATATGTTAATTCTGTTTAACTGTGAATTATGAAGATGTCTGCGTAATGAAATGACATAAGAGACGTAAGAGTCGTAATATAACAATAAAGTGCCGTTATGCCTTAATTTTTTTAAATAGCAACTGTTAACTTTTGGCCCGGTTTCGTTCGCGTTGTGGGGTTAAAAGAAAAAAAAAACCGGACAAGTGCGAGTCGGACTCGCCCACCGAGGGTTCCGTACATATTTGTAGGTACATATCCATACTTCGATACTAATCCATACTTTAATCTACTTAATATTATAAATTAATGCGTTTTTTGCGACATAAACGGCCGTATCTTTTTTTCACGTTAACATAGAGGGTTGATCTTTTTACAGCATCAAGGGACCGTAGACTTGAGTATATGGTTTTCAACTCGATACCTCCACGCGTTCCTGAGATAAAGGGTCTTGACAGACAGACAGACAGACAGACAGACCGACAGACAGACAACAAAGTGATCCTATAAGGGTTCCGTTTTTTCTTTTTGAGGTAAGGAACCCTAAAAAAGTGACAATGTATAAACACATTCAAACGTAGATTAAAGCTATTGATCACAACACTTGAAATAACAAAACGTCTCCAACACCCTAGAGGTAACTATTGTTAATAGTAATAAACATAATCACTTATGTATCTCATTATAAGCGAACTTTATGTTATTTAAGTTCTCATGAGAAATAAAGTTGTTTAAACACAAATTATTCTACAGGAACGTACTACCAAGATAAAAAGTACCCTATGTTGTACCAGGTATCCAGGTTACGGTGTAAATGTGTGTACTTTTTTTCAAACCCGTTTAGATCTTGAATACACATTCAAACACACAGCCTTCTAAGTACTTAGGTTATTAGTAGGATTTTCTTTTCGATTATTCCTGTATCGGGAAATAGTGATACTTTCATAATTATGCAGGTAAGTACCCAGAATTACTATTTGTAAGCTGTTAAAATAGGTTAATGTAGTTTTGAGCGGGAAATCGATGTATATACTAATATTATGAAGAGGCCAAGATTGTAAGTTTGGATGTAGCAGGCAGTCACCAAAACTCCACATCCGATTTAAAAAAATCGTTCACCAATAGGGAGCTACGACATCCATGTCCATGAATGTTCATTTTGTTTATTTTATTACCAAAAAATAGAGATACATAAGAAAAGTCACGTGGACGAAGTCGCGGGCAAACGCTAGTGTACAGTCAGCAAAAGAGATTGGTATGATAATATATTATGTAAGATTGTTATTGTTAATATAGTATATAAGATTGTTATTTAAAGTATAAATGATCATGTATAAATTCCACGAGAACTTACTGCCGATAAATTGTGGCGGATGTTATATTATAGTTAACTATGTATTATTGTAAAAAATATAAATAAAAAAAAAACTGGTCATCGGAAATGCTTGAAGTTTACTTAGAAATCGATGGATATTTTCGAATGAAAAATTGAATCATTGAAATGTTTATTCTCTATTAATTTTATTTTATATTATTCAAAAACATCCATCTGTTTCTAAATAAACTTTAACTATATCTGACGACCCTGCATACCTATTTCTTTTGCTGACTGTACCTATCTTATAAACTGATCGCTTATTCACTGCGCTAATTACACCGCCATGAACACTAGCGTCAACATTTTTTTTTTAAGTCTATGCTGTCCCAATGTTGGGCAAAGGCCTCCCCCAAGTATTTCCATGTGTGTTTTTGTGGGACTTTTGTCATTTTGCCCACCTTGAACTAGCACTTCATCGTCAACTCACCACCATCACCACCTCTTTTTGGGCTGTACTCGACGACCCCAACCATCTTCAAAAATTAAAATAATAACAAACTTACTTAAGTATAGAAAATAAAGGGCATTTTAACTTACTTAATATTTTTATACGGTGCTTTTGTTTCCAAAATAAAATTCGCTGCAGGTAATATCAACTCTATCTCTACATGAATATCTTGGCAAAGTGTCTTAATTAATTCTATGACTTTATAAGACACGTATGGCACTATAATCAATCTTTTCCAATCAATGATTTTGGTTTTACTTAACGCGACTCCAAGGTTTTCCAGGTCATCGCTCGGACATTGAATGATCACTTCGTAAAAAGCATTCTGGAAAAGAAAATATAAAATAGAGGATGTTGGAATTGAACTTATATACGTAGTAAACAATAAGGCACTTTTTTCATTAAACGAAACGTGAGTATTGTTACACATTAAAGATTGAGAACTATGGATTAACTCACTGTATTGCCGGGATCGTCAAACAGTGAGTTAATCCGTAGTTCTCAATCTATAACAAGGCGCTTGATTGATTTCAAGTGTGAACAGATGCGTAACCTGAATATTTGTTTTTTACATATTTTAATTGTTCACATTCTTTCTTTAAAAAAAAAATAACATTGACCCACTATGAGTTTCTCCTGTGTCGTAGGTGACTTTATGAACATAATAAATAAACGAAAGTCACATACACAAACAACCAGTCCCAGAACAACTACCTGTACACCAGTAAGTCATAGAAATATTAATTCCGTGCGGGAATCGAACCCGCGATACTCAGCGCAGCAGCCAGTCGCTCAGTTACTGCGCCAATCGTGCCATTTTTAATTTGATCTATTAATTTTTTACCAAACTGTTTAGTTCTTTTTGCTAGCCTGACCTATCCCACTGCTAAGAAAAATCCTTTCCTTGCTTCCACTTCTCACCATGTTGTTCCTCATTTTGTCAGTTCTAAGTCAAAGTCAAAGCCAAAGTCAAAGCATTTATTACAATTAAACCATTTACAGGCACTTTTGAATAATTGTCAAGGAGTCGGTCAGTTATAGTCAGAAAGTTGAAGCTAGTTGCTCGTTCCAAAACGTAGGTAGGTCTCTATGGAGAAGAACGAGCAAGAAACTCCACGAACACTCTTTTAAAATCAGTTTTTACAAAATACTGCTTACATTATTCTTGTTGCTTCTATATGTGAAAACAATGAAGGTAATCTAGAAATACAAAATATAAAAAATAATCAAGATAAAAACCATGGCAGTTAAGAGTTGACCAAACTCTACTGACAGCGCCCGTTCACGAACATGACGCGTGAATCACCACCATTCAGCTCAACCATTTTGGAGGGAGCTGAATGATCCAACACACGCGCCACCATCAGCGAGACATTTGAGTGAGCATGACAATTCTCTCAACCGCCATGCTCATTTATGTCAAACACATAATACAATTAATAATTGACATAATATATGGCTCCATGGTACTCACATTTACAAAATTTAAACAATGCTGCTAAATTATACAAAACTAAGGTTTTCAATGTTTCTAAAATGTCGAAAAAGTAATTAAAATATATTTGTGTATAATACTCATGTCAATAAAAAAGGGGTAGGGAACAACATTCCTGCAATTAGGAAATTCCTTAAACTGCCTGTGGAGTTCTACAGGAAGTCATGCAAGACGTCAGGTAATTTTCTCTGTCTTCGACGATTGTTTGGTTTTAATTAGTTCAAAATTATTTTGTAACTATCCCAATTGAAGTAGGCGTCAAAGTGAGGCTTTTAATCTTAAAATCGTCGATGGATGTCGAATAAACAGTGCCACAACTGGAACACTCAAAGCTCCATCTATGTACTGTTTAGGAAACTTGTTAATGACTAGTTTGCGTTAGGACCGCCAGATGGCAGTTTATGCGTATACCATCTTATATTCAGCTGGAACAATGCTTATCACATTAAGATTCTAATACATGGGTCAGGTAACACAAAGGAATTTTAAATACATTAATTTGAAGCGCTGGCAAAAATTAAACACAATAATAATTACCTACCTTTTCATTCACAGCTACCATTCCATTTTGCACATCACCAAAAGGGCAGTAAACTTTAAAATTATTGTTAATCCCTCTCTCCACCCACTGCTTCTGCATCGCCAGTACTGAGAACCCTGATACTCCTCTTGGCCAGTTCTTCTTGAAGGCACTCTGAAGTTCGCTCCATCTTTCTGGAGGTAAATGTTCTAATGGCTCTTGTGGCATTATTCGCGTCGAACTGCCACTAAGTTATAAATAGCGTGGGCTGCTCCTTTTATCTTTGCATTTATTGCTCTTGTATTAATACTTGTAGTCGCATGCGGTATTGCCCGTGTTTTTTTTGCAGTGCGAGATTTTATTTTATAAGCCTTTCTTTGAATGATGGGAGAATTCCCTTCCAAAAAAATTTTAATCGTCTACTTCTTCATGTCTCCGTGAATTGAACATTCGATGAATTTTTTTTTACGTCTTCTTTAAAATAAAATTATTTGCATTAACATTCTTTATAAAGGGTAGAATGGGAAGTAGACATCGTGAAGAAATCTTTAAAAAACTTTTAATGGGTTCCGCCTGATACTGTAATAATAACCGACGCAACATAATTAAAATAATAATTTTAAAAAATACTGTGCCTATTAACTAATTTATTATAATAATTTTCTATTTATAATACAATAATTTTCTACAATCATAATTTCTATTGCATGACAATTATTGTAAAATGAATTTTGTATGCGTCAATGGCGGGACATAGCAGAATTCACTACTGACTACACACTACACAGCATCCTATACCTATGAGTATGATTCACAATAAATTTCTTTTTTTTTTTAATGTCGACGCAAAGCAATGTCCAGAAGCATGAACTAAATCTACGGTCACAGTTTTTGTATATTAATCTGTAGGCATCATCCCTGTGCTTGCACCTCTTCTATATGCGAAAAGAACTTTGCTATCAAGTCACAAATAGATATTATTATTAAGTTGTTACTGTGCACATAGTAGCCATAATAAGGACAAATAATAAAATTATTCTAACAAGTTGTCTTAAGAGCGCCCTTCCCCATCGAACGAACTTCAACGCAAGCGTGATTGATTTTTTTTTGGTTTCAACTATCGCAAAGCTCGAAAACAAACGACTGAGTGAGAACGCGATAACATCACAGGAAAACTGGCGCGCGGAAATTTCACAAAACTTGTTCCAGGACATACGTGTTTTTGAAAAAGCCTTACAGGTTTTTGGTAATAATGTTTGTAATTTAGAATCACCATTACATGTGCAAGGTTTGTATGAAGCTGTTTTTTTTTACTTTTTCAATGTATGAGTGCATTATGAACGGCCAAAGTTCAGATAAAATTGTGCAAAAAAGCTGATTTTCGGACGTGTTTACTGAACTAGTTTCTCAAAAAAGTTTATTTTTGGCTTCATACAAACCTTGATTTTAACCACAAGATACCTGGCTGTTAAAAATATTTAGGAAATTATTTGTTATAACGCCGTAATCGCGTACGAGCGTTTGTATGGGAAATATGACGGGATAGGTGCTCTTAATACAATGTAATTAAAACAAGGACACCGTAGTCAATTACTGTCACGTCATGGTTATAAAATAAGTACTTCGCACTTGCACAAATGATAAGATATCTTTAGATACGGCCATAATTTTAAGATAATTATACTATACTAATGTCAAATATTTATAAATGACTTAGTTACTTTGGCGCAGGTTTTTGGATATTTCCATTGCAGACGTGCACCAATATCATAAAACAGAAAACTTAATTTGTGTGAAGTTTTAAGCCAGAACTCAATTTCAAAACCCTGTCATTACTGTTTCGGAAATTTATGGTTTTCAAAAATTTCACGAGTATTTATGTTCCGAAAGCCGACTAACTGCAGCTTAAGACATTAGAAATATTGACAATTAAAACAACAATTGTTTAACTATTGTGTCTGCTAATTAGACAATTGAGCTCATATAAGATTATTTTGAAGTTCTGTTATCCTTTTGCCTCTTAAACTTAAACACCGAATATTAACAAATTGGAAGCTAAAAGGTGTAAAAGAATCTAAAGTAGGTACCAAAGGACCAGACCGAAGGGTATGTTTAAACTTCCTGACCTCTCTCACTTTGTAAAGTTTGGAGCGAATGTGACAATGATGGACACAGACAGTTATTGCGTGAGAGTTGCGAAAATGTACCACTGGGGACAACTAAACCTTTCACGAAATTGTGGAGAAATGAAAATAGTTTTTCTTTTTTGTAGATGTAAGTATAAGTTTTTCTTATTATTGAAGAACTCGTAGTAGAGCTATATGTGAATAAAAATTGTTTAGTGAAGTATGACGACCATACCTATTGCCGCCACAAAGCAATGTTGCTGTGTTCTGGTTTGAACGGTATAGCTGCCGGTATCAAATAAACCGGATAAATACGAGTCGGACTCGCTCACCGAGGGTTCCGTACAAATTTGTAGATACCTTCATATCCATACTTCCATACTAATATTATCAATGAGAAAGTAACTCTGTCTGTTACACTTCCACGATGAAACGGCTGAACCGATTTTGATGAAATTTGATATGAAAATAGCTTGAACTCTGGGAAAGCACATAGGGTACTTGTTAATCCGGGTCTTCGTCTATCTGCGATAACTGACATTCACATGGACCAAATCGCGGGAGAAAGCTCGTTAGAAATAAATAATATATTTTTTATGATTTAATTACAAGTATAGTTTATTAGTTTATCTATACATGTATGTATTTACAAAAAAAAAAATGTATTTGTGTATGTATATCAGCTGTCTGACACCCATAGTACAGGGTCTCCCTAGTTTGGGGTCAGATGGCCGTGTGTGAAAATGTCCCTACATATTATTATTATACTCGTTTATTCATTTTCTTAACATATTAAATTACATTTTTAAATATTAGTAAAAAAATAAATAAAAACATTTAAAAATATAAAAAATGGTAGCCCACCGGTTTCGGGAACAGGGTCCAAGCTACCGGTGGTCAGAGCTCCTGAGAGAGGAATCTCCTAACAATACGCGCCGTGTCCAGGAGTACCGCTTTCTGTATCAAGCCCTTGATCCAGCTGCCCAACGAGAGCCTCCTTAGGTGTTGGTCGAGGTTCTTGGAAATGAGTCCATTGGCCGTAACGACTATCGGCACAATGACTGCTGTATTCACATCCCACATGTCGACAACCTCGCGAGCCAAGTCAAGATACTTAATTTGTTTATCTTTCTCGGTTTTCACGAGGTTCTCGTCATGCGGAACCGCTATATCAACAATCATTGCGCGACGCTCTAATCGATCTATCACCACTATGTCAGGCTTATTGGCAACAATAGTCCTGTCAGTGATGATAGATCGATCCCAATACAATGTGATGTTGCCATTTTCGAGAACTGGGTCGGGCACATACCTGTAGTACGGTACTTCCGATTCCACAAGCCTGTATTTTAGAGCAAGTTGCTGGTGGATAATTCTAGCTACAAGGTTGTGTCTATGCAAGTAGTCTCCGTTAGCCAGACGAGAGCACCCAGAGATAATGTGTCGGAATGATTCTCCCGGTCGGTGGCACGCCCGACAAATGTCAACCGTGCCGTCCTTCACAATATACCTCCGGTAGTTGTTCGTCATCATAACTTCGTCCATAATCGCACAGACAAAACCTTCGGTTTCCCCAAAGAGGTCACCGAATCGCAGCCAGGATACGGACGCCAAGAAGTCTACATCAGGTCCATGTAGGGCCCGGTAGTAGCGCCCGTGAAGCTTCTTGCTCTGCCATACCTTCTTGCTGTCATTAGTATCTAGTACTACAGGTTTGCGCCAGTTCTCGTTCGCTAAGGAGAGCGGGGTGAGACCCTTGTCCACTGAGACCACATCTCGGTGCATACCCACGTCGGCTTTAAGGAAGTACTCCCTGAGACTGCATACCTCACGGTTGTGCAGGGACTTAGCATTAAGAAAGCCTGGTCCTCCGCACTTCCGTGGGATATACAGTCTCATTACCGATGACCGTGGGTGATGGATCTGATTTGCGGTCAGCAATGTACGGACCCTCCTATCCAGGGCGTCAAGTTCCGTCTGAGTCCACTTGAGTATGCCGAAAGAGTACATCAAAACCGGCATGACCCATCCGTTGAAGGCGCGCACCTTGTTTCCGCCTGATAAAAGACTATTCAAAACTTTATTCAGGCGGCCAAAGAAGCGCTCCCTCAACGATTGTTTCATGTCGGTAGCATTGATGCCTAACGCTTCCGACATACCCAAGTATTTGTAGGTTTTGGCTGAGGAGAGGGATCTAAGGTGTATGGAATCCGAGAGTTGGGTTCCCACGGATTCCACAATCTCCCCTCGTTTCACATGCATGACTGCACATTTGTTCACACCAAATTCCATCCTGATGGCGCTACTGAACGTTTCTGTTACTTTCAGTAGCTCCATCAGTCGCAAATTGTTGGGGGCAAAGAGTTTCAGATCATCCATGTAAAGGAGGTGAGATACCTATAACCTGACCTCCTCTTCTCAACCGATAGCCCAGACCTGAACCCTCCAGCAACGTGCTTAGAGGGTTCAAAGCTGAACAAATTATTATTATTATTATAGTTTTCAGACTTTTTCCTGTACTTATAGTACTACTACTACTAGTACTATATTACTTGCCAAATTTAATAGTTCTAGATCAACGGAAAGTATCCTATATATTATATATCAGGTAACAGAGAGGCGGGCAGCGAATTTCACCGTCTGGCAGTTCGCACAATAAATGTGGAATCAAAGCGTTTGGTCCGCGACCGTGGAACTTCAACCATATAGCGGTGACGCTTCACCGTATCTCTGCTCGTCCGATGATGGAATGGGGATGGGAGAATTAAATTTTGCAATGCCAAAACACACTTTCTGAAATGTACCCGATAAAAGACCGATATGCTAGCAACGGTGCGGCGATGTTCGAGGCTCTGGAGCCTAGCCCTAATTAGTGAGACGTACTACTATGCCTTCCTACTAAGCAATGACTATTATATCGATATCGATATTTGTACCTAAGGATATTTGCATGCCCATTGGTATGGAGCGTAGAGATAAGGAACCGTCTCTGTGTATAAACCGTCTATGTGTCTCTGTGTGTGTTTGGTTTTTATTTATTATTTATTTTAATTCAATATTTGTATTGTATTCTAATTTTAAAAGTCACTCAGTTTTAAGTATTAATCTAATTTGTACATAAATTGTAATTTTCATTTATTAAGCATGTGTGTATTATATCTTGTAACTATGGGCCCTGGTCTGAAAATAAATTGTTATTATTATTATTATTATTATTATAAAAACCGGACAAGTGCGAGTCGGACTCGCCCACCGAGGGTTCCATACATATTTGTAGGTACATATCCATACTTCTATTGTAATCCATACCTACTATCCATACTTTAATCTACTTAATATTATAAATGCGTATTTTGCGACATAAACGGCCATATCTTTTTTTCACGTTAACACAGAGGGTTGATATTTTACAGCATCAAGGGACCGTAGACTTGAGTATACGGTTTTAATTTCAACTCGATACCTCCACGCGTTCCTGAGATAAAGGGTCTTGACAGACAGACAGATAGACAGACAGACAGACGGACAACAAAGTGATCCTATAAGGGTTCCGTTTTTTCCTGTTGAGGTACGGAATCCTAAAAGACGGACACTTTTAGGGTTCCGTACCTCAACAGGGGTCTCTAAAGGGTAGAAATTGTCTACCTCGACATACTTCAATCCGTCAACTACCTACTGCTAAATTTATACAATAACCTGTACGCTATTATAGCGTCATTTTGGCGGGTTTTGAAACTGATATTTACTGCTTAAAGCTGGTCACTTTTTCAACTTTCCGCCCATTTGAGATGGTTCTCCTTACTTCTACCCTCCATACTAATTGGGTAGGTACTTAAAACCACTGATCAATTGACATACATTTTATGAGCTGTCATACCGCGATTCTGCCTTCGTTTTCTTTTTTTCCTGAATGGCATCTCGCAGGTCAACCTATGAGGTTGTTGGCTGCTTAACCGGACAATCCTGTGGTGCCTTAAAAAATATTTTTAGGGCCTCCAGCCAGGGCGAAAGCTTATAAACTAAGTGACTACACGCTAAGGGCACCCCCTGTGGGGTACGAGCCTCGGCTTAGAGCGTCACTGGGGGAGAGCAGCAAAGGGACAGGCTGGATCGGGAAGTGTTGGTGGCCCTATTACTCTCCTGGAGGAGAGTTATGCCGTCCGCGTCGTCAGGATCGGATAGGAACCCTATCCGATCCTGACGACGCGGACGGCGCCTTAGATTTTGTATGGCAATATTATACTAAAATGTGACGTCACATTAACCATTTATTAATCCATACTTAATATTATAAATGCGAAAGTAACTTTGTCTGTTACGCTTTCTCTATAAAACGGCGGAACCGATTTTGATGAAATTTGGTATGAAGGTAGCTTGAACCCTGGGGAAGGACATAGGCTACTTTTTAATCTGCGATTTTGTCTCCATCCGCGATAACCGACATTCACGCGGACGAAGTCGCGGGCAACTGCTAGTTTCAAATAAAATCAAATTTCAAAGTTAATTGGGATTCCAGGGTTAATATGAAGTGTTTTTTTAAGAAGTTGTGTTTTAAAATTATGGGTTAAAGGTATGAGTGGTTTCAACCGGGTTTTCATTTGTGTTTCTGGTATAGCAATGAATGTTCTGTGTTCTGTGTTAGGGGGCTTCGACTGCCGCACTTAATCCTTTAAATGGACCATTGTACGTGAGCCACGTAAGCTGCTTACTCCAACCAACCCACCTCCCTCCAAAAGCAGATCAGTGTTCCTAATAGTCTTCTCAGGGCATCTAGTATTGTAGATGTCTATAGGTAGCGGTGACCACTTAACATCAGTGGGCCTTCGGTTTGATTGCCTCCTAATGCCAAAAAAAAATCTAAATATCTATCTCCATAATAAATTAGCATTACCTAAGACATGTTCACTGATATTCAGAGAATACAACTTAAGTCATGTTCAATTGCGGCACGATTTCGGAAAGGCGTCTGCTGGTCTTTGCATTTAAATGTACAATTAGCGAGTAATTGTCACGGAAATGCTGAGGAAAATGTCAAGTAGAATGGAGATACAGGCTGTTTGTGTGATAGTTAAAATAATATTATATTAGCTATACAGCGTGTTGCAGAAACGTGTGGTCACATTTAAGGATCATGAGGAGAATCTCGTAAATAAGCAATGCGTAAGGTGATAATTTTTTTACAGAATACTTGTCGTCGCTTATACCGCAGAGTCTGAAGACGAAAGTCTTTGACCAGTGCGTTCTGCCTGTTTATGACTTATGCTGCCGAGACGTAGACACTTACAGCGGGGCTAGTTCACAAGTTCAGAGTTGCTCAGCGGGCAATGGATCGAGCAATGCTTGGAGTGTCTCTAAGGGATAGAAATCCCAACGAGGAAATCCGGAGGAGAACTAAAGGCACCGACATTGCTCGCAGAATCAGCAAACTGCAGTGGCAGTGGGCTGGTCACGTCTGTCGCAGGACCGACGGCCGATGGAGCAGACTTGTCCTAGAGTGGAGTCCACGAATCGGTAGACGCAGCGTTTGATGCCCTTCAGCCCGATGGACCGATGACCTGAAGAAGTTAGCCGGTGGTGGCTGGATGCGGGAGGCAGAGGACCGAGAAAAATGGCGCGCCATGGTGAGGCTTATGTTGAACAGTGGAACAAAAGTAAGCTGAAGTGATGATGATAATGATAATGATTGATAAAAACATCGATGTCTAGTTATGCGATGCTACAAACAAGCCTTAAATAGAAAAATAGATACTATCAGATACAATATCATTACCCACTATGACCACTTATTTCTGTTACACGCTGTAGAATACTTTTGAGAGGAAAAAAAACCTACGTATGGTAAAATAAAAATATTAATAATTTTTAACCGACTTAAAAAAAAAAGGAGGAGTTCTCAGTTTGTATGTATATGTATGTAAGTATGTTTGTTCGCGATTATCTCCCGTTTGGCAGAACCGATTTTGATGCGGTTTTCAGAAAAGTGTTTGTTACATTCTGGAGAAATTAGTATGCAACAAACAGAAATTAATTTAACGCTTTTTGAAAAAAAACAACAAAAACCGAGAAGACGTTTTCGTTTCTTCCATCTTTCCATCTTTGGAGGACTTTCAATCTCGAATCGAAAGTCGGTGGCTTTGTTCTGTTTGTTGTTTAGTATTGCCACCGACTTCTGAAACTAAAATCATGTGTGTTCTGTGCTAAAGTTATGTATCACTTTTTAGTTTTTTTTTTAAGGCGGTTCTCTTTTTTCAAACAAGTTTTTGTGAATTTTATTTTAAGTTGTTGTATTTTTATAATATAACTATTAATTTTACATGCGTGTTACCAAATATTTAATTTGTTCGTTTCTTATTATATCTAATCTACCTAAAAAAAATTTTATACGCTCAATTGGGAATCAGATTTTGTAAGGAGCTTTTACACTGGCTGTTGTCGAGGAAGAACCTTATTTGTAATTTTTTCGATAATGAGATAGAAGAGTCCCTCTAAGTCCTAGTGACATAAAGGGACTCAGTTTTAGAATTTAGAGGGACTTGAGTACTTGACGCTATTCCCCCCCCCCCCAACCGCCCTCCATACGCCTATCTTTTTCTCTATCTTTCCAAAAGCAAGCATATAAGCACACAGCGCGCTCTCTTTCTTTTTCTTTCTAATGTGTCTGTGTGTGTGCGTGTGAGTGAACTTTGTTCACGGTGACCGTACTTACACAGATTTTTATTTCTCTTTTCAGTTATTTTTTTTTTCTACATCAAGTGTGTGTGTATCACACTTGCCTGCCTGAAAAATCTTATTTTAGTATTTTTTTGTGTTTTATCAAAATATCACGCCTATTTTTCTCAAAGCATTAAGACCGGGCCAGACTGTTATAAACAAGCTTCCAACAGGGGTCACCTTGGTGGGAGGCTTGTGGAGCCCACGGTTGGTGTTTGCGCCCACACTGGTTTACAACAAGGCTCCCACCTCAGTGTGTTGTCGACTCTTTGTTTGCAACGGCGGTATCCACACGCGGTTTACAACGCGCGTCCGTCCACAGAGGTTGTTGAAGGTCAAACGAATTTTTGTTGTAAACCGCCGGTGGAGACCGATGTGGAGGGCGTGTTTACAACAGTCTGGCCGGGGTTTTAGACAGAAGTGTGCTAAGTGCCTACACGTAATGCTATGTTTTCTTTATTTTTTTTTCCTTTCAGTTATTGTGTAATTCTTGTTGGAAAAACGAAATAGAATTGCTTGAACATAAATATCAACAACACGGTAAGATGCATCCTGCTGTTCATTTCTTAAGTAAGTAGGTAAGTTATTCGTAAATTAGTTCCGAAAATATCAGAACACTCAATTACCAAATTTCGTGGAGGCGTTAATTGCGCATAACCTACATTAAACATTACCTTATTACATATTTATCTAAACGATGAAAACTTAATGGCGTAGCTGACGCCTACGCATGTACCTAAGAGCGAAAACATGTCCTTGAGTTACCTACTTAATGGCTTTATGGTTCCCGACAGAGTACATTTGATGTAGGTCGTGGCAGTGGGTCGGCGAACTTAGGCATTTTAGGTAACAGGATCTTGCTCCTACATAGAGTTTCGTCTTCTGTGTTGTCACGAACTATAAAAGAATAGTGAATTCCTTGGTTAAAAATATTAACAATAAATACGTACGACACGAGCGAAGATACATCGAAGCGTCACCGATATATAGTTGAAGTTCCACGGTTCCACTTTGATTCCACATTTATTGTGCGAACTGCCAGACTGTGGAATTCACCAGTCCGCTTCTCTGTTCCCCGATAAGTATAATCTGGGTATCTTCAAGGCACGAGTGAACCAGTTCATCCTAGGCAAGCGTGCTCTACGTTAGACCGCATATTCATTGGCTGACATATATGAATGGCTATCCTCAAAACTCGACCTCGTCTGCGTAGACTTGCGTCAGCATTTAGCCAATTCCTAAATTATTCCACGACATCGCAACAACGGAATAAAAATTACTCTATGTGTTAAGCTAAGCTAGATCAATATTTCTATTATTTTAAGTGTGCCAAAGAATCATGGCAAGACCCATACATTCATTTGTGTTAAAAAAAAAGGGATTTTAAAATATTTTCCAATGTGAAGAATACATTATCAGGAGTAGATTGATCTACTTAGCATATTTTTAAACACCCCCGCATAATTAAAATAATTATGAAATGAAAGTAACACTTTTTCTTTTCATCCCGATGCCCATTTTAAAGAAAGTGACAAGTGATGTTAACCGATCTTTAAAATTGGCAGACAAGTGATGTGACAAGTGTGTGGAAAAAATAACAATTACATTATTTTCCATAAAAAGACGCAATATCAGTGTAAAAACTGCGAAACGGCGGCTGTCAGTGTCACTGTTACTGTCTGTCGCCGTTTCGTTAAAAATAATAAGCTTTTCGTTACACTATTCATTTATTTTGCAGGGTTTTAAAAATGTTGTAAATGCCTGAAGATATTTTTTAAGTACCCAAGAATATATAAGAATTAGAATTTTAACTTCTCTAAACATCTTATTTTTTTTAGTACAAATCCTGCCATGGTTCTTTAAGCTTATTCCGTTGCAGTTGCAAAGTTCAGTTGAACTTTCGGTTTACAATAGTGGTAGGATAACTTAAGATATATTATGTGAAGGCTCCTTGAATCCATCTTAATATTTTATTTGAAAACTGGTTGTCTGAAAACCTTACAATAATTGTTGTGCTATAACGATAGAGCCCGAATGGAAAACGGCACACGAATTTCTTTACACGTGAAGGTGTTTGTAATACTTTGTATGAGTACGTCCTCGTGCCGCAAACACAGAAAAGCCGCGACTGTTTTGTCAAAGCCAAAGTCAAAGCGTTTATTTCAATTAAACCATTAACAGGCACTTTTGAATGACCAAGGAGTCGGTCGGTTAGTCAGAAAAGTTGAAGCTAGTTGCTCATTTCAAAACGCAGGTATGTTTCTGGAGAATAACGAGCATGAAACTCCACGGTAACTTTTACAAATTCTTGGTTACATTCTGGGCCTCAAGTCTGCTATTACAATAGTGTCAGAATGGTCTATTATTGATTTCATAATTGTTGATTTTGACAAGTTTGGTAATCTACTAATAAAATGGCGTCATTATGAAAATCAATGATAGACCATTCTGACACTATTGTAATAGCAGACTTGAGGCCCTGGTGTTATGTCTATATGATAAAAACGTATGTACTTAAAGAGCAGAATATCAGTAATCAATAGTAGCAATAACCAATTATATGCCATGATAGGTATGAGATGACTAATTTCGGCTGACATCGCTTGTTTTCGAACATGACGCGTAAATCAGCAACATTTAGCTCAACCAATTTGAAGGGAACCGAATGATCCAACTCACGCACCACTATCATCGATATATTTTGCTAAAAGTGCAATATCCTTCACTAATGAAAGTTGGCATGATGATGGTATACTGGTTTTTAAGATCAAGGAAAAACTAAAAGTAATTTTAACCCTCTGAAAGTCCAATCGTGGTATAAAAACACATAATATTACGCGCTATAACCCTTTCCTATCGTCCCGGTCCCGCGAGGGTTGTAAACGGTGACCGAGGAAAAGGGTTATTCCACTGGGACTACGTTCATGGGATGTTGTGATAGTTTGAACATTATTATATACTATCTAGCAGTGAAGGGTTAACGCGTCAATCTTGTTGGGCATTTTGTATCCTTGTCAAAGAACGGTTAGGTATCTAAATAAAATAAATAATAAAAGTCTATTATTGTTTTATTGCAGAGCAAAAGCCCCTTTCATGCAGAAAAGGTATGAGCATTGATCTCCATCCTTGCTTGCTAACTTTATTGTAAGTCCAATTAAAAATCCAGATGCAGAAATATCAATATCCATTTTGAAGTGTGTAGAACCACAGTATAAATATAGTACTACTGTTCAGTAGCGACACGCCCCGCCTCGCTCCGAAACACTGTTCCTCACCTCTTCCCGCTTCGAACGAGCTCTCGAAACTGTTTTTAGTTCAAGCGACGCGTATAGACACGCACACACACGCACGTATTTGTAGAATCTGTTGTTTTGGTAGTAGTGTAGGTAATTAAGTCGTTTCGTTTGTATGGAGTGTTTGAAAACCAATCAGGCAGATTACTTATATAGGGTGACTGGTAATTAGTGTACGATACATAAACACGTGATTGTGTTCATGATAAGAAACAACTTTCCCGAAGAAAATTTTTTTTTTGTACTGTTTCACTTTAGGTCACAGGCGTGCGCACGCGTGAATTTCATACGGCTGTTGTTATTTCATTATGATAAAAGTGAACCAGTACAAAAAACATTGTTTCTTCGGGAAAGTTGTTTGTTATCATGAACACAATCACGTGTTTAAGTATCGTACACTAATTACCAGTCACCCTATATAATTACAGTCATTAATCAACTAAAACCTAATATAATGAGCCAAAACTCACTTAAGTAAATAAAAGGACATAGATAATTGGACACATATAATTGACAGGCAATTCTCTCATTTCACCGAACACACGAATGTTAGGAAGATTCAATTTAATCAATAAAGACGTTCAGAATGTTCCTTGAATGTCTTTGAGCGAAGGAATCAATTTGAGTATTATTATGTGGGAGATAAGGAGATGTTTCGTGGAACTTTGCTCTTCGTGAATTACAAGTCATATATTATAAACGAATAAGGAAACAGACACACAGAGGACGCGATCGAGCGTTTGAGTTAGTTTTAGGTTGTATATAGTAATTAAGTTGGTTTACTTTGACTTTCTGAATACTGTAGATACTGCTGTGTGATTCTGTAAGACCTCATTCTAAACTTCGAATCTGAATCCGCTGTGAGTTTCTTGATTGGCATTCTAAAAACTCGGTTGATAATTCGAATTTACACTAACGCCACCCTTGCAAGCGTGTCAGCGAGTTGAATTAAATTGACAGGGAGATTTTGACAGAAAAAAGTATGAGATGACGTAAGAAGTGGCATTCTGTAAGGTAATTTCCCCGTCACTTCGACGTTCACTTCGCACTCGAACCCGATTCAGTGTCAAATACCTATATCAAGGTCATTTTGAACCTTATGCGAAGTGAGAGTGAATAGCGATGTGAGATGCGAGTTGTTGTTTGAATTTTACAGAATCGTAGGCCTCCCCCAGAGATCGCCAACCAACCCGGTCTTGGGCAAACCGCATCCATCCGCTGCCAGCCACCTTCTTTAAATCGTCGGTCCATCGTGCCGCAGGGCATCCAACACTACGTTTGCCCAAACGCGGTCTCGACTCCAGAGCGTGTCTGGTCCATATTCAGTCTGTCCATCTGCAGACGTGACCAGCCTACTTCCACTTCATTAATTTCATACCAAGACGCAAATTGTGTACCTATCAATCAACTAGATAGTATATTACAATACATTTGTGAATGCATTTGTGATGTTTTGTTATTATCTAAAGTAACTCCAAATCTTCTTCTCTTATTTGAAAAAACAAGCTTCAATTTACACGCGAAATCATCGATATAATCCGTCATTTCATAAAGGACAATTTATTTTTCCTTTTACTTCGTATTTTTCCAGTAATATTAAAATTCCATTAAAGAGTAAGCTCGGGGTTATCTGCAGTATTCCCACGGAACACAAAAGAGTAATAAACTTTTAATACAAGACAGGGTATCGGCTTAGCATTATTTATGTCACCAATATCCCGGACTAGAATGAGAGACTTTTTCTAATGGGTATAAAATCCGACTTAGATCTTGATTCCTACATTCTTTAGGGATTCGAAACTGTAACTGGGGTTAGATAAAAGATTCTGATGTTTTATAAAGTCAGTTCTAAACAGAACACCTTCCCTATTAGTGCTTATAATATCATAAATTCGTAAGAAGTTAATGCAGCAAGTATTTTGGAAACTATACGGGTGCATCACATAGTGCTATTACTGCACCAAACATTGAGAAAACATTTTTACTCTGAAAAAAAATGTATTTTAAAGCAAAATATCACTTTTCGTATATATATTTATTGTTATTCAAAAACGTAAAAAGTTACAACTTAATTTAAAGCCAACATTTAAGTTCGGCTTCATTAAGTATCTTTTTCATATAAATTATAAACACGCACACTTTTTATTATTATTAGAACGTTGTACCTAATCACGTGATTTTCTATAATTTTACCTATTTCAATATTACAGATTGTTCCGCTTGATTACTTCTATCAGTTGTTAATACGAGGTTTACCACAAAGCGGATTGGATGAAATTGGAATTGACGCATCATTAGATTTGATTAATTGAAATAATGTATTTCATAACCATTTTAATTTAGATATTAATGGATGAATGTCGGGTATCACGGACGCAGACGTAATTGCGGATGAAAAAGCCAATGTTCTTTCTTGGGGTTTAAGTTAAGTTTGTATCACATTTAATCAAAATCTGTTCAATGGTTTAAACGTAAAAGCGTAAGAAACAGACAGAGTTAACAACTTTCCCATTTATAATATTAGTATGGAATTATCTGAACACAAAAGATGTGAGCAGAAAGATGGTTCATCCGTATTCCAACTAGTCCCCGTCATTTAAAAGTGTGTGAGCTTACACCACGGAACAGATACTCTATTTATCTGTTCCGTGGCTTACACCAATACCACCAGCTGAGAAATCAGACTTTGGGCTCCTAGTTTAAGGCGCTTCCCTGACCAAGTAACCTTGACCATACATTTCCTCTTTGTCGCAGAATCGAAATTCGCACAATTTATGTTTTTTTTTAATTTAGAGAAACGATCTTTTGAAATAAAATAAAATGTGAATTATAAAGATTTTTATGTAACGTATCTATTAGTGTAATCCTCAAATGAATAGCACTTCAACTTTAGCAAAAGATACATGTTTTCAATTATTTTAGTCATTTTTTAATAGGGAGGTTTAGGTGTTTAAAAAAGAAATAAGAACGTGGAATGTGATGATAGGATATTGAACCTTAATAATATGCTTTTAGATGTAGTTTGTTTCTCTTAATTAATGAATTAATAGCCCTTGAATAACGAAGAAAAACGCATTTTTGGTCGGGGTAGCGCCTTAAGTGTATTATTTGCTGCTTTTATTACCTACGTGGAAATATATTTTGATATGTATTTTGGAATGGAACTTTGATGATGCACGACTGTGTGAAAGAGCTAGATGTTAAGTTGTGAATGAGAGAAATGACGTGTGCTTGGGATGTCATAAAAGATATTTAGGATGGAAGATTTAAGTCTACAAAGAGATAATTTCAAGGTGGGCAAGTCTTGTAAAAAAAGCTCTCGAAGGTAATTTTATCACTTCAGATGTTTAAATTAATTAATAAGGGTCGCGTCATTGCAATTAAAAATCTTGTAATCATTTTAAGGTAGTAAAGTTAATAATTAGGTGTATCTAGTTCTGTTAACACGAATCAACACACGTCATGATTTCTTCCATTTTTTGAAGTAAGTAATTTGTAATGTTATTGGATAGTTTACGCTTATCCATACCAATATTTTAAATGTGAAAGTAACTCTGTCTATTACGCTTTCACAATGAAACGGCCGCCCTTATGCGAAATTAGACTTATTCAGCAAAGTCACCTAGCCATGTATAACATTATACAGGGGGCTTAATTATGTTAAATTGTGTGTCAGTGACTTGTTACATATTTTATTCGTTTGAAAAACCTTTTTTGTGTTTTCATGCATTTTTGCCCCAGTTTTGCATGTTTTGCGAATATATGATCAAAGTGACCGCTATAAGTGGTATACTTCAACCAAACTGGAGAAATTCTTCAAGAATTTCATCTGTAATTCGATCTAAAAGCTGTTTAAATAATACCAGCCTATTACTGTCCCACTGTAAGGCAAAGGGCTCCTCTCCTCTCATATAGAGAAGGCATGAACATTGATCACCACGTTTGTTCTTGGCGAATTGGCGGTTTCAGATTTAATATCGGGGCGACTGGTATTTTTCTTTCTTCGTGTTTTTCAAAAATGAAACGTAGCTAGATCGATTTATTACCCCCGGAACCCCTGCATTCTTAAATTCATGAAAATCGTTTGAGCAGTTTTCGAGATTCAGATTATATACCTATTTATAATGTATGCTCGTTTAAAGGTATTAGATTAAACCTGTGTGTGTAAACCTAGACTAATAATTATTGTAAGTCTGAAACCGCCTCATGATGTTTGCCTTCACCGTTGTCAGTGATGTTCAAGATAAACTGAAATTGAAAAGGTCACATTGGTACAGTCGAACAAGCTATTTGGTTTACAGGCAAAAATATTCATCTTTCTACTTCACTATACCCTGTCCATTGGGTTATTGGTTTTTTGACAAAATGTAATTATATTATAATTAATTATATTATAATTAATTAATTAAATTAAAATTAAATTAATTAAAATGTAATTATTCCCGATTACCTTAAGATAACTTTAAAATGTGTTATAAAATAAATATATAAACTGCCTAATCTTGTTGGATTATCTTATTTATGACCTCTTACAGACATTATAATACAGGCATGCGTATCAGTTTTTACAAAAAACAAAAATATTGTTCACTAGTTGCAGCTGTCAAAAAACTATTAAACCAGTGGACAGAGTGTAACAATATTTTATTTTATTTCATTTTTTTTATCTCGAGTACGTAGGTATCCCTGGTAACTACCTACATGCTCAATATAAAGCAAATTAATTAAATGTGAGTGTAGTAGAAAGATGAATATTTTTGCCTGTAGACCAAATAGCTTGTTCGACTAGACCTACTTACTCGCGCCCGGTTGCGCACCGAACCTCAAGCATAAGAAGCGGGCGCCATAACCACCGGGCCATTACGACCTCTAACTTCTGCCAAAATGAGCCAATCCACAATATCTCAGTAATTAAACGAATAACGTTAAACTAATTAAATATGCCACATATATTATGTTACCTATATAACCATCGTATCATTATCACCATCATGTCAACCTTAAGAAGCCCACTGCTGAATAGGTCTCCCCCAAGGGGGGGTACAGCCGTAATCGTCATGTTTAACCGATGCATGTTGGCGATCGCAGTAGGTGTTATGGTACAGACAGCGTCACCAACTGCTTACCCCCCACGCATTAAAATTTAGAAATTTTAATGCGTGGGGGTAAGCAGTTGGTGACGCTGTCTGTACCTACTCAGAAGGAGCCTGGTGCCCATCCTCTGGTCAATATCCCTCTGTCGCCTTCTACGACACCCACGGGTAGAAATGGGGTGATGCAATTCGCGGCCGGCATCACACGGCATGTATATTATTATTTATTTATTTATTTTAGGCTTATAAACAATGAGTACTATCAGTTACTTTATAATTTGTACATTACAAACTTAAGTTTAATAATAATAATAATATAATTTATTTCGGGTAACAAAAGACCCATAACATAATATACCTTACAGACTATCATACATATTTATAAAAACCACAAAAATATTACCAATCTATTATTGTACACGAAGAGACGGCGTCGTGTTGCGCTGCGTGGTGTCGCGTAGCCTTCCGCGGAATCGCCGATACACGACACCCTTCGGCCAAAACTCTTCCTTAAGGAAGGTCTCAATATAATGCGTCGGGACTCGCACCACAAATGCCTTGAAATTTGTATTGTGGCGCGACTCCAACTTCTCGACCCTTAAAGGTCCAGCTGGTCTTGGCTCGAACATACTCCACGACCTCCTCAACCTTCCTGGTGTGATGCAGCCGGGACACATAGAGCTGCGTCGTAGGCGTTGCCAGACACAGCATATTGGGTCCTGCCAGTGCGGTTCCGCACTGGTATCGACTAGGAGGCCTCATCACTTACAGAAAAGCACAGCATGCACTACATTATGCGCAGAAAGTTACAAAATTAAATACTTAATTAAAACATGTAAGCGTGATTGTTTACAGTAAATTAAATTACATTAAAATTGAATAACATAGGTTAAATTAAATTGGTATAGATTAGATTAAATTAAATTAAATAACTAATAAAATTAAATAAAAATAATTAAATTATTGTATCATTATATAACAGTTCATTTACTGAGACTAAGACTGAAACTTATAATGATAGATTAATAAATAATTAGCGTTAACATTACAATTACGTGTATTGATTCGTGTTAACAGAAATAGATACACCTTTATTATTAACTTAACTATACCTTAAAAATAATCCAGTTTTTAATTCGCACTACGACCCTAATTAATTTAAACATCTGAAGCGATAAAACAACCTTTGAGAGCCTTTTTTACAGCTATATCAATTCCTTCCCAAGTTTTTTTTCTCAAGAATGGAGAGTGGGTCGTAATGCAAAGAGCCATTCATCACAAAGGGGGACCAGAGGGCGGGTCACAAGGCCGACAATGAGGCGACACGCGGTAGTGACAGCATCAAAATATACAGGCTCACTAAGATTTAGTGGTTTAAAATATTAACGATAATAATACGGGGGACTGTTTTTTTTTTGCGTTTTAATGGAAGATTACAAATTGCAAGCTGTTCATAAAGGGCTTTTAATTTTTTTTTTGTATTTAAGTATTCAATCTTGCGATACACATGAAGTGGTAATTAAAAAATTGGTTCAAGGATTCCAAAATTTTGGACCTTTTTGCTTTTAAATGCACCTAAGTGCTTTTTTTCGGATTGATATTGCTCCAATTAAGTACACCTACATATTACAGTCGACCAAACCTACTTTTTACTTGCTTCAGTCAAAACTCGTATAAGACAAAACGCGATTTCGCTACAATAAAAGATTTTTACGAAACGTCCTAGATGAGTCACTATTTAACTTGAAAGGTTTTAAAAAGATTACAGGGAAAAAAGCTTTTTACAAAAAAGACAACCGCCTTCAAAAACTAAAAAGTGAAAAATAACTTTAGTACAGAACACACATTGACTTTAGTTTCGAAATTCGGTGGCTTTGTTCTGTTTGTTGTTTTGTATTGCAACCGACTTCCGAAACTTCCGAAACCCTATCCATATAAAAAAGAATTTCAAAATCGGGTTACGTTTGCAGGAGAAATCGCGTAATAAATCGTGCACATACTTAATGCAAATTTAAGACTTATACGGTTTTCTCATGGATGCCATTGTCAGAACTGGACCAAATTAAAATGGGTCTACACGGGAAGCACCAGCTTTCAAATAAATTAAGAATCATCAAAATCGGTTCACCCAGTTCAAAGTTCTCAGATAACAAACATAAAAAAAAATACAGACGAATTGATAACCTCCTCCTTTTTTTAAGTCGGTTGAAAATAAACTTACCAAATCGTCGGCCTAATTCGTTAACCTGCTAAATCCATTTTTTGGCAAAATTTACTTTTTATGCCAGTCAAAAAGTTCAGTCTAATATCTACCGTAACGTTTAAGGAATAACAGCGATATTAGCCTAAAAAGGTGACAAACGCTATGCCCGAAAAACTGCTTTCTGACCACCAGCCAATCTCCACAATGCAAACCTGCTAAATCCTGTTGGGGCCTCAGTTATCCATTTTTTGGCAAAATTTACTTTTTATGCCAGTCAAAAAGTTCAGTCTAATATCTACCGTAACGTTTAAGGAATAACAGCGATATTAGCCTAAAAAGGTGACAAATGCTATGCCCGAAAAACTGCTTTCTGACCACCAGCCAATCTCCACAATGCAAACCTGCTATCAATTAATTAATCTATACACCGTACTAAATTTAAGTCAAAAACTGCTATGTCCTCAAGCAAATTGAATCTTCACCTTGAAAAACTGCTAAATAATTGTTTTATCGAATTCTATAAAATGTGTATAAGTTATGCTACTAATTATATTGTTAAAATATCAAGAAAAATTATAGAAACCAACGGGATTTTCAGAATTTTGATTGCTAAATTAATATAGATATTATTCAGTTTTTTCTTCGTCCTGTAAACTATGAAAAAATGGACTTAGGAGGTTAACGAATTAGGCCGACGCAATGAGTTACTAAGTAATAAAGATAAATTTAAACCGGTAAAAAATACGATTGACTGATTTTTGCAGTCAAAAATGGTTTTCATCGGTTACAAATTTTGACTGTGACATTAATTCAATGCTTATCTAAATATTTTCTCTTTTTTCTACCCTACTCTGTCCCAGTTTATGTTTTATTGAATGTTTCTTTGAATCCAGGTCAAGGTCGACCTTGTCCTGTGAGCATCGGATTACATCCGAGTATTCTAAACTAAGTCATAACTATAGAAAGCAACCTTGTCCTGCTTGTTAATAATAACAAACAAGTCGCCGATCCATCAGGTGGAAAGGTGGTCGACAGATGGTCTGACAGATATTTAGTTAGTTGTTGTTAAGATCTTTATAAAGGAGCTCTTTTAGGAGTACTGCCACCTTGGGAGCGGTGAATGCTAATGCAAATCCAGCACCGCCAGCTATATGCACAGGTGAAACACCGCGGTAGTTTTAACCGGTAAGGCCCAGAATCCTCCAAAGCGGAGAGGAGAGGAGATGTCTCGAACAACCATTCGACTTGCGTTGTTTTCACATCTCACCGCTTAGCTTCAACGCATTACAGTGTCCCATTGGTTGTTTAAGAGTCATCTCCTCTTCTCTCCACTAAGAGTAATGCCCCTACGTCACCCACACGATAGAGGAAGTCCATGATGAGTTCCAAAATAAAAAGGAGTAGGTACTACCACCCACCACAGCTGTTTCTGCATGCTGCTGAATTAACTACAAGCACAAGAGATATTTTAATTGTTTCTCGGATGGCAACACATCTTCAAGGCCTTTGGTCTGTGGTACGGCAGGAGTTTATAGCCAGCGGTTGCTATTTAACATCAAGTGAACAATGACATAAAAAAAATATTCGGCTAGTTTTTTTTTTTTTTTTTTTTTTTTTTTTTTTTTTTTTTTAAAAGCAATAAAAGTGCAAAAATATAATTTTAAGTTACAACAGAAGAATAAAAAAACATTAAATGTAAGTATAAAATAAAAAACGAATAAGAGATTTACTTTTAAACAATACTCAGATTTAATAAAAAAGGTGAACACTGAACCACCACAAGTTTAGACATTAATATTATTTAGACATCCTAATTACTGATCCCCATAATTATCCAGCCTAAACAACAATATTTTAAATTACCCTAAAATTCCATATTAGTCCATGTATCCCATTTAGTATCGAGTTACGTCACCATAATGACGACACCGCCAACATTTGTCATGTAACCCAATATCTGAACAAACGTTTGGACAATTTGTGGATTCTGTTACTAACTGGTCGGAAAAAAATCAAAAAATCTAAAAAAAAATCGGCTAGTTGAGTCAAAGTCGTGTGATGCCGGCCGCGAATAGCACCACTCCATTTCTATCCGTTTGTGTCGTGGAAGGCGTCAGACGGATATTGAAGAGAAGATGGGCAGCAGCGTCCTTCTGAGTACTATAACACCTATTGCTATCGCCAACATGCATCGGCCAAGCATGGCGATTACCTACGGCTGAAACCCCCCCCCCCCCCCTTGAGGGAGACCTACGCCCATCAGTAGGCGTCTAAAGGTTGATATAATAATAATGAGTTAAGTCTAAGAGAAAAATACGAAACAAGGAAGCTTAATTATATTAGCATTTTTCAAAAACGCAATCGCAATCGCGCAATCTTTTTATCAGACATTGTAAAAACCAAGTTCAGTAGTCGATATTTAAGTACCTACATATTTAAATGATGATGTAATAACGAAGAAATCGTAAACCCCTAATGAAATGACCTCATTTGGTGGCGGCACCATTAATTACAATATTATATTTTGCTCGTTAGCATTAGATAGGGCTAAAGTTGAATACCCTTCTGGAATGCTGAAAGGGTCCGAATGACCCGCACTTACCCTTCGACCTTCATGTCTGGCATTAGGGCTGCTAGACGTTGGATATTAGACTTGTTGTCATTGCTTTGTGTAATATTTACTTACTTGTATTTACTTATGCCAGGCAAACTTTTATTTTTAGTTTGGGCCTAGTATTCAGCTGCATCTGGTTAGACTGGAAGCCGACACCCACATAGTTGGGAAAAGGTTCGGTCTCATACCCTCAAAGTTACCGTTATTAAATAAAAGGGAAATAGGTACTGATGCAAAGCCATAGGTCCTACAATAAATTTTGCTGCGTTAGATGTTGGTTTTACTCGTTCTCTATGTTGTCGGCACAATTGGCACAGTGACTGAATGATGGGCTGCTGTGCTACATGTCGCGGGTTCGATTGCCGCACCGAACAAATATCTGTATGACCTACAGATAGTTGTACCGGGTCTGGCTGTTTGTGAATGTGAAAAAACCAGAATGTACTGTAGAGGACGGGAATGACTATAACTATAAATAAGATACGATAAACTGTTACAACTCTATATTATGACAATATGATAATTTAAGGAAATACATGACCGTGCCTAACGACGGGTGGCCTGACAGTCTCTGTCATAGTATAAAAACTATATTCTAAATCATTCAAATACAATGAACATTGACGTCCAAAAATAAAATTTAGGTCCCTCGCATCGTGGGGTATCCGAATCCCCCATGTATGTTCCGCGACTTTTCATAGTTTTCGAGTTATGAATTTCTTTCTGAATTTTTGAGAATTTTTGACCTGACCAATCTAAAAGCTATTCTAAACAAAAAGTAGATAACTTTGTCCAGATTTTTTTATTGCAACTGAATCTTCATTAATAGTACTTTTATGCATAAAATAACCACCGTCGTAACTGTGATGAAAGTTATGAAAAAGTTGGTCTAAAGTGAAAAATTTTCATTTGTTAAATTACGACTTAAATTTTCAACTTGAAATTAAAAATCTAAACAAGTGACTTCATGGTTCCTAAGTAGAGTTTGAGAATGCGCCAAACTCTCAGCTTACATACATGGGGGTGATTCGGATACCCCACGATACGAGGGACCTAAATTTTATTTTTGGACGTCAATGTTCCGGCCACCTTGTATAATTGAATGACCTATCTTTCTAGAAGTATCCAGAGTGTTCTAACCATAGACCAAATAGTTATGGCTTTATTACATAAAGCCTCTCTAATATAAAACCTCTCTACAGTACCTACTTACATGGATTCCATAAAATAGAACAACCAAGCATAATTTTTTGTACCCAATATCAAAAGAAAAACACCAACTTTGCCAGCAAATAACCCGAAAAAAAGTATCAGATGCGTTGAACCCATTGCTGATAAGGCAATGAGGCAGCCCTATCTGCTGTAAATGTTTTATGCGTTGAATATCTTAACATCGTATGCTTCCGATAACGCCCGTAACGATGTTTAGGGAGGTAATATAAAAAGGGAGGTAGGGGGGTAAAATACCTCCCTTATCAATCGTTTTTTAAAGGGGTATGTAGCATGTTGCATGTATAAACGGTACAAATATACATACATACTTCTTACTTTACACCCCACGGGTTCATCCCGTGGGGTGTCCGGACTAGAATAGCACCCACCCATTTCATCCCGAGGGTGTCGTAGAATGCGACTAAGGAAAATCCAAAAGTCGGGCAGCAGCGGCTTCCGTGTAATTAACAGCTTCACTGCGATCCCCAAAACGCCCGCCAATCGTGGGGATTATGTCAAACCAAACCCAACTCCTTTGGGGGAGGCCTCTGTTCAACACGTCACGTGTACGTCTTCCGGCTGAAGATGATAATGATGATGACTTTTTACTTACAATGGTGGATGAATGGATGAATGGAAATTTGTTATTCTTTCAAGCTTATATTACCGAACGGCGAACGATGTATAAATAACGACACATAGATTTGGTTATCTATATTTTGTATGTTATTGTATGATCTAGCTGACATAGGATATTTTGTACCCCGTTTTTTGCGATCCCGTGAAATATTTTAGACGAAGTCGCGGGCCGGAGCTAGCTATACCATAATTATATACTTTTGTAATGCTTCTGCCGCTACTATGTTATGACTTTCAGGTTCAGTCATAAAGCATTACAGTTTGTAGTATAATTTAGTGTAAAATATAATGCCTGTGTGTCCGAAATTCCGAATCTGGAAGATAGTCAGATAAACTTGTACACAAGAGTTTTTGTTTTAAATACGCTTTTAAAAACTACTGCATCGAGAGTTAGTGCTATTCTCTAACGTTACCATCTCTAACGACACCGGGTCGATATAATTTTTCATAAATGAACTGTCAACAGTGTAAAATTATTCAACCTTGAGTTTCAGCAAAATCTGGCAATTCACGTGGCGCTAGCGCTGCGTAAGAAAATGTTAAGAAGTACGAAAATTTAACTCGCCGCTGCCGCAGCGTCAAGCTTTAGGTTGTGTTACTAAGATAGAAGTGTCACTCGTCTGTAAGTATACCTAAGCAGAATTTATAAAGCTGAAAAGCGTCGGAAGGAAACTGCATCTGGAAAGCATATAAGCAAATCGTTTTTAAAAGATATTAAAAATAAGTAAAATGGTTTCTGACTATTTCTGTATACAGAAAAAGAATCGATAACACAGTTAGTACCCTACACAAATAAAACTGTAACTTCAGTTTTAATCTACCCATTTTTAATTCTATTTTATTTTAATATTAGGTACCTATTATATTGGCAAGCAATACCGATGTCGATAATTCTGCCAATGTAAAAGTACTTTTTATTTAATTAAATCTCAAGATTAAATCCATTCAAAAGTGCATTCAAAACTTTTATGGCGGCGCCGTAGTTCAAACATTCAGCTGTAATGGTAACCACTTTAGCCGTGCACTATGAATAATGTCCCCCATCAGCAGCAGCCAATGCTGTTTGTTTAAACCTCACGGATATCGGAATAGCTAAATCTCCATTTTTACTACTTTAACTGAGCAAAGCTGAAGAGAATTTGAATAATAGAGAGATTTGTTCTGTTTACTGATCTTAATTTTCTTAATGTGATGATTAAACTTTCTTTTTTATTCAACATAATTTGCTGTTTAGCAAGTATTTTCTTAATTAATGATAATAACTATAACTTAGGTACTATTAGCTTTTGGCCCCGATTACACTATTTTTTTTATTATAAAATTTTGCACTCTTAAGAAATCAGAAACCGAAAGTATCAGTCATTTGAAATTGCAATACGTCTAGCATCACCAGTTTAAACTGCATCTCTTAAACAAGCAGTTTCAATTCACTGGGCATCATTCAATCGACAATTTGCGTTCTGGAGCGCAGTGTGGTGTTTCGTATGTGGTTTGTAAGTTTAACATTAAGTATGCTGCGCTCAATCGCTCGTTGACAAACCTTGAGTCTGGACTTCTGGATGTTCGTCAAAGACCAAGTCTGTGCACCATAAGTCAAGATGGGGAGAATGCACATGTCCATTAGCTTGCGTTATAAGGGGATAGGTAAATAACCCTTAAATAGCTCTTTAATGGACCAGTAGCTCTTTAAGGCATTATCCGTACGTCTGGCAACTTCCTCATCTTGCTTTTATTATTAAGAGACTAACCTCGAAAGATTAAAAAAAACCACAGCTGTCCCCTACATTTTACTCTAGTATGGAACGGCAGTTTTAATTTTATTTGGACCTACAATTTTCAAGGCGTCCAGAATCATATACAGAAATCATCGATAAATTTTGCGCTTTGGTGTCCCTTTAGCCGTATATACCTAAGTAATTAGCTTAAGTAATAAGTAAGTAGCTTAGAAGCTTGCTAATATAAGTCAACTTTTATAAATAAACCCCCGCAAAACGTCACAGTTCTGTTGACGCCTAATTTACAACACAACAATTTAAATCAACAATATAATCTAATTTCACCCACGACAGTACCTTTTACGTCATCAAAACCAAACCTCTTCGCATAAAACCTCTCTGACGCATACAACACTCCTAACGATATTTCATCTTGATGTCTACAAATGTTTGCACTTGCGTTGAATTACACGAATATCATCTCACATTTATGGCCCTCCGCCCTTGCGGAACCCCAACGTAAGATCAAAGTCACATAGATAGCGGGAGCGGTATGAAATGCGACCAACCGTAATCTAGTTGCACCTTAAGGTTGCACAAGTCGCGGGCTCGAACTCACTGGTGGGCGTGGCCAAAAAGCACGCTGTCTCTCCTGGCATCGTGCCCGACAGAGATAGTATCAGTGATGAGCAGTTAGACGCTAGTCTTCACGCGCGTCGAGTTCGTACGCACACACACAGCGTTCCGAACCGTTCCGAACAGAAACGAAGTTACACGATCCATACATAAGCCACTCGACGCCGGCGCCTCTCGTAACTCCCGAGAGAAATCAGCAAGTAGTACAGACAAACTCATACTAAACTACGTTATCGTTTTATACCTGAATGGCAGTATAGGTACCTAATATAAATTGCTTATGTTTAGTTTTCCCCGGGTTGTCATGCAGCGATCGCTCAAGAGTTCGTTCAAGAGACGTCGCGCCACGCCGACGCTTGTTTACTTGCCTCCTATCTGTGAGAGGGAATGGTCTGTACTCTGTAATCCACCAGGCGGACCCAGTGCGGGTTGGTCTTATGTCAGAGTGGATACCTACCTAATAATTGTAATTAGTTTTGCCTACATATTTTTTTTTCTAAATTACTTACTTACCTAATATATACTTACCTACCTGTCTTCTTAATTTTTTTAGGTAATATCAATACTCAATATCACTAAATGTTTGTTTTTATCAAAACAAGTGACACATCAAGTTTGTTTTCTTACGCGGCGTCTTACGTGGGCGATTCAAAGCGAACGCGAAGCGGCGCGACGCGGCGCGATAACAACAAACAGTCGAAACTTATTGAAGTGGCATAGTGACGAAATGCACGCGGGCTGCGCTGCGGCGCGGCGCGAAGCGAAGCGAACGCGATCATGGCTTGATATTTCCGCGCGAACTGTATGCGGTGCGCTTTTTTAATAATGTCGGAAGTGGAAAATTTTATTAATCATTATCCAAGATCGTCGTGTATTCTGGAATAAAGGGAACAAAAATTATCACAACCGGTTATTATCGTATCATAACATGTAGGTACAGAGCTCACTGTACGAAGGCGAGCGGCGCCGCGGCGGGCGGTTCGTGCGCACGTAGGACAGAGCCGCCGCTTCGCATCGCTTCGCGTTGAATTCGCGCCGCTTCGCGTTCGCTTTGGATCGCCCACGTAAGACGCCGCGTTAGTAGGCACCTACCTATGTAAGTACCTACCTACCTAAAGTTTACATTTTAGGCCACGTCCACGACGCGGCAACGACTCTTTGTGACATTTTTGTTGTATTGTAGGTACCTAAGTAATTATAACAGTAGGTAGGTACCTACAACGCACCGCACGCAACGCATTTTATACGCACGACGGCTGATCAAGCTATACAAAACCAGTTTATGCGAATCTCTCACTGTATAGAAAATATAGACAAAGCGAGGCCACGTTATACTGGAAGTAAAAAGCTTGATGTCGGCACATCAAGCTTTTACTTCCAGTGTAACGTGGTAGCAGCGTAACGTGTATTACACACGGCGGCCCGTGTGTACCTATGATAATCCCACATATACCTACCTACTTTGTCCGCCGCCAAAGTCGTCAACTCCATACCTACATCAAATAGATACCTACCTACCAACAAAAAATTAGGTAACACACAGCATGATTTTTTTAGTTATGTGTATGAAACGTAGAGCGAGTAGGTAACGGCAGATTGCTACAAGGGTTGTAAGTTGCTTACTCAATTATTATAAAGGTGCTTGCATTACTTATTTTTATTTATCGAATAAAACAAATAAAATTAAACTGTTTTGTAAATCTCTATTGATTATTTATTTCCTTTATATAATTTTCATACATAGTAATCACATTTTTAAATAGTTTTATAAAAACAAAAAGAAACTTTTAAATTATCACAATTTCTAACATTGTTTCTTTTTACATCTGCGGTTTGTAATTACCGCCACTATAGGAACAGAAAAATAGTTACGTTTTTATGATACTAGTGTGGAAAGTTGATTTTTACAAACGAGTAGACGAATGTACCTAATCCTAATTTACGCACGTGTGTAAAGCAAGTTTTTCAACACATTGCGAGAAGTTTCTCGAACATATCGTACAGTTGTACGATATGTTGATTATAGGTAATGAAACAAACTTTTTGTTTTTAGATCATTTGGAAAGCTAAAACAGCGCAGAAAAACATCTGGGCTCTTTTGTACCTAGGAGGTCAACAGCTGCTTATTTTTTATTTAAGTTTTCGTCTGTAATCACAAATATAAATCAAATTGACAAAGAGACCGGAAAAAAAATCTTAGTTCTATTTATATTCCGCAAATTTTGTGTACTTATGCAATTTAATTTACATTCGATCTCTAAATGGTAGTTTGCGAGGGTAACGGGGATCTATCAGCTCCGGCAAAACACATTTCAGATAAAATGTATCTAATTTTAAAATTTTGTCTGTCGTCCAAAACATAATCATATCTTTCAATTAGATCAATTTCTATGCCATTTGGCGTCCAAATAACAAAATAGCAAAACTTTCGTTTTGTTATCATTAATTGGCCTTGAACTTGGTAATAATAATTATGTGTCTTTTATAATAATATCACTGGCACAGCGTCCACTCAAGCCAACAATTCCAATTTGTAACAAAAATTCGGAGTCCAAACAGTGCGAATGCGAAGTTAAACAGATAAAGTAGGTAGGTAGGTAATATCGAAATCCAAGGTTCAAGCCAGGGGTCAATGTAGTGTAGGTAGTAATTTAGAGCACAGGTATAGGTCACGCAGATACACCTCATACGAACGACAGGCCGCTGAGACGAATAAAACTAGAAGTAGAAATTAATTAGATAGATGCGTACACAAACACACGCGCGCGCGGCACCCGCGCGCGCATGTGTTAGTGTTTGTGATTGTGTGCGAGAACGTCGCCCTCCCGCACCGGGCCGGGGGAAACATTATTCAGTGAGATGCACGATAATTCCTAGCAAAAGGCGCGCGTAAAAAAAGACAAAAAGGCCTTTGGAAAATGGTGTTTTATGAAAAAACCACTGCTTAAATCAATTACAAATAAAATTTATTAAATTCTTTGATAGTTATGCTTTGTCGGTACCGACTTTGTTTTGGAAATTTGACACGTCTTTTAGTACTAATTTACGCCCAAAGTTGCGTTAAAATTTACAATAAAAACGAATCTTTGATAGCTCGTAACTTTTTAATGGCTTATTATTTTACTATTCTGTTTCCGTACAGACAAAATTAATAATGAGACAATACGATATCATGTTTTACCTTGGATGTGCAGTGTCAAACAGTGGAGTAATACCCCCTCGAAGTTTCTATGGAAAAAATGTCGACTAGTGTCACCTTAAGGGTCTTCACCCACATCAGACAATCGGTGACCGATGTTTTGTCGGAGAGAAATGGAACATATGAACTCCAATATACCAACGCAGATGTCCCACAAGAAGTCGGTCTCACGAAACTATGAAATAATCGACCGATCCGATAATCAGTCCTACAAAAAGTCTGACGTGGGCGAGCAGCCTTAGGGGATGACGCACATCGGTCAGTCGGTGGCGTGACCCCAGAAAGTTTATTTATTTATAAATAACCAACCTATACTGACAGCTTACACCAGACATATAAGTTATTGGTTAATAATAATATAACTTAAGTACTAAACATAAACAAAAGAAGAAGCATAACATATCATAAAGGAACATAGAATCAGAGTGAATTATAGTAAATGAACAAAATCGGATGATCATAAACGGCACGATAAATAATAATAACTAATCAATATAGCTCAAGGAGATTGTACTGGGAGTGGCAATTGTCTCCAGGTAACGATTAGCGGCAGTCAGGAGTCTCAGCTCAGTACTCACAAAGACATCCAATGATTCGTCATACAGCAATATGTTATCAATAAGGGAAAGGGCTAGGTACAGTGGACTGGTTTTAAGGGTTACTAAACTTGCTTTGGGTATCGCAAATAGAGGACGTTGCTGGCGAGGGCGAAGTGCGTGATTGATGGGTAACGGAATCCTAAAGGAAATGTATACGAGTAATGGGGAATTGAAGTGGGAACCACGAATTAGCCGTATAACATATTTGACTAAAGCAAAATTTCTCCTAACTCCCTAAAGCCATCATCTTCCTATTCTTTAGCGAACTATGTTGGGGTCGGCTTCCAGTCTAAAGCCCCATTTATTCGGTGCAATTTGTTGCCTGTTCAATGCAATAAGTTAAATCAACAATAAGTTTCAATGTCTGAACAGTGTTTAGATGATGCAAGTAATTAAATGGTTGCTTGAATTTCATTGTATGTTACTTGTGCGAAACTTGCATCGTGTAAATAAGGCTTAACTGATGCAGCTGAATACCTGCAGTGTTTTATATACTTAGAGCGACTGCCTATCTGACCTCCACAACCCAGTTACTGAGCTACATGATACCCCTGGGAAAGACTGATTGTCAGGCTCTCGGGCTGTCATAGATTTAAGAATGACAGCTGGGACCAACGAATTTAACTGTTTTTCGAGACACGGGAACCCCAGGACCGTCAAATCTTCTATATAATAAAAATGAATCGTTGTTCGTTAGTCTCGCTAAAACTCGAGAAACGCTGAACCAATTTCGCTAATTTTGGGTTTGAAATATTCGTGGAAGTCCAGGGAAGGTTAAGCGGTAAGAAAATTGGAAAATCAATTGACAAGCAATACGTCTGTCGGGTCATCATCATCATGTCAACCTTTAGACGTCCACTGCTGGGCATAGGTCTCCCCCAAGGCGGCCGCTGTAATCGTCATGCTTGGCCGATGCATGGATGCTTGGCTATCGGGTCAGCTAGTAGATAATAAAACATCCAACAGTCACACCTACACAAAGCGTTAAGACCTGGCCAGACTTGATCGGATAACTTGTGGTCTGACACTACTGTAAAATCTTACTGCAGTATCTGCAGGTTGTCCACTCCGGTGTGGCCCGGCAGTTTTTGAAGAAGGAGGCCGGCAGTTGATGGATGCGGGCTGCCCAAGACTGGGTTGGTTGGCGATCTCTGGGGGAGACCTACGTTCAGCAGTGGACGGCAGGCAACCCCTTAAAAATGGCCAGTAAGCTGAAACTGAGCCTGTGTGGTAATAGTACATTATGATATAAGTGCATTAAGTTGAAAATTACAGCCGAGACGATATTGCTAGCCTGATCTGCAGGCGAGGGCTACAAGAAAGCAGAGGCTATAACTATCAAAGCGCACGTATAGATCACACACACACACATATCATACGACGTTTTATAACATATTATTTGCGAGGAAATAATTCAAATAAAAACAATACAGCGAACAGAAAAAGCGCGCGTAATAATTTTTACTTGTTCACAAATTAGCGATGCGCGCGCATCAGCGCTCTTTTTTAAGGCAAAGGCACAAAAACAGCCAGTATTAAAGTAAGTATTAAAGTAAACTAATAAAGTAAATTAATATTTTTTTGTTTTTGTTACAGATAAATGGTTGTTTTTTTGACAAAATTAATTAAATTAAAGAATTAAATGTTTATTTTTATATTTTATCTCCCAAAGTTAATTTTATTCATAAAATATTGACCACTTTTCTGACATAAAAACTTGCTAAGATTTAAAAAAGTCCCGTTCGTTTTAGTCGGACCATCTTGATAAACTGTACGTTTTACGAAACTCGTGCGTTTTACATTACAATAACGCACTAGTACGTAATGACATACAATACGATATTGAAATTGGTGTAATAAGAGACACTTTACGAGCAAATGTGTTATAAATACTTTTTACACAAGCTATGTTAACTGTTACTGAGCTATGCTAGTGAACTGTAATTTGTTCTTTGAGAAATAAATGTCGTTAAACCGATGTTTCAAATCGCCTTCTATGTGACAAAAGCACTATAGTACCCACGCATGTGATGCGTTATTGCGACAAGAACATTTGAGTGGGAATACAGTTTTTTGTTTCAAGTGTGTTATTCCTGCAGAATAAGATTAGGTCTATCTTATAATTATAGGTTTAGTTCTGTCAATACAAACCACGCCAAAATGTGTATCCCATTTTTTTTATTGATAATATCCGTATGACCTGTCTTCGGGTTTCAGTTTATGCAATTGTGCCTGTTTAACAATGATATAGACAAAATATAAAGGGTACAGAAGGACCGCTCCCGCCATTTTCAAAAATAATCACCTAAACTTGCCAGACCCATTAGGGCTGCTGCTGTATTGACTCTGCTGCTCTGCTGCTGTAGGTTTTATTTGTGACAATATTTTGACACTGGTTGGAACTCTTTGCAATTTTTTTATAACAAAATTTTCCTGTTCTTCATGAAATGTCAATTACATAATTTATTCATTTTGACAACAATTGACAGTAGAGACCGAAGTCTGCTTGAAACTGCTTGAGAATCCTATAAACGTTATGCCAATGTGTGCGTACGAAAAATGGTGGTTTGTTCTGAGTGGTCTCTCTGCTCGGGCGCGACACAGCCTTACATACTTTGTCATATAGATTTGAGTTAAGATCTATGTAGTACTACTTGTCAAAGAACTGTTAGGTACCTAAATACCTATATGTAGTAAGAAAATAGTATGTATACTTTTTTCTTACTCCTCAGGTGTTCTTTTCTTCAAATTAATTTCGTTGCGGGATTCAAGACAGTTGAATCGTCTGTTAATATTGGCTTACAGGAGTTGCAGGTACCATGCTGAGATATGCCTTTTGGCTTCGTACGTTCCATTTCCTTTTTTTTTATTTTACAGTAATAATTCAACCTTGTTATTATTTGTGTATTTTGTCCTTTGCGGGCCCATAAATGCTTTTTCTTTCTTTCTTTCTTTCAGTGGTTTGAGCATAAAATGACGGGCTTGTCCCAATAAAAATGGTATCTAAATAAAATAAATAATACCAATCTATAATTTGTATTGATTTTGGTTGTTTAGAGCTAATTACTTTTAAATCTATTAAGTATAAGTTTCGTGATGTACTTATTGATGTGTTGGCCCAGTGGGCATTGCCTCTCATGCATGAAGTTCGATAACGGTTAAGTACCAATGAGACTTTTATCTTGTATCTATCTCTCTTCTTCTATCTATATAATAATAATGAAACGCTGTTCGTTAGTCTCACTAAAACTCGAGAACGGGTAGACCGATTTGGCTAATTTTGGTCGTGAAATATTTGTGGAAATCCAGAAAAGAAAAAAGTAGGTAGGGACAGGACAACGTTTGTCGGGTCAGCTAGGAATATATAAAAATGAACTTTCTTAGTTTATCTTTTACATCCCTGACAAGGAAACATCGTGAGGAAGCCTTGGACTTATAATTAATGTAAGTCTGAAATAGTTAATTCGTCTTAAGCAAGCTCGGTGATCAATGAATGAGAAGGGGACTTAATTTTGCAACCTTCTACCACTTTTCAACATAATGTCAACATTACAGGACCGCGAGCATTATTACGTCGTCGAGGCTATTAATAATACAATACATTCCTTTGAAACGCCCACTGTGAACCAACTTTATGGTCTTGGTATTTTACGTCTCCTGTTTAAAGATTAGAGTGGGATGTCTTGATTTCAGTAAGGTATACATTTTATTTGGAGGTCTATTTTATGTAGTCGTATCAACTTGGGTATCTTTTTAGGGTTCCGTTGGTACTAAAATGGTAAACAAAGAACCCCCAGGTCAGCAACATGTTTTGTTTTCATTGATTATTTGATAATTAGTTCCGTGTGGTGCCGACCGCAAATAGCACCACCCCATTTCTACCCGTGGGGGTTGTAAAAGGCGACAGAGGGATATTAACCAGAGGTCGGGGAGCAGCGTTCCTCTGAATACCATAACACCTACTGCCAAGCGTGGTGGTTACGGCTGAACCGTACCCTTGGGGAGACTTATGCTCAGCAGTGGGCGTCTAAAGGTGGACATGATGATGATTAATTGATAATTAACTCAAATGCAGCAGAAATAGAGTTGAAAATTGTGTGATTACGTGCAAGATATATTTCCATTTCATGTCTATGATGACCTTTATGGTGTGATTTGTCTGTAAGTCAGTTTATTATTGGTTTACTCTTCTTGCTTCATGCCTGAAATACTGTACATGCCAGTAACTGTCAAGTAACTTGTACGCCATTGTGGCACAGCCATAGCAACATCTACTCATTACAAATTAAAACTTTTTAAAAGAATTGTTTCTTTCTTAGGGTGTTACTACACCAATCGATCGATCGTCGATCGATGCCATCAATTGACATCGATCGACGTTGATCGATTGGTGTGGTAGCTTTGGCTGATCGACGGATACCGTTCCACTAACTAATCGATCAATTGCCGGTCGATGGCATCGATCGACGTTGATCGATTAACCCCAATCGAATAATCCATCAGTAATAATAATAAAGCAGCTCGATCGACGTCGACTAATAAATCCTACCATCGATCGATGCCATCGATCGACGATCGATCGATTGTTCTGGTAGAAACTATCGATCGACGTCGACTAATCCATTCTACTATCGATCGATGCCGTCGATCGACGATCGATCGATTGGTCTGGTAACACCCAATTTACGAAAAACGTTGTCTCACACTAATAAACATATAAACTCACATACACAAACAACTAGACCCGGAATAACTATCTGTGGGCCATACTAATCTTTGTTCTGTGCGAGAATCGATCCCGCGACATGCAGCGCATCGCCAACCGTGTCGTCAACGATGCTGTCACGTCTATTATTTTTTTAGATTTACTTATTCTTTATCACAAGTCAAAGTAGTTTTGCATTTCATCCATTAAATAAATTGGACCAAGCATCATTTAAAAATATGATATGCTCTAGCTAGGCAATCAAACAAAATAGTCAAACGGGGTGAATAGGGATGCAGGGGTGAATCGGGTTGAAACTTTGAAGGGGAGTTTAACGTTGAAATAATATAGTTGGTTGACAAAAATTACTCTAATGAATGACTCCATAATATTTTTTTTTCCTAGTGTCCTTGTTGACAACAAGCTATATTATTTCAATGTAAAAAACCACTTTAAAGTTTCGTCCCGATTCACCCCTGCATCCATATTTACCGCGTTATATCTACTAGCACGATATCAAAACATTGACTTCTAATAATAAAACTTCGTTATGTAGGGGTACCTAAATGGCGCTGCATTTTATTTTATACTAGCTTTTGCCTGCGACTTCGTCCGCGTGAATGTCGGTTATAGTGGATGCAGACAAAGTCTCAGATAAAAAGTAGCCAGGGATTAAACCATTTTCATACAAATTTCATCAAAATCGGTTCAGCCATTTCATCGTGAAAACGTAACAGACAGAGTTACTTTCACATTTATACTCGTAAAATGTTAGTATGGAAGTATGGATTACAACCATGATCTATGACAGTGCACCGCTGCGATGGTTACCCCGTTAATGTAATTCTGGTTCAAAAGCTGATTTATTTAATCAGTATTACATTATAGTTAATGCTCCCGTAATAAATTTACCTGACCTGCATCGAGGTATTTGTCGTAGAAAAATACTCGATGTACATTTCAAGATAGACTGTGATGTGATTTTTCTCAATAATTGAGTTTTCTGTGTTACTTTAGTAAAAGGTTCTATGTAAACACAGACCTCAGATTTGCACGCGTGCAATTTATTAAACGGCACATTGTTTTTTCCGGTGGATGTTCCAAAATAATGACTTCAAACAAGCATAATTGTCTCGACAGCCAAATCTGTCCAATCGTTCTCAATTGATGATATTTTAAACATGTGACCATTGATTTTATTTATTTATAACTTGCTGACCCAACTTGCTTAACAAACCAAGCAATAACTTGCTTGGTTGTCCTGTCAATCGATTTTTCAATTTTCTTAACGTATAAACCTTCCCAACATCATAAAAAATAGTTGATTTTAGTTGCCCCTTCTAAAAGGTAGTGTCGTATGGAGAAAAATGGGTAAGAAACTCCATACAGTTTACTCTTTTAAAAAAATATGTGTACAATATTTTGCATTTACCGTTTATAGTTGTATAACTATACGTGATAGACTTCCATAAATATTTCAGAACCAAAATTAGCCAAATCGGTCCAGCCGTTCTCGAGTTTTAGCGAGACTAACGAACAACGATTCATTTATATTATGTAGAAGAAAATAGAAGATACACGAAATTACTGATTGGTTTCCCACTAAGGCCAGCGATTGACCTTTGTGATTTTGTGTAGTGGGCTCACACGTAATTTTTCTTCCTTTCATGATTCTTACAGTTATAAGTGATGGAACGAAATGTCCCCAGGCCAATTATTTGTATATAATTATATAGAGTAAGAAGAGGAATAATATTATACAGGGTCGTAGAAATAAATGGGCCCTGAAGGGAAACCACTTTAAATCCTTAATGTTAAAATGTTGAAAAAAATTATTGCTCGTAAAATAATCTATGATGCGCTAGGATAGCCTGCGAAATTCAAATATTCTTACGGTTTTTGAGATTTTCAGCTCAGTATTTAGTTGGTATAATCGTTAATTATTCGCTTTCATTAATATATTTTTTCATAATTACAATACAACCTGATACTTATGCTGCTAATTGCAAAAAAAATCCAGGGCTGCCTTGGCGCATCCCCCTGGAGATTCATTATTTTACGAAGAAACCCTTTTTCCTACATTTTTTCTATCCTTTACATATACTTATCACCATGGCTCTATCGGGTTCCTTACATGTTTTAATCCCTAGAGAAGTTTTGTAGGCGAAGCAAAATAAAATGTGGATCATGTTTAATAATTTTGAAAAAAAAACGCATAAATTAGTTACAGAAGTATGGCAAATATACTCAGTAACTAGTGCAAAAATATGTTTTCAACTTAACAAAGTAGTAGACAAATAGTTGTTTGGAGTTACAATTTCGAAAAATCAACAAAAAAATAGTTATTTGTTATACAAGAGTGCAAAGTTGCTTTTTAACCGCGTGTTCAATTTTGATGACCGAGCAAGCGAAGGATTCTAAAATTGAATCACGAGCGCAGCGAGTGATTCAAAATTAGAATCCTGAGCGTTAGCGAGGGAATCAAAAGAGCACGAGGTGAAAAATCTTTGCACTAGAGTGCAACACGTAACTTTTCATTCCACCTCAGCAAGGAAATGACTAAATGCAAAAAAAAAAAAACGTTTACAAAGTCTGAGTTTTTAACAAATTAAAAAAAAGTTGTATGATATATTCGGCACCATAGAGGTAGCAGTAAATAGGTTTAATGTTTTTTTTTAATTCACAAACTTAGGGCACACGATGTTCTAAATTCAATTTACTTTATCCTCTAGAGAATAAAAACGGCTTTTCCACTCAGATATTGAAGATAAATTTACTTTATCCTCTAGAGAATAAAAACGGCTTTTCCACTCAGATATTGAAGATTAAAAATACTCTTTCCGAGATGGTGGGATGAAAAAGCTTTTTCAAAATGACCTCCATCACAGTCACTTTGCTAGAGACAAACATAAAGAGAAAGAGAAAAGGTGATTGATACAGCACGAGACTTAATTTGAGTTTTTAGACAACTATCCGACCCTGCCCTGACGACTCGATAACTCTCCTCCAGGAGAGCAATAGGGCTACTAGCACATTAAACAAACACAGACACAGACCGCCGTCATACCGTCCTCGCCGCCGAGGCCCAAACGACCGCGTATGTCCCCTCCCCGACCCTTGCTCGTGCCAGCCCGCGCCGCTGAGCCTGTAGCTTTCATTTCGTCCCCTAATATTGGAAATCTGATCCAACCTGTCCCTTTGCTGTCCTTCCCCAGCGACGCTCTAAGCCGAGGCTCTTACCCCACAGGGGGTCCTTAGCATGTAGTCGCTTAGTTTAAGTTAAGTAAAGTTTTTGCCCTGGCCGGAGGCCTTTAAAATAATATTTTTTAAGGCACCACAGGATAGTACGGTTAAGCAGCCGACAACCTTCTAGGTTGACCTGCGACTCCTGCGAGATGACATTCCGAAAAAAAAAGTATTTGTCCATGTATGTGATGTATTGTTACACCACGAATGTTTAGGCCTGTCTAACAATTTATAACACTACCTACTACAGTTTGTAACAGGTCTACTAGGTTTTATATAAATAAAAAGCTAAGTAGACTTGCACATGTAAAATTTAATAAATTTAAAAGGATGAGATGTTCATAAAAACACAGATATATGAAAGACTAACCTAAACGCACTGTAATAAGGCAGCGTCGCCTAGGCTCCAGCCCGGCCGGCAATCTGGATCGGACCGAAGAAGGACTGGCACGCCGCAGGGGCTTTAGTAACAATCTTAATTTCATATAAAATACAATTAAATATTTATGAAAATAATTTAAGTTATATAAGCCAAAGGCCTAAGGCCCAAAACCATAAAAATAGCTAACAGTTGACAAAGTTGACATCTGACATACAATAAGTCATAAATCTGGGCGTTACTTCGCAACGGTAGTCCTGACTAGTCTGTTTTTATGAAAGGTGTCAAAATATTATGAAAATATATATAAAATATTATGCCCGTCACAGACGTAGCTATAATCAAGGCATATTACGATCAGCTAAAATATATATTTTTACTAGGTACGTCACCAAAATATGTGGACAGAATGATTTATAACAAGGCATATTAATATGAATTTCAAAAATGTGAAACAAACAACGATCGCAGACGTAATAAGGGCAAAAATATATTATATAGCTTTCGTGTGTTGTGTGGTGGCTAGCTATAATATATATTATAGCTACGTATGTGACGGGCTTAATTCTATAAAAACGAATCAACTAGATCGATTCGTTAAAAACCAATGATGAATGAGAAAAAAAGGATGATGAATGACATGAACGACAAGTAAGTATAGCATATACTATACTTATACTATAAGGGCGTTTGTGCACTACAAGGAATTTTACTTTCCGACAGTCCGATTTTTTACGCTCCGATACCGAGTCTCGTAGATTCAGACCAGGTTCAATTTCAAAATCGTACAGCCGGACAGTAAAATTCCTTGTAGTGCACAAACTCCCTAAGATATACGGAGATACTACCTACTACCTACTTACTACCTACTTATACATGATTTGTCTTTAATACCCACTTGATGCCTATTTTAATGTGAGAGTAACTCTGCTGTTGTCTGTGCCTGTCTGACCTCATCACGGCAAAATCATTGAACCGATCTTAATGTAATTTGATAACGAGGTACAATATCTTGGGATCTAGATTAAAGGCCTAGGTTATTATTTAATCTGTGATTTCGTCTGAGTACGCAATAAGAAACAGTCAGGTAGACAAAATCGCGAAAAAAGTAATAATCTTATGTAAAATATTGTGTACCTACGTGAATGTTTGTCACTCTTCACTGCTGGATGGAATTAGCTATTATTTAGCATTATGTAATTGATATCGATATTACTGAACTTCTTTTTACCGTTTTTGTGTTCGAAATCAAATTCAAACCATAATTATAATGGATCCGACAGATGTTGTCCTGTCCCGATCTACTTTACCCCTACCTACTTTCCCTACGACCTACCTACCTACTTCAAGACTAAAATTAGCCAAATCGGTACAGCCGCTCCTCTCGAGTTTTAGCGAGACTAACAAACAGCAATACATTTTTATTATATAGAGATTGAGATTTGGATTTCTTTTTTTTAAGTCTTGCCCTACTCTAAGAATTTATCCTGTAGTGTGGGCACGTTTAAAAACTAAAACCCACCATACGTAAACAACCAGAGCTCGAACAACTACCTTACCTGTAGCCCATACAAATATTTGTTCCATGCGGGAATAGAACCCGCGACACGCAGCCACTGCACCAACCGTGTCGTCAATAGTAAGTTCATAAGATTTTGTGGGGTACTTGGGTACATATTAGAATTTCGAAAATTAAAATGTCTACAGATAAAATGTCAATGTTCAAAATATCGAAAGTTAAAATATCGATTGTATCCGAAAATTGTTACACCAAGTCTGAAATGTCTAACATTGAAATGCCGAGTGATAAAAATATCGAATGATTCAAAATGTTGATAGTCATTATACCTAAGTTCAAAATGTCAACGGTATTATGGTCGTTCGACATTTTAATTTTCGAAATTCTATTATGTATTCATTTTGTGTTGTGTTCCCGTGTCATAATTTTGATTCTTTCCTTAATTCTGAAGTTTAGCAGGCGAAGTCACCGGCAGAAGCTTGTCTATATCTATACATCTTCTATACAATAGAATATACATAACACAAATTTCAATGTCTGTTTGTTATGTCAAAGATAACAGCTTTTTACTAAAAGCGTATGAAAGTATATTACGGTAACTCTATTAAAACAAAAAAACAATTAAAAAAAAAAATCGGGGTCTGATTATTTATTCCAGCTATTCTCTGAAATGGCTGGATCGACTATGACGGGACTGGTAGATAGCTGATGTTATAAGGAGTAACATAGCTACTTTTATTTTAGAAAAATAAAAATCCTGCCGATACCCGGCATTCACGCGGACGAAGTCGCGGACATAAGCTAGTATTAAATAAAATAACGCCTCCTTGAGTAATGAAGAGCAATCAAAGCGCTTCTAAGCATCTTCCATACGAGTGATTCTGAGACAGCGAGAGATCTGATCTAAGGAAGTCGATCAGTCGGCTATGAACCAACTTCAAAGTAATTGCTCTAACCGCACCCTTCCAGGATCTAAAGCAGTTCTAAAGGATCTCTCAATACGTCCGCTAACATACGTATAAAAAAAAAGTTTACTGGCGAAAGAAAAGGTGATGACAGACGGTACTTTTACACAAACACAGTTGAGTTTGTACATCATAAATTATTGGTTTAACCGTTCACCCCCAAACTAAGCAAGGCTTGTATCTTGGAGGTTAGAGTGCGAGTGAGCATGAAAGAATAGTTCGGTTTACTCGGTGAATTGAGTAAAACGTACCTACATTAACTTGCGAGTGTGTGTATGAGTCAGTGAGAGTGTAAGTGTAAGTGATGATGATGTATCATGTGTGTTGTGTGTCTGACCTACTAGCGTTTTTTTGGGATCCATTAATTATGTCAATTATAATCCATAGTGCTATTAGGCTTCTCCCAGTAACTGGGAGAAAACACAACTGTTGTAAACGTCCCTTTGTGCCTATTGGCCTAGTTTTGTTGTCTCCTGCCTGATGATGAGGGTAACAATATTTTTTTCTTACTCCTCCGGTGTTCTTTTCTGATTCATTAAATACGTTGTGTGATCTAAGACTGTATGCAGAATCGTTTTTTCTGGGACTCGTCGAGCTTCATTGCCTCTGCGCTTTCCTGGTGGACGCCGCTATTGATTCTGACTTACTGGCTCAGAAAAAACGTGCCGGGATTGTCCCGTAAAAAAAATACTAGCGTGTCTAACGCCATTAACCGTGCACAATTAATACTACTACTGAGAAGGTTATAATGGAAAAAAACCCATTAAAACTTTTTCGGAATTGGGGATCAAACTCTAAATCCAAAGCTCAGCAGTTGCGTTAATAATAAGATTAGATTAATTTGTCATTCTGCAGCAGTATTCTGTAAAAACCTCTCTTGACGAATAATAGTGAACTAGAGGTGATCTGTCATTTGAAAAATGACACTATTTACCAATAATTCTAAGAGGGATTTTCTCTAAAAAAATAAAACAATTGATTTTACCTTCGAAACCCCGATTATTTTTAAATTTATTGTAAAATGAGATCAATAGTTTGTCAATTGAGTTGGCAAAATATGACTACCTACAAGTGACGTCGTATTAGTAATAATAATATAGTAGTAAAAATAAATAAAGTAGTAATTGCCATACAAAATCTATGAAAGAATCGCGTTTTGACAGCATCGACATCGGTGGAATGACAACTTACCTCAAGTTTCTTTACAGAATAAAAACTCAAAACTATACCCTGTCCATTGGGTTATTGGTTTTTTGACAGCTGCCTTATAATGTAATTATTCCCGATTACCATAAGTTAACTTTAAAATGTGTTATAAAATAAATATATAAACTGCCTTATCTTGTTGGATTATCTTATTAATGACCTCTTACAGACATTATAATATCAGTTTATACAAAAGACATAAATATTGTTCACTAGTTGCAGCTGTCAAAAAACGATTAAACCAGTGGACAGAGTGTAGTCCTACTTCAAGCATTTCCCAGCAATTAGGTCAAATGGCAATCACCTCGTGGAAAATACCCTAAGTTGATAGGTAGTCGGATCCGCCGAATGACAGCCGACCCTCACGTTATTGGAAAAAGAATAGACTTACGCGTATAATACGTAACTTTACTATTTATTAAACAAAAACATTCACACATCATGAGACGACACTACTTCGTAAGACTAAGCAAATCACGTTCCATTTTCTCTAACATCAGGTCAACTGTCTTTGGACTCCGTGACCTACATTCAGTTCACTCGGAAAATTCAAATAAACTCGCACTTTTATCATCAATAATTCCCTAATATTCTCAACGAAACGCTAACGATAATCGCAATTGTGCAACGAGACAGCAACAATATGCCAAACACCATTTAAGTCATTAATAATCGTCGTAAAACAGGAAAATTTCAATGGGCATCCCATCGTCGGGCCGGTTATCCATTAAATAAATTTTATTCGTGTGATAAGGCGCGGGGCGGGCGGCGGCTGGGCGGGCGCCGGCCAGACGCCCCAGTCGCCGCCCGCCGCCGCCACAGCGAGGACGTATGCCGCTCCGTGCCCAGCCGCGCTAATTTTACACGCCAGTAACTCTCCTCTACTACACAACCCGTCGACCTGATAGTGAAGTGTGACCGTACAGTGCTAGTGAGTCAGCAGGGAACCTCGCCGGGCCGCCCTCACAGTGAGTAAATCACCTTCCCAAACTTTGACGGCGACTTATCTCAATCATCCGTCGAGCTTACGGCCATTTTATACGAACGCCAACCTTGAGTCGTTGTCAGTATTTTGGTCATTGTGACTCGCAGCTGACTTATGATTTTTTATCTGAAGCCGCGCGCTGGCTCAGCGTACTACAGAAATAGCGTGGAAGGAATTTCATTAATGTATCGGACCGTGAGATTTATTTGGTTCAGCTCCGTACGATTAATATTGTGGAAGTTGTATGAAAACAAGGGCGATATTCATGTCAAGGTTCTGACACCTTGTTATATTCACGTTAATGTTCAGTCTGGCTCGTAAAGAACGAATGAGAAGAATAGCTTGTTTGTAGACATTATGAGATCATAAAGTTTATCTATTTTTATATTCCTGAATTTTTACAGGTATAAAATGAGATAAATGCGATGTAATAGAGTCTTCATGACTCTTTACAAGAGATGTATCTATAACTACTAGTAGATATAGCTCGATGAATAGTGGACTCGTAAAAAAACGTTGGCAATGTCCGTAGTATGCGGATTTTGTTAGTAATTTGAAATATGCAAAACATAATATTGTTATTACGAGGTAACGGGCGAGCATTTATATAAACGTTGTTTATTTCACACCCTATTAAAGTTCTGATATAATCGGACTTCAGTCACGAACATTGAATTATATTGTTATTTTATTACCTACGCTTGTTCCAGTGTCTTCATAAATATAAGTAGGTATTATTCGATTGTAAGACAAGATACTAATGTTAGTACTTAATTAATGACTTAAGTAGTTCCAGAATCTGCCAATACACTCGTAATTCTGTCATTATTGTTTAGTGTAGGATGGTACTTACTATGTTAAGTTAATCATTTATTTTACGACTAAGTCTGTAATGAAATAATTATACATACAGCAGTGCTATTCTGTTACAATCTCCCTCGGTGAACACCTAGGTGAAGTGAGCTGTCATCCGATTGTAGTGCTTTGTAAATCCCTTACATCGGGACAGATGACAGCTCACTTCACCTAGGTGACCACCGAGGGAGAGGGTTACAGAATAGATCTTATTACATACAATTTTTAATAAAGCAAGGGCTAGCTAACTAAGGCATCAAAAAACTCGTCTGCATCGCTGTCAATGTGACAAGTGCTCAAAACGCTGGCAGCATTGCCACGTTGTATTGCAATGCTGATTCTCTGGCCTATATGTTATTTGGTTAATGATACTAAATCAAAATATAGATCATCTTCTGGCAATACAAACTATGACAAATTATAAAATAAATATAAAACCACGAAGTTTTACCTTCTGATAATTTGTATGGTAGAAAACATTATCTATACGAGATGCCAAACGAAAATGGTCCTAGTAGCCCTATTTTTTCAGACTCGTTAATGATAGGCTAGATGGATAGAGGTTACGGCTTCAAAAACCTGGCAAATACCTTCTAATGTGACTTATTCAATGTCATAGAAATATTTTCATTACCTTTCTTAAAAGGTGAAGTAGGAACCTGAACCATCAAGAATAATCAGAAGACTACATAATCAGAAGTCGCTAATACGCAGTTATGATTCTTATTTTCCTGGTTTTGAGAACAAAAGTTGTTCTAAAACTATTAAAAAAAAAACTGAATAATAGGTCAATAGGGACTCAGATCTCGCGCTTAAGGTTCCGTTGACACCCTTTGGGTATACAGAACTTTACAGGAATAATAAATAGTCTGTAAACTAAAAACAAACCTAACTGGATTTTTATTTCCTAAAAAGCGTACATTTCAGTACTGAACAGTAATTCAATTAGTACCTCAACAAATTGGTGTAATGATTCTTTTACTGTTTCTGAATTAATTCGTTTTATTTAACATTGGGGTTTGCGTTCAATATGAACGCAATTAGATGCTATTGAATAGTAATTATTCACATTTAACTGATCCAGTATTCGCAATTAGAAATTACGTATTGTTTTTATTTGTGAAACAAATGAATAATGATTACATTATTCATTTGTTCATTGTTGTTGTTCATTTGTGCAAGACACCGAAACAAAAAGTCCACCTATTAAGGTGGACTTTTTGTTTCGGTGTCTTTAATGTTTGTGCTTTAAAACACAATATCAGATTTATTTGACAAAAATAACTTAGATTTTTTTAAAATGATTTTTAAATACAATAGGTACCGTAGGTATTAATGTGATTTTGGGTCGATGTAGGTAGATCAGGCTCTTAAGTTTTGAGTAATAAGTTTCGGTAAAGGTGAATTCGAATAAAACCACTAATTACTCTGGGGTTAGAGAACTTCTCGTTATGCCACATTTGGTAATAGCAGTTGTCCATTCGAGAGCAAATTGCTATACCGCCAAAATGCATCGAGTAAACAAGTTAAAGATCTGTGATTAATAATAATGGCGGCCGCTACATTACCAGCCGACAACGACAACTCGTGTGAATATCATTGACAGTTGACACCATTATAAACCGGCAAAATTAAGTAGACATAAAATCTTGCGTTAAGCTTTCAAAAAAAATGCATTTCTATTGTAGTTGGCTTAAACGACATTCGCCATTCATTCATTTACTGATGATTAACAATACCTAGTAATAGCTACTGTATGTTTGTAATAGAAAAACGCAAACGATGGTATCTGACAATAAGACCAATGAGTATCATTATTCAAGGGTTAGTTACTCAGGTATAACGTCGCATTTGATCGAATCCGTTCTTAGGCAAAAGAAAAATAAATGTGAAGATTGAACAGCGTGTCTCGCTGTTGTGATTAGTTGCTGAAAATTTAGTCAGCCAATCATAACAGCGTAGGCGCTTTACAATTTTTCACGTTCACTTTTCGTTCGACTTTCGTTCGAGAAACCAAGGGTCATCTGCCTAGCCTTTTCCCAACTATATTGGAGTCGGCTTCCAGTATTACCGGATGCAGCCGAATACTAGTGTTTCACATCGAGCGACTGCCTATCTGATCTCCACAACCCAGTTACTGGGAAACACGATACCCGTTGAAGACTGGTTGTCAGACTTGATGGCTTCTGACTGCAACGGGTTAGCGTGCTTTCCGAGGCACGGATGGAACTCTGTATGAAATGGATGGTCACCCATCCACAGACCAACCGCGGCAAGCGTAGCTAACCTTGACCATTCGATCCGTAGCTACGAGATCCTCCTTGAGAAACCAGAGGTAGCTGTGCCAATAATAAATCTAGGGGATCAAACTATCAAAAGTTTAAATTTCATTAAGCGACCTTTAAATAGTTTATTCATCCGATATCCATTAACGTCCATGTAATATGCATCAGGCAAAGGAAACGAGGCAAAACCCTAACGACCAAGGGTTTGACTGGCCATCACTTTTTGTCCGAAGTATTTGCATTAACCGATGCATCCTCTGTACGAGATGGTGGACGAATAAAGACGACGTTGTACGAAACCAACATTAATTTAACGGAGATGCTGTCACTTTCTTTTTGATACAAAATGTAAAGGATGACATGAATTTAACATCTTAGTTAAACTAATGTAAGTAAGTACTAATGAATATGATTGACTCTGAATAATGGAAAGCCTGACCAGTCTGAAGACTGTATTAGCCTGTAATCTGTCTAAGTGTCTATCTGAAATCCACATTTAAACCAAATGACCTTAACAAAAATAAGTAATTTCTAAAACCATTTCTTCCTATCTTCTATTACTCCAATCGCAGCACTTAACGGAGTGATGGATGGCCGTCAATACCCTGACAGCTGTCACGGAGCGGCGGAAACACCCGAAGTAATTCGGTTATCATCGGCCGAGCTTCGAGCTCCGAGGAGCAAACATTATTCCATGGTTATAACGTTATGGATGGTGGACGGATATTACGTACGCTGTGGACGCGTCCGGATATAGGGATGTGGTCAGACGACGTGGTTTGAGGAAAACTGATGTTTGTTTTGCGTTGGTCATGCTTCAAATACGTGGGGTGCATTGAAATGGAACGGGTGGAATTAAATGTACTTACATTGGGAGTACTTTGGATAGACTTCCTTCTACCATCTTGCCGACTAATTTTTCCAGTATGAGCTAAACCTACTCATAGGTAATTTGTGTTGATTCGAAAGAAGATAATTCAATGTAATGCTTGGGTATGGAAGATGACCCATATTCATGAATTTTCTCCAGGACCTCTGATTTTTTGATAATACAAAATAGCCTATAGCACTCGGGGATGATGTAGCTTCCATTGGTGCGAGAATTTGTGAAATCGGATGAGTAGTTTCGGAGATTACCCCCTGCCTACATACAAACTAACGAACCAATTTTTACCCGACTACGGCAAAGCCAAAGTAGGGTTATGAGTTTGACAGGCTATGTATGTATGTATGTATGTATGTATGTATGTATGTATGTTCATCTGTTCGCTCATAGCTCCTAAACTACTTATCAGAACTGAACAAATGAGGTATCGTAAGAAGCGTCTTGATCGTCTGCTGGTTATAGGCTATATGACGTGTCACCGAATTCAATGTGGCGCCCTCTGGCGGACAAAAAAACCAAGATTAAATAAAAAAATGAAGACAAGCATACCGTGTTTGGTATCATTGGAAAGGGGTTCACTAGTACCATTCAAATATATAATATTTAGTTGTGACTTGTCACAAATTATTTAAAAAAAGGAAACATTACCAAATAAATTAAGATACGCATACCGTGTTTAGTATCATTAGAAAGGGGTTTACTAGTACCTTTTAAATATATAATACTTAGCTGTGACTCCAAAATGGTTTAAATAAAAAAAATCAGTTTAAAAACTAAAACCCGACTACAACAAAAAGTGATCTAAAAAGTACGAAACAAGAATATATTTCACACAGAAATCAAGACATAGGTACAAAATGGTCAAGGTAAGCCGTGGTTGCATGCCATTATAATTCATGTTTATCGCACTCATATGGGATACAGGCATGCCACGGCTTACCTTGACCATTTTGTACCTATGTCTTGATTTCTGTGTGAAATATTTTCTTGTTTCGTACTTTTTAGATCACTTTTTGTTGTAGTCGGGTTTTAGTTTTTAAACTGATTTTTTTTTTTCTTATAATATTAGTATAGATAACGTATTCTTCACCTATTTTTGCTGTTGTCTGTGTTCCGGTTTGAAAGGTTTTGGTGCTAGTGTAATTATGGAACAGGACTCAGAAGATCGAAAATGAATAAATTGTCATCATCACCATCTTCATGTCAGCCTTTAGACGCCCACAGCTGAGTATAGGTCTCCTTCAAGGGGGGGTTCAGCCATAATCGCCATGCTTGACTGATGCATGTTGGCGATCGCAGTAGATGTTATGATACTCAGAAGGACATAATTGCTGCCATCCTCTGGTCCATATCCCTCTGCCGCCTTCTACGACACTCACAGGTAGAAATGGGGTGGTGCTATTCGCGGTCGGCACCACACGGCGGACCAATTTTACTCATTATGTAATGTTTTCACCACGCCAATGACCTTTCACACGAGTTCAAATAGGTTGCCATTTCAAAAGATATTTAATTTACTAAAGCTACATTTACAAGCAAGTCTGGACTGACCTTACGTCCGTCGACTAGTTTGCACAATACCGTCTCTCGCAGTGAACACATTTTAATTAACGTATTGAATATCTGTCGGATTGTTACTGCTGATTAAAGATTTAATTAATAGTGCAGTGGGAAATAAACATTTTAGAAATATCATAGACAATTAATTTGACGTTACTGAAAGTGAAATGAATAATCTATCTTCTATCTAATATATAAAATTCTCGTGTCACAGTTTTCGTTCCCGTACTCCTCCGAAACGGCTTGACCGATTCTGATGAAATTTTTTGTGCATATTGGGTAGGTCTGAGAATCGGCCAACATCTATTTTCATCCCCATTTTTCACCCCCTTTTCATCCCCAGTAGGTAGATCGGGACAGGACAACGTCTGTCGGGTCAGCTAGTAGCACTATACAAATAAATAAAATTGAAGTGTGTGTTTGTAATGTCAAAATAACAGTTTTTTACTAAATGTATTATAATTCAAAATGTATTAGTGTAATGTATAAATTAATGTATTAGTTCATTCATACATTCATTAATCAAAAAACAGTTATTAAAAATGTTATCTCTCTGTCTGTTTGTTCCGGCAAATCTTAGAAAAGGCTTGCCGTTTTTGACTGGAGTCTGACTGGCAGATACTTAATGATATAAGTAACTTAGGCTACATTTATTTTAGAATAAAAAAATAGTGTTCAAAATTATAGCACTCCGCTGAAAGCCGACATCAGGTGAATTGCGGTCAAACGCAAGCCTATTTAAAAGTAAAAATCAAAAGACATTAACGCGGAAGAAATCGCGGGCATCAGTTAATCTATCTATCTTCTATCTAAATATTTAAAAGCAAAAGGTCACTCACTCATCACGAAATATCGAAAACCGCTTGATGTATAAAGATAAAACTTAGCAGGAGGGTAGTTTATAGTTAGTAGACGTCCGCTAAGAACGGATTTTGCGACAGGGACGGATTAAGGCGATCCGGGAACCGGGACTGACTAGTGGTCAAACTTGAACGGAAATCTGACGCCTTTCTGTTGCCTGAAAACAGAGTCCAGCATTGAATCTAGCTAGTACACATTATTTCTTAACTTAATTTCCCGAATAATAATAATAGGTATTATTAGCCCGCACTACAGGGCAAAGGTCTCATCCAGAGCATTGAACACTATACTGGCTCAAGACGGATAGGTTATTTCAAACTTATATTATTTACAAGTCGAGGTTTCCTTATGACGTTTTCCTTTACTTGTTTCTTCTTCTTTTCTTCTTTTTTTCGTGCTTTTTTTCAATGATGTCCAAAATCATCATCATCATGTCAACCTTTACACGCTTACTGCTGGGCGTACGTCTCCCCAAGGGGAGATCCAGCCGTAATCGCCATGCTTGGCCGATGCATGTTGGCGCTGATCGCAGCAGGTGTTTTGGTACTCAGAAGACCGCTGCTGCCCATCCTCTGGTCAATATCCCTCTGCCGCTTTCTGCGATACCTATGGGTAGAAATGGGGTGGTGTGTTCGTAGCCAGCCATCACAACAAGATTCTTTCTAATACGATTTAAATAAAGATTAATTCTAAAAAGGGATTTGTGTGTTGATGCATAATGAGGTCAGGTTTGCATTAAAGAAATTATAATTCTTAAGTTCTTAAGACTAGTTTATTATTCAGAATATAATTAAATGAAGAATGATATAATTAATGTTTAGTAAAGGTTGTGTGCTGTGAGGATCAAATATTTGGACTGTTCAAAGAACTGTATTTCTATTTAAATTGTAAGGTCTTCTAATTTTTTAAGCCTCTGTCGTTTTATATGACGACACAGTTGGCGCAGTGGTTGAGCGATGGACTGCTGCGCTGCGTGTTGCAGGTTCGATTCCCGCACGGAACAAATATTTGTATGGCCTGCAGATAGTTGTTGTTCTGGGTCTGGCTGTTTGTGTATGTGAGTTCATATGTTTGTAAATGCACCCACGACGCAGGTGGAATTCCTAGTGTGGGGCAACGTTTTTTAAAAAAAAGAACTATATGTGTTGAACTCGTTACATTATAACTATTACCTTGTAACCCTTCAAACGAAGCTAAGTATGCTTGCGTAAGGGCCCACCCCTTACGCAAGCATAGTATAGTGTGCATAGAAGTGCGGAACGCACGACCCTACACCTTTGCCACATCTAAGTTGCTTGCCATAACTAAGTTCGAATGATGTTTTCATCCGGAATATAATATAATTATTATTTTAATAAACTAGCTTTTGCCCGCGACTGCGCCTGCGTGAATGTCGGCAATTGCGGATGCAGATGAAGTCACGAATTAAAAGAAAAAACTTTTTTATTTTTAGTGTTCAGTTAAATTTATTAAAAGACGGCTACACTACAAAAATCATTTTTGAAATCGATCCACAATTGCCGGAGATATGGCGTCATATAGTGGGTGAAAATCAATAAAATTAAGTAATTCCCTAGTTTTCCATCCTTAGAGGTAAATTACTTTCACGAAATTCATACCTATGGGACAACCCCAAAGGTATACACTATCCAATAAAAATATTTTTTGAAATCAATCCACAATTGCCGTAGATATTTCGTATTTTATTACAAAAGGGAAAGATTTGTTTGTTACGAATTAACGATTAATTCAAAAACTACGATTACAAAAATTCTTTCACCAATCGAAAGCTAAGTTGCATTATGCCCAGCCTGAGTAACGGGTGTGTAACGTTTGAAATAATAACAAAATCTCTAAAGATCATATGACCTAATTTCTTTTAACATACTTTTTTTTTAATATAACTATCAAATGATATAATAAATTATTGATATAATTTCATTTTACCAAAATTTATATGGTATAATTAACATTCTCTATAATGCACATTTGAACTAATATTCAGATAGTATAATAATCAGTTACTATAATATTTGAAATCTATAAGTAACGTTTAGCATAATTTAGTTATTGAATAATTTGGGTTAGGTTAGGTTAGAACAGTGACCATTAACCAGATTCCCTCTATTGTTGGTGAATCGTATGGGTTAGAGGAGTTTATAACGGTGTCCCCTTATTTCGCAGATAGGAATTTCATAGAATTTCGTTTATTCGTCTATTATTGTTTCAAAGACTATTTAGGTACTTGAATAAAACATATTTCACAGAAACACAATCCAATGAATTTTTAATCACATTTTTTTATTTAACAAACTTATCAAACAGTAGAATTATTTGTTAACGAATATTGTTTGATCAGTATATTTTTTCATGGAATTTATTTCAACAAAAATGTATAATATAAATAGACAATAACAAAAATATTGTCTAAAAGTCAATATGTTGTGCTACAAAAGTTAATGACAGAAACGAATCGCTGCGAAACCGAATCCACGTAGTCTTGTCTGCCCTACACCTAGAGTGTGATTTAAATCCGCGTAGGCGCGGAGGGGCAAGGCGGCCCACAAGCTGAGGAGCAGGTGGTGAGCGTGAATACCATCTGCGACGATAAGATCGCGTGGGACCGCCGGAGCCCCGCAACGCCGGAGCCGTGACAGAAACCATGCCTGCTGCATGTTTCATGCTCGCTTGCATGATGCATGCTTGCTTGCATGATGCATGCTTGCTTGCTTGCATGATGCATGCTTGCTTGCTTGCATGATGCATGCTTTCTTGCTTGCATGCTTGCTTGCTTGCATGCTGCAGGCATGCTTTAACTATTAGTTATAATTCAACGTACATTTTTATATACGGTTATAACAGTATGTTTCCTGATATTTACTTACTCATTACAGAATTTAGACTGAAATTTAGTTAATATCAAAATTAGGTCAAAGGCAAACTAGTTCCACTTAACGTTATATAAAAAGAGCATTAAACAAAATGGAATTATATGAAATGAACGTTATACTAAATGTTATTAGAGCAAAAGAAGAATATATGAAATATAACATTCGATCCCATGAAATTAGGTTATTTGTTTTTATAGCATCTGAAAATTATATCATGTGAACGTTATTTCAAGTGATATTATACAATCTGTTATTATGCCATATATTACACACCCCTGAGTAACATAGGCTATATTGCATTATTAAAAAATTAGGGGTCCTTAAGAAAATTCATGCTAAGTTGAGGGCAAAGCGCTAGTCATTTACAAGTATGATACGGCTAATAGCCGAAGTGCGGCTATACCTAGTTATAACCGGCTACAACCAGGTGCAGCCGGCCACATGCGGTTAAACTTAAATGTATCCTACCTGTCTTCAATTAGAACTAGGTGCAGCCGCACAACGACGTCAGGGGCACCCCGAGGTTCGGTTTAGTTTGCGGACAGACAGGAGCCCCGCGCAGCGGGGTTACGTACCTGACGTCGACCGTCTTCTTCTGCTCAATGATTTGGTGTCCCAAGTGCCGAGCTCGCAAGTTACACCTAAGTTTACCCAACTGCTACCGGTTACACCCGGATAAAACTAGGTGTAGCCGCACTTTGGGTATTAGCCGTAACATATAAAAAATACAGTAAATGGGAACCCCTTTTAAGGGTATTACTACACCAATCGATCGATCGTCGATCGATGCCATCGATCGACATCGATTGGTGATCAAGCTTTGGCTGATCGACGGATACCGTTCGACTAAACAATCGATCGATTGCCCGTCGATGGCATCGGTCGACGTTGATCGATTAACCCCGGCTATAATCCATCAGTTTCTTTCGAAATGTATTTACAAGAGGACGCGCAGGCCAGGTAGATAGCGCGCGGGGCGCAGGCGGGCAGCAGGTGATAATGGGGAGTGGACGGCGCGCGGTGCGGCTAATCAAGCAGCTCGATCGACGTCGACTAATTCATTCTACCATCGATCGATGCCGTCGATCGATTGGTCTGGTAACACCCTTATAGAAGTCGTTTAAAAAGTAGCATAGGTACCTATATCCTTTCTTGGGGCCTAGTATGTACCAAATTTCATCATAATCAGATCAGTTAAACCGTGAGAGCATTACAATACAAACAAACTCTTTTTCGCATTTATAATATTAAGTATGGATTAAAAACTTTAACTCGAACACGTTTCATGTTAATGACACTTAACGTGTTAACGTGACGTGTAAAACCGAGCGTCCATAATTATAATTGTATCAACTTTGTAATTAAGGTAAACTGCACACCTTTTCCATTTAACTATACCCTGTTCACAATAAGATTAGACATTTACAAAAACCTTTTTTACAGTACGTTCAACCGATTTTGACTTATATTGCGTTGGTAGCATGACAAATGGCAACTACAGTAAACAGTTGTTATTGTAACCACTTTCTTGCCTCTAATCCTCAAGCCTACGGAATAGAAGTCAAAATCGGTTGAAGGGACTGTAAAAAAGGTTTGTGTTTATGTCTAATCTTATTGTGAACAGGGTATAATTTGGTAAAAATTCCCACATACTAAGCTATGAAACATTAATATAAGGATACAAAGACTCACTGGACTTAGTTACTTAAATTAGTAAGTCTGAAATCGCCAATCCGCCTTGAGCAGGGTGATCAATGATTAATTATCTTCTCTGTATGAGCACACCCGCGACACTCCATAGAAACGAAACGATAAAATTGCCTACACTAATACTAAAATAATAGAATACAGATACGTGCGTGAGTGCGCGTGAAAACGCGCCGCACGAACAAAAACGCAATTTCCAGAGCTAGTCGTTCGACGCGGGGAGAGGTGAGGAGCGGTTTCAGGGGGAGGCGTATCGCTACTGTACGGTAGTACAGACAGCGTCATCAACTGCTAACCCCTCGCGCGTTGAAATTTCTTCGCATAGGGGGTTAGCAAATGAAGACGCTGTCTGTACTACTACTTATTCTGTGGTATGAGTAAAGGCTAGCTACTAATAAGTTTAGATTATAAACATAAATAAAACTAATTAATTATACATTATACTAGTACACACAATTCATAGCAAAAAATATACTATTCTTCCTATTTAATATTATTTAAACTATACTCTTCCAAATTATGTGTGCCCGCATAAAACAACATAGTACAGCTAATTATAAAAGCTATATCTCTGCATTGGGACAATAATAGACTGGAATTATTTAATTATAAAGATTCACCACTAGGTTATCGAACGAATTTACGTGACAGTTGGTCAAACCCGCGTAAGCTGCTGTGATTGGCTGACTGAATTACATCAGCATTGTTAAATGATTTTTTCTTGCTGAAGAAACTGGGGCTAACATCTGCCTAACCTTTTCCGACGGGGCAGGAAGGTTCTCGAGTCGCGACCACGAACCGGAAGACGCAGCGTTGGTAGGCCTCCCATCAGATGGACCGATGACATTGACAAAGTCGCGGGTACCGGCAAGCGGCAGGTTGCCGCTCGTTGTGGCGTTTTATAGGGGAGGCCTATGTTCAACTGTGGACGTCTTTTGGCTGATGATGATGATGATAATGATGAATCTTTTCTTAACTAACTATATGTTGCTGTCATTATGCAGTTAGACTGGAAGCCGAACCCGGCTTCCAGTCTAACTGCAGAATTACAGCTGAATACCAGTGTTTTACATGGATCCCAATATGGGGTCTCAAAATGAAACGGTTACCTATCCACGTGCCGACAGCGGCAAGTGTAGCTTACTCATCGATCAATCCCTCCCCTCCCTCTGCCTCCTTCAAGAAACCGTAGTAAACGATATAAAACTCTTTGTTTGAGAAGAAACTTTGGCAGTACAATTACAACTCCCTAATATAATTAGTGCGAATGTACCAACAAAGTACATATAATAAAGACAAAAGGGTCAGAAACATCCTTCCAAAAAAAAAATCATCAGTGCAGAAGGACATCGTAAAAACCACTAAGGAAAACAAAATAGGTCAATTTGCGTTAATTCAGATACCTTGAAACTTGAAGAAACTAGTTAATCAATAAATAAACGATCCCAACATCCCATCTCAATTCAGGTGGAGTAAAAGGTCCGGTGCCACCAACCATTGACTCAAATTAGAGGGTCCTGCCATCATGATTGACATTTTGTGCTGATTAAATGCTCCCGGACGTTCCATTTTATACCGGACCCATTTGTAAGTAATAAGTTTTCAACCGATTGATCACGACTTTGGATGGGGAAATTAGCCCATTTTCTCTATGTTAGATAAGCAAAAATTTACTTAGTTTTTTTTTGTAACTTCACCAGCACAAGCTATTATTATTGGAAGTTATAACAGGGGTCCAAGTTTGTGCCAATCTGACACTTCAGAATATTCTGACAGACATCGTAGAATAGAATAGATTGGAATAGAATATTCATTTAAATGCTCAGAATGAAGGTAGGTATTTAAAATAAGGTGTCTACCATTTTGGCATGCAAACATTGATACGGTTCACCATCAAACATACTTAACATTTATACAACAACTATTAACTAATTGTTGAATGGCGATATGTTGGAAGTTCTTGGGGAAGATTCTGTTGAAAAGAGCTCTATTAAATTGTCTGTTGGGTCGATATGTGATTTGTCTGGACTTGAAAAAGACTGTTCCCAGGGTCTGGAATACGAGACAACACTGACAGTGATGACTTTGTAAAGTTCATCATGGCTCTGTCATTACTATAAGTAGATAAATAAACAGTTTACTTTGTAGACATTTCCAAACCAACACGGAGTTTCCACCCCACCAAATCGGGTTTCTACAAATAATAATGTTGACATTTTCTTCTCTGAACTCAGTCGTCATAAATTATGTATCTAATTTGTAAAGCACTACATGTTTTAAATATTAAGTAATTACATATTACAAAAATAATAAAAACAGATAACTACATATTTTTTCTTTAATTTTAAGTTTTACATTAATTTAAATTAACTTAAAATTTACTTTAGTTCAAGCGGTGTTTACTTTTAAGTAATTGTTAGACTGTTTTAATTTCTAAAGACGTGTTATTATTATGTTCAAGATGTTTCTGTAAACAACATTGTTAGTGAGCTAATTAGATAGATAAATAACTGGAGACGTTTTAATAATATGTTTTACGAAAAACCGTACAGATTTTTGAGTTTCGAATATTCTACAAGTCTACAATTACAAGCAGACAATCTCTTAACAAGTTGACTGTTTATATCACGCAATATATAGTGCGCACTAAACTTCAGTACGTATTTACTTGGTTGCCCATGTCAAGCCCTGTTACTTGATAATTATGAGGGCACGCGTCGCTTAACTTCATTTAACTCAAAATTAGATTGTTTCAAACACAGGGAACAATTGCGTGGTTCCTCCGCCTTAGAGATACCCTAAAACTTTGTTGTGTGTGAATGTGCCTTTATTTACTATTATGGTTGTTTTATGACATTTGTGTGTGTGTGTAAAGTACTTTGATTCTGTAGCTGTCTTGTAAGTTTTAACTCTGGCATGTAGACCACTAAAACATAATGAAGTTGGAATTTTTCGTTTGTACCTATCTAGTCTTGGTTAACTTATCTGGCAGATAAATTATATGTTCCTTTTACAAATGCATCTCCCACTTATCTCCAACTAAAACCAGTTCGCGATTTCGTATGAACACAACAGAATCTTTTATCCGTTCATGATCTCAGGACATACAGCGTACTCATTCGAGAAAAATCCTAATGTACAAATACCAACAAATGTAGTTTGAATGTTTGTTACGGCATGCTTTATAGACTGAAGGGATTTGAACTTTATACTAAGTATATCCTAAACTAAACATATATTGGAACTTTATCCTAATAATACGTTCCGGTGAGATCGGCTGGTGGTTATGGTTAACACGCATACGAAGTCGCTGAAAAGAGCTAACTTCATACTAATTGAATATCTAGGAACTGAATAGTGCATATCTAGTTTTTTTTTTTCGATGTGGCGTCTCGCAGTTCAACCTAGAGGTTGTTGGCTGCTTAACCGGACAATCCTGTGGTGCCTTAAAAAGTGTTTTTTAGGGCCTCCAGCCTGGGCAAAAACTTATAAAATAAGTGACTACGCTAAGGGCATCCCCTGCGGGGTACGAGCCTCGGCTTAGGACGTCACTGGGGGAGAGCAGCAACGGGACAGGCTATATCGGGTCTCATGTGCATATCTGGATATTTATTAAAATTTATTTATTTGTATTTCATGCAACAAAAAAAAAATGCGCAATGAAGGGGCCAAAGCGAAAATATCAATGCGTGTTCTTTGCTGCATCTAGAGAGCAGTGAAAAAAATACCTACATGCTGATTATCAGCATTTCGAACCACAACAATAACTGTTATCGTCAAAACTAATAAACGCTAATACCCTAACGTTGTTCAGTAACAGCTAACCTCAAGGTATTGGCGTCGACTAAAATCTACAAAGAGACCGCAAACCTCAATTTATGCCAATTTGGCCTAATCACAGCGGTATTTAATCCGCGGTGGACCATGCAGTCAGTTTAGTCTACGTCCAATTAGCCGATTGTCCCCAAACGCTCGATTTCAATTACAAACCTAGCTTATGTCAAATTAAACTACTTACCTATATGTATGGGATTGGGGAAAATGGGACTTAAGGAAGTACTTCGATGGTTTTTCCTATCGGGAAAGTTAATCGAGATTCCTTTGTCAGAAACAGACAATAGATAGAATCAAAGGGTTTATTGGCTTTTCTGGCTGCTTTGGGGTTGGTTTATTGAGAGCTAAGAGCCTGTTTCACTAGAAACTTTTTGACCAGGTAGGTAAAAAATATCTGTCACGTAATTTGGAACAGGTTAAATATATCTGTCAAGTCATTTAATTCGAACTTATTGGGAGATTTTGATACTGGCCCAGTTGCTAAAAAAATTAAACTTAGAGCTACTAACCTGAGGTTAAATTATGAAATTTCATACTTAATAGGACTGTGTTGGCAAATCCTGACTGACACGTGCGGACCTTACTCCAAGTTTCTAGATCGAAAATTTATGTGACGTTGGTGTGTAAGCTGTGTGTTTGTGATTCACAAAATAAAAAGGTTACGCGCCACAGCCTTACTTACGTACTTTGTGTACGATTGGTTAGCTGTATAACAACTACTTAATCACATCCGAGAAACCGAAGGCTTCTTTAATAAAATCAGAAAGAGTACAGTAGTGTTATCTAAATACTTCCAACGCATTTGTCTCAAGTTTTATGGAACTTCTAAACATTTCAGTATTTGATGGTATGTGCTATTATTAAGAGAAAACACAATAACGGAAAATTTGCGATTATATTCCCTTTTTTATTTATTTTGACTTCATGCGCAAAGGATCAAACGCGGATTTACTTTAGGCATTATCTACCAGTCAACTAAGAGTATTTAAGAGATAACTTGGCACGTGTTTATTTATAAAGTAAAAAAAAAAAGATTTAAACTTACAAAACTACAAGAAACCCATTTACCCATTCCCTTTGGATGCATTTTCCTTTACATTAAGTAACAAGCAAATCTTCCAACGGACACAAATTTAAAAGCATTCCCATGTTATTTCCTAAAATACCTTTAAATATCTACTTAGATACTTCCGTTCCTGAAAACTTCTCAACAAATACTTCCAACGTTCGAGGACAACTAGGTCGCCAGCTAAATGGGTTAGTCCAAAAACGATTTGTAACCAGTCCCCTTTCAGCGGCAACTAACAAAATGGTGGCAAAACCTCGTCAATACACATTTGTCATTGTAAAGAATGATTTTAAAGTGGTGTGAGTCGGTCGGGGGTGGACCACTGTAAGATAAATGCAGAATGTTTACTCTTGTGGGATGGATGAAGATGGAGAGTGAGGAATATTTGAAAGCAATGATACCACGACTAAGCTATAAGGCTTCATCATCATAATGTCAACCTTTAGACGCCCTTTGCTGGATATAGATCTCTCCAGAGGAGGGGTTCAGTCGTAATCGAAGTGCTTGGCCGATGCATGTTGGCGATTGCAGAAGGTGTTATGGTACTCAGAAGGACGCTGCTGCTCTTCGTCTGGTCAATATCCCTCTGTCGCCTTCTACGACACTCACGGGGAGAAATGGAGTGGTGCTATTCACTGCACCACATGGCACCTTATATTCGCAGGTTGGTATGACATATACTTCACTAACATGAACTCGACCCACTATTTACAGATAATCGCAAAGGCGAAGGCCAAAAAAAAAGATGGATGGTTTGTGTGATGAATATGTGTATACAATAGGTAATTTATTTTCTCTCTCACAAATAAACATATGAAAGGTTTCCGAGTACGAGTAATATGAAGGAATAAGAAAATGGAGTCAGTGAGCAGGCAGTACAGTTGACAGAACGGAACGGAAGCAGGCGTATGGTCTATTTTAGCTACTTTCACAGCATTATGTCGTATGGTATTTTACTGCGGGGTATTTACATTATATATAATTCTTGCTCTGATTCACACACTGGTTCATAGTTTGTTGAAATGTAAGAAGTGGTTGTCTACTTTTTCAATAATTTTAAATAATAATATGTAAACACTATGTATCTAAGTATACAACTTAGCTGTCATTCTATATCTTGTAATACTTTGTAGGTACATACTTCAATATAGTGTTTTTTTATGTAAGGTCCATCGTATTCACGTAAGTATAGTTATATAACTATAAACTGTAAATGCAAAAAATTGTACACATGTTTTTTAAAAGAGTAAGTGTGGAGATTCTTTTCCATTCTTCTCCATACGAAACTACCTTTTGGAAGGGGCAACTAGAATCAACTTTTTTTTATGACGTTTAAAAGTGCCTTTTAATGCTAATTGAAATAAATGATTTGACTTTGACTTTGACTTTGCAAACGTGTTGCGTCGACACCGAGTAACATGGGACAAGAGTAGGAAGATGATGTTCTTTCTTGCGAAATAGAGTCCTGCCTACCTATTTCTCTATGTACAGAGCATAAATACATTATACTATTTTTTTCAGCGATTTCGTCTTCATCGGAAAGCATTAAAAGCCGTTGGTCTAAAGCTCTCGGTCGTGTCGGATTACCGTCCCATCGGACAGGAGTGACAGTGTACCTGTGTTTGAGCACGATTTGGCACTATAATTTCTTCTACGTACTTAGCTAGCCTCTCTGCACCATGCTGAGATAGAAGCCTTTTGGCCTCGTGCAGGACCATTTTTCGTTTCTTCTAACAATTATGTTATTTTTGTGTGTTTATGTCCTGGCGGGCGAATAAATGCTTTATTTCTTTCGTTCTCTCTTGTTGGCCACCGTGACCGAAATTCGTATGGGTAAATTTTATTACTTGAATAATCTTTGAATACAGATAGTTTAGTCCACCAACTACTTGGTCGTTGATATTCCCTTTAGTGTCAGGCCTGAGAGACCGCCTTGCGACTACAAAATCGGTCCTGCTGCAGACTATGTGCATGTATTTACATTTTTACCAAACATTTACATGCAGCTGGTGCGCTGAATAGCCTAGAATACACTACAGTAATGCTTTCCGTACAACCTCCCTAAAGTCAGGACTTTAGGGAGGTTGTACGGAAAGCATTGCTGTTTCTTTCGTTCAGCACCTTCAGATTTTTTTTTCGACTACTACCTACCTACTTGACTTGACGGAATTTTACCACAATTTAGATAATTTCCTATAGCAGTATGGATATTAATTAATTCATGGATAATTCAAAGTCAAAGTCAAAGCATTTATTTCAATTAAACCATTTACAGGCACTTTTGAATTGTCAAGGAGTCGGTCAGTTAGTCAGAGAGTTGAAGCTAGTTGCTCGTTCCAAAACGTAGGTAGGTCTCTATGGAGAAGAACGAGCAAGAAACTCCACGGACACTCTTTTAAATCAAGTTTTTACAAAGTTTGGTTACATTCTTGTTGCTTCTATATGTGAAAACGATGAAGGTAATCTAACAATACAAAACACAAAAAAGAAGCAAGATAAAGTGGCATCTAATCCATGGCAGATAAGAGCTGACCAATCTCCACTGACAGCGCCCGTTCACGAACATGACGCGTGAATCAGCACCATTTAGCTCAACCATTTTGAAGGGAGCCTAATGATCCAACACACGCGCCACCATCAGCGAGACATTTGAGCGAGCATGACAATACTCCCAACCGCCATGTTAATTTTTGTCAAACATAAAGGTATTAATATACATGGCTCCATGGTTTTCACATTTACAAAATTGAAATAATGCTGCTAAATTATACAAAACTAAGGTTTCCAATGTATATTATTTTATCATATGAAGTGTGATAAGTTAATAATTTAAAAATATCTATATATAATAATAACGATACTCGTTACTCATGTCAATAGAAAAAGGGGTAGGAAACATCCTTTTCTTCCAATTTGGAAATTCCCTAAACTGGCTGTGGAGCAGGACCAGCATTCAGCCAAGCATCTTTATCATTGATGTAATCTTCTAACTTATAATATGCTTGTCTACATAGTGTGCGTTTAATACATGTTTTAAATTGTTTTTCATTCAATTGTAGAATATCAAGTGGTATTTTATTATAGCATTTTACACAGTACCCCATAAAAGAAGTATGTACTTTTGACAATCTGAAGCTTGGCTGATCTAATTTGTTCCTATTTCTAGTATAAACATTATGTCTGTCACCTATTTTATTAAAAAGATGAAGATTTTTTCGAACATGCATAATGTTTTCATATATATATTGACAAGGTACCGTCATGATGTTAATCTGTTTAAACAATTCTCTTAGAGATTCGCGTTTGCGGAGATTATAGATTGCTCTGACAGCCCGCTTTTGCAGTATAAAAATAGAATCCATATCTGCAGCCCGTCCCCATAGCAAAATACCGTAAGACATGATACTATGAAAATAGCTAAAATATACTAGCCTAGCGGTATCCACGTCTGTCAAATGCCGGATCTTTCTGACAGCGTAAGCGGCTGAACTTAACCGCCCTGCAAGAGATGTTAAGTGAGGACCCCACTGTAGCTTGGAATCAAGCGTAATCCCTAGGAAAACAGTCCTTTCGACGAATTCAAGTATGTCCTTATTCAATACAACGTTACATTCATTACTCTTAACATTCGGCAAAGCGAATCTTATGCATTTAGTTTTCTTCTCATTGAATACTAAATTATTTACAGTAAACCAATTATGAATCTTAAGCATGGCGTCATTTACGTCGTCAAGGTGCTGTGCCCGTCTATTTACTCTAAAAATCAATGAAGTATCATCAGCAAATAACACCATTTGTGGTTGATTTTTCAGTAAATGAGGTAAATCGTTTATATAAACTAAAAAGAGGAACGGACCCAATATGGAGCCCTGCGGTACCCCCATTTTTACTTTTAAGCCTGATGAATTAACACCATTTATTTGAACTTGCTGCAGTCTATCACTTAAATATGATTTTACTAAGCTAAGCGCTTGTTTACCCAGTCCGTAATGCTCAAGCTTTAAGAGCAGTGTTTCGTGATTTACACAATCAAATGCTTTGGAGAGGTCGCAAAAAATGCCAATAGCATCTTGCGAATCCTCCCATGCTTTAAAGATATGCTTAATTAAGGTGACACCGGCGTCAGTAGTACAACGCCCTCTGGTGAAACCATACTGTTGGTCATGTAAGATGTTGTTACAATTAAAATGACTGAGCATTTGGTTAAGCATTACTTTTTCAAACACTTTGCTAAAAACCGGCAAAACTGAAACGGGTCTATAATTATTCGTGTCCTTGCAATCGCCGGATTTAAAAAGTGGTATAATCTTGCTGTACTTCATTAAATCCGGGAAAACCCCTTGGTACACACACATATTAAAAATGAAAGCTAAATAGGGTGCCACTGTCTCAATAACCGATTTACAAACATTAGTAGACATCCCCCATAAATCTTCAGTAGCCTTGATCTTGAGTTGTTTAAAAGTCTTTATAACGATTGCAGGGTTTATATGTTTAAATTTAAATTCCGTGGGGCAGGCTGGAACATTCGAACTTAATAAATTAAAAGCAAGTGACGGCGAGGAATCTAAAGTTTCAGTAGTTTTAATAGGAACACTGGTAAAGAATGTTGCAAATTCCTGCGCAACTTCTATATTAGTACTTATGAGACCACTGGAAGTCTCCAGAGTGTAGTCAGTATTATGTCTTTTGTTCCTATTTGTTTCATTATTAATAATTTTCCAAACAGTTTTAATTCTATCATCAGCCGATTTTACTTTGTTGCTAATGTATAACGCTTTAGCTGCCTTACAAGCTTTTTTAAAAGTTTTAGAATAAATAGTAACATACTTATTAAAAGTGTCAGTGTTAATATAAGGCTTAAGGCCATACAGCTCAAAAAGTCTTTCCCTACTTTTCCTGATGCCTTTAGTTGCCCAGTCACTGAATAAAAACTTAGGGCAAATTGTTTTAGTTTTTTTCTTAAAAATATTCTGAAACTCAGTTTGCACAACTGAGAAGAATTCTTTATATAAAATATTACCATTATTCATACTAAGGTCCTGAACGGGTAACTTACTTATTAAAGTCTTTTTAAATTTATCTAAATTACCAGATGTTATTGGTCTTGACTGAATCTGTATTTTTTGCAAGGGTGTGTTGGACTCAAAAGCAACGGTTTGACCGCTGTGATCAGAAGGAAGATAATTTACAATAGCTTTATCTAAATAGTCGCAGCTACAAAAAACATTATCGATACAAGTAGCAGTGGTCGTAGTTATTCGTGTTGGTTCTAAAAACACATTTGACAAATTTAAGGATTTAAAGAGACTTATAAATCTACTGCTACTTGAATTATTTTCTAAAATATTAATATTAAAGTCTCCGCAAATTATTATTGATTTATTACCCGTTACAAGCTTAGTCAAAACATCCTCCATTATAGACTCAAATAAAGAGTAGTTATGATGATTCGGGGGTCTGTAAACGCACACTATGACATGCTTATCTAGCTCAACACAGGACAGTTCAATAATATGTTCAACTGATAGTGCAACAATGTCTCTGCGAGACTTAAATTTAATATTATTTTTTATTATAATTAGTGAACCACCACGCAGCATAGATTTCCGATTAAAACAACTGCCCACAGTATAATTTTCATAATTAATTATCATTTCATAAGGTTTCAACCAATGTTCAGTAAAACAAATAATGTCAAACATTGTCTTTTCTAAAAACAATTCAATTTCTAATTGCTTGGAAGAAAAACCTTGAATATTTTGATGAAATAATTTCAAGGAATGTTGCTTAGCCCTTTTTTTTAAATTCTCTGCATGATTGCTAGAAGATACCTTGTTATTACTAAGTTGAACTATATTGATACTGGTACCTTCTGTTGTCTTACTTACTAGTTTAAACTACTTGAGCTTACCACCTTAACATTAGTATTATTACTAACCATGGTGCTAGTTATAGAACACTTCGACATACTAATTATGTCTGAGTTAATATTAAAAGCTAATAGCCATGCTATCTGACGTCTAAACCTAATGGGCAGATACGCTGTATCTCTAGTCGATTTCAATTTTTCAACGAAACTGTTGGTGTCAAAAAACATAAGCTTGTCACTATAGTGACTAGTTAATAAATGCATATGATTATTAAGCTTATGTATGTTATTATTTGTCCTATTTGATAGGTGCTCAAAGTACGGAAAAGCGCATAATATTATTTTTTGACAATTAATGTTCAATAGTTCAGTGACACTGTCAGTTATATCATCAATTTTAACCTTTGAGCTATTACCTACACATATAGTAATAATTGTATTAGGATCATATTCCTGTCTAGTAACTGAAGATATTATTTCTTTATATGAATGCCCAGGCGTGCAATAATTCAATACAGAATGACTCAGGTTGTTATTTAATAATCTACCTAACCCTCTCCCTAAACTATCTGAAAACAAAATAGGACAATAACAATCTTTATTAGAAACATTATTGCAACTGAGAAAACTGTTGTCTGACTGTGACTGTACAACAGAAGGTGAACCCTGTACAATATCTGTTGTTACATTTTTTTTAGCATACACTCCCTAGCTCTTTCAGATTGGGACAGGACTTCTGTAGCATCAGGTTGAACAACCTCACAGCTTGGTTCCATTTGGAAGGTATCTGGAGAGGTGCTGAGAGGCAGTGGGTCTACTCTGTCTGCATTGGAGTTACACATATCTACTAACTCATTTGTGGCAAGGATATGTTCTTTTATTTGCTTTTGAGAATGCACATACTTTGTATAAAGCGCATGTAGTGACTCTTCAAGTACCTGAATTTCTGACTGAAGCCGTTGAGTGTCAACCCGATAAATGTTAGCACTGTCTTCTAACTTTATTTGGAAATTATTAATTTATTTATTAGAAACACACGTTCCCTCCTTAGTTTTATATTACTGGAATAGTGTTTCTGTTGTTTCTTATATTTATTACATTTATTAATAATTTTATTCAATTTTAAATATTTTTTTATTTTATTGTGACTCATTTTATAATTACTATTATTGTGTTTCATTATAGAATCTTCAGTAAGGTCAATTGTTATTAACGAATTTGTGTTACAATTACTTTTCAACAATTCATTACATAAATGATTAGTTTCCACAACCTGAGTACATTCTTTTTCCTTCTGTAATTTTGAATACCGTACATTTGCATGAATTAATTCCTCCTCTAAATCCCTAACTTTACACAAGGCCTCCTCGTATAGGTTGCTACAGCTGTTGAAACCATTTGTGACCACCCGTAGTTTATCCCGTTCATCAACAACATCCAGGAATTGCTGATGAAGGTCTACAAGCTCCCGCTTTAATTTGGTGTTTTTGTCAACAATTTTCTTAACTTCCTCTTCAGATTCCTCTCTCTCCAGTAATAATTGTTGACATTGGATGTTCGAGGCCTTTAGTTCTTGTAGGGCCGTTCTCAATTTGAGCTCCAAATCCTGAGCAGTCGCCTTACGGGTCATCACAGGCATGGTTTCAGGATTAGTACTGAAATTAGAATTGAAGAAACGGTGAGAACTAATTGAATAAACAAAATAGGAATGGTAGAAATGAAAGAACAGATGGAAAATCTAGTGCTTGAGGAGAAGAAATGAGGTAGGCTGTAATCACATTAACTGCAAAGCTAAATTAATTCAAAATTGTCTTATAATGATTTTATTTTTCCCTGTATGTGGGTAGGGTCCTAAGCTTGAAGTTGCAGATTTAAATCAAGACTACAATGCACGTAAAGAGAAATACACGTTATTGTTGTTATGGATTCTAATATACTTTAAGATTAACTCTATTTCGAACCTAAGTTTTGTCCTTTGTATGAGAACAAAGTGACAAGGACCTATTGCAAAGTACGAAATCTACCAGAATAAATGATGCTAGGCCTCAAAAAGAGCGTGATAGAAAATATGAGACTCTTGAGTGTTAATATCAGGCAACGATAAAATAAAATAAAAATAAACAATACTCCCCGTTTGAATCTGCAGGTTGACATCAGCTGTTCCGTTATAGGTTACCGGTAACGGTGAATAACCAAAACAGGGTTTACTTTGTTACTTTGCAGGAAAAACAATAATCCTGGATTATTATGCACTTATTTACTTATACATGTATTATTACACCTTATTAAATACTTAATTAATAATTAAAACTAATTTTTAAATACGGTTTAAAATTTTGACATGTCACTGAGGCAGTGTTGCCAGTCTATCCTACACAATTACTACTACACACACTCATACATACACACACACACAGACGTACACATTAATTCATATATACCTACTATTATTATGGCGAAAGTGAGTTGGTTTGTTTGTTTGGCCTTCCACGGCTAAACTTTGAACCCCAAGAAAGGACATAAGCTTTTTAATCTGCGACTTCTGCATCCGTAATAACTTATATTTTTACGAAGAAGTCACGGGCAAAAGCTAGTTAATCTATTATTATTCAAGTGATTTAGAATTTTAAAACTTCCAACCAGAGGGTCCACTTTGCTAGTAACCTAGTAACTTTTGGACGTTGCATGAAATAAATCTTCTGTATATTTCTCTTTTTTGTGTTACCAGTTGTAGCGGCAATTTATGATTGCGACTCAAAATTGGAAACGAACATATCGTACGAATCGGTTCGTAAATATTATAATATGGTACTTATTACTAGTATTTTATATGCAGGCGCTCGTACTGGTCATAGTGGTCTGAGGGTTGCCACCCTTGCTATAGAACATAATATTTTATATACTGTATGTATCGTACTAGATTTTAGTAAATTGTACTATAAAAATAATGTAGTAAGAAAAATAATAGATTTAAGTATATGTATTTGAGGTTATTTAAAAGTGTTTATTTTCTGCTGGACAGCATGGAAAGTGATGATGTCTCTTGCATTTCTCCTAAAAATATGTGGAAAAGAAAAAGGTTCCAAAATTTAAGAGCAAATACTATTTTTGTTTTCTCAATTCCCCAAAATTACCTACTATGTTACTACTACTATTTTGCATTTTTTTTTTAATACTATTTTTCTTCTTTTATTTTTCTTAAAACATAGATGGTAACCCTAGTGGTCACAATGTTCGAGTTTCCAAATTATATATCACGATTGTAGATAGGAAATATTTTATTGGCATTGGTGGTTCGTGATTTGTCAGTGATGGCTTTAGCTATAGGGATACGGAATCAATATTAAATTCATTCTCACACACATCATACACATACACACACTACACATCACACACACACAACACACTCAAGACATACATCACACACATCAGTATCCTTCCCCGAGTATATGTAAAATGTGCCACCCCCTTTAGCGAATAGGTACGAGGATCAGCAGTTAGATATCACATACGTGTGTGTTATAGATATCAAAATTACCTAATTACCTATTATATTTAAGTACTTGCACTAAACACAAAATTCAAAAGATAATTCAAAATCCATTAATTCAGTCTTCCACATAGTTTTGAAGTAGGTACTATTTCAACGTCTGTACCCTTTTGAGATGCTAAAAGAGCTAGAGATTTTAATATCAGCTTAAAAAGACGCGAGAAAAGTCAACTTACTTTTATTTTACCGTTTCTCGTAAAATTAGGATCGCTGGTTCGAGTTAGTTTTTTCAAAGTGTTCTGAGCAAAGAAGAACTAAAAGTTCATTTACATGAGGAAGGTCTCTCTCTCGTAAAAACCTAGAATGTCCGTGCGAATGTCGTAAGCCAGACTCGCCAAACGATTATCGTATCTATATGTTAACAATCAAACTGTGTTATGAACAAGAGACTCGCCTATTGCTTACGATTGTATCATAAGTACAAAAAGCCTTGTAAAGCAATTTTCTCAAGCTCCGAATATTTTTTGTTTACACAAACAATTTAAATAACCAAGGTGAGACTTTTCTCGCCTTTTCATCATCTTCATGTCAACCTTTAGTCACCCAATGCTGGGCATAGGTCTCCCCAGGGCGGGGAGGTTCAGCCGTTAACGCCATGCTCGGCCATGTTTGCAGTAAGTGTTATGGAACTCAGAAGGGAGCTGCTGCCCATCCTCTGGTCAATATTTGTGTGATGAGCACTTGTGTTTGCCTTGTGTCTGGGTGCTGTTTATCTATATATGTATGTATTTAAAATATATTTGTGTATGTATATCAGCTGCCTGACACTCATAGTACAGGGTCTCCCTAGTTTGGGGTCAGATGGCCGTGTGTGAAATGTCCCCACATATTATTATTATTATTAATATCCCTCTGTCGCCTTCTACGACACCCACGGGTAGAAATGGGGAGGTGCTATCGCAGCCGGCAACACACGGCGATTCTCGTCTTTTAGCATTCTTGAATCATTATAGCTATAGATCTATAATGATTCAAGAATGCTAAAAGACGAGAATCGCCGTGTGTTGCCGGCTGCGATAGCACCTCTATAGATAGTACTATTTACATTAGTTATTATTTTTGTCTCCTTAAGATAATGTCCTCATTCAGGCGACAAAGTCTCCTCGTGTAAATGAGCCATAAGATAGAGAAGAGCAGACACACTTTGGAGTCAAAAAGTGCAACTAGGAGAAAAAGATTAGTTCGTCAAGATACTTAGCTTGAGGATACTTGCTTTAAGAGTTACTTCGACGCTTTTGGTACAGTCACCCTCAAAAAGATGTATACATAAACAAGTTCCATTAAAATCTTTACATACATTGCAACAGAGTTTTGTTTCTATATCGTATATCTACTTAGTTATTGTAATGTGCATCCAATGTTATGAATCAGCTAGGTTTACATAGTTTTGAAACAGATGTTTATTTAGACTTGTCAAGTAACAATAATAATAACAAACATTTATTTCAGACTAGGCCCACATTTTTGTTAGTATTATGCTTAGGCCGCATGTGTGTCGTCACGATGCTTCGCGCCATGACACGATACACGCAGATGTGACCGGCCATTATCGGCTATCGTCGCGAACATTCGGGCTGCGTATGTGTTATCGCGCGGGTGGCGATACGTCAAAGGGTTTTAGCGAGCTAACATATCGCGCCGCGTGGTCAGACTAGCGTTGTTCATTTCGGCCGTTGTTTTCGATCAGTTCAGACCTGTGCGGGTGTGCGGGTGACAGTGTTAAAATGGAGTGGAGCGATGAAATGGTACTGGAATTCCTCCATAATTATGAAGCTGACCCCATCATACGGGATCTAAAAAATATGAATAAAAAAAAACATTTGGTGGTTGACACATGTAGAAGTAAAGGATGCCGTCGTCCATAGTTTTTAACGTTTGGAAATGATTTCGGCTATCCTGGATTATTGCACGATAGTTCATGCAAAATATCGAAGCCGCTAATGTGACCACTGCTTTTATCGCGACAAATTTTTATGTCAAAACGTACGAAGCTTCGGCACACATTACTTCGGAACGGTACACGCAGATCCGGCCGAAGCATAAGTAAATCGTACTTAAAACTAATGTTAATATTAACACAGCACAATCAAGTGCGACATGAAGCCGCATCCATCTTCACATCATGGGGAACTCCCACCTATCTGCAAAACCTGCCCCCAGTATAGTGCTGATACTACGCTAGGTACGCTGGTACCACGAACGCGACTGAGTAGGGAGGCTCATCTTTTTCTAACGACTGCGGCAAAGTCATCAGCCCGCGCCTCAGCAGCAGCATTCTTCTAGTACAATTGATAATGGCATTTTAGTGGTACTGGTTAACGTTTACATCTTTCTGAAGGCGACTGTACCTACGCTTCCTGACAGAATTTTCGGAACTTTGCTTAAGTAGGTGTATTAGTTTAAGTGCTTACTTTAATCTGGTTTCAAAGTCAAAGCAGTGTGTTCTTTTCTGATTAATTTCGTTGCGGGATCCAAGGCAGTTGGATCGTATCTCCGCGACTCGTCGAGCTTCATTGCCTTGGCGCTTTTCTGGTTGTTACCACTATTGATTCTGACTTAAAGGAGTTACAGTGGTTTGGGAAGGAGGCGGACTTGTCCCAAAAAAACCGGACAAGTGCGAGTCGGACTCGCCCACCGAGAGTTCCGTACATATTTGTAGGTACAGTCAGCAAAGGAGATAAGTATCCATGTCGTCGAGAATAGTTGAAGATTTCTTCGAAACCAATAGGGGCTTTCAAATGAAATTTTATTAAATCATTGAACTGTTTATTCTCTATTAATTGTATTTTATTTTATTCATAAACACCTATCGGTTTCTAAGTAAACTTCAACTGTTTCCGGCGACATGGATACTTATCTCCTTTGGTGACCGTACATACCCACAAATCCTTACTTCTATACTAATCCATACCTACTATCCATACTGTAATCTTTAATAAATTATAAATGCGTTTTTTGCGATATAAACGGCCGTATCTGTTTTTCACGTTAACATGATACCTCTATGCGTTCCCGAGATAAAGGGTCTTGACAGACAGACAGACGGGCAACAAAGTGATCCTATCCTATATAATCCGTTTTTTCCTTTTGAGGTACGGAACCCTAAAAAAAGTTTTTTCAAAAAAAAGGTAACCGCCTTCAAAAACTAAAAAGTGATAAATAACACACATTACTTTACTTTCGGAAGAAAGTAAAGTAATGTGTGTTAGAAAGGCAATACAAAACAACAAACTCAAAGCCACCGCTACCGACTTCCGAAAGTAAAGTAATGTGTGTTATTTATCACTTTTTAGTTTTTGAAGGCGGTTACCTTTTTTTTGAAAAAACTTTTTATTTTTCGTTTTTTAGTGTTGCCTTAACATCCAAACCCATTAGGAAACGGCGACACACTTAAAAGAGATTGTTAATCCTCCAAAGATTGAAGAAACTAAAACGTCGTCTTAGTAATTTTTTTGGGAATTTGTTGATTTTCTCAAAAAGGGCTGTATCAATTTTGATAAAATTTATGTGGGACCATTTCGGAATAAACCCCTTTCGAACAAAAAAACAAAGAATTTTGCAAATCCGTCTATATATGACAGAGTTATGCCCGAATATGTATATATGTATTTACAAAAAAAAATGTATTTGTGTATGTATATCAGCTGTTTGACACCCATAGTACAGGGTCTCCCTAGTTTGGGGTCAGATGGCCGTGTGTGAAAATGTCCCCACATATTATTATTATTATTATATACATAAAAAAAAAATACAAGCATTCGAATTGATAACCTCCTTATTTTTGAAGTCGGTTAAAAAGACAAAGTACAACACTAGAGATAGTTTGATGATCTTAAATAGGAGATTGGGGAGAAGTGGATATTTTAGCACAACTAAGGAGATACTCAAGTACGTCTTAACCTTTCGTCTATCTTAATTATAGACACAATTAAAAAGATATTGTGTCTCGCGTGGGTCGAAAGGTTACTAAGGGACTATGATAGCTTAAGTCTACATTTATGTGAAGTACATTGGTGTACATTCGTGTGGTGCCGGCCACGAATAGCACCACCCCATTTCTACCCGTGGAAGGCGACAGAGGGATATTGACCAGAGGATGGGCAGCAGCGTCCTTCTGAGTAGACAGAATCGCCTACCCTATTTACTTAATTGTTTGCCCGAGGTTATCAGACAGGAGATAAACATAAATGAGTTTAAAAAAAAACGCTTAAAATGCATCTGTTAAATAACATTTACTGATCTTTTTTGTCAAATGTTAAGTCATATAGGTAATTATTGTTAATAATATTATAAAGAGGTAAAAGAACAATGGCAAGGCTCCATACTACAATTTACCTGACATCAATTTGAAGCGTCTATGTTGGAAAAAGCTATAAAACTTTAGGGGTTTCATTACTTAAACATAATCACTGAGATTTTTCATTTTAGGGACATTACAAAAAAAGATATTAACATTTTTGTATTTTGAGGTTATAAAAAATATGTCATTAAGTAGTCTCTACTACTCTCTACATAACATTGATGCATTATGTCAAAGAAAAACCCTTGAAATACAAATTAATAGCTATCAAAGTATAGCATTATTATAAAACTAGCAACCCGGACCGGCTTCGCATGGGCCTATACCCTTTCTCGATAAATGGACTATCCAACACAAATAATTTTTCAATTCGAACCAGTAGACCCTGAGATTAGCGCGTTCAACCAAACAAACAAACTCTTCAGCTTTATAATATTAGTATAGATAGGTCTATGTTTAACAGATATAACAGATGCCTATAAAAGATTTAAGGGTTAAGGGTCCCATCCTTAATCGTTATCATGTCTATCGGCATAACCTTACTTGTAAGCACCAGCATTCAAATCGCTCTTGCCAGTGTGGAAAGATTAGCCAGTCAGCATAGGAGGTACCTATAGAGGCTTATTACCCTCAGTGCTCTCGTGGAGGCTCTTTCCCAATCCTCCATATTTATGAATCCTGGGTAGATGACAACTGCAGGGCTAACAGGGATAATATTACTATCCAGAATTTAGGGGTACAATAAAACAGAAAATAAAATAAATCAGAATAAGTATCATGATTTTTAATTGTATTTTATTCATCTTCTGAACTCTGAACTCTGCCATCTGAAGGAGTCAGCTGCAATGGAAATACAAAGAAATTAGGAAATGTGTGTAAATAAGCACAAACCTAACCGATTAAAGGAAAAAATCAAGTATGGAAAGTAGTTTTATGATTGTAAATAATATAAGTAAGAATATTTTGGATAAATAGACTTTAATATTTTGTACAAACAATAATTGCAAATACCAGTGTACCTAAAGGATATTTGTAGTTATAGGATTTAAGGTTTTTTATTTTATATTTATGATATTTTTTTTTCTGATTATATATTTTTATATAAATACGCCATGATATGAAGTAAAAAAATGTTATCCCTGTAACTGTTGCAATACTCCACCAACAAACAATTGTTTTTGCATTGTCTGCGAAGTGGCACAAAATAAAAAGATGAAGTATATACCTGTTGTGGTTGTTTTTCATTTAAATAATATTTATCATATTATTATGCTGTAGGTTGGTTGTCTCTAAGTATTTTGTAGCTTTGCCTTCTTGCAATTGAACACCCACACAGAAAACAAACATTGCTATGGCTTCGTTGACTTTGTCCAGCTTGTTCATCACTGGCAGAAATATCTTGCTGCAAATTCCGATTTCTAGGAGCCATTGCCACTTCCCAACTTGCTTCGCAAACATAATTATATCAGTAATCTGAAAGTTAAGGGATTATTATATGTATGGAAAAAGCTATGTTACAAACAAATAGTTAACTTGGTGCATACATATAGCTTTCCCGCCCAAACATTAATGATATTTTCATATCAATCATTATGCAGTAACGTGATGATTATTAATATTACAGAATCCTTAAATCATTATATTATTACATCAGCAACAATCATTATTATTTACTGATCAACTTACTGTCTGTGGACAGTATTGAGCACTCTAAAGTGTACAATATATTTTAATGATGATAGTAGATAGTTTTGCAAAATATGCATTGAATCTGTATCAATGAAAATAATTCTATCACAGATTTGCTGTTTAAAAATACAGTTTGAGTTAATATCAGGGCACAATAAATGTAAGAACACAATTATTTAGAACGAAAAGAAATACCTATTTAATATGCACAGGTTAAAACTATGCTAGTTCCACAGAATTGGTATGTAAATAGGTGGGTAAACTTACGATTTGTGGGTAAACTTACGATTTGTGGATAAATCCAGTCAAAGTCAAAGTCAAAGCATTTATTTCAATTAAACCATTTACAGGCACTTTTGAATTGTCAAGGAGTCGGTCAGTTAGTCAGAGAGTTGAAGCTAGTTGCTCGTTCCAAAACGTAGGTAGGTCTCTATGGAGAAGAACGACCAAGAAACTCCACGGACACTCTTTTAAATAAAGTTTTTACAAAGTCTGGTTACATGATTCTTGTTGCTTCTATATGTGAAAACTATGAAGGTAATCTAACAATACAAAACACAAAAAAGAAGCAAGATAAAGTGGCATCTAATCCATGGCAGATAAGAGCTGACCAATCTCTACTGACAGCGCCCATTCACGAACATGACGCGTGAATCAGCACCATTCAGCTCAACCATTTTGAAGGGTGCCGAATGATCCAACACACGCGCCACCATCAGCGAGACATTTGAGCGAGCATGACAATACTCCCAACCGCCATGTTAATTTTTGTCAAACATAAAGATATTAATATACTTAGTAAATGGCTCCATGGTATTCACATTTACAAAATTGAAATAATGCTGCTAAATTATACAAAACTAAGGTTTCCAATGTATATTATTTTATCATATGAAGTGTGATAAATTAATAATTTAAAAAATCTATATATAAGAAATAACGATACTCGTTACTCATGTCAATAGAAAAAGGGGTAGGAAACATCCTTTTCTTCCAATTTGGAAATTCCCTAAACTGGCTGTGGAGCAGGACCAGCATTCAGCCAAGCATTTTTATCATTGATGTAATCTTCTAACTTATAATATGCTTGTCTACATAGTGTGCGTTTAATACATGTTTTAAATTGTTTTTCATTCAATTGTAGAATATCAAGTGGTATTTTATTATAGCATTTTACACAGTACCCCATAAAAGAAGTATGTACTTTTGACAATCTGAAGCTTGGCTGATCTAATTTGTTCCTATTTCTAGTATAAACATTATGTCTGTCACCTATTTTATTAAAAAGATGAAGATTTTTTCGAACATGCATAATGTTTTCATATATATATTGACAAGGTACCGTCATGATGTTAATCTGTTTAAACAATTCTCTTAGAGATTCGCGTTTGCGGAGATTATAGATTGCCCTGACAGCCCGCATTTGCAAAATAAAAATAGAATCCATATCTGCAGCCCGTCCCCATAGCAAAATACCGTAAGACATGATACTATGAAAATAGCTAAAATATACTAGCCTAGCGGTATCCACGTCTGTCAAATGCCGGATCTTTCTGACAGCGTAAGCGGCTGAACTTAACCGCCCTGCAAGAGATGTTAAGTGAGGAAGTGAAGCTACAGTGGGGTGTAGCTTGGAATCAAGCGTAATCCCTAGGAAAACAGTCCTTTCGACGAATTCAAGTATGTCCTTATTCAATACAACGTTACATTCATTACTCTTAACATTCGGCAAAGCGAATCTTATGCATTTAGTGTTCTTCTCATTTAATACTAAATTATTTACAGTAAACCAATTATGAATCTTAAGCATGGCGTCATTTACGTCGTCAAGGTGCTGTGCCCGTCTATTTACTCTAAAAATCAATGAAGTATCATCAGCAAATAACACCATTTGTGGTTGATTTTTCAGTAAATGAGGTAAATCGTTTATATAAACTAAAAAGAGGAACGGACCCAATATGGAGCCCTGCGGTACCCCCATTTTTACTTTTAAGCCCGATGAATTAACACCATTTATTTGAACTTGCTGCAGTCTATCACTTAAATATGATTTTACTAAGCTAAGCGCTTGTTTACCCAGTCCGTAATGCTCAAGCTTTAAGAGCAGTGTTTCGTGATTTACACAATCAAATGCTTTGGAGAGGTCGCAAAAAATGCCAATAGCATCTTGCGAATCCTCCATCTTGTGAATCCATGCCTTAAAGATATGCTTAATTAAGGTGACACCAGCGTCAGTAGTACAACGCCCACTGGTGAAACCATACTGTTGGTCATGTAAGATGTTGTTACATTTAAAATGACTGAGCATTTGGTTAAGCATTACTTTTTCAAACACTTTGCTGAAAACCGGCAAAACTGAAACGGGTCTATAATTATTCGTGTCCTTGCAATCGCCGGATTTAAAAAGTGGTATAATCTTGCTGTACTTCATTAAATCCGGGAAAACCCCTTGGTCTACACACAAATTAAAAATGAAAGCTAAATAAGGTGCCACTGTCTCAATAACCGATTTACAAACATTAGTAGTCATCCCCCATAAATCTTCAGTAGCCTTGATCTTGAGTTGTTTAAAAGTCTTTATAACGATTGCAGGGTTTATATGTTTAAATTTAAATTCCGTGGGGCAGGCTGGAACATTCGAACTTAATAAATTAAAAGCAAGTGACGGCGAGGAATCTAAAGTTTCAGTAGTTTTAATAGGAACATTGGTAAAGAATGATGCAAATTCCTGCGCACTTCTATATTAGTACTTATGAGACCACTGGAAGTCTCCAGAGTGTAGTCAGTATTATGTCTTTTGTTCCTATTTGTTTCATTATTAATAATTTTCCAAACAGTCTTAATTTTATCATCAGCTGATTTTACTTTGTTGCTAATGTATAACGCTTTAGCAGTTGCAGGGCAAGGTATAAACTAGTGTTTTGATCCAAGGCCCGATCTCGTCGAAGATTATTGACGCAAATATTACAATTCACGCACAAGATGCGTGTATTGTAATATTTATTATCTGCTACGAGTTTCCATCTTCAACCAGGCAACAATATCAAAATCTTGAGGCACATTCGTAGTCCGTATAGAGAAAGTAATTTGTTGTTACAGTTACAGATCGTCCGTGAGAAAGCACCAGTCGTCGTATGGGGCAGTGAATCAAGTCCGGGGGCAAGGGCAATGCGTGGGTGCTTATTACTGAATAAGAATAGTTAGAAAAACCGGGAAATAAACTGCGAAACCAACCACAACCAGTAACGTAACCTAGACAAGCAAAAAAACACGCAATGTTGTCAAAATGTCATTCTCACAAAATGTTGCCAGAGTATTTTCTTTAATTTACAACTAGTGGTGTTTATTATTATTTATAATTATTTTGTCTTTTTAAAATATTATTCTTGCTAGTCCAACACGTAATTAATAACTACGTTAGATGGTTTGATATGTTTGTTGTCCAACAAGCCTAGGAAAGCACTTTACAATATATTTTAGTCAATGTTTTTTACCGAGTATCGTTAGTATGTTTCAAAAAGTGGTAACTCTGGTGACTCAAAATATTATCTTCCACAGATAAAACCGACACCGGATATGTATTAAATCAAATAAAAGTTCATTAAATTCATAATTTAAACTAAAGTTGTTCATGTAAAAGTAATTATGGATAAAAAACATACTAAAAACTTGACAAAGTTTTGCATAAGTCATATATCTAGACGCTTCCTAAAACATTCAGGTAAAGAATTGCCGTTGTTCTTTGTTAATAAGTTTCTATGTAGGAGGTACTCTCCGAAACTACTCGTCCAATTTCAAAAATTATTTCATCAATAGGAAGCTACGTTATCCCTGAGTGCTATAGGCTATATTGCATTATCAAAATATTAGGGATCCTTGAAAAAAGTCACGCGGATGAAGTCGCGGGCAAAGTGCTCGTTACACAATATAGTAGTGATAGTGAAGTGACAGTTAAGCTCAATAAATATTACCTTTTGATATGAATGAAGCCTTCCAATTTCGATCTACCTGCATTGACTTTATAAACAAATAATATAAAATCCTTTTAAAAATACATCACTGGATAAAACCAATTGCTTGTCGTACCGACAGACGGCATTACATTTGACACGTGAATCAATCATGTTCTAACAAACCAAATTGAATTATTGAAGCCATACAGCTTTCAATTAAGGTTTGAAAAAAATTGATTCATACGATTTTTAATGGCGACAAAATTGCGAATGTGTTGAGTGCTGTGGACAGTGACCGGTGGATATACTCCCACTTGTAATAATCGAATACTGCGGCGTTGGTATGAAGCCTTATTACTGGTAAATTTTGTGATGACAATTGGAAAAATGATTGGTTGCTCGGTGAAGCCATGCAAATGATTTGATAGGCTGTGTATTGCATAATTTATGTACAGTTCACAAAAGAGATAAGTAATTAGGGTAGTCGAATACAGTTGTAGTTTACTTAGACACAGATGGATGTTTTTGAAAGAAATAAAATTACCAGTTCATTAATAAAATTAAATATCTTTTTTGTAAATAAAATGTTAACCCTGGGTGGAGCAAGCAGGTCTTAATCTCAGTGAGGTTGTTCGGAAACGGCAGCTGCCCGACTTCCGGATTTGTCGGATTTTACTTTTTCCGATTTTCTCACCTAAACTGTAATACACTAGATAATACAAATATTTGTTCAGAGCTAGGCCAACTTTACCATTACTACGTACAGCTATATACAAATATTTCCATAAAAGTCAAAATAAACTTTAAATAATCTTGAAAACTTTACCTACTCTAAGGACTACTGTTGATTTCCAAGTATGTAATACTTATATATACAACATGGGACCAACTCAGATATACAAAAAAAGAATCGGTTGTTCTATACATCTTGATCATTTCAAAGTTGGTGCCTTGACAAAGGTGTCACAAATTTATGAGTAATTTCCTCCCTGAAAGTAGGTTAACAGTTAAAGTCACCCAGTATACAGCGAATTTAAAAAATATTTTTTTCATTTTCCCGAAGTAGTCGGTAGAAATATCATCAGCCTCTCAATGCCAGTTAATTTGACAAAGAAAGTAAAAAAAGAAGAAAGAAATAATATATTTTCAATCAACCCCTATTTTTCCTTGCGACATCGCGGGGTGCCAATGATGGCTTTTCTGCTTCACCGAACAACCGGTCGGTGTCAGATGAATTCAGAACAAAAAGTGTTTTTAAGGGTGAGGTCCCATTGACAGCTACTAACTAATCGCTATTAGTTATTTCATAGTTCAAGAAGAGCTAAACTACCATTAGGTCTACAAGATTCGACACAAATGGTAATTCATATAATAGTTTACTAGTTTTGGGTCTTAATTTTTTTTTGATAATCAGTTATGTCCCACTGCTGGGCATAGGTCTCCCCTGAATCTTTCTATGAAATATTATCTTACGTCGCTTTAAAGCAGCCGTCGTGGTAAGCGTCTAGGTCACATTATTAACTACCAAGAATACCAGGGCCTGTAGACAAAATCCCTTTTCTGTTAGCGTTAACGCCAACGGAAAATGAAATTGTATGCAGTTGACGTTTGCTTACGCGATGTCACGTGATGCAAATATGTCAACTGCATACAATTTGATTTTTCCGTTGGCGTTAACGCTAACAGAAAAGGGATTTTATCTACAGGCTCAGCTCAGCTACTGTTACATGTTTAGTAGCATTAATAGTTCTAGACTGGAAGATTAGATTGTACCTAATCGTACAGTCTTACATATTGGTTTGTTTAGCTCATCAGTTTAAAACTTGCTAATGTTTGTTAATATTCCTTGCTAATGAGCACACTATCTTATAGTTAGTAGCTCACCAATGAATGTAACCACCATTGACCATATGACCATATTAGTTTATGACCAACTATATCTGATAGTTAATAAATGTCAATGAGACCACGCCCTTATAATGGCGTTTGGTTTATAAACTACGGATTATTTATAGCTCGCCTAGTTGCCTAGTTGAGTCTATGGAGGAGCTCGTGCTCCTCCATAGACTCAACTAGGCAAACTAGGCTAAGTTAAAGCCGTACAGATCGATCGGTCATAATTCCAGGCAAGGCAAGATAAGGAAATTGCACGCCGCACAGAAAACGCCTGGAAGAGCTACTGGTCCATGAAGGAACAGTTTAAAGGTACTCTACCAATGTCACTGAAGCGCAAGCTAATGGACATGTGTATTCTTCCCATCTTAACCTATGGAGACTTGGTCTTTGACTAACATCCAAAAGTCCAAACTTAAGGTTTGCCAACGTGCTATGGAGCGCAGTATACTTGGTGTTAAATTAACCGATCGCATTCGTAATACCATACTGCGCTCCAAAACACAGATCGTTGACGTGGCTCAAAAGGCTGCCCTGCTTAAATGGGACTGGGCTGGACATGTCTGCCGCATGTCGAACGACCTTTGGGCCCGTAAATCCCAAAATTGGTGCCCTGAAATGAAGACACGGGGCCGCGGTAGACTACGCAAGAGATGGCGGGATGACTTGGACAGCTTCCTTAAGAATTGGCAAGACATAGCTAAAAGTCGGGACCGATGGAAGGAATGGAGTGAGGCCTTTGTCTTGTAGTGCGACAGTACAGGCTAAATATAATAATAATATAATAATAATATTAATACTGAGCTGCAAATTGCAAAAAACGTAAGAAAATTTGAATTTTGCGGGTTACCCTGGCGCTTTTACCTTAACAAATGGTCATCACGACACTAATAAATAACCACTATACGTCCATTCACCGCACAGTTCACCCGAGTCTGTTGACTTAAATGAAGTTTTACTGCGAATGATTTCATTCGAATCATTCGACTGAACGAATCATTCAAATGATTCGAGTGATTGAAAAACTGAGTAACTAATTGGACATTCGAATTTAATGTACGACTTTGTCACTTTGTGTGTAATGGTAAAATAATTCGACACTCTATATTTAGGTTTAATAGAATTATAAGTTAATAGTAATGTTTAGTAGCTGGTTATTAGTAGATAAACCAATAAATGTGCTTATAAAGTTAAAAAGAATTAATAATCAATCATTAAAAGTATACGCTAGGCTCAGATTACGAAACAAAAGGCAGATAGACCGCGCGGAACACTGGTGAAGCCACAAAAGCAAATACAAATTTAAAAACGAATGCCTACAATCTCGTGATTATATATATCGTATTCGCTTTTGAATTTGTATTTGTTTTTTGTAACGATACTTCGCTTCGTGCTGTACCAACTCGTGTCAGTACAGAGCGAAGCGAATTGTAGGTATTCTCTTTTGAATTTGTATTTGCATTTGTGGTTTCACTCTCAGTGTTACGCGCGGTCTATCTGTCTTTTGTTTCATAATCTGATATATTGCTCGTTCTACCATTCATTCGAACAAAAACTACCGTCTGACCGACGCGACGCCATAATATTAGTAGTGGTCATTCGATTATGAAAATTAGTACCTACTAATATTCAAGTCGAATTTATAAATTAGTAGTTGCAGATAATTTGAGTAACCAGATCATTCGCAGTCGCGCATCACTTTTTACTTATAACCTCCGTGCGTAAATAATAAAAGGTACCTACTTATCTAAAATGGCTGCCCATACTAACCACGCTCTTTCAAATTGAAGTATTCGAACACTCATTTTGATAACCCTTTGTGATTCAGTTCGTGGAACAATGAAAAGTAATGGAATCACAATCATATACTGTGGGCTTTTTAAAAGGTTATTCATGTTACTAAAAACGCTTAGTAATGTTCGCTTGTGTTGAAAGGAACCTTCGTCAATTTTTGATACTAAAATAAAGTAAAGGGTGCGCCGTTATATTATGTAAGTAGTCTAAGATCTCAGAGTTGCCAAGTCCACGTCATTTTAGACATAGATAACAAGTAATACATGTACATGTTATTCTTTCAATCGAAATTAGATGATTGCTGCCCTACATACACGTTATCATGTCAGAAGAAGATTTTTCTATAACAGCAAAGGTTCTCTATCTTAGTTCACTTCTTCGAAATAACTATCTGTATAGCTGTGGCCAATCTATACAGATTTATTGCCAAGAATAGTTTTCCTAAAGATAGCGTCAGTAAAAGGTCTACGAAGAAACTGCCATTATTATTTACTACGTTTGAGAGACAGGTTATTTCGAGGAATCGAATAGCTTGTGTTTAAGTATCCTGTTATTCTTAAATATTGGGGAAATTATAGTTAAAGAGTGAGGACATCTGAACTACTTAATATTGAACTAGTTTCTGCCCGCATCTTCGTCCGTTTGAATGTCGGTTATCGCGAATATAGACGAAGTCGTGGATTAAAAAGTATAGCCTATGTCCTTACTCAGGGTTCAACTTATTTTCATACTAAATTTCATCAAATCGGTTCAGCCGTTTCATCGTGAAAGCGTAACAGACAGATTTACTTTCGCATTTATAATATTAATACTGTGAGACGAGATTTTTATCAAGTTATTAGAATATTCACTAACCATTTTACGGTGTCGGTGTCGGACGACACGGTTGGCGCAGTGGCTGAGCGATCGACTGCTGCGCAGCGTGTTGCGGGTTCGATTCCCGCACAGGGTAAACATTTGTGTGATGAGGATTTGTGTTTGCCTTGTGTTGTTTATCTATATATACAATGTATGTATCTACAAAAATCAGCTGTCTGACACCCATAGTACAAGGGTCTCCCTAGTTTGGGGTCAGATGGCCGTGTGTGAAAATGTCCCCACATATTATATTATATTATATTTTTGGTGTCAGTATTATTTAATTTCAATGCACATTAGATAGGAAAGCCAGACGATTATCATTCTAAGTTATCAAAATGTTTCTAACTAAATAACTATAACATACCTATTCTGACACACTTTCGTGAAACTTGCATCATTATCACGATAGTTGGTGAAACTATTTCATCTCGTGTCAACAACTATTCCACCTTCATAAAGTTCGAACTAAGATCAAGTTGAACATGAATATACAAACAAAGGTCGATGATATAGTTTATTACCGATGTCATGTTAATGTTTGACACATTTAACTTACAAATATTACAAATAAATAACCTTTTTTGGAAAAATACAAACGCCTTCAAAAATTAATGCATTTTTACAAAACAACCAAAAAGTGATAAATAACTTTAGCACAGAACAAATATATGACTTTAGTCTTGGAAGTCTATGGCAATAGGAAACAATAACCATAACAAAAGCCGCCGACTTCCGTAACCAAAGCCATAATTATGTGTTTTGTATGAAAGTTATTTACCACTTCTTTTTTTTAAGTTTTTATCTTTGAAGTTCGGGGTTTTTGTTATTTTTTTTGCACAGAACCTGTTTATTCTTTTTAATAAAAGTAGTATAAATTATTCCTTATAACATCAACTATCTGCCAGTGGAAGACCTGTCAAAATTGAGATATCAGTTTCAGAAGAAAAATTATATGCATTTAGTATAAAGCTGTGTGCAATGAGGTACTACTACTACGTAAGTAATATAGTTCAATAGCTGTGTGTGAAATTTTGAACAGACACTTCAATGTTATTTATTTGTATTGTATGTTTTATATATGAATGTAATAGCGCTGCAGTCGCGCGACTTTATTTGTATGGAAGTTATGTAGTATTTGTCGCCGTGTGGTGCTGGCCGTGAATAGCACGAAGTAAGATTTCTACCTATGGGTGTCGTGGAAGGCGACAGAGGGATATTAAACAGAGGATGAGCAGCAGCGTCCTTTTGAGTAACATAAAGTGCTTATTACATTATATAATTTGTAGGAAATCAATTTAGGAACCTAAGTTGTTAGCTAGTGATCACGCTACACTAAATTGAATTCTAAACTGGACCAATTTAGAATTTAATTTAGTAAACCACCAATTTACACTAAATCGATCCAATATGTTCTAACTGCGATTACGCCTGCTGATTTCCTAAAAATTGTATAGTGTAATAAGCCTATAACTGCAATCGCCAAAGAACAGACACAAAGGCAAGTGTAGACAAAACTTTACGTCTAACTCGGTCAAACAAATAATTTCAGAAGAATTCAGTGTCCATATAGAAATGTCCAAAATGGTTTCCCATTTCACTTTACGTTCATATAAAATGCGAGTGCACGTACGTACATTTGAGACCTCTTTGTCCAACAAAGTTGTTTTAATTTCTCTACTAAAATTGAATTTTATGTGCTTGTCTCATGTGTTTTATTATTTCAATGGTAACTTTTAATGACTTCTAAAGTTTATTGTATAACTAACTTCAATTTTCTGACTGACCGACTTCTTGACAATTCACTTCAATTAGAAGAAACTCAACTTGTTGGTACTAGGCAAACAAGAGGAAATTAGAGCAGTCCAATCAGGTTGAAAGCGTTTCTGAAATCCACAGATGAACTCTGAATAGCTATTGATTTGATGAAGTATCTTGACAAAGTCCTTCCTCTCAACAGAGCGAAAGCGAGCGCGTACGAGAAACGCAATGATCCCCAAGCACAACAAAAACGCATTGCGGACCAGAATACGCATGACAGGATAAAGATAACTAAAGATTTATTTATTTGCAAAAACATTTGTGTAGATAATATACATGGTGTTTATTATAGGTGTTGCAGATTCTTTGGCACAACATGTTCGACCATGGCTGGTGTACAAATTTTATAGAAAGACCTTAAGATTAAAAAAAAAAATATACAATGTTAAATAATCAAAGAAAAAAAAAACAAAAAAAATAAATAGAATAACAATTAAGAGCGCGTATTCGATTCGTGACGAAAACTTCATGTGTTTGCGTTTTGCCTAGAGCAATATCGTAATGATGTGAGCAGCTACAGAGTAAAAGTATAATTTTTAATTATGGTTTATTAAAGCGAAGACAATTCTTTCATATCGTTTTACGAAAATAGACGTCAGAGTTAACTTTCAGGACGAATACAACCATTACAATATGCCAAAATATTTCATTTTATGCGTTTTTCAAACAGTATATACAGTCATAAAGACAGCTACAGAGCCAAAATTACGAAAATATTACTATTATGTATTAAAAAATAATGTTGAAAAAGTAGAAAATCGGTTCACTTTGACAATTTTTTTTCACCAGTATTTGAATAAAAACATAATGTTATGCTTAATATACAGAATATTTTTCAGTCCGTTATACGAGCTCATTTATTTTAGACAATTATTTTAAAAAGCACAGTAAAATATCGCGCGCTGTCGTTTGCCGATCAATTTCAATGTTTCGTGCATTTTTTTTTCTGATGCACCCAAACAGACCATTGTATTGTACTAGTGTGTGTCAATGCTGCTACGCCGTTCTAGCAATCGTTTAGATTTTGAGTTGCGCTAAATCGAATATGCGCCCTTAACATTAATGTTAAATAAAATAAAAAAAAAAACAAAAAAGTAATTGGTAAATATTTATGCTATTCAAAATAAATTTAATAAATTCAGTCAGTTACATTACATTAAAGCGATTTGTCATTTAAAAAATTCATTGACATTATAGTAGGCCTTTCCTGCCAGTATTTTTTTAATGTTTTGTTAAATAAAACGAAATACTGGCCAAGTATTTCGTTTTTTTACACAAATAGGGAAAAGGGCTCTTACATACTTTACGAAATTACGTATAGAAGGCATGTAGTCATGATTGTGGCGTGCTAAGCACATTTTAGGTTGTCAATTGGTCATCTATACCTAGATGACTATGGCAGTCAAACAAAAGGTTAAACGTGGACGTAGCTATAAAACTCTGAAGCTAAATAAAATAGAAACAACATTCTTTATTATTTTGAGCACAGTGATATCATTCTACGCTTTAAAATCGATCACTCACTCGCTGTATGCAGCTAATACCTATCTAAATATAGTTGGGAGATCGCATCTGCTCATAATAGATATATTTATTGACCAAACCGACCAATAATGTGCCGATACTGAAGTCGTTACGCGCCACAAAAATGTTTGCTCTGTCTATTTTTGTCATATTTGATGATCAACGTTGTTGTTCGTGGGGATTGAACTGGTCACCCAAACTGGTAAAGAAATTTTCTCACTGTGGTTTTTGTAATTATTTATTTATCAAACACAGTAGGGTAATAATAACTTGTCACATCGCTAGTCTTATAATTGTCCCACTGCAGGGCAAACGCCTCTGCACGAGCATTCAAAGTCAAAGTCAAAGTCAAAAAATTATTTGCCGAAAAAATATGGTTACAAAAGCCCTTAAAGGTATATTTAATAGTAGCTTAACATATTTTATCATAACATAATGACATGCAAATTTAGGGTATACCTACAAGGTTATTTAAAAAACTGAAAAAATCTTTTAAAGTATAGAAGGAATTCTCAATCACCATACCACCATACACCACTAAAACTAAATTACTGAAACATTTAAACCGACTTCCTACAAAAAGACTTCATTATAAAATTTTTCGTTGTAGTTTTTCAAAAAATTGGCGCTTCTAACATTTTTGTTCTACCAAATGTCATGTGGTAAGTACTTTACAAAGGAAACGAGTTGCGCTATATTGCATTGCGCTCGACCGCTTGTCCTCTACAACCGGACCTGGAAAATCTCATATCCTTGTGATATTTGCGAGCTCGAACCCTCTAGTGATATAACTCTTATGCTGTTCCCTTTAAAATGGTTGAACTAAATGGTGCCGATCCGTGCGTCATGTTCGTGAACGGGCGCCGTCAGTTGAGACTGGTCATCTCGTAGCTGCCTCGGTTATTTTAAATTTATTTTGAATTGTCTAATTTCATTGCCACTAGACCTCTTTTAACGTGCACAACTTGTTACATTGTTCTCACATTGTACCCCTAGATTCAACATGAATGATGTAATCTAAATTTGTAAGATTCTATTGATTTTAAAAGAGTGTTCATGGAGTTTCTTGCTCGTTCTTCTCCATAGAAACCTACTGATTGGAACGAGCAACTAGCTGCAACTTTTTGACTGACTGACTCCTTGACAATTCAAAAGTGCCTGTAAATGGTTTATTTGAAATAAATGATTTGAGTTTGAGTTTGTAGCTCAAACCAAGCTCAAAACTGTTGCACTATTGGCGCGAACTCACTACCATCACAACAATATTAGCTTTAAGGGATGAAGTCATCATCTGCCTATCATCATCATAATGATGATGATGATAGGCCTATATCAGCCTATTGCCGTCCACTGCTGAATGTAGGCCTCCCCAGAGATTGCCAACTAACCCGGTCTTAGGCAGACCGCAACCAACCGCTGCCAGCCAGCCACCTTCTTCAAATCGTCGGTTCATGGTACCGCAGGGCGTCCCACACAACGCTTGCCCAAACGCGGTCTCCACTCTAAAGCGTGTCTGCTCCTTCAAAGTCAAAGTCAAAGTCAAAGCATTTATTTCAATTAAACCATTAACAGGCACTTTTGAATTGTCAAGGAGTCGGTCAGTTAGTCAGAGAGTTGAAGCTAGTTGCTCGTTTCAAAACGTAGGTAGGTCTCTATGGAGAAAAACGAGCAAGAAACTCCACGGACACTCTTTTAAATAAAGTTTTTACAAAGTCTGGTTACACGATTCTTGCTGCTTCTATATGTGAAAACTATGAAGGTAATCTAACAATACAAAACACAAAAAAGAAGCAAGATAAAGTGACATCTAATCCATGGCAGATAAGAGCTGACCAATCTCTACTGACAGCGCCCGTTCACGAACATGACGCGTGAATCAGCACCATTCAGCTCAACCATTTTGAAGGTCTACCGTCTGTCCTTCTGCAGACGTGGCCGGCCTACTTCCACTTGCGGAGCAATGTCGGTGACTTTAGTTCTTTGGCGAATTGCTTCATTACGAATCATCTGTTAGTACTATGCTAGTTATAACTAGCAACTATGTTAGAGTCGGCTTTCAGTCTAACCGCATGCAGTTGTATAACAGTCTTTTACATAGAGCGACCACCTGTCTGACCTTCATAACCCAGTTTCTTTATGAGAGAACAAGAATATATGTATAAGTAAGATGCAACTTACAGTTACAAAATCAACTTCATTGGAATAAAAGTACACAGTACACACCTATGTAAAAACCAAACCGATTCAGCAAAGGACACTGCAATTAATTTGCTTTTTCCTGTTCAACGACTCCCGGAGCTAAAAAAAGAATTATCAGACTAGACAGAAACGAATCGCCTGCATTCCCGCCCGAATTCGTCACTAGCTCGTGGAATTGTCTAGAGAAGCGTATCTATACTGCACAACTTTAAATATTAGAACAATATCTTTGTTTTTATGCTAGGCTTAAAACTTCATTTTTTATATTATAAATGCGAAAGTAACGCTGTCTGTTATGCTTCCACAATGAAACGGCTCAACCGATTAAAATTAAATTTGGCATGAAGACAGCTTGAACCCTGGGGAAGGTCATAGGCTACTTTTTAATCCGCGATAACCGATATTCGCGCGGTCGAAGTCGCGGGCAATAGCTAGTATAATAGAATAAGCTTCATTATTTTATCCGTGTCCGTATTATTAAATATCAGTTTAACTTTAAACTTAGTGAAGTTTTATATCGTCTTTACATTTATATTATATCGGGACAGTGGTCCCGATGTAATTTAAATGTAAAGTGATGGCCTGAAACACAGTGAATTAACTTCGTTCGAGCGAATCGCTACCTAACATTTTAATTTCGATCCATCATACCTTGCACCAGTAATATATATATATATATTTTAGTTTTAATTTATTGCTATGTTAATTATATTTACAATATTCCTACTGCTGACTAAATGTACACTTCCTTATTGAACTCTTTGATGAAAATGTAGGTACTCTTCAACCTGACTGTTAAAGTGTGGGAAAATAACTTCAAGTCCTCGTTCCTGAACAACCAATGCCCGTAGAAGAAGAACCTTCTTGAGAGCAGAAGTAGAGGCCGCTATAAAACACCTAAAGACTGGCAAGGCTTAAGAGGTGCTGATGAAGTTCCCATTTACTATTTAAGGTTATGAGGAATGTTAGTGAAGATATCTTACACTCCAGTTGTCTGCAAATATGGAATACCACGACCACTTCACCAGGAGTGTACGACTGTGAAGAAAAAGAAGAATATGGTACATTGGCTGTTGCTGAAGAAATCCTAATGGTAACATCGCCTATAGACACCTGTAGTGCTGAAGTACTACAGGTGTCTAAAGGCGATGTTGATCATCAACCATCATATGGACCACCCTGCTTGTTTACCAAAGAAAAACCCGAGAGTCTTCAAATGAATGTAATTGGATTCATCTCTGAATTATCATTGGAATGGCAGCCATGTTGGAATGTAATATAGCGGATATTAAAATGTATGGCTGTATGGCTACGTTTGCGATTCACAGAGGTACGCACTAAGCATATTTGCAATGCAAAAACATAGTAACTGTTTATTTTTATTCTTTTACTTTAATACCAGCCTATTATTCTTCCACTGCAGAACAAAGCTCTCTTTTCATGGAGGGAACGAGCACCGATCACCATAAGTAATTTTAGAGGTTTATTTTTTTATGATGTTTAAGTACTTGTTGTCTCCCGTTTACATGAGAAGCGGGCTAATGCGGGTAGTCACTGGAGCATCATGTGTTTTTATCATTATAAGTCAGAAAACATCCAATGTTGTACAAGAATCTCCCCCATGGTAGGGGGTTGCCATAATCCCCACGCTTGGCAGGCGTTTTGGGGATCGCAGTGAGGTTATTAGGTATACGGAAGCCGCTGCTGCCCCAATTCCCAATTTTCCCTTAATTGCCTTCTACGACACCCTCTGGAAGAAATGGGTAGGTGCTATTCTGGCCCAGACACCCCGTGGGGTGTTAGCCGTGGTTAGCTCGTGGGCTAACTTGTCTGATATAGGATAAACCCTGCATTCATTAGAACTTATTAAAAACAACACGCTTGAAAGTGGAAGTGTTATGCCTACGAGACACAAAATACAAACAGTATGTCTATTCTGTTACAATCTCCTTCGGTGAACACATAGGTGAAGTAAGCTGTCTGCTTTATCAATCCCTAGCATCGGGACGGATGATAGCTCACTTCACCTAGGTGTTCACCGAGGGAGATTGTAACAGAATAGCAATGCTGAACTCCAACAATACTGTACTGAAACAAAACGTCTAAATACGTAATGTTTATGAGATTATACCGCGTATAAGTGATAATATTCGGGAGAATATACTCGGCAATAAAAACAGCTACTAACGGAGGAATATTGTGCTTACATCAACGGCATGAATGCGCGAAATTAAAGAGGTGAAACTACGAGTTGTGTAAATACCTACTAGTGAATTTCATTCTGTAAATTATTATGATGAGTTGAAAATTATATCGCAATTAAAGGGAATTTCGCCGGTGCGTTGAGGCATTTATTTTAATTATGTTTCGTGGAAATTTTAAATAATTTGGCTATCAATTAGGTTTAACAGTACGCTGTGCATATATTATTAAACTTCCTGGACTTAATAATAAAGCGTAATAAATATCAAATAAATGTCGAATAAGTGTATGAAATGAAATGTCAATATTTTTACTTTGGATACATCAAGCACATTACAATGACACATTAATTAAAATAGCATTGATGGAGTAGGTAGGTAAGTACTTATAATAATATTTTTTTGTTATATTATATACATTGTTTAAGTAGATGTCGTGATATTCCAGTGCCGTGTTCATAGCATAGTTTGCATTAAATACTACACAAATTACATAATGGAGCCGCCTTGCTCCTGGCACTTACATAAAACATGTTACGTGCGTCATAAGTAATTTATAATAATACTAGCTGACCCGACAGACGTTGTCCTGTTCATACGTACCATTTAAACCTTTCTTGGACTTTCACAAATATTTCAAGACCAAAATGAGCCAAATCGGACTAGCCGTTCTCGAGTTTTAGCGAGACTAACGAACAGCAATTCATTTTTATTATATAGATAGAAGAGAAAGATAAGTATGGGTAGGTATGCTCTATTCATTGATTTCTTAAGTAGGTAAGTACATATCTCCTTTGCAACTTTGCGCTGGTAACTTTTCCTGTTGTAAACATTTTTTTTTTGTAAAGGTTACGCAAGAGGAAAGGTAGCAACATTGTCTGAATACTTACAAACGGCTGGAGAACTAAGTAAAACATTGTTTATTTAAACCAAGCTGGAAATAGTTTTCTTTTTAAGCAAAGAAAAGAAAATCTTGAAAATTTCAATTGAAAGATGGTTGTGAGTTGCATTGTTAAGTTGTAGATAGTTTTCTTTGTAATTGGGAAGGCATAGTTAATTTTGTTGCAAAATAAACACACTAGATCGGTGAAGTGGGTTTTATGGCATCGCTTTTACGTTCATAATGTAACGTATTATGCACGTGTGCTTTTTATTTTACAGCACTAATTATGATGATAATGATTTTGGCCACAGCGACTACAATTCGGACTTATTTCTTACACTTTCCATTACAGCACTAATGCAGTAATGAAACAATTTTTTCTTAAATCTTAGCAAAGCTTAGTTTTTATGCCTAAATATTTTATAAATAACCAAATGATAACCAAATGTTATGAATAAATTTTAAATGTGTTGTAAAACGTCGTATGAAAGGCGTAAACATTTTATCATTACACTTTCAGCTCGATTACACCCTCGCCTTCTCTTTGGGCTGTAGTCCGGCGTCGAGTATAATGACGAACTTACTACACAAGTATCATAATTTTTTACTTTTTAAAATTCTTTACTTTTAAAATTATTCCAAGAAAGTTTTACAGGAGTTTGTTTATTTTCCTACAAAAATGTTAGCTTGTTACAAAGAGATTGTTGTTTCACAACAAAAGTATAGAAATTTATAAATTGAAGAATTATAGCAAGATTTTTTGTTTCAATGAGAATTTCAACGAGAAAAGATTTCATTTTATTTTCTATACAAAAATAAAACCTTTGTGTAAGTGATATTATGAAGGTACCGTTTTTCAATTTTAGATACGGGACCCTACAAAATCCTATGCATAACGAATTCAGACATGACCAATAAATGTAACTTTATTTGGAAACAGAAAATAAAAAATACCAGTAACGTTGGATTGGTTCCTATCGCATACTCGTGAACAGTTAGTTTCCAAATACCAGTTTCCACGAAAAACTGACTCGTTACTATTGCTACCTCTGTATAACTGGTTGCTTTTATTTGAATAAAAAATACTATGCTGGTAACTGAAATACAAAGTGAAAAAATCATGGTCTTATTTGATGAACACGAGTTTTTTATAAACGCACTGATATTAAAATTTGCTAAATGTACTGACCAAGTAAAAACTACTTTGTTTAACGCGTACTGCCGGTCGCTATACACATGCCAACTTTGGTATAACTACACGCAGCGCGCATACAACGCGTTGCGTGTACAATACAACAACACATGTCGATGCATGCTTCGACTTCCATGTATAGTGCGTCGGGTATGTTCGCGGAGAACAGAGTAGACGATTTCTATGCAATTTTAAGAAAAGTGAGAGCCTCCTTCATAAGCCGTGTGCATGAATCTGACAATGGAATATTGAGAGCCATAAATGAAGCTAATCTTTTCTTTGTAGGTATATGGCTGTCAATATTCCAGCTAGCCAATATAAAATAATAATTATATAACTTGTCTCGAATATTGTATTGTTTAAACTATGAGTGTATGCCTGCAAATAAATAAATAAATAAATAAAATAAAAATAAAATAAAACCTAGCGAAAATACGAAGTGGTGTATGTAGGTATACAGCCTAGTAGACACCACCAATAAAAAGTATGCCCAAAATAAAAAGTATGTATGTTGATGGTAATCTTACCAATAGACATACTTTTTATAAACTGTCAAAGTGCGATGCACTCTTCGATTTTTCATGGCACAAGTGACTAGATCCAACACACGCGCCACCATCAGCGAGATAATAGGGAACATTACGCGAAACTCAGCGCAGAGGGCGCCACTAGCACATACCCACGAGCATAACCTCGTATTCTTGTTTAATTATGTTATTAATTATAATAGCTAGGTATTTTGTGAAAATATATCAAAGTTTTAATTAATCTTACTTACCTAACTGTACTCTTAACTATATTATAGCATCCTACGGCCATTTGAAAGTGGATTCTAGGTTATGCTCAGAATAAAATCATATTTGGTTGTCTTACATGACAAAAGTGTACGTTATTCTGTAAATACGTCTATCTCACCTGAATACTTAACCTGAACATATTTTAGAGTGATTTTTAGCTGCTTCCCAAAGCTTTCGAACATTTTCTTCTTTTGAAAATGAATGATTCCCTTCATTTCTACATCGAAATACACAGCACTGATGCATTATTGTATATTATAATACGCTTCCCAATTTTTAACTCAATTAAAGGCAGACTCGTCGAAAAACTGTTTACGGATTATGCTAGTGCTGCACTCTGGTGCCAGAACATTGCAGTAATATCCCCTATTGAGTGAGCATGACAATATGCTCTAAACCACCATGTTCATTTATAAAACACATACATTACAATTTACTTAATAAATGGCTTCATGGTATTCACATTCACAAAAATGAAATAATGCTGCTAAATTTCAAAATGACAGATAAGTCAATCAAATCTACTTGACAGCCTCCTATTTCCAAGTAACTAAAAATCTTATTTTACTGTACTTACATTGAAAATGAATCTAGTTGTCAGGGTTAAAATAAAATGTTTTTAGAGAAGTTGTGCTGTATCTGTACTGCCCCGTAGATCTCGTGGTCGCAAGCGCGACTGCTGAGCGTGGGGTCCTGGGTTCGATTCCCAGGTCGGGCAAAGTGTTATTCGGCTTTTTTATAAATAATTTCTCAGTTTAACAGCCCGGAGTTTGGATTGAGAAACGAGCCAAGAGGGTCATTGGCAATGATAGGCTCGTCGAGTCAAAGCTCCAAAGTCTTGAGCATCGACGCCGAGTTGCTGGCCTGTCGGTTTTCTATCGGTTGCAATTTGGGGAGTGTGCGACGGAATTGCATAATTTAATTCCGCCGAGCCCGTTCCATCATCGGACCACAAGACGTACGGCGATGCGCCACCGGTACATGGTGGACATCCCACCCACACGCACACAACGTTTTGGGAACACATTCATTGTGCGTACTGCTAAGGAGTGGAATTCCCTGCCCGAGTCTGTGTTTCCTGATAGCTACAACCCGGGAGTCTTTAAGTCAAGAGTGAATAGGTTACTTCTAGGCAAGCGTGCTCCATCTTAGACCGCATCATCGCTTCCCATCAGGTGAGATAGTGGTCAAACGTAGTCCTATCAAATAATAATAAAAAAAAAAAAAAAAAGTTGGCGGTGTAACACCCCCGTGCCTCGGAAAGCACGTAAAGCCGTTGGTCCCGCGCCTGTTCTCTCTCCGGTCGTGACGGATTGTCGTTCCACCGGACTATGAGAGTGAGGGAAGAGGGAGTGCACCTGTGTTTGTGCACACCCTTGTGCACTATAATCTTCTGCGTACTTGGCTGATCTCCATTGAGATTGGCCGCCGTGACCGAAATCCGGTCGGAAGATTACATTTACATATCTGTATTAATACATAGGTACATAGTTATGGGTACAGAGGCCAGCACATCCAGCTGCAACAATCTGTCAAATGATCATGGCAGAATTTGTACGAAAAAAATAAAAATGTTTAGAGAAGTTGAAGTTCTCACTCTTATACTCTTGGGTACCTAAAGAGTATCTTCAAGCATTTACAATATTTTTAAAACCCTGCAATAAAAATGGATGTTAAAAGTGAATAGTATAACGAAAAGCTCATTATTTCAGAACGAAACCGCGACTGACAGTAACAGTGACACTGACAACCGCAGATCTTACACTGAAGTTGCATCGTTTTATGGGAAATAATGTCACAAATAATGATTATTTTTTTCCACACACTTCTCACATCGCTTGTCTGCCAATTTGATAGATCCGTAGAGCTATTCTGTTACAATCTCCCTCGGTGAACACCTAGGTGAAGTGAGCTGTCATCCGTCCGTCTGCTTTGTCAATCCCTTGCATTGGGACGGATGACAGCTCACTTCACCTAGGTGTTCACCGAGGGAGATTGTAACAGAATATACATACAGCTAATGCCACTTGTCACTTTAATTAACACAAAATAAGCAACGAGATGAAACGAAAAAGTATTATTTTAATTTCGAAATATTTTATATATTCGGGGGTTTAAAAATAAATAAGGTAAGTATATCCATCTACTTACTCCTGGTAATGTATTCTCCACATTGGAAAATATTTTAAGCCCTCTAAATGATTCTTTTTTTTGCATACAAATGAATGTATCTCACCATGATTCTTTCTTTGATAGACTTTCAAGTTAATTACAAAAGGATAAGGTTTATTTTCAATTGGGAAAATTTGACAGTTTGGTATGGCTTGATGTGCTGCCATCTGTACATATCTGCTTTCACTTGTCGTGTTTTTCTGCGCGTCCACTAATTCCAGCGAATAAATAGTACTCATATTTTCTTTCATCCTTGCAATTCAACGCTACTGTTTTTCAGTTTAAACGAATGGCGTATTTTATTACTTTTATTTTTGTTAGCCATTTTTGTCCCACTCTTGCGCAAAGGCCTCCCGCATTCCTTCCATTTCACCCGCTGTTGTGTCTCATCCAAGGCGTTTCGCCATCTTCTCCTCGGTCAGCCCCGATTCCGCCTAAGCGTGTAAGGGCTGTAGTCTTGCGATATGCGGGCCCACAGCTTAGCCGGCAGACATGGAGTTGCTTACATTACTACCATTTCATTACTTCCTTTTCTAGCCAAGCCTTTTCCCAACTATGTTGAAGTTGGCTTCCAGTCTACGAGTTGCACCATATTACGTTCGATCGCTTGTTCTCTAAAACCGGACTTGGAAAATCTCATACCCTTGTGATATATGCGAGCTTGATCGTGATATAACTCTATGCTGTAACTCAAACCAAGCTCAAAACTGTTGTACGTTTGACGCGATCTATGTTAAAGTCGGCTTCTAGTCAAACCAAATGCTGCTGAATACAATACGCGCCACGAAAGATGAGAGACACAGACTTGCGCAGTACTCGATTTAAAGATGTCTGTATACCCAGCAGGACCCCACGTTTAATCCGATTGAAAGTTAAATGTTAACGTGCGTAGTATTCAGTACCTTCCGAATCGTACAAGTACGTATCGTAATCGTACATATAGTACCTTAATAAATTGTTACAGCGAAATCTTAAATTATATTCCAGCAGGACCCTCTGCTGTTTGCAGGTCTATAGACAAATCTTATGTGGTCCCGTTTAGCGGTGTATTAGTACCTTTATAATACTGGGTATACAGACATGATTTAAAGGTACCAGAGTTTTACATGGAGCGACTGGTTATCTGACCCAATTACTGGGGTAACACGATACCCATAGTAAGACTGGTATCAGATTTTCTAGCAGCGAACTAAGAATGTCCTTCTATTCGTATCACAACAGTTTTTACACACGAAATCACCGCGAAATACAATTTATAAATAAAGCGGATATGTCAAAACATTTCCGTATTACCCACACAAAAACTTAAAATAGTGTCAACCGGATACGCAAAGTAATAGAAAAGAAAGTATCAAAATAGAAACTTTGTATACTTAAATTCATCCGGAAATACAAGTATTAATGCAATAAATAACACGGTAGTCAGATTATGTACAAAATAATAAAAAAAAACAAGCTTAAAATTTGACTCAAATAATGATTTTTGTAAAGGTTTGCATATATTTGGCATGCTGGTAGACGAAGTCATATAGTCAATGGTTTCGACCATTGACTACATGACTTCGTCTATACACTCTGGATTCTTTCTAGAACCTTTTCGTAATTAGAACGTTAGTCTTATTTTGATATGACAAGCAGATAGTAAAGCCGACAGCCTTCAGAGGCAGACATATTATTATTCTATAATAGTGTGTTGATTGATTATCTGATTATAACATAGTCCCTCTTTGATAGAACGACAACTTTTTAGACGTTATAAAATATACCTTTTTCGGTTCCTAGCAAGGGCTCATAATTACATTAATAGACAGCAACATAATTATTCCTATATCTATCCTTAAAATGTCAACCATGCTTCAATCACGGACACCCGCTCATCGGCAGATCGCAACCGGGCGCCATTGCCAGGCGGAATATCACCCAAGCGGCAATGACATTAGTGACATTGACACAAAAACTTTTCGCTATAAATATATTAGATTCGCGAGTAAACAGCTCGTATTTTTCCTAACGCCTTTTCAATGATTTTTGACGTTTAGATGCACGAAATCAACAGTAGTTTAACGGACACTTTAAATTCATGCCATCCTTTACATTTTGTATCAAAAAGAAAGTGACAGCATCAATTTTAAGTCCATGTAAAACTAATGATAGTTTAGTATAAGGTTCTGTCTGACCTCTTTATAATATTAAGGTTAGATAGGTATAGGTTGGTTTCGTTTGGCAGGTTTACCAGTTAATCCTTACTGCTGATACTATAATTTAATCATTCTTTAAGCACGTTTATACTCCAATATGCTCCTTATTTTGATAGATATGGTAATGAGACAGCACGTTCCACTCGCACACACATCTCACGTAGCGTAACTTTTTGAAGTTTTAACAAAAAGCGACCACGTTTCCGAGATACGCCATTTTTTCCTCGAATTGCTCGTGTTTCAACGAAACGTCACGGCTGAGTGAGATCTTTATCAAAAGGGAGGGAATGAAAGGTTTATTTTTGTATGTAGCTTTATTTTTGTAGTCCACAATCCCAGAGATACCACACCTACGTCATTTCAGTATGGCTAAAATTTTAAAAATAGAGCAATTATGTTGATATAGTTAGGAAGGTACCTATGCATATTAACTAGCTTATGTAAATACTGGGTCTTTCTTCAGGCATTTTCTCAAGGATCCCAATTTTTTTAAATTAATAATAATTCATTTATTTCAAGCAGCATATGACCGTAGCTAAATACTTTAGCCTAAACATACATATTTTATCATTTAAAACTTTTTTTGTTTTATTTTGTGTTTTGTTGTTGTTGTTGTTGATATATATAGCCTATGTTACTCAGGGATAACGTAGCATTCTAATGGAGAAAGATTTTTTGAAATTGAACCAGGAGTTGTTGAGTTAAATCGTAACAAACATACAAATTTTTCCTCTATAGAATATTAGTTTATACAAATTGATTTAATTAAAGTGAATGTTTAAAACGAACGTGTTAAACTGAATAAATTATACCATTACTAGCTTTTGCTCGCGACTTCGTCCGCGTGAATGTTAGTATCGCGGATGCAGACGAAGTCGCGAAAAAAAAGTAGCCTATGTCCTTTCCCGCTTTTAAATCTATCTTCATGCCAAATTTCATCAAAATCGGTTCAGCCGTTTCATCGTGAAAGCGTAACAGACAGAGTTACTTTCGCATTTATAATATTAAAAGTATGGATTTGTATGAAATTGTGTAGATACCCTGGAAGGAACTGCTATATCAGAACATCTCTTCTTGTCCATGTTATTAATTACTGAAGGCTGTGTCCGTTTTTTGATAGAGTCGTTGACGAGCGGTTTTCATACTACTCTGTTTCAGCTTTTCAAAACATAATATTCAGTATTATTCAGACATTCATATTCAGACTGAATTACTTGTTATTATAATATATTCCATCGACTGATCGCATTTAAACGGTGTGGAATGGTGCTGCGGTACCGCTCAACACCGTTGCCGTTGCTACGCGCTACTGAGCATTACGTTGTGATTATGTTCTTATATTTCCTACCACGGTTATATCTTTAGACATGAGAGATACAATTTATATGGCAATTGATAACGATATTTAAAATTGCGGGAAAACGTGGAACAAAGTCCATAGCTCTCGTGAATCCAACAGTCACGAGCGCTATGGAGTTTGTCCCACCTCGTCAGGAATAAATAGAACTTTTCAAAGCTGATGTCCGACCTTCAGTAATTGGAGAAGAACGTCAATAAAACAAAGATACACATTGCGCCACAAATTGGCATACAAATATTGGAACGGTGCTAATTTACTTACCGTTTTGTCCGCCACAGTCATTTATAGGACAAACCAAAATGTGCTCAGCACGCCACGGTCACGACTACATGACTGACTTCTATACGTAATTCCATAGAGTATGTAACTTAACTTGACGCCGAGGGCACGTTGTTGCTTTTTAGGGTTCCGTAGCCAAAGGGCAAAAAACGGAACCCTTATAGATTCGTCATGTCTGTCTGTCTGTCTGTCCGTCCGTATGTCAAAGCCACTTTTTTCCGAAACTATAAGAACTATACTGTTGAAACTTGGTAAGTAGATGTATTCCGTGAACCGCATTAAGATTTTTACACAAAAAAAAAGAAAAAAAACAATAAATTTTTGGGGTTCCCCATACTTAGAACTGAAACTCATTTTTTTTTTCATCTAACCCATACACGTCTATCTATGGATAGATCTTCAAAAATGATATGGATATTTCTAATATATTTTTTTTCTAAACTGAATAGTTTGCGCGAGAGACACTTCCAAAGAGGTAAAATGTGTGTCCTCCCCCTGTTACTTCTAAAATAAGAGAGTGATAAAACTAAAAAATATATATCATATACATTACCATGTAAACTTCCACCGAAAATTGATTTGAACGAGATCTAGTAAGTAGCTTTTTTTTAACACGTCATAAATCGTAAACCTCAATTTAAATTTTATTCAATCAACTCAAATATAAAAATAGAAAAACTTTTATATTATGTTACTTGCTGCTACGGAACCCTTCATGGGCGAGTCCGACTCGCTCTTGGCCGCTTTTTTTGATGTAGCGGTCAAAACGTTAGTAAGCAATGTTCTTTATAAAATGAAACATTTTGAATAGTAATTTGATAAGCGCTTTATTTTCTGCATTGATGTATCACGGCTCCTGAGTCACTTTAATGGCTCGCCAAACAAGTACAAGTATGTAGACAAGTAGATAAAGTTCACGATACTTCGACAGTGTAGAACAAGACTGCAGTGTTTGGAACTTTGAGGATGAAACAGTTTTTGATACGGCAAACGAAACAGCTCTTTAGGGTTGTAATACGGATACCGAAGTTGTGCTTCCGTGAGAAAAACTTTATTATGATAATGTATTTCTGACTTAATAGTTTGTTTCGAAATACCGTAGGCGGATTGGCGATTACAGACAACTTATTGTGAGTTCAGGATTCCTCAAGACCTTTTCTTTCACCGATGCCAATGATGTAATAGTTTTTGATTTATTTGTCAATAGCTTTCGCCCACGACTTCTTCGCAGATGCAGAAGAAGTAGCGGATCAAGCTATCTTCATACCTTTCATCAATATCAGTTCAGCAGTTTCATCGTGAAAGCGTAACAGACGGACTTACTTGCGCATTTTTAATACTAGTATGGAAGTATGGATGTAATTATGTAGTATGATATTAGTATGGATTATCCACATGACCACAATTATAAGATTAGAGAAAAAATAAAATGTGGAAATAAGTTATAGTTTATTACTTAATTAATTGCGTTGACCCCAAATAACATGGATAAGAGCTGAAAGAAGATGATGATGATTTCTTATTAGTTACTGACTGTGTCCATGGTTCATCTTAGGTGGACCTAAGGGATACTATATAGGATACTATGTTATTAAAATCCTCCAAGTAAACCATTAAGCAGAGTCTATTTCGAATAAATCTTAGCACGAAACTTCCAAAAAAATAATACTTCCTTGTAGCTGTCCTACTACAGGGCAAATGATTCTTGTCTTAAAGAGAAGGCATGTACAGTCGAACAAGCTAATTGGTTTACAGGCAAAAATATTAATGTTTCTACTACACTCACAATATTTTATTTTATTCCATTTTCTTATCTCGAGCACGTAGGTATACAACGTACGTACTCAAGATAAAAAAAAAAATTAGTGTAGTAGAAAGATGAGTATTTTTGCCTGTAAACCAATTAGCTTGTTCGACCGTACCTACCAAACAACACCTAATAATACCTACCTAATATTTTAATGATCTATAGGTATTATGTAAGTGTAGTATAAGACTCGGGGGGGCTTTTGCCCAGCAGTGGGACACAACGGGCTAGTAAAAAAAATAAAAAAAATTGTATCTTTCTATCTTTATCTTTACATAGTACTAGCAACCCCGGCAGACGTTGTCCTGCCCTGCAAATCGGTACAAAAATCCAGGTCCAGCCTACCTTACCCCACCTACCTGACGTACCCTACAATATTTACACACAGGTAGGTAGGTAAGGTAGGTATGAACGTACCCTACCTACCTACCCTACCAACCTACCGTATCAACCTAACATTTCAATAATTCCCACAAAAATCCAGGTCCAGCATACCTTACCCCACCTACCTACTTACCTACCCTACCTATCTACCTACCTACCTACCTACCTTGTGCCCACTCAACACAGCAATTTGACTTTTCGCAATAGAGAAGTACCAGGGTGACATAATAAGTGCTACTAAGTTATGCGCTCCTAATACCAGGGTGACATACATCTAAGAAGTCCTACAAATCGACTGCAGCTCCTCCTACCGAGTCCAATTGTGAATCTAAACCATTCTCAAATCTACTGGAACACACACAAATAATTTCATCAAAATCAGTCCAGCCGTTTAGAAGGAGTTCACTTTCATACACACGCACAGAAGATTTTTATATATAAGATAATAAAAAGTCACTCTCGCTGTCTGTACGCTTGGATCTTTTAAACTGCGCAACTGATTTTAAGTCGCTTCCCTGACCAAATAACCTTGACCATACATTTCCTTTTTGCCGCAGAATCGAAACTCGCACAATTTTTGGGTTTATTTTGATATTAAAAAAGAGAAACGATCTTTTGAAATAAAATAAAACGTGAATTGTAAAGATTTTTAAGTTACCTATCTATTAGCGCAATCCTCAAATTAATTGCACTTCAACTTTAGCAAAAGATACATGTTTTCAATTATTTTAGACATTTTGTTACAGGGAGATTTAGGTGTATATAGGGTACATAAAAAAAAATAAGAACATGAAATATGATGTTAGGATATTGAACGTTAATATTATGCTTTTAGATGTAGTTTGTTTCTCTAAATTGATGAGTTAATAGCCCCTGAATAACGAAAAAAAACGCACGTAGCGCCTTAATGCTGTTTTCAGCATTAGATAGAGTAATTAAAGAGGACGGTTGATAATGGAGGAGTTTGATCTATTAGGTCTTTACATATGAAATTGCCGCTCGGTATCAAAAAATTAAAAATAACTTTTTTTTAAAGAAATTATATATTTAGTCAATCGAAGTATGCACCAATGTTATCGATACACTTCCGCCATTTTATCGGGAGCTCATTGATCCCTTTGGTAAAAAAATCCTGGGAGCGAGAATCGATGAACTGCTTGAAGGCTTGTTTAAACTGCCTAAGCAGAATTGAATTTTTTTCCTTGTAAAAAGTTGTCCAAATTTCGGAATAAATGGTAATCGTTTGGGGCAAGATCTAGAGAGTATGGTGGGTGACGCAGAGTTTCCAGTCGCAGCTCCTCTAACATGGCGACCGTCTGATGTGCAGTATGTGGTCGAGCGTTATCCTGAAGGAGCAATGGGCTAGAGCAATTGACCAGTCTCGGTTGTTTAATGGTGAGCTTTTCCATCATTGTTTGCAACTGTTGACAATACATGTCTGCAGTAATCGTCTGGCCTGATCTCAAGAAGCTGTAGTGGATGACACCAGCACAGGACCACCAAACACTAACTAGAATCTTCTTTTTGGTCAGTTTTCGCTTGGGGCAAGGTTTTGCCGGTTCTCCAGGGTTAAGCCATTGTGATGATCGCTTGCGATTATCGTACACGATCCACTTCTCATCACAAGTGACAATACGATTTAAAATTCCCTCATTATTGTGACGATTGAGCAAGGAAGCGCAGCAACCGACGCGTGTTTGTTGGTGTGCTTCAGTCAATTCGTACGGTACCCACTTTTCGAGCTTTTTTACTTTTCCAATTTGACGCAAATGGATAATGATTGTTTTGTCACTTACTCCAAAGGCTGCTGCTAATTCAGAAGTGGTTTGAGATGGATCCGCTTCAACTATCGCCTTTAATTCTTCATTATTCACTTGAGTATCCGGTCGTCCACGAGGCTCATTTTGTAAATCAAAATTTCCAGAACGGAAACGTTGAAACCAAAAACGCACCGTTCGTTCGTTAGCGGTGCTTGGCCCGTATACGTCGTTAATCCTTCGAGCCGTTTCTGCTGCACTGGTGCCACGGTGGAACTCATATTCGTAAATATCGCGAATTTTTAATTCCTCCATTGTTGTTGCTATAGCAATTTTCAAGCCCAAACAAATGACGATAAAACAAATGAAACACGAATTTTAAAACAATATTCTTTAGTCTTTATTTTGAAATAATTTTGAATTTGGAATTCCTAATCAAACACAAAATATTTGATTTCAAAGTTGCCAGTATTAAGTATCGGCAATTTCATATGTAAGGACCTAATATATTGCATACGTGCGAAGGCGGGTCGGTAGTTTCAAAGAGTTAGTTCTGTCGAAAACCCATACATAATCTCTCAATTAAATCAATTACGTTGCCAGTCTATCTGTCTTTTAACGGGTACATTTCGAAGAGAGTGCTTTAGAATTGCTCTATTAAATTCCCCCGTCCCTTTTCTATCATCGGACGAGCAGAGAGACGGCGATGCGTCACCGCTATATGGTTGAAATCCCACTGTCTCGAACTAAACGCTTTGATGCCACGTTTATTTTGCGAACTGCCAGACTGTAGAATTCACTGCCCGTCTTTCTGTTCCCCGATAAAGTATAATCTGGGTATATTCAAGGTACAAGTGAACCGGTCCATCCTAAATAAGCGTGGTCCGCCTTAGACCGCATCATCACTTAAGATCAGGTGTATTGCGGTCCAACGCAAGCCTATTAGAATAAAAAATATACATAAAATTTTATATACGATTCCATACTAATATTATAAATGGGAAAGTAACTCTGTCTGTTACGTTTTCACGACAAAACGACTGAACCGATTTTGATAAAATTTGGCGTAAAGAAAGCTTAAACCCCGGGGAAGGACACTTTTAATCCGCGACTTCGTCTACATCCGCGATACCCGTCATCCACGCGGATGAAGTCGCGAGCAAGTCCAAAATAATTACAATTACCCAATGATTTGAAAAGGAAGGATATGCCCATTAGAACATTTTAAACAAACGTTCATGGAACAAGCAAAAGTAGCGACATCTGTCAAAACTCATACAATGTCGACTGAATCGCGTTGCCCGTTCGCCCTAAACTGTCATTTTTAGGGTCAACGTCCTGATGCCATTTGGTCGTGCGGTTGGCCTGGTCCTTACGCAGTAATATATATGTCAATGCAATTACCGAATTTTGAGAAACTGATGTTGGTTGTTCGTTGTAGCAAAATAAAACCAAATAAATATGGTGTGCCGTTTATCTACCGTATGTGTGTATACTCATATATCTACCGTGAAATAGAGAGATCGATAGAGTATTACCTCCATTTTAGTAAAACAAAACCAAATAAATATGGTGTGCCGTTTATCTACCATATGTGTAGATACTCGTATATCTACCGTGAAATAGAGAAATCGATAGAGTATTACCTTCGTTTTAGTAAAACAAAACCAAATAAATATGGTGTGCCGTTTATCTACCATATGTGTAGATACGCGTATATCTACCGTGAAATAGAGAGATCGATAGAGTATTACCTTCGTTTTAGTAAAACAAAACCAAATAAATATGGCGTGCCCTTTATCTACCGTATGTGTATATACTCGTATATCTACCGCGAAATAGAGAGATCGATAGAGTATTACCTACTACTCCAAAGCAATTTGCAGACAGGTAGAGGGCTTATTTAATCCAATAGTCTGCAGTAGGCACCGAATATCTAAATACTCGTACATTTCGTCGATCGTTTGTTTGCCCGGGCCCCGACCACCCATGTTTACCAACCCTGCTTCGTCAGGGTTGACACTTTACTAATTGCATTTCAGATAAATCCCTCGGGTATTGCAGGGTTAAATGATAATATATCAAGGGTTTAATTAGTTGGTATTTCGGTTTTTGTGATTGGTTTAGTAAGTATTGATTATATAGTTATGATTGGTTTTCTCTCTAATATATTTTGCTCGAACCTTATGCTACAGTTTTGACATCGTTATTCGGTCGATAAATAAATATCATATAATAAATCATCATCATCATCTGCCTAGCCTTTAAATTTCTCAACTATATTGGGGTCGGCTTCTAGTCTAACCGGATGCAGCTGAATACCAGTGTTTTACATGGAGCGACTGCCTATCGGACCTCCACAACCCAGTTACTGGGTAACACGATAGCCCTTGGTAAGACCAAAAGCACCTAAATAAGACGTATTTACAACTCCATCAGAAATCAGCAAACATTTATTTGTCAAACATAGATAATTACATTATAAAGATGTAGGTGGTGGGTGGTAGTGGGTGTAGGTTGTGATGGTGTGGTGGTGTGGTGTCTATGTAGGTAAAGAAAATATGTACAGTCACCAAAAGAGATAAATAACCAGGCTCGTCAGATATAGTTGAAGTTTACTTAGAAACCGTTGGATATTTTTAAATAAAATAAAATTTATAGACAATAAACCGTTCAACTATTTAATTAAATTTCATTCGAAAACATTCATCGGTTTCTAAGTAAGCTTCAATTACATATTTCCGACGACCTAGATACTTATCTCTTTTGGTGACTTTACATACGATAACCATGATGTTGAAGAAATTGGCTGCTAGACTGTGTATAAGTATTTAGGGTTTGATTCCGACACGATAACCAACTTTTGTATAAGATATAAGATAAAAAATATTTTTTATTTAGTTCAAACAGTCATGACATGTATAAACACATATAAAATTACCTACAGGCCTACAGGTTTACACAATGCAGTGTCGGCAACGCGCGTGTGATGTAAGTACGCGGTGCGTTGCAAGCGCCCATAGGCTACGGTAACTACTTAATACTTAACATCATCCGGTCTGTAAGACACGTATTGTGGTATAGTGCACTGGTGGCAGAGTTGGGCGTAATCAACTACTTTTGTAATCGGATTAATAATCTGATTGAAAGTAATCATGAATACATCAATCATGATTACTTTTAATCTTGATTACTTTCAATCATGACTACATTTGTAATCATTAGTTTTGATTACAATAGTCAGTAATCTTAGTTACATGGGTAGATTTGATTAATTTTTTAAGCATATTTTTAATAAATGCGGTTCTATATTCAATCAGTATGTATCTTGTATGTCTGCGTTTTTCTATAAACTTGTGATTCAATTTGGATGTCATGGACGTTTTGTACTCTTTGGTTATTTAAATCCTTAAGTAAATTCGAAAAAGAATTTCTGCGTGCTCAATTGCATTTTTCTTGAGTATAATAATTATTAAAAAATTGTAATTCATGAGACTGATAAAAAAATAAAGATGATTTACAATGTTAATGATTTTATTTTTCGAATTCCTAAATGTAGTTAGTATGCATCAATCCAAAAAGTAATCAAAATAACGATTACAAACTAATAATCATTAATCACCGATATGATGATTACTTTCTTGATTAATTTCCGTAATCTGTAATCTTGATTGATGATTACAAAATGTAATCGTAATCCTTAATCATTAATCTGATTACATTTTGCCCAACTCTGACTGGTGGTATAAGAAAGAAACGCCAGATACAGGGAAATCTCCTATACCCTGTTCACAATAAGATTAGACATATACTCAAACCTTTTTTACAGTCCGTTCAACCGATTTTGACTTATATTGCGTTGGTAGCATGACAAATGGCAACTGCAGTAAACAGTTGTTATTGTACCCACTTTTTTGCCTCTAATGTCATCCTTAAACCTGCGGAATAGAAGTCAAAATCGGTTGAAGGGACTGTAAAAAAGGTTTGTGTTTATGTCTAATCTTATTGTGAACAGGGTATAGTGTGGAGCAATTTTTTTTTTTGCCATTCAAGTATTTCGCTACGTTGTAAAAGAAAATTTATTTGAACATACGAAATATGCAACATACATTATTATATTTACGAAACTTAATAATAAAAACAATCTAATCAAAAAAAAAAAAGACAAATGAAGACCAGCTTATAGGGTATCAAAAAACTCGTCCACAGCGCTGTCAACGGGACATGTGCCCAACAGTCTGGCACCATTGCCACCATTTGCTACATTGTACGGCAATGCTACGAGCAAACATATTATGTCACTACGTTGTTATTTTCAATAAAATGCCATAACGTCACACCATGACATCATCAAGGCTTAGCTACGTAATGGCCATTACTCATGTCGTGAGTAGTAATGAGACTGTTAAGGGATTATAGAACACACTCAACCGAGTAATACTGATCATATAACTGCGGTCACAAATACATGGGCTGTTGCTTTGCAATTAGCAATAGCGACTGTTTGAGGCATATATAATTATTGGAGGAGATTTATGATGTGCTTACAGCTAAACGTATTAGCAAAATAGGGTATTTTACTCTATACGAGAAAAAATCTATAAATATGTTATTGAGACAGTTTAGGCATAAAGAAGTAGGAAAATGTAAGTTTTAGTTCATAAAATAACAAAACAGTCAACCGATTGGCGTAATATAGGCTTTGTACTTTTATTATTTTCGTAACCAACGTAATTTTTTCATTATTACACCTATTGCAAAATATGCTTTTAATTATTTTTAAATGATATACAATTATCATATTTAATATGAGCTCATTTGATACAAAACGAACTGACGTCATTTACGCTGAGCAATATGGCGTCCAGTATTTCCCAGATTCTCTAAGGGAACTGTTTAAGGAAATTAACATAATGACGGTACCTTGTCAATACATTTATGAAAACATTATGTACGCTAGAAAAAATCTGCATCTTTTTGGTAAAAGAAGTGACAGACATAACTATAGTACTAGAAACAGGGACCAACTAGTTCAACCAGGTTTCAGGCTGGCTAAAGTAGATTCTTCTTTCATGGGGTTCTGTCTAAAGTGTTACAATAAAATACCTCCCCACATTGTTCAACTTAATGAGACAAAATTTAAGTCCTATATTAAACGCACACTATGCAGCCGAGCATATTATAAATTGGATGATTACATCACTGATAAAAGTGCTTGGCTGGATGCTGGTCTAGCTCCACAGCCATAAGGGTTCATAGATTTATTGATTAGCATTGGTGACAATTTTTTTGGAGCTGCTGAAGATGTAGAACTACATTATCTTTGCATTGTATAAACTCAAACTATTAGTATTATATAATTTTGCATAGCACATACATGTGAGCACTATGTACTTTAAAGCCACCATTTACGAGATGTCTTTCGTTGACTTGAATATGCCCTGGCGGTTGAGTGTTTGTCATGCTCACTTGAATGTCTCGCTGATGGTGGCGCATGTGTTGGATCAGTTGGTTCCCTTCAAAATGGTTGAACTAAATGGTGCCGATCCGTGCGTCATGTTCGTGAACGGGCGCCGTCAGTTGAGACTGGTCATCTCTTAGCTGCCTCGGTTATTTTAAATTTATTTTGAATTGTCTAATTTCATTGCCACTAGGACCTCTTTTAACGTGCACAATTTGTTACATCGTTCTCACATTGTACCTCTAGATTCAACATGAATGATGTAACCTAAATTTGTAATATTCTATTGATTTTAAAAGAGTGTTCATGGAGTTTCTTGCTCGTTCTTCTCCATAGAAACCTACTGTTTGGAACGAGCAACTAGCTGCAACTTTTTGACTGACTGACTCCTTGACAATTCAAAAGTGCCTGTAAATGGTTTATTTGAAATAAATGATTTGAGTTTGAGTTTGAGTTTGAGTAAGAGGCGTTTTCGTCAAACTACACGCGAAATTTGAAAATTAAAGTTTAGATGCATTTTTATGGCACTTATCGATTGAATAAAAAATTTGTGTTTTTTTTTGGTGGCATATTAGCACTACAGAATTTCATTGAGACACTTTTCAAAAATGGGTGTAATACCCTATTGTATGTGTTTGTGTTTTTATTCTGGAGAGATATTTTGTAAAAATCTACGTCGTTTAATTTAAGTGAAGTGAACTTGAGGTCGTAATGGTCGTGGTTAAGTCGCCAGCCACTCATGCGCGACGTTGTGGGTTCACAACCGGGCATGAGCAAGTACAATCAGCGAAAGAGATAGGTATGCAGGTCATCGGAAATAGTTGAAGTTTACTTAGACACCTATGGATGTTTTCGAATGAAATTGAATTAAATAATTGAAATGTTTATTCTCTATGAATTTTATTTAAAAACATTCAACGGTTTCTAAGTAAATCTATACTTTAATATCATAAAGCTGAAGAGTTTGTTTCTTTGTTTGGTTGAACGCTCTAATCTCAGGATGTACTAGTTCGAATTGAAAAAATATTTTTGTATTGGATAGTCCATTTATCGAGGAAGGCTATAAGCCCATGCCGGGTCGGGTCGCTAGTTTTAACTAAATCTCTTTTGCTGACTATACCAATGTGACTTTATCAATTTCAAAAGTATTTCTAACTTAATCTTGGACATCACTGATATCGGTGTAGGAAAACATCGTGAGGAAACCTAGATTTATCCATGTGCGTAGTACATATATATCGATGGACTTATCCATACTAATATTATAAATCCGAAAGTAACTATGTTTGTTACGCCTTCACGATGAAACGGCTGAACCGATTTTAATGAAATTTGGCTTGAAGGTAGCTTATACCCTGGGGAAGGACATGGGCTACTTTTTCATACGCGACTTTGTCTGCATCCGAGATAACCGACATTCACGCGGACGAAGTCACGGGCAAAAACTAGTAACATTATAAATGGGAAAATAACTCTGTCTGTTACTCTATCAGGATGAAACGGATGAACCGATTTTAATGAAATTTGGCATGAAGATAGATTAAACCCTGGGGAAGGACATAGGCTACTTTTTAACCCGCGACTTCATCTGCATCCACGATAACCGACATTCACGCGGACGAAGTCCAAAAGCTACTAACTTATGTAAATCTAAAATTACCATTCCGCCTAGAGCAAGCGTGGTGATAAAATGCTCGTTCCTTTTCTATATGCCTTTGCCCTGCAGTGGGACAATTATAGGCTGGTATTAACTTGAGATTTATCGTCAATCCCTAGCATGGGTAGGATGACAGCTTGCTACATACACACAAACACAAAATATAAACAGAAGGACCGCTCCCGCCATCTTCCAAAATAATTACCTAAACTTGCCAGACTCACTAGGGCTGCTACTGTATTCACTCTGTATGTTTTATTTGTGACAATATGAAATTTTATTGACACACTGATTGGAACTCTCTGCATTTTTTTTATAACAAAATTTTCTTGTTCGTCGTGAAATGTCAATTACATAAATTATTCATTTTGCCAACACGTGACAGTCGAGACTGAAGTCTGCTTGAAACTGCTTGAGAATTCCTTTAAACGGTAATGTCAATGTGTGCGTGCTAAAAATGGCGGTTTTTTCTGAGTGGTCTCTCTGCTCGGGCGCGACGCAGCCTTACATAGGTACTTTGTGACACAAACAAACACCCCAATGTAATTTATTTTGACACCATGACTGAACAATGACGGACGGATGGACGGCCAAAGAAAAGATAGATGTACTTTTATTATTTTCGTAACCAACGTAATTTTTTCATTATTACACCTATTGCAAAATATGCTTTTAATTATTTTTAAATGATATACAATTATCATATTTAATATGAGCTCATTTGATACAAAACGAACTGACGTCATTTACGCTGAGCAATATGGCGTCCAGTATTTCCCAGATTCTCTAAGGGAACTGTTTAAGGAAATTAACATAATGACGGTACCTTGTCAATACATTTATGAAAACATTATGTACGCTAGAAAAAATCTGCATCTTTTTGGTAAAAGAAGTGACAGACATAACTATAGTACTAGAAACAGGGACCAACTAGTTCAACCAGGTTTCAGGCTGGCTAAAGTAGATTCTTCTTTCATGGGGTTCTGTCTAAAGTGTTACAATAAAATACCTCCCCACATTGTTCAACTTAATGAGACAAAATTTAAGTCCTATATTAAACGCACACTATGCAGCCGAGCATATTATAAATTGGATGATTACATCACTGATAAAAGTGCTTGGCTGGATGCTGGTCTAGCTCCACAGCCATAAGGGTTCATAGATTTATTGATTAGCATTGGTGACAATTTTTTTGGAGCTGCTGAAGATGTAGAACTACATTATCTTTGCATTGTATAAACTCAAACTATTAGTATTATATAATTTTGCATAGCACATACATGTGAGCACTATGTACTTTAAAGCCACCATTTACGAGATGTCTTTCGTTGACTTGAATATGCCCTGGCGGTTGAGTGTTTGTCATGCTCACTTGAATGTCTCGCTGATGGTGGCGCATGTGTTGGATCAGTTGGTTCCCTTCAAAATGGTTGAACTAAATGGTGCCGATCCGTGCGTCATGTTCGTGAACGGGCGCCGTCAGTTGAGACTGGTCATCTCTTAGCTGCCTCGGTTATTTTAAATTTATTTTGAATTGTCTAATTTCATTGCCACTAGGACCTCTTTTAACGTGCACAATTTGTTACATCGTTCTCACATTGTACCTCTAGATTCAACATGAATGATGTAACCTAAATTTGTAATATTCTATTGATTTTAAAAGAGTGTTCATGGAGTTTCTTGCTCGTTCTTCTCCATAGAAACCTACTGTTTGGAACGAGCAACTAGCTGCAACTTTTTGACTGACTGACTCCTTGACAATTCAAAAGTGCCTGTAAATGGTTTATTTGAAATAAATGATTTGAGTTTGAGTTTGAGTTTGAGTAAGAGGCGTTTTCGTCAAACTACACGCGAAATTTGAAAATTAAAGTTTAGATGCATTTTTATGGCACTTATCGATTGAATAAAAAATTTGTGTTTTTTTTTGGTGGCATATTAGCACTACAGAATTTCATTGAGACACTTTTCAAAAATGGGTGTAATACCCTATTGTATGTGTTTGTGTTTTTATTCTGGAGAGATATTTTGTAAAAATCTACGTCGTTTAATTTAAGTGAAGTGAACTTGAGGTCGTAATGGTCGTGGTTAAGTCGCCAGCCACTCATGCGCGACGTTGTGGGTTCACAACCGGGCATGAGCAAGTACAATCAGCGAAAGAGATAGGTATGCAGGTCATCGGAAATAGTTGAAGTTTACTTAGACACCTATGGATGTTTTCGAATGAAATTGAATTAAATAATTGAAATGTTTATTCTCTATGAATTTTATTTAAAAACATTCAACGGTTTCTAAGTAAATCTATACTTTAATATCATAAAGCTGAAGAGTTTGTTTCTTTGTTTGGTTGAACGCTCTAATCTCAGGATGTACTAGTTCGAATTGAAAAAATATTTTTGTATTGGATAGTCCATTTATCGAGGAAGGCTATAAGCCCATGCCGGGTCGGGTCGCTAGTTTTAACTAAATCTCTTTTGCTGACTATACCAATGTGACTTTATCAATTTCAAAAGTATTTCTAACTTAATCTTGGACATCACTGATATCGGTGTAGGAAAACATCGTGAGGAAACCTAGATTTATCCATGTGCGTAGTACATATATATCGATGGACTTATCCATACTAATATTATAAATCCGAAAGTAACTATGTTTGTTACGCCTTCACGATGAAACGGCTGAACCGATTTTAATGAAATTTGGCTTGAAGGTAGCTTATACCCTGGGGAAGGACATGGGCTACTTTTTCATACGCGACTTTGTCTGCATCCGAGATAACCGACATTCACGCGGACGAAGTCACGGGCAAAAACTAGTAACATTATAAATGGGAAAATAACTCTGTCTGTTACTCTATCAGGATGAAACGGATGAACCGATTTTAATGAAATTTGGCATGAAGATAGATTAAACCCTGGGGAAGGACATAGGCTACTTTTTAACCCGCGACTTCATCTGCATCCACGATAACCGACATTCACGCGGACGAAGTCCAAAAGCTACTAACTTATGTAAATCTAAAATTACCATTCCGCCTAGAGCAAGCGTGGTGATAAAATGCTCGTTCCTTTTCTATATGCCTTTGCCCTGCAGTGGGACAATTATAGGCTGGTATTAACTTGAGATTTATCGTCAATCCCTAGCATGGGTAGGATGACAGCTTGCTACATACACACAAACACAAAATATAAACAGAAGGACCGCTCCCGCCATCTTCCAAAATAATTACCTAAACTTGCCAGACTCACTAGGGCTGCTACTGTATTCACTCTGTATGTTTTATTTGTGACAATATGAAATTTTATTGACACACTGATTGGAACTCTCTGCATTTTTTTTATAACAAAATTTTCTTGTTCGTCGTGAAATGTCAATTACATAAATTATTCATTTTGCCAACACGTGACAGTCGAGACTGAAGTCTGCTTGAAACTGCTTGAGAATTCCTTTAAACGGTAATGTCAATGTGTGCGTGCTAAAAATGGCGGTTTTTTCTGAGTGGTCTCTCTGCTCGGGCGCGACGCAGCCTTACATAGGTACTTTGTGACACAAACAAACACCCCAATGTAATTTATTTTGACACCATGACTGAACAATGACGGACGGATGGACGGCCAAAGAAAAGATAGATGTACTGTGTGAAAAATGATATGAAGGAAAGGAAGACAGTGAAGTCAGAAAATGTGTTGCGACGACCGACCCCGAATAACATGGGACAACGGCAGGACGACGATAATTAAACAATGACTGATGAATGATGATGGTTTAAACAAAACGGAGAGCTATTCCTTAGCGGTTAAAATTACTTTTCGACCGACTTAAAAAAAAGGAGGAGGTTCTCAATTCAACACGTTTATATCTTTTTTTTATGTCTGACCACGCATAAGGTTTTTCAGTGTAGTTCGATTTCGATGGTTTTAAATTTATATGGGACCAACCTTGAGGTATACACTATCAAGTGTGGTATACACTTGATAGTGTATACCTCAAGGTTGGTCCCATATAAATTTCATGATAATGTTCCACCCCTAAGAAAAGAAAATTAAGGGATGACTGAAGTTTTTGGTGTCACCGTTTCGTAATTAATTTTAGGATAAGCAGTAAACTCTAAAAAGCGAAAATAAAAACTCTTTTACAAAAAAGACAACCGCCTTCAAAAAGTAAAAAATAACTTTAAACTCGCAAGTCGGTGAAAATACAAAACAACAAACAAAACCAAAGTGCTTGCAAATTAACATTATTTTTTACTTTTTGAAGGCGGTGTCCGTCTTGTAAAAAAAAGTTTTTTTTCTAAAACGAGAGACTACGGAGAAGTCGTAAACGGTCTTCTCATGAACATGAAAGTCACTTACATACTCCTCCTAAGTATTCTTGTCAAATTTATATAAAACGAAATATACAGAAACATGAGTGATGATATTTCATGATGGTAGGTAGCCATCGTAAATTATTGCTGAAATATTTTCGACATTTATGACCATCGCATTCGAATATGGAACTGTCGGAACAAATGTCAAAAGTATTTATGTCAGAGCAATTTTTCATAGCTTTGAACTTTGAAAGTATGCTTTTGATGATAAAATCAGGTAGGAGTTTTATTTGTATGCTCGAGTATTTGTGCCACAGAGTTGAACAATTTAAATTGCATGCATTTTTGTCGATTTGTGAGTGGAGAACCAATTTTTCTTTCTTAGTTCGCAACGTAATTTTGTTCTTTCTTTCTCCTTGAATAGGAAGATGGATTTTCCTGATTATGTTTAACAAGAGTAGATATCACAGTGGCTGTAATACTACTGTGGTCAAACAATAACAAGTCTATAGTCTATACCAGTGCTGAAATGTAGGAAACAGTTAGAGACTTAGGGTGTTACCAAACCAATCGATCGATCGTTGATCGATAGGTTTGGTAACACTGGTTTGGATCGATGGTAGAATGGATTAGTCGACGTCGACCGAGTTGCTTGATTATTATTAGTGATGGATTATAGCCGGAGTTAATCAATCAACGTCGACCGATGGCATCGATCGATGATCGATCGATTGGTGTAGTAACACCCGAACGCTTCTACATTCGAAAAGCTTCTAGAACGAAACCAAAGTGTTTAGACTATACATGTAGTCAATGCTTTCGACCAGCATGCCATAATAATATTATGCATGCAACCTTAGAGTACCTACTTACTTCGACACGGTTGAACCTTACCGCAGTACACAAATATGTATGGATTTAAATCGTTACACATATCTCTAACGTATATCTTTGATTATTATGTCATTTTTGAATTGAAAGTTAAAGCCGTACAGATTGGTCGAAGGTTAAGCTACGCTAGCCGCGGTCGGTCTGTGGATGGGGGACCATCCCTTTGATACCGAATTCCCTCCGTGCCTCAGAAAGCACGTAAAGCCGTTGGTCCCGGCTGTCATTTGTAGATCTTTGGCAGTCGTTATGGGTAGTCAGAAGCCAGAAAGTCTGACACTCAGTCTTACCAAGGGGTATCGTGTTACCCAGTAACTGGGTTATGGAGTTCCGATTGGCAGTCGCTCCATGTAAAACACTGGTATTCAGCTGCATCTGCTTAGACTGGAAGCCGACCCCAATGTAGTTGGAAAAAGGCTATAGGTACAGATGATGATGAATCGGAAGCCTTTGCCTGAATAATGGAAAAATCTAAATAAGATTAAGTACAAAACAGAGATAATACCCACCAACCTAGTGTACTTACGTCACACAATCGTGATCCACAGCACCTAAACATCATTTCAATTGTATAGCTCTGTACTGTTATACAAATTCTCGGAAATTCTCAAACCTCAAAGTACCTATGTGGTTAGGTATGTATCAAATAATATTCTCAGAGGTCTATTCAAGTCATCCGTCTAGTACCTGCGTTTGTACGAATTTTAAGCTTCATTGGATCCATTCGAGAGCCCATACCTTCTCAGAATTAATACCTAGAGTACCTATTCCCGCCACAAAGGAGTGATTTGGAGTGGTGAGTCAAATGAATCAAATGGTTTCAATTCTATTATAGACGAATACGTAGCATTTTGCTCGTGACTTCGTCCGCGTTTTTTTGTCTATGGGAAACCTAAAGGAAGTTATTTAAATAATAACTATAGCCATGAAAACACGACACAGTTTATTTAGGCTTGGTTCCACATTACAATAGTTTCACTCGCGAGCAAAGCGTCTATATAGGCATAGCAATGTTTAATGAAATTGAGAAGATAGGAAGACTAGAAAGCTTTAAAGAAGGAAACTGAGAATGATAGTGAGAGATTATAGCGAATGAAAGTTGAACAGTTTAGCTAGCGACGTTAGATAATTGCAGCGTGCATTCGCCGTCACGGACAGACGACTGGCGGGGGGCGCGCGCGGGCCGTCGCCGGCGCACCTCACACACAAATCGAATTTAACATCTCTAACTTAGTTCCTCTCTGTCACCACACCCGCGACTCTCCATAGAAATGAAACGATATAGGTAATTGCCTACACTAATACTAAAATAATAGACTATACAGATACGTGCGTGAGTGTGCGTGTCTACATGCCGCGCGAACAAAAACGCAATTTCCAGAGCTAGTCGTTCGACGCAGGGAGAGGTGAGGAACGGTTTCAGAGGGAGGCGGAGCATGTCGCTACTGTACGGTAGTACTAATACTTATACTGTGCTGTCGCCGTCCTTTTCTTTAGCTACCTGGCAGTTAGAAATGCTAATTGTCTAATTTTAGTTTAGTTTAATGGTTACAAGGGAATCGGCACCATTAAGTGGCTCAAAGAACCAAATATTTAGGTAATGAGTCGGCTGTACTTCATTGTTATGAACTCCTTGGTTTTTATATTTGAGGCGGTCAGCGTTAGAGTGGCCTATATTTTCTACACACAAAGCATTTTAATTGTTGCATTGCATTTATAATTTTCTGTTTTTTACCAAACTACGTAGATGTACAGTCAATCAGTCACCAAAAGAGTTAATTAACCAGGGTCGTCGGAATTTAGAAACCGATGGATATTTTTTGACAGCAACATCAATTAGATGCAGTTATTTCAACGAAATAACTTAATAACTATGGTTATTAGGCCGCTTTTTATCTAACCCTATCGTCGTTAATAATACTATTTTGCGTAACTATACTCCATTTATAGCATTAGAGAGAGATAGCATTAGAGAAAAAAAAGCCACTAGAAGTAGGAATGCAAAACATTTTAATTCAAATATAAGTTAAAACCATTTTAATTAAACCGATTTTAAAATAATTTTGATAAATAGATCTAAGATAGTAACAAATATGGACGTAGGTACTCTTATAATAATATAAACAGAATAAAAGTCTTTTAAAGACTAGGTAACAATCTTAATTTGGTAGAATTACAGTGAAACGAATAACGTTTCGGGTATTGTTCACCCCTGCTTCTGTTAGGTTTTTAGTATTGACACTGTAATTTTAAATTGGAATTATGTTGCTAGATAGATGCTAAAAATGAAAGCCACATAATTTTAGAAGATAAATTATTAAAATGGTTTCAAATACGAGCGACAGCTACTGTAAAAATAGATTATAATAAATTCGGTGTTTATAGTAATTTTAACAGGTTTATTGTACTTTTGTTACAATGTGTGCATTAGGTACAAAGAACCTTTTTTAACTTCTGTCTAATGCTATTGTAAATGGAGTTATAACATTGTGGAAGACCGTGAATTTCGACCTTATTTAAAATCGTCGAAAGTGCAGTTACATTCGCGATATTAAAAAATATAAATTACGCGGAATTAGACTATTACCGACGATATTCTGTGTAGTTTAAACTATACTTAGGTACCATGAAGTACATAATAAAGGTAGTAGATCCCACACAGAGACCAGAAGGATAAGGCGGGGACAGTAAACACCATTAATCAAGCCACAGTGTATAGTCTGTGACAAACAGATGCTACCGAGAAGATGGCCGACTCTATACTTCATCAGTTTTATATCTTGGAACTAAAATACAGAGCTCGTCTGCTCTTCATTTTAGTTGTAATTGGATTTGTTGGTTATGTTGGTATTAGTTTTATTGCTGTATAGTTGGCATCTGCTTGAAGTTGTTTATGGCATTCTGAATTTGAAATATTTATCATGAGTAAAGAAAAAAGGAAAAAAGTTACAGAGAAAAAGTTTGCAATGGAGGTTCACTTTTAAATCATTGAGCATTTTTCAGGCGGTAAAAGTTCTTATGAATACAAATAACTTTTATTAAGGGACCAATTCTGAAATATGAAAAAAAACTTTTCGTACATTTTGATTTAGATCGTGTTTTTATTTATTTATACTTCATGCACAAAGGTTAAAAGGCGGACTAAATTAGAAATGCATTTTTACCTTGGTACGTATTTAAATTTTGTAAAAACAATAAGGATTTTTTTTAAATTAAGCTGTGTTCTGATTTCACATACCTTTTAGCAATCTGTCGATTCTGTGTATGATGAAATTATAAAAAAACAAACTCAAAAAAAACAGTAATGAATCAGGGCCCATTCATATACTATGCTGGTTAATATAAGTTAATGATTGGATATTTTAAGCAAAACCCCTCAGTGTGGCAGTAGAAGCATTAGAAGCATAAGTGTGGAAGCATTAGATTTTATAGGTTCATTACAACTCCAGAAAAAATAAAACGAACGGTCTTCACTTTAAGAAAAAGTGAAAGAAATAAGAATATTTAAGACCTAGCCTTATTTAACTTTGGTCACAAAATATAAAATTCATGTTAGCAACACGCCAGGGCAGCTGAGCTTAAACTTTAAAACTTGAATGAAACAATTTTATGCCTTGTGTTGGAAAGTGAACAAGTTGATTTTGTTTTTGGATACAAGATATTTATTTTACTACTAGCTTTTTCAAAATATCGTACCTACCTATTTCACGGAACAAGTTTTGTAAAATCTCCGCGCACCAATTTTTATGCGATGTTATCGCGTTCTCGCTCACTCGTTTGTTTTCGGACTTTGCGTTGTATGAAACAAAAAAAATATCATACTTTCGTTGGCGATCCACGGACCAGGACCCCGGGAAGAGGTCAACACCTCAACTTAAGACGGGGGCCCGCTTAAGTTGATGTGTTGACCTCTACTTGACAATATATTTCCTTGACTGAATTTAACTGAACAAGTTGAGCTCAAACAAAACACGTTCAATAGTCAGACCTGATACTAAAAAGTATATTTTCCTAAATCCATATTTTTTCCTAAATAATTTATCTACATTAAACACATTTTTTTGTTATGAACCTGCCTTGTTATCTCTTCACCACCCTTGGATGACTGGTAGAGAATGCCTAAGGCATTAAGTCCGCCTTACCTTTGTGCATGAAGTATTAATAAATAAATTATTCACTCAAGTTCTTGAAGTTCTACAAGTTCTTTCTAAGTTTATCTTAGACATCTGACATCGGTGAAGGAAAACATCGTGAGGAAACGTCTATGGCTTTGTTCTGTTTGTTGTTTTGTATTGTCACCGACTTCCGAAACAAAAGTCATGTGTGTTCTGTGCTAATAAGTTATTTATCACCTTTTAGTTTCTTTTTGAAGGCGGTTCTCTTTTTTCAAAAAAGTTTTATTTCACACTTTTTAGTGCCTCCTTATTACCCAAATCCATTAAGGAACAGTAACACAGTTAAAACACAGATTGAAAGTCCTCCAAAGATGGAAATGGAAGAAACGAAAAAGTCTTCTCGGTTTTTGTTGTTTTTTTCAAAAAGCGCTGAATAAATTTCTATTTGTTGTATACTAACCTTCTCCAGAATGTAACAAACACTTTTCTGAAAACCGCATCAAAATCGGTTCAGCCAAACGGGAGATAATCGCGGACAAACGTACATACATACATACATACAATCATACGGGTCGAACTGAGAACCTCCTTTTTTTTTAAGTCGGTAAAAATAATTTTACCACAGAACACACATGACTTTAGTTTCGGAAGTCGGTGGCAATACAAAACAACAAATAGAACAAAGCCACCGACTTTCGAAACTAAAGTCATGTGTGTTCTGTGCTAAAGTTATTTTTCACTTTTTTTAGCTTTCTTTGAAGGCGGTTCTCTTTTTTCAACTTTTTGGTGCCTCCTTATCACCCAAATCCATTAAGGAACGGCAACACAGTTAAAACAGAGATAAATGTCGTCCAAAGATAGAAAAATGAAAGAAACGAAAACGATTTCTCGGTTTTTGTTGTTTTTTTCAAAAATTGCATAATACATTTCTGTTTGTTGTTTAGTAAAAAAAATTGTTTACGTCCTATTCTTAGCAGACCCACTGAATATACACACAAAATTTCATAAGAATCGGTCAAGCCGTTTCGGAGGAATTTTGTTACTAAAAATATAATTTAATATAATATGGGGTCATTTCACACTGTGACACAAGAATTTTACATATTAGATATATGGTGGTGGCTGTGATGGCTGCCAAGAAGTATTGAACCCTATCCCCTACGTGGAAACCTGTATTTCAGGGGGTAGATATATCTTTCTTCTAATATATAAAAATCTCGAGTCACAGTGTTTGTTATCAAACTCCTCCGAAACGGCTTGACTGTTTTTCATCGCATTTTTTGTGTATATTTGGTAGGTCTGAGAATAGGTCGTAGGCTTTTTTTATACTTCTAGGTGATAAGAAAATTTTTTTATGGCAAAACTACGTTTGCAGGGTCACCTAGTAATTAATATAAGTCAGAAATCGACCATCCGTACTGATTATCAATTCTCGTGGCTTCTCTGTTTGGGAAAAGGCCTTTTTGCCCTGCTGTGGGACAATAAAAGGCTGATAATATGTTATTATTATTCATACAAGCATCATCTCATAAAAACGTTACTCAATAAAAAATACAGCAGGGACATTTAAAAAGTCCCCGGGATTCTTTAGCAGTGTCCCTATTACATATCTTAATCTGTGTCGACCTCGTATGGGACGTGTCGGGATGTTAATACCCCCGAGCAAGTAGGGGAAGGGGGCAGCTGTTATAGCTGATGACTTTATTATGACGTCACTTGTATGTAAATTAATCTGTTCTGCCTTTTCAAGGGAGAAGAGAGAGTAGAGGAAATGCGTAAGTGGACTGTAGCAACTGCGGGTTGCATACAAAAGTAGTCAAGTGATGTTTTAGTCAATAGGTAATTAAATCAACTCAAATCAGATCATTTAAGGATGAAACAAATAACAATAGAGCTTAAAACCATACCCGTATCTATTATGTTTAAATTTTATTGTGGATATGTATTTAAATGAATTAATTTATTATACACACAGTAGACAACACAGGATAAACACATTATAAAATATGAGTATGAGTGTAGTTTAATTAAGGTAAACTGTTAATCATTAGCATTAGATGGGATGATAGCACCTAAACTCAACGAGAGAGGTTTAAACAGAAAAGACCAGATGGTGTACGATTCAATAAACTCATCATCATCATCATCATTATTATATCAGCCGTAGAATATTCACTGCTGGACATAGACCTCCCCTATAGATGTCCAAAAGGACCGGTTGAAAGTGGCTTGTATTCAGCGTGTATCTGCGGTCTTAATCAGGTTTTCGACACATTTTCGGACATCCCACACTGCACTTACCGGCGCGTGGTCTTCAGTTGAGGACTTTGCTGCCGTCAGTTATCTGTGCTTTGAGCCCTACCCACTGCTTCATAACTTGCTGATTCGCTACTATATAAAGTACTGAACATTAAACAATTGGTTTACTAACAATGTAAAAACGTTTTACTAACTATATTCAACACGTCGAAATAGTTTAGTTAACACCTCAAATTTACAGTAGCTCTAACTGCAGAGCAACAGTTTCTAAATTGTTGTTACTAAGTAAGTATAGTTGCATAACTTTAGAATAAAGCTAGTCTATAGCCTTAATTGAAGTTACGTACCTATATGAAATAAGGGAGAAATTATAGGAGGTAAATTCGTAAAGCAAAATGGTGCACGATATTGCTTTTCCGTAGATGGTGGCTTGAAACTTTTTATCAGTAATTGAACAATTGAACAATCTTCGAGTTTGCGCGAGTGATGCGATTGTTTTGAAATTAGTACACAAAAAAGGCATAAAGCGAAAATTGACGAAGTTGCAGAAGTTTTTGTTTACGTTACATTTTAAAGACTGAATGATAGATTGGTTCGATGGAGGTTGGGAGGGTGCCAAGCAAGTGCCAATGTGACTTACAAACTTACAATTCATACGTATTTTCTAAGTTTGCGTTGACTTATGACTTATAATACCGTAAAATGGGGTGAATAGAAATCGCGGGGTGAATAGAAACAAATCTGGGAGTCTAATGTTGTTGTCTCTAATTTCTCTATAGTCTGTTATCGTATATTTATTCCTACTTTTTATTAAACGGCAACATTTTTCCATTATTCTGGCTACTCCAAAATTTACGTCAAGTTCCATTACTTAAAGAAAAAAAGCGGTTAAAGTGACGTCTGCGTATGCTAGTGATTTTAGCCTGTGTAAAACTTTTATCAAACCTAAAGTTCTTCAGTTTTATCTCCTTCAAATTTCATGTAATTGGATAGTAAAGTTTCTCATCTCTTAGAGGTACAAAGATGAGAAGATATATTTAATGATTTGGTTTGTATTTCTAGTAAAATCTGGACACTGATACTTTTTCCTATAATTGAGGTGAATAGATACGAGTGGGGGGTGAAAAGAAACGGCTTTAGGGGTCAATAGATACGAAGAAAGGGGTGAATAGGTACAAGTGAGGGGTTAATAGAAACGAAAAGGAGGTCAATAGAAACATAATTTTTCAGGGTCGAGAATCGAGAACTATCACATCACACACTTTAAAAAATATTTTTTACGTGATTTTCAAATAAAATGTGTAATTTTCTATCCTCATCGATTTTGGTCAAATTATTTTAATATTTACTCGACTTCCGATATAAATATTCCTTTTTTGATTTGTTACTGTAGTTCTTAATCCAACTTTATTATTTCTATAATAAACGTTGATTTTAACAGCCCTAGCATTTCTCTATTCACCCCTCTCTCGTATCTTTTGACCCCAGTTGCCAGGTAAATAGAAAACAAGGAGTTTTTTGGGTATTTCTCAAAGACTAATAAAAATTTCACATTCTATCAGAAACTAGGTTGTGAAACAGCACAAGACTCCCATAATAAAAACGACTCTAACCCCATTGAGATAGGTACTGTATTAAAATTTTAGGTTTGAAAGTTGAAACTGTTCCTATTCACCCCGTTTTACTAATTATCGCCAATCCGAATTTCGTAAGCGTGGTGATCAGTGCTCATGCCTTCTGTGTATGTGAAGAGCCTTTGCTCTGTAGTGTGACAATAATAGGTCGATATTACCTTACCTGATTTACTCAGTATGAAGCTGTAATTTTCGTGTCAAACTCAAACCATTTATTTCAAATATACCATTTACAAGCACGAAAACGTTTGAATTGTCAAAGAGTCAATCAGTCAAAAAGTTGAAACTCGAGTTGCTCGTTCCAAACAGTTGGTTCTATGAAGAAGAACGAGCATGAAACTCCATGAATACTCTTTTAAAATCAATAGATTATAGGTTACATCATTCATGTTTAATCTACGAGACACAAATGTGAGATTAATGGTGGCAGAGAGGCAGCTAAGAGATGAGTCCAGTCGCCAGTCTCAACTGACGCCACCCGTTCACGAACATGGCACACGGATCGACACCATTTAGCTCCACCATTTTGAAGGGAACCGAATGATCCAACACATGCACCACCATCAGCGAGACATTCAAGTGAGCATGATATACTCCCAACCGCCACATTCATGTGAATGAAAGACATAGGTACCTTGTATAGTAGCTCAAAAGCAAATAGTGCGCACATGTAGGTATGTCTCATAAGATAATGCGAAACATATACGGTTGCCATTCCCAGTAACCATTCAACATAAAATAAAAACCCTATACAATATCAACACAATACTAACAGAATCGGATTTTTTATACGCGGACGATGATAATCTATCAAAATAAAGTACGTTACCTTGAACCAAATCCCTTTGCCGACGCGAAATCCCTGCAAACGTAGGTACATGTTATAAAAATATCTGTGAGAAACGGAGGAATATTATGCAAACGAGAAATGTGGGAATAACGAGAAGCATGGGGTTTTACAACGCTGTTACATTGATTATATGTTAACCGTTACAGGATTCTGTAATGTGTTATGTTACGAGTATGTACGTGGAGGTAGTTTGTAGTATTTTCAACCGACTTCAAAAATAAGGAGGCTCTCAATTCGGCTGAATGTTTTTCTTTTCTTTTTTTTCTATGTTTGTTACGTGATTTCTCTGGCAAATGTAAATCAAATTTTTTTTTTTTTCAATGTATGCTTTAGTTGTGGTGCCATAATAAATTTTATCAAAATTGAGACAGCACTTTTAGAAAAAATCAACAAGAACCCAAAAAGAAAAACATAGACGACGTTCTAGTTACTTCAATCTTTGGAGTACTTTCAATCTCTGTTCTAACTGTGATGCCGTTTCTTAATGGATATGAATGAGCAGGTACCAAAAAGCGAAAAAATAGTCGTTGGCAATACAAAACAACAAACAGAACAAAGCCACCGACTTCCGAAACTAAAATCATGTGTGTTATGTGCTAAAGTTATTTTTCACTTTTTAGTTTTTGAAGGCGGTTAAAGCGGAAATATAAGGGATGAAACGGATGTGAGAAAGAGAGAGTTTTTAATTTAAGTGTGGATGGATGGCGAGAAAAAAGAAGACCAAAAAAAAAATGGTTCGATTGTGTGAATAATGAAAAGGGAGTCAGTGAAAGCATGACGGTTGATAGGAAGGAATGGAAAAAGAAAACATGTTGGGCTGCCCCAACTAATATTCTATGAACTTTGGCTGCACGCACGAAAAAGTGTCACGTTCCGCCTGAGCCTGAGCGTGCAAGCGAGAGCGCGGAACAAGCGATAGAGAGGCACGATCGGCCCAAGCGTCTATAATAAGCTCCGCCCACCTCGACGGAAGCCATTATTTGCTTATGTTATATATGTTAGCCAATGTTTCTTTACGACGTTATCACTTAAAACTATCGTCCGTAAACCGACTTTACAGACAACCAATTTTTATACAGCTTTAGACAAAAACTCCATTTTAGTGATATTTTTGAAATGTAAATCGCAAATAGTTTACAGTTATTTATGTATTTTATCGTGAAATAACGATGCTTATTACCTGCTAACATTAAAATAACTAAATCGTTATAACAATATTTATGTATAATAATGACTCCACTTATTAGTAGAATATTTATGTTCTGTTAATTTAATGATGATTGATTGATTGAACCTCAAAAATACAATAAATAGTTACGTACTTATAATTAATAATATCTCAATCACCACTACAACTTTAAAAAGAAAATCTTTACCAATATTATAAAGTGAAAGAGTTGGTTTGTTTGAAAGTTCTAAACCCCGGAACTGCAGGTTTGATTTTGAAAATTCTTTGGCTAATACGAATCTACGTTATCCCTAGGCTATGCTTTATGTTAAACTTGACTTAGAACCCAAGTAGGAATTTGCAACGCTAACCTTGCAAAATGGTGCTACCTTGACAGAGCAGCAGCAGGGTGTGCTTGTGGCGCCGAGTTGCAAACCACGCCCCACCTCCTGTCATGTCCTCTGTGCCCCAAAACATGTGATCGGTGAATAATGCGTGGCCACCGACAACGCCGTCGAAGTGGCTAAGTTTTGGGCTAAACAAATATAAAATACTGTCGTGCCAGCGATGCGAAGCGGGTTCTAATCCCGCCCAAGGTAAACATTTGTGTGATGAGCATTTGAAAGAAAGGAAGAAAAAACGTTTATTGACCCAGACCAAACAACTTGTGTTTGCCGTGTGTCTGGTTGTTGTTTATCTACATAAGTATGTATTTAAATGTATTTGTGTATATAAATGTCAGTTGTCTGAGACCACAGATATAGATAGACCCTAGATAACGCAAGTATCACGATCTGTATGAAAACCTAGCGTGCCATTTTTTGACTACCTATTATAAGGTCACAATGTTTTGTTTTTCTTAAATTTGGTATTACCAGGTGTTACTGTGGGTATTAGATTAAAAATACTTGCTTTTTAAATTAATTACGCATAATATTGATCAAAAAATGACTTACCGATGGAAGGAAACGTTTACTTTATTTTTTTACTTACGATTTTTTATCGTAAGTTAGGCACTAAACTAGGCACACGAAGTAGTGCTCTTGCGTTATCTAGGTCTATCTATATCTGTGTCTGACACCCATAGTACTACAGGGTCTCCCTAGTTTGGGGTCAGATGGCCGTGTTTGAAATGTCCCAGCATATTATTATTAACTTGACTTCCACACGCATGCGAAACCGCGGCCAGGAGCTAGTTTAAAACGAGCTCAGTGTAAAGTTAAACCCCACATCAAAACTTTCCGCTAAGTGTTAGATAATATTCAAAAACTCCCGCCAGCTCATGAATTCTGCACAATATGGCTGAAACTCTCCTTGATAACGCTTACCATCGCTAAATGTGCCAAGCGGGCTACCGAGTTTTGTCATTACCTTCTCGGCCACATTTCGACCGGGTTTCTGAACGAGGTCAGTTGAGCGTGAGTTTTTTACAAAGTGACAAGGTGTGTAAAATCCTTTTGAAGTTTTACCTGGCGTTTTTGTTTATTGTATGGTCCTTTGAAAGTTTTAGCCCTCTACATTTGGCAGGCACCATGTGTATGGCCAACTTAAAACGACTTTACTTACGAAATTTTTACTTTTTTAATCCATATTAATTTTAGTAATGCGAAAGTAACTTTTTTTTTATCAATTGATAGGCATACGTTTAACCACTATCTCACCTGATGGGAAACGATGATGCGGTCTAAGATGGAGCACGCTTGCCTAGAAGTAACCTGTTCAGTTTCACTCTTGACTTAAAGACTCCCAGGTTGTAGCTATCAGGAAACACAGACTCAGGCAACGAATTCCACTCCTTAGCAGTACGCACAATGAATGTGTTCCCAAAACGTTTTGTGCGTGTGGGTGGGATGTCCACCATGTACCGGTGGCGCATCGCCGTACGTCTTGTCGTAACTCTATCTGAAGCTTACACGATGAAACAGCTGAACCGATGAAATTTGGTATGAAAATAGCTTGAACCCAGGGGAAGGACATAGGCTATATTTTTAAACCGTGACTTCGTCTGAATCCGCGATAACAAACATTCACGCGGACGAAGTCGCGGGCTTCAGTTACTGTACTTTATTATTATTATTTATTATTCAGCCTGTGTTTTCCCACTGCAGGGCAAAGGCCTCTCTTCTCTCCTTCCATTTCTCACTGTCAAGGGCTATTTCAGACCAGTCTTTGTCAAAAGAGTCTAGATCATCCCGCCACCTCCGCCTGGGCCTGCCGCGATGTCGCTTGCCATGTAAAGGGACCCATTACTTACTTAATTACTACATTACTGTACTTAATAATATTATAATATTTTTCGGTTTTATCGTCTCTTATTAGTGATCGCAATAAGCGGTGATAAGAATAATGTAGACTTAAAACTATTTCCATGGTGAAAAGTGTTCAGGAAAATCATCGCATTTTAATTGCCATTACATTTGTTTCAAAGTTGTGTTGTTACTGGATTATGTGTGTGTTTAACCTAACTATACTAGATGAATACATCAGGCCACAAAGGTAATATACCTAATTGCACAAGTTTTAAACTTGCACAAATCAGCGTGACGCGGTGGTTTCCACAAATGGCTCAGATACGTGCTCCAATTCATTCCATACGCGTTATCGTGCAAAAAACTTGCACAAGTATATGGTTACGTGTGTGACCTGCATACAGATACAATAAAGACCCACTGATCCAGTTTCTATAGAGTATACCTCGGATATCTATGGAGTAGACTAATAAAAAACAAATGAAGTTCTGCTCCTGTATAAATAATTCTCTTCTAACACTTCCAACGACTGCCAACCATAATTTACACATCCAATTGTACCTTACACAGTTCACTAGCCCACAATACAAACCCTTCCACACAGTAACATCGAACAAAGACATTAAATAGGTATCTGCCGTCTCACGCATCTTATGGTCTAAGATCTTAGAGTCGTTAGCCCTACGTCATTTGCATAGCTAATTTGGGAATAGATAAAGGCATTTGTCGTGAGACATTACCTACGTTTTGAAACGAGCAACTAGCTTCAACTTTCTGACTTAATAACTGACTATTTAACAATTCAAAAGTGTCTGTAAATAGTTTTAATGGAGTAAATGCTTAACTTTAATAGCTTTTCGATTGCAGGAGGTGTGGTATATTATAATGTGTTTGGCAATAATCCCTGTTAGTTTTAAATCTGTAAAATAAATTTATTTCTTCTGACCGAATTTGGTCACGCGGTCAATCTCAATGGAGATTAGCTAAGTACGCAGAAGATATTATTGTGCACAAGAATGTGCGCTAACACAGGTGCACTCCCTCTTCTTGAGGGAAGAGGGAGGGAGGGCGTGTTATCATAGTTCGGTGGGACGGCAATCCGACACAACCAGAAAGTCGGCGCAGCATCAACGGCTTTACATGCTTTCCGAGGCACGGGGGTGCTACACCGCCAACTTCCAAACTCCGGGCCGTTACTAAGAAATTCTCAATAGAAAAACTCAATAACAGTTCAGCAGTCACGTTTGCAAACACAAGACCAACGAGGCAGTAGTTCAGTATATATATCCTGTAAAATATATTAAACCCGTCGTCACACTCGAACGTATATGAGTAAGGTACCATTTATACCTGATATCTACCGTATGACAGATGCTCCTGACATCCATAATGAGCTGATTGGACTTTCCACACAGTCGGACTGCAACCCGTGCTGCGTCTCCCGTACCGCGTGTATTGACCGCATTAAATAAGCTCATGGAAATCGACCCGGACTGCGATCTCTTCGAAAATAAATTCGCCAATTTAATAGTTACGTGCCTGCATTTTTGTGAGAACAGTATTTAATTGTTGGTATTCCTGTTTTATGTTATAAATCTTGATAAATATAATTGGTTTTGTAAGCTGTGTAAATCATTATATATAAATAAATACCTGACTGATACCAGCAATGAAACTAGCAATGAACTATACATGACAATAACTACATATTCCACAATATTTTCTCAAAATTTTACCCATATTAACATGACGTAGTTCTAGCTGCTCTAGGATCTTAGACCACAACCTCTTTAGAGCCACAATGCCTCTTTGTTGAATGCCTCACGTTATATCCCTTAATCTGGACCCTATACATGTCCCTTGCTTACCTACTTTGATGGTACAGTTAGAGTTTCAAAGCTTGAAACCTGTTTGCGTATTTATTGATACAATGTTTTGAAGTGCTTACGGGAGAGACTTACTTAAGAGCGCCCAACCCGTCATATTTCCCATACAAACGCTCGTACGCGATTACGGTGTTATAACAAATTATTTTCCAAATATTTTTAATACACAGGTATCTTGTGGTTTAAATCTAGGTTTGTATGAAGCCAAAATTAAACTTTTTTGAGAAACAAATTCAGTAAACGCGTCTGACAATCAGTTTTTTTGGCACAATTTTATCTGAACTTTGGCCGTTCATAATGCACTCATTAAAAAAGTAAAAAAACAGCTTCATAGAAACCTTGCACATGTAATGGAGATTCTAAATAACAGAAATTTTTACCCAAATCGTGTAAGGCTTTTTTAAAAACACGTATGCCCTGGAACAAGTTTTGTGAAATTTCTGCGCACCAATTTTCCTGTGATATTATCGCGTTCTCACTCACTCATTTGTTTTCGAGCTTTGCGTTGGTTGAAACAAAAAAAATTTCAATCACGTTCGCGTCGACGTTCGTTCGATGGGGTTGGGCGCTCTTAAGAGACATTATTCGTGGCTAACAAGCCATACCAATCAATAAGTCTTTGATAGTCGGTATAGAAGGCAGAAAGTTTGACAACCAGTCTTACCAAGAGATATCGTGTTACCCAGTAACTGCGTTGTGGAAGTCAGACAGGTAGTCACGCCATGTATAACACTGGTATTCAGTTGCATCCAGTTGGACTGAAAGCTGACCCCAACATAGTTAGGAAAAGTCTAGGCTGATGATGATGTTTTGAAAGACTTACGCAGACAACAGACGTTCTGTATTAATAAGCCTGCGACGACTGCTTTTAGCACTCCGTATGTGTCATGACAAAAAGGATAAAAAGAATTTTATGAAAAACTAGCTGACCCGACAGACGTTGTCCTGTCCCTATCTACCTACCCTACCGTACACCTACCGTACACCTACCGTACACCTACCGTACACCTACCGTACACCTACCGTACACCTACCGTACACCTACCGTACACCTACCGTACACCTACCGTACACCTACCGTACACCTACCGTACACCTACCGTACACCTACCGTACACCTACCGTACACCTACCGTACACCTACCGTACACCTACCGTACACCTACCGTACACCTACCGTACACCTACCGTACACCTACCGTACACCTACCGTACACCTACCGTACACCTACCGTATACCTACCATACACCTACCCTACAACTACACTAAAAAAGTTTTTTTTTCTCTCCGTAAGAACCATCCTCGTACTTCAAGGAATATTATACAAAAATTATTATCCAATTTGGTCCAGCCATTCGCAAGTTATGCGCTTAGCAACACATTTAGCGATTCATTAATTATATATAAGAAGATAACCATAAAAAGCAATTCAGGCTACCATAGACATACCTTAGAGCCCTCAGACTTTATTCATCGCGAACTCGATAGCACAAACAACCTGTAGTCTGCGTAAACCTGAAGGGTTTGAGGGATGTCATTGAAGTCATTTGGAGGGTTGTATTTGAGGATGATATGTAGGTTAGGAGCGTAAGTGAGCCTCGGTCTGGAGAGTAATTTTATTGTTATTGTCATCTCTGTATTCATCCTCTTTCTGGCAATATCATTAACCAGTAACAATATTAACATGTAATATACACGCACATATACAAATAAATGTTTTATTATTATTTATTTAATCTAGGTATCATCAAGACGAATATACTCACCGTTTCTACTCATTTCTTTTACCCGTGGGTGTCGTAGATGGCGACAGAGAGATATTGACCAGAGGATGGACAGCAGCGTCCTCCTGAGTACCATAACACCTACTGCGATCGCGAATGTGCATCGGCCAAGCACGACGAAGCACTCCTTGATGGAGACCTGACAATTTCGAGAAGATTTATATGGGACCACCCTTGAGGCATACCCTATCCATCAAAAAAAGAATTTTCAAAATCGCTTTACATTTACCGGAGAACTCGCGTAACAAATATACAAAAAGAGAAAAAAAAACAACAGAGACGAATTGAGAACCTCCTTCTTTTTGAAGTCGGTTGAAAATAAAGAAAAACTACGTCAACACTTACGTTGGGAAGACACTATTCGATTTGCATAACTCCATCTCTCTCACCTTTGAATAATGTACGGTCACCAAAGGAGATAAGTATCCATGTCGCCGGAAACAGTTGAAGTTTACTTAGAAACCGATAGGTTTTTATGAATAAAATACAATACAATTTACAGAGAATAAACAGTTCAATGATTTAATAAAATTTAATTTGAAAGCCCCCATTGGTTTCTAAGAAATCTTCAACTATTCCCGACGACATGGATACTTATCTCTTTTGCGTACTGTACATGATGGCTAATACACATTATTACGTCCCGTGGTAACTAAACCCGGTGCTAACCTTGCATATATTTTTACCTCGATATAAGGTACAGTCGTATCGCTGGAAGCGACAAGAAAAGAGTGACCTACTTCGAAAAATTCACCATTTTCGATTTTCTCTTTTATGATATTCAAAGAACAAAAATTCTAACTGTACTAGGCGCTTTGGGCAAAGTCACGTACAACGATAACTTGTAAGGAGCATAAAAAAGGTATAATAATATAAAATAAAATAAAAATCCATTGACGTGTTTCTTATTCATCGCTTAGTCCGTAATAAGAAATGTAAAGTTCGTGTCTTGCAAGACGGAACAGCTTTTGATGTTACATATTGTTCGTTGCTCCAGGGTTAGGGCGCCGCATCGTATCATGGGAATTAAGACGTAATTAGGCATAGGTATCAAGGTTTATAATCAAAAATGTTTGAGAATTTATTAGCTTAACTTAATAGCTTAATAAAAACTTTCGCTTAATTGTATAAATATCGTTTAAAAAAATGCATGAAATCCATACTTTCAGGAAAATATGAATAAACTATTTATTAACTATTTTATAACAATGAAATATATTTTTACTAATAATCTATATGACTTATTCACTACAATTATTATGGTAGCCATTTCTAGTAGGAACAACTTCAAAACTTAATCTTGAGCAAGCACAACTAACAATCTGAAATCTCATTTCTGTTGCGCCACACAGTTCTTATTATCACCACTTTAATTAAGCAACACAAAGCTAATACACAAGTTCTCAAGTCTTCAGAGATTCGTAGATTTCTTTTGTCCTCTTTTGTTCCCTATTTACGCCCTTGAGAGCAACTGAGACAACGCTATTGTGGTCGTGACGTTAATATTAAGACGAAATTGGAGAGAAAATAAATATGAGTAATACAATAACAACTTAGTGTACGTGTCTTTAGGGAGTAAAGACTTGATTCAGAAAGTTAGAGAGGAGTAAATAATAGGTGTTTAATAAACTTCGCTGGTTTAGCGATGTGGACAATGAATAGGACACCCTCTAGTGTTGTAAAACATGGCTTGGGAATTATTTTATCAGAAAAGTTTCAGAGATTCGTAAATAAATAGGTAACAGCTGCTACGCGGTTGGGTATCTCACAGAAGTCCATTCTTTACATTTCCACGGAAACTTTTCCGTGCCTCGGAATGTACGGGTTCCGGTTTTCAGAAAATCTGTGACAGTTATTATGGACTATAATATTTTAAGTCAGAAAAGTCGGATTAACCGATTTGAAGTATTTCAGCTTTATTTTGTAGAATGAATGAAGGCTTACACTCGTAAATGACAAAACATACTAGTTTTTAAAAGTGTTTATTTAGCACACAGATCATAGATGTAACAGTCATAGGAAGAGCGAAATTATAGACGAAGACACGTAGTATTGAGAGGAAAACGTTAAATAAAATATTGACAGAGAGAAAGTCTAGATTTAGGTGAAAACGTAAAAGCATAAGCGATTTCACGGATTAGAAATTGGGCGTGCATTCGCTGTCAGAGGAGGTAGTCAGGGCACTGCTTAGCTTGACCGAGCGATAGCGGATTTTCCCAACCGAATTTCGGTCACGGCGGCCATTGGTAATGGAAACTAGCGAAATACGCAGTAAATATACTAGTGTCCAAGCATGTGCGCAAACACAAATGCACCCCCTATGTCCTAGAGGACATAGGGGGTAGAATTAGAATTCTATAAGCCGATGGAATGGCAATCGGACACGTACGTACGGGGAGAGATTACGCAGTGCAGTACGTAATTGTTTTGATGTAAATTTGAGAACTAACGTCATTTGAGGGTAAACTTTAAAATGTATTCATCTTCATCTATTTTGTAAACCTCGGTTTTATATCACTGAAGTGAGCTTGAGGTAAACTGCAAATAGGATGACCGACCTCCCATCTTGATGACGAGCTTTTTAGGGTTCCGTAACCAAATGGCAAAAAACGGAACCCTTACAGATTCGTCATGTCTGTCTGTCTGTCCGTCCGTATGTCATAGCTACTTTTTTCAGAAACCATACGAACTATATTGTTGAAACTTGGTAAGTAGATGTATTCTGTGAACTGCATTAAGATTTTCACACAAAAATAGAAAAAAAAACAATAAGTTTTGGGGGTTCTCCCCATACTTAGAACTGAAGCTCAAAAATTTTTTTTCATCAAACCCATACGTGTGGGTTATCTATGGATAGGTCTTCAAAAATGATATTGATATATAAAATATATGATTATCATGTAAACTTCCACCGAAAATTGGTTTGAACGAGATCTAGTAAGTAGTTTTTTTTTAATACGTCATAAATCGATAAACCGTAAATCACAATTTACCTTACTTGCTGCTACGGATCCCTTCATGGGCGAGTCGGACTCGCACTTGGCCGCTTTATTGTAAAATACTACTGCTTTAATTATACAGAGTTAAAATTAATACCTAAATTCTGAGCATATACCTAACAACCTAAATCTAGTTACCCTAGTCATTGATATATCGCTTATAACCAATTATGTTTCTCATCTAAATTCTACATAATTCCAATTATTCAATGGCGTACTCTTGATCGCTTTTGAAACCCCCCAGGGCCTGTTATCTCTGCTTAATGAAAAGACAATTAGTTTTCAAAACTGTATTAGGCACTCAACTCGTTGGTTAAATAAACGGTTTATCAGTGAATCATTGATTAACCGAAGATTTTAACCGAGTTCAAAAAAGGAGGTTAATAATTCGACCCGTATACAGGGTGTAAAAGACACAACACATAGAGTGAGTTGCACAAAACCAACATTAGTTTAATGGAGACTTTAAATTAATACTGTCACTTTCTTTTTAACCGACTTCAAAAAGGAGGAGGTTATCAAATCGGAGGTTTATTAATATTTTTTATGTATGTTCGGGCATAACTCTGTCATATAAAGACAGATTTGCAAAATTCTTTTTTGTTCGAAAGAGATTTATTTCGGAATGGTCCCATATAAACTTTACCAAAATTGATCTAGCCCTTTTTGAGAAAATCAACAAAATACCAAAAAAAAAACTTAGATAACGTTTTAGTTTCTTCAGTCTTTGGAGGACTTACAATCTCTTTTAAGTGTGTCGCCATTACTTAATGGATTTGGATGTTAGGCAATACTAAAAAGCGAAAAATAAAAAGCTTTTCAAAAAAAAGAAAACCGCCTTCAAAAACTAAAAAGTGATAAATAACTTTAGCACATAACACACAATACTTTACTTTCAGAAGTCGGTGGCTATACAAAACAACAAACACAAAGCCTACCTATTTAAAGGCGGTTTTTTTTTTAACATTTTGTGATATAAAATAAAAAAGGATGGCATGAATTTAAAGTCTCCGTTGAACCAATGTTGGTTTCGTGCAACTCAACGATAGCCGTTAACTACTTATGTTACGTACCATAAGGATAAAATATTGCTAGAACACAGCTTTTATTGTCTTTTTTTAACTATTTATAGGCATACCTTTGACCACTAACTCACCTGTTGTTGTTAAAATAACCGTTTGGATTGGCGATCGTATTTCTCAGAAAATAGAGTATCACTGATTATTTGTTAATTTTACTTGCAAACGGTGTGAATCCAAGTCTAGTACCTACCTACGTGTGCACAAGTCGTGTATTGCACGTAAAATAACAGCATTCTATCATAATTTAAGATAAATAGTTTCAATATTAACAGATAACGATCGATATAATACCTACACGAACTGATTAAAAGCTATCTATTTTCGATATACTTCCTTCGCAGAGATGTTTTGACGTCATAATATTGATTTTGTACTAAAATAGTCGCTATAACATCGAGTAACCGAAGCCACGATGTCGCTCCGCACCATCATTTTATTGTGAAGTGACGTCAATATTCTTTGTACTTTCAAATGCGTGGGATTGCGCTTACCTCCCTGGCGGCCACGCCACGGTGATGTACGGTCAGTTTAGATTTTGAAATCCTTCTTATTGAGCACAATATTAAAGGAAATATACGGAATGTATGTAAAACAAAGATATCATAAAGTTTTTAGCTGTTACCTGAAATATGGCGAAAGCGACATCCCTGTACGGTTGAACTTTCACGGTCTCGAACCAAGCGCTTTTCTTCCACATTTATTGTGCGAACTGTCAGACTATGGATTCACTGCCCGCCTCTCTGTTACCTGGTAAATATAATATGGCTATCTTCAAGGCACAATCTTCTAGCTCCGCTCCACCTTTGGCCGCATCATCACTTAAGGCCAGGGTGAGTTGCGCAAGCCTATTAGAAAATAACAAACAAAAATGTAGATAAGAAGCGGATCGTATTATTTTGGAGTGTATATCGAGGTTTGTCGCTGACTATGCCTAAAATACGTGTTTTTGGGAAAAATGTACCTTTTCATTACAAGTACCTTAAAGTACATAAATGGTACCTACATATTTCTAGTAACATGCGAGGGAGTATCACCCGAAGCTTAGCCCACTCCAACGCATTTCGAAATACAAAGAATATTAACGATAAATCTTGTGAAGTGGATGAGCAACAAGCAATGAAAATATGACGTTTACGGATTATGTTAACTTGGAAAGTTATGTCGATGATTTTAAGTATTATAATCATGTTAATGCATATTTGCTACACGCGCGATTTTTTTTTTAAATACAAAACAACTATATTATTTGATTTTAACTTCAGTGTTGATTTTACTTCCACTTTAATAATGATGTTGATTTTCATTTTCATTTTCATTCTGATTTAGTTTGGATTTATAAACGTGTTTTGAATTTAATTTATATTGTATTCTGATTTTTATTTTATTTTGGTTTTAAATTTAATTCGATGCGATTTTTATTTCAGCTTATGTTCGGTGTGTATAAAAACTCATCGAATTTTGAGAAGGCCAAATACCAAACATTTTTGTATTCATTTTTTTTTGTATTTTTGAATACCAATCGACAAATATACATGATGTGCTTACCTGTAAGAGATTGGTACACTTTAGTCTTTAAGTATATTGGATATATCTCATATATTTGTATTTAAAGTGTATTTAATTGCTGTTGAGCCAAATAAAAATATAAATAATAACAATATACACGTAGCAGTCAGGGGTAATGCAGCTTCGTATTAGCGAAAGAATTTACAGAATCAATCGGTCCAGTAGTTCCTGAGATTTATTTATTTATTTATTTATTACCCGAACGAACACAAACTAAACTTTAATTTAAAATTGAATGGCCAAGTTCAAGATGTCCCTAAGTCCTTTTTCCTAGGTTAAAGAAATGGCGCCGGCAAAGTTTCAATTTGACTTTGAAACGACACCGAAATACTATTTATCGCAAATCTTGGTCAAGAAATATAACTTAGACGTCTCTTTAATATGATCGGTGTAGGATTTTAATTCAATGAGAAGTAATAGAGTAAATCGACATAAATGGTTTAGCCTAAGTCTCTTAGTCTATGGACTTAGGGATTTTTAAGCTGGACTTAGGGACTTTTGACTGGACTTAGGGATTTTGAAAGATAATATGATGGTCTTAGGGGGCATTATTAACCAAAAAAAAATACTATGCAAAAGATTATTTTAATCGAAAATAAAATTATTATAAAATCGACACTATTACAGTATATTACTTTTTCCACTGTTCTCCTTACAAACTAACATTATGAATTAAAAAACTAAAACGACTGTCCTATTAATTTTTACAGTAAGTTGTAGTTGTTGTTGTAAGTTTAACCGTTGCTAATTTATCTTCGGTCATAACGAAAACTCAAGTAGAACTTATTAAAAACACAAAAAAGTTAGTTTGTTAAGAAAATAAAAACGATATTATTTTCTGTCAACTTAGTGACATTACAGTAAAAAGTCATGGACTAAGGGACTTTTGAAACTTAGAGATTTTTTAAACTGGAATCACTGGACTTAGGCTATTATGTGAACAGAAAAAAAACACACTTATGGACCACTCACAAAGGTCTTAAATAGATAAAACCATAGACAATGACCAGCTTAACCAGCTGTGTTAATAGTGTATAAAATCCCTAAGTGGACTTAGGGACATCGTGAACTTGGCCATTCAATTGGTAGTGAAGTTTTCAATTTTAACAAAACAAGAAAGTTATTCTAAGTGCAACCATACACATTTAAGTAACGAAAGTAAACTGAAAAAGTACCTTGAATAATTGTTTTCACAAAAAGTATGAAGCAAACTAAAACTAGGTCGCGCTTGGATCACAGAAAGTGTCTGTAAATTTAAAATTTAAATCTTGAACTCCGAACCAGTCTATGTTGCATGTTGAAGAGACGAAGAAAAATGCATTATTATTTTTCTTAGGTATCTTTTTTAACCCCTGAAGAAAAAAGGGGTGTTATAAGTTTTACGTGTGCAACTGTGTCTATCTATGTCCCAAACGGTTGAACGGTTTTAGATTTATTTTTTTAACAACAGCTTCATCATTGTTATCATCATCAACTGGAAGGTGTTTACTGTTGAACCAAGGCCTAGAACACCACAACTCGCAGCAACCAGTCGCTTGCATCCACCGCTTACCCGCGACCTTGACGATGTCGTCAATCCATCTATTAAACAACAACTGTCAGTAAATCCTTACTTTTATTTTCGGCACGACAACATCATGCGAATCTTGTCTTTTTTCTAGGAAAAGAAAGAGAGTTTGAACTCTATTAACTTTAATTAATGTATTAATTTTAAATAAGTGTTGCATAAATATTCAAATCTGTTAATTTGTTTCATGTAAAATTGTGTTGATTTTTAATAGGAATAATGTTTTCAGAAGTTATGTACATAATGGTAGTAACGATTAATATCTACTTAATTTTTTTTATGTTTAGCTTCAATTTATTTTAGACTAGCTTCTGCCCGCGACTTCGTACGCGGATCCTGTTGCTTATGACAGCGACAACGGGGTCGGTAAAATCGAAGATCTGAAACGTCTGATGTCGAATTCTAAGAGCCCGGGGACGGGAAAACAACGGGATGCGCGAGATGATTCAAGACGTCCAAAAAGTACAATTTTGAATCATACCTCCGATGGCGGAATATGTGGCGTAGTCAATCATAGGAGTATAGGTACGTAAATGAACTCCGTTCCTTATCAACCCAAGGAAGGTCGCCATGACCTACGGCTCTATCTTGAGAAACATCCGATTCTTCAGATGATATCGACATTCTGTTCAGAGAATGTCAAAGTCGATTAGAATTCAAACGTTAGTTGCGCTCTTCTTCTGTCGCTTCATGCCGTACTCCAGCAATTCTTTTTCTCTCACTATCTAACTGATTATGAATATATTGTTGTGTGCGTGTTCGGGACAATCTATACTATAATATTATAAAGCTGAAGTTTGTTTGTTTGTTTGGTTGAACGCGCTAATCTCAGGATCTACTGGTTCGAAATAAAATAATGTTTTTGTGTTGGATAGTCCATTTACCGAGGAAGGCTATAAGTAGGCCAATGCGAAGCTGGGTCGGGTCGCTAGTGTATGATAATCTCGATCAGCAGTTAGTCGTGCATCACGTTCATCATTCGGTTCAAAAGACCTGTTAGTAGATGTGCGAATACGCTGAGAACTCAAGCGTGATTCTGCATCGGTAAACGTTTCTGATTCGCCAGACAATGCATGTCGCTCACGATCAGCGGACAATCGCGCATCACGTTCCGCAGCAGATGCGTAGATACGCTGAGAACTCAAGCGCAATTCTCTATCCGTGAACGTCTCCGACTCGCGAGACAATGTATGACGTTCACGATTAGCGGTCAGTCGCGCATCATACTCTTCACTGGTCTCTAGAGACCTGGATGTAGATGCGTAAATACGCTGAGAACGCAGGCGTGCTTCGCGATCAGCTATGTTATTCTGTAAGAACTCACTCCAGTTCTCACTTCTGATTCCGCAGTGAAAACTGTTTTAGGTAGTCTGTAAGTCGATGAAAACTACGCTAGCGCTACTAAGTGTTTCGTTACTATTTAAGCGAATACCAAATACTTTTCACTTCAAGTAAGTGAAATCGGAAAAGAGATAGGATTCGAATTCGTGAGTGAATTCTTACAGAATTGCACTGCTGAAGAGGTTTCCACGAAGCGTGTTGCAGCCTGATGTTCTCGAACAGCATCAAGTCTCTCCTGACGCTCTTCGGTAGATTCTTGGGATCTTATGATCCTCAATCTTTTAGCTCCTTTGGAACATTGGGAAAGATTTGACCTCTTTCTAGGCATGGTTATAGTTTTATTGTAAAGATACCTGATCAATTAAAATCTAAGTGACTGCTCCCCTGCGTTACCGGGTAGGCTACCGTGTCACGAAGATAAATGGAAAAGGAAATTAAACACCCAAATAACATAAGCACGATATTTATTCGATAAAATAAAAAAATAAATGGGAATTTTTGCCAGTAGAGTCAAATTTTCAATGATATACCATCGTCATCAAAAATCAGTCCTAAACTGTTACCGCCTTCACCGCGTGGAGGTACTCCCATTGCTCCCATGCTTATGTTATTTTATAAGATACAGTGAAATTAGTGATAGCTTTGATTTTGACATCAGATGTTTCTGATCTTCGATTTTTATAAGTCAACAGGAAATGCCCATCAGACCGAACAACTTTTGCTAAGACGTCATTCCTATATGTGTCATGGTGTAGCTGGGCTCTTGGAGTTCCACATCAGGTGTTCCAGATCTTCAAATTTATTCTCTCAGCAGAAAATGCTCATCACGTGGAACAATTTTTGCTAGTACCATTTTTGTATCTCTTATAGTTTAGCTGGTCTGTTGCGGTTCTGCATCTGGTGTTCAAGTTTCCAAGATAATTATTATAATAAATTATAGCCTATATGTTGCCCAGACTTAATACCTATACAACAAAAGAAAAATCATTCAAATCCGCCCAGTAGTTCCGAAGATTAGCGTGTACAAACAAACAGACAAACAGACAGAATTTTTTTTTTGGATTTGTGCTCTATTACTGTTCCTAAACCCCCCTCAATTATTATTTTTTAAATATATTCAATGTACAGACACAGTTTTGTTACTGTTTTATTATATGTATATAGATTGTGTGTAGTGCCCAAAGTTTCAATACAATGTTAAAATTGTTTAAGAAATAAATAAATAATAATGATAATAATAACAGAATTTAAGATATCTTTTGGCAAAAGATGTCCGATATAGAACTTCCCGAATAGGTCATTATCGGACATTATAATAAAATTCAAACCGCCTTTCCTATACGTTGTTAATAAAATTATATTTCCATTCACTACACGTTCATTACACACAGTACCTGTTTCTCATCACATGTAGAACATAGATACACACGCTAAAAAAGTTTCGATATGCCTTACGAAGGGATACTCATGCACCCTGGTACAAACATGGATTAAGATATTCAGTATCATGATTGTAGATTAATTAAAAAACAAGTTCCATAAACAGGATAAAAGTTATCATATGTGATAAACTAGGTCAATAATATGTACGTGCCAATTTCAGCTAATTCCATTCTGGCGTTCAAGAGTAAAGGGTGAGAAACATCCATTCATCCATCAACCCACAACCAACTTTCGCATTTATAGTAGTGGAAGGATTACCATTAAAAATTCAGCAAGTCGAGTGTTTGATTCAGTTTCTTGAATTATTATGATTTAATTACCTAGGATCGAGCGTTCAATAGCTGGAAAGCCAAGCGATTGCACCTGACATGTAATATTACAGTCTGCAATGAAGCAGACAGGATAATTAACAAGCCAATAATCGACTCATTAGTAATAGACTGTTATGTTGGCAATATACTTAATTATTACGCAGCGAAGTACAGACGCCAGCACATCAAGCAATATATATGTTACGGTTAGTTTGATAAATTGAAAATTATTAATAATTACCGAAAATCTAGGTAAAAGTGAGCAATTAATCATATTTATCGGTGATTATTAATAATACAACCTTAGTACCGATAAATGTAATACGTTTTCAAAAATAACATGCGAAGCAAGACGATAAAAAATGTTAGCCACGTGTTTAGAAACCAACAAAACAACACATTGATCATGCATCTAATCATCATGCATCATGCAAGCGAGCATGCAACATGCAGCAGGCATAGTTTCTGTCACGGCTCCGTCGTTGAGGGGCTCCGGCGGTCCCACGCGAGCTTATCGTCGCAGATGGTATTCACGCTCACCACCGCAGCTTCGGCTTACTGCCAAAAAACCACCTGCTCCTCAGCTCGCGGTCCGCCTCACCCCTCCACGCATACGCAGATTTAAATTACACTCTAGTTGTAGGGCAGACAAGACTACATGGAGTCGGTTTCGCAGCGATTCGTTTCTGTCATTAACTTTGGTAACACAACATATTACTTTTACCGTCGAGTGTAGTGAATTATTAATAACAACTGCTAAAAGTGATGAATTTCAATTTTATATTCACATTTAGGGAACCGATCACTTTTCCGAATTATTTTTGTCCTAATTTCACTTTACCGAAAGCTATTGACCGACGTCTTTTTTACTATATGCATTATTTGACATATTTTTAGATCATCGGAGTAATATATGTGCCATAGGTATTATTTTACCGAACTATGTTTCTCCGATTTACAAAATAACTTTTTCCTATTGACCGAAGTCTCTTTCGAACTATTTTCATTTGCCAAATGATTTATTTGCCATATTTTCAACAACATTTTACGGAATATTATTTGATCACAAATATGTAGCCGGTTAGTTGGTAGCATTTTCAACATTAAATTAAAATAGTGTCATAAAAAGCTTTTTACAAAAAAGACAACCGCCTTCAAAAAGTTAAAAATAACTTTAGCGCAGAACACACATTGACTTTAGTTTCGAAATTCAGTGGCTTTGTTCTGTTTGTTGTTTTGTATTGCCACCGACTTCCGAAACTAAAGTCAATGTGTGTTCTGTGCTAAAGTTATTTTTCACTTTTTGAAGGCGGTTGTCATTTTTGTAAAAAGCTTTTTATTTTCCGCTTTTTAGTACCTCCTTCTCATCCAAATCTATTAAGAAGAGATTGAAAGTTAACTACTACAAAGATTGATGAAACTAAAACGTCGTCTATTTAAATTTTTTGGGTATTTGTTGATTTTTCAAAAAGTGCTGAATCAATTTCCATAATATTTATATGGGACCACCCCTGAAGCATACCCTATCCATGATAAAAAGAATTTTTAAAATCGGTTTACGTTTTCCGGAGAAATCGCGTAACAAATCGCGCACATACTTAATGCAAATTTAAGACTTATACGGTTTTCTCATGGATGCAATTGTCAGAACTAAACCAAATAAAAATGGGATCACACGGGAAGCACTAGCTTTCAAATAAAGGAAGAATCATCAAAATCGGTTCACCCAGTCCCAAGAAATCAGGTAACAAACATAAAAAAAAAAAAAAAAAACAGACGAATTGATAACCTCCTCCTTTTTGAAGTCGGTTGAAAAGTCAATTTACGTTACAAAATTTAGTGACAGAAAGGAATCGCTGCAAAACCGACTTCACGGAGTCTTTTCTGCACTACGCCTAGAGTGTTATTTAAGAACGCGTAGGCGTGGAGGGGTGGGGTGGCCCGCGAGCTGAGGAGCAGGTGGTTTGAAGGCTTGCCGCCGCGGCTGAGGCTGCAAGCCGAAGCTGCGGAGGTGGTGGTGGCGTTAAAACCATCTGCGACGATAAGCCCAGACCCCGCAGCGCCGGAGCCGTGACAGAAACAATGCTTGTGCATGTTGCATGCCTGCTTGCATGTTTCATGCTTGTTTGCACGCTGCATGCTTGCTTGCATGCTGTATGCTTGTTTGCATGCTGCATGCCTGCTTGCATGCTGCATGCCTGCTTGCATGCTGCATGCCTGTTTGTATGCTGTATGCCTACTTGCATGCTGCATGCCTGTTTGCTGAAATTAGCTCTCTATAACGCCAGTGTAGTAAATACATTCGTTTTGAAAGCTCTTTCAAATATTTAATTTCACTCAAATTGTCTTTAATTTTGAAAAGTTTTTGATTTTTCTTTTCTTTAACGACGTATTTTTTTTTGCTGGTGGAGTACCGGTTATCATTGACTCAATATCAGACATATTTACTTCTAGGCGTTTGGGGAAGCTTGGTAATTAAAACAGTGGTATATTGAATGTTCGAACAAATGTTATTTCGGCTAAGTGTAACTTCGGTAAAAAGTTTTTCGACCAAATGAAACGTCGGCGCAACGAAAAAAAGCGAATTGATAATAGGCCAACTGATACAGTGGCAGACGTGACTTCGATGAAGTAAAAAAATACGAAACGAGAAAAGTTGAAAAGTTTTAGGTGAAATGAAATTCGGGCAAATATTTTTCGACCTTATGAAAGGTAACCTCACATTTACCAAATCATGATCATAATTTTCAATTAATCACACTTACCGTAAAATATTATACCTAAGTATACATACCTACATACATACTACATACATACCTAAGTATACATACAACAGCCTATTGCCGTCCACTGCTGAACGTAGGCCTCCCCCAGAGATCGCCAACCAACCTGGTCTTGGGCAGCTCGAATCCATCCGCTGCCAGCCACCTTCTTCAAATCGTTGGTCCATCGTGCCGCAGGGCGTCCCAGGCACGCGGTCTCCACTCTAACGCGTGCCTGATTTATCTACCGTCTGTCTGTCTGCAGATGTGGCATCAAACCATACTAAACTGTCAAATGGTCCCAATTGAATATCATCCTTACGTTTTTGTGATAAAGTTGAAAATCCATCAAAGATATTAGACAGATTGTTGTAGCTTGATGTACTGGACTCTGTACATTTAACCTATATTATGTAGGTACATGCTACTATTAAATACCTCGACTCTGGCTGCCTTGTTGGTATCATGGTCGCAAGCGCGACTGCTGAGTGGTGGGGTCCTAGTTTCGGTTCCCAGGTCGAACAAAGTGTTATTGGGTTTTTTCATTAGGAATTTTTTAGTAGTAACCTGGAATTTGGAAGATGGCGGTGTAACGCCCCCGTGCCTCAGAGAGAAATCTCTTTCGGGTTGCCGTCCTATCGAACTATGCGGGTAGGTGGAAGAGGGAGTGCATCCGTGTTTGCGCACCCGCATGCACTATATTAGCTCCAGCATACTTGGAATTACTTCATTGAGACTGGCCACTGTGACCGAGGTTCAGTCGTAACAGATGTTCATCATCATCATCATCAGCCGGAAGACGTCCACTCCTGAACAAAGGCCTCCCCCATAGAACGCCACAACGAGTGGAAACCGGCCGCTTGCATCCACCGGTTACCCGCGACCTTAACCATGTCGTCGGTCGATCTGGTGGGAGGTCTACCAACGCTGCGTCTTCCGGTTCGTGGTCGCCACTCGAGAACCTTTCTTCCCCATCGGTTATCGGTTCTTCGAGCAATGTGTCCTGCCAATTGCCACTTTAACTTGCAAATTTTGGGAGCTATGTCGGTAACCTTAGTTCTTTGGCGGATTTCCTCGAAATGTTACTTCTGAAAAAATTCAGAAAAACTTCCTAACCGTTACGTAACGTACATACATAAGAAACGGTATCGTGTTGTGCGTTGACTGTGTTTAATAGATAGACGAATTGCACTCTTTACTTCACTTTCATAATTCGATTTGACGGCCACCCGACACAACGGGGTAGAGATCAGGTGCAAAACCAACGGCTTAACGTACTCTTCGAGGGTCTGGGATGTCACCCCATCAATTTCCAAACTCCGAGCTCCTACTGAGAAATTCTAAATTTCACCTGTGTGCATTATGGATGGAGACCTCTTTTCAAAATATCATCTCATCAAGTTTGGCCGATCAGAAAACTCCAACCAAGAAGAACTCAGAGATCTTAGTACTTTTGTTTTGTGGGACAAGTCCGCCTCGCTATTACCAAAACCACTGCAACTCCTGTAAGCCAGAATCAACAGTGGCGACCACCAGAAAAGCACCGATGCAACCAAGCTCGACGAGTCCCGGAAAAAAGATTCAACTGGCTTGGATCCCACAACGAATTTATATCAGAAAAGAACACCGGAGGTGTAAAAAAATCACTTATATTCCATTTCTCTTCATATCAGTTAGGAAACAGAACAGATTCCTGGGTTGTGATTCTGTAAGACCTCATTCTAAACTTCGAATCTGAATCCGCTGTGCTAACTCGGTTAATAATTCGAATTTACACTAGCGCTACCAATGCGAGCGTGTCAGCAAGATGATCTAAATTGACAGGGAGATTTTGACAAATAAACTATGAGATGACGTAAGAAGTGGCATTCTGTAAGGTAATTTCCCCGTCACTTCGACGCATACTTCGCACTCGAACCGATTCAAAGTGTCAAATATATCAAGGTAATTTTGAACCTTCATGCTAAGTGAGAATGAATAGCTATGTGAGATACGAGTTGTTGTTTGAATTTTACAGAATCGACCTACAGTACTAGGTATCTACGGAATTTACGAATACCTATTAAAAACATGTTTTTCTTCTAAAGGAATAAAATTCCTGTCCTTATTAGTCCTGGAAAAGAAAAATTCACGTATCCATCACAGATATTTCATTGTAGGTTGTTTGAAAGCAAAAAGGAATTAATCAAGCTATTGCAGCCACATTGCCATCGAAAAACATGCTTTGATACGCCGGATGCAAAGCAAAAAGCTTAATCAGATCTCGCGTCAAAGCATTACTGAGAACATTTTTCATTGAAAAAGTCTTTACTTTTTTGTAAGGAAATGTCTTGTTTTTTTAAGTGGAAGTGGGAATGATTAGTCAGTTAGTTAGTAATTTACCAATTACGATAATATTTTTACCGAAGAAATTGTATTACACCATCCTCGTTTTAATAAAATTTGTTCTCTATATACAGTATAGACAGAGTTTTAATTTGCTTTATGCTTAACCCTTCATAATGTCTAAAGTCGGTTTTTTTAAGTTTAAATAATCTTTTTCAGGGTGACATTCCTTTACAACCTAATTACTAGGCAATGATAATAATAATTTCAGATGATGTCAGTTGTAAAGATTTAATTTATTGTTCCAGCTGTCTCGTGGGGCTAGATTAGCACCCAACCATTTAAGTCTAAGTAAGTCTCTTCTGGCACTATTGATCTTAACCAATAGTGCCAGAAGAGGCTAAGGTACGTAGGTACTTAGGTATACCTACCTAAGTCTACCTACCGGTAGACTTAGGTACTTTACTTAATAGATTATAATAGAATTATTTATTTCAAGCTCCAAGACTAATAGTATTATTAACTAATTACTGACAAGTTACATTAGTAAAAGTTGAGCCACATCAACACCGCAATGTTTATAGGCCTAGCTGACACCTTGCAGCAGCGGTTCACAAGCGCATAGTCTTGCCTGCTCGCTATCATAGTCAGGATGTTGTTGGCATTGACCCGCACCCCTCTGACTAAGGAAGCGCATCGCTCATAAAAACAATGATTCACAAATAGACCGTAGCAAAGGCAGGAAAATTTCAGTAATATAAATTCTTTTAATAATAATACCAGCCTATTATTCTCTCTCACTCTCTCTCCTTCTCTTCATTACCCTTAAGACGCCCACTGCTGGCCATGGTCACCCCCAAGGGGGTCCTATTATACCTATTATTATCCTACTGCAAAATAAAGACCTCTTCTCTAACAGAGAAGGCACGAGCATTAATCACCACACTTGCTCAAAACTGATTGACGATTTTAGACTTATAAGTGCAGGTTTCCTTACGATGTTTTCCTGTACGGTTGTCAGTGAAAAGTTTATAAAAACAATTTGTTATTCATGCTCGACAGCCCGTCGAAAGCACACCATTGGAAATTTTACAGCGCCAACCCTAATAGAAATGTGAAGGGTCGAAAGACTTCGAAGAATTTATTACAAGATGAATGATGGAACCGGATTCTTTGCCGACGTTAATGGGGAGACAATGACAAATGTTCCGTGTTCACCCTTTAATTTCCTCTCACCGAGAAACTTCACTTTGTAACGTGAAATTTTATGAGTTAACTACGGTTAATTAGAGATGGTATTTTGATGTTTTATGAGCCTGGTTTGTGGAAAACATTTTTCTTTTTTTTCTTGTATTTTCTTTTTTTGTTTTCGCCGTGTGGTGCCGGCTGCGAATAGCACTACCCCGTTTCTATCCGTGGGTGTCATAGAAAGCAACAGAGGAATATTGACTAGAAAATGGGCAGCAGCGTCTTTCTGAGTATCATTTATTTTATCTAATCTGTACAAATCTCCCGGACTATGTGTAAGCTTGACGTTAGCTGGTATTAAGTTGGATGATCACAATCTTCACAGAATCATACAGCAGCACTTTTAAATACGTTTTCAATCCCTAATGCCTCCTAACTCGTATGGTTTTACTACCTCACTGGACTAGAATACATTACGATCTCTAGTTATTTATTTACTCAGTAAAAATCTACGAAGAAGATCAGAATATAGATCACCGGTACTTGCATCTAAGGCAATAGATTACAGCTTAGCGTCAATTTAAGTAACAAATAATAGGAAACCAATGAAATTAGGATTTGGATCGTTCGGACGATGTTTTATTTGTATAGTCTTATAGGGTCGCGATGAAAATGTATTTGTATATTTATATCAGCTGTCTCACACCCATAATACAGGGTCTTCCTAGTTTGGGGTCAGATGGCCGTGTGTGAAATTTCCCACATATTATTATTATTATTCTTGGGCACAACGAACCTAATCTTAAGTGATGATGCGGCCTAAGATGGAGCACGCTTGCCTAGGTTCAATCGTGCCTTGAAGATACCCAGATTATATGTATCGGGGAACAGAGAGGCGAGCAGTGAATTCCAGTCTGGCAGTTCATATTAATTAGAAGTGGAATCAAAGCGCTTAGTTCGAAACCGTGGAACTTCAACCATATAGCGGTGATGCTTCGCCGTATCTCTGCTCGTCCGATGACGATGATGTTGCAAATACTAATTGTTATGCAGGCCACACACAAACGGTATACTTGCGCAATTTTGGACTTGCGCAAGAATGCATTAACGTGTATGAGATAAATTAGTGCAAGTATCAGCAATTTGTGCAATAAAGTATACTTGGGTGGCTACCATAACGATGAATACGTACTCACAGTTAAATTGTTTATCGATATACAAAGTGTACTTATTGTTTATTTACGACTAGCGACGGGTATCATCGTCATATTTCTGCCAATTTACACAAAAGCTTAACAAATTATACACCTAAACCTTCCTTTTAAATCACTCTGTCTATTGGTGGTTGGGTAGCAGCGGCTTCCATATTAACAGATTCACTGCGAACGTAAACACGCCTGCTGATTATAGCAAACCCCCCCCCCCCCAACCCGAGGGAGACTTTTGTTCAACACTGGAGTCTTCCGGCTGATGATGATGATGATTGGTGAAAACCGCATGATAACGTGATGACAGTCACAGACAGGAAATTTGTTTTTTAATTTTTAGTGATTATCGATAAGACGGATATCGATCCATCGGAAAAAGGCCTTCGAAAAACCATATTTTTCTGGAAATGGTATTCCTAGGAAAGCTCTTACTATTCAGTGTAAACGTTTTAGAAGAGCGAAGACTTCATGAGTTTCTAACCAAAGGGAATCCCATTGAGAGTACATTTGCATGAAAACCGATATTGACTGAGGTCGACTATCACAACGTCCGACTATTTACCGATCACAGAACTCCGAATATCGGTAAATAAATAAACAAAGTTGATTGTGTTCGGCTTTAGTGTTTGTGTTCGTAATGTTTGCTGTTACTATTTGTGTTGAGTCGCTTTTGTCACGACGTCTGAGTTAGAATCTTATGAAAGGTCAAGGTGATCTTGGGTATTGAGTGACTGGTTGACATTGTTCACAGATAAAATAAAATGTGTAGGTATTTTAGGTTACATGGGAGGAGCTCGTGGTTAAGTACAGCCATAGGAATCGATCGGTCAAGGTTAAGCTATGCTTGCCGCGGTCGATTTGTGGATGGGTTACCATCCATTTTATACCGAGAATCTTCCGTGCCTCGAAAAACACGTAAAGCCGTTGGTCCCGGCTATCATTCATAAATCTTTGGGTTTGTTTTGGATTCTTTGGTCTTTGGTCTCTGGCTTTTTCTTTTTGGAACGAAGTTCCTTATCGCGCGTTGTGAAAGGGGGCTAGACGGAAAAAATTCTTACGAAAAGTTGTCACGACACTTTTTTGCTATTTTTATTACTTCACAAACGCAGACAATTCGAACAGAAAAATTGAATCGTTGGAACTGTCAAATAGAGTTCATTATTAGTTGAATCGCGGCTTTTCTATGAAAATATTGGAGCGAATTAAAACCTTATTTTTACACTTTAACCGTGAAATTCGGTTGCACATAGCTCCTATTGTCCGGTCGGGCACCTGCCTATACGTTTCTCAGAATAATTTTATCATACCTAGTTTGGTAAAATTTCAATTTTTAACCGTTTACGTTTACGAAATAAAGTCCGAATTCGCTTTTCGTAGAATATGTTTATGTATTTAAAGGCGGCGCGGCGAACTCTTTGAACTAGGTACCTACGGCGATATGTTTAGTACCTAAGTTTATTCGCTCAAATAGTGGCGGTACCTACCTCAATGACATCGGAATTATCATTGCGTGATAATTCCGATGATAACGACCTACGAGATAAGTCCACCTTTCACTGTGAGACTGTGTGGATTGTGAAAACGAGTGTAAATTTTAAGTCGATAATTAAGCCATAGAATACGTAGGTTAGGTAGGTAGGTAGTTACTGTACCTACTTCTATGTTTTGTTAAGTAGGTACCTATTGAAAGTTTGGATTTGATAATCATGAGCTTTCTATCGGTCGCGGTCGTCAGTAGGTAACCACTGCACCTTATCGCTCTAGGTCACAGAGTACTTTTCTCTAGGTTTTACTAGCGACAATAATAGTTTTTTTGATTTGATTAAAATGTTTTGGTTTAAATTAAGCCAGTGGGAGCTTAGGTGGGTACCTAGGTAGGTAGTGGTACTTACTTTTATCATTGGCGAATTATTTGTAGTTGTAAGTAGGTAAGTGAGTAGGTACTCTTTTGCTAGAAAAAGAAAGGCAGGCAGGCGTAGTACCTATAGGTGCTATAGGTAACCTATTTAAATAAATTAGAACTATTCACAAACACAGTTTTAATCAACTTTGGCTTAATTAAAAAACTTACCTATTAGGTATAAAATTTACACTTCCCTGTATCGAAGCAACTGCTCAATATGGAGTCCATTTCGCTCGATACATAAACGGGCACGTTTAATTAAATTGTCTTTTAATTACATTATATTTGTTAATAATAAAAAAATATATTATTATAACTTAAAAAAAATTAAATTTTATTACAATTCCTTCACTAATTAATCGAAAGGAACTTCGTTCCATCCGGGTGTCCCTTGACACCTCTCAAGTTTTTTTTTCTTTGGCTTTTCTCAGAAGCTAGAAAGTCTGACTACCTGTCTTACCAAAGGGTATCGTGTTACCCAGTAATTGGGTTGTGGAGGTCAGATAAGCAGTGGTGAGGAATTTCTACATAGAATTCTCGAAAATTCTTGTTTAAGTAAAAAAAAGCTGAACAGTTTTGGTAGGTACTGCGAAAGATATAATTCATGTTTATTCCATAAGCACAAACCTTATTTTACATTGCTAATCTTCCATATAAAAATAAAACCTGCCGACTTTTATTTACACCTACATTTCTTATCTTCATGCATAAAGTAAAGTAAAATAATCTTGATTTATTAAATACCTTGAAATCTCTGAGCAATAATAAATGTTCAAGCACGCTGCTCAGAGTAATGAGATGTAACTTAGCTTGAATTGTTCATGAGTTCAAGGCTGTTCGCTGTTACGACACGGTGTGACAGGCGGCCGCAGAGGCTTTCACTTGCAAAATATGATATACTCTCTTGTTTAACTGTGCTGATTTAATTACGTTTAACAGGAGCACGTTTTGTGAAGATTTTTGTTGTTTTATTTTTGGATTATTCATTTCATTTACGTAGGAGACAGTGGCCGTACTAAACCGTGTGGCTGGCCGCGAATGGAACCACCTCATTTCTACTCGTGGGTGTCGTAGAAGGTGACAGAGGGATATTTGTGTCTTTCTTACCATAACACCTACTGCGATCGCCAACATGCATCGGCCAAGTATAGCGACTATGGCTGAACCCCTCCTTGTGGGAGACCTATGCCCAGCAGTGGGCGTCTAAAGGTTGACATGATGATGAGACAGTGGCTGGTATTTTACGATGAAGTTCTAAGTATACAAGTATAACACTGGCGTATGTTATTTACCAAACAAACTAGAACAATATTAGTGGTTTATTTTCCGCAAGAATTGTCAGAATTGACGATAACTTAGAGTACTGATTGTCATGTTCACTACTTAGGTACGACTACTTACCTACCTAACTGTTCATTAAGGATTCAGGATAACATTAGGGATTCAGCAGAAATCAGCGTCAGGTATATTTGCCTGACACATGTTGAGCTGGACTCCCGTTTGGTGCAACCTTGAGACGCATACCGCCCTTCGTTTAACCCTTTATTTGATTTGTTTTTTTTTTTTTGTTGTGTTGTGATATGTCTTTTGGGTGCACTAAATAAATGTTTTATCTCTATAATCTATCTATTAACCTTAGATTATTGATAGATCTTCGCGCGGAGCGACCTATCAATTATCAAAGCTATTAACTTATGATCACAATATTTTTATTTAACTAAATTTAGATTCTAAAGAAAGAAATCTAAATCTGAAGAATCTAAATTTAGAAATTGTTTTAAAACTGGTAGGAACCAGTTTTTCCAACGAGTATCGTGTTACCCAGTAACTTACTGGATTGTGGAGGTCAGACAGGCAGTCGCTTCATGTTAAACACTGGCAGTCAGCTACATTCGTTTGCTGGAAGCTGACCCCAACATAGTTGAGAAAAGACGAAAGAGTGAAGAAATTGTTTTAATTTTTACAAGCTTTTTATATATATATTTTTGCTTGCAGTGTTCGTATGTAGGTTGACGCTTCAAAATTTGCAAACCATTTTTCGACTATTTCTAGGTATCCAATTGAGCTGAAATTTTACAAGCACCTTTAGTTCTGGTGACAATACAATATCCAATACTCAATATTGTGATAAATTCAATATGGCCGCCGTTTCAATTTTTTTTTCAAACCTCTAACAAAAATGGTCAACCAAAAGCTGTTAGGTTAGGTTAGATCTGATATTACTTACATCTTTAAGACTAAAAAAGTAAAAAGAAAATGAAAATAAAAACACTTTTTTGTAAACAAGCTTATAGCCTAATAAATTAAAAATTGTGCTTGTTTTTAAAAATGTTTTTTATTTTACTTTTTAGTTTCAATTTATGTGTGTGAATGAATACCTACTGTATTTATTTGTACCTATTTCTATTCTAGTATTAAAAACTCCATAATAAACTGTCAAATTACAAAAATAACAACAAGTTTATGTAGGTACCTAATATAGTTATATTGCTTTTGAAAACTACCGTGGTACTACATTTTTACTACACTTTTTAATCCGGGCTCTCCATCAAGTAATGAACCAACTTTTATTTGGACAAAATGTTGGTGCAATATTTTTTCCACGCATTGAATGGTTAGACTACGAAATAAGTATAACAGGGTTAGACCAACACGTCTTGTTTGTGTTTAATCTTACAAAAATATATGTTGTGCCATCGAAGTAAATTGTGCCTGAATTTTTGGTACAACACTTTCATCAGCATACAATGTTTTGTAATCCAAGCTAATGGTATATGAAACCTAGAAGTTTTAGAAGACCTACATAATGTTGTTTTAGCATGGCCGAAACTTTGCGGATAGTATGTCTTATCTATCTTTAAATTTTCAGCCACGCCAAAATGGTGTAGAGCTGGCAACACAGAGATCTGTCTATCTTCCTACTATTAGGATGGATGGATAGATGTTTGTCACGGTTTGACGCTTATACGGCTGAACATACATAATAATAATTATTATAATACCAGCCTTCAAACAAACAAACAAAACAAACAAAAGGCAGATAGACCGCGTGAAACACTGAGAGCCAAAAAAGCAAATACAAATTTAAAAGCGGATACACACAACGCGCTTTATCTCTAACAGCTATCATATTCACCATAATCTTTACTTGGAAATTAATCACGCCAGTACAAAAGTAATACGATATTGCTGTTGAAAACGATACCGCTTCGTAGAACCACCTACACAGGTCCTTGCCTTTTTATCTTTTCACATTGTTTTATATATCTCGTTGTTAATTCGATAGCAAAGCTCTATTGCTAATTGGCGTTGCAATAATTTATACTGTTCAATTCGAAACGGTAATTTTAATTGCATTGGTAGCGTTCATATTTCTCGTATTAAATGGTAACTAATGAATCGGTATTTTATATGACTTGGTATTGTGTTAAGATGTCTACTCTTTCGTTCTTTCTTTCTTTTTAATCTATCCTATGTACCTACTTTTTTTTACTTTGCCTCATACTAAGAGTTGCTTCTATATAGTGGGTGCGTTTACAAACATGTAGTAACCTCACATACACAAAAAACCGGACCATACAAAAATATTCTTACAGGTATAGGTTTAACAAACCAAATAATATGTTTTTAATTTATTTTTAAAACCCGCGAACTGACTGACACACACTGATGACTGCATGTAGGCTTAATAATTTTAATTACCATGAACTGCCTTTATTGTTAATCCCCGAGCTTTTCACAGTAATAATTATTCTCTGTATACGGTAAATACATAAGCAGTAATATACTAGTTTGTACATAAAACAAGAGGACGTGAAGTGGACCTGTGTTGCCGCGCTGGAGCAATAACGAGTTCATTGAACCGGAATCATTGACGGACGGTTCGCCTCTTCAGTTTGGCCCAGTAACCCGGCGATTTCTGTTACCCTCTTTTCCCGTCAACCAATAATGATAAAGTGGGTTCAAGCGGATTTTATTATTCAAATAATAATTGTGGACGCTTGAACAATGTAGGCTTTATTACTTGTGCAATAAGTATGAGTTTAGACACGTTTACGTTAGTAGTTGTTTGACTACTTTAGGTTAGATATTGTAGTTTTTTTGTATCTCTGTGTATGATAAACAAATTAATCTCCTAATCCTAATTTAATAATTAATTAATTAGGCACGAATAGCACCACCCCATTTCTACCCGTGGGTGTCGTAGAAGGCGACAGAGGGATATTGACCAGAGGATGGGGAGCAGCGTCCTTCTGAGTACCATGACACCTACTGCGATCGCCAACATGCATCGGCCTAGCATAGTGACTACGGCTGAACCCCCCCTTGCTCGTACGTGATTACGGCGCTATAACAAATTATTTTCCAAATATTTTTAACACAGTATCTTGTGGTTTAAATCTAGGTTTGTATGAAGCCAAAAATAAACGTTTTTGAGAAACAAATTTAGTAACCACGTCTGAAAATCAGCTTTATTGCACAGTTTTTATCTGAACTTTGGAAGTTCATAATGCAGTCATACATTGAAAAAGTAAAAAAAGAGCGTCATAGAAACTTTACACATGTAATGGAGATTCTAAATTACAAACATGTAAGGTTTTTTCAAAAAACACGTATTGCCTGGAACAAGTTTTGTGAAATCTCCGCGCGCCAATTTTCCTGCGATGTTATCGCGTTCTCACCCACTCGTTTGTTTTAGAGCTTTGCGTTGATTGAAACCAAAAAAAAATCAATCATGCTTGCGTCAAAGTTCGCTCGATGGGGATGGGCGCTCTTAAAGGAACCTAACCAAACCGAACCTCGGGGTGCCCCTGACGTCGACAGTAAAACAGACAATTTAACCACCGGTGTGTGGCTGCACCTAGTTTTAGCCGCTATGCTGAAGGTTAAACCTAGTTCTAACCGAAGATAAATAGGATACATCTTAGTTTAACTACATGTGGCCAGCTGCACCTAGTTGTAGCCAGCTATTACTAGGTATAGCCGCACTTTAGGTTTTAGCCGTAACATATCTACAAACTGTGATCAATTTTGTTGCAAAATTGACGACACGGTTGGCGCAGTGGCTGAGCGATCGACTGCTGCGCAGCGTGTTGCGGGTTCGATTCCCGCCCAGGGTAAACATTTGTGTGATGAGCACTTGTGTTTGCCTTGTGTCTGGGTGTTGTTTATCTATATATGTATGTATTTACAAAAACAAAAAAAAAATGTATTTATGTATGTATATCAGCTGTCTGACACCCATAGTACAGGGTCTCCCTAGTTTGGGGTCAGATGGCCGTGTGCGAAAATGTCCCCACATATTATTATTATTATTATTATTATTAATTGATGTTTCATAAATTATAATCCTTGGACCATCTAATTCATGAACATTGAACGTGCTAGGTACTTGGTTCCATAAGCATGTGTTTTTAAAAAGATGTGTAATTGAACTTATATAAAATACTTTAACACGTTGGTGATTACGTTTAGGTGTTATATTTACAATCCTTACACAACACTTATAAATATTAATAATGAAAAAAATGATTTTAATTAATTTAGTATGTTGAATTACAAATTTATTTTTAAAAATCAAACAATATGCATATTAAATAGATATTTATCATCTTTTCAGGGTAAGCATCTCTCGGAAGTCCAACTTGGCGTGATCAAAACCACATGTTATTGACCGACCACAATAAACAAAAGCGTCCACGTAAGTAAATATATGATTAACTATACCCTGTTCACAATAAGATTAGACATTTACAAAAACCTTTTTTACAGTCCGTTCAACCGATTTTGACTCATATTACGTTGGTAGTATGACAAATGGCAACTGCAGTAAACAGTTGTTATTGTAACCATTTTTTTGCCTCTAATGTCATCCTTAAGCCTACGGAATAGAAGTCAAAATCGGTTGAAGGGACTGTAAAAAAGGTTTGTGTTTATGTCTAATCTTATTGTGAACAGGGTATAGATTAGAATTAATTTTAATTTTGAAAGCCAGAAGCCATACAACCTAAACCCGATTAGACCAGTGAAAAATCACACAATCATTAAATTAAGATATAAGCCTATTAAGCTTAATGGTGCGGCTCTACGGGTTGTGAGCAGGATCACATAGCTGGGTCATATTGTAACAGAAGACCTGAAAGATGATGCAGATGTAGAGAGGGAGCGCAGGGCGCTGGCAGTCCGGAGGAATATGATTGCTCGCAGGTTTGCTCGGTGCTCGCGTGATGTGAAACTTACTCTGTTCAAGGCTTATTGCCAATCGTTTTACACAAGCAGCCTGTGGGTGAGTGTAACTCACCGGGCGGCTAGTGCGCTGCGCATCCAATATAATAATATATTTAGGTTGCTGTTGCGGCTGCCTCGTTTTTGTAGCGCATCTGGCATGTTTACTGAGGCGCGTACAGACGGCTTCCATGTAGTCATGCGTAAGAGAGCTGCGTCTCTGCGACAGCGTCTGCGAGGCAGTAGCAATAGCATCCTGCAAATGATTGCCGCTAAACTAGACTGCCCATTCCAAAACAAATGGATGCGTATTTTAATAGGTGTAACGTAGATGTCTAAATGTTTATTAATTTAATTTAATTTAATTTAATGATGACTATTTTAATTAATTTTGATAAATGATTGAATTGGATTTTTATATTTTCTAATATAGCTTTAGGTAAACATTGTTACGTTACCTCATGAGTGCAAACTTGAAATAAATGATTTAATAATAATTAAATCAACAAAGAAAATCTGATAATCCAAAGGCTAAACAGATTTTTAAACGACACTCAATGAGAGCAAGCCTATTGCCAAAAAATATTAACTATTACTATTTAAATTATTATGATTAGTCATAGCTAAGGACCCTTTGATTAGGTCAACTTTCATATGAAAAAAAAGAAAAATTGTGCGGTCGGGGGACCCCCTTAAGGAACGAAGTTCCTTAAGTACGTGTCTGTACAAAAAAAAATGTAAACTAGAAAAAAATATCTATATTATAAAAAACATAAATATATAAAAAATACATATTTAAATACACGAGCAGCTCTCGCCTGCTCGTGTGCTCATTTGTTTGTAGTAGGCTCGATACATGCACATATACTCACACGCATTTCGTTACGTGACGATTTCTACTAATTTGCACTACCCGTAAGCCGCATTAAGGAACTTCGTTCCAAAAGGTTTAGCCGTTTAAGAGCTGCGGTGCCACAGACAGATATACAGATTCAAACGTTAAACAATTGATATGGTCAAGTCGGCAATTTAGCAAGTGATGTTTTATATAGACCTTTAGGATTTCCTAGACTTTAAAAAAATAATAATCTACCCTATTTTTCAGTAGCTACCTAACACCCGGTGTAACCCGCAGGTTTTAAACATTCACCGTCATGTCGGGTACTCTATTACTTTGCTAGGGGTGTGCCAAGGCGCTTAGTTTTATGTAAAATCGATGACCGCTCTTAAAATGTGGTCCCAGACGGCAAGAGTTGTCTAGCTGACACCTCGCAGGTAGGGATGGACGGATGAGAGTGAAATGTCGGATAAGATGTCATGATTTAGATAAATGGGTTACTCTCGTTATTTGTTGCAAACAGGTTTAATTTTGCTTATATTATGTTCAATGTGGCTGGATTTAGGAATTGATATCAAAGAAGTTAGTTAACAAATTACCTTCTAATTGTTTACTTTTTTCATTGGTTTGTATAAAGTGCTGTCCCTCTTTGATATAATTTTCTTGGTTTTTAATTAAGTATAATTTATTGCCATAGATCCACAATCAGCTTATGGTTGTAACGTTCTAAATAGATTCTATTCTTTCCTTTTGTATTCAAAATAGCTTTTTATAGTCTAATTGATAACAATGATTTGATTTTGATAAAAATATTCTAAGAAAAACAAATATTTTTAGTTTTAGCTAATGTTATCTTTAATAACAAAAATTTAAAAGATATTCAAATCTACAATAGTTAATATGACAAAAAGTCAACATCCATTAAAAAAAAAAAAGAATCTCGGTCCTGCCATCCCTACGCCACTGGTGACTGTCCCCATTTACAGCGAAGTGAGGATTCTTTGTTGTCAATAACCAAGTTGAAGCGAAATCGGTAAATAAAACCCACGCAACTTCACTACAAAATCCATTAGTTACCACGGTACCACCGCGTTCAGGGACAAATCCTTTATTTTTCACTCGTTTTCATTTATTTATTTGTTTGTTTTATAGAAATGACTTGTCAGTTTCAAAGTCGGGGAAAAAGGGGAGGTATTGTGGCGTGTTAATTGAATCTCACGGAAAATCAAGAATCGCTTTTGATCTTCTTTTGTTGGTTGGATGCTGTACTTAGATCGGTGTAAGGCGATGATATACGTTGGCGACCTTGAGCGACCAGAGAATCGTATGCGCTGCGTCCAAAACTCTCAAAGTTTAGTCGAAAAAATTAAATAAAAGATAGGATTCTTTAACTTAAAAAAGGCGTATACTAAAAGACAGATAATAAAATTGTCTGTTCAGATAGTAAAAGTTTCGTTTAAATATTCCTGATAGATTTCGTGTGATTATCAATGTGTTGTCCGTCAGACACAACTTCACGATTTAATTAAACTATTTAAAATGAACTTAATCAAAAATATTCACATACTAAATGATTAAGAAAATGTTCTAGTTTAACATTTTTTTTTTTCAAATCATTTACACTACACATTTTGACGTGATTGTCAGTTTAAAATCTGCAAAAGTCGCTTGTTAGCGCCTTAAGAGATTAGTATGAATGCTTGACTACTGGGTTTAAGACATTAGTATAAAGTAGGTACTAGATTCTGCCCGCGATTTTCTGAGTAGACTTTATGGTGCATGACGCCGGCTTTGCCGCCGGCTTTAGGACTGCCTTTCCGTCTGTTTTGCCGCTGGCTTTCAGATTGCCTTGCGCGTGTGTTGCGCGTGTCGGCAGCCCGGACTCCGGCCGCGTCGCCGAGCATGCGTGGATGCGCCATTAGATTGGAGCTAAAATCTTAAAATATCATCATGGAATGGGAATAATCATGAAAACACAAAAGGGGTAAAAATTATCCTAATATTACGCTAGATAGAATAGTTAGACAATTTACAGACTTAGTTAAAAATGTAAGCCTGATTTTTCAATAGTCAGATAACAATTATCTAATGAAATACATTGATTAATTTATTTATTTATATAAACATCAAACACAACTATTATTACAGGTATTATTACTTAAGACACTTTGACACACTTTCCTAAACAAAAGTTTCAAACCGCATTCTTCTTTGGAATGAGCTTCCTCTCGATATCAGGATGGCCACCAGTCGGTATGAATTTAAACGGAAATTGCGGACATACTTTCGTCACAAGTAAGCAGGGCTATCTCATAAACGTCTTTACTTTTCTTATGTTATAATTATATATATATATACATAAATATATTTATATAGATATATATTTTATTAGTTATATAATTTTGTTTATGTACTTTACCTATTTTGTTATATTTTTTATATGCACCTGCCGTGTTATCTCTTCACCATCCTGGGTTGACTGGTAGAGAATGCCTAAGGCATTAAGTCCGCCTTTGTACCTTTGTGCATGAAGTGTAAATAAATAAATAAACCGCCATATTTTATTGAGTCGCTGTTAAGTTATCTGATGATTGAATAATTTAATCACTAAAAAGCATTAAGCGCTAAACGTATTCAAATCATCATTCGCTGTCTGTCAACATTAACTTCGCTTGCATTTTACCGTCACAAACGTAGAGTAACCAATAGTAGGTATTAGTGTGAAAATTACTACACACACACATCTACAAAACTTCCCAGCCCTAGCACCCACGAAGTTATTGTTCTCTTCACCCCGGTGGGTGCAGACTAATTCCCTTCCAGTCAGTCGGTCGGAACAAACGATTAGGTAATTGGGACAAACCGCGATAAAACTTACTGTTTACCCTGTAATATGCGGGTAAGTGTGGCGGGAATGGTTACCGTGGTAAGCAGTATTTTGTGTATGGGTGGATGAAAGTTGTTACTATATTGCTGAAGTAAATTTGGAGAAATCTATACTAATAAAACTGACCCGACAGTCGTTGTCCTGTCTCTATTTACCTACTTACCTGCTTATCTACCTAGGGTTACCTACCCTACATAACCTACCTACCCTACCAACCCTTAGTGTTTTCTTTCAAATTCTTCTTTTCCTTACAATAACAAACACAACAAAAAAAGAATAGCGAAATTGGTCCAGTCGTTCACGCGTGATGCCTTGGATTCATTTATATATATGATTACTAGCTTCTGCCCGCGGCTTCGCCCGCGTAAAAAGAACGATTATCCTAAGGGAACATATTACCGGAATAAAAAGTATCCTATATGTTAATCCAGGAAATGGTCTATCTATGTGCCAATTTTCATGCAAATCTGTTCAACGGTTTGCGCGTGATTGAGTATCAAACATCCAAACATCTTCACAAACTTTCGCATTTATAATATTAGTAGGAAGTATGATGTTGAAGTTGCGGTCAAACGCAAGCCTATAAAAATATAAAAAAAGAGGTAAAATAAGTTTGTAAGTTTGTATGTTGGGGGTAATTTCCGAAATTTCTCATTCGATTTCAAAAATTCTTTCACCAATACGAAGCTGTTTTACTGCTGAGTGCTATAGGCTATATTGCATTATCAAAAAAATTAGGGATCCTTGAGAAAATTTACGCGAACAAAGTTGCGGGCAATGTATATAACGTAACAGCGTAATAAAATAACGTATAAACGTATTTTATGAACTAGGAATGTCTCCTGTGTTGCAACTATGCAACTATAAACATATAAACTCACATACACAAACCACCCACTCGTGGCTAAATAAAAGCCAGACGGATCTATCGGTCATCGTTAAGCTATGCTTGCCGCGGTCGGACAGTGGATGGGTGACCATCCATTTCACACCGAGACCCCTCCGTGTCTCGGAGAACACGTAAAACCGTTGGTCCCGGCTGTTGAAGCCGAAAAGTGTAACAACCAGTTTTATTATTAAATTAAACCAAACACGAAACAACTACGCTGTAGGCCATACAAATAGTAACGTGCGGGAACCAAACCTGCAACACGCAATGCAGCAGCCAAACGCTCAGTCACTGCACCAACCGTTTATGCTAAAACCTGATAGTTACCAAAATACCAGTACTAAAGAATTTCGACATAATTGCCATGACAAGACCTGACTTGCTACGCGTCCTGCTACGCCAAGCATGTGCTACGCAGACATTGCTACACGATCCGCTACGAAAGGCATTTGCTACGCGGTGGCTACGCCGCTACGAGCAACACTATGTTAGACACGTTGCCTTGGTGTGAACTGTTGACTCTTCATTAGTTTTGTTTACGTTACGTTAATGAAGGCAACATTCTAAATTATAGACTAGTCTAGAATAATAGTCTGGATACGATAGTACTATTAGGTATTCTGTGGTGGTTCTGTGGTTTTGTGATTCTGTGTGTTTTTGCTATTGATCTAATAAACGCTTGCTGTCAAAACATTGCTAAGGTTCACGTAAGTGAAGTAGTGGGTATAGATAACGTTAAAAAAAAACTATTTACATTTTTAATTTGCTTATGACACAAAGGTGACGTTTTGTAAAAATAATGCATAAAAAATAGGCCTTTTCTCCATTCGCTTTAATTCGAAAGTAGTACGAGTGTATTTTTTTTTATAAATGAAAAAATAATCCATTACAATTAGTAATTGCATTTTATGCAAGTGAACAAAAACCCGAAAAGCCTAAAACCCTTAAAGTGACCCTTAGACCCAACAGTCAATGAGGTCAAAATCTTCGATATTTCGAGAACGTCTCGAAAGAAGGGCCCTTACCAAAGTGAGTACGAGTTTACCTATTCGATTGCAGCATACAATTCTTTTTCAAAAAAGTATTAATGTTCGAACCTATATCACTAGACAACGCTATTTCAGCAACAGTACGAATTCCAGTATAAAAACTCGCACTAGGATAGACTACGACTTTATAAACCCAATTTGTAAAACGTAGATATTTGGTAGATAGTGAATAGTTGTAAGTGGATATTCATCACGAACCCTTCAACCGATGCTGTCAGATGGGATAGTGCACATCCATCACAGTCGCAGTAATGTGGGTATAGTTAAATGTACCAAGGAGACTTTCCCGAAAGCGCGCTCCATACAAACGCATAATCCATACTAATTTCGTATTCCATACTATATCCGCCCATACTTTAATAGTATAAAAAAGTTTTTTCAAAAAAAAGAAAACTGCCTTCCGTGTGTTCTGTGCGTAAGTTATTTATCACTTTTTAGTTTTTGAAGGCGGTTTTCTTTTTTTTGAAAAAACTTTTTATTTTTCGGTTTTTAGTGTTGCCTTAACATCCAAAACCATTAAGAAACGGCAACACACTTAAAAGAGATTGTAAGTCCTCCAGTTATTGAAGAAACTAAAACGTCGTCTAAGTAAGTTTTTTTTGGAATTTGTTGATTTTCTCAAAAAGGGCTGTACCAATATTGATTGGGACCTTTTCGGAATAAACCCCTTTCGAACAAAAAAAGAATTTTGCAAATCCGCCTATATATGACAGAGTTATGCCCGAACATACATAAAAAAAAAAAAATAATATAAATATTCGAATTGATAACCTCCTCCTTTTTGAAGTCGGTTAAAAAGCGAAAGTAAATCTGTCTGTTATGCTTTCACGATAAAACGGTTCAGCCGGTTTTGATGGGTATGAAAAAGTTCCTTGAATTCTGGGAAAGGAAATAGGACACTTTTTAATCTGCATCTTCGTCTGCATGCGGCATAACTGATATTCACGCGGACGAGGTCGTGGGCAAAGCCTAGTAAGTCATATTTTCGTCAATAAATAATTAAACTGATTAAAATGTTGTTCAAAACAGTTTTAAAATCATAATATCTCCACACAATACGAAACTAATTCGCTTTCCGCCATCTGTCCCCTCTGTACGTTTTCATCTATTAAACTGCAAAACCGATTTTAATGAGTTAAAAATGAGAGTTTTTATCGATAGATAGTCGACGGTCAATAGTGATCAAGAAGAAGGTTGTTGAAATATAATGATAATCATGATGTCGGAAGAAATCAAGCCGGCTGAGAGATATCATCGAAAATAGCGTCTTATTCTTTTGAAATATTACAAAGTAATTTATGATGGAATTATCCTCTCTTTTAAGGCTTCTACAAAAAGTCAGAGATGACATAATATGTCATCTCTGACTTTTATATATAACCATTTTAATGTTTAAAAAAATTATGCAAATTGTGTGGACTTTGGAAAATTATTTAGACGGAGACGATATTTGTCTTAATCAAATTAAATACTTTAGTTGCCTTAAGAATTTCATGTACATAATAATTGTCTTTTGCACCACACAATTTAAAAGAATATCTTACGACATATTGATAAATTAAAACTATCTCGCAATAAAACTTAGCAGTCTGCGGGTGGCAGCGGCGCGTGGCGGCGGCGGGACGGGACGGATTATTAATCACTTCATGCTGACACCACATTAGTATCTACCTTGCATCCGTGCGGAGCTGGGGCAAGCCACAAGTCATTGTCTAATTTTGAATTACGAATCCTTTTGACAGGTAACGAAATAACCACAAATCTAATATTATAGACTGATAAAAACGGATTAAACTCACTGTGAATCTAGCCGGGTTCGTCCGACTAGTTTCGATGGCATACAGCCACCTTTCAAGGAGGCCCACAGGACGACACGCCGCTCGACGTGTTCCTGCGGACACACAGTCAGTCAGTCAGTCAGTCTCAGTCTAATAAGTAACAATACTCACGTTTCGTTTGATAATAAAACAGATCTAATTATTAGTCCCTTTATCCTCTAGCTGTACCTGCGCCTTCGCTCACGTGGAGTAAGTGTAACTTAAGGAAATATGTATTGAATTCTATGTCATCATATTAGGGTATTTTACTCTATACGAGAAAAAATATATAAATATTTTATTGAGACAGTTTAGGCATAAAGCAGTCGGAAAATATAAGTTTTAGTTCATAAAATAACAAAACTAATTTTTAAACACAATTCAAAGTTTTCAGTATTTTTAATCTGTTATAAAACACCGTGAAATGGTAGCGGCCATGTTATTACGCCGTACGGCTGTGTAAACAAAAAAATGTTAACTGTCAGTCAACCGATTGGCGTAATATAGGCTTTGTACTTTTATTATTTTCGTAACCAACGTAATTTTTTAATTATTACACCTATTACAAAATATGCTTTTAATTATTTGTAAATGATATACAATTATCATATTTAATACTATTTATCATTTTACTGGACGCCATATTGCTCAGCGTAAATGACGTCAGTTCGTTTTGTATCAAATGGAGCTCATTTGATACAAAACGAACTGACGTCATTTACGCTGAGCAATATGGCGTCCAGTAAAAGGCGTTTTCGTCAAACTACGCGCGAAATTTGAAAATTGATTCATTGATTTCATTGAGACACTTTTCAAAAATGGGTTGTATTACCCTATGCTCCAAGTGGCCTAGTGGTTGCAAGCCTGGCTGCTGAAAGTTGTGATAGTGCGTTTTTCAATAAGGATTTTTTCTGTAGACATCCGGAGTCCGAACTAGGTTTAGGGACTTACTTACTGACCAAAATGTTACTAACATAACTTTATTTTGCCCTGAATAGTAGTGAAACAGTACCCTTTAGGCAAAGCTATAACAGGTAATAGTGCCCAGTTGTCAACGTATTTCGTAAGCCTTTTACGAAACTTGGCGACTTTGAGACTTGGCGACGTTTCTACGGATTCCAACTAAAAGCTTTCAATATCTTCTTGGTTTTATAAGATTCTTTTTCGTGTATCAAACGTGAGTGACTTTGTTTTTAGCAGGTAATGTTTATTATATAAAATAGATTTTTGTTTTGCAACATAAATATTTTATTATGTATTTATCATACTTAAATTTGCCGGACAGTTAAGCAGATATAAGTACACCCTCATTTCGCAAGTGATGTTTAAGTTCTAGGAGGATGACCGTGCTATCGCGCTTTGCGGTCATCTGGTATAGAACCTGACTAAAAGCTGCTACAGTATCAGCGTTTAAACATAGCAATGCAGGTCTTTGACACACCTACATTTTCTTGTATCCTAGAGTTCAAAAACGGAACGAAATAGATATCTACCGCATACACTAACATGTTTCACAAATGAAAAACTATGTTCTGGAACCTACGGAGAGAATTAGGGACCGTTGTTGCTATGCAAAAATGCCTCAACTATAATGAAAAAGTCCGAATAAATACAAAACCAATTTTTAATGACCTATGACTTCCCACTGCCTTTTTTTAAATTGTAAATAATATTATTTTTATTTTTAAGCATTGTATTTATTTAATGTGGGTTGTGTATAAAGTTTACTCAATTGCTAACACTGCTGTCTGAAAATCGAACCAAAGACCACAACAATCAACAATGAATAATAAACATAAAATATTTACTTACCAACAACATCAACCATCGCGGCGCAAACAATTAACTTACAAATTGATTAAATATTTCTCAAATACGTAATCTCTTAACTAAATTAAGTTAAGACTTATTTATAAGAGAATTATTTAGTTAAGACTAAATTAAATATGAAGGTACAACATAGAGTTTAAAATAAACAATATTAATATTCAACAATTACGATCAATTTATTTAGATTCTAGTTAGCTTAATGTAATTAGTGAGAAAAGTTACTGAATTTTAACTAGGACGCTAACTCGAAGAAAACTTTGTATGCTTTGGAGTTTTGAATAGTGAATAAATAAATTATTTTGTCGGACTGTGTTGTTTATTGTAACTTATTTCGTTTGATGTTGTTTCGAATATAATATTTATATTGAATAAGTTCGTACTCAGTTTTATATTAATAATTTATTTGTAGGTACCTAGTTTTGTTATAATATTCAGATTTGTAACAGCGACTTGGCACTGTCGATTTTAAATAAAATTATTTTTGTTAAATTTCGACTTGTTTAAGAGACAAAAGTCGAAAAATAACATCAGTATGAAAGTATACCTTACTACGTGAAGTTTTCCTAAAATATTCAACTTAGGTTGTTCATACAGGAGAAATACCCAGTGCAGGGCAAAGTTTACACAAAAAAAAGCACTGTGGCACTCGTGGACTACCCCGGTAAAGCTATTGCATAGCATTTTATATATAATATATATATATCATAAATATATATTATACTTAAATATATAAATACTAGCTGACCCGACAGACGTTGTCCTGTCCCGATCTACCGAACATTTGGATGGGGGATGAAAAGGGGGGGAAAAAGGGGGATGAAAAATAGATGTTGGCCGATTCTCAGACCTACCCAATATGTACACAAAATTTCATCAGAATCGGTCAAGCCGTTTCGGAGGAGTACGGGAACGAAAACTGTGACACGAGAATTTTATATATTAGATATTATACATAGGTACACCTACCCTCCCACACCCACCTACCCCCCAAATCGGTCTAGCCGTTTCAGAGATTAGCCGGAACAAACAGACAGAAAGACAGACACCCAAAAAGTTTTTAACAAAAAAACTGCTATATACACATTACAAACAGACGCTTAAATTGTATTTTTAATTGTACCTATTCAAAATCTTATTCGACAGTTCAGAATCATTACCATTTTGAAATTAAATTATTTGACAGGCAACTAACTAACCATAAGTCTAGACATTAGAGTCATTATTCTATCAACAACATTTAATCGAGTTTCTAGACTAGACTAGTTTTGGTCGGTGGGTAGGTACAGTGACCTCAAGGAAAGCTTTTTCTTGCAAGCAATATTCGACACTATTAGCCAACACCGACATCATGTCAAGTAACGATTATCGTAAGACAGCAGTCGGTTAATGCCCCGTCCATTATCAGTAAGCTACATGATACAGGCATTGTATTACCGCCATGCCAAGACCATATGCGGTGGACGGGCAAACATGTGTTTAGTGTTAGTAGACTGTGACGTGCAAATGAACTGTCTAAATGTATATACAAGTAGGTTTAGTTATAGTTTGCGAATTGTTCGAATGTATTGTTCAAGTGGGTATACCTATAGTTGCGGCGATTTGACATGGCAACAGCCGGTCATTGCCCTTTCTTTAATATCTTTTTGTAGGAAACTTAACAAAGAACCATTTATCCTTTTTCATTTCTCCAATATGTTGACAAATACTATAATAATCGATTAGCAATATTTTTCCGCTATCACTACATATTATTATTATAAAACAAGCCCCCCGCTGCATCTGTCTGTTCTGTGTCTGGATTTTCATGCAATTTTCAGCAATAAAAAAGTGATTAATTTGGGACGGTTTAGGTGTAAAATTTGTTAAAGTTTTGTGTAAATTGGCAGAAGTATGACTATGCTCTGCTACCCGATGAAAATAAGAATGCTAGAAAATGAAGGTGTGTCAATGACCGCTACGCGTCACGTTGTAATGATATCTGTATACCAGTTGGTACAGTAATACATAGATTGCGAGTGCTCTGTAGTCTGTAAAATTATATAGGTTTTTTAGAAGCTCGAAATATGTAGAGACTCCGGCACAAGCCATACCGAACTGTATTTTTTTTCCAATTGAATATGAACCTTATTCTTTTGGATAAAGTTGAAAAGCTATCAAAGAAATTTTACAGATTGTTGTAGCTTTATGTGCTGGCCTCTGTACATGCAAGACTTTACATGATATACAAATATTTGATATTCTAGTGATCAAATAAGTCGTAGAAGTTTTTATTTTGGGATTCAGAACTTTGCTTCGTCACAAGTCGAGCGCTCAAGTAAACCTGAGAAAAGAGAAATTTCTCAGTAAGCCTATTAAAAATAACTAAGCATGAATATAATGATGCCATCAAATAAAAACGTAGCAAGATATTTGTACAAATACAGTCATGTCAATAAAAATGATGTGAGAGAAAACAAAAATATAGACTACACTTTGTGAGTAGAAGACATTAGTTAAATTGAGATACATCTCGTCTTCTGTGCTGACGTAAATTGAATTAATTATACGTCTAAGAGGTACATGTTATTTTGATACACCGCCATTTGTAATAAGAAGATAAAGTATAATATGTATGTTGTGTTGCGGAGAATAAAACTAATTTAAAATTTGAAAAATAGTTTGTTACGACTGCCTAGTTACTTTACTAGAATAGAACCGAATAAATTATGTTAACATAGTCCAAGTCAAATTATATTTTAATACATAAAACAAGGGTTTTGATTCTTCCACATCGCAGTCGAACGATAGCAAAATTATTTAATTTTAAAGCAACAGTAATTTAATACTCAACAGTATTACTGAAACAGTTTCCAATTTTAATTAAAAATCATTTCCATGTTATTATTAAAATATATCAAAACATGTGGAAATTATTCATGCAACATTCGGTTTTGAGAATTTCTCTTTTGAATTTACAAGTTGCAAATAGGTAATGGAATTTCAATAAAGTTTCATATCAATAGAGCCACAAAGAATTAATGCATTTCAACAAGTTTTTATGTTGCGAGAATACAGTTGGAAAATATTGTTGTACCAAAATTTTTATTTAGTCGAACGCTTTATTAATATCAATAGGTGAAACTCATGTTCCTACGCCTCTACGTACTAGCACATCAAGCTACAATACTGTCAGATTTATTTGATAGATTTTCAACTTTAATATAAAAGAATAAGGTTTATATTTAATTGGGAAAATTTGATAGTTTGATATGGCTTGATGTGCTGGCGTCTGTACAAAATAAAACCAAAATGCTATAAGATTCTACTTTCTAATCCTCTTCAAATTATACCCTCTAATTTGAATTCCAAGTGAGAAATACCCACAAGAAATAAACATACAAAAATGGCGCCTGGGCCGACCGTGATTTAAGGTTTACTTACATAAGCTCAAATCATTAATCAGAATAACGTAATACAATTTATTTCTTGGTACTTTATCCAGAGTGGGACATCGATCAATCGGGTAGGGCAATAACCCAGGTGTTTTCGTCGGAACCTTATTTATAACTCAATCTGGCGCGGCCTTAACGAGCGTCCCTCGTAAATTGTGTAGACCTACCCTAAGGAGCACATCGTGTGGTTAACGCTTTTAGTCTCTGATAGTGGGACATAATTATTCTCTAGTAATTTTGGATGCCTTATTTAATCGCAACTTAAGTTACGAACAAAATTAACTATTTAAAAAAATCGTCACTTAAATTTAAGTGACGATTAACATTTTTGATGTTTAAGCATGTCCTAACTTTAAGTTATGTCAGCACTAGTGTTTGTATTCTGTCCATCTATATTACAAGTAATGAGAAAATATCCTTAGAATTTTTTATTCGAATTATGAATTATGCTAATCTAATTTACGCCATCTAGTAACTAAGTAATTATAATAAATTACAGAGCTCATAACAAGTCTCTCAGTTTTAACTGTTATTTAATGAGAAATCTTATTTAATTTAATTAATTATCTCATTGTAGTCTAACAGTAATATAATTACACGAAAACACTCGTTAATTTTGTTGTAAAGCGTTAAATGTGAGCTTTGTTTTACGGGCTCTTGTTTCTCGGGGAAAGTTAGTCGACAAATGAGATGCGTAATGTGTTGAAAGATTTCCATAATACATGTTTTGCTTTATTTTATTGCCTTTAACATCGTTCACAATTCTTTTACTTTTCCTTGCTCCAACGCGAACCGGAATACGTCCAGTCGATATTTGTACGTTATTTCCAGAAAATTATCAAATTTTAAAATTCTGACCTTGAAAAAATCTGGCTAAAGTTATGGCTCACAGAATTTGATTGGCAATAACGTAGAGATATGACTTTCCAGCTAAACAAAAAGCAGTGAACTAAATAAGTACCTATACTCATCGTCTTCTGCCTAGCCTTTTCCCAATTATGTTGGTGTCGGGTCCCAGTACATCCGGATGCAGCTGAATACCATTGTTTTCCATAGAGTGACTGCCTATCAGCTATGTTGTTCTGTAAGAACTCACTTCAGATCTCACTTCTGATTCCGCGGTGAAAACTGTTTTAGGTAGTCTGTAACTCGATGAAAACTATGCTAGCGCTACTGAGAGCTGGCATAGGTGAAGCGAACTATTATTTCGTTACTATTTAATCGAAAACCAAATACTTTTCACTTCTAGTAAGTGAAATCGGAAATGAGATAGGATTCGAATTCGCGAGTGAATTCTTACAGAATTGCACTGCTGATCCCCACAACCCAGTTACTGGGTAACACTATACCTCATGGTAAGACTGGTTTATAAGTATACTGTCGTTTCAATGTAATAAAGTTACTACACCATAGCAACGGCGAATTTTAACCACATACACCTAGCTAAGTCCCAAGGTTGCGATAACATAATTACTTCAGAAACAATGGCTCATTCTTGTGACATGTTCTGTAATCCAATTTTAAAGGGTTACTTGACAATCATATTTCATAGAAAGATAGTTATAAAGGCTTTGTCTGAAACTATCAAAGTCACCAGCATTGTCTACAAGCTGGTACAAATAAATTACATTTGACATGAGCTAGACAATCTTAGGACGTTTGAGGGCAAGGACGGGTAAAAGAGGTCAACTGTCTATGATTTTTTAAGTCTATGTTGATCGAAATATTATTATCTTAATAAATAAGCCAGGTTATATTAGACTTCTTAAGTTAAATCTATTCAAAAATTAATAATCTTCGTAACTTTGTTATTAATTTTAAATCTAAACTTGCTTTAAAACCAATTCAATTAAGCTTTGAACTAAACCCATCGCATACATTAGACACAAAATTAATTATTCAATAGTTATCAGCGCGTCTAAAGTAATTCTCGGGACATAATACATTTTGATTGGAAGCCGTTTCAGAAGCCCTGGAGCGAAGTTCGTCATTTAAACAGTCGTGGCTGTTCCCTGATTCGACAATTTGTGAATTTCCATGTATTATCGCGCTGTGACGTCACTCTTCGTTACTTGATGACGCGACAAAAAGACAATTACCACGGCTCAATTACACGACTTTGGATTCGTTAAATGGATTTCACCAAAGAGTTATATTTGGTGAAATCCATTCAACGAATCCAAAGTCGTGTGATAGAGCCGTGGTAATCAGAGCAAATTCTTATGAAACAGAGTTTGATTTTTAGAAAATTTTAATGATTAAATATACCTATATGTGATATGAAAGAAAAAAACAGAAACGCTCTTATATTAGAAGAACTGTATATTTAAGAACATATATGTTGACGACCTCATTAATCGTTCAAATATTTTCCTGAACATTTAAAGAATCATGGCAGAATTTGTACAAATAAAATAAAGATGTTTAGAGAAGTAGACATACTTATACTCTTGGGTACCTAAAGAGTTACTTCAAGCATTTAAAATATTTTTTAAACCCCGCAATAAAAATGGATGTTAAAAGTGAATAGTTTAACGAAAAGCTCATTATTTCAGAACGAAACGGAAGCTGATAGTAACATTGACACTGACAGCCGTTTTATGGGAAATAATGTCACGAATAATAATTAATCAATGTACTTTTTCAACTCCGCCATTGTAAACAACGATTCACATCACTTGTCTGCTAATTTGATAAATCCGTTAATGTCACTTGTCACTTTCTTTTTTTTATGAACACAAAATGGGCGACGATATGAAACGAAAAGCTGTTATTTTAATTTAAAAAATATTTTAATTATGCGGATGTTTAAAAATATGGTAAGTATATCAATCTACTCTTGGTAATGTATTCTCCACTTTGGAAAACCCTGTAAATGAATCTTTTTTTTCAGACAAATGAATGTATGCATCTCGCCATGATTCTTTCATATCATCTTTAAAATAAGTACATATACAACTTTAGTAACATAGATGATAGTAACAGGCAAGAAGAATTTCTGGCTAAGTAAAGATCGATCGGTCATTGTTAAGTCATGCTTGCCGCGGTCTGTTTGTGGACGGGTGACCATTCATGCCATACCGAGACCACTAACTGATAGCAGAAAAAGCCGTTGGTCCCAGCTGTCATTAGTAGATCTTTGACAGTCGTTACAGTGGTCTTACTAAGGGGTACCGTGTTACCCAATAACTAGGTTGGTATTGTAAAGGTTCTGCATGCAGGTTGAAATCTGAAACTATATGGTTTTTGTCGGAACACTCTGGAACCTTCTAGATATGTTTAGAATTAGCTATTGCATGTGAATGTCGGTTATAATGGATACACACAAAGTCGCTGATTAAAAAGTAACCTATGTCCTTCCCTAGGGTTTAAGCTATTGTCATAACAAATTTCATGAAAATCGGTTCAGTAGTTTCATCGTGAAAGCGTAACAGATAGAGTTACTTTCGCATTTATAATAATAATAATAATTAAATATGGAAGCATGGATAAGAACATTAGTATTGTTGATAAATGTCATAGAGGACTGACAGACCGGACTCTGTCAGAGACAGACGTATTATTGTTAGTTTATCTTAAATATAGCGTTTATTGAAAGTCTTTCCATATTTAATTTCTAGTAATTAGCTCCCAGTACCTCACAGTAATAAGCTGCATCTGATTAGACTACAAGCCTACCCTAGCAGTTAGGAAAAGGGTAGGCAGACGGTGTTGAATTGTGAATCAGGTCACTTAACAACAGAGGACCGGTCTAAAGTAGTATAGTATAGTAGGTACGTTTTATAATAAATAATTAAATTCATCAACAAAATGCAACGTAGGCAAAACCCCCAACACTGACATGTTTATGCCGATGCAATAAAAAGGCAAATACATGTGATTTAGGCAGTCAGTCGCAAATCCGAATACCTAGAGTAAATTATTTAACATACAGTATTTCCTTGAATGTAACTTTATTTTATTTTATTTATTATCAATTGATAGGCATACGTTTGAGCACTATCTCATCTGATGGGAAGTGATGATGCGGTCTAAGATGGAGCACGCTTGCCTAGAAGTAACCTATTCAACTAACTTTTTATTCTGTGTATAAAAGTCTTTAGCAGTTTTAAATGTATTTATTTAAAAAGGACCCACGGAGTCCCATCCTAACAGTTCGTATAAAATTATTCCTTATTGAAATATGGCCGGGTTTCCAATCAAGTTTTCACTTGAGTGCGCAAACGAGTTTCAATGGTGGACGAGTAACAATATTATCCTGTTATCGCGGCAGTCATCCATCGACAGTACGATACGAAACTCGCAATAATTTATTACCCATCAACGGGATAGATGGATGAAACTCTATTATCGCCAACCAATAAGGTTAAAGCTGGGAGTAATGATTCATGAGAACTAACCACGTGTTCTGTCTTATTGATTGCTAGCTGATGCCCGCGGTTTCGTACGCGTGATTACCGGAATCCTATTTTTTCCTATAATAAAAGTAGCCTAAGTTACTCGTTATAACATCAGCTATCTGCCAGTGTAATTCACGTCAAAATCAGTCCAGCCGTTTCATAGATTAGCCGGAACACACAAACAGATAGACAGACAAACATTTTAAAAATAGTTTTTTGTGTAAGTACCGTATAATACTTTCATTATAATTATTTCATATACAGGGTGTCCAGTAAATAGCACGACATACTGCAGGGGGTGATAGCTTGGGTCAATACCTGCCAAAACAACACAATATATGTTCAGCAAAATCGTACGGATTTTTGTTCACCACTGTAGGTTAAAGTAAAACGATAAGAAAATTGTTCTGTGAAAATTTGAACAAAAAAGTGTATTTCTTGAAAACATTTTTGATTTTGATAGAAAAAAAGACTTATCAATGAGTAAAGTAACTATTCACTAATAAGTTGCACAAAAAAAATTACTAGAAAAGGAATTTTTCATTACGAGATGCTTAAAAATCTGTTTCAATGTAGAGATTTTTTCGATATTTCGGAAAATTTTGTAAAACTGTAAATCCGTAAGATTTTGCTGAACATAATATATTGCGTTGTTTTGGCAGGTATTATAACCCAAGCTATCACCCCCTGCAGTATGTCGTGCTATTTACTGGACACCCTGTATATTATAGTCTCAATAAAAATAAAAAAAACAATTAATCAATTTTATTTATTTGTTCAGATAGTATCTCCATATCCATAAAACAAATCGTATAGAATTCGTTAACAGTGTTAAATATTTTTATCGGACTTTATCGGAATATTTTTATAGATAATGGGCCCGATTCCCTTGATCACAAACTAAACTAAAATTAGAGAATTGGCATCTCTTACTACCAGGTAGGTGATGAAAAGGACGGCGACAGACAAGAACTAAGTTAGAGATGTCAAATTAATCTTTTCCTTGAACTTCGCCGTTTTTTTAATCAATACGTTCTGAAATTACAACTATAATTGTATGAATATTTTAGATTAACTTAAATTGACAGCTCTTATTTATATCTGTCTCTTTTTTGTTTTATTGGATAGAAAAAGATATAAACAACTTAAAATAAGTGAAGCTCGTGTTCAACAGAATTGGCAACAATACCACTTTTAAACAAAATAGAAAACAACATGACCTCAACATGATCAATGACGTATCCTCTCATACCATATTTTGAGTATGTACTATGTAGGCATAGATTTTTTTCCCCGATAAAAGAAAATTGTGGGGCTAACAATATCTACACAAAGCTTTTTGATAAATCAATTCGCTTTCCACAGCGTACACATACAAAAGCTACAACAATATCGCTTCCCAAATTGCATTCCTACTTTTTTGTTCCCTTAAGTTTTATGTTAATTCGAATGCTTTAAATAAGAATACATGGCTCTGCTGAATTTCACACGAGTGTTTCTAATGCGAAATCTCAAATAAAGACAAAACAGATGTGAAAAAGAAAAATAAATACAGAATCTTAACGTTTATTTCTCTAGCGGTTGGTAGCACCGATTAATTTAAACGGAGAATAGCGGTAGCATTAACGTTTAACCGCAGAAGCGGAGGTTTATTTTTAACTATGGTTATAAATTGGCAGCATGTATTATTAGTTGTAAAAATGATACTGGGACCTCTGATTATGAAACAAAAGGCAGATAGACCACGCGGAACACGGAGAGTGAAGCCAAAAAAGCAAATACAAATTCAAAAGCAAATACCTACAATTTTGTGCTTGTATTAGCTTTTGAATTAGTATCTGTCTTACAATTTGTTTTTTTTAACGATCTGGAGGTTCCTGCTGTACTGACTCGTGTCAGTACAGCACGAAGCGCGTTGTAGGTATTCGCTTTTGAATTTGTACTTGCTTTTTTGGCTTCACTTTCAGTGTTCCGCGCGGTCTATGGAACTAAATAAAACCTAATAGTTTTTGTTCTTCTAATGAAATATAGATCTGAAAAGATGCAGACTGCGTTTATTACCTCCACTGCTACTACTGCTACTACACTGCAACTATTCCTCGCGTGTCACAAATATGCGGAAAAGTATGTAAAATAATAACAACTTTCGTCGGTTGTAATAAGTTTTAATTTCATATGAACGATACATTATTTTAATTTTGACGAAAACCTTATTTGATGTTCATAAAAAAGACTTATTACAACTGAAGAAGATTGTTATTATAATACATATTTTCCGCATAATTATTGTAACAATAACAATAAAAAAGGAGGTTTGACCTGTATGTTATGTATGTTTGTCCGCGATTATCTCCCGTTTCGCTGAACCGATTTTGATTCGGTTTTCAGTTGTTACATTTTGGAAAAGGTTTTGGTATACAACAAATGGACATTTATTTAACGTTTTTGAAAAAATCCACATTTACCAAAAATTATACATAGGTAGATGTCGTTTTCGTTTCTCCAATCTTTGGAAGACTTTCAATATCTGGATTTTCTCTTCTCTAATGGATTTGGGTGATAAGGAGGTACTACAAAAGCGAAATCTAAAAACATTTTTTACAAAACGAATAACTTTAAAAATTTAAAAATAACTTTAGCACAGAACCTACTACATGACTTTAGTTTCGGAAGTCGGTGGCTTTGTCCTCATTGTTGTTTTGTATTGACACCGACTTCCGCCACTAAAATCATGTGAAAATTACAATTAGTGTTCGTCTATTGCGGTTTCGCACCGACGACGAATATACAGCAGAGCCTTAGTAATATGGTCCTGTTGGCACGGTTTGGGTACCAAACCCTGAAAAGACACAAATACCTACATGAATAATATTTAATTGTCTGCTTCTAGACCAGAGTAACGATGAACGATGGGCAATCATCCTTCAAGATGCTATAAATCTACATGTGCCAATTAAAACCAGGTAGGACTCCAGACAGACTGTATAAGAACCACTTTCTGAAGGCTGTATTGAATTGAAAAGGCGTGGTGAAACTCAACAATCTATAACAGCCTTTATATTATAAATCCGCCGCTGATTTTGCCATTTGGAATATTTATCGAGGGTCCCAAGGTTACTGGAGGATTTCTAAAGGTTAGCTTTGAGTCGAAAGTTACTTGTTAATTTATTTATTATATTTGCTTTTGACCTATAAAATCTAAATTTTATTTTAGATTTAGCAGAAGATATAAAATGTTGGCACTATCTCTTTGTATTTTTCTGAGAACAAAGAAAGATAGGATAGCAGTGAGCACACCGCCTGCTCTGTTTAATTTAAAAATAACATAAAGTATTGCTATTGTATAAATTATGATTTATTCTTGTTGATGACATGAAACTAACAACGTGAGAGCTCGAATATCAAGTTTCAGCTGAGTTCGCATTCATTGTCAGCAATTTAGCATAAGTAATATCACTTGTTTTCTGTAAATAAACAATAAATCAGATTATATCAAGATTCTTCTAACAGATATGTAATAAATATTTCTTCTTAGAAAGTTTAGTCCGATGTTCATAAATTATTTTCTTGATAACTTCAATTATTGTTTTCAAAGAATCGATAAAGTCTTTGGAAAACCTAATTTAACTTATCTTAAACATCACTAATAAAAAGATGAAGAAATAAAACAATATATTCCACCTGTAACTTTCAATACAGAATTCAATCCATAGTAAAAAGGGGTTCCATACATATTTTATCGTAATAAAATGGAGAGCATTGTTCCAATATTCATGTTTTCGTGTTTTAGCGATTGGTATTCCGTTGTGGGTAGTGGCGGTCGGTAGGAAAATATAACGCCGAGTCAACCGATAAGTATATTGAGTTGCCAATCGCTTTGGCGCGTTGAGGTACACTAGACTAGGCCATTGGTGTGATGAGCACTTGTGTTTGCATTGTGTCTGGGTGTTGTTTATCTATATATGTATATATTTACAAAAAAAATGTATTTGTGTATGTATATCAGCTGTCTGACACCCATAGTACAGGGTCTCCCTAGTTTGGGGTCAGATGGCCATGTGTGAAAATGTCCACACATATTATTATTATTATTATCGTGGGGGTGACGGAGACCTGCTTCTTCTTTTTAGCTGGCTGAACGTATTTTTATTGACTTTTCATGTTTTCAAGGTAGGTATCAAAGTTGATATCAATACCTACTCCTTAGTGCTTTTGATTTAAATTACATTTCATAAAAATCAAAATACTAAAATTATTTACAATTCTAAGAAAAAGGCAGGGAGCTCAAAGGGCATCAAAAAACTCGTCCACATCGTTGTCAACGGGACACGTGCCCAACAGGGTGGCAGTATTGCCACGTTGTATGGCAATGCTGATTCTTTGACCCAAGAATAGACCAGCCTTCGGGTCACGTGAAGAGTCGACCAGCCGCTTGGCGATGTCACGAAAAACAATATGGTATTACTTATTATTATGTAGACTATACTAGTAGCAATACTGCCAGAGGTGCATCAGTAATATCTATAAACAAAGGACGTCATAGATTTAAAGCGATCCAAGAAATTATGTTATTGTCTTCTTCTACTCCGATAAAACAATCAATAGAAACGGTGGAAAGGATCTAGTGATCGTAATACAAACTTGTATACAATACAATGACAATTAATTGCATACCAGATAATGAGTTACAAATTTTCGACGGTTTAAAAAGAAAGATACAGTTGTCCCACAAATTTTGACCGTGTAGATGCACTTTTGTATGGAGCAGTTGTAATGAAACTTGATTTTTTACCACAAAAAAAAAAAACTAAAGAAAAAGACCACCGCCGCCGTCAAAAAGTATCATATACTTTAATTTCGCTAGTCGGTAGCTTTGGTTTCGTTTGTTGTTTTGTATTGACTCCGTCTTGCGAAATTAAAGTTATTTTTTTACAAAAAGTTATTTTTAACAAAAAAATTCTGGGACCTCTAGGTATCCAATAAAAATCATCGAAATTGGTGATGATATGTATGATGATAAAAAAAGCGACACGTAGTCAAACATTAAAAAAAGAAAATGACGTGTCGAATTGATAACCTCCTCCTTTTTATACGTCGGTTAAAACGAGATAGGCACATGTAAAATTAAGACGAAAAGATTACCTCTCGCTACAACACGAACCTATCTCATCAATACAAAACCTCATTACACATCAAGATGTCTCACTCTGTCGTATCTGTCGTTGTGTCTTCACAAATGTCTGCTCAGTATTATAGCTAACAGTATTGTATCTTTATTGCACATCCCATAACTGTCTCGTTTCTTTATCTTTTCGATTTCCAGTTATCTCCGGTGCTCTGTGTTTTGTTTGTACAACAAAACGTTAACTGCCATGTTATAGTTTTGCTGTTTTAACTTTGACTTCTGCGTGTTCACTAAAGGAGTAACGTGTTTTCAATACTTCTCTAATTTAAAGCTAACGTGTCCAGTTTTAAATCGCGGTCTGCGCAACTCACTTGACCGGTTCACTCGTGCCTTGAAGATTATCGGGGAACAGACAGGCGGGCAGTAAATACCACAGTCTGGCAGTTCGCATAATAAATGTGGAATCGGTTTGAGACCGTGGAACTTCAACCATGTAGCGGTGACGCTTCGCCGTATCTCTGCTTGCCGATGATGGAATGGGGATGGGGAAATTAAGTTGTGTCATTCCAAAGCACACTTTTCGAAATAGTAGTATTTTGACATTTACTGTCACTTTTGTCATGTATTCTGTTATTCATTTATAATGACAATTAACATTACTTATAGGTACAAACTTTTCTATTCCTGTACATAGCTCCATAGCATTTCCTGTTCGCGTCTGCATACGTGGTATGACTACTAGTTCTTTGTTTTGCATCTGTGCAAACAGCTAGCAATCGAGATGAGATTGCCAGGTATGTCGCGACGCTTCTATGCTATCAGATTGTGTGCTGCTACTGCATCAGATACCGAGTGTTAATCTGATCTGGTTTAATACATGATACGAGTTGTAGCTATGTCTCGGAAAGCACGTAAATACGTTGGTCCCGCCTATTAGTCGTAGATTTTTGACAGTCTTTATAAATAGTCAGAAGCTAGTAAATCTGACAACCAGTCTTACCAAGGGGTATCGTCAGTCGGGGTCAGAATCAAAAACAGAACCAGAAATCATAAAATGCTGCTGGTTTTCTAACTCCATAATTGTTTACCTGTTCAATCCATAATTGAACTAAGTACTGCATAAATTGAGCCAACCCGCAACAATTAAATTCAATCAATAATTAAATACATAATGTCTAAGTCATTTAATATGCCAAATATGTATTGCATTACTATTTACTTTCCAAAAAAAAAACAGTTAAATGTTGTACCCAAACTTATGCTTAAATAAAATGTATTCAAAATCATATCAATTACTTTGAAAACGGGAAAATTTTTAAGTTCGGTTTGTTTGACGAAACCACGGTACAGATAAATAGAGTTATCTGTTCCGTGGACGAAACCAACCACAATATTGACGTAAACTTTCAAAAAATACATTTTTTCACATCATCATCATCATTTCAGCCGAAAGACGTCCACTGCTGGACATAGGCCTCCCCCAAGTGGCGCCACATTGACCGGTCCCGTGCGACTCGCATCCAGCGGATCCCCGCAACCTTTACCAGGTTTTTTTCACATAGAAAAACAGAAAACGCAAGCAGTTAGGCCACATTACAAACTTTGTTCCAACCCTATTTTCACTCTAATTCAGTTAATGTAACGTCAAAAGTGCGATGTCAGCGATGAGTCAGCAGTTTTTCTTAAAGACTGGACCCTGCAGGATAACAGACACTAGAGCGACGTCATTTACTAAAATCGTTGAAATTGGCACTTAGATATAGGTACTATTAGTTTACGATGGAACATGGTTATGATATCCTATGAATGGTAAATGGAGCATGTATAAGTATGTGCGATTGGGTGGTTTAAATTTGGAACACCCAATTGTGCCCGTATAACAGCCTACAACTATTCATCAGCTGATGCCAGAGACATTGTTTAAAGCTTCTTCACTTTAAGGGGCTATTTAACGACTTTTACAGATTTTAAACTGACAATCACGTCAAAATGTGCGGTGTAAATGATTTGAAAAAAATATATGTTAAACTAGAACATTTTCTTAATCACTTAGTAAGTGAATATTTTTAAATATATTCATATTATATAGTTTAATTAACACGTGAAGTTGTGTCTGACGCGGACAAAACATTGACAATCACACAAAATCTACCAGGTATAATTAAACGAAACTTACACCATCTTACAGACAATTTTAATATCTATCTTTTAGTATACGCCTTTTTTTTATTTTGAAAGAATACTACTTTTATTTAATTTTTTCGACTAAATTTTGAAAGTTTTGGACGCAGACTGCGTCCGTTCTGCATCAGTTTTGCGTCCAAAACTCTCAAAGTTTAATCGAAAAAATTAAATAAAAGTAGTTTTCTTTCATAATTAAAAAAAAAGCGTATACTAAATGATAGATAATAAAATTGTCTGTTAGATAGTGTAAGTTTCGGATAATTATACCAGGTAGATTTTGTGTGATTGTTAATGTTTTGTCCGCGTCAGACACCACTTCACGAGTTAATTAAACTATTTAATATGAACTTAATCAAAAATATTCACTTTCTATATGATTAAGAGAATGTTCTAGTTTAACATACATTTTTTTCAAATCATTTACACTGCACATTTTGACGTGATTGTCAGTTTAAAATCTGTAAAAGTCGCCCTTAATAGGGAAGAAGACACCACAGTAAACTGGAATACTTTGTATGATGTACTGTTAAAACGCGGTGCTCTCATAGATTTTGTATTGTAAAAGTAAAAAGTGACGTCACTTTTTTGACAACTCAATTGACTGACTATTTATTGATTTCAAAGAAACTTATAATCTAATTTTACAGTTAATTAGAAATTAATCTAGTTATCAAGGCTAAAATCAAGTGTTTTTTTAGAGGAATTCTGTCTTGTAATTATTCTATAGTGTGAAAGATGACAGGAAGGAATGGAAAACGAAAACGTATTACGACCACAAGTAACATGGGACAAGATCAGGAAGATGACGATGATGATTATAATATTTTATATATTTTGAGTATTTATTTATAAATATAATTAATATGTTTAATTGTATCATTTATAATAATTTTGTAATTACAATACATAATACTTACTTTATATACTACACATACTTACTATACTATACATAATGCTTCGAATTGTAAAGAAAGAAGCTACATGTGTAGGTACATAATCTTTTTGAACAATATCTAGGTACATCTTTTAAAAATGCAATACAATATCAAATATTGTTTAACAACATTCACAAGTAGACAAATGCAATATCGGATATGAATTCAGACGTTGAGACTAGAATAATATTAGGTATATTGAATGAGATTACTTTCCACGACCCTACACGACGCATTCTTCGGAGAACAAAGCGATGGATTCACCGCGCGCATATTGCTTTGTAAATAACTATGATAAATGTTCTATAAGGAACCCAACTACTATGAAAGAAAGAAAGAAGAAAGAAAAAGTATTTATTGGTCCACACAGGACAAAACACGCAAAAAATAACAAGGTTGAATTATTATTGTAAAAAAATAGAAAAAAAAAGAAACGAAATTGGTCCTGTACGATGCCAAAAGGCCCCTATCTCAGCATGGTGCTGTAACATTTAAGAAACGTCACAGCGCTGATATTCCGACAGGACCCAAAGTGATATGATAATACATACAGTTTTTTGGAGATACGTGTATAGTTTTGCCGTCCGCTGCTGAACGTAGGCCTCCCCCATATATCGCCGACCAACCCGGTCTTGAGCTGAACGCATCCATCCACTGCCAGCCACCTTCTTCAAAACGACGGTCCATCGTGTCGCAGGGCGTCCCACACTACGCTTGCCCAAACGTGGTCTTCACTCTAGAGCGGGTCTGCTTCATCTACCGTCTGTCCGTCTGCAGAAGTGGCCGGCCCACTTCCACATCAGCGTGCTAATTCGACGCACAATGTCGGTGACTTTTGTTCTCTGGCGAATGGCTTCATTGCGAATTCTATCCACCAGAGAAACCCCGAGCATCACTCTCCATAGCACGCATTTCTAATATACGGTAAAAAGTACCTAGAACTAAGCTTCTTCATCTTTGCTTCATCAAGTAACGTTGCACGGTACAAGGGTTAGTGCGTGGGGGTATATATACTTTACTTATAATAAGAAATTTCTTACAAGCCATCCTTCAAAATCTAGGTTTAAATAGTGGTGATAAAGCAGTAATTAAAGTTAGACTGGATCGGTCATCTATCAAGGGTGACCTAGTTAGAGTACTCACGCTTGACCAATTTGAACATTAGACCATTAAAAGGCACTTTTGAACGTCATACTACAACCGAGTTCAAATTGGTTAATCGAAGGAATAGACGACCTTTTAAAATGGTTCGCAGTACGGTCAAATATGGTATGACATATCTTTAAAAAAAAAAACGGCTCAAAAAGTTGAAGTTTTGACCTAGTAAGACCCAGTAGGTACAGAAAAAGAACCTAAAGACGGGAAGAATATTTTCATTATTTCCGGTTTCGCTTAGTGCATTATAACAACGTAACAGTCCTCTTCACAGGGTTCAGACTAGTTACCTTTTTCGTTCGTGAGAGTTTCGTTTTCTGATAATGATATAGTCACGAGGACATGTTTCCAATCACACAGTATCTCACCAAATCTACCGACAAAGTCAATTACACTTAACCCAAATCGAGCCCTCTTCGCAAGACACTTAAGACCCTACAAAAATAATTAAATAACAACACCCCTATGCCCAAGACCTTAAAAACTCAACTAGAAGTACTTCTCCAAACGCAATTTTCGAACACAAAGAATGTGAATCCTTTTCTACCAAAATTACGCTTTTTCGACTAGCTTGATTCTCGTTTTACGGCAAAGGTTTTAGTATTTTTTGTTTATCGTTGAGTTTGTTCCACAAAGCAGACTAGATTGACGTGACAATGGAGGTGTGGGCACACAGCGATCAAAGCGAACGCGTTAGGTACGCTTTGTGGGTCATAAAGCCATTTCTAGGCTGGCTTTGTTTCTGTGGTGTTGAAATAAGCTTGGAGATTGATGTTTGATTGATTGTTTCAATCGATGTTTGATTATTTGGGTACCTATTGATTGAACGCCAGGGTGCCAAATGTGGGATCTGGGATGAATTCGACCTTCAGTGGTAACAGCAGGTTATTTCATTATTTTGTTGGTTAAGTGATGACGTCATCACTTTTCTCGTGTAAATAAAATAAATCCTGAAAAAGAATAAAATAATGCAATAACTCAACATTCAGATGACTCAGCATCTTTTATTCAGTTCTAGTGATTAGGTACGTTAAAATAAATAAATATTTTATTCGCAAACAGAGTCTTTGAGTACAGTGTATATAGGTACAGATAGATGACATCATAGATTGAGAACAACAGATTAACTCACTGTGTTGGTCCATATGATCTCCATCATGGAAGCCACTGCTTAATATGGTGAGACCCAATACAGAGGAGGAACTAAAAAGTGATGATGTGGTCAGCTCAGTGTGCATGTGGTTCAAGCAAGATACTCTTCCGTCACCTCTACCAACTCTACCCTCGCCCGCGCCACCCCCGCCACCGCCGCAGTAGTCCGCGCGGGCGCAACGCGCGGCCGCGCGCTGTGTCCGCAGGAACGCGACGGGCGGTGTGTCATCCTGTGGAACTCCTTGAAAAAGGTGGCCGTATGCCATCGAAACTAGTCGGACGAACCCGACAACACAGTGAGTTAATCCGTTGTTCTCAATCTATAATGTGTAACAATACTCACGTTTCTTTTTTTGAAAAAATAGATGGCATCAATTAAGTTTAGTATACAGAAATTGTATCCAAAATAAACATAGTTACTGTAGAGACTGGTTTAATTACGTTCCAATTCGTTTACTTAGAATGAGAATAATGAAATAAACACTATTCAAAATTATAAGAATAGGGATTGGTCCGGTACATTGACCCCGTAAAGAACACACCACCTACAAGGGTCACAAGTACCTACAGTAAGGTCAATGACCTGTCTCCTGTTCTGGCAAATATTCTATATCACAGAAAGTAAGCCCGCCACAATATTCCTAACCGTAGCAACTCCTGGAAGCCAGAATCAACAGCCGCAATCATGCTTGACAAGTACCGGAGAAATGATTCAACTGTCTTGGATTCCGCAACAAAATTAATAAGAAAAGAACAGGAATAAGAAAAGACATTATTTCCACTTCTCGTCATATCAAGCAGGATACAGAAGAGAACTAACTAACCAAAAGAAATGATCCTTTGTTTGCAGGATTTGTAAAAAAAAGTAAAGATGTTTAGAGAAGTTAAAATTCCAATTCTTACACTCTTGGGTACCTAAAGGGTATCTTCACGCATTTACAATATTTTTAAAACCCCGCAATAAATGGATGTTAATAGTGAATAGTTTTACGAAAAGGTCATTATTTCAGAACGAACAGTGGCTGACAGTAACAGTGACACTGACAGCCACCGTTTCATAGTTCTTATACTGAATTTGCATCGTTATACGGGAATTAATGTCAAAAATAATAATTATTTTTTTCCACGTACTTGACACATCACTTGTCTGCCAATTTGATAGATCCGTTAATGTCACTTGTCACTTTCTTTTTTTATAAACACCAAATGGGCAACGAGATGAAATGAAAAAGTGTTATTTTCATTTAGAAATATTTTAATTATGCGGGGGTTTAAAACTATAGTAAGTATATCAGTCTACTCCTGCTGCAAAATTTTCCAATGTGGAGAATGTTTAATACTTAAAATATTTTAAACCCTCTAAATGTTTTTTTATTTTTCATACAAATGAATGTCCATACATTCATTAGAAGATTCTTTAGAAAGCAGTATGAATGCCTCTTTTTCCCAAAAATAAATTCTAATAAGTATACAACTTTTTCAGTCCACTTTTCAGGTTTTATTTGTATTAAGGCCCCCATTTTCGAGTCTCACTAACTTGGTACTCAAAAGGAAATAGTCATTTGGACTCGAGAAGTTTACAAAGGCGTCCGTTGGACTTTTTCCGAGTCCAACATTAAACTACTGCCTTTACGTAAATATTTACGCAGAACTTTAGTTACTAAAGTCTGATTCGCTACTCTTATATATTTTTACGCTTTAAAGTTGTGGAAGTTTCAGATTCAGAAATTTTTATGGAGATTTTCTTGGATAAGTAGCTAGAAATATTACAGTTTTATTTTATACTTTGTAAGAATTCCTTTACGCAAGAGATGGTGCATTACTCCATTTGTATTAGACAAAAAACCGACCAAATACCGAATCCCTAAACTGTTGATAGGAACTAAAATATTACCTATAGCACGGGTAATAAGGTAGCTTCTCGGATGTCTATAATAATAATAATATAATATGTGGGGACATTTTCACACACGGCCATCTGACCCCAAACTAGGGAGACCCTGTACATTGGGTGTCAGATAGCTGATATACATACACAAATACATTTTTTTTTGTAAATACATACATATATAGATAAACAACACCCAGACACAAAGCAAACACAAGTGCTCATCACACCAATGTTTACCCTGGGCGGGAATCGAACCCGCAACACGCTGCGCAGCAGTCGATCGCTCAGCCACTGCGCCAACCGTGTCGTCTATGGTAGCTTCCTGTGGATTTTTGGAATCGGATGAGTACTTAGTTTTTGGAAATTACCTGCTACATCCAAACTCACACACCCCTTTATAATATTAGTACAGATAGAAACTGACCTACATTTTAAGCAAATAAAGATATATTCTATTCTATCCTTTCGTTACACACATGGCCAGTAGTAACACACACAAGTCCTATACACACACAGACGAAATAAAAGTCGGGTAAAACTAATTTCAGGGGGAAGCGATGTGGGAAGTTTTCCTCTATAATCCATCAAAAGACTTCATCTACCGATGTTAAGATAGTTCTACATTGGAGTTTGATAGTGGAGCGTTCTTTGATAGATTTCTAGGTGAGGTTATTCATTTTATTGGCAGAAGAAAGAAAATAATGGAATGTTATTAAATCATATCGAACCTCTAATGTATTTTGGAGTTATAGGTATATACATAACAACTTAAAGTCGATCGATTTCAAAATTGGAAATACATGTATGTAAATGTATGTAATATTTATACTTGTAAAACTAACAAATACGAAATGGTGCTGTTATAGAGTCTTTCAATACGTTATTTCTACGTCATGGTTATTTTACATTAAGGGTTCCTTCTTAACGTGATTTACCTTTAACTTCAATTTAATTTGGCAATGGTGAATGTGTACAATTATTTTATTATCCCTTTTGTATTTTTGAATATGGAAATAACTTCCTGAAATAAATGATTAATTATTTATTTATTATCGTAGTATTGAGGTTATGATAGCGGACTCCCATTAAGATCCGACCCAGCCTGTCCCTTTGATGCCCTCTCCCAGCGACGCACTAAGCCAGGGCCAGAACCTCATAGGGAGTGCCCTAAGCGTGTATTCGCTTAGACGTTTATAAGGTTTTTGATCTAACTGGAGGCCTTAAATTCACTTTTAAGGCACCACATGAAAGTCCGGTTAAGCAGCCAACTTGGTTGACCTGCGAGATGCCATTCTGAAAAAACAAACCCGGACTACCACTAGATTTCGTAGTCGCGAGTGCGACTGCTGAGCGGTGCGGCCGAATCTTAGGGTGTTACCAGACCAATTGATCGATTGTCGATCGACGATCGACGATCGACGATCGATCGATGGTACAACGGATTAGTCGACGTCGATCGAGCTGCTTGATTATTATTAGTGATGGATTATATCCAGAGGTAATCGATCAACTTCGACCAATGCTATCGACCAGCAATCGATCGATTAGTTAGTCGAACGGTATCCGTCGATCAGCCAAAGCTACCACACCAATCGAGTAACGTCGATTGATGTCGACCGATGGTATCGATTGATGATCGATCGATTGGTGTGGTTACACCCTTAGGTAGGGCAAAGTATTATCTTATCTTTCTACGTTTAACTCACAGAATAAAAGATAAGTACATATCCATTAGATACTATACGGGCCCCCTGTTTAATCTATGTGCGATGTAAGGTTGATCAATAGTTGGAGATCATCCCGCCCACACTCCTCTAAATCATTATCCTTCACGGAAAATCCCCGGATTTACGCATCCTTAGCTTTTACGTAATCATTTCTGAATGAGGATTTAAGGATATTGTTCATTTACTATTAAGGATATTGTTAGTTTAATGATATTGTAACATAATAATATTTTTATTTATGTTGTGTGTCTGTTATTAATCATATTTTCTATCAGAAACTACAATAAATTACGGAAATATTTCTTTTATTTTTAATCGAAAAATCTACCTATTTATCTATGCTAAACGTTGCTTTCTAGTACAACTAATTTCTAAATCCATACTAATATTATAAATGCGAAAGTAACTTTGTCTGTTACCTACGCTGTCACGATGAAACGGCAAAATATGAGCCTGAACCATGGGGAAGGACATAGGCTTTTAATTCGCGACTTCGTTTGTATCCGCTATAACCAACATTTACGCAGACGATGTCGCGGGCCAAAGCTAGTGGAAAATATAACAGAATTATTATGAAACTTGATTAATGGAGTCACCCCATTAATCAAGGAAATAATAAATAATAATGATGATGTGGTTAATGGAGTGATGATGTGGCCTTAGGCCGCATCATCACTTAAGATCAGGTGAGTTGCGGTCAAACGCAAGCCTATAATAATATAGAAAAAAAAGAAAAACCACACGAAGCTAGATTCCAAGTCAGTTTAGTGAACTTACTGAACTGGGCAAATGTTTTTGTCGTACACTCGGCCAACGTAATTGATTTACAGGCCACACATACGGGATATTGTCACTGTGTGTGTAAATGAACTAGTCGGTTGGTCGGTTATGAAGTTAAACTGTTTGTGTGCGTATGATATACCCACGTATACCAATTTTAATTGAATGAAATCCAATATTTCAACCTTTTAAATAAGGACCAGGTAGCCGGTCGGTGAAAGCACTTGGCATAGATAAGCCTCGTGTCGTAAGATCAAACCCCGGCAGGTGTTATGGTTTTGGGTTTTTATTTTTCCTTTGTCCTATAAAACATTAATATTTTGTGTCAAATAAAATTACTTAAACAAAAAAATAAAAAGGTAATTAAATAAAACCAATAAAATAAATCAAAATATTTTATTAAATAACCTAGGCGGAATCCTATTGTTCCTTATCGCTATTGGGTCATTAGTGAATGAGCCAGCTCGTTTCGACTATTATGTTTCTTACATGAGTTGGCTTAGGGTTCAATTTGGCATGGGTTATAACATTAGCAAATAAAAAACTACGTGTAGCCAATACAATTATTTTATATAACGCAAACTATTGTAAAAATATTATTATATCGCTATTGATACCTAAGTTTTTTATGATTAGAACACTATTGGCAACTTCATTAAGAGTTTATAAGACAAGACAAAGTTTTCTTTTTATTGAATATGAATGGACGTAATTGTGTTTTCAATGTATACAAATTTAAACAAAGTAGAATTGAAAGTGAAGTGAATCAACATGTTAGATAGTAAGAAATTAATTTAACTTCTAACTGAATAACAATAACATCACTTACACTTCAAAATATATACTGCAAATAACTGTCAACTACGGACTATACATAATAACTTAGGTGTTTATAAGAGAATCACGGCAACATGAAGTAGCTTTAAAACCTAAGTATATTAATAGTAATTCGGCTTCGTTTACAGTATTTTAACGCCATCCATAAACGACTTTAAACATTTCTCATCACTAAAATAAACACATTGTTCTCCCAATTAAAATGAATATAATAATATGACCTAGCGAATAGAATTTGTTTTTGCCGGTGAGCGTTGGACAGAAAAATCTTCCGTGGTGGCTTACTGCAACTTAAACCAGCTTCATGCCGGTCAGCAGGTGATATCACACTGTTTATAAGCACACATGTCATTATGTGTTGATGCAGTTATGCGGGTGGATAAAAACGGATTAGTCCCGTAAACAGCCTTGCCACGATGTCGTGGTAACGAGCCGAAGAATTCGCCTTCGGTTTTGGCCCACGTCGATGATGGTCTATTTCTTCAGAATACGCACTTCGATGGACACATAACTGCACGGTTCTCCTTAATAAATAAAAACAAAATAATATTTAAAATAATGCAGATAAACAATGGTGAAATGGTGGATAATTAATCATAGATAAATTAACTGACTGTCTTATATTGCCTCGTTGTAATAAAACTTAATACCGTTATTTATTTATTAGATAAATAATAAACGTGTTTCATGACTATTTTAATTACATAATTTAAAAGTTTTTCTTTATTTCGACTAAATGTTTTATGTTAGACAAAAACAGACTGGCATAAGTAAATTTTATCAGAATCAAATTCTGATATATTTCAATATTATTTTACATTAATTCAGTCTTAGGTCAAAGGTGAGATAAGTTAAGAATTTGAGTTGGAATATTACTAACGTAATGAAAACATTGTCACGAGTAGCTTTGTTACTCACCGATATTAATAATCACCTTGCAATTTCACTAATGAAAACGTTTTGCTCATGCAAAACAATGAATTGCGTCTTGTTGCATGGTTGGAAGAAGTTGAAGCACAATTGGATCAGAAACAAAGAACGCACAGAAATATGTGTGTTCATCTATATACTTAGGATTGCAATTTATATTCGTAGACTGACAACTAAGAATGGTCATTTTTTATAAACTAAGGTGGAAGTATAAAAAAATAAACAAAAATTGTGGGTAGTTATATCCTAAACGGTCAAAATAAATTGGCTGAGAGTTCCGTGCGCACTTCTCAAACGTTATTTTACTCATCTGTGAACGGAATTGAATTGTTAGCAATTCAACTAGGTAATGAAAGTTTTACGAAAATTATGTTTACAAAACAAAAAGAATGTATTGCAACCGAGATTTGATCTTAAGACTTCTTAATGACTAACCAGATACGTTAGCCATTGCGCCAAACCTGTTACAATGATTGGGTGCGAAATATTATAACTTATTCAATTACACAGATTACTGATGACGATACATACATTGATACTATAGTTACTGCTTAGTGACGCGACATACGCACACTAATAAAAAGCAGAACTCGTTCGTTTTATTTAACGTTTGTGTATGTAACTCTTCATACCGCGTGTGCGTGCAATGTGTAAACTAATTACGTTGTTCCACTGTACACATGGCTGGTCCAAAGCCAATGTCTGAACTGTTAACTGAAGTGACTCTCAAACTAGCTTTGTGTATGGAACCCATAACTTGGGGTTAATAAATCCAACTTTGCCATTCTTCTCATCACGTTATTTACAAATATCTAATACCTTTAAACGAGCAATTCTTGTATACCTTATGTATATAATCTGAATCTCGGAAACGGCTCCAACGATTTTCATGTTTAGTATGCAGGGGGTGTTTTCGATCGATCTAGCTAGGTTTCATTTTTAAAAGACACGAAAAAAAAATACCGGTCACCCAGATATTATTACATAAAACGCGTTAAGTAATTTTGTGCACCATTTACCAAATGGAATTATTAAGTTTCTCATTTCTTTTCGTAGAAGATACGTTTTTTTTAATTTATAATACATAAATTTATTAATAGGCGTAGGCCTATTAATAAATTTATGTTCAATTAGTAAAGACACACATGACCATTATCTTACTTAGTGGAGAGCAATAGTGGTGGTGCACAGAAATAATCATGTTCACTGTCTACTTCTACACTCAGTTTCACGGCAACTCAAACCCGACAGCTCGATTCCGTGACAACTTACACGACCCTGACAACAGGACCCTGACAACTGAACCCCGACAATTCGACCTCGACAAATCAACCCCGACATCTGGAACCCGAAAACTAGACCCTGACAACTGAATCCCGACAACTAGACCTCGTGACAACACGACGCTGACAACTCGAGCCCGACAACTGACTTTTAACAGATTTAGACTAGAATTACGTAGTTTTAGGAGGTTGTAAGGTCCATTATAACATCCAAAAACAAAGAAAATAGTCGAATTTTCTCATGAAAATAAAGTATTTTTACAAAAAACTTCCTTTATAAAATACGAAGTAAAAAGCAATCTATCTTCATTACTTATTAATTTTATTGAAATTAATACAAATGACTGTAGAACATGATTGTATTTGACAGGTTACTTTATCTAGTTACCGTTGGTAACAGTAAATGTTGACGACGGGCGATCTCATTTACTTTATTAAATATTATATGACATCATTTACTTAAAGTATTTTATTTCTTTGATCCAATTTTCGTAATTTAAAAAGCGACATGTTTTATGATCAATGTTAGCTCGTATTGGTCCAGAGTTTAGGCATAATTATTTTTGATAATTAAAGAACAGGTGTTAAAAAATGCTTTAATCATTGCCATTACATTTTTCCAGTGAGTGCCTAGTACTCACGAGAATTAATGTATAAACATGAGAGATCGTATCAGTACCAGTCTTACGCACACATGAACAATTAGTCTTACGGTGACGTCATTTAACACTTAGGGTCCGTGCACATAGACCGGCTCGGAGAGCATCAGCCGGCGCTCTTCTTTTCACACAGACCGGCACGATCGGCGCGCGCACGAAAAAACATCCAAACGGAGCCATTTGGCTGCGTGATCGCGGAAGAGTACATCATCAGAGGCACCCGGTCGGTTCCTCTTATTATTTCACACTAAGCGCGTTAGGTTGTCTCTCAAGCATTCTCAATAATAAAAGAAGTGACATGTAAAAATAAACCTTATATAACAATGATTCAAAAGTTTGTTTTAAACGTGATATAAAATCTGCTCTCCTCGAATCTTGGATACCTTGGGTTACATTATTATAATATTCTTGCGGATCCCTAATTTTTGATAGCAAAATATAGCAGTGATAAAGTAGCTTCCTATTGGTGAAAGAATTTATGAAACTGAATGAGAAATTTTGAAGATTATCTCCTACATTCAACAAACGAATAAACGAATTTTACCTCATTTAACATAAGTAAGTATATACTTAGGATGCTCGCAAAAAAAATTAAACCACGCAGATAACATTTACGCGAATGTAGTCGAGGGCATATGCTAGTAAAGAATATATCCTAACAGCGTTTAAGGGCGCGTATTCGATTTAGCGCAACTCAAAATCTAAACGATTGCTAGAACGGCGTAGCAGCATCGACACACACTGTACAATACAATGGTCTGTTTATAGATTGAGAACAACGGAATAACTCACTGTGTTGTCGGGTTCGTCCGACTAGTTTCAATGGCATACGGCCACCTTTTTCAAGGAAAAAATGGTCTGCTATGTTATTCTGTAAGAACTCACTTCAGATCTCACTTCTGATTCCGCGGTGAAAACTGTTTTAGGTAGTCTGTAACTCGATGAAAACTACGCTAGCGCTACTAAGTGCTGGCATAGGTGAAGCGAACTATTATTTCTTTACTATTTCATCGAAAACCAAATACTTATCACTTCTAGTAAGTGAAATCGGAAATGAGATAGGATTCGAATTCGCGAGTGAATTCTTACAGAATTGCACTGCTGTTTGTGTGCATCAGAAAAACAAATACGCGCAAAATAAGCACGAATCATTGAAATTGATCGGCAAACGACAGCACGCGAGGTTTTACAGTGCTTTTTAAAATAATTGTTCAAAATAAATTCGTTCGTACAAGGAACTGCAAAAAATTGTGTATATTGAGCATAACCTTTGTTTTCATAAAATAAATAAATCAGTTACGTTTTTGTTCAAACACTGGTGAAAAAAAATTGTTGAAGTGAACCGATTTTGTACTTTTTTATACTGTTTTTTCATACCACATAGTAATATTTTCGTAATTTTAGCTCTGTTATGTACTTTGAGACTGTATATCCTGTTGGAAAAATGCATAAAACATAATATTTTGGCATACTGTAATGGTTGTATTCGTCCTGAAAGTTAACTCTTGCGTCTATTTTCGTAAAACGCTATGAAAAAATGTCTTCACTTTAATAAACCATAATTAAACATTATACTTTTACTCTGTAGTTAACTAAAGCAAGACTTAATCTTTCTAAAACTGTAATGGTCTTTAGATAATCTGTTCACATCATTACGATATTGCTCTGGGCAAAACGCAAAACATGAAGTTTTCGTCACGAATCGAATACACGCTCTTAAGAAAACACTGTCTAATTTATTTGGACCGCTACTACACAGCGACGTTCAAAATCAATTTCAACCTTAAATCTAACAGTCATACTCCGCTCACTCAATCTTGATCTTTTGTCCCCTACTATTATGTGCAGGCCAGAATAACAGACCCAAGTTCTGTGTGCCATTTACTTATCACGATAGCTCACATCGTGTTGGTATCTTGCCACTATTCTGAGCTTGATTAGTTTACTAACCGTCTACGTCCGAGGAGATTCACTTCGCCATCATACTATGCGGTGGATACGAAAACAGTTTAGATCCTTTGTATCTATTTATTTATTGAGGAACACAAAACAGAATACAGATAATAAATTGTTTACGTAACAGTGTGTGTGTAGTTAGGTGTATCTATTGATTTAGATTGCAATTCGTCATCATTGCATGCATTCGCAATCGTCTCATCATGACAGCATAGGAAAACGTTCATTGCTGTCATGATAAGACGAGAGATAATCAGGACAGTATCAAAAAAAAGCTAAGCATTTCCAACTTTGTTAGGGTCGGTTGGCTTCCAGTTTCACCGAATGCAACTGAATGCCAGTGTTTTACTGCTCCACAACCCAGTCACTGGTTAACACGATACCCTCGGTAAGGCTGGTTGTCAGACTTTCTGGCTTATACATCTAACAATGACGACTGTCAAAGATCTATGAATGACAGCCGGGACCAACAGCTTTACTTGCTGTCCGGGGCACGGTGGGGTCTCGGTATGAAATGGATGATCACCCAACGTAATTTAAGGCGACGATATACGCCGGCGACCGTGAGCGACCAGAGAATCGTATGCACTGCGTCCAAAACTCACAAAGTTTAGTCGAAAAAATTTAATAAAAGATAGTATTTTTTAACTTAAAAAAAGGCGTATACTAAATAATAGATAATAAAATTGCCTGTAAGATAGTAAAAGTTTCGTTTAAATATTCCTGGTAGATTTTGTGTAATTTTCAATGTTTTGTCCGCGTCAGACACAACTTCACGATTTAATTATACTATTTATTAGGAACTTAATCAAAAATATTCACATACTAAATAATTAAGAGAATGTTCTAGTTTAACATATACGTTTTTCAAACCATTTACACTGAACATTTTGACGTGATTGTCAGTTTAAAATCTGCAAAAGTCGCTTGTTAGCGCCTTAATCATGTCCGATCACTTTGAGAGCCGTATCAATGCTACTTAAACTAACCACGTCTTACTCTTAAGCTCATTTAAATTCAACCACCATACATGAGTTATTGAATAAACCTATGAATACGCCAGATTTTTTAAGAACACAATAAAAGCAATGTTGTTGTCATATTACAGCCCACGTATTCGAAAACGTTTTGGTAATAAATTACATCTCGGTTGTTCCAACCCGCCGTCGCTTGGTTTTACCACTACGCATTTTACCGAAAGTCGAAAGCGACGCGGGGTTATGAAGACCCCGCCAGCGGTTGCACGGCTAGGCAACGGGCGAAGCGAGATGACACAATTCGCTCGCAAATTTAATAAATTACATCATAAGGGATGTTGTCTAAAATGTTATATTGTCGGTCTAATTATGGGAGTAAACCTTTACAATCAAGTACGAAGGTATAATTATGTAGATAGGTAAACATTGAATTTACGTAGGTAAGTATGTTACAAAGATTATAAGTAAAGGTGCACCCACACAGCAGTTATATAACGTTATAAAACATTGTGTAGCACGATAACATTTCATAACAGTGTGTAATATTTTGCTACAACATGTTTAGAATGAGACCAAACGAATGCAGCTGAATATCAGTGTGGTAATGATGATGTTTTGATGTTTTGTTTTGGTTTTGTTTTGTTTTGAATGGCTTACATGACGATTCGTTGATGGAGCGACTACCTCTTTGACCTCCACGACCCAGTTATTGGGTAACACTTGGTAAGACTAGTTGTCAGATTCTTTGGCTGTCAAAGATCTACAAATGACAGCCGGGGACCAACGGCTTTACGTGCTTTTCCGAAGCACGGAGAGGTCTCTTTCGCATTTACATAATATTAGTACGGATGAAATCAGTAATTAAAAATGTATTTAAATATTTTGGTTCAGTGTTATTATTATGCCTACTCAAAATACGCTTGGATGGGTCTATCAAAATTTACTAACATTTCAAACGTAGATGATCATTCCAGGTTACCTGGTTTTACTTTTTAACATTTTACCTGCCCTACTACCCTAAAGAAAAGCCTCCCCGGGAAGACCCTAAGGTGCAAAATATTTTAACACTACAAATACGTTTATAGGCTCATGATATATTGATAGTGTTCGACAATGTTTTGGGTACACATCGCTGAGCGATTGACTGCTACGCAGCATCTTGCGGGTTCGATTCCCGCCCAGGGTAAATATTTGTGTGATGAGCACTTGTGTTGCCTTTGTCTGGTTGTTGTTTATCTATATATGTATGTAATTAAAATGTATTTGTGTATGTATATCAGCTGTCTGACACCCATAGTACAGGGTCTTCCCGGTTTGGGGTCAGATGGCCATGTGTGAAATGTTCCCACATATTATTTTTCACATCCATACTATGCTACGAGTTAGGCTACTTTTCAATCTGCGACTGCGTTTGCATCCACGAAAAGCGACTTACACGCAAACGAAGTCGCGGGCATCAGCTACTACTATATGAAAGCGAAATCATCATCATCATCAGCCTAAAGATGTCCACTATTGAACAAAGGCCTCCCCCATAAATGGGGGGCGTTGCCATAATCCCCACGCTTGGTAGGCGTGTTGGAGATCGCAGTAAGGTTGTTAAGTACAAGTAAGCCTCTGCTGCCCGACTTCCGTATTTTCCCTTAGTTGCCTTCGACGACACCCTCGGGATGAAATGGGAGGATGCTATTCTAACCCGAGCACCCCATGGGCAGGGTGAAAGCGAAATATCAGTCAGTAATTAATGAAGGTCTACGTCTGAAGATCTACGATCAGCAGTGGACGGCAACAGGCCGATATGATGACGACGATAATGAATTAATGAAGAAATCTCGAAAACTGACTGACTGACTGAAACTTGTCCTATGAAGCTGAAATTTGACAGACAGACACAAACTACTTAAGTAGCTTGGTAGAGTGAGTGCAGCCATAATGGAAATGGCCGCACGAGGAGATGGCGCCCTCTGAGGAACAGCGGGTCAAGGCCTGTCGGGAGAACGGAGGCTCATAGACAACGACTTCATGGTTAAGGCTAAGCTCCATAGCCTTGAACATCGCCGCACCGTTGCCTGCCTATCCGTCTTTTATCGGATATATTTCAGAGAGTGTGTTTGGAATTGCACAACTTAATTCCCCCATCCCTATTCCATCACCGGACGAGCAGGGATACGGCGAAGCGTCACCGCTATACGGTTGAAGTTCCACGGTCTCGAACCAAGCGATTTGCTTCCACATTTGTTGTGCGAACTGGCAGACTGTGGAATTCACTGCCCGCCTCTCTACTCCCCGATACATAATCTGGGTATCTTCAAGGCACGAGTGAACTGGTTTATCCTAGGCAAGCGTGCTCCACCTTAGGCCGCATACATTCTTATACAAATCCTCACCATAGGCACCATAGGCAGAGGTAAGAGTCCAGCATGTCCTTTTGTCACCCCCACGATGATAGAACTCCATTAGGATTTCCAACGCACAAAAAAAGGTAGGTAGTGTATAGGTTGCCTACAGTCAGCTCCTTCTAGCTGCCTTTTTTTGCATTGCTAGTTATATTATGCAATCAAAGTCGCGGCCTAAAGGTAATCTAAGATAAAGGCCAAATCATAACACTAATATTTTTCTTAACACACCACGTCGTCGGTCTAATCCTCAACTCTTCCTGCTCAAAAGTAAAATTTAAAATGCAAATTAAAATTAGCAAGACATCAAAAGTAACATAAGCCCTTTTGTAAGTGAGCCAAAGTTACGGCTTCATTATCCCCTCTAGCGGGCAAGGCTGAATCGGCGAGGATTTCAATTATCTCAGGGCTTTTAATATTAAAAGTAAAACTCAAGCGACCGCACAGGGACGTGGGGAAAAATGTACGCTTTAAAATTACGCGGCATACGCAGGGTTAACGGCATTCTTGACCCCAAGTCTGTAAAGTGAGAGGTAAATGTGTAAGGTCTTTGAAGCTGAGTAATAACTCAGTGTGTGACACCTCGTTGTGAATATTATGAATGTATTTTAACTCATTTTATGTTCTACAGCCTGTGGTTCCTAATGGGACCTAATTACTAAGATACTGCTGTCTGTCTGCACCATATGTGTATCTTTTCAACGGTAATAGAAAGCCACTTAATTTTTTTACAGAGCAACAAAAAATAAGGTAAGAAATTATAGGGGATTCCCAACTCCCCTTAAGAGCAACGTGTTATTATGTATGTAGTGTTAAATATTGTACGGCGGTTCAGAACGTTTCATGTACGATGCCGGGTCGCATTTGGCCGGAATTTGATGAAAACAATAATTTGGACGACATTTGAAAAATTTATTTCGTCAGTTCGTAAATCTGCGTATTAATAAATCCTATATGAGAAATTCAAAGATAAGTCTGCTTGTTTGTTTCGCTTGCACGGCTAAACTATTGATCCGATTTTGATGACATTATTTTGGTATTCGACTTCGTCTGCATCTGCGATTACCGACATTCACGCGGATGACGTGCGGGCAAAAGCTAGACTAGCTTTTGTGACGAACGATGCGCGGGACGGACGAAGCTCGGGCAAAATCTAGACTAGCTTTTGCGACGGATGTAGCGCAGGCCGATCGAAGCGTGAAAATTATTCGGAGCAGGGAAGGGCAAAAGTTAGTTTAGCTTTTGCCCGCTCCGAATAATTTTATAAATTTGTTAAAGTAGAGTACTACTTTTACATAACATTTATTATTCTTATCATTAAAAATACATTGAAGAGAACGGAACAACTGAACATTAACACAAATACAAACTCCACTTTCGACATCAAAACTATAAATACACCTACATAAATATAAATTACCCTTTTATTCCAAAGTTTAACATTTACGTAACTTCGAATGAAATTATTCACAATTAACATAATTTAGGCAACCATTAGCACCAAAATAGAACTTTAAATCGTGCTAAAATTCAGACAAAACGTTTACGTTTTCCGTGTTAAATGTGGCGGAATTTAGCATGCGTAACTACGGTCCGTAAGCCGTGTGGTACCGGCCGCGAATATCACCACCCCCTTTCTACCCGTGGGTGTCATAGAAAGCGACAGGGGGATATAAATTGACCAAAGGGTGTGCAGTGGCGTCCTACTGAGTACTGTAGAGGCTTGTATTTTGACTAGATTGACCAAAAATTAACTTGGTACGCTCACCTTGAGCACGTAACGTGAAGAGTCAGGAAACTGGGCTGGATATTTAAAACATTGCGACATGTCCTGCCTACAAATATAAACAAAAAAGTAGGCCTTCACAGAAATCTGCTAAACGAAGTTTATGTGGCACTTGTGCAATCAGTATTAGTTTACTGTATCCCGATATGGGGTGGTGCGGCAAAATCAAGATTTATAGACGTTGAACGGGGACAACGAGCACTACTAAAAATTATGTAGGTATTTTAAAAAGTTAAGATACCCTACTCACAGTCTATACCAGATTAGTGGTCTGCTTTCTGTTAGAAAACTATACATTACATATCCGGTACTAAAATAACATAAGACACTTCCTTACGATACGAACATCATAACTAAAAGACGAAAATACATGATTGCTCTAATCCCACAAACTAAAACGAAATTCGCTGCTATGCAATACAACACACGTTCTGCACAACTATACAATAGGATAAACAAAGAAATATACATATACACTAAACAAGCTCATGTATGTAAAAAAAATCGAATAAATTGGATTAAACCATTTCTTTATGAAGACACTGAGGCACTATTGCGACACAGAAATTAATTCACTCCCTTCTCTCAACACACACACACTCACAAAACACACAAACCCACCCTCATCCCCATTTATCTATACACAAGCAGTCGAAAATTGTTATAATTATTATAGACAAGCTGACCCGACAGACGTTGTCCTGTCCTTATCTACCTACTTACCTGCCTATTTACTCACCCTACACCTACCCTAAACCTACCCTACCCTACACCTACCCTACACCTACCCTACACCTACCCTACACCTACCCTACACCTACCCTACACCTACCCTACACCTACCCTACACCTACCCTACACCTACCCTACACCTACCCTACACCTACCCTACACCTACCCTACACCTACCCTACACCTACCCTACACCTACCCTACACCTACCCTACACCTACACCTACCCTACATCTACCCTACACCTACTCTACACCTACCCTACACCTACCCTACACCTACCCTACACCTACCCTACACCTACCCTACACCTACCCTACACCTACCCTACACCTACCCTACACCTACCCTACACCTACCCTACACCTACCCTACACCTACCCTACACCTACCCTACACCTACCCTACACCTACCCTACACCTACCCTACACCTACCCTACACCTACCCTACACCTACCCTACACCTACCCTACACGTACCCTACACCTACCCTACAAAAGTTTTTTTTTTTTTTTTTTCTCTTCGTAAGAACCATCTTCGTACTTCAAGGAATATTATAAAAAAAGAAATATCCAATTTGGTCAAGCGGTTCGCAAGTTATGCGCTTACCAACACATTTAGCGATTCATTTTTATATATAAGAAGATATTAATTTAAATTACATTTAAACATTTCCACACATACATACACACACACATTTTGTTTTGTTTTTTATTTTATTATATTAACTACTTGTTTTTGTTTTTACTTGCTGTGAAAGAGCGGAGTTTCCTAATACAGGCATTTGTTTGCTTACAAGGAGGCTCCAATCATAACCGTGCTATTGTATAATTTTGGTTATGAAATAAACAATTTTTAATTTAATTGTTTAATTCAATTGTATGCTTTTAGCATACGTAGGCCATTAACTATTACTTCTATGGATAAACACTATGCATCTTTCTAGAATAAGTTCAAATCGTTGATTTGTATTGTTTTTATATATGACATATCTTAGTTATTAGCCTGACCATCTCATGGGCATACGCTGGTCTATCTGAATAACATAGAAGTTGTAATCGAAGTGGCTGTTATTATATAGAAACCTATAAGAATCCTCATACACCACGCTATAATCCGGTACCTGTAAGATACCCTAAAGTTGGACCTTTTACAGTACTATAACACCTACTGCGAACGCCAACATGCATCGACCAAGCATGGCGATTACGGTTGAACCCTCCCCTTTGGGGGAGACCTATGCCCAGCAGTAGGAGTCTAAAAGTTGAGAAGATGATGATGATGAATTACGGTCCATTGTAGTAAGCTAAAATGTACCGAAAATGTCATATCTAGGCGGAAAACGCGCGCCTTTACCTGAATTGTAAAATTAGCGAACCTGAAATCCGCAGCGTTTTTCCGTCCCTAGACTTATGCAACTTTATTCCCGGCTACTATGAATTTTTTATACCTATTCTAGCGCTCGTCCATAGCTAATTGGATATCTTTTTGCTCGCTGCTCTTTAAGTCTCGGCTTTTTATAAAGTTTACAAGTTCTTTTTCGTGGGAAAGAAATTATGGAAGATTATTTTATTTAACTACTGGCAATATTGATTTAGAAGCAAATGGGCGAATGCAGCCGTTTTTTAGACGCGTTATGAGGTTTCTTTTAAAAAGTGATTCTTTAAAATCTGTATCTTAATTTAAGCTTAATTCAATTTCATTTTGGTAAGGTTTTTACTTACGCTATGAAATTGTTATTCATGTAACTTTTTCAATCCATATCACGTACTTTCTAAGGTTATCTTTGATATCATTGACATACGTGAAGGAAAACATCGTGAGGTCATTATGGACTTTTGCTTAAGTCTAGAATAGGCTATCCGCCTTGAGCAAGCGTTTAAGAAGAAGTTATAAAAAGAACTGAAGAAGAAGTGTATAAGAAGAAGTTTTTGCCCTGCAGTGGGAAAATAAATGGCTGATTTTATTATTTGGTATCATTAGGTACTCATGATTTTAAGGAATTTTCTCTAGAAGTGGTAGGTTCACACCAATAATAATTCGCCTTCATCCTTTAAAAGGTATACTTAATACGAAACGATTGAATACTTTAGAACGTATATGTCGGATCGTCAGGATTTAGTCCGTTAGATTCGGTCATCATGTGGGCAGATGATGGATTTCGTGCAATGCAAACACACTGGATATAGGGTACAATACACGGCGTTTCTTAAAACCACAATTTAACACAAACTTAATTTAAAATAAACTCAGACTAAAATTAAAATAGACATAGTAACACACAACGAATCGAGTACAGTTCCGGGACGTCTTTGCTCCGATGCGATCTGATGCTGAGTTCTGAATGTCCTCCTCGCTATGGGCTGAAAACATCACGACTCTGTAGAAGCGCGCCAAAACTAGTGGTAGATCACGTGTTCTCCATAATGGCGGGCTTGCGATTCGTTTCATGCCTGTATCTACTACTGACCGGATATGACATATAAATAATCACTGCTTTTAACCAGTTCTACTGACTTTAAGCAAAACCTGAATGAGAATGCAAACAGCATTCCAATGTCAGTCTCAATCTATCAAAAAGGTTTTATTTACATTTTTGTCAACATTCTGACAGAGATGAAATTGTGACAAGATTTTGATAATTTTTAATTATGGGAACCAATTCCCATAATTAAAAATTTTCCTTCTGATCTATTACAAATAAATAAAATTGAAGTGTCAGTTTGTAATCTTAAAATAACAGCTTTTTACTAAATTCATTTGAATGTTTACACGGTACTTATAACAAAAAAAATTGATAATTTTTTTTCTGTCGGTCAGCCTGTTTTTTCTTCTAAACGGCTGATCCGATTTTGACGGGACTTGTACTGGTAGATATCTGATATTTTTAGGAGTATCATTGGTTACTTATATTTTATTAAATAAATATGTTCTGTGCAAAAAGTTAAAACCAGATAACCGAAATTCACGCAGACAAAATCGCAGGCATCAGCTAGTCCATACTTCCATACTATAAGTGCTAAAGTGACACTGTCTGTTACGCTTTCACGATGAAACGGCTGAACCGATTTTGATGAAATTTGGTATGAAAATAATAAATAATAATAATAATAATATGTGGTGACATTTCCACACACGGCCATCTGACCCCAAACTAGGGAGACCCTGTACTATGGGTGTCAGACAGCTGATAGCTGGTAGCTTGGAACCTCCTAGCCAGGAGAAGGACACAGACTACTTTTACTTTAGTAGGTACTAGTACTTTTACTTTACTAGGCTACTTTTTAATCCGTGACTTCCTCTGCATCCGCGATAACCAACATTCACGCAGACAAAGTCGCGGGCAAAAGCTAGTATTTTATAAATCTCATAACGATATCTTATACCACTCTTAATAATTTCGGTTAAACACCACAAGCTGTGGTGTTACCACAAATATAGCAATAATATAGCCGTCCCAAAAATACTAAATTAATAATATTATATTTTATTCATTACACACTTTGCGGCGAGCTCTACAAACGAGTGGGTTTTAAAAATTCATAAAATTATGAATATACTGAAATGAAATGAACGAATTTTGAATATAAATTCAGTGACTCTTACCAAATAATTCAAGCACCATTTGTGGAGACGTTTCTTCATTCTTCATTATATTTTTGAATTCGTTATATTTTGAAGAGACGCTGATGTCTGGAGTAAATTTTTGCAGTGGCTCCATGGACATACGTATCTATCTTTTATATCTTTAATAGCTTTATTGAGAGATTGATGTGATGTTTGCGCAGAATCGAACTGACGACTTTCCTGCGGTCATTCGAAAAAATCGCATCCCTACTATGAATAATCCCGGACAGAGGTGGCGGAGAACATTTACTCTCCTATTCTAAGACGTTTTGTGGATGTGGTGATGAGCAAGTAAATTATTTTCCTTTTCCTTGTGCATTATCCACATAAAGCCAACTCACTTCAATAGTTAATTGGCTTAAATGTACAGATAATAATTATACTTACCTACTAACATTATTTATAAGAAACTTACAAATACACTGGATCTGTTTATCTATACCCTGTTCACAATATGATTAGACATTTACTGAAACCTTTTTTACAGTCCGTTCAAACGATTTTGACTTATATTGCGTTGGTAGCATGACAAATGGCAACTGCAGTAAACAGTTGTTATTGTAACCACTTTTTTGCCTCAAATGTCATCCTTAAGCCTACGGAATAGAAGTCAAAATCGGTCGAAGGGACTGTAAAAAAGGTTTGTGTAAATGTCTAATAATTGTGAACGGAGTATAGGTAAAGGGACTGTAAAAGAGGTTTGTGTTTATGTCTAATCTTATTGTGAACAGGGTAAAGATATGTATGTATTTAAAATATATTTGTGTATGTGTATATCAGCTGTCTGACACCCATAGTACAGGGTCTGCCTAGTTTGGGGTCAGATGGCCATGTGTGAAATGTCCCCACATATTATTATTATTATTATCTTATGTAGTCCTAAATAAAGAATTTATTATTTTTATTGGTTTATTTTGAACATCACTGACTTTGGTGAAGAAAAATATCATGACAAAAGCTGATCTTAAAGTTAAAATATTTAAGTCTAAAATCGCCAATCTGCTTTGAGTCTCGTGCCTTCTCTGTATGAGAAGAGGCCTTTGCCCTGCAGTGAGACAATAATAGGCTAATATTGTTATAGCTTTTGCCGGTGACTTCGTCCGCAATAAAGCCAAAGGCTCGCTAAATTCAACCCTATCGCGAAATCCATTGATATCTCCTACATATAAAGTACCTGCCTGTCGAATTTCAGCTTCATAGGTCCAGCAGTTTTCGAGATTTCATTTTCAGTCTGTGAGTGAATGATTTCGATCTTTTACTTTTAAATCAAATAGATACAGACGCCAGCACATCAAAACTGACCAACCCAATTGAACATGAACCTTATTCTTTTATATTAAAGTTGAAAAGTATCAAAGAAGTTTGATAGATTGCGGTAGCTTGAGTGGCCTCTGTACCTATGCCTATGATAGGTATTAATTTATTTAGCTTCTGCCCGCGACTTCATCCGTGTGACTTCTTTTACAAAATCTATTTGATTAAAAAAATCCTATTAGTGAAAGAACGAAGCGCGTTTAAATAAATAAACAAACTATGCCACTTAATTCCGTGTACAATAATCAGGAAACAAATAGGTTCATTTGTTTCCTGATTATTGTACCATCTCTATCAAGACCCTAATAAAAATAGGATTGCATAAATAAATCTAACAGTTAAACGGAGTCCCACAATACTTGCGTCTTTCCCTCCCAAAGTTACTTAGTCACAATGGTACCGTATTTCCCATGAGATCCACGTCGGGTATTAAGAAATAAAGCCCACTTGTGGGAACTCGCAGAATCGCTTTTCGTGATTTCCTGTGATGTCGCAATAATGTGGGAATACTGTGACAGCGGACAAGGGAAGTGAGTGTATTGCATTTGTTAGAACAGTGTTGAGGAACAAAGACTGCGAGAAGGAATGAAAGTAATGTTGAATCGGAAGCACGAGGAACAAGACTGATGATAGAAATAAATAAAGGAATGTGGTGTAGTGTGACGTTATTAATAGAACTAGCTTTTTACAGTAACTTCGCCTGTGTGATGTTGGAAAATATCCTACGGGAATAGCAAGTACTGATAGTCTTAATCCAGGTCTTGGTCTACTTATGTGCATAATTTTATCCAAATCCGTAGAGGGGTTTTATTAATAAAGGACAATGCCAGAACCTCTATAGAACTTTGCCCCACTCAATAAAAGTCATGTACAAGCTTGAAATATGTAGCATTTTATTGCTTATTTATTGCTGATAACTAAATATTAGTTTTAATGACTGCAGAACTTGCCGTTTCTGTTTAAATCAAAAAACTGTTTTTAAATTCATTTAAGCTTTGATTTGTAATCCGCAAGTAATAATAATAATAATAATGTTGTTTATTTGCCAACAAAAAAAGTTCCTTACATTTCTTTATCCTTATTGTTAATGTAAACTACATTAACAATTGGGTTCACAAAAAAAAAAACAAATATAAGAAACAAAGGAAGCATTTTGCTAATGAACTCCACACTAGGTCGAGCCTGTCTCAAGGAACAAGCCAAGAACGCAGGCAAGTTCTAAAGAGGCAAGTTCTAAAGAAAAACCATTTATTATAATAAGGTTCTTTAATCATTACAATTATTTTATTAACTTACATTTTCTGTAAATGGATGGGGCAGGATCTGGCATTGTCATTTACAAGCAAACAGAATTAAAATTTATAATGTCTATTTGTAGGATTCAAGGCAGAACGAGTTTCATCATCGTCATCAAAATCATGTCAACCTTTAGATGTCCACTGCTGAGCATAGGTCTCCCCCAAGGGAGGGTTCAGCTGTAATCGCCATGCTTGGCTGATGCATGTTGAAGATCACAGTAGGTGTTATGGTACTGAGAAGAACGCTGCTAGCCATCCTCTGTTACATAGATATGGGTAGAAATGGGGGGGGCTATTCGCGGCTGGCACCACACGGCTTCGACAACGGGTTTATTTTCTGACAAAACGAGCCAACACACTTATCAATTAAACAAATTACGTGTGTGTTACATTACTATCTCGCCAAAATCCATACTAATATTATAAATGCGAAAGTAACTCTGTCTGTTACGCTTTCACGATGAAACGGCTGAACCGATTTTGATGGAATTTGGTATGAGAATGGCTTGAACCCTGGTGAAGGACATAAGGCTACTTTTTACTCAGCGACTTCGTCTGCATTCGCGATAACCGACATTCACGCAGACGAAATCGCGGGCAAAACCTAGTAGCTTATACATCCAAAACTTATGTTTAGAATAGATTTAAAATTAAACAGCGTTAAACATCCAAAATTATTAAGTAAGTAGGTACAATTGTTCCAAAAAATGTTTTTTTTTGTCGCGGGTTAGTTCTCTTTGGCGGAAATAAATTCAATTGATTGGTAGGACTCGAAATTAGTATTTGACCTTTGTATAGGAAAGCAAGTAAGAGCATATAATTTACAGTTTAGATACGTAAACGTGTTTTCCACTTTTTACCCAAAAATAGTTTCCTAAAAGCAGATTTTTCAGTATTGCTCTAACAGACGCTTTGTAAAAGAATTCCTAGTTTAATATAGGTCAGACAAAAGCTCTCCGTAGACTATGTAGGTCAGTCTAAAACTTCAAGTTCTGTTTCAAAATTAAATATATCAAGTGTATATTGAGCTGTGTTATCATCTTATCATGGCAATATCCAGAGGGATAGGTACTTGTTTTAGTTTTAATTATAAATATAAGCTTCAGTATAATTTACATAATGGATCTAGGTCACAAGTACAGGCACGATAACTTGGGCATAAGTCAAAGTCAAAGTCAAATCATTTATTTCAATTAGACCATTAAAAAGGCACTTTTGAACGTCATAATAAAAAAATGTAAAGTTGATTCTACTTGCCCATTCCAAAAGGTAGTTTCGTATGGAGAAGAATGGGCAAGAAACTTCATACTTACTCTTTTAAAAATAAATGTGTACAATATTTTGCATTTACAGTTTACAGTTATATAACTATACGTGAGTACGATGGACCTTGCATAAAAACACTATATTGAAGTATGTACAAAGTATTACAAGATAAAGAATGACAGCTAAGTTGTATACATAGATACATACACAGTGTTCACATATTATTATTTACAATTATTGTAAAAGTAGACAACCACTCCATACATTTCAACAAACTATGAATCTATGAACCAGTGTGTGAACCAAAGCAAGAATTAAATATAATGTATATACTAATATATCATCATCATCTGCCTCATCATCATCATGTCAACCTTTAGACGCCCACTGCTGGGCATAGGTGCGAGACCTATGCCAAGGGGTTCAGCCGTTATCGCTATGCTTGGCCGATTCATGTTGGCGATCGCAGTAGGTGTTATGGTACTCGCAAAGACGCTATGCTGTCCATCCTCTGGTCAATATCCCTCTGTCGCCATCTACGATTCCCACGGGTAGAAACGAGGTGGTGGTATACGCGGCCGGCACCACGCGGCTCTTTTAAAATATGATGAGGACGGCATCCAGTGTAACCGGATGCTGCTGAATACCAGTGTTTTACATGGAGCGACTGCCTATCAGACCTCCGCAATCCCGGGTAACACTATACCCCTTGGCAAGACTAGATGACTGATTTTTACACGCTTTTTATTAGCTTCACCTGTATGTTTGTATGTTTGTTTGTAACCGACTTCTTTGGGCGCGATTTTGACCCACTTTAAACGGCCAGATTTCGTTCAAACTTTGTAGATTTATCGAGGACCGATGACAATACACTAATTTGATAAAATTATTCCATTTTTCAAACTAAAAAGTAAAAAATAAATAATAGTTAAAAAAAACTAAAAATACATTTTTTATAGAAAACCAAACTAAAAAATAGAAAATAAATTTTAATAAATTTAAATTAAGATAAGTGTTAAAAATTTCAATAAATATAAATTAATAATAGTGTGCATAAAAAAAAATATTTTATTTTAAAAAAAGCGTGGGGTGCTTTTTAAGGTATTATCAAAATGATAATCACTCTACTCATATCTGTCAATAAAATATTTATAACTATTGACACCATGCACCCCACGCTTTTTTCTAGCTTAATAACGACTGTCAAATATCTACAAATGACAGCCCGGGTAACGACTTTACGTGCTTACCGAAGGGGTCTCAGTATGAAATCGATGGTCACCCATCCACAGAGTTACTGCTGCAAGCGTAGCTTAACCATGATGGCCTTTCGATCGGACTGCTTTTACTTAGCCACGAGCTCTACGACCGTCTCCATAGCATGGACATATATTTTCATCCCTTCTATTCGAAAAGTGTCGTTTTGTTACTCTATAAGCGGGAGCAAAGTAGCTCTTTTCTCCACTAGACTTTAACGGGCAGTAATGAGATTTGAATTTGAAACATGAATCGTTCATTGAAATCGAACGCAAATTATTATTTACTGGCTGTAAGTGGTGGCAGGAAGGTGCGCGGAGGCACGGTAACTAAAAAAAAAAAAGCGCACGATTTACTTCCCTGTTCTTGTAATCGGTACGGACTTTATTGTATTTTGCAAAAAACTTGTTCTACGTCGACTTCTGAAAGTGATAGTGCATTAACTCCTGAAACAATAAAAATAGAAGCTAATAACGTCATACAAAACTTAATACCTACGAAATCCCGGGAGAAATATTTTCTCATAGGAGATGACTCGAAAGCAAAAATATTTTTCCCTCAGGCGACGTACTTTGAATCCCTCGCTATAGCGAAGGATTCTCCTTTGCTTCGCTCTGGATTCAAAATAGCGCCCTCGCCGTAAAAATATTATTTTGCTCCCTTGTTATACAATCTACTATTAATGTTACAGTTAAAACCCGTTCTCAGTTACAACGCGTTTTATAGATTGAAAAAAATGGATTAACTCACTGTGTGCCGGGTTCGTCCAACTAATTTCGTCCGCAGAAACGCGACAGGCGGTGTGTCATCCTGTAGAACTCCTTGAGAAAGGTGGCCGTATGCCATCGAAACAAGTCGGACGAACCCGACAACACAGTGAGTTAATCCGTTTTTCTCAATCTATAATGTGTAACAATACTCACGTTTCGTTTAATAATAAAATAGACAACGCGTTTTCTCTAGTTAAAACTAGTTTTTACTGACTGCCTCTGTTACAACTAGAATTAACTGTGAATATCAGTGGAAACTAGTTCTTACTACACAAAACGCGTTGTCTCGAAATTATTCAGTTAAAACTGTCCATTTTCGTTTTGATCCGAGTGTAAACTTTTCCGAACGGATTTTAACTGTAGCATATTATACACTTCACTAGTATATTCAAATGCGATTTTGTCGCGAAAGTACGATTGCAACTTTGTGATAAGATCCTATTTTACCACCATTACATTTAAATCAGAAAGTTTGAAATGGCTTCAATGATGTTTGACTGCATAAAGTCAATTTTTTTTATTGATAGAGGCTTGCGTTTGACCGCAACTCACCTGATATTAAGTGATAATACGGCCTAAGGTGGAGCACGTATAAATAGATAAATAAAGTAAAAATTCAAATCATTTATTTCCATTAGTTAGACGAGAGAAAAATAGATTTGAATCGAATTACCCGTTCTAAGGTAGTTTCGCATGCGAGAAGAAAGGGTGGGGAAAAAATTTCATGCTATACAATTTAAAAAAAATATATAGTTTTACAATAGTTTGTATACGTAAATTCAATAATTACATGAATGCGAAGACGATTTACCAGAAATACGGCGGGGTTTTACGGTGCAACCGCACATTCTGCAATTCACCAGTTTACGCCACATTAATTTCAACTCATTACATTTAGTTCATGTCGCATTAGGCTATCAATACGGCCGGGCGTTCTCGTTACAGCCAACAAGGGCGTCACTGACTTCATTTCCACACCATCAGTTCATTAAGCTCATCTTACTTTAAGTACCTTGGGACAATACAGTAGTGTTTCAGTACTTACTTAAGTACCTTCTTTAATTTCAATCAACCTTCCTCTAAAAGTAATGTATGGTCTAACAAGGGATCATACACGTACCTTTTAATTTTCAATATTCATATTTATTTACATTTAACTATAGGTAGATCTAGATTAGTACAAGGTTTTGCTCGTGACTGAACTTATATTGAGAAACTGTCAAGTACCTATGTGTTTCATCTCAACCCTGTCTCTTGACAAGGGTAAACAGAGAAAGGTAATATAACTTCTTCCGTTCAGAAATATTAAGTTTCGAACCCATGTACCTGATAATATAGTTAAGCTATGATAGTATGATATTAGTATCATAAATTCCATTAGTTTTGCAGACAGTCAACGTCGTAGTTAGGTAGGTACACGAGCAAAAATAATATCTTCTGCTACGCTATTAGGGTTTATTTTTCTTATAATTATGCGTTTACTATTTATGAACTCACTCTTACAAAAACTGCAAGTACCAAGTGTACGAGGTACGCTGTACATTGACCTTAGTAATAAGTCATTTACATCAGTATTGCAATTAGGCTAAACATTATAATAACATATTTACTTTAGTAACAATAAATTCTTTACACAGTTTCAACGTCTACTCATTTCTAACAAACATTAAACATTTCGGACAGTGTTCGAACCAACAAACAAACAAACATAATATTTAACATTTATCGCTGTTAGGTTAAACCCCCAACATTTGGTCCTTCGAGCAAACTTAGTGTCGTGTGTTTTATATCTTTTACGGTCGCGAATCGGTTGGACTGCTTGAGTCGCCCCAGTAACCAATTAAGAAGGCACATATCGTAGAGGGGAAAGATGCGCAACACAAGGAACCAAGAGTGTGGAACAACAGTCGACGCTCGGAACAAAAGAGTTCATCTTGAAGTTAGTTCGTCAGCTGATTTATACCAGAATCAAAACGAACTCTACGACAACATAAAGAAAATCGGAATAAATATCAAGAAAGATGGTTGAGACAGACAAAACCCTGACTACTTCAAACGCCGTAAGGCAATGCTGGAAATCTTGTGGTCAGAATTTCAATTCAATCATGACCGCCTGTCTACGGAACAAAGTGTAAGTCATCCCTACTTTACAAATGACTGCTATAACATAACGCTGCAGTGCTATCATGAAGTAAAGGAAATTATTCTTCAACAACACCAACAACTCGCGACCCTTGCTCGTTCTCCAAGGGAGCAATCGGTTCAAACAGGAACATTGGGCCAACCAACCAACCAACAAACAGGGAAAGGTACCTGATTGATATCAAACAAAACAGAAACAAGAAGCTTTGAAGAGTGAGGAGACAGAACAAGCTAGCGATGAAATTCGAGATAATCGAAACAGAGAACCATCACCTCCTCCCACTCGGCAAGTACAACAAAACATTACAATGTTACAAAGAAGTTAAGGAGCTGATCCTTCAATAGAATCAATAACTTAGGGCGCAAGTACGTCTACCAACGAAGGGAGACAGTAACCAACAGGATGGTGGAAGTACTTCCAGCAGCAAACAGGAACAGGAACGAAAGGTGAGGAGCGATGATGAAAATATTGTAACCGACGCAACTCAAGTTAGAAACTGTGAACAATCCACGGCACATCAAAAGATCATAACGAAGACGGAATCGGAAACAAACAGCAAGTCGGATAACATGTTGCGCAAACAATCAGCGAACTTAAAGGCCTTTATGAGAGCCTACGCTAATATTCAGGTGGAGTTTCTGTCCGAAAAATGGGAGTTTCAGGATGCCCTACAAACAATACAAGCGCGTTACTCAGCTATTGACAGCCTACACTGGGAGCTAGAGTATGAACTGAACGGAGACAAAGTCGGTGTGTATGAGGAACGCTATAACAGATTTGAAAATCAGTATCATGAGCTCAAGAAAGCTTTGAACACCAAAATGTGGTCAGGTGCACACCGGTAAAAAAACAACACCAACGTTGGAGATACCAGTGTTCCACGGGAATTATAACCAGTGGATCCCATTTAAGGATCTTTTCACCGAGGCTATCCACAATAATCCATCTTTGTCGCACGCTCAGAAAATGCCTATACCAAACTAAATAGTATACTAGCCTATTATTTTTGGTTTACTGTGCTCAGCCGTGGACGGTAATAGGCTGATAAGATGATTATTTTCCCACTGTCGGGCAAAGCCCTCTTCTCACACAGAAAAGGCACAAACATTGATCACCACCTCTTTTCTCGACTAGTAATTAAGTCTAAGTTCCTCACAAATACTTATTTATCTTTTTTTTAATGGCCTTGCACCGTTGACAAAAAGAGAAAAGTATGTAGAAATACAAAAAGAGAAAATAAAACACACAAAGGCATAGCAAACGAAATATAATACTTTTATTTTTAAATAAACAAACGAAACTTGAAATTTCAAAGCCAACCAACAAAGCTGCAAAACCCTGGAACACCGCAAAGCATTCGGAAAATTCTAATTAAAATTAGTCAACTCGTTTTAGAGCGGGGTACGAACGCGAAGCGAATCGAAAATAAAATATACCGTCAGCTCTAAATCCCGGAGTCATAACCACAGAATTTCGAGTATAATGCAATTTAATTAAGTTTTGTCCACATTGTTGTTTAGTCCATCGACTGTTTCATAATTAGTGGTAAAGTGGAAAGAGGGATCTCAGTCAAATTGTGTTTTATATTGTACCTTTGGGTGCCAAGAATGAGATTCTTGTTTCTTATAGACAGGTAATTATGTCTTTTGACTCTTCTTTTCTTTATCTTTTTAAAAAACATAGGAATCGCTCCTGTGCCTATCGTGGGTGCATTCATAAACATATAAGCTGGCCAGGCCCCGATCAAATACAAAGGTTTGCTCCGTGCGGTTGTCCGTATGGTGTCGGACGTAAATAATGGCACCATCCCATATTTTCCCGTGGGTGTAGTAAGAGGCGACTAAGGGACTCACCAGAGAATCTGCAGCAGCGTTCTCTGTGATTTTGTAACAACCATACTGCGATCGCCAATCCGCCTGCCAAGCGTGGCGATTATGGCAACCCCCCCCCTTTTGGGGGAGGCCTATGTCCGGCAGTGGAGGTCTTTCGGCTGAAGTGGCTCCGTGCAGAGATCGAACCGGCGACATGATGTGCAGCAGCCAATCGCTAAGCCATTACGCCAACTATGTCGTCACAACAACGGGTCGGCGTCGGGTTGAACACTATTAATCAATAATTCCGAGTCATAACTTCCCTAATAAAAACACTTCATTTTAGCTGTAAAGACCTGAATTATTATTCAGGTTAAGATTAAGATTTTTAGTTGCTTTGAAATCAATAAATAGCTGCTCTAGTAGAGTTGGCAATTAAGTGTCGTCACAGCACCTTATCTTATATATAAAAATCTTCTGTGCGTGTGTATGAAAGTGAACTCCTCCTAAACGGCTGGATCGATTTAGATGAATTTGTTTATGTGTGTTCCAGTGGATTCGAGAATGGTTTAGATTCACAATTGGCCCTGGTAGGTGGCGCTCTAGTCGGATTGCAGGACAAAGTCTGCCAGGCCCGCTAGTTGCTGTATAAAATCTAGGGACGGAAACCCGGTAGCCCGCAAAACATAAGAATATTTTTCTTACGTTTTTGGCATTTACAACCCAGTATCTAGTTTGTATGGTAATAATAAAATGATTAGTGGGAGTAACAAATAGGATTTTACAGAATTATAATAATTAAAGTCATCAACCATTTTTATTAAATGTCAGATTTTTATTGAATAGGCTCATTTTACGGATCATGCTAACTTGGTTGGTTGATGATTTAAACGTATTTTTTTTATTAAAATTACCTATACTATTAATAAAATACTTTACGAGTTAAGTGTGTTTTTTATTTTATATTCGCGTTTGGCCGGAATTCAACTGATCCTAAGTGATGATGCCTAAGGTGGAGCACGCTTGCCTTGGATAAACCGGTTCACTCGTGCCTTGAAAATACCCAGATTACATGTATCGGGGAATACAGGCGGGCAATGAATTCCACAGTCTGGCAGTTCGCACAATAAATGTGGAAGCAAACTGTATGGCGGTGACGCTTCGACGTATCTCAGCTTGACCGATGATGGAATGTAAATGGAGGAATTAAGTTGTGCAATTCCAAAGCACACTCTCCGAAATGTACCCGATGTGTTTTATTTCCACTAAGTAATTAAAGTACGTATCTATTTTTACATCTTCCGTTTTTCAACCCCATTGGGTAATAATGGTAGGTATGCTATGAACGCTTTACAAAATGTAATAGCGGTGAAGTCTGTAAAGGCTGTTCGTTAGTGGGTGTCGTGATTTCCGTCAAATTGTATTTCAAAGTCAATTTCGATGGTAATCATGGGCCTGAAGGCGGTGGTCGGGTCTCCGTAATTATTTCAAGTATAGGTGCTCGGCTACCGTTTTGTCTATTAATTATCTTTGGGTACAAGCCTCGGAGCACCTACTGACTTTGTAGATTTTAGAGTGAGTGGAAAAGCAAACGGAATTGTTTGTTGTTTGCTGGTTAATCTCCTTATTTTATTTATTTATTGATATTTTATGTAACAAAGGGTACAAAGGTAGAATTTATGCCTTAGGCATTCTTTACCAGTCAACCAAAGGTGGTAAAGATATAATATAGGACATTTGTAAATTATTTTACTGCTTATTAGCTCCTGTAATACAGTGTACGCAGGAGCTAGGGAATTCATAATAAATGTTTGTATGATTTATTGTCAATAAAGATTATTAAGTATTATTATTTCCGTTAATTACTTCTATACTTAGAAATTACATTTTTAAATATTAATATAATAATAAAAACATTTATTTGAAAAATAGCAACTCACCGTGTCGGGAACAGGCGGTCGGCTTTATTATTATCTACCTATTTGTTACCGTTTATTGTTTTCAAGTTTTATGTGAAGGTAAATTATTCACTTTATTTATTCGTTCATAACTTTTCGAAACTCAGTTTAATGTTTTGGCAAAGTTAGTTTTTTGGTCGAATGTTCTAGTTGGAGATAAGTTTGACCTGGTTCATCCGTGAACGAATAGTTACGAATCCATTAATGTATTAGCTTGGTTGAAGTATAATTTGAATTTATTAGTTGTCCATTAGAGCCAATTAATAACGTTTTATTACGAGAAAAGTTATTAATTCCTTCATATCCTTGATATTGTTTATTTGCTAAAATGATAAGTGAAAATTACATCCTGCGGGTTCTGTTCCTAATAGTACATACATGACATATAAAAAAAATAGAAAATAAAAGCCATGTGAATTAGTCAGTTTTAGTGATGTAACTCATTAAAAAATAGATCCAAATTGAAAGGGAAGTCCGTCCCCTAAGATACAGACAGGCAGCTTAGTTCAAGAGGTAGTGTTTTGTGCTGTACGTTAAAATTTGTCTTCACATCAACATCCAATTTTTTTTGTCAAATAATCGTAATAAATAATCTTATTGATCGGGAGTTAAACTCCACTTGTCTACAAATAAACAATTATAAAAGCTTAACCTGTTTTAAAATCGTAGACCTAGTTCGTTCTAAAAAATCTGTGACCTTAGGTGTTGCCAATAAAAAATAATACATGGTTGGAGTAAAAACAACATTCAATCACAGTCTTATCTAACGCTCACTGACGTGTACAGATAGGTGGATAGAAAAAGCAATATTTTAGATAACAGATTTATTACTTGTTTGATGAGAAAAAAGCAAATATATACACTTCAAAGTAAGGACTCGACTAATAAAACCTATCTATACTAAAATTCACGTGAAATCAACGTGACTTCTTTAAATCGTCGATCCCGCAATCCCTTAAGATCAGGGTCTTTAACCAGTGCGTCCTATCCGTAATGACTAACGGAGCCGAAGCGTGGACACTCAACGTGGGCCTGGTTCACAAATTCAAGGTTGCTCAGCGTGCTATCGAGAGAGCGATGCTCGGGGTTTCTCTAGTAGTTAGATTTCGCAATGAGGCCATTCGCCAGAGAACTAAAGTTACCGACATTGCGCGTCGAATTAGCACGCTGAAGTGGAAGTGGCCCCGTCTGCAGACGGACAGATTCTGCAAGCGTTCTCCGACAGTCGTTTCCCCTTTGGACTGATCACCGACAGTACGTTTAGTTTTTGAAAGATTCGTCGATACATTGTTTCACCTATGGATGTTTCGCCGACAGAATGGTTCGCATTTGTTTGTTTCAACTATAGAATATTCGCCGTCAGATGGTTTTGCTACGATTGTTTCGGCATGGCTTCTTTACTATTTAACTACAAAGCCACCAAAAACCAACTAGCTTGCTACAAAGACATGAACAAAAAAAAAATGTTTTAATGTAAGACCACCTTTACTTTTAATGAATGGTATTTGAAAAGTCCTGTCGTTGAAACAAACAAATGCGAACCATTCTGTCGGCGAAACATCAATAGGTGAAACGTTCTATCGACGAATCTTTCAAAAACGAAACGTCCTGTCGGTGATCAGTCAGGGGAAGGACATAGGCTACTTTTTAATCCGCGTCTTCGTCTGCATCCGCGATAACCGACATTCACACGGACGAAATCGCGGGCAGAAGCGAATATTTTATATTTTTAAACATCATGCTCACATGATAATTTTGTAAATACTGTGCATATTTTATCAAATATTTCGAGTTATAAAGAAAGAAAGTACATGTGTAGGTACCTACATAATCTCTTTAACCTCTAATAAAAAAATAATAATATAATATCTAGGTACCTACATCTTTTAAATATGCAATACAATATCAAATATTGTTTTACAAAATTCACAAGTAGACAAATACAATATCGCATATGAATTCCGACGTTGAGACTAGAATAATATTACTTAGATTGAATGAGATTACTTTCCACGACCCTACGAGACGCATTCTTCGAAGAACAAGAGCAGCGCGCATATTGCTTTGTTAATAACTATGATAAATGTTTAGTTCTGTAAGGAACCGAACTACTGTTATATTATAGTAAATACAGTTTTTTGCAGATGCGTGTATAGTTTTGTAATCCAATAGGGGGAATTCCCTTAGCGGTAGCGCCGGACAGCACCTAGTACTGGACAATACACGTCAAAACATGAAATAACGTTTATAATAACATTCGTGTAATCGAAGACGTCAAACTCAACGGTCAGATCCCCCCCACCGCGCGGGAGGCGTCTATTTCATTCGATATGCCTTACAGGTTACATGTTAGTCATTTTGCGCAGGAAATTGTTGGGTCAAGTAAATTTCAGAACGTCATAGATTATATTATTAAAGTGAATTATTTGTGTGTGGTGCTTTTGATTCAATCATTGTTAAGTACGCTTTACATTGATATTCTTTTATTGCGGATTTATTAATAAACTTTATGGTAATCGGAACTTTTATAAAGTACGTTATTCCCGTAAGTCCGGACAGTAACAGATTCCCTAGTACCGGACAAATATATTTTGACAAAATAGTGTGCCGGTTATATTCTATATATATATATAGTATATTGAGTTTGAGTTTGGGATCTGGGACCCAAGTAAATTAAAATTAGCAATTGAAAATGTTTTAAATCTAAAAATGACTATTATATAAGCTTTATGGTGCCCAAAGCATGTTTATATGACCAAGATTTTTATTGTATTAAAGTAAGATTATTGTGTAACTTAAAATTTTTGTAAACCCATAATTACCGGGTTCTATCCGGTTTTATGGGTTTAAATTTATACTTGTCCGGTACAGTCAACAGCAAAAGTAGATGATCAAAATCAGAAATTCAATACTAATGAACGGAGTTCGCGTCAGAACTGTGTGGCGTCGAAGTGATTCAAAAGTATGTGTGTGACAATCACATACTTTTAATAAATAAACTTGTAATAAATTATATAAATTAGAGTTAGTAAATTAGTATTGAATTTCTGATTTTGATAATCTACTTTAGCTGTTGACTGTACTAGGTGCCAAATCTCCAAAAACTAAACCAATGTTTGATTCCATTTTAAGTGGCTAAAAAATGTACAATGTTCCTCTTTGTTGATTTGTTTTAATGTTACATAAGACTGTATAAATTAAAATTTAGTATCGAAATAAAACATAATTATTAAATTATTGGTTTATTAAAAACCTTAAGTGTCCGGTACTGGGGGAACTCCCCCTAATGTTTTTTTTCTGATATCATCATATATCAGCCTATTGTCGTCCACTGCTGAAAGTAGGCCTCCCCCAGAGATCGGTAACCAACCGGTCTTGGGCAAACCGAATCCATCCGCTGTCAGCTACCTTCTTCAAATAAGTCCATCGTGTGTTTCGGTCGCGTCGCGGTCTCCACTCTAGAGCGTGTCTGCTCCATCACACACGTCACTTTAATAATATAATCTATGACGTTCTGAAATTTACTTGACCCAACAACTTCCTGCGCAAAATGACTAACATGTAACCTGTAAGGCATATCGAATGAAATAGACGCCTCCCGCGCGGTGGAGGGATCTGACCGTTGAGTTTGACATCTTCGATTACACGAATGTTATTATAAACGTCATTTCATGTTTTGACGTGTATTGTCCGGTACTAGGTGCTGTCCGGCGCTAAGGGAATTCTCCCTATTGGATTACAAAACTATACACGCATCTGCAAAAAACTGTATTTACTATAAAATAACAGTAGTTGGGTTCCTTACAGAACTAAACATTTATCATAGTTATTAACAAAGCAATATGCGCGCTGCTCTTGTTCTTCGAAGAATGCGTCTCGTAGGGTCGTGGAAAGTAATCTCATTCAATCTAATATTATTCTAGTCTCAACGTCTGAATTCATATGCGATATTGTATTTGTCTACTTGTGAATTTTGTAAAACAATATTTAATATTGTATTGCATATTTAAAAGATGTAGGTACCTAGATATTGTTTAAAGAGATTATGTAGGTACCTACACATGTACTTTCTTTCTTTATAACTCGAAATATTTGATAAAATATGCACAGTATTTACAAAATTATTATGTGAGCATGATGTTTAAAAATATAAAATATTCGCTTCTGCCCGCGATTTCGTCCGCGTGAATGTCGGTTATCGCGGATGCAGACCAAGACGCGGATTAAAAAGTAGCCTATGTCCTTCCCCAGGGTTCAAGCTACTTTCATACCAAATGCCATAAAAATCGGTTCAGCCGTTTCATCGTGAAAGCGTAACAGACAGAGTTACATTCACATTTATTATATTAAGTATGGAAGTATGGATAATAATATATAGGGTGACTGGTAATTAGTGTACGATACTTAAACACGTGATTGTATTCATGATAACAAACAACTTTCCTGAAGAAGAAATGATTTTTGTACTGGTTCACTTTTATCACAATAACACAACAGCCGCAGCCGTATGAAATTCACGCGCGCGCGCGCCTGTGACCTAAAGTGAACCAGTACAAAAAAAACATTTTTTCTTCGGGAAAGTTGGTTGTTATCATGATCACAATCACGTGTTTAAGTATCGTACACTAATTACCAGTCACCCTATATAAGTAATATATAGTAAGGAAGTAAGGATTATAATCATCATTATCATCAACTTCCCTTGTCCCATGTTACTTGAGATCGGCGCAGTACGGTTTCGTCTTCCAATCCGTTCTGTCAACTGTTACGAGTATACTATAGGATAGTGTATAACTATTCATCAGCTGATGAATAGTTGCAGTCTGTTGTAAGGGCACAATTGGCCGTTCCAATGTTTGTATTCCAAATGTTTTGGATGGTCACAAAGGCCGGACATAATTGTACGATTACATCGCACATTATTTAGCACGCTAGAATTTAAGCATTTTTACATAATTTAAATCCACACGAGTACACTTTCGACCGTTTTATTGTAAACACCTTTTGTTACAATTAATAAATAACTTATCAAGAAGTCAGCAATAATAAAATAATATGATAATGATACTAAGATCATAAATGCAAAAGTGAGTTTGTACATTTGATTTGCTTTTATGCTAAACTACTGAATCGATTTTAATGAAATTTGATACACACTAAAGTTGGACCCGAATAAAGGACATAGGCTACTTTTTAATCAACGACTTCGTCTGTATCCACAACAACCGACATTCACGCGGACGAAACCGCGATCAAAAGCTATAGTTCATAATAAAAATTAGATTGAATATCATCTATTCATATTTTTTTTAATAAATCTCTTTAAGTCCACAGAGGACTTAGGAGGGTTCAATTTTAGATTGATTTATGATTGATGGATTTTGTACGTTACGTTTCAGAAAACTCTCTGTAGGTATAAATAACATGAATTACGACTACCTACGCATAAACAAAATATGTATGTATTTATTATTAAAAAATTAAAAATATTCTATAAATATCCCTCGTACTTAGGTATGTGTATAATATTATGTTCTAAACATATTGTGATTTTGTTACACAAACACTTATCTTTGTAACAAACCTAATTTCGTTCCTAGTTATCAGAAACAGTTGAACTTTCTCATGCAATTCCAACAATGAATTTTCCAGATTATTCCGGTTCGAACCAGTTAACGGCGGATTTCAGCGGTAACGTTAAATAAATGTGAGGATTATCCTTTACTTACAGCGCGTAATTGTACCTCGCGAGGACGATAACAATCGTTACACATTGTGAACATTCAATTGAGCGTTTATACGACTTTACAGTTGAAGAACAGAGTTGAGAGTTTTCACTTATTTTGTTGAAATTGGAACCGAAATCTTGATTTTTTAAAGACGTTTTTGCGCAGAGAAGTGAGGTTGTGTTCCAGTTAGAAGAGTATGGATGCCGGTGAAAATACAGGCACGTGAGACCTTTCAACTTACTCTGCCTCTGGTATTGTACATGCACTATCATCGAGTGGGCCGTCGGTTTTTTTTAAATGGGATAATCCCGCCACAGTTAACCCACACCACTACAACTTCTGAAAGCCAGAATCAACAGTGGAGCCACCAGAATAGCGCCGAGGCAATGAAACTCGACGAGTCCTGGAGAAACATTACAACTGTCTTGGATCCCGCAACGAAATGAATCAGAAAAGAACAGCGGAGGAGTAAGAAAAAATATATTTTCCACTTCCCTCATTATCAAGCAGGAGACAGAACAGAACTACACAAAGCACAAAGGGACGTTTACAAATGGGAGAAGCCCAGTTGCTAAGCACCGTGGGGCTTTATAAGCTAACTAGCGACCCGACCCGGCTTCGCATGGGCCTATAGCCTTCCTCGATAAATGGACTATCCAACACAAAAAGATTTTTTCAATTCGAACCAGTAGATCCTGAGATTAGCGCGTTGAACCAAACAAACAAACAAACTCTTCAGCTTTATAATATTAATATATATATATATAAAATATAGATTGACATAATTAATGGGTCCGTAAAAGTGGATGGATGTATTTGTTACTCTCTAGCTGAAATTTGGCACACTAGATATTGACCACTAGATTGAAATTGAGATTATTGTGTTCTCGTTGAATAATTTAGGACTGTAAGACCTAAGTCCAAGGTTTTCGCAGATGACGTCGCGGGCAGAACCTAGTACAAAGAAATGCTAGCTTTTGTATGATCTATCTATACATTTTTGTACTCCAATAAAAACTAAAATCCTCTGTAGATATGTAGGTACGTGGCCAAGCAAATCCTTTCTTAGCGTCTAGTTTTAAGTTTTTATCTAAATCCCTAGTAACAAAGACTCGCATTGTGAAGCTTAGCAGCGTCCCAGTCCTTTGAGACACCTTCACATAAATATTTGTAAGGGAATTGTAGCAAAGCGGTACGTTCACAGACTTGTATTACCTTGTAAAATATGGGAGACAGAAGATTCTGATAAAATTCATTGTAGAATTTATATTTTTCGTAAGTTCTCGTTTTAAGAACATTTTTATTGTATTTAAAATGAGATTCGTTATGATAGCCCAATGATTAGGTATAAATTAGGGTACTCGCCTCTCATGCATAATGTAGTGGCATCGATCTCTCTCTCTCTTGGGTCGGTCCCTTTATGTCTGAGGATCGTGGTCAGCATTACAGTTGCATCAGGAGTGGATGATCTGCCTCCACCGGTTTCTGACCAGCGCGTCTCTTACAACTTTGACGAGTCTTTAATTAGGTCGGTCCATTTTGTTGGTGATCTTTTGTCTTCGGCATTCCCAACCAACTAAGTTTGTCCACATATTCGTTGCCTCTGCGCACTGTGTGGCCGAAGCGTACAGTGAACAGCAAAAGTAGTTGATCAAAATCAGAAATTCAATACTAATGAACGGAGTTCGCGCCAGAACTGTGTGGCGTCGAAGTGATTCAAAAGTATGTGTGTGACAATCACATACTTTTAATAAAAAAAGTAGTAATCAATTGTATAAATTAGTGTTTGTAAATTAGCATTGAATTTCTGATTTTGATCATCTACTTTTGCTGTTGACTGTACGTGTTATAAGAAGTACGCCATAAGAAGTGAAAAAAAAACATTTTTACGAAAAAGACAACCGTCTTCAAAAATTAAAATAGTATACGACACGACGTAGTGACGACACGGTTGGCGCAGTGGCTGAGCGATCGACTGCTGCGCAGCGTGTTGCGGGTTCGATTCCCGCCCAGGGTAAACATTTGTGTGATGAGCACTTGTGTTTGCCTTGTGTCTAGGTGTTGTTTATCTATATATGTATGCACTTACAAAAAAAAAATGTATTTGTGTATGTATATCAGCTGTCTGACACCCATAGTACAGGGTCTCCCTAGTTTGGAGTCAGATGGCCGTGTGTGAAAATGTCTCCACATATTTTTATTATTATTATACTAGTAGTACAACAAACAGAACCAAAGCCAAAATCAAAGCGAACTTAACTTATTTTTTACATTTTAGTTTTTAAACGTGTTTTTATTCATACATCATATGTATGTATTTTTTTTTAAGTAATATGTAAAAATAAAGAATAAGTATCTAACATTGAATCATCATTTTTTTTTACCTTGGTTTTCATCTGCCACCTTCATCAAATCTGTAAATGGATATGGTAACATTTATTTAAACGTCAAAACAGATTTTCAAACAAATTTGTTAGTACCTATCTAATTGGCGCCGTGTAATCAGAGTAAAGTCATAATAAGATTAATTACGAAATTTATTTCACGTCAGATCTTACGTACACGTGCGACTATAACTTTCGCAATTGCAAAAACTTTTATGATTATGAAAATGGCTTTAATTGGATCGTCTTCCTGAAAGTTCTACATCTCGCATTGCCTTCATAAATATTTATATCAACAAAGAGATTAGAGCGTCAGATTTAACAAAACAGCACGACTGATTTTCATCCCTGTACAGAACATTACAAACATTGACAACGACTCCCTTGTTGAGGCTATTATAAGCTCCAGAGCCTTGACATCGCCGCATTGTCGCCAGCCTATCGGTCTTTAATCAGTAACATTTTGGAAAGTGAACTTTGGAATTGCACAAGTTAATTCCCCCATCCCCATTCCATCATTGAACGAGCAGAGATACGGCGAAACGTCACCGCTATATTGAAGATCCATGATCTCGAAACAAGCACTTGGCTTCCACATTTACTGTGTGAACTACCAGGCTGTGGAAATCACTGCCCGCCTGTCTGTTCCCCGATAGGTATAATGTGGGTAGCTTCAAGGCACGAGTGAACCGGTTCATCCTAGGCAAGCGTGTTCCTCCTTGGTGAGTTGCGGCCAAATGCAAGAATATTATTTAACACAATCCAGTTACTGTGTAACACGATACTCCTAGTTAAGACTGGTTGTCAGATTTTCTGGCTTTTTCGTACCTAAATGGTTCACAGACCCGCTTCAAGCGTAACTATCGTACGTCTTTTACACGACCTCTTTTCTTTTTTATTAACCGACTTCAAAAAGGAGGAGGTTATCAATTCGAATGTTTGTATTTTTTTTTATGTATGTTCAGGCATAACTCTGTCATATATAGACGGCTTTGCAAAATTCTTTTTTTGTTCGAAAGGGGTTTATTCCGAAATGGTCCCATATAAATTTTACCAAAATTGATTTAGCCCTTTTTGAGAAAATCAACATATTCCCAAAAAAATTACTTAGACGACGTATTAGTTTCTTCAATCATTGGAAGATTTACAATCTCTTTTAAGTGTGTCGCCATTTCTTAATGGATTTGGATGTTAAGGCAACACTAAAAACCGAAAAATAAAAAGATTAAAAAAAAAAAAAGAAAACCGCCTTCAAAAATTAAAAAGTGATAAATAACTTTAGCAAAAAAGATTTTTCAACTTTAGCACAGAACACACATTACTTTACATTCGGAAGTCAGTGGCGGTGGCTTTGAGTTTGTTGTTTTGTATTGCCACCGACTTCCGAAAGTAAAGTAATGTGTGTTCTGTGCTAAAGTTGAAAAATCTTTTTTAGTAGGTTTAAGTTATAATTAAAGGACTAAAGAAGAACGTTAATGTAGGCGAGACGTGGCGTCCATGGAACCGTCATAGAAGACGATTAAGCAATGGCTTCTAAATCCTCTGATACAATAAAAATAAATTGAATAAAAGGGACTCTGTATCCCTTATCTATTGAAGTACTATCTATCCACTATACGTTATTGTCAGGATTATGGTGGAAAAGTTTCACAAAGACTATCCTTGAGGATAAGCCCATTGTCGGAAGTTAATAATATATTATGTACGGAGAGTAATGTATTTGATGAAGGTAATCTTTCTTCTAAGTGTTCATTAATTAATTTACGATTAGTTTTCTTTTTTACACGTGTACGTTGTATTTTCTCTGGGGATATCTATATCTATCTTGACTTGATTGGTTTGCCTTGATTTCATTACAAAAGGGCTTCAATCTCATTTCAATTCAGAAAGAGTAATAATTTGAGGGCGTTGTTTGCATAAGAAAACAGAAGGTAATGTTTGTTTTATGACTTTTACCATATTACGTCTCTAAATCTTTAATAACACTTTTATGCTGAAGAGTATGTTTATATGTTTTAGGTTTGAGCTCGCTAATCTATTAAACTACTGGTTCGATTTCGAAAATTCTTTCGCTGACAGGAAACGATATTTATCCCAGAGTGTCATAGTTTAGTTTCAATTATCAAAAAAATGGTATCAGAAAGAAAACGCACGCGGGCGAATTCGCGGGTAATATCTAGTCTTGTATACATATAGGTACATACATACATACACTACTATACGTACTTACATACGCAAATAAATAAAATTCAAGTGTCTATTTGTAATGTCAAATGACAGCTTTTTACTAAATGCATAATTATGTAAGATTATACGGTATCTAGTTATATCTAATTTTGATTTTTAATTTTTGTCTGTCTGTCTTTCTGTTTGTTCCGGCTAATCTCTGAAACGGATGGACCGATTTTGACGGAAAGTTGAGGGCGCCGCGCAACAAAAACCCCGCTAATAACCGACAATCACGCGAACAAACTCGCGGGCATCAGCTAGTATTACATAAAATGACACGCGTTTTATTGATTGGCATTATTTAACATGACGTATTGTATTAGATTTTGATAATATTTAATTTTTTTTTAAATTATATAATAATATTAATAAAAAAGCTATCGATAACATTTCTTGGAAGATGACCGATCAACATTTTTATAAATTATCCGGTCTATTCCCAGCTAAGAATGCGTATGATTCATTCATTCATGGCACATGTCATTCCGAAGCCGCCATGATTTATTTCAACAACAACGGCCGCCCTTGAGTGAACTCAACCGGTCCATTCAATAACGAACGTGAGTCACTCAACTGTTTACCCGTTCATTCGTTCATTCAGCAAAGTGCGCGTTGAGCTGAAAGATTTTCTGTTGTTTTTCCTGGCTGGCTCACATAGACGAACGGCGGGGAAGTTAGATTTATTTTACGTGTTTTTCGGGTGGGTACCTAGTACCTACACACACCTCTTCAGTTTTGTGGATACGCAAATATCAGTTGTCTTTTAATATTCTATAGGTATATTGTTATTTGTGATTTTACTTAGTATTTTTTTTTAAGAAGTTCGTAAAAAGTGAGTGTTATTTTTAAGCGCTGTTATCCGGCTATCAAGTGCAGAGTATACGAAAACAGTTCTTTTTCTAAACCCGTGAAACATGTACCTAGGTAGGTATTTCATCCAAATATACGAGACGGTAATCATAAATTCAGTCGGTGAACTTTGTAATTGGTTTGTAAAGGTAAATTAATTGTTTTTTTTCCGTTTCCATTTGTTCAAAGGGTAGAATCAATTTGTATTTTAGTTCCGTAAACGCTACACGTGTATTTCAAATGGATAAACGATAGAGTTTAGTGTACCTTATTTAAATATTATTATATTCTTTATTTGAACATTTTTTAAAAACGAATGTTCTTTAAACATTTTAAAGACGTTTCTTCCTTTCTTCACCTTTGGTTGACTGATAGGTCTTTGTACCTTTTGCATAAAGTTTAAATAAATAAATAAACTTCGGCAAAGCTTCCGCCAATTCCCGCATTTCGCGTTCCTACGGGGACCCACGATTTATAGTGTCTCCTTCACGGCTAGTAGCGTATTTTATAAATGGTTTCAATATACGGCATTTGGTATTGCTTACGGACAAGCTTAAATATATTTCAGATAAATGTGCGAGGGTCAGTTTCGTGCATAGCTAAAGGAAAATAACGGGAAAACATTTTCTCTTATCCGATTTCAAAAATTCTTTCACCAATAATAAGCCACTTTATCCCTGAGTAATATAGGCTATATGATGTATTATTAAAAAAATAGGGATCTGTAAGAAACGGCACGCGGGCGAAGACGCGGGCAAACTCATATTAAACAGTTTTTAACCGATTTCAAAAAGGATGAGGTTCTCAATTTGATTGGTATTTTTTTTAAGCATGTACAGACGCCAGCACATAGCTACATAGCACAAGCTACTACAGCACAGTAAAGATATCTATACAGTATTCTATCTTCATACAAACGGTCCTAACGCGAGTTATACCTAGACGCGCCGACTTAGTAGGGAAATTAGTATACCGACAGTCTCGGATGCGCCGCAGTGGCGAATGGACGGTGTAATGATTTTGTAAGCAGTAAACGTGCGATTTGTGACTAATATTCTAACAAAATAAGTATAAGTACTTAAGTGCTTCTTTAATATGGCAAATAGAAATTGTAAAATATATTGTGCTGTTTTTGGTTGCTTCAATTCGTCAGCAACGCACCCAGAGATAGCATTTTTTAAATTACCTAGAAACTACGAAAGGTGAGCTACTAGTACGTAATTTGTTTTTTTAATGTAAGTATTTCGCTTTTTTTTCTGCCGAGTAAGGATTAATAAATAAATAAGTGGATCGGGTGAAAAAAGCGACCTACCTACATTCGCTAATTACTACACTAACTACATTAACTAATTATTTCAAGGACAGGGCCGAGTTACAATACTGTATAGATATCTTTACTGTGACTACAGTCTGTCACATTTCATTAATCGATTTTTAACTTTAGGGTTAAAGAATAAGGTTCAAGATCGATTGGGAAAATGTGACAGTTTCGGGTAGGTTGACCTGCTGGCGTCTGTACATCGATTACGCTGAGATCTATGATCCGATTTACGTGATTCTTCTGTAGTTTGATGCGGAATAGTTGCCATTTGGTCCCATAGAAATTGAACATAGTTTGGCCAAGTAGTTTTCATTTTATGAACATTTTCTTTTTGTTTGAGCTAAATGTTGACTTAATTTTTTTTTACGATAAAGACAACCGCCTTCAATAAGTTAAAATCAACTTTCAATTCACAAGTCGGTGGCAATACAAAACAACAAGCAAAACCAAAGCCGCCGACTTGCGAATTGAAAGTTATTTTTAACTTTTTGAAGGCGGTTGTCTTTAGTGTATTTTTTTTTAAAGTCTACATTTAGCTAGAGCCACGCTGGAGGTCCCCTACCCCTGCGAGAGTAAAAATGGTATTCTTTGGGGGTAATAAGCTGGTAATATACATATGTATGACAAAGATTAGACCAATAACATAGAATCTAGCTCGTCAGTGCATTTCACGCCCTAGCAGTGTACCTATATCATTAACTGTTTATCTTTATATGTACTATATTCATTGGTAACATGAGAGGGGTGAGGAGGGGGGTAAATTAGATCCCCTAGCTAAGTCATAGGAGTGACAAGATCGAAGAGGTTAGGAACCATTGAGCTAGAGGCTCATTTTGCTTTTACCAACATCTAAAGCTTAACAAGACGAATTTCAAATGTCATGGTACCTCCGTTATTTTCCTGCCCTCAGGCACAGTATAAGCATTAGGACTATCGTACAGTAGCGACACGCTCCGCCCCGCACCGAAACACTGTTCCTCACGTCTACCCGCGTCGCATTGGCTCTGGCAACGTGTTCATAGTTCAAGGGCTGACTCGTGGCGCGTAGAAACGTGTATTCGCTAATTTGTGAAAAAGAAAATCGAAATATTTTATATTACTTGGGTATATAAATTAAATATTTTATATTTAAAAACAAATAATAACATATGAAATTATGTAGTTTTTATGGCAGTGACAGCCCTAGCGATTTAACGCACACGCACGTATCTGTACAGTCTGCTATTTTGGTAGTTGTGTAGGCAATTATATCGTTCCGTTTGTATGAAGTGTCGCGGGTGTGCCTCAGGTGCTACGCAGGGTTACTGTGATCCGATATAAAGGGTATTGTACCTAATTACAGGAAAAAAGAACAGTCCCGGTTTAATATGGAACCGCAAATGTCTTTGGGAGGCGGTGAAATCAAAGTTTTATTTGTAAAACATAGGTTTAGCACACACATTACAGTGCACACTATAATAGCACAAATTCGGTCGGTAGAATATTATTATCAGTCTTCTTCTTCTTATCGTTCTTCTCCAGTTACTGAAGGCTGGATATCTGCCTTAAAAACTTCTTCTTCCATTCCCGAATATTCCGGAGCCAAGACTTTTTCCGACGGTCAATTCCACGCTTTATCCAACATTAATAACAGCAATATATCGTAATCTAAAAAACATATTTGTTGTGAAATACACACCACCACCAAGCTACCCGTTTCAGAGTACCGCGTAAAAAGAAACTAGAACATCTCTCAGTAAAACATACGTAAAATATCCCAAAATGTAATTTCCGTACATTCGCAAACTGAGCACGTAGACGCTTCTCCACAAGGGATCATAGGCCGAGCAATGCAATTCTGTCACCTCCGCATTTACTTTAACAAATCGGTTTTTTTTCGACTGTTTGCTGGGTTCCGTACCCAGTGTGCTAAACGGAACCCTATTATTAAGCCTGCGCTGTCTGTCCTTCTATATATCGATCCATCTAGTACAGGGCTTGATCTATTGAAGCAAAGGTCAGATACTTGATTTATACAATTATTTTAAAACATACGTACATGTATTATGTACCTATGTGTACAGTCACGAGCATAAAATTAAATATCTACATATAGATTTATATTTTACTAGCTTCTGCCCGCGGCTTCGCCCGCGTAAAAATAACGATTATCCCAAGGGAACACATTACCGGGATAAAAAGTATCCTATGTGTTAATCCAGGAAATGGTCTACCTATGTGCCAATTTTCATTCAAATCTGTTTAGCGGTTTACACGTGATTGAGTAACAAACATCCAAACATCTTCACAAACTTTCACATTTATAATATTAGTAGGATATTTTTTACCTTTGCTTCAAGAGCAATTTTCTCGTGAAACAACTATTTTAGTGTATAGATAAAACCTATTTTCTTGTAGTTTGGGATCATAAATACCCTATTCGTACCCCATAATATTTCAATCAATAATTCAGGAGAAAATCAGTTTAGAATGAGACCAACTGTTTACATCTTTTTGTTCGTGATTGTACACATGTTTTAAAATAAAGTATGTATGTATTTATCTATATAGTAATATAATAAAGCTCCTGAGTTTGTTGTTGGTTTGAATGCGCTAATCTCTGCTCTACTACTGAATCTACTGATCCGATTCTGAAAATTCTTTCCCCAATTAGAAGCTACGTTATCAGAGTGATATTGGATTTTTTTTTATCATAAAAAAAATAGGAATTCGTAACAAAAATCATGCGAACGAAATTACAGAGAAAAAGTTGGAAATTGGAAGGGGTCCCCATACAAGAAACATTCGTTGCTGGATTTCAATGCGCACAGTACGCCGTACGAAACGAAACCCTTCTTCATGTGTGAGTCCGACGCACCAAATTAATGTTCTTTTTTTAAAATTCAGTCATGTAACAATGGTATAATATACTACGTACGGTTTAAATTGAACGAGTTTTTGTTAACATTCTCAATCACGGGCTGATTTGTAATACGATACATTTGACAGGGGTCAGGGGATAAACTACTTAGGGTTAATTTGTAACAAAGACTCCAAAACCTTCGGATCGATACTTGAGGAAATTAAATGAATACACCGAAAATAGAATAAATTAATAAACGTATATTGACAAGAGTAAAACAAGTTCAAGTGACGGACCAAAAGGAAAGAATGCCACGGTAGCCGAAAAAAGGAAACATATCTACTTTTTTAAAGTTTAGGCTTAGGTCGTGTATATCATTATTCCAACATCCTCCCTTAAACACAACCCCATCTTCGACGAACAGTAAGCCAACTTAGAGTGTGAAGTGGCTTTAGTAAGTGCATCGGCGACCATCACATCCGTCTGTATGTAGCGAACATCAATGGCCCCTCCAAGTACTTTGTCACGAACAAAATGGTGCCTCACGTCTATATGTTTGGTCCTGGAGTGGTAATTGTCACAACCTGAAAGTTTTATAGAACTTTGATTATCACTGTAAATAATCATGGCCTCATCCTTGAGTTGTGGCCAAAAACTTTCTTGAAATTGCTTTAACCACAAAGCCTCTTGTACACACGACGACAACGACATGTATTCAGCCTCTGTTGTAGATAAAGCAACAGTAGGCTGACGCCTTGAATTCCAGCTGATTGTTCCTCCCTGAAACATAAATGTGTAACCAGTACAGGAACGCCGGTCATCTTCCGAGCTAGCCCAATCAGCATCACAGTATCCATGAGTCATGGACTCTTCCAGATTTCGTTTATAGCTTAGTCTGTAATCTTGAGTGCCTTTCAAATAACGCATGACTCTCTTAAGCGCAATCCAATGTTTCATTTCAGGCTTGTTATTGTATTTGCTCAACATATTAATAACAAAACTTATGTCAGGCCTAGTAACTTGGGAAATATATAATAGGCATCCGATTATCTCTTGATATGGAGTATCGTGTAAAATCCTTGTTTCTTCTGATTTTTATAACTTTGTATTCGAATCCATTGGTGTTTTCACCGTTTTACAATCTGACATTCCATATTTTTCTAATACTTGTTGTATATATTTTCTTTGATCTAAATAAATTATGCCTTTCTCCCTTTCACGTTCCACATGTATTCCTAAACAGTAACGTAACTCTCCAAGATCCTTCATTTTGAATTTTTTATGCAATTCTTCTTGAATGTAACGTTTTGACAGTTCATTATTAGTACATAAAATTAAATCATCGACATATATGGCCAAAAAAATCAAGTTGTCCTTGTCTTTAATTTTATAATAAATAGAAAGATCCTGCTTAGACTGTACTAATCCCATTTCTTTTAATGTAAAATCAAGCTTTTTATTCCATTGCCTGCTAGCCTGTTTTAAACCATATAGTGATTTCTTTAATCGGCATACTTGTTCACCATTACTATACATAGGCGGCTGTGTCATATAAATCTCCTCTTCTATGTCACCTTGAAGAAAAGCAGAAACAGCATCCATTTGCCATATGTCCAAATCATATTTAACCGATAACGCAAATAAATACCTTAAGGATGCAAGTCTTACTACAGGTGAAAAAACTTCAGTGTAGTCGATTCCAAATTTTTGTGAACATCCTTTTATCACAAGTCGTGCTTTGTATTTTACTATCTGACCGTTTTCATCTGTTTTGGTCTTAAAAACCCATTTGCATGGTATTTGATGTTTATTTGCTGGTAAAGTAGTCAACTCCCACGTATCATTTTCTAATAAACACTTGTACTCCTCATCCATTGCTTCTTTCCATTCCTTAGTATTAGTACCTGATAGTGCTTCTTTTACAGTAAATGGATCTGAAATTTGTGTAACACACATAAAATTATTTCCTTGCATATTATGCCTGTGATGTGATCTCAAAGTGATATTTCTCTGGAAATCATCATTGCTATCATCATTGTTATCATCATAATCACTCGTATTTGGATAATATGTCGGATCATCAGCTCCATTACAGCTGTCGAAGGATGCATCACTTGTGGGTGTTACAGTGTCATCTTGTGAAATATTTTGTGGGTTGTCTACAACAACAATTCTGAATCTCTCATCACATTCTAATGTGTCATTGTTGGAACTAAGTATGATTGAAGCAAGCGGTGGCACGGATGCAGTTTCCTGTGTGATATTTTTCGCAATCTCTGTTTTCTCAATGAAAATCACATCCCTGCTAATTACCATCTTTTTACTGACCGGATCATACACTCTGTACCCCTTTGTGTATTCGCAGTAGCCCACAAAAACTAGTTCACGTGATTTACGGTCCCATTTCAAACGAATTTGCTTAGGAATATGTACCATGGCCTTAGAACCAAAAATCCTTAAATGTGAAATGTTTGGTTTCTTACCAGTCCATTTTTCATATGGTGTTACCTCATTCAAAACTCGTGATGGTGATCGGTTAATGATATAGGCTGCAGTAGCAACAGCCTCAGCCCAATATATTTTCTTCAAATTAGCTTCAAATAGCATACATTTAGCACGCTCGACCAACGTTCTGTTCATCCGTTCCGCTGGCCCATTTTGCTCTGGCGTGTAGGGAGCGCTGGTTTGATGCTTGATTCCAGAGGCTGCTAGAAAATCAGAAAAATCTTTATTGCAATATTCTTTTCCATTATCGCTTCTCAAAATCTTAATTTTCTTTTCTAGTTCATTTTCTACCTCTTCTTTAAACTTTATAAACACAGATTTTATATCCATCTTATTCTTTAGAATATACACATATACTTTTCTAGAATAATCATCTACCATGGTTATGAAGTACTTCCCACCTCCAGCGGAAAGTGTCTCCATCGGACCACAAAGATCAGTGTGTATTATCTCTAGCAATGAATTTGCTCTAGAATTCGACTGTGGAAACGGAAATCTAGTTTGTTTTGCTTCGCAGCACGGTATACATACCGAATCAACTTCTTTATTAGTTATTTGTATACCCTCAGCACACGACTCTAACCTCTTAACATCAGCAATATTTAAGTGACCCATTCTCTTATGCCATGTAATCAAATCTGTCTTACTTTCTAACGTAGCAGCATATGCATTACCAGTAGCTGTATTGAGTTTGTACATGTTATCAGACAACTTTGCAGTTGCAATAAGTACTCTTTTGGCATTATAAATGTTACAGCCTTCATCAGTAAATCCTAGTTTACAGCCACTTCGTGTTAACTGACTGACTGATAACAGGTTTGCACCCAGCTCAGGAATAAATAAAACATTTCTTACCTGGATCTGATGTACATCTTTACATACTTTGGTCTGGATATCTACTTTACCCATGTTTTGCACGGAGACTGCATCATTATTGGCCACCATTATCTTTTGGATCGGAGGTGTCTGTAAATCATACATCCAGTCTGAGCGTCTTGACATATGCATTGATGCCCCTGAGTCTATGTACCAATCATCTGGATTTAATGAGCTGTAAGCTGAAAAAATTGCTGCAAAATTTTTTTGGTTAGTATTTTGAGTATTATTCTTTCGGCATTGACTTTTATAGTGCCCATATTTATTACAACCATAGCAACGAGGGCCTTTTACTTTCGGTTTGCTATTTTGTGAGGTTTTGTTGTTATTTCTGTGCTTTGTGAAGAAAGCTGAGGATTCTGATACTTTAACCTCTTGTAACAATTTTGTCTTGACAAAATCTGAGGAAATTTTTATACTTGAACTTTCCAACCCCATTATCATTGGCTTATAATTATCCGGTAAGCCAGCTAGCATGAGTGTTCCCAGCCACTCGTCTCCGACTTCGAAACCAATATTACGTAACTTAAAAGCTGTGCTCATGATTTTGTTCACGTATTCCTCGACACTGGTGCAGTTATCTAACGTTGTATTGATTAGGTCCTTAAGCAAGCCAACTTTTCTAGATAGCCCGGAGTCCTCGAAAGCCTTTTGAAGGTTTTGCCATACTTCTCGAGATGACGACGCATTTTCGATATGAACGAAGTTGATTGGTTCTACCAACAAAATTATCTTGGTCTTGGCTCTTATGTCTTTTTTGGCATCTTGACCTCCTGGATCAACACAATTCCATAAGTCTTCGTGCTCTAGATAAGATTTGACTGCAAACTTCCAGGTCGTATAGTTTTCTCTGCCGGCTAGTTTCGTTATTTGGAGGTTCGACATAGTCATGGTGAAATTTTTTTTACGGTTCACCTTTTTTTTACCTTGACTGCAATATATATCAATTACGGTTCTATTTCGGGTATACGGGAAGGCCCATAACCTGAGGAAATTAAATGAATACACCGAAAATAGAATAAATTAATAAACGTATATTGACAAGAGTAAAACAAGTTCAAGTGACGGACCAAAAGGAAAGAATGCCACGGTAGCCGAAAAAAGGAAACATATCTACTTTTTTAAAGTTTAGGCTTAGGTCGTGTTTATCATTATTCCAACAATACTGGCTTGATTATATAGTTACATACTTATGCCACTTTTAACTGTTTTTTTTTTGTTTAATTTGTTTCGCCTTTCCTTTTTTTGAAATTCGATAAATTTCCTGTTCCAATCACCCTGTATTTATTGTGTAGGGACAATGCTATTGAATTACCTTCTTATACTTATCTTCACCAAGCTTCTTTAGCTGAAGAATAATATTTAAATACATTGGTAGTCCTGTCAATATTTTTGTATTACGTAAATATAGACTGCTCTATATCTGATAACTCTGAAACTGTAACCGATACTATCGGATATCCGAAATAAATTTTTATGCGAAACACGATATCAAAAAAAAAATCACTACCATTTTGTATTTTCCTTTTACAACGCAATAGAAATCTAATATCCTTAACTGAAATTATTTAAAAGTATCGGATTATTTATAGGTGTATATAAAAATAAATCTCCGAAATGTATGTAAGCGCATAACTTGCGAACGACTGGCCCAAATTGGATAATTCTTTTTTTATTGTGTTCGTTATTGTCAGGGTTTCAGGAGAAGGTTTGTTTAAAAGAAAATTTTAGGTGGGTAGGGTAGGTAGGTAGGTAGGTAGTGTATGTAGGTTGGTAGGGTAGGTAGGTAGGTAGGTAGTGTATGTAGGTTGGTAGGGTAGGGCAGGTAGGTAGAGTAGGTAGGTAACTAGGGTAGGTAGGTAGGTAGATGGGGACAGAACAACGTCTGTCGGGTCAGCTAGTATTATATTATACACTTTGTAACAGATTAAGCGCAAGACCTGAAAGTAGTTTGCTCAGAATCGGCTTCTGAATCGATTTCCGTCATTATTTATATACGTTAATTTTTCACGAAAAAATCCTTTATTTACCTAGCTAACCTAACCTAACCTTTAACTATTTTAATTTATTTTAATTCCTATCTATTAAAATTTTAGTGCTTATAGTTTATATAGATATAATAACTAATCGATCTAATTAGGATCGATCGGAAGACCAAAATTAGCCAAATCGGTCCAGCCGTTTTCAAGTTTTAGCGAGACTAACGAACAACGATTTCATATTTGTAACATTCCTGGTATACCGAGAGTTATTTTCAAAAAGGTTTAATTTTGACAACGTTTTATGACGAGAACATAAAAACGTGTTGCTATTGACGTCTGCAGCGATCGTCAGTTCACGTCATGCAAAGTTCGTAATGTACTGTTTGTTATTGGAAAATAATAAAAATTTAATGTCGTGCAACGTTGACAGTAGGAATTTCACACCCGCACAATGCGCATACGGCACCCACACAAACATGTACACTCGTCACTAATGTTTATGTCATTATGCGTGTTTCTGGCATAGAATTGGGAAATATTGTTTATTGTTGTGAGCACTTAAATAGTTCTTGATTGTGTAAGAAAGACCCTGAAGGCCAAATATTTTGAAAATGCTAAATGTCAAAATCTTGTCAAAAATTTAGGTAAATATAATAGGCGTTTTTGTTAGATTGATAGGTTTAAGACTTTAGGACTAACGTTCTTTTAAGCTAGTAGAATAGGCCGTGAAATTCGACGAATAGTTTACGAATAGTTTGTGGATGTTTTAATACTTTGCTCCTGAAAAGGTGAAGATATCATGATGATACCAAAAATAGTTTGTTTTATAAATAAATTGTTTTAGATTTTTGTAACTAAATAATGAAATTAATTTTACAAAAGAGATATCTGACAGATTTACATACTTAGAAAAGTTTATTGCAAAAAGTTCGTTTAGTAATATAACATGAATTAAGTTCAATAGATGCTTACAAACAATCAAATCTACCAATAATAAAATGTATTCTTGCCTAATGAGTCTACACGACGATTATTAGGTACCTACCTACTTACTTATGTGTAAAAAAATAATATAGGTAAATCAGTCTTTTCACGCATGAAACAGTCAGTCTCGTTTTGAAAATCTTCAATGAAATACTTACGTCATGCAATGCCATGCCAACTTTCCTAAAATTAAGACGATTTCAACTGAAAATTATTTTAATAAACTACTTGGAACAATGTTAAAAACGGTAATACGACTAATAAACACCTACGTTTTGTACCTAATAATAAGTCCACGAACTCATTCATAAAATAATTTGTAAAAAAAGATCGTTTCAAATTCTTTCAAAATAAGCCACAAGTTTTCAATATCACTCAGTAATTTTCCAGATTTTTTAAATTTCAAACGTGGAATTCCACCGTCATCCGTGTTTGCTTCATTCATAAACGTGCAGCTCGCGCATGCAACGTGACTGATTCCAAATTCAAACAAGGCTCAAGGCTGTTAGCTCCGATTTCTTTGAATCGATTATTTTTAGTGTGACTTGCAATTGAAAACTTTTGTCATCTACTCGGAATCCGCTTTCGTCGTGATTTATCAAGAATCCAAACTTTTCCGATCAGAGGAATGCTATTTACAGAGTACGGAGTGAGTCGAGTGCCTACCGTTTAAATGTTCATAAGTAGACACATATCTGTACAGCTGCATCATTGCTGCTATAAATACGTGATAGTGCCCGTAAATAGATTAATACGCACAAAACAAACACCTCGGTCTAATAAATTCTTTGGAAATTTTCATACAACGATTCCGTTCGCGACAGTTTTGTTCATCATCATAATATTATCATATCAGTTACCTACTGATATGATAATTCAGCGACCCCAAAAATGCAATCTATTTCACAAATAGAATCCAACCTGTACGATTACATCGCACATTATTTAGTACCTACGCTAGTATTTAATAAGCATTTTCACATAATTAAAATCCACATAACAATTAATTTTGTTGAGTACATTTTCGACCGTTTTTTTGTTACAATTAATAAATAACATAACAAGAAGTCAGCAAGAATAGATTTCTTCCAAGTCAACTTATCACACGTACCAGCAACCAAGTGCAGTGCTTGGACACAACTTCTTTATTTAGATCGTACATCTAATTGACATTGACAATGCCTCTAGCCTACCGAACGTATTGACTTAGAGTCTAAGTCAATACGTTCGGTTTTCGTAGTTTAAAAACAAAAGTTTTCAGCTCTGCGCATAGGTACTTAGCTAATTTCAAATAAGGAATTGTCTATGAATTCCACGGAATATCACCTTCAATGACTCTTGTTTTGCGTTCATTTACAAGTTGGCGCAAAAATTAAATACATGAATGAGTGTACATTACAGACTACTATTATATGCGTCACAGGATAGTGAATGCATTTGCTTTTGTAGACGTTTGATAGGTTTATGGTAATGTAAGAACTCGTGGGGATGTGGCAAACAGAAAAGTAATGCGTTTTCATTTATATTCAATAAGCTGATAGATGGCCGATGGGGCCGAAAAGTTCTGGAGTGGCGACCGCGAACCGGAAGACGTTGCGTTGGAAGGCCTCCCACTAGGTGGACCGATAACCTGGTGAAGGATCCGCTGGATGCGAGTCGTACGGGACCGGTCAATGTGACGACACTTGGGGGAGGCCTATGTCCAGCAGTGGATGTCTTGCTGGCTGAAATGATGATGATGATGAAGAAGCTGTTTTTGTATTATATTCATGTTACGAGTATAAGAAATACTATAACCTAAATATTAATAAAAAAAGATAAATAAAATTATGTCCGAGTCAATGCATGCTAATAACGTTTTAAACTTGTCTGATATACCTACTGTAAAAAAAAAACAATTAAGACACCTACCTAAAGCCCTTTCGTTAATTTAAAAAAAAACTTTTTAACGCCATATTGACGTTTTCATGAGTACCTTTGTTAACCAGTGTTTTTCTTATTGTTTCAGGCGACGACTGTACCTTAACCACCACGCTGCCGAAATGACCGTGCCCTTATGATATTCCGACTGGCAACCCATTCATAAACATTGCCCTTTTAATAATAATGTGTAAAATTCTAGGGTAGCAATGTATAAATAAATGTTTTGATACAAAAAATATTAAATTTACGCTTTAAATTTTATTTCGCAAAGCTTATTTTAGTTTCAAAAAATAAAACAAAAAAAGCGACCATAAATTTTTATACCACAATAACTAAACGAAAACAGTGCTTGTGTGTGATTTTGTACGTGATATAAAATGACGGTGTGCCATTAATTACGCCAGTTTCCGTTAATATCCGACTGAGTATATATCGGCGGGAAATTCGTGGGGTGAGCCAAAATGTCGTCGCGAACGGGGCAGCGTGGCACGTCAGTTGCGACCAGCCAGCGGAAACACCGCTCGCGGTCTACCACGAGATACGATATGGAGAAAAAACCGAAGAAGAAGGACTTCAGGACGTCAGGCACGACCAGCCTGGTGTCTATCCCCAACAGCATCAAGCTGCCTATGCTCAACAGTGGCCTCATATCGCTTGGTGAGTTTTTCTTTTATATTTATCACGAAAAAAGGTTTACTTCCTTTTAGAGTTGGCATATAAAAACAAATTGCACAAAATTCAATTTCAGAACACATATCAGTACCTACTTACGTATTCTACTTTATTTATTTTTTAAGTTTTTTATTTACTTTTTCAGTATTAATACTAATTATAGTATCAACACTTTGCTTTTGAACATAAGATTTATATTAATAATAAAGAGCGCTATGGTTATTACATTTTATAATAATTAATTGCAAACTGGCTCTCATTATTGTTAACATTTTTATTTTAGGAATATTTTTCAAACCTGAACTAACCAACAAACCAATTTATCGTCGCGAAAACTTAAAACAATAAATCAAATTCCTAATCTTGATAAATAATCGAAAAATAAATAATTTACGGGCCTAAAAACTTCTAGTGGAGTACCTAATAACTACTGTCTTTAGACATATTGGTATAAATATGAGCTTCATTTTCACAAGATGCTTTATGACATTGCAATACAGTATAATTTATATCGGCAACTTAATTACTGCAAATATTTGACCAAATACACCAACGGTAGTGACGCTTCAGCTATTGAACATCACTAATACGGGTATATAGCACCAATCATTTGACGTACTTTTTATACGTTGTCAAAAACAGATTTCCCTATACACATTTTATACGTCAATATCAGCATATTGCCGTATAAAATCTGTATGGGGAAATCTCTCATTAGTGACGTCATAGCAGCCTATGACGTCACTAATGTGCTAAATCAATTGACTTACTATTTTAAGATTTCTGTAGTTTTCATTTCACTGAAAATTACTCGTGTTTTCAGGGCCAAAATAAAGTGTTTTTCAAAGAACTAGTGTCTTGGAATTACGGGTTAATGTTGTTAACAGCCACATAAACCCTATGTCAGATGGCTTAAGCAAGCTTATAAGCCTGTCATGTGGCAAGGAACTCATTAATTTATATTACAACGTTCAAAGTGCGTGAATGAGAGTGAGTGTGTGATGTTAAATGAGGTAGCAGTTTCTTCTGTATGGCAACATAGTCTTTGAGTAAGTATTCTGTTTTAAATCTTGGGGACATTTTGTTGTCATATTTTCTGTCTGAGTATTATTTGGGACCGTTTACGCTGCTCGATATCTCAAACAAACTTCCAAGTCGAAATTCTTGCAAATTTTTTGCATAATTGGTGGTAGATATTTCAGAAGAATTTAACCTTTTTTAAATAATTAGTGAATATCTTTTTGTTTAATAGGTTTAATTTCAAATAAGTACCTACTTATAAAGAGTGCTTTCTGAAATCATCTAAATCAATCAATCATAAATCATCTAAAATTAGAGTCCTCTGTGGAGTTAAGAGATTTATTTAAAAAAAGTATTCTTTAATGTTCATTTCTATGTATTTTTATTATGAACTAGCTTTAGCCCGCGACTTTGTTCGCGTGAATTTCGGTTATCACAGATACGACGAAGTTGCGGATTAAAAAGTAACCTATTTCGTTTTTTGGGGTTCAGGCTTAGCCGTTTAGCAGTTCAGTAGTTTAGCTTTTCATAGCGCAACAAACAAACAAACTCATTAGGTATTATTTATTTATCCGTCATGCACAAAGGTACAAAGGCGGACTTTATGCCTAAGGCATTCTCTACCAGTCAACCAAGGGTGGTGAAGAGATAACATGGCAGGTGCATTACAAAAAGTAGTAAGTAATTAAAAAGTAAAAAAAGATATATAAACTACACATAATTATATTCTGGAATCTATATACACCGAAATAAATATAAAATATAAGTAGCTATAGATTAATGAACCGAATCAACTTGAATCGCAAGACACATAAGTCTGAAAATCCGAATAAGAATAATTTTGAATAAACTTGTGCATATTTGTTTAAAAACTCTTTTACGAAATCAAATCAAATCGACACAAATATTTTTTTTTATGGAAATGGCAAATAGCTTACATTGCTTTGCATTTATAAACGTAAAAAAGCAGACCGTATTACCTACATGCTACCATTTAAATGACAATATTTGTCTACAGTTTGTATTTGTTCGAGGCGGAAATCGAAGCACTTTAGCTCGCGTATCATAGACACGTTTAACCTCTACGCCAATAACAGTGTAGTTATCGAAACATTCCCATTTATAATAATGGTGGGAAGTGCTATGAAGATAAAATAAACATACGATTTACATGTTATTCCCGCCGTGGAAATTCCGACGAGTAACAAAAACAATTCATGGTAACAAGACGATGGTTGGATGATAAATAATGCAGAAACGCTTTGTCTATTTATATAAATAAGTGTACGTATGTTATATATTATACTCAAAGAAGTTCGTGGGTAAGTAAAAGACGTACAAATCGACCGATAATGATGGTTAAGCTACGCTTTCCGCGGTCGGACCGTGGATGGGTGACCATCCAATTCATACCGAGACTCTTCCGTGCTTCGGAAAGCACTTAAAGCCGTTGATCACGGCTGTCATTCTAAGATCTTCGTAGTCAGAAGCTAGAAAGTCTGACAACCAGTCTTACCAAGGAGTATCGTGTCACCCAGCAACTGGGTTGTGGAGGTCAGATAGGCAGTCGCTCCATGTAAAACGCTGGTATTCAGCTGCATCCGGTTAGACTGGAAGCCGACCCCAACATAGTTGGGAAAAGCTATGTTATGTGTTATGCCCACAACCTTGACAAGGCACATTCTTAGTGAATTTAAAGTACCTAAGTATATTATTATAATACCAGCCTATAATTGTCCCACTGCAGGGCAAAAGCCTCTTCTCATACAGAGAAGGCACGAGCATTGATCACCACGTGCGCTCAAGGCGGATTGGCGATTTCAGACTTACCTACATTTATTATAGGTCCAGCGGGCTAATTCACGTAACTATAAAAGTGCTGTTGCAGTGCAGTTGCAGTTAAGTTTCGATCAAAACAACGCTTTTCGTATTCTCTACCGCTGTCAGACGCTCGCGTCAAGTTGGCGTCAGGCGAGCGTAATAACGGCATTCTACTGTTGCGCGTCTTTGGTGCGTGCTTCGGAACGCAACATGATCGGTATTCTACTATTCGTTTGATGTCTCAAAATGACAGTTAAAAAGCATTAAAATTTGTACTGGGGTAATAATGTATTATTTTAATATTACAATAACGTCATATTCATTGAAATGTAATCGATCGATATTTTTTCTCTCATGTGGCTACACCATAAGTAAGTTTGGTAGAGTTTGGTTGTCGTCCAGTTGACGTGCAGTTCACGCGCAGCTATACGCGCAGTTGAAAGATTACAAGAATACCGTTTATCACTCAAACTTGAACTTAACTGCAATTTCACTACAACTTCATCGGCGTATCATAAAATTACGTGAATTAGCCCTCAGGTTTCCTCACGATGTTTTCCTTCACCGATATCAATGATTTCCAAGATAAATATAATTAAATATTAAATAATTTTATAATAATTAATTTATACCTAGGTACGTAAACAATAATAATTATTTACGTATTCTTTGAAAGTGAGACCGGAAACTTAAGGCGTCTATGGAATCATCGTTTAATTTACATCTGAGATGATTACGGATATACTTCGTAGAAGATACCCTTTTTGGTAGTATTCGAATATTCGAAAATATATTTATTTACTATTCGAATATTAATTTGGCCCAAGAAGTCTAACAAAAAAAAAGGAAAACCATCGATTCGAAAAGAAGAAGAATTTGGAAAGAAAATTCGAACAATTCGAATATTCGATTGCAACCTCTTCACGGAAGTCGCTGCTGCCCGACTTCCGGATTTTCCCTTAGTCGCCTTCGACGACACCCTCGGGATGAATTTGTTTGTATAGATGTAATTCAGACTGGTAAAATATTTTACTTCTTAAAAATACTATATCATCTGTAAGACCATAACTCAACTAAATCTCAAGTGACTTTTACTAGGAAACGATAATAGCACATAACACAAAAGTAAACATTATCTTGTCCAAATAACAAAGCCATGCCAAAACATATTTGGCTCTTTGGCATAAACATTATGAGTTAAAAGGCGATTTAATCCCACTAAAAGCTTTGTTACATCGTTTATCATACATATACCACTAATACCACACACACACACAACAACAATAATTACGACGGTAATATCAGTATTATCAGTTCGTCATCGTCCAATATTGAACCAAGCATTTAATTTTGTAGCCTACCAACATGTCAGCAAGATTAGGCACTGGCTTCTAGTTTTTGAAAATGTATGTAATATTTTTCGATATCTTCGAAAACCTTAACCAAGAAAAGTAACCTTAGTAAGATTGTCAATCAGTAATGATTTAAAAAAGGGAACATAATATTATTATGATAAACTAATCTATAGGTACTCTATGTAGTTTATAAATCGAAAGAATATGACTCCAAGTTCCAAATTCAAATCATATTTCTTTATCAGCCTGTTATGTTCAACCATAAGCAGTGTTCAACTGATAGTTGGACAAAGACACTTTAAATCTTGGTTTATTTGTTGAATACAATCTTCTTCTTTTCTCTTTTTCTTGCCCTTATCCCATGTTACTTGGGGTCGGCGCAACATGTTTTCTTCTTCCATTCCGTCCTGTCCAACGTCATGCTTTCACTGACTCCCTTTTCATTCGTATCGTTCTTCACACAATCCACCCATCTTTTCTTTGGCCTTCCTCTCCCTCTCCATCCATCCAAACTAATATTACTCTTCTCTTCACATGCCCTTAACAAGACAAACGATTCCCTTTCAACTTTTCTGTCACTGGCGCCACTTTCAAACTTCCTCTAATATATTCATTTCTCACCTTATCCATTCTGGTAACTCCACACATCTATCTCAACATTCTCATCTCCGCTACGTGCAATCTTTTTTCATCCATCTTCTTCACAGCCCAACATTCCGATCCATACAGTACGACAGGTCTTATCACGGACTTGTAGATTTTCCCCTTTAACTTGAGGGGCATCCGTGGGTCACAGGTTGTTCCAGTGACCTGTCGCCAAAAATCAATTAAATGAAAATAATATCAGAAATATTAATACCACGTAGCATATTAAGTCAGAGTTAAATTGCTTATTAGTCTTTTAGGTTAGATCGTAATTAATTATTAAGAATTTTGTGTCAATACAGTACAAAAAAAAAATACATTTGTAATATAACTCTATGTATCATTTAAAGACTTATCTAATAGGGTAGGAAACCAGAACAAATAGACGTCTAAAACTCTAAACTCATCCAAGCGAGTCATAGATACGAAGAACATCTCAATGGTCATTCGGACACACATACATTTATAAATAGCATAATATATGCAAAGTGAATTTTCCACTGCGATACATCCGCTTCTAGGCACTCGAAGCTCAGTGTAACAACAATTTATATACATAGATAAGGAGAAACAAAACGGTCGGTTTGGATTTTTTTAAGAACATTGTTAATCTTCCCTTTGTTTTGAAATTGATGTAGTTTTAACCGCATGCTTGTTTGTGGTTTTAACATTTTCATTATGCTACAATAACGACTTTTTTCTCGATTTAAATTCTTGTTGAATGTTTTCTATCTTCAAATTCTTATTGATGACTGAAATTAAGAACGCCCATCCCGTCATATTTCTCATACATACGCTTGTACGTTACGGCGTTATAACAATTTTTCCTCCAAATATTTTTAACACACGGCTACAGTCATAGAAATTACATATATATCGATGGGTACAGTTCGATTCAAACTTAAGAGCGTGTATTCGATTCGTGACGAAAACTTCATGTTTTCGCGTTTTGCCCAGAGCAATATCATAATGATGTGAGCAAATTATTTAAAGAAAATTACAGTTTTAGAAAGATTAAGTCTTGTTTTAGAGAACTACAGAGTAAAAGTATAATTTTTAATTATGATTTTTTAAAGAGACGACAATTCTTTCATAGCGTTTTTCGAAAATAGACGTCAGAGTTAACTTTCAGGACGAATACCTACAACCATTACAGTATGCCAAAATATTATGTTTAATGCGTCTTTCCAACAGGATATAGTCGCCAAGGATATAACATAGCCAAAATTACGAAAATATTACTATTAGATATTAAAAAACAGTATTAAAAAAATTAAATTAAAAATTAAAAAAAGCCCCCAACGCAAAACATATAAGCGATTATGTAAAAAGTAAAAAATAATACTTTTGTTGAGCCATCAAATGTTTGTTCGTTGAAATGGCGCTATAATGTCGCGGCGGGGTACCGCTTAAGTAAGTCAGTCCCTTAATTTCATTCACTGTCTATTAATTTACCAGCATTTCCGACCAATTTGCTTCGATATTATCAAATTTTTGTTGCTAATCTAGTTGTTAATCTTGTTGCAAATCTAGTTACCATCAGTTCGCTATTTTAGCTATTTAGTTATTGCTTTAAACTTAGCGGTACCCCGCCGCGACATTATAGCGCCATTTCAACGATCAAACATTTGATGGCTCAACAAAAGTATTATTTTTTACTTTTTACATAATCGCTTATATGTTTTGCGTTGGGGGTTTTTTTTAATTTTAAATTTAATTTTTATTTTTAATTTTTTAAATGTAATTTAGTGATTTATACCATTCTAATACCAACAACTAATACCACTGGTATTTGTTTCAATTTATATTTTTTTTCTATTCTGAACGGATACCATTGTTTAAACTAATACCAAAACAAGTTCAACGATATAAGGTACAGTCAGTAAAAATGCTTTGTGTGTAATTATAAGACCTTTACTGTAACAATTATAAAATATTACAGAAAATCAACTTTTAGTATAATCAGCTAAATGACGTGTAAATAATTTCTTATATTTTAACAATTAGTAGCTAAACCCTTAATTTTTCTAAACCGTGATCAACGTAGATTTTGTTACTGAAGAGTTGGTCAGTTAGGTAAATGATCCACGAATTTTTCATAACAGTTGTTTTTGTACATCGTTTTGCGGGGGGTGCGTTTGATTCATACTGAGTAACAACCACTGTTTGTAAATCTGCGTTCTCTTTCATCAAGTTCAGAAGCTGATATAAATTGGCCACCATGACAGTAAAATATTTTAGACATTCCAGTCGCACTTTACTCTGATTAGTTGTTTCGAATTTTGGAACAATAGAGCAAACTCACTATTAATCGCAGCTAAAAAAAAAAGCAAGATGATTCACTTAAACTACTCTTACCTATACCTATCTTTGTAAAAATATTGGAATTTGTATAGCATTATATTACGATCACATTAAAATATTAGAAAACAAAAATTTGATTAGGTTTGACGGAGCTGACTGTACCAAATTCAAGTTGTTGGTATTCGTTCGCACATTAAATTTAATTATTTAAAAAGTGGTACCCGTTCGGAATAGAAAAAAAAATTGAGTTGAAACAAATACCAATGGTATTAGTTTTTGGTATTAGAATGGAATAAATCAATTTAGTTTGGTTTTGTATATAATCTTGCATAGTTTTATATCAAACATGGGTGTTTCAATGGGTGGTCAGTGTGGTCACCTATAATAATATGTTTGAAAGCAAAGTAAACATCCGGTATGCGTCTAAGATCCCTACCGCAGCAAACAAAAGAGCTGATAACTTTAAAACTGCTGAACCGATTTTGATGAAACATGTCTAAGAACCATCGCTAGAGAATCTACTTTCAAATAAAAAAAACCGCATTCAAATCGGTTCACCCGTTAAAGAGCTACAGTGCCACAGACAGACACACAGACACACAGACACGTCAAACTTATAACACCCCTCTTTTTCGTCGGGGGTTAAAAAAGTACAAAATCGGTTCACATCAACAATTTTTTTTTACTAGTATTTGAATAAAAACATAACTGATATATTATTTTATGAAAACAAAGGTTATGCTCAATATACACAAAGTTTTTCAGTTCTTTGTACGGAACTCAATTATTTTAAAAAGCACTGTAAAACCTCGCGTGCTGTCGTTTGCCGATCAATTTCAATGGTTCGTGCTTATTTCGCGCGTATTTTTTTTTCTGATGCACACAAATTGACCATTGTATTGTACTAGTGTGTGTCAATGCTGTTACGCCGTTTTAGCAATCGTTTAGATTTTGAGTTGCGCTAAATCGAACACGCGCCCTTAATGGCGGCTGTGAAGTGCGCTACAGACTGCGCAGTACTCCACCCCTCACCCCCACTGACACGTGAAATTGTTACTGCGCAGCTACTCTCCTCATGTTCAGAGCCGCCATTAAGTTTGAATCGAACTATATCATGTAGTTAATATATAGTTTCCTGTGTAACAAAAAACAACTTAATGTCTACCTAGACATTAAGTTGTTTTTTGTTTCAAAAAAGTTGTATTTTTGGACGTGTTTATTGATTTCTGCTTTCTGCTTGCTTTCAGCTTTTTTGCACAATTTTATCTTGATTTTATTTTTATTTAGTTTTTCTCTAATTTTGAACCAATAGTGAATTTAACACTGTTTAGTTAATATCACTAGCTATACAGTGTCAAAATTTAACACTGTTTAGTTAATATCACTAGCTATACAGTGTTAAAATTCATTATTGATTCAAAATAAGGCAACATACTACGTTGTTAAAAAAAAATATTGATCTCGGTTTATTGCGGTACACTCTTAAACCAGCCAGAGCATTTACAAACCCCACTCCCACTTATTAAGAACAAAATAGCCACAACTAACTCGGAAACTTTCAATAACTTGAACGAAGTGTTGCTATCATTAAAATTATATCTACTTAACGTCAGATTTGATCGGTAATTGCGGTAACGAAGATTAATATCTACAGTAGATGATAAATTGAATCTTTGTTACGAAGCTGAAAGACTGCCAACCATGATTTATTACAGACATTAGGGATGAAAGTATTACATTTTTAAATATTAAAAAAAACCTAACAAATTATGATTGTCAAAAAATCTTGGCAGGGCAGGTATTATAATGAAAGACTTAGCCAAGGATCCAGCTAAAGGCCATGCAATTGACAAAGCCATATTTTTAGTATGATTTTTGAGTGGTTTAGAAAATTATGAGATTCAAAGAAAAGCTGACTAACCACAAGTTTAGATTAGTGGCCTTATTTTCCTACTTTGCATAGAGTTTAATTATTTAGTGATCAAAATATAAATATATCACATTTTGTGTGGAACACACTGGCGGTACAGTTTTCATAAAGTCATTTCAAAACTTACAAGCGTTATCTATCTATCCACGTATGTTCGGTAATTATTGTAATGGTAAGATAATGTTTAAAGGGGCCATCAAACTATTTGCCAAAATTAAAAATTCTGATGTAAGGTCTTGTGTGACTTTATACATAGAATAAGTTCGCTCATTCATCATCATCATAACAACTGTAGTCCGTATACTGCTGGATATAGGCCTCCCCTCTTTGTTTCGAAAAGAACCGGCTGGAAGCAGCTTGCATCCAGTTCGCCAATTTTACATTCAGAATCGCCAAGAATACTCAAAAGTTTTAAACAAAATGATTCATTACCAGAAATAAAATTAAGATAACATAAAAAGAAAATTCTTCCCAAAACCATTGTCATTTCAATTTGCGTAAATCTTTCAGCCATTCGGTTTATCCAAACATTATGTTTCACATCGGTACCGAGTAGTGCTGTACCAAAATAGACTCAAAAGGCTGTTGGCCCACTCTAGGTCAAGAGAAATGACGCCAGTACGTGTTTGTTTACAATCTATAACAACTATGCGCGTTGTTTTACGGTTTTAGGCGCGTGTATCATCGCCATTTTGTCTGTAGACAAATAAGTTTTATTTTCGTTTTGTTGTCTGTGAAAGGAAATGACGCGGGGGATATTAGAATTAATAAGCCGTAAAATTATGTACTTGGTATTTCATGACTGTGAATGATGAATGAATGAATTCAGTACCAGATTACGTCTTCTTATTGATATAAATAGTAAATTATCAGTTCTATAGTTTTGGTTAATATTTTCCAAAATGTTTTGCAGATTAAAACACGAGTCTATGATTTTTACCCCAAAAACTTATTTGAAATTCAAAGCAGCTTTTCTGATTGCTTGAAAATATTATATTCTGTACCGTAAATTGCTTTCTCCCTATAGGTACCTTCTCTATAGGTACATAAAGTGGGTATATTTAGACATAAATAACGTTTAGTGGCGGTCACGTCTTGTTTGCCCTGGGCGACTGCCTCCAATTAAGCTTGGCTGTATGTACCTAATTGATTCCGTTGCGCGACGTCATTCTATGTTCTCTATGATTTATGACGATACGTGACCGTTTATAATTTCAAATAAAGAAAAGTTTAATTTACAATACTTTGTCATTTTGACTGAGACTAATGTAGGTATGGAATAAATTTTTAATTTGGAAATTCTGACGTTGCATCAAATAATAGGTACATTCCCACTTATCTCTGGCATCTATCTCAGTTCATTATGCGAACCAATAAACTGAGTTCGCAAAATCCTCTATCTAATAAGCTCAACAAACTATGTAAACAAAATATTATTTTATTTCTTTTGCGTTTCTAAATGTAGGTACACAATCTTGTTACCACGGAATAAGAGGCATCAGAAGACTTATTCATTATGGCAGTATTACACGGTTCAATAAATTTGATTCATTTTGATTGAAGGGCGCGGAAATGAAAAGACTGCCGAGATTAAGGACTAGGTTCTTTATATGTTTATACAATTCAGTTTGGTTGATTTACTTAATTTTAATGTTGCAATGAATGTGCCAGAAACATTAATTCTTCACTTGCGTGGGTACGACGTATAAGAATCAAATGGCTAATACTATTTAAAGTTTAAATTTTGTATTAGCCATTCTCATACGTCGTGTTGTTTAAATTTTAAACCATACTAAAAAAATACTACCTACTGACTTAGGACCAAAACCCATATACACGATCGAATGTCACATCATAATACGTTGCGACAAATTTTCTAGCGGAATAAGCATAGTTCGAAGGTTTGTCGCAACGGGTCACGATGCGACGTTGTATGCTGTTTATATGTCTGGTTTGGCCATAACACTTCTGATCAATGTATTCCTTTAAATATACTACAAAAATGACAAATTCGTCTATAATACATACCTATTAGTATTATTCAAGTTTGAAGCCACATTCTCATGATAAATGTCAGAGCTTTCATTAATCTTCTGTTCCAACATTACTCTGTGGCATAACCGCTCATGGCAGATAATCTCGTTTATTATCAATAAAATACTATTACATTATACGTATTAGCTAACCAGCGCTCTGGAAAATTGTATGGAAATAAATATGGATATTTATGTTATTTATTACAAATGTAAACAGCTTTATTGGTTTGAAGATTGGTTGCTGCGCGGATCTAAATACGAAAATAAAATAGTTTACCTATGAATAACTCCTTCTATACTATCTATGGATAAAAGTCTAGCTGTGAGTGCCAATTTTTTTCTTTCAAGATCGTTCCAATTTGTAATTTGATACCCTTCATTTCCGTAGTAATAGAAATGTGTTTTATCGTACGTAAACGTATCTATAAGTGCTTTTTCAACCAAATGGTTGGTTTCATTCAGAAGAATCTAGTGAAATGTGTACTAATCCATATGTCGGATAAGTCAGGATTTTGTTCGTTAGATTCAGTCATCATGTGGGCAGAATATGGGTTTCGTGCAATGCAAACACACTGGGTATAGGATACAGTACACGGCGTTTATTAAAACCACAATTTACCACAATTAATTTAAAATAAACTTAGACACTATAATTAACATAGACATAGGTTCACTTAGACATAGACACTTCACTTCAACAACGAATCGTAAGTACAGTTTCGGGACGTATTAGCTCCGTTACGATCAGACACTGGATTCTGAATGTCTTCCTCGCTGTTGGCATAAAACATCACGACTCTGTAGAAGCGCGCCAAAATGGTGGTGGTTGATCACGTGTTCTCATTAATGGCGCGCTTTCGATCCGTTGTTTCACCACAGACTATTTATTGTCTTTGCGTTTCACGTTCATACTATTGACCGGATACGACACATATATTATTACTAGCTGACCCGACAGACGTTGTCCTGTCCCGATCTACCTACTTACCTGCCTATTTACCTACACCTACCCTACACCTACCCTACACCTACCCTACACCTACCCTACACCTACCCTACACCTACCCTACACCTACCCTACACCTACCCTACACCTACCCTACACCTACCCTACACCTACCCTACACCTACCCTACACCTACCCTACACCTACCCTACAGCTACCCTACACCTACCCTACACCTACCTTACACCTACCCTACACCTACCCTACACCTACCCTACACCTACCCTACACCTACCCTACACCTACCCTACACCCACCCTACACCTACCCTACACCTACCCTACACCTACCCTACACCTACCCTACCCCTACCCTACACCTACCCTACACCTACCCTACCCTAACCCTTAACATTTGGATGGGGGATGAAAAAGGGGTGAAAAAAGGGGATGAAAAATAGATGTTGGCCTATTCTCAGACCTACCCAATATGCACAAAAAATTTCATCAGAATCGGTCAAGCCGTTTCGGAGGAGTACGGGAACGAAAACTGTGACACGAGAATTTTATATATTAGAAGATATCAAACGCGAAAGTAACTCTGTGTGTTACAATTTCACGATGAAACGGCTGAACCGATTTCGATGTTTATTACGAAGCTTGAATCCTGGGAAAGGATAGCTACTTTCAATGTCCGACATTCACGCGGACGAAAATTGAAGGCAAAAATATTATAAAGTTTGTTAGTCTTTTATTTTTTATAAAGAATGAAAGAAAGAAAATTTATTAGCCCACACAGGACAAAACACACAAAAATAACATGGATAAATTCCAAAATAAAATAAAAAGAAACGAATTTGGTCCTGTACCAGGCTAAAAGCCTCCTATCTCAGCATAACATTAAAAAAAACGTATAACATTAAGAAAATAAATAAAATGTAAACGCATAAACGTACATAAATGGGTATGTGAAGTATAGTAAATTCGAGAAAATAAATAAATAATAATAATTACATCTACACCCCACGTAACCATACTGTTCGTCAATCTGTGCCATGGTTTTCACTGGCAACACTGACGAACAGAGACGCGGGCGCAGACATATTTGTTTGGGTCTGGAAACATTATGTCATCAAAGAGAATTCAAAACACTAATACCTACTGTATTCTGAATCATAATCCCAGATAGTGTGCAGTGATTGTGTAACATACCTACTCGTATTAGTGTGGGGTTATGATTGTAGAGGTATAAAATCTTTGGGAGTCCTGTAGGTCAACTCGACTCACAACAGACAATAACATCAACAGACAGACAACTCGCATCTCACATCGCTATTCACTCTCACTTCGTATAAGGTTCAACCCTGATATATTTGACACTTTGAATCGGGTTCGAGTGCGAAGTGAGCGTTGAAATGACGGAGAAATTACCTTACAGAATGCCACTTCTTACGTCATCTCATACTTTATCTATCAAAATCTTCCTGTCAATTTAGTTCAACTCGCTGACACGCTAGCAAGGGTGGCGCTAGTGTAAATTCAAATTATCAACCGAGTGTTTAGAATGCAAGTCAAGAAATTCACAGCGAATTCAGATTCGAAGTTTAGAATGAGGTCTTACAGAAGCACACCCCTGGTCGGATTACAAAAAATCTATCACTGATAGAAAACTTAGACTTAGATTTAATTAACATTGGCACGGACAAAGTCACGGGCAGAAGCTAGACTAAAATAAAGAAAGACGAAGACTGAAATTGTGCCTCTTGAGAACCTTGCAAATGAATATTATATGAAAGAAGCTTTTTCAAAAAAAAGAAAACCGCCTTCAAAAACTAAAAAGTGATAAATAACTTTAGCACGGAATACACATTTCTTTACTTTCGGAAGTCGGTGGCTTTGACTTTGTGTTTGTTGTTTTGTATTACCACCGACTTCCGAAAGTAAAGTAATGTGTATTCTGTGCTAAAGTTATTTATCACTTTTTAGTTTTTGAAGGCGGTTTTCTTTTTTTTGAAAAAGCTTTTTATTTTTCGCTTTTTAGTGTTGCCTTAACATTCAAATCCATTAAGAAACGGCAACACATTAAAAGAGATTGTAAGTCCTCCAGTGATTGAAGAAACTAAAACGTCGTCTAAGTAAGTTTTTTTGGGAATTTGTTGATTTTATCGAAAAGGGCTGTACCAATTTTGATAAAATTTATATGGGACCTTTTCAGGATAAAACCCCTTCGATCAAAAAAAGAATTTTGCAAATCCGTTTATATATGACAGAGTTATGCCCGAACATACATAAAAAAAATATATATAAACATTCGAATTGATAACCTCCTCCTTTTTGAAGTCGGTTAAAAATACTGTTTTTCACTTTTACTGTCTACTGTTTATCATCCAAATGAATTAAGAAACTGTAACTAAAACCAAATTCCTTAATTTAGTCATTCCTTAAATTTCCATCCTTAGAAGCGAAGAACTTTAAAGTAGGTATACTATGTATTTAGAAAATATTAATCATCGAAATCGGAAAACGAAAACACTAAAAAGTTATGTGTGGACAAATATTATACAAAAAAATCTTAATGCGGTTCACACAGAATACATCTACTTACCAAGTTTCAACAGTATAGTTCTTATAGTTTCGGAAAAAAAGTGGCTGTGACATACGGACGGACAGACAGACATGACGAATCCATAAGGGTTCCGTTTTTTGCCATTTGGCTACGGAACCCTAAAAATACGTGTCGAACTGAGAACCTACTCGTTTTGTTGAAGTCGGATAATAAGTAATGCATATTATTACAAAATCAGTAGGAACATAGAGCTATTTCTGATACAAAGCAACAAATTTATGTTAAGGTAGTAGCTTTCAAAGAACATACTTTCATTGGACTGTGATGATAGGGTCACACCCGCAACACTCCATAGAAATGAAACGATATAATTGCCTACACTAAAATAATAGAGTATACAGATACGTGCGTGAGTGTGCGTGTCTACGCGCCGCGCGAACAAAAACGCAATTTCCAGAGCTAGTCTTCGACGCGGGGAGAGGTGAGGAACGGCTTCAGAGGAAGGCGGAGCGTGTCGCTAATGTACGGTAGTACTAATACTAATACTGTGATAGGGTCAAAGATACCGATGAATCCACCACAAACTAAATATATATTTAGTCGTACGGCGGGTGTTGGTTTTAGGGAGAGTTAGAAAAAGAACAGAAGAGAAGAGTTTTCATGTTTTTTGTTACTAATATGTTAAAGAGATTATTAAAGGCAGAAAGTATGCTTATCATATTAAGTTTAAAAGTGACATGATGTTGGCTTTTAAGGATACAACTATTTAACACAAAATTCTCAATGATACAATTTTATTTATATAATCCCCAGGCAATACGCTTAATTTGAAAACAATTATTAATCCTATTAACTTCACGAAATCATAACCGACCACAATAAAAAAACATTTTTTTTTTATTGTTATTTTTTTTGGGTGAGTGTTTTTATCCACAAGGATACGCCAACCCCATTGTACCTTTAACAATATAACATGCGCTATACAATATGTATACTAAAAGTAAGAGTGAGAAAATCTTAGATCTCTCTCTTCTTCTTAAATCTTAATCTTATCTTTATACATAATAAGTTATGCAATCACAACTACTGCCAACCTACAAAGTTGTTTTGCTAGGTCAGACCTAGGGTGTGACAGTATCGTCTGAATTAAGCCAATATCCAATCTGTTTAATCTATGCACTCTTTCTAATTCTTCCCTCTCAACCTTATTTTTAACACACTCCATCAGCAGATGTTGTACGTCCTCAATTTTATTACATATTGTACAATTTGGTGATTCGGCTTTTTTCATCAAGAACGCAAACTTCGTCGATGGGTAGTGTCCAGATCGAAGTCTTAAAGCTAACTTAACATATTTTCAACCGACTTCAAAAAAGGAGGAGGTCTTTTTTTTTATGTTTGTTACTTGTATTCTCGGGACTGGGTGAACCGATTTTGATGATTCTTTTTTTATTTGGAAGCTAGTGCTTCCCGTGTGGTCCCATTTTAATTTGGTCCAGTTCTGACCATGGCATCCATGAGAAAACCGTATAAGTCTTAAATTTGCATTAAGTATGTGCGCGATTTGTTAAACGATTTCTCAGGCAAACGTAAACCGATTTTGAAAATTCTTTTTTTTATAGATAGGGTATGCTTCAGGGGTGGACCCACATATATTTTATCGAAATTGATTCAGCACTTTTTGAAAAATCAACAAAAACCCAAAAATGTTACATAGACGACGTTTTAGTTTCATCAATCTTTGTAGTAGTTAACTTTCAATCTGTTCTTAATAGATTTGAATGAGAAGGAGGTACTAAAAAGCGGAAAATAAAAAGCTTTTTACAAAAAAGTTAAAAGTTAAAAAGCTTTTTCTGTTTACCTTACCATCTTCAAACCAGAGGAAACGAGGAGGCTCATGTTGAATGGTTTTATACCAAATTCCTTTTGTTTCCGATTTTTCATTAAAATAATTCTTCCAGGATTCATAACATTTGATTTTGAATTTCGGGATCAAGTCTAAGTAGTCCGGCAAAAAACTCAACTCATTTCCTTCTACTGCTGCTAATTTAGATATTTGATCAGCCTCCTCGTTACCCCTCACACCAATAATTGCAAAAAATAATATTTAAAAACAAAACGCGCGGCCGTTTTGTTTTCTTTTTGGGGTGAAATAAAAAGTGGTTCTGTATATTTGGGACGGGCGACACCGCTTTGTACCATTAATACGTTTGTCCGAGGACCACTTATCCCTTTGTTGGCAATAATATTATTGGCTGTCGGGAACTTATAATGTGTGCTAAAATCATGCAGGAATAAGTAACGGGAAAATCGGACAAAAAAAAATCGGGCCGTGAAAAATATTTTATACTTAGTTTACCATTGCGGTGTAATTTATTTATTTATTTTGGATCTCTAGCAAAGTATACATGCATTTGGAAACTAAATGTTTGTGTTACGTATGCTCCGTCAATTACAGGACACCATCATCATGCATAACTAGGAGAATAACAGAATAGAACTTGTTAATTTCATAATAAACTAAAACAAAATACAATTTGAGACAAAGTTGTAATTGATGCAAGTCGACAGTGACGATTACAATTTCTTATTTAATAAAAATAGTTATCATATAACACACGTCTGTAAAAAGCACAATTTTCATAACCTTTTTGTACTTCAAAGTCGAAAAGTGATGTCCAAGCTCGCTTCGAGAGTTCGCACTTTCTGTTTTGTCTAATAGCATATGAAATTGGTTATAAATGTCTTAGAAAGTTTGTGTTAATTTTACCATTTTTTATTTCAAAAATCTACGGCAAACGGTAAAATCATAATTAGACAATTATTATTTTTTACATTTTCTAAAATTTCTAAAAGCAACCAAACAAGTCTAATAAAACAATTTTTGATCATAAATTACTTTTTTAATGAAAAAGGTATTTTAATTATTAATTAATTAAAGAAAATAATTAATAATTATGATAATTACCTTTTTTTCTCCATAAAAAATATAATGTTCCTCAAGGAAAACTTGTAAAACAAAATTTAATTATCTCAGCATTTCTGCAAAGCTCGGCTCTGCTAAAATAATATTTGAGTTGTCTGAATAATTACTGAAATTACTGAAGTCTCGTGATTACGTCATTTTCAGGGCTCTCTGACAATGATAAATTCGTGTGTGTATTTAGGAGCCATATTTGATTCTTGAGCTTTTTGTTCTTAAATAAATCCGAATGACAAAAATTTGGTGAGCACTTTTTCGTTTAGAGGGAAATGTGTAAAATGGATTACGAAAGGTATAAATCAGAAAAGTAAAATACCAGGGCCAGAAGAAAAAATTGAATGAGCTAATCGTTTGAAATAATAATTTTAATATTATATTATGATAGGTACTGTAAAATAAACCAGATTAAGTTGAATCGATATTGTCTTTGTCATAATATTATGTCTTATTTGTCTACAGCTAGGCTTTTCTGAATAACAAATTGTGGATAATGCCGCTAGTAGTGTACATGCTAGTCCTATTGAGTAAGCATTTAGATTATTGTTTAATATACAGTTGTTTGTAATTGCCCCTAGTAAAATAAACTAAAATAAATAAAAGGTTCATTCGTTAACAGAACTCATCTAAATACAATTAAAAAAGGTAGAACTTGTTAATCGACTTCTCTGTAAAACAAAAATATAAATAAACTATCTTGCGCACCAGTAACACAAAAACAAAACAAAACTATCTATCAAATCAAACAGCGGTAAAGAAACTAAAAATTCAATGAACTGCATACATTTTCTCCTTTAAACGATATTATACTTTCGGGCTACTCGCCTATAATCCTTTATACAGGTCGTAGCTCACAAGAGATCCCATATAAGGGTCCTGTTATTAAGTTATACATAATTTTGAGGGGTCCTGAATGAATTGGGCACTTTAACAGGAGATAAAACGGACCTTTAGACTCTTAGAGGTCCGGTGCGGTGCTTCAGCCAATACTCAGTTATTGGATGGAGATATGAATTTTGGACTTATCCGTTTGTACAGAATTGTGTAATTACGTCGTTTGTTTGCATCTTACAGATTATTATTAGGGAAATGGTGATTACAAGAATTAGTAATGAGTAATAAAATCTGTTAATTTAAGTTATGAAGAAAATACTAATTTCAAAATATTTTTAGTTAGGTATTTGTCAAGCTAAATAAGAACAGTAAACAATTTTAATTGCTCACACGAGACGACAAAAAGAATGGATTAATAATATTTACTGAACGCCAAACAAACGCGCCAAAATGTATTTGCTTCATACATCGGTGATTTTCATTGATTTTCTCAATGTAAACAAGTGGGAGCCTTCTGTTGTTTGACATTACAGTTTGACATCGCGCGCTAACAGAGGCGACGAAGAGAAATGTTTTTATATTGTGTTTGTCGGCAATGGAAAGCTCGTATTCAGCCAAGCTAAACCTTGTACAGGGGAAAAAAAGCGTAATTTACGATCGCATTTTATATACATTTATAGTTAAGTAGCTAGCACAATATTTATACTCACCGAGTTCTTTGAACCAGAAAAACCGATAACTACAAAATGCTTTTAACAATATTTGTTCTACTCAATCAAGCAGATACATAAATCTTTCGCCCAACAATTTTAGTGCGGGCATTCATGCTCTATGGTATAAAGATTGATAGATTATAAATCATTTTTATGTAGGTTGGTACTGGCCGATGACAGTGTCGGGCTTGGGCGACCGAAATCTAATAAAGTATGTAGGTCGTTTGTTAGGGCAAGTCCATTTTCGGGGTGTCCCGTTTCCCTTGTATGTAGTGTTGACGTGTATAGATAACTCCATTACGTGGCTAGAAAGATTCGGGGCTCGGGTTTCAAAAGTAACTTCGGTTTCTAGATTGGTGTGCTATTTTTCTTGTGTTTGGTAAGTTTTTGTCAGTCACGGATTTTTGTTTGGGTCTGAAAGCAAAATGCTATCAAGGTAGATGAAATTATCATAATACGACAAAGAGCGAACGGTATCTTATGAGTGCGAGGAAATTGTGGTGACGTTTTATGAGTTACTATCTCACAAAAACAAAGATGACAAAATCTTTTTTCACCGGAACAAATAAATCATTTGTTTTTTTTGTTTCCCCAATACATAAAGCTATCAAACAAATTGAAATAAAAATCTCTTTAATTTCATTGCATAATAAAACTATCACCATTTCCGTAAACCGATTCTCTGCTAACACACATCAAACGAAAGTTGAAAGTAATAAAACAAAATGGCTGTCAATTTCCCGCGCGAATGAGAGCTGTCAATGCATATCGGCGCGCCGCGAGCAGTGACGAATGTTACCGAAATAATCCCGTTTGTGTCTATAGCAGGACGTCGCGAGTGACATGTCCAGTAACGTCATCACACGTCAAATTTAAATAGCTCGGCGATATTGACAAGTCTATTGTTTTACGTTGCTTTTGAGTATTCGTGGGTCCGGTTACTTTAATACGCAATACTCGTATATGGCTTTTGTGAAGCTTCCTATTGTTTCAGCAAGTTATGTAGGAATTTTAACGCAGATTTCCCTGAATGAGTTTAATTTTTTTTCTGTTTGTTGTAACGAAGATTGATAAAGAGGCCTTATGATTTAAGCCAGTACGAAATTACATAGAAGCGAATTATCAATTAAAATTTCTCTAACATAAAAATACTTAACAAATATAAGTACCTCTATGTATTTATTACAATACTACTTTGAATAGAAATACATATCGTTATCCGTTCTTGAGACAGGGACATCATGAAAATAATTTAGAATTTAGCGTAACATACGCCTTGCGGATATTTGGGATATTTGTTAGATACATGGAATATTCTTGCGGAACTTACCTGGAAATCGACCTCGACATAGCTGGGAAAAGGGCTAATAGTTGATGGGTTATATAATATATTGAACTCAATTACCTTTTAGGTATAGGGTGTGATGAGAAAATCATTAGGTGTGAATGTGGATGGCTATAAATAAGGACACAAATCAATAAATTGATTGAATACAATTAATAAAAACCTTTTCTTTCCATCTTTCTTATTTTTTCCAATGTGCATTTTTCAGGCACTAAAAGTACTCATAAATACATATACTCGTAGTTTATTGTGCGAACTGCCAGACTGTGGAATTCACTGCCCGCCTCTCTATTCCCCGATACATATAATCTGGGTATCTTCAAGGCACGAGTGAACCGGTTTATTCTAGGCAAGCGTGCTCCACCTTAGGCCGCACCATCACTTAAGATCAGGTGAGTTGCGGTCAAACGCAAGCTTATAACAATATAAAAAAAAAACATGTTTCATTAAAGGACCAACCCTGAAATGTGAAAGAAAAGTGGTTCCTTGCAAAAATCTATACTAATATTATAAAGCTGAAGAGTTTGTTTGTTTGTTTGTTTGGTTGAACGCGCTAATCTCAGGATCTATTGGTACGAATTGAAAAATTCTTTTTATGTTGGATAGTCCATTTATCGAGGAAGGCTATAGACCCATGCGAAGCCGGGTCGGGTTGCTAGTGTAGTATAAAACGATAAAAATGTATGTCTGTAAACATTTCTACCCTACTCATTACTACACTCGTATGATCATCATCTGCCTAGCCTTTGCCAACTACTTATATTGGGGTCGTCTTCCAGTCTTTTACAAACAGTGTTTTACATGGAGCGACTGCCTATTGGACCTCCACAGCCCAATTACTGGGTAAAACGTACGAAACTTGATAAGACTGGTTGTAAAATTTTCCGACTTCTGACTACCCTTAACGACTGCCAAAGCTCTACAAATGACAGCCGGGACCAACGACTTTTACGTGCATTCCGTGGCACAGAGGGAACTCGGTATAAAATGGATGGAATACAGCCGTATAATATACGTGTAATTATAGAGTGCTTTTAACTTCCTATAAATAACAGTCATTCGTCATGAGATTGCTATTCCTCAATTTCTAAGAAAATTTTGAGCTATTCCACGAATGCTTTTCTCTCGGTAATAAATTATGTTGCCTCACCCTCAAATCAAAATAAACAACTATAATAGAAAATCTACCAATTCTGTATTTTATGGCTTTTCGCCAGTTATTTTACCTGGCAACGACTCTATTCCTTTTGGCTGTCGATATTCAACCTACTTTTTATTTCCTGCATCGAACGTCGAAATTCCATAAAGTTTTATTATTCCCGTCTGATAGTTATGCAAATTGTGGCATAGTTTTGACAGCTGCGGAGCTCCTTGGTCAATATATTATTGTTAATCTGTAACGGCTCGCTAAAAAGCAAAAACCACTAGATTATAAACGGACAGTATTTTTCTAATAATATGGCAGGGAATGATTTTTTTTGAATAAAGAAGATCCATCAATTTCTGAATTCAAAAATATAAATTTGATCTTGTAGTTCGTTAAATATGGCATTACTAAAACATAAAGGGGTTGGGTAGGTAACATTGACAGATGAATTATAAGAAAGAAGGTTTGCACAATTTTCATACAAAAATCTACAAAACACAATAATGCTAAAGCGACACTTATTTGCCCGTCCTTACTACCAAGGGTAACGGAAACAGTAGTAGTGCGGTAGCTGAGAAAATAAAAGTGGGATATAACGGGAAAGGGGAAGACGACAAAGAGAGGGAAGGAAGATCACGTCCTTGGAGCGACACGCGTCGTGGGATTTCCTGCTTCCCCACAGAAAAGGGTCTACGCATACGGCAGACTTTTGTGGGATTGAGTCTATGACGACACACAAGTGTACGGTGCGGGTGTGGTCCACAAACAATTAAAATCGCACTTTTTTGTCCCTCAAAGAGAATAAAAATCATCATCAGCATATCAGCCTATTGCCGTCCACTACTGAACGCAGACCTCCGCCAGAGAGCGCCATCCTACGCGGTCTTGAGCAGGTCACATTGTTCTTCAATCCGTCGGCCCATTTGCTACAGGGCGTAGGGCGTCCCACACTACGCTTGCGACAACGCTGTCTCCACTCTGAAGCGATAAAAATAACAATTGCAAAAATAATGCTGACAAAGTCTGTGAGACTTCGTTCGGTGAAACTAGAAGGTTAATATTGTCGTAATTAAGGCGCTAACAAGTGACTTTTGAAGATTTTAAACTGACAATCACGTCAAAATGTGTAGTGAAAATGATTTGAAAAAAATATATGTTAAACTAGAACATTCTCTTAATCTTATAGTATGTGAATATTTTTGATTAAGTTCATATTAAATAGTTTAATTAAATCGTGAAGTTGTGTCTGACGCGGGCAAAACATTGATAATCACACAAAATCTACCAGGAATATTTAAACGAAACTTTTACTATGAGTATCTTACAGACAATTTTATTATCTATCTTTTAAGATACGCCTTTTTTAAGTTAAAGAATACTATCTTTTATTTAATTTTTTCGACAACATTTTGAGAGTTTTGGACGCAGCGCATACGATTCTCTGGTCGCTTAAGGTCGCCGGCGTATATCGTCGCCTTAACAAAATCTAGTATCTTGTCATCTCAGCGAAAATGTCAAAAATATATTATGTAAATTAGAGGTATTTTATGTACGCAAAATACGCGCTTAGACGTGGAGTCGCGGACACCAGCCCATGATACTACTACTAGAGGTATTTCTAATGGATTGAAACTGAGAATATTACGCAAACACTAAAAGACTCCCGTCTGCGTTGCCCTTAGGAGATGAGAATGCTTTATGTTTTTCTTACTGGCCGAAAACTCGGCATTCCTAGCAGAAACATCACAAAATTAGTTTCTAAACATTCGACCGCAGTTGCGCTGCCCTGGATGAATCGTCATTAGACAAATTCGCGTGTTGTGTCTGATATTCTTGTTAATTATATTCGTTTTGGAATGGTTTCAATAAAATAAGACAATTGGACCGATGATTTTACTATTCCGCAAATGACAAACGAAAATAGTTCATTTTAATTTATGTTTGCTTGTTGTACAGGCCACAATAATATGATGCCTACTATTGTGGTATGGTGACGTGAATTTGCAGCGTTAAATAGGTTATTTTATTGGCACTTTTTATGTTACAAACGACGCATTTATCATTTACTTACCTATTACTTACAATTTAAAAACATTCATTAAAGAAATACAAAACTTAATCTTATACTAATCTGAAATCAAATTATTACCTACCAAGAGAACTTCAAGTTCCAACTAATCCTATTCATTGCAATGCTGAACTCCCCCCTCCCTTTTTCTTGGAATTACGTACACAATATTATTATCTTGATTTTTTAAGAGCTCGTGACTAAGTTAAAGCCGTACAGATCGATCGGTCAAAGGTTAAGCTACGCTTTCCGCGGTCAGTCTCTGGATCGGTGACCATCCATTTCATACCGAGTTCCCTCCATGCATCGGAAAGGAGGTAAAGCCGTTGATCCTGGTTGTCATTCGTAGATCTTTGGCAGTCGTTAAGGGTAGTCAGAAGCCAGAAAGTCTGACAACCAGTCTTACCAAGAGGTATCGTGTTATTCGTGTTACCTAGTAACTGATTGTGGAGTTCATATCTAGGCAGTCGCTCCATGTAAAACACTGGTATTCAGCTGCATCCGGTTAGACTGGAAGCTTACCCCAAAATAGTTGGGAAAAGGCTAGGCAGATGATGATTATAATTTTTAACCGACTTTTAGCTTTGTATAATTATTTTTAATTCGGTTAAGATTTCAATGGGTAATGTGATCCTATCAGAGTAAAAAGTCTTAGAACAAATAACTTCAGGTGAAATGAGCTTAAGGCGATTTGCACCATGGAGCAACTATTGCAGCAACTGGCAACTAGGTTCTTCATCATCACCATCATCACTACCGTTGAACTTGAAGGAAGGCCTCCCGGGGGGGGGGGGGGTGTTGCCATAATACCCACGCTTGGCAGGCGTCATGAGGATCGCAGTGAAGTTGTTAAGTACACGGAAGCCGCTGCAGCCCGCCCTCCGGATTTTCCCTTAATCGCCTTCGACGACACCCTCGGGATGAAATAGGAGGGTGGTGTTCTAGCCCGGACACCCCACAAGAATTAGCTTTTTACGTTTTATCAAATGGTCTATTTTGTTGTAGCAACTAGCAATTTGTAGAGACCTTTCGTAAAGTTGATAGTTGCCTCAATTAAAGTTGCTCCGTGTGCAAAGCGCCTAAGGTGGTTGACAGCTGACCTCAAATCCACTTCACCGAAACTCACCAAGGTACCTTTTCACAGAATAAATCAGCTGATATTCATATAAAACATTCGATCCTTCACCTTTCTCATCGCTTTTTATTATCCTTTGCTTTGGTGATTCTTCAGAAAAACACGACCCTTTTTTACCTCTTTACTTGATGTTGGGATAACAAAGTGTTTCCGACAATTTAAACATCTCAAGGTCAAGGTTAGCAGCCTATTAACCCTGAAGTTTCACTGTGTACTCTTAGCTAGTGTTTACTTTTCTTGCCACCTAAGGGTTACTAGTAGTAGGTAGTGTTGTTATTCAACTAACACACAAAGTACGTAAGGACGCGTCGCGTACCCTTTATATTTTGTGACTAGCATGTACAAAAAGAGCCGGTTTCACCACATTGGCATATTTAAGTACCGTATAAATTACTTGGTACTTGGTTGTGAGTCTGAGGCCCAGTGGCGCCCGCCTCTCACACCGAACACGAGTATCGATGTGATATTTTTAAATATTATTATGTACTTTCTAAGTTATCTTGGACATCATTCACATAGGTGATGGGAAAAACATCGTGAGAAAACCTGGGCTTATAATAAATTAACAAACAAAAGACTCAATAGATAAACTTGTTCAAGGCACGAGTGAGCCGGTTTATCCTAGACAAGCGTGTTCGACCTTAGGCCGCATCATCACTTAAGATCAGGTGAGTTGCTGTCAAACGCAAGGCTATAACAATATAAAAAAAACTGTTTCTTAAAAAGCCATTTTTAACCACAATATACTTGTAATAGAAAGAAAGAAAGGAAAACCTTTCATTCTCGCGGAAGCGACGTACATTACATAGGTACACATTGTTACAAAGCCTAAAACTAAAACTAGTGGATCATTACCAAGTCTTCTCTTCTAAGAATGTTCTTGTGTTCACTAGCATCCAATAAATCGGTTACATATTAAGACAGTTCAAAATTTTTAAATCTCTTGTACGCTAAAATTTCTAAACTTAATCGAATGAAATTCTCTGATTAAATGTTGATGAACACGGGCCTTAAGGCGACGATATATGCCGGCAACCTTGAGCGACCAGAGAATCGTATGCGCTGCGTCCAAAATTCTTAAAGTTTAGTCGAAAAACTTAAATAAAAGATAGTATTCTTTAACTTAAAAAAACGGCGTATACTAAAAGATAGATAGTAAAATTGTCTGTAAGATGGTGTAAGTTTCGTTTAATTATACCTGGTAGATTTTGTGTGATTGTCAATGTTTTGTCCGCATCAGACACAACTTCACGTGTTAATTAAACTATAATAATATGAATATAATTAAAAATATTCACTTACTAAATGATTAAGAGAATGTTCTAGTTTAACATATGTTTTTTTCAAAACATTTACACTGCACATTTTGACGTGATTGTCAGTTTAAAATCTGTAAAAGTCGTTAAATAGCCCGATACGAAAACCGTTACCAAACAACTTGCAAAATACTACTTATAGTTCCCATTTTCCTGTCACTGTCTACAAATGTTTGCCTGTAGAGGCAGCAGGATAATATACCTACATTACATTAGACACTTTTATTTTTAAAATTTAATCGAATGTGTAATCCACTGATTAACTGTTTTTGAACATGGGCTTTAATATAAAAACCCATACCAATTAGCTAGCAAAATATCTACTCAGATACAACAGTTACCATTTTCCAGTCACTTTCGACATATGTACAGGCAACCTAATAAGCGTGCGTTCAGACACAGCGGCGATACGTGGATACGTTACATAAGCATCTTCCAATTTCGTTCACACGTTACTGCACGGTTAGCGCCACTCACATGGCACGTTACAAATTACTGAACCGCACGTTTTGCATTTGGTTTCCGTGTGTCTGAACATGCGCAAAGAGCTCGTAGCTACTGATGCTTTGAAAAAGTGCTCGAATTCGTGTGGTGTCGGTCGCGAATAGCACCACCCCATTTCTACCCGTGGGTGACGTAACAGGTGACAGAGGATGGGCAGCAGCGTCCTTCTGAGTACCATTACGCCTACTGCGATCGCCAACATGCATCGGCCAAGCATGGCGATTACGGCTGAACCCCCCTTGGGGAGACCTATGCGCAGCAGTGAGCGTCTGAAGGTTGACATGATGATGATGATGCATATAAAACGGCGTTAATGTAAATGTCGTGATGGCTCAGTGGTTCCTCTCGTGCACGAGTTAGCAACTGGGCACAAGCAAGTACGACTATGACTTTTTGAATTTCAAATGTACTTTCTAAGTTTACCTTAAACGTCATTGACGTCGGTCAAGGAAAATATCGTACCGAAACCTGGAGTTATAATGAACCAGTGACCCGTCGCGGCCTCGCACGGGTGCAATGTAGATTAAATTATGTCTTCACTTTGAATCACTCTATCTATTGCTGAAAACTGCATTAAAATCCGTTGCGAAGTTTAAAAGATCTATGAGTACACACAGCTCGAGCGACTTTGTTTTATCAACCGACTTCAAAAAGAAGGAGGTTCTCATAATTCGTCTCTATGTTTTTTTTTTCTTTTTTTGAAAATTTGTTACGCGAATTCTCCGGCAAATGAAAAGCGATTTTGAAAATTCTTTTTTTTTTATGGATAGGGTATGCCTCGGGGTTAGTCACACATTAATGTTATCGAAATTGATTCAGTAGTATTTGAAAAAATCGACAAAAAGCAAAAAAATATACATGGATGATGTTTTAAGTTTCTCCAACCTTGTACTTTCAATCTCTGTTCTGACTATGTTGCCGTTTCTTAATCAATTTGGATGATAAGGAGGTACTTAAAAAGCGAAAAATAAAAAACTTTTTTACAAAAAAGACAACTGCCTTCAAAATCACTTTTTATATTTTGAAGGTGGTTGTCTTTTTTGTAAAAAAGCTTTTTGACTAGGTACCTAAAGATAATAAGTCTGAAATCGCCAATCCGCCTTGAGCGCACGTGTTGATCAATGCTCGTACCTTCTCTGTACGAGAAGAGGACTTTGCCTTGCAGTGCGACAGATAGGCGGGTTTTTTTTTATTATTAAAACTGCGCGGCGTTTAAAAAACGCCCGTTCGAATCAGCCTTAGAACTTTCAACAACGCCATGTAACGTTTCCGAAACTAAACGGGATCGACATCAAGGTTAAGTAAACGATGTAGGTAATGGAAATTGGTAGCACGAACCTTTTTGTGAGGCACAGAGACGAGTTTTACAAAGGCTGGCCATTATAAAAACATGTTACTTTAACATAATGTAGGTATGTATATCCTTTTGTTCGTGCTAGGGTCACAATGGTGTTTTCATACCTAACTATACCCTGTTCACAATAAGATTAGACATTTACTCAAACCTTTTTTACAGTCCGTTCAACCGATTTTGACTTATATTGCATTGGTATCATGACAAATGGCAACTGCAGTAAACAGTTGTATTGTAACCACTTTTTTTGCCTCTAATGTCATCCTTAAGCCCACGGAATAGAAGTCAAAATCGGTTGAAGGGACTGTAAAAAAGGTTTGTGTTTATGTCTAATCTTATTGTGAACAGGGTATAGCAATTTGTACACGTATTTTTTGAAGTGAAACTTCTATAAAGACGGGGGATATTAGGATTTTTCTGTCACGAAAAACGTTACGGCCGCGTGGAGGGGGTAGACGATATATCGCGTGCTGAGAGGCGGCAGCGGCTTGTCCGTTGAACTTTCACTTCTAGTGTCCCAGCACACATTTCGATTTTTTTTATAGATCCCAACTTTTATGATGGTAAAATATTGCATATAGCACTCAGGCTTACGTAGCTGCCTATTCGCGAAAGAGTTCTCAAAGTCGGAACAGTTTTCTCTGAGATCAGCCCAAACGAATATAAAAACTCAGCGCGACAGAGGACTTTAATTTTTAATTTAAAATTTATTTTGTATAATTTAGCAGCATTATTTCATGTTTGTAAATGTGAGTACCATGGAGCCATATTAAGTAAATTATTATGTGTTTGACATAAATGAGCATGGCGGTTGAGAGAATTGTCATGCTCACTTAATTGTCTCGCTGATGGTGGCGCGTGTGTTGGATCATTCAGATCCCTCCGAAATGGTTGAGCTGAATGGTGCTGATTCACGCGTCATGTTCGTGAACGGCCGCTGTCAGTAAAGATTGGTCAACTCTTAACTGCCGTGGTTTTTATCTTGATTATTTTTTATATTTCTAGATTACCTTCATTGTTTTCACATATAGAAGCAACAAGAATAATGTAAGCAGTATTTTGTAAAAACCTGATTTTAAAAGAGTGTCCGTGGAGTTTCTTCCTCGTTCTTCTCCATAGAGACCTACCTACGTTTTGGAACGAGCAACTAGCTTCAACTTTCTGACTAACTGACCGACTCCTTGACAATTCAAAAGTGCCTGTAAATGGTTTAATTGAAATAAATGCTTTGACTTTAATATGTAGTGAAGTTATATTAGGTCCTAAACTAAAGCACTGTTAAAGAATACATACATACCTTCCCCCCGGATCTCGAATACGAGCAGACGTGTTTAAAGTTACCGTACAGTTATTATTTTAAAATTAAATTCATCTTTAATTATTTAAATAAGAAGTAAAAAATAGGAGTGCAGAACTCAAAGGAGGTTTTTGCTGCGGGTCATCAATTCATCCTAGTGCCCAGCTCAGCGAAAGAAGCTCCGCCTCCCTGCGCACGATCATCCTGCCGTCGCACCTGCTTGCGAGCCCGCCCACCACCAACGTCACACGAAGGTACGCGCTTCTATCCTGCTTGCTCGCCAAAGCTCCGCCCTAGCTGTGACGCAGCGTCGCTACTGTCACCTTCACAGTATCTATGTGCTCCTGGTACCCCAGTATTACTCACCACTTTTGACATCCGTTGTTGAAGAGCGCTATCCGTTTTTGTTGTTTCCTTTATTCACTCAAAAACAAATTAAACTCTGATAAGCACATACTCTCCTGGTAACTCAACTGAGCAGTCAATATCGCCATGCCGCTAAACCGAACACCCCCCCCCGCATCATCATCCCCAAAAGCTGATCCATCGGTTGTTACGGTCAATAGGAAAAATTCAACTATTAAACTAACTCCATCCATTGACCTGCAACACAGCGAGTCTGTACCCGATCTCCGCGATCTAGCAGTAAATATAACAGAGCGAAAGAAACGAAAGTTCGACGAAAATGAATGCGATTTCTATACTGTTATCCAGGAGATGTTTGACACGTTCTCTAAAGAACAGCAAGTGCGTTTTCAGGACTTAGACAACACAATTAAAGAAGTCAATGCTCAAAATGTTGAATTACGAAACAGCGTTGAGGTGATGTCAAAAAAATACGACGAGTTCTTGATAAAAATATCGAACCTCGAGTCTGAAAAGATTGAAGACAAAAATACTATTAAACTATTAGAAGAAAGACTAGAAACCCAGGAACGTAAGTCACGCGGGACTGGGATCGAAATTCGAAACTTACCTAAAACCTATGGAGAAACGAAAGACCATCTATGTAGCGACGTCATCAAAATTGGGCAAACAGTGGGCCTTAAAATTGATTGCTCTACAATCAGGGACATTTATAGAATCCCGGCAAAAGATGGCTCTAATCCTGTCATTGTCGAGTTTATCACGGTCCTTACAAAAGATAGTGTCTTGCGAGAGGTCAAAAACTTCAACAAATCTAAAACAAAAGGAAATAAGCTTAACACAACGTACATTAACTCTGATTACCCGCTAAAGCCAATTTATATTTCGGAAACACTTACCCAAAAGACCCAAAAATTATATTATCAAGCACGAATGTTTAAGAAGAGCTACGGATACACTTTTTGCTGGACTTCAAATGGCATAGTGTACCTCAAGAAAAACGCAGACGCTTCCCAGATTCGTATAACCAATGCCACGGATCTCGAAAAATTAAGAGTCTTAGAGTGACTATTTCTAGATAAGCACGGCAAATCTTTTTTAAATACCCTTATATTTCCTGTTTTCTTAACTATATTTATGTTGTTCCACACATGCACACTCTACATGACTTCCGCACTTTCAAGCTTTTGCGGACAACCTTTTACTCATAGGACCCTTGAGAAGTACTTTTCATATAAGATCCCTATAGTTAAGCGTCACCGACTTATTACTCGTATAAAGGCACCGTCATTCCACGTAAAAACTATCAGAGAGGTAAATGTTCTGAAGTATATACAAGAATTTCCTTGTTATTGTTACTGCGCAGTTTGCAGGTTATTTAACACATATATTTATTACATCATTTATAACAACTCATGTAGTCTGGCACCATTAATAGCCATAAAAAAATATTATGAAGAATTGAACCTAATCAATTGCATTCAATAATCTTAATGATTTGTCGGAAGACGTAGACAATGTGTCAGTTTCACATTCGCAGACCATGGATATCGAAGAATGCCACAAGTTTATAACCCCATCGTCGGATAACCTTATCATCCTAACGCAAAACATACGCAGCATCAAATGCAATATGCCAGGACTAGAAATTCTGCTGTCCAGACTACAATTGAACTGCGACATAATTATACTTACTGAATGCTGGCTTTCACGCACTTCAGTAATTCCCAACATAATTGGCTATCGTTATGAGACTACTAAAAATAATCCGAAACAAAATGATGGTGTGGTTATTTATTTTAAAGAACATCTTCGACTAAAAGTGATTGAACCAAATGTCGAAGAATGTAATTGTTTAGTTGCTACTTATGAAAATCACACCGCAATCATTGCTATGTATCGCTCACCTTCTTTTCACAACCTAGATCCCTTCTTAAAATCATTAGACGAAGTTCTCAACAAGTACACCAACTTTGAGAATATAATTGTCATGGGAGATATAAATATTGCGATTAACCATAACAAACTAGAGGTAAATGGGGAACGCTACCTTACCCTTGTAGCTTCCCATGGCCTTCTTCCAGCCCACACACTAATTACACGTAGCGAAAGTGAAACATGCATTGACCATGCCTTACTTAAAACTAAAGGCCCTGCTATGACCATTGTTCCCGACGTCACTTTGACAGACCACCACCCCGTGTTACTAAACCAAAACTTCAAGAAAACAAATCAATTTTCTCATACATCAATTAAAAAAGTTGACACGAAAAACTTAGAGCATGATATCCTTAATATTAACTTAAATCCTATTTATGAATCACCGGATCCAAATGCTTCTATGCATTATTTGACAAAAAGCCTTCAGCAAGCCATAGTTAATAACACCAAAGTAGTAACCCTATCCAGACGGAAGAAGATAATAAAGCCATGGATAACGCAGGGTCTTTTACGCTGTATAAGAAATAGAGATAAGTTGCACCGTAAATGTAAACTCTCGCCAGACAATATAACCCTAAAAATTACCTATACGCGCTACAGAAACTTCTGCAATAACCTGTTAAAAAAAGTAAAAAGAGCATACGAGAAAGATAAAGTGCGGGCGGCGAAAAGCGATAACAAGAGATTATGGAAAGCAATAAAAGAAATCACAAATACCTCAAAAACTACAAACCACCCTAATGAACTGCTGTCTCTATCAACGACACCTAAGTCATCACTAAATGAAATCAATAGGTACTTTGTAAATGTGGGTAAAACACTGGCTGATAAGGTAGAACAAAAGAAGGCAAGTAACATACCTACACGTAACAGTCTTCAAACACTTCAACATTTGAACTCGTTCGTTTTGGAAAGTACCACTGAGGAAGAGGTGGAACGTTTAATCGTCAACCTAAAGACAGATTGTGCCACGGGCTATGACTCAATAAGCAGCTCCTTCTTACAGACATATAAAAAATTTCTGGTCCCTCCGATTACATTCATATTCAACTCATGTCTTCAGCATGGTATTTTCCCTGACAGCCTAAAAAAATCTGTTGTCTGCCCTATCCACAAGAGCGGTGACAGAAGTCGTATCATTAACTACAGGCCGATTTCTATCCTCCCAGCGCTCTCTAAACTTCTGGAGAGACTTATTAATATACGGTTAGTTGGATATCTAGAATCGAAACATCTGCTATCAACAAACCAATATGGATTTCGTGAAGGAAAATCAACAGATCAAGCTGTCAATGATATCATCAACTCTATTAGCAATAACCTTGATAAAAAACAAAAGTCTCTCACAATTTTCCTTGACCTAGCCAAAGCTTTTGATACGATTTCTGTCCCGATCTTACTCAACAAGTTGGAACTGCTTGGAATAAGAGGAACTCAACTAAAACTATTCAAAAGTTATTTAACTGGTCGGCATCAGAGTGTTAGAATTGGCAATGTTAATAGTGATGACCTTAAAGTCACGTACGGGGTCCCCCAAGGCAGCATCCTAGGTCCAACCTTATTTCTCGTTTATATAAACGACCTCACGACTCTTAAGCTCCGCCATGGCAAAATTATCTCCTTTGCAGATGATACTGCTCTCACTTTCTCTGCCAATACATGGGAAGAGGCTTACAAAGCTGCCCAAGATGGTTTTGATGCAGTGGGGAAATGGCTTGAGGACAATGTGCTAACTCTAAATGTGGATAAAACCAAATATATTTGCTTCAGCATACGGTTAAACACAGAAATCAATCATGATCAACACAAAATCATAGCACACGAGTGTTCCTCCAAAGAAAACTGTTCTTGTCCTAAACTAGAACGAGTAACAGCAATAAAATATCTAGGCGTTATCATAGACAGGAACCTCAACTTTAAGGAACACACTAAGGCCCTCTGTGGTAGGATAAGAAAGCTAATTTACATCTTTAAGACCCTCCGACATGTCTCCGAACCCTCTGTGCTAAAGCGGATATACTTTGCCCTCTGCCAGTCCCTCATTACTTACTGTATAACATCATGGGGAGGATCCCCTAAAACTATCATAAAACCTGTTGAGGTTGCCCAGCGTGCGATTCTGAAAGTTTGCACTTTCAAACCAAGATTCTTTCCTACCTCGCAGCTCTACGAATTTTGTGAAGTCCTTTCAGTAAGACAACTTTTTCTTCTCAAAATTGTACTAATGCAACATAAGAATATCCCTTACAACCCACTCGCTCTGAATAGGCGCACAAAACACTTGGTTTGCCCACAACCATTTCCTTCTAAAACAAAATTTTGCACTAGATTTGCTTCATTTATTGGCCCCTATATTTACAACAAATTAAATAAAAATCTTAACATTTACCCGATGACAAATAAAACATGCAAAATTACAGTAAGTGAGTACCTACAGAAACTCACGTATGAGGAGACAGAACAATTGCTTCAGATACCTACATAAATCTATTACAAAAATAACGAAAAGTATTTCTCCGCAATCTTACACACCCTCTCACACTCATTCACGCACAACTTCATCACACACAAAGAGAGGACTGGTTACACAACTATAATGTTACCTACCTTTGTAAGTATTGTAACCTTTTTTATTTATTTTTTTTAATTGTATTTTATAAGTTAAATATGATAATAAGATGTACATTCATACAAGGGCTCTTTGCTATGTCATTTATAAAAATACCTAACTTGTAACTCAGGGGGATCGGCGTTGAGGGCTGAAATACAGGTTATGCCTAGTTCGGCCCCAAATGCTAAAACTTTTGTGTACGTTAATTTTAGATTAAACACTATATTTGTAAAAAAAAAATGTACATATTTATGTGAATAAATATTATTATTATTATTATAGTATGTAAAAGCATAGTAGTATCACACCCGCGACACTTCATACAAACGAAACGATATCATTGCCTACACTACTACAAAAATAGCAGACTGTACAGATACGTGCGTGTGTGTGCGTTAATATCGATAGTGCTGTCACTGCCACCGCGAGCGCGTGAAAGCGACCGAGCGCGCGATACCGGCCTCAACATAAGTGTTTCTCTCTCTCATTTAGGTACTCGATTCTTTCAGGGTTTGAAATTCGAACTTCCAAATAGGTAAGTAAGTACATACCAAGAAGTTTGTAACTTTAGTTAAAATTCGTCATTCCCTCAAGGTCATTTTCTCATTGCATTTAAGAGGGAATGAAGGTTGATGAGGGACTGATTTACACAATATTCTACAATACTTTTAGATTTTTTATTTATTTCTTCCAACATGTATTTCATGGTATTTAATTTAAAACAGGTACGTGCATGTATGTATACGTCATAGTTTAATATGATAAAAATTACATAATTTCATATATTATTATTTGTTTTTAAATATAAAATATCTTATATATAAAAATCTTCTGTGCGTGTGTATGAAAGTGAACTCCTCCTAAACGGCTGGATCGATTATGCTGAATTTGTTTGTGTGTGTTACAGTGGATTCGAGAATGGTTTAGATTCACAATTGGACCCGGCAGGTGGCGCCATAGTCGGGTTGCAGGACAACGTCTGCCAGGCCCGCTAGTTATATATAAAATATTAATTTATATAATATAAAATATTTCGATTTGCTTTTTCACAAATGAGCGAATACACGTTTCTCCGCGCCACGAGTCAGCCCTTGAACTTGAAGACGTTGCCAGAGCCAATGCGGCGCGTCTAGTCGTGAGGAACAGTGTTTCGGTGGGGGGCGGACCGTGTCGCTACTGTACGATAGTACTAATACTTATACTGTGGTAGTATCTTGAGACGTATATACCTAATTAAATATGCACATTTACCGAGCACGAGCAGTACCGATGTGAGATCAGTGACATCGGTGAAGGAAAACATTGCGAGAAATCCTGGACCTATAATTAACTAGGTTTTTCCCGCGACTTCGTCCGCGTGAATATGTCTGTTATCGTGGATGCAGACAAAGTCTCTTATTAAAAGATAGCCTATGTCCTTTCTCGGGGTTCAAGCTATATTCATACCAAATTTCATTGTAATCGGTTCAGTCATTTCGTCGTGAAAACGCAACAGACAGAGTTACTTTCGCATTTATAATATTAAAAAGTAATTAAAAAGTATGGACATAAGTCAGAAATCACCAATCCGCCTTGAGCCAGTGCACCGGCTTAAGGCGGATTGGTGATGGTCAATGAGTGTGGTGATCAATGCTCGTGCCTTCTCTGTATGAAAAGAGCCTTTTGCTTAGGTACAATCATAGACTGGTATTATTATTATTTTATTCAGACTTTAACAGAGGACAAAACAGGCAGATGGTCCCAAACTAGGCACAGTCTGTATTTTGGTGACCCAATCACAGCTCTAGGGTACATAATTTTTCGTGCTCTGCTAGCGCAGCTGCTTGTTCAAATTATATTTTAACAAAGATTAATAAAAATAAGAGATACATAATGCGCTGCTTATAAAATATGTCCACATACCTAATCCGAGACGAATATGGAGGAACGAACTTGACGCATATCGAAAGGACTGACCCACATTGGTAGAGGACAGACGTGTGTCGAAAAAGAGAGATGAATGGGGCCTCATAGCAGGCTAGACAGGGATAGAACGTATTAACCAAAGTCATCAATTAGAAAGCTTCATATTGTATTTATCACCAAAGGCTCCCTAACTCTCCAAAGTTCCTAAGACATATCACATTAAAGGCCTACGGCAAAGGGATTTACTGATCAAACATCGTTGTTGTATCGTCATGGATTGTCCTATACAAATTGAGTCCGACATTAAGCCCATTCTCCAGACTGAGTGAAAATACAACGCGAAGCGACGGATTAAGGTGTGTCGTGATATATCCACCGTAGTCGCAAACTTAATAGAATCGGCAGCTGTATTTTGCAAGAATATTCCGCAGTTCTCTAATGGAAACTATGCGCCGGAAAGCGCAGAGTGGGACGTTCACCCACACGGTGGACTGTCAACGAGCAGATATAGACCGCAGGAATATATACCTACATAAGATGCAGTAATATCTCCTACTGAGAGAGAGCAGTGGCTCTTCTAACACGGGTCTGTATACTAGCACAGGAGTCAGGGACTTCACACAATTTTGTAACGACTTTCTTGTGCAGTAAATATTAATAAATTATCTAAATTAATCAATCTATCTAAATATATAAAAGCGAAAGGTCACTCACTGACTCATCACGAAATATTGAAAACCGCTTGACGTATAAAGATGAAATTTGGCAGGGAGGTAGTTTATAGTTAGTTAGACGTCCGCTAAGAACGGATATTGCGACAGGGCCGGATTAAGAAGGTCCGGGAACCGGGACCGGGAACCAAGTCGCGGGCTGCAGGTAGTAATAAATAAATACTTTGGGGGGGGAAGCCGCTTTCAACCGGTCCTTTAAAAATCTGTGGGAGGGAGGCCTATCTAGCAGTGGATGTCCTACACCTGATTAAGATGTTGATGATTTTCTTATTATTCCTCGATGAACTTTCCTGAAGTGATCTTGAGGTGAACTGTTTTGTTTTTAATTCACTAAAGGTGATTTTTACTGATAAAACTGGCAACTGTTACACATAACATATCTCACGCATTTGAAAGCGCGATCCCGAGGGAGCCAGTTGATCATTGCTTGTTCCTTTTCTATTTTTCTATACGTGAAGAAGATCAGTTTATCATTTTGTACTAGTCAAAAAATAGTAGCCAATCATTAGGCACTGTGTCCAAGCTACTGGCTGTCTAAAGTGCTTCAAGACAAGAATCTGCTCCGTAACATAGTTTTGTTTCTTTCTTTATTCCCTAATGCGTGAAAGGCTGGCTGGAATCATAGGTATTTTCGCCTCCATACTTCACCAAGAACATCAGTTACTCTACCTTAATTTGCGGCCTGCACAGCTGGCCGGATTACTATGGTGTCCGGTCCGTGTTTCAAACAACCTGTTTTGGCCGTGCTCACAGTTCAGTACGCCTTGTTTCATACCCGATGGCATCCGCCTGAAAATTTATGAATGAACGCTTTGTAACCTTGGCGTTTGAAATAGGTTGACGTTGCCGTGAGTTTTACAACGCCGGAAAAAGTTTTTGGTTCTGTTAAAAGTTCCGAAGTAACGCTGAAGGGGTAACTAGCCTTACCCCTTTTTTTATTTTAATCTAAAAGAATATTTAAGTTGAACCAATATTAAATGCAGATAACACTTTGCTTCATTTACACCTTAACTGGAATCAAATATAGGTACATACATATACCACACTTATAAATCATAAGAAAACAGTGAAACATGTAGAAATTCAAAAAACAGGGGGGGGGGGTGTCATTCTCGTAGGGCATCAAACAAACTCAGCCAAATCGGGTGTCAACGGTACAAGTGCCTAAAAGGCTGTCAGCATTGCTACGTTGTATGGCAATGCTGACACGTGAAGAGTTGACCAGCCGCTTGGCAATGTCCCGAAAAATAAGATGACTATATAGCACTGCATTTAAATACAGTGTTTTAAAGTTTAACAAAATATTTTCAACTCGGCTATGCATTAACTACCAACATAATATATTTTCTATTCTTTAAAAAAATACAGCGTCTAAAATAAACCAAAAGGTCTGTTCAAACTTACAAAAAATCTGCTTAAATCCAGATTACACCAGTGCGTTCCAGAGCAAACCGGCGCGGGGCGGTACAATCCGCCTGCGGGTCTAATTGGCGGTACGTCGCCGGAACTAGGTGCTCGGCGCTCTTCCGTTCTAGAGGGTAGAAAGCAGGTTTTGCCGCTAGATACATTATGCTGGAGATAAACGCTAGCTTTTAGAGAGTAGAATTATATTGTTTTACGTTTTATGGTATAGAGAGTGTAGTAGTATAATTTTGGTCTTACAAATAATTTGCAAGACCAAAATTATCTATTAAACTATTAAACGTTAAACTAAACGTTATACTATAAAAGACTAAATTTAGTCTTTTATAGTATAACGTTTAACAGTTTAGTTTAATAGTTTAACGTGGTGTGTCTATTTGTAGCATCGAAAAGATTTTTTTTTCTTAAAGAAATCTGATTTTTAGTAGAAGTTTCTTAGCTATATCAGCATAGCGAAGCTATCAGCATTTTTCTGAATTGGGATTAATTTTGATGAATAGAATTTCTTACACTAAATGTTGAACTTATTACTTTTAATTAAAAGGATTTACGTTATCGTCGCGTATCATCTAGAAATTTTAAAAGGTGGAAATAAAAATAACATTTAAAAACCCTAAACATAAAAAAACCTCTAAAAAAGATTTTAAAAAGTTTTTCGCTGTTGCCCGTATAGCTACTAATATTATGATCCAGCACGTGTAGCATGACCACGGTATGTCTACGAAAGAATAAACATACTGACGGCAAGAATAGACAAGTCAGTTCAGTTTGTCTATTCATCCCGTCAATATGTCTATTCTTACGTAGACATAGCGTGGTCATGCTACGAGTGCAAGTGCCGTTGCGTCGCAGTATTGTTGGTAGATATAGGTAGTTCATAAACCCCAAAAGGTTAATGAACTATATCCAACTAAAGCTAAAGTGGCATCATGGTGTACGTGTTCTGCTCCTGAAGTCAAGAGGACAGCCACATTTCGGTAGTAAACACCATAAGTTAATTTATAATTACAAGCCGCAACTTTTATAATAAAAAAATAAGTTTAAAAACTAAAACCCGACTACAACGAAAAGTGATCTAAAAAGTACGAAACAAGAAAATATTTCACACAGAAATCAAGACATAGGTACAAAATGGTCAAGGTAAGCCGTGGTTGCATGCCTGTATCCCATATGAGTGCGATGAACATGAATTATAATGGCAGTAGTATCATTAGAAAGGGGTTCCCCTTTCTAATGATACTAAACACGGTATGCGTTTCTTAATTTATTTGGTAATCTTTCCTTTTTTTAAATAATTTGTGACAAGTCACAACTAAATATTATATATTTGAATAGTAATAGTGAACCCCTTTCCAATGATACCAAACACGGTCTGCTTGTCTTCATTTTTTTTTTTATCTTGGTATTTTGTGCGCCAGAGGGCGCCACATTGGATTCGGTGACACGTCATATAGCCTATAACCACTGGACAATCAGGACGCTTCTAACGATACCTCATTTGTTCAGTTCTGATAAGTGGTTTAGGAGCTATGAGCGAACAGATGAACATACATACATACATACATACATACATACATACATACATACATACATAGCCTGTCAAAATCATAACCCTCCTTTGGCTTTGCCGTAGTCGGGTAAAAAATATATAATTTGTTTTGTTGTCAGTATTTAAGCACTAACATATCATAGTGAATGTCACCTATATAATGGCGGAGATCCTAATACCGTGAAATATAGACCTAGAGCCTAGTTTAGGCACCAATTTCCCACAATATTAAATAACAAATAATATCCCAAAGTAGTCCCCAGTCTCAAAAAAAGATAATTAACTAGCACCCCTAGCCATATTACCCAAAATTGACAATCTACAATCGATAACGCTGATAGAAAACTAATCAAATGTATGGGAATGACGTCATCTCAACGATAAGTCACGTGATCGAAAATCAAAAATGGATTACGACGAAGCGTTAATTATTGTACAAAGAGAAACGATACGAAACGTTCGTAACTTGGCTAGGGAGGCTGGTCGTTGGAAATAGTTTAAAGAATCATGGCGAGATCCATACATTCATTTGTATAAAAAATAATTTAGAGGGTTTAAAATTTTTTAATGTAAAAAATACATTACCAGGAGTAGATTGATATACTTACCATATTTTTAAACCCCCGCATAATTAAAATATTACGAAATGAAAATAACACTTTTTCGTTTCATCTCGATGTCCATTTTGTGTTTATAAAAAAAGAAAGTGACAAGCGACGTTAACAAGTGTGTGGTTAAAAAAATATAATCATTATTTGTGACATTATTTTCCTTAAAACGATGAACTTCAGTGTAAGATCTGCGAAACGGTGACTGTCAGTGTCACTGTTACTGTCAGTCTCTGTTTCGTTCTAAAATAATAAGCTTTTCGTTAAAAAGTTGAGCCTACATTATAATCGATCAAGGCCTATCCCTTGATAAAAATCTTCATCTTATTAATGGTTTTAAACGCAAGCGGATTACAACTCCAAAAATAAGCCCTATTGTTATTGTTCTTTAGGTTCGTAGGATCATTTGAGTGTGAATCCTATTTGACCTTAATTTCGTAAGATGTCGGTGTGTTTGATTGAGTTATGAAAGTTATGTGAATGCTGAAATACTAGAAACCTCTCAAATGGGTCAGTCTAGATCGCTGTCGATTAAGTAACACGCTGAATTACTTAAAAGTCTACCAGTCCACAACCAAAAGCCGGTAACAGCCCTTGGTCGTGCCATCGAGCTGTCGCGTGCCTGCTGCTCCTAGGGCGGGTCCTACTGAATATTGTAAATCCCTGTAGATACTTTTTAGGTACCCAAGAGTATAAGAATTAGAATTTCAACTTCTCTAAACATCTTTATTTTTTTGTACAAATCCTGCCATGATTCTTTACTAAAAAACCGATGGATGTTTTCGAATGAAATTTAATAATTAATGTTTATTCTCTATTAATTTTATTTTATTTCATTCAAAAACATCCATCCGTTTCTAAGTAAACTTCAACTATATTCGAGTACTACCCATGGTTACTTATCTCTTTTGGTGACTGTACTTTACCACTTCGATAACTCAGTACTCGTACTTTATTTTATCTCGGTAAACCCGATTCGTTTTTAAAGTAAGTCAATTGAGTTCGCAAACAGGCAAATAAATAACGTTACAGTTGCTATTCAAAATCTATGCAGAATCATAATAATCTTTTCTTGCGCTGCCTCGACCCAGCCCTCGCAGTACGCGTCTAGGTCATCTCACCACCTCTTCCTGGGCCGACCTGTAAAGACTTGGGGGAGGTCTTTGCCTAGCAATGGGACACAACGGGCTAATAAAAAAAAAAATATATTAAAAGAATATCAAGTGATTGGTGATGTCAATTATCCAATATAGCTTTAAGTTTAAGATTCTTATGGATAACCACCTTCCCCAGACCGAGGGTGTTAGGGTTTCATCTCAACACCATTATCCTACTTACATTTATTACAACGTAAACATACGACGATTAGTATTGAAGATAAACAACCTCATTTGGGGACGGCCGCATAAATTATGCGATCCTGCCTACACTGTGAATAATGACCCTATTTACAGTTTTGGAAGCCGAGAAGATGGGCAATGTTGAAGTAAACATGCTGTATCGATTAATGAGACTAATTTGTTTTATGTCTGCCTTTGTAACAAGGACAATTAAATCTATTTGCGAAGACTGTTAGCTGCCTAAATTATTCTTTTTTCGTGTTTGTTGTGTCTAGCAATAATTTAAATTGCGCTTACTGTTATTGTCGATTAAGAACAGTTACTGCAATAAAATCATTTAAAAAGAAACTCAATGAATTATTACTGAGCAAGTAGGTAATAAGTGGTGAATATTTTTGTTGACAAGTATGTAAAATTCTTGTACGTGCAAAGGGCGGGATTTTTTTATTTTTTTATTTCATAACATGTACATAATCTTTACAGGCACCTTCCAATACGATAGTATAGACAGAACACACATGACTTTAGTTTCGGAAGTCGGTGGCTTTGTTCCGATTGTTGTTTTGTATTGCCACCGACTTCCGAAACTAAAGTCATGTGTGTTCTGTGCTAAAGTTGTTTTTAGTTTTTAAAGGCGGTTGTCTTTTTTTAAATAAAAAAGCTTTTTATTTTTCGCTTTTTAGTACCCAGGGTCACATCCAAATCCATTAACAAACGGCTACAGAGAGAGTTAAAACAGAGATTGAAGTACCTACTCTAAAGATTGAGGAAATTATGACGTCGTCTATGTAAACGTTTCTTCACACAAGGATTGTATCCTGTATTGTGTGTGTATATGCACCATAATCTATCAACAATTCAATTAATTACCTACGTCAAACAAATTCAATATGCCAAATGTATTATTTTTCAGGACAGTTCAACGCACATCCAAAACTTAAGCTTGTTATAAATTTAAAATTAATCAGCGTTAAAAAAACAATATGAAACAAATTACCTCAACAAATAGGAGAAATCTTGAAGTGGCTTGGTTCATTTTGATAACACCTAAAGGCCTAATTACACGCAACCACTAGACTACTTAATTATGAGAATCTGTCCAAAATAATAGTGAATAAAAAAAACTTAAGTAATTTTATATTGACTTATCTTACCTTTCAATTTTCCCAAAAGAATCTAGCAGGCTTACCACAGTTTTATAAGCGCAGAACTTCCAATCAAAGACAGATTTGCAGGGCTCATTTGGGGACAAAAAGTCCCAGTATTATGTGGATTCAATTGGGACCTTCAGAACCTTTTCAGGGTCAACTGAGGATCTTTTATTTTAGTGACTTGGGACGAAAATCTATGGAGATTTTTTTAAAAATACCTTTACATATACTCTTTTGTTTTAATTATCGTTAGTGGTGTGTGCGATGGTAATAGATTAGTGGGTTGGCCACAAACTTTATCAGCTCTAAAAACAATATTCGTCAAGAAATTCAAAACAATTCTGGTGTTGTTTTAGAACTCAAATTTGCATTGACGCTGGAGGCTATCATTTGAAAGACAAAATATTTAAAATTTAATGGGAACAATTTTACAGGTATATTTATGCGTATTCCAAAAATAAAAAGTATCTAACGTAACGTAATGAAAAAAACAGTTATAGCTGAATCTTAACTGTGTCATTACTTATGCGCGACCCAGGAATATAAAAAGCTTGTTCTAATTGCCTCCCTTTTTTAATAGCCTTTGCTGTCCCACTGCTGGGCAAAGGCCTCTTCCAAGTCCTTACAGGAAATTTTGTCCAGCGCCATTTCTAATCAGCCCTTGTGGTACGCGTCCAGGTCATCTCACCACCTCTTTCTGGGCCACCTTTAGGCCCCCATTATGGGAGACTTTCGCCCAGCGGTCACTCAGCATGCCTCCTATCTATTGCAATTCGATGTGCCTGTAAATAGCATCATAAAAAAAAAAATATTATCGCAATTGACAACATTTCAAAACTGACACGACCTTAAAACAAAAATACCATTTCTTTATTTTCGTATCCCGAGTCCAAATATATTTTTTTTCATTTCTTCATTTCTGAGAAAAATAAGTAAAACCAAAAAGCAACAGTGATGACGTCACATATACGGTGGAATGAGGTAGTTTACCTTTGCATAAGCATTTCAATGGTTTAAATGAAAACATTAACGTCAAATAAGACACACGTAAATGTCACATATATGAAGTCTAATAATAATGATGATAGTTTTTTGACGGGTCACAGTAAACCAAAGGATAAAACGCTATTCCACCGTAAGTATGACGTCATTTGGCGCTTACGTCTTTTTAGAATACACCTAATTTCAAAGTTAAAATTATGAATGAAAAGTACATAATTTTGAAAAACGAAAAAATACGGGTGCCCTGGATTTGTTTTTACTTTTAAATAACGTAATAATACAAGTAGGTCAAAAATACGAAATGTTGTCAATTCCATTCCACATTCAAATACCTATCTCTTTTTAAAACAAAAGCATAAATGCAGTTCCTTTCTCAGCAAGATCACGCCTTGTTGCCATCCGGGCTCTGATTAATGTTGGTTTTGTAAGTAACTGCCCGGACGACAGTTGACTTATTATAGAATAGCTCTAGTAAATTAAACACGCCTGTACTAAGTTTATCATTAAACGTGGTTGTATAAAGTTGCTACCGTGAAATACTCTACGAGATAATAAAAGTTTAGCCGTGCTGTTTTTAATTCTCGCCTCAAAGCCAAGTTAAATTATTTATTTCAATTAGATCAACGTCATTACAAGAAAAATAAAGAACAAAACATTGCCCCACACTAGGAATTTCTCCTGTATCTTGGGTATGTTTGGCTATAAACACACAAACAACTAGAACCTAAAACAACTATACCTGTAGGTCATCCATATAAATATTTGCACCCTGCGGGCATCGAATCCGTGACACGCAGCGCAGCAGCCATTCGCCGCAATTATTGCGCTAACCATGTCAGCATGTGTCTGGTTGAAAGGGGCAACCCACGAAGTAAGTTACTTCGTGGGTTGCCTCTTCCAAGTTTCGCATGGAGAAGAATGAACCTTACTCCGCCTCTGTATGTATGTCCCGGAAACCACTTAATTTACATACGTTTTTAATTGAATCAAGACTTCTCAGTTATTTATCTGTTTAATATATGCCAGCAATATAATAAAAATAAACAAACTTTCCCAGTAAAATAATCTATAATAAGGTTCAAATATTACGCTATTCAAAATCACTAAAGCTTATCGCGTCCCTCCAATTTGTTCCCAACCAAAATTAATACTTAGGGAATATTCTCCTTTTTTCGGCTGAAAATAGAATGTGTAGGTACCTAATCGGCTTTGCCATTACTTCGTTTGGAGATTTAAAAATAATCTTGTTTGCGGTTCTACTACCTACCGATTTGATTTTAAAAATGTTCTAGAACATCGCTGGAAGAGTACTTTTATCTATTGAAAACTTGTTGTGATTACAAAACATGTTTGAATGGAAACTGATACCTACATAATAATAAATGTACTCCATATACCTCTACTTATGTACCATATTAACGACACGGTTGGCGCAGTGGTTGAGCAATTGACTGCTGCGCATCGTGTAGCGGGTTCGAATCCCGCCCAGGGTAAACATTTGTGTGATGAACACTTGTGTTTGCCTTGTGTCTGGTTGTTATTTATCTATATATATATGTATTTAAATGTATTTGTGTATATATATTAGCCGTCTGACACCCATAGAACAGAGTCTCCCTAGTTTGGTGTCAGATGACCGCGTTTGAAATATCTCCACATATTACTAGCTTTTGCCCGCGACTTCGTCCGCGTGAATGTCGGTTATCGCGGATGCAGACAAAGTCTCGGATTATTAAGTAGCCTATTTTCTTCCCCAGGAATCGAGCTATCATCACACCAAATTTCATCAAAATTGATGCAGCCGTTTCGTTGTGAAAACGTAACAGCCAGAGTGACTTTCGTATTTTAATATTAGTATGTATTATTATTATATGTTCCTCCATGTCTCTAAGCTTCGAAAATGATACAAAGTCAGACAGATTTATTTTCGCATTTTTATAATCAATTTTTATGTTACACGGATGTTTCATAATTTAATGGCTGCCATAAAACTAGGAATGCTTTCAAATAAGCTATAATGGATAAGATTTCTTACTGCGACCTTGCATGCTTCTTGGCCATCCAAACTTAATCATATAAAACATAGTCCTAGGTTTTAAAGACTACAGGGATGGAAATATTACGGCTTTTAATTAGTATAATGAATTTTCGAGATCATATTTTGATATCGGTATTTTTACCTTCTGGTCTTCGTCGATATGAAAATAAATTGTAAAGGAATAAGTTTGGTTTTATTAAAAGGTCACAAACGCCCACAAAACCTGATGAGTTCACTAATGCGTTGCTGACCTTTAAAGAAGTCTTATAGAGAGTTAGGTACAGATTCTTCTGCAGTAATCATTTTATAGGATACCAGCTCCTGCGACGTCTTCCGCATGAAAGTCAGGTGTACCACAGAAGCCTTTGGCGTTCGGCAGCTGTAGCATTCCATTAGTGTTTTAATCGTATGGTATGACTTTTTCATTGGTATGGTATACAAAAATCGAATCATAATGAACATAATAAAATCCTCTAAGCCAGGACCAGAAGCCAGAAGTTTTTCTGCCAAATCAAACCAACCCAAAATCTTCCAATAATTCAATATGCTAAATGTGTTGCATGGTTATCCAGCAAAATCCCAAACTTACGCAAAGAACAGATTAAAAATTCCTCAACGCTATACAACAAAAATCAAGAAATTTTGATGTGAATTGTTTAGTTCTGGCAGAAGTAACCCTAATCGCAACAACTAATATCTAATACGTATATCTGATCTCATGTTTGTTACAAAGCAGACACTCCCAGAAGTTGGTTTTGCAAATTATGATTTTATAGTTTTCATCATACAGAAATAATTAAAAAGACTTGTCCGTCCAACCACAAAACACCTAAACATATTTTCGACACGTACCCAAGGATAAACTTAAGATACTTACGCCATAAATTAACAGCCCCCCGCAATCAAGATAACCCTCTTAACGAGTGGACCAAATCTCCACACAATGCCACCCCATCATCAGCTACTCAAGAACCGCTTTCACTCAACTCGAGACACTCAGACGTAATGTGGTGTATTCACTGAGGTAATTGTGCTAGTGTGTGACGAGTGGCAAAAGAAATGGGGAAACTGTCCGATTCCTTACGCGAAAGCAATGGTGTGTTCTACTTGGTTGCACACGCCTTTAAAGTTCAACATTATACAGGATGAAATTGAATTCATTAGCAAATTTTTAAGAAGTGTCTCTCGGCCAAAATGTATGGAACAGCTGTTTTTTTTTTCGCGCTGTTTGAGTTGGCTCCATAATGACAGTTGTTCAGGTTCGTGGTTTGAGTCACTCCTAAAAATTTTGCTAATGAATTCAATTTCATCCTGTATATGCTACGAATTGGAACATTTTCTGTTACGGGAGTCGTGGTTTAATAAAAGCCGTACCGATTGATTAGTCACGGTTAAGCTACGCTTGCCACGGTCATTCCGTTGATAGATCACCAATCATTTTAAGCCGAGATCCCTCCGTGTGTCAGAAAGAATAAAAAGCCATTAGTCCCAGCTGTCATTCGTAAATCTTTGACAGTCGTTATGGGTATACAGAAGCTAGAAAGTCTGACAACTAGTCTTACCAAAATTCACGAATAAAAATAACAACACAAAAACAATTACAATCAACCTATCGATCAATTACATGATAAATAATCAGTTACAATCAACTAAGCAGTTACTTTTGCTGTTACAGGGTCCACAATATTCATTCTGGTAAAACCTGCCATCTAAACTCACATGTGGAAGCATTAAATAGATTGAGTATTGAGATAAGTAGTCAGATAGTCAGAAATAGATGAAGTTTACTTAGAAACCAATGGATGTTTTCAAATAAAATTTAATTTAATTTATAACGCCCTCTTCCGGCCCCCCTAAATGGGTCCAGGGGCGGCAAACTCGGGGACGTCTGTCGCCCCCCACATACACCAGGACCCGAGGTGGCGGCGCGTAGTGTTCCACGCGCGCCCCTCTAAGACGTCCGGGGGGGAGTCTAACACCTCACTCCCCCCCCTGACCCGAGAAGTGGCCCGCTGCAGCGGGCCGGCACCAGCCGGGGGTTGCGGAAGTATCTCCAGTTCCCGCGACCCCCGACGTAGGTGTGAGATGGAACACCGGGGTGGTTTTTAGTCAGTAAGAGTCTGACAGACCCCTCCGCCCGCCCCAGGGCGGAGGACGTCCATGAGGATTTTCCACCCCGTACCAAAAAAAAAAAAAAAAAGGTGGGATGACGCCCTAGTAGCAGTGACACCATATAGTCGCTTAGAGTATTTTTTTTTACTAATTTAATAATACGTAAGTACATATATAGGATGATAGCTTTTGTTATTTTTGTTTTTTTTGTCTAATAGGTGTGCGTTTGGCCACAACTCTCCTGATGTTCAGTGCCGATACGGTCTAAGGATGGAGCACGCTAACCTATGATCAACCGGTTCACCCAATACTTTAAATATATCCAGATTTATTTAGCGCTTTAGCAGATATAATTATAATAAATATCTATTATGATTGTAATGTTTCATCTCAATGCTACTTAATAATACATCTCAATAATACTGAAGGATTAACACCTCACCTCAAACTCACTTTACCTGAGATTTTTCCAGAATAGCACTGCTATGTCTTTGTACAATTATCTTTCACGGTTGTAGGTCATGACATGACAATCGTAATAAAACAGGAGATACTTAACTTACTGGAGCACTTACTTGGTTTTGTAATGACCGAAAGAGACGGTTTGTAATAGCTATTAACTTAATAAAGTCAAAGTTTTTATTTCAATTAAACCATTTACAGGCACTTTTGAATTGTTAAGTTAGTCAGAAAAATGAAGCTCGTTATTATTTCAGTATCTTTCTTAAATTAAGTAGAAAATATTTTCGACAATAGTAATTAATTATCATCATCTGCCTAGCCTTTTCCCAACGATGTTGGGGTCGGCTTCCAGTCTAGCCGGATGCAGCTAAATACCAGTGTTTCACATGGAGCGACTGCCTCTCTGACCTCCACACACAGTTCCTGGGTTACACGACACCTCTTGGTAAGACTGGTTGTCAGACTTTCTAACTTCTGACTAACCCATAATAAAAATAATAATAATAGGAATGGGTCCCGCGGTACTAAGGAGCTGCTCCTGATGATTGACATGGCCATCAGTCAACAGGTTCGCCGATCCCGAAGAAATCTGTCGACATGTTGGATAGATTACAAGAAGGCCTCTGACTCTGTGCCGCATACATGGCCCTTTCATTTTGGCCCTTTCATAGAGGCAAAGGCTCAAGTGGCTGCCAAAAAGTTGGGGATCCTAACAAAGGTGAGACGGTACTTCACGCCAGAACAGCTACTTAAACTTTATCAGGCGCAAGTTCGATCGTGTATGGAGTACTGCTCTCACCTTTGGGACGGATCTGCTAGATACCAGCTTGATGCCCTTGAGTCAATTGAGAAACGAGCCAAGAGGATCATTGGCAATGATAGGCTCGTCGAGTCAAAGCTCCAAAGTCTTGAACATCGACGCCGAGTTGCTGGCCTGTCGGTTTTCTATCGGTTGCATTCTGGGGAGTGTGCGACGGAATTGCATAATTTAATTCCGCCGAGCCCGTTCCATCATCGGACCACAAGACGTACGGCGATGCGCCACCGGTACATGGTGGACATCCCACCCACACGCACAAAACGTTTTGGGAACACATTCATTATGCGTACTGCTAAGGAGTGGAATTCCCTGCCTGAGTCTGTGTTTCCTGATGGCTACAACCCGGGAGTCTTTAAGTCAAGATTGAATAGGTTACTTCTAGGCAAGCGTGCTCCATCTTAGACCGCATCATCGCTTCCCATCAGGTGAGATAGTGGTCAAACGTATACCTATCAAATGATAAAAAAAGAAGAAAAAAAAACAAGGCTAATGAGGGTGCTAGAGTTGTATAAGATAGTTGCTACTCTGCGCACTTCCTGATGTCGTGTATGGGGCAGTGGAGGACGGTCTTTCGCTATCCAGGATGTCGACATATCCAGAGGAATAGTGAACCGGTAAGGATTGAGCGGGGTATATTTCAGGGCGACAGTTTGTGTCCACTTTGGTTATGCTTAGCCTTGAATCCTCTAAGCACAGCTCACAGAATATTATTTTTCTTGCAAGCTAAGTTTTACTATTGGACACCAGTTTCACCACAAAGATTGTATTGCTTCCCAGCATAGGCCTCCCGAAAAACATTGCACAGACTGCGATCAAGTGCCTTCTTTCTCCACGTGATGCCTGCTACTCTTCTGATGCCGTCCTCCCATCGACGACGTTGACTATCCCATAAGGACTATCAAAGATCTACTGATGAAGTGGACAGTCACCCATCCACAGACCGACTGCGGCTAGCTTAAGCATGACCAATAGATCTATCAGCTTTCATTTAGCCACGTGCCCGTGAATTTAGAATTACATTATTGATTCTGGCTTTAAAAGTGAGAAAGTCACCAAGAAAACTCGGTAACGAGCGATTAGTTTGAAAAGCGGGATCGCGTTAAGCCTCTTGCTTTGCACCTTGTAAAGCTATCGTTGGAAATGCACAGGAAACTATACTCTATTTGTATTTTGATTGAATAAAATTGTATGTGCTAAATGCGAACTTATCACACATTGAAAAAAAAATGAAAATATATGTGTGAAAATGTCCCCACATATTATTATTATTATTATTATTCGTTTTAGAGGTACTTTGATACACTTCATTTCTGTTTATTCTGAAAAAGATAAAACCGGGACTAGGTATATAAATAATGCCAACATAGCCCTATTCCTTTCACCGTCTACTTTCTTACATAGGTACATTTTAAATATTATCCACCACAATTTTAAAGATGTAAGTCAAGTCTATCAACGATGTATACCAATAGAAATACCAAGCATTATAGTGTCATAGCTGTTATTAATATGCTCTGACGCATCTTAGAAAACCTTCATTCACACCAGTATTACGCACAAACATTTCTTCCATATTGCTTGTAGTGTGTACTTACTAATCAAGAGTCGGTGACGTCATAAAATATAATATGGCGGCGCCAACCATGTTGACGCGACCATAATACCGAGAAGATGGGCATTATGAAGCTCATGGATGGAATTCATTATATTAACTTCATGAGATTCATCGCAAAATAGGTTTGCAATATAAGAATAGTTTATTTGGGAGGTACTTGAATATTACAACACGTAGGTATGAGTTGAAAAGTTATCCTACTACTATTATGGATGAATGGATGTTTGATACTCATTCACGCTTATACCGGCACAGTTGCGCCATTATACGCCGGCGACCTTGAGCTGACCAGAAAATCGTATGCGCTGCTTCCAAAACTCTCAAAGTTTGGTCGAAAATATTAAATAAAAGATAGTATTCTTTAACTTAAAAAAAGGCGTATACTAAAAGATAGATAATAAAATGATCTGTGAGATAGTAAAAGTTTCGTTTAAATATTATTGGTAGATTTTGTATGATTATCAATGTTTTGTCCGCGTCAGACACAATTTCACGATTTAATTAAACTACTTAATATGAACTTAATCAAAAATATTCACATGCTAAATGATTAAGAGAATGTTCTAGTTTAACATTTTTATTTTCAAATCATTTACACTACACATTTTGACGTGATTGTCAGTTTAAAATCTGCAAAAGTCGCTTGTTAGCGCCTTAGGGGACCTCTCATGCATGAGGTCCGCATCCAGGCACGAGTAAGTACTAAAGCGTTTTTTTCAATTTCATATGTACTTTCTAAGTTTATGTTGGACATCGGTGAAGGAAAACATTTTGAGGAAACCTGGACGACTAGAGTATTTCGCGATAGCCATACAATTTTTAATCCTTACCCCGCCGTTGAAAAAGCACCTTTAAACGCCCACTTTTAATGATAAACTTATTACAGGCGTGTTTAATTTACTAGAGCTATTCTATAATAAGTCAACTGTCATCGAGGCAGTTACTTACAAACCAACATTAAACAGACCCCGGATGGCAACAAGGCGTGATCTTGCTGAGAAAGGAACTGCATTTATGCTTTTGTTTTTAAAAAGAGATATTCTAACGTGGAATGGAATTGTGACGATATTTTTTTTTATATGATGCAATTTATAAGAACTTATAATTGCGACAGATAACGACTTGTTCACTAATAACATTGATCATTACAAGTTAAAACTACAAGTAATGACACAGCTAAGTACACGAAATATTTTCTTTTGGAATAATTAATCCGCTCTGAGCAAGCGATCAATGCTCGTGCCTTCTCTGCATGAAAAGAGGTCTTTGCCTTGCAGTGGGGAAATAATTGGCTGGTATTACGAATTTACGACTATTTTTATAGCAATAAAAAGTTATTTCAAAAAAAAGAAAACCGCCTTCAAAAACTAAAAGGTGATAAATAACTTCAGCACAGAACACACATTACTTTACTTTCGGAAGTCGGTGGCGGTGGCTTTGTATTTGTTGTTTTGTATTGCCACCGACTTCCGAAAGTAAAGTAATGTGTGTTCTGTGCTATAGTTATTGATCACTTTTTAGTTTTTGTTTTTAAACCCCGCAATGAAAATGGATGTTAAGGGTGAATAGTTTAACCATAAGCTCATTATTTCAGAACGAAACAGTGGCTGACAGTAACAGTGACACTGACAGCGCCGTTTCGCAGTTCTTACTCTGAAATTGCATCGTTTTATGGGAAATAAAGTCACAAATAATGATTATTTTTTGTCCACACACTTGTCACGTCACTTGCCTGCCAATTTGATAGATCCACTTTCTTTTTTTTATAAACACAAAATGGGCAACGAAATGAAACGAAAAGGTGTTATTTTTATTGCGAAATATTTTAATTATGCGGGGGTTTCAAAATATGGTAAGTATATATCAATCTACTCCTGGTAATGTATTGTCTACATTGGAAAATATTTTGAACTCTTTAAATGATTTTTATTTATCATACAAATGAATATATGGATCTCAGTATGATTCTTTCAATACTGGCCCATTCCATCCACGCATCGCCTCGCCGGTGTAAAACCACCTTAACTTCAACATTTAAGGCATAAATTCCCAAAAATATTCGAAGCACGACCATGTTTCAGCAAAGTCCTTTATTTTACTTGAGTTATATAAGTATTCCCTATGCGATCATTTGTAAAAAACGTGCCAAGGACACAGTACTCATATTTAATTATACCCCGGTTTTAATTCACTTATTTTCCTGGGTATAAGTACCTTTGTGACACCCTGGGTCAGTCTCAGTACATGTTTCAGTAATGAGAAGTTTTTGTACTCTATTTAGGTAATTAGAAAATGTTTTAGTACTATTCCGGGAGGGATTTTCAGGGCTTGCACGAAGGCCCCTCGGGGGTCTATAACATCAAAATATAAAATATAATATCAATTGTGTCATTAGTCAAAACCAGGCAGGTTTCAAATGTAACAGCTCACATTTTAGGACCCACTGAATAATGTTAATTGTAATCCATGGCGCTTGACAACTGCGCTTCCCCCATTTATAAACGTCCCTGACCGGGTTTGTGATGCCGGTCGTATTTGTAATGATGCAGGTTCTTAATTTTGTAATTTTTTAAGCGAAAGGAATAAAAATGCAGGTTTTCAGTTTCACCAAAAAGCATAGAGTACAGTTTTTTTTTTTTTTAACGTTTTACAATAATGTTGGAGCATGGTCCATAGACAAAATTAGATTCCTTAAACGGTAACACATTCAATTTGCAACAGTCCCTTTGTGCCTATTGGCCTAGTTCTGGTCTGTCTCCTGCTTGATTTAGAGGAAAGTGGACACAATGTGTTTTTCTTACTAATCCGCTGTTCTTTTCTGATTGATTTCGTTGCGAGATCCAAGGCAGTTGTAACGTTTCTCCGAGACTGGTCGAGCTTCTCGACTGCTCTTCTGGTGGTCACCACTGTTGATTCTGGCTTTCAGAAGATGCAATGGTTTAGGAATAGTGTGGCGGGCTTGTCCTAATAAAAAAAGGTTGAGAATTGGTTTTAGGGTTGATACAATTAAGATTAATAGTAAAAGTAAATAAAATAACTTTCTCACTAAACTGTGAGGTGTGTGTAACACTACGATGTCTTGCAATTATTGACGGAATGTGTCCGATTTCAATCTCATCATCATCATTCCAGCCGAAAGACGTCCACTGCTGGACATAGGCCTCCCCCAAGAAATGGGGGGTTTTGCCATAATCGCCACGCTTGGCAGGCGGGTTGGCGATTGCAGTATGGTTGTTACAAAGGCACAGAGAACGCTGCTGCCCATTTCCCGAAAATTCCGATTTCAATCTGATAGAGAAGATTTACAACAATTTTTCGAATTACGTATAGAAGTATGTCATGCGTGACGTGCTGGGCCCACATTTTGATTTGTCATCTATATATGACATGAAAGGTTTAAGTATGATGGGTAGGTATATTCTCTCATAATATCACCTTATTCGGGAGTTGCCTTCAAATTATGTAATTTCACATACGTTTTATTTAATTAAGCTATTGTTACAAGGTACGATGGGACTGGCATACACAATCATGTAAAAGTCTCTAATAAATAATGAGAGAAAAAATAAATACTTTCTAAAATATTTAAACAACGATTTCACCTCAAACCCCTATCAACCGTATGTCCTTTCCACAATTAATAAACCCTAAACGATTACTTACGTATGGACAAACAAAAAACATTCAAAAACCGATTTGCTAAAATAAATAAAAAGTAAAACGTTTACCAAATCCACTTGTTCACTGAAGCATCTGTTCCAACATTCCTCTGTGTAAACGTGGAACACATTTGTTGGTACACTGTCCGCATAAATAATGAATGGAGTGCCAACCCTACTGAGGTCCCTAGCAAATAACTCAATACTTGTCACTAAGACTGGAGAGCTTGGCAGCCCTGTTGGTATTTTTCCACCTCCTTTAGTCTGTAGCCTTGAGCTAGTTGGTCTAGTGAAAAGAACTCTTGCTTAGGGATTAACTACACTTATTCGGCTCAATTCAACTTTTGTCCATAGAACACTCCAGATATGTATGGAGATGCATACGCGTCCGTACAAAAGCTGAATAAGTGTGGTTAGTTCTTACACGTTTGCACAGAGTAATTAACTACCAGAAGCATCTAAACTGAGCTGTTACTATACAGGCAGTTAACTTAACTCGACGACTGTCGGGCGAAAAATGTTACGGTCAAACCTCCGCTACTTATGTCGGACTGTGTAACATAAGATATTCGAGAGGTTAAAATTACTTTCAAACAATGGTGTGAGTGTGTGTGTAGTCAATTGTTTTACATTACTTTACCAAACAAACTGCCCAGCCTTTTCCCAACTAGGTATGTTGGGGTCGGTTTCTAGTTTAACTGGATGCAGTTGAATGCCAGTGTTTTACATGGAGCGAGTGACTATCCGGCCTCCATAACCCAGTAACTGGGTAACACTATACGTCTTTAGACTGGTTGTCCGTCTTTCGGGTACCAAACATCTACGAATGACAGCTAGGACCAACGGTTTTCCATGGCATGGAGTCGTATGATGTCGATGGTCACCCATCCACGAACCGACTGCGGTAAGCGTAACTTAACCATGAGCGATCGATCCTTATACGGCTTTTACCTACTTAGCCCCGAGCCCGACTGTCTTAAGGCGCTGCCCCGACCAAAAGTGCGTTTTTCTTCGTCATTCAGGGGCTATTAACTAATAAATTAAGAGAAACAAACTATATCTAAATGCATAGGTATTATTAATGTTCAATATCCTATCATCACATTCCACGATCTTATTTCTTTTTATCTAACCTATATACACCTAAATATCCCTGTAAAAAAATTACTAAAATAATTTAAAACATGTACCTATCTTTTGCTAAGTTGACGTGCTAATTATTTGAGGATTACACTAATAGATAGGTAACTTTCAAATCTTTATAACTCATGTTTTATTTTATTTCAAAAGACCGTTCCTCTTTTTTTATAAAAAAAAAAAAAAAAAAAATGTGCTAATTTCGATTCTGCGGCAAAGAGGAAATGTATGGTCAAGGTTATTTGGCCAGGGAAGCCCCTTAAGTATATTAGTATTAAAAAGTTACGCACACAATAAAATAAAATGGTAAAGTTGCAGAAATATCAGCAGTTTTCCCTGAATGCTAAATTACTTGTTCGTTTAGTACGAACCAAGAACAACCCCAATATTTTTTTATGCAACGGTTATTCATAAAAAAACCTTCAAGTCTTATCACAACGACGTGTGTGCTGTCGTGAAAAATTGTAAGATATTTAACAATGTGTCTCGGTAACCTCAGTAAGTACATCAGAGTACGTGAAGTCGCTATTTACATGGTAACAGGGTGTTTATTCGGGGAGGCACGGAGAGAGCCTTGCTCGGAGAGTACTCTAGTTGTGGTCCGTTGAGAAGCGATCAGCGGTTAAATTATAATTAAAAGTGTAAATTCAAAAATGATGCTTAACCAATTTAAACTTTTTCTTCAGAATATAGTGGTGTTAAAAACTCACAAGCTGTTATTTGAGAAAAAGTTACTTTGTAAATAAAATTTTATGCGCAGTGCGGCCGTATCTAAGAAAAGTCTAAAGCTTTGAAACGTAGATTATTTCTGTTACTACAAGCCATTTAAAGTACTTGTCATAATATATACAAGGGTTGCCATGACATTTACTTGTGAAGTCACAAAGTTGTCCATTATGATTCGAAAATATTAAGACATGTTATGAAAAAAGGCAAGCTCGAAGCTCTAACTACCCATTCTTCATAAGAACAGCAAAATTATACTATTATTTTTTCACTTAAAGATAATATAGTTAAGTATTACAAGTAATTTATGATAAAAAATCCTTAATTCCCATGTGGAAACGTGACACATCCACATCTAAAAATCGGAGCTTCCTTTCTGAAAAACTACTTTAAGGCTACTGTTAATTCCTTGTACCACACACCAAGGGTAGATACAAGGGGGTCGCGACCGGCGCCACATCGGCGCGTCGCCGCAAAAAAACACGACCATCTAACACTGACTGTAAGCCTAGCACGAGCGCGCTACTATAAAAGAATACCATTTTTGAAATTTAAATACGACTGTCTTATAGCATTTTGTTTTGAAACAAAGTTCCTTATCGCACCATGCGGTCAATGTGATTTGGGAGTAAATGTAACGTCACGTAAGATTTTTACGTTAAGCCCCCTTCATACATCTTTCTGTTTCTCTCAGTGTATCTTTATATAAGCAGACTTCATATCCGTACATTGCGCGGTCTCTCTTTATAATGTGTGTTGGTGCGTGTGAGTATAAAAATGCGTGAGGAACTTCGTTCCTAATGAAATCCTATCCAGCTTGTCCCTTTGCTGCCCTCCCGCAGCGACGCCCTAAGCCAAGGTCCGTAATACAAGGGATGTCCTTGCGTGTAGTTTATAAGTATTTTGTTCTTAAATTTACTTTTAAGGCACCTCAGGAAAGTTCGGTTAAAAAAAACCTTTTCCTTTCAGGAACGTCTGAAACGATTTTTTTTATACAACTATCATAATTAATTAATATCATCCATTGATAACATAAAACCCTTTATCTAAAGAAAAACTATGTGCGAAAAGGGGATGTCTAATTTAAAAATCTATCGAATTTACGTTACGTTTACGCCGCACGTTCATGCTAGGCTCACGGAACAAGATTCTGAAACGCAATAAAAATAACTGTTATGTTGGTATAGGCTATGTTTCGATTACGTTCACGAGTTTCACTTCCTTTTGTTTAATTTGTGTTTTGTTTCTGATTTTCGTTTTAAAGTTGGTTGATTGGAGTCTTTGTTCCTTTGCTTTGTGGGTTGGTACTATGTGTTGTTATTGTAATTTATATACCTATCAATTATAATAACAAAACATTGTTTTCCTTTAATTTACAAACCTAGCTCGTACCTATTTGTTAGAATATTTTTAGAGAAATTTCCCCAAATGATCCAACTAGTCCTTAGGAACGATCTGAGACCGTTTTTAACCGACTTCAAAAAGGAGGAGGTTCTCAATTCAGTTGTTTTTTTTTTATGTAGGTATGTACATCGATTACTCTGAGATTTATGATCCGATTTACCTGATTCTTCTTTGAAAGTTTGATGCGGAATAGTTGCCATTTGATCACATAAAAATTTAACATTGTTTGGCCCAGTAGTTTTCATTTTATGAATTTTTTTTTTTTTTTTTTTTGTGTTGACCACGCATAACTTTTTTCAGTGTAGGCCGATTTCGATGATTCTTTTTTAATTGATAGTGTATACCTCAAATTTGATCCCATATGAATTTCAAGAAAATATTCCACCCCTAAGGGTTGAAAATTAAGGGATGACTGATTTTTTTGGTGTCACCGTTTCGTAATTAATTTCTATGATGAGAAGTAGGCACAAAAAATCGAAAAAAAAAAACATTTGTAAGCAAAAAGACAACCGCCTTCAAAAAGTATAAAATAACTTTCAATTCGCAAGTCGGTGGCAATACAAAACAACACGCAAAACCAAGCCGCCGACTTGCGAATTGAAAGTTATTTTTTACTTTTTGAAGACGGTTGTCTTTTTGTTTAATTTTTTTTTATAAGCTATCGTTGTTTAGTTGCGAAAAAGGGATGGAGCAATCAGTAGTGTACCTATAGTTCCATCTCTCTCCTCAACTGGAAAAATGAAGGCATTGTTACTTTATAATACAGCCCCTGATCCTCGTAGAAGCGGCAGACCAAAAGTTCAAAAAAATTTACAGGAACAGAAATTGTACCTTAGTGCTTAGCGAAAAATTCTAAAAATAATATTAAAGCCTATTTATTATTTTTTCAAGTTTGCCCAAAGCGGATTGGCGATCTGAGACTTTCAGATTTATAATTAATAGTCCAGGTTTCCTTATGATGTTTGCCTTTGCCTGTGTCAGTGATATCCAAGATAAACTTAGAATATGCTTAGGTATTGATAATGCCACATTAATACTTGCCTAGTATCGAAACCACATCTTCATGACTGACTGCATCGTAAATCGGCTCTATATAATTATTATATTTGATCACTAGATGTAACTGTCCGACTGCAAGGAAAGGGTTATGTTTTTCGCGCCGGCAGTTATTTATTTATTTATTTATTTATACTTCATGCACAAAGGTACAGATACCGGCACGGATCTTGAGCGCTCGGTGGTAAAGTGGGGATCGCTTTGCGCATCGCATTGCGCGACGGGCCAATCACTGTACGACAATATGTATGCCCCTTTACCGCCCCTCACTTCATACCACCAAAGGGACCCAAAAACTCACTTCTGCGCAGGTGAAGGTCAGCACTCAAGATCCGTGCCGATAATTGTACAAAGGCGGATTCGGAGTTGACTCCGTATGAACCAATTTGCTTGCTCGACAGTACCTACGTTGAAAAATACTTTCGGACTGGCATTACTTGCAGGACCAATGAATGGAATACTTAAGTTTAATGGTATTTTTTATGAAAATAGGTCATTAGGGTACATCTGACGTATGGGTCGAAGATATTAATAATCATAATCATTTATTTCGATCAACCAGACTCATAGTGTTAGTAATAATATACTTACAAACTACGTTGGTAAGACACTTCACCAAAGCGGAGAGGAGAGGAGATGTCTTGAGCAACCAACCAAACCGCAGACTGTTTACGAGTCATCTCCTCTCCTCTCCGCTTCGGTGGGGTCCGGGCCTTACACAAAAACAGGTTGCTGGGCTGCTATGCGTTTTCTATTCATCAGAAAAATAATCTCTCTATGCTATCCCTATTACTCAAGTCATGAGTCACGATCAAGACCACTATATCCGATAACCATGATCAAGACGCTTCTGTATTGCACATTTTTCTCTATAAAAATAAGTTATTATGACGACACGGTTGGCGCAGTGGCTAAGCGATCGACTGCTGCGCAGCGTGTTGCGGGTTCGATTCCCGCCCAGGGTAAACATTGGTGTGATTAGCACTTGTGTTTGCTTTGTGTCTGGTAGTTGTTTATATATATGTATGTATTTACAAAAAAAAATGTATTTGTGTATGTATATCAGCTGTCTGACACCCATAGTACAGGGTCTCCCTAGTTTGGGGTCAGATGGCCGTGTGTGAAAATGTCCCCACTTATATTATTATATTATTATTATTTTATGTATGTCTATCAAACATAAAATCAAACTAATATTTTTTTTTTGTTTCATGTACGCTCTGGTATATTCAGGTAAGTGAAAACTAAAACCTATTAGAGATACAAGTGTTACCACTCAATTCAGTAACACTTCAGTTGGTCCTTCAAGTGGGTAACTTAACTAGGAAAGTGCACATACTTTCAACTTGTTTAAAACACGACTGAGTCTGTGGCCTCGAAGATAGCTGTATGTGCTCTTTAACATTTCTAAACGTGCTTCTAAACGAGCAATATTGTCGCTGCAATATGTGGCTGCAACATTTTGCAGTGCAAAGCAATGTATTGCAGTCAAAAACGTGACGGACATAAGGGTCAAGATTTTTTTTTAAATAAACTTTATTACTTAAACCTCCATCATGTATCTCTATCAATATATCAATATTTTGGTGATTTTATCGATGTGGAGGATTTTTTGACACCATATTATATATACAAAGCTTAAAATAAAATACAATATTTTTGATTATAATTTTCATTTGAGCAAGAAATTATTTTTTTTAAAGTGCAAATAAAAGTGTGGGAGTTTCAAATACTGTTTTGGCGTTGAATATTTTTTATTGTTAGGTATATCCTAATGATGTAACCTATCGAATCAAAATATAAAAAGAATATAGAAAATATATCGCGTGGAGTGATCGTATGAAAAGTGTTGCATCAACACTTGCCAGAGTGGCCGGATGCCAAAAATGTTGCTGAGTATATCAGCAACATTTTAAGTATGACCGGACGATACTTTAAACATTGCTAGCTATCTATTGCAGTCATATATTGCCCGTTTAGGAGCACCATAAGAGTGTTATAAATGCTGTAACTTGAGAGGGAACACTATTTGACCTTTTTTGGTTCGAGTACTTATTTTGCGTCGTACGTTGCTTCCTTTGTAGACAAGTTTTTAGTTAATTTAGTTTAGTCACGAAGCAATGTATGACGATTTTACGAATCTGTGTTAAAGTTTTAGATTCAATGTATAATAATTTTTTTTAGCTATCTTTGTGGCCATCAATTTATAAATTCTACGAATAGACTGTAAAAACATTATACATATTCTTACACTAGTCTACGGAGAGTACTTTTAGTAGGTATATTTTTATTGCTCCATAAAACTTCGAAACTTAATCTTTATATTCAAAATGTATTAAAACGAGCTTAGGGTTACTTAGAATAATAACCTAACAATATAACGATAATGGGCGATAAATCGCTATTACACAGGATTAACAGAATATTTTATTATTTCAGAACGAGTCACGTTTAGACCGGAGAGTAAGTTAAAGGTTTTCAAAAAATTATTTGTGTTTAGAAAGCTATAGGCTATTCTGGATAATGAAAATACGTCAACTATTGCTTTTCTAACCTTTTTTATTTCATACTCTTTTGTCACAATTTTTTTTTTGTTCTTTTATTCTGTAATTCGATTTTTAAATCGTATTTTTTTTGTTCTTCCATGAAATGCAAGATGGCGAATTTTCTAGAAAAATTCAGATGAAGCTAAAGCTTACAATCGCTAGAATAGCAAAACTAATGCTTCCATTTGTTGCCTTCGTAGATGAAGATAGTATTGTGGTAAATAACAGAACATTATGTATCGTATTGTAACTTAACCTTTGTTTTAGTTTATGTCTAATATAAATAAGTATCCATCAAAATAGTTTTCATCACAATTTTTATATGTAGGCAAGACAAAGCTTCGATTTCATGCAAATTGACGTTTTTCTAAGAACAATTCGCGATATAATACGAAAAAACAAAATTAATAAAATTATGTTGTATCTATGAGGTACTACTACTACGCGTATAGTTCAATGTGTTGTAGGTATTCGGCAAATTGTTGACAGAATATAATCATGTAAGTAAGTATTATTATAAAAGCTGCACCAAATCCAATCACTAACCGAAGTGGAATTCTTCGAAATAGTGAGATTGAAAATATGGAAATTCTGATAAAATACGAAACTATTCAAATATTGCGGTAAAGAATAAATATTTTTGTAATATTGGAAATAAATGTTAATACAAGTAAACGTATAAATAGGTAAATAAAATATATTTTTAATACTAATTATACCGCTCTGAAATACGTCATTTATTTTTCCGTCAAAACATTGTCTATTTTTGCATTTTGTAACGAAAATTATTTTACAAATAACGTTACAAAACCCTCACATATACAGATGCAATATTAATGTCTCTATTTGCACTGCAGACCAACAAAGTTATGGGGCGCCATTTTCTTTGTAACTGGCCAGTAGCAATATTGGCTACAAACAGTTGCAATTCCAATCACATATTGGAACTTATTTCCGCTTGTTCAGAATTTAATTTCCTTCTTGTAATAGATGTTCTACCAAACCAATGTAGTTGTACATTACCTTGTTTTAATGACCGTCGACGTCTAAATATAATTTAAGTACAAAAGGTAGTTAAGTACTTGTAGATTATAAAGTAGATTTATTTAAGTGTATGTACAAAAAAGGTACCATAAACGTAGCCAATATTTTTTTTTAATCTCGGGCAGTTGCTCAATGTAAAAGAATCATCAAATCTAAATAAAAACTAATAAATAATAAAGCTATACAACCACGCAAAGAATTTCAAAAATAAAGTTGAACTATTTATAGAGTACTTAATTTAATACTCAAACTATAAAAGAACAACGAAGGCAACATTTATAACCAAAGTGTTAGCTATCGCAAATTAGTTTCGAAGCTTCGGTTAACGGACTCAGCTACTAACAGTGATAATATATAGCCGACACAAGTAGGTCAACGTTTATATAGTTAACTATACGATATGTCAAAATACACACACACACACACACATCTTCTCTATGTCAGAGAAACTTCTGATTCTTATTTAGGTCAAATTCTTTGAAAGCAATTTTATTATATTTGTTTAGATTAGTGTAACGTGGATAAGTTGGTAGAACTTTGTAGATGAAGCAGGTAGGTAAACTAAATTCACTTTACCAAATCGATGTTTCAAGTCATAAACAGAAGCTCCCATTCCCGCATAATAAAACTGGAATAAAAAGAGTTCAGCAAAAATATCTCAACGTAAAATAATGTCTTTCAAAAAGCTTAAAGTTTAGAGCCAATCAGCAGTGGATTCAACTTATTCCTGAACTTAACGCAACCATACAAAATGACTTAATGTAATATGAGATTCATGAAAGCAAACATCCTCTTAAAAGTTTTACTCGTTCCGCTCCGACATGAGAATACAAATAATGAAGGCGTCAACTTGCTCTCGAAACAGATGCTCCGACATTTTACGTCTTATAGGAACAAACTTCAATACACTATGGAAATATGACATTGCTAAAAGGATTACCTTAATATCGGTCAATAACCCATCTGAAGGTCTATTTCCGTAATTTAAACGTTCGAAATATAGCTGCAATCTCCTAACAGGGTCTAATGACAAATACTTTTTTTTTTGGTTTCCACTTAAAAAAAATGTAATTAAAAAGTATTTTTGACAAATGAAAAACATAAACTGACGTGTTCGTTTAAAAATATTACGCGAATATAATGTAAACAACGATAATTAATTAACATGAAATTTCAATAATAAAAGAAACAAAATTAAGAATCGTCTGTCCGGCAAACTTTCAGAATAGAAGTCAATTTCAATAGCAATTCCACTAAAAGCAAGCGCAAGAATTACTTTTTCCAGAAGTTTCTATTATAATGGACACAAGAAACAATAGAGAAAAGCAAACGACGCAATGTCGAATTAAATGGATTGTTGACTGTAGTCACATAATAGTGGAAAATATTTAAGAGGGTGATTTATGTGATAATTGGGTACTTACAAAGAGAATAAATTTTATACTGACACGGTTGGCGCAGTGGCTGAGCGTTCGACTGCTGCGCAGCGTGTTGTGGGTTCGATTCCCACCCAGGGTAAACATTTGTGTGATGAGCACTTGTGTTTGCCTTGTATCTGGGTGTTGTTTATCTATGTATGTATGTATTTACAAAAAAAAAATGTATTTGTGTAGGTACACAAATACATTTTTTTTTTGTAAATTTTGTGTCAGACAGCTGATATACATAGGTATGTATATCAGCTGTCTGACACCCATAGTACAGGGTCTCCCTAGTTTGGGGTCAGATGGCCGTGTGTGAAAATGTCCCCACATATTATTATTATTATTATATAGGTTTTATAATCTTTGGGTACTTATGAATCTTCTAAACATATCCATACAAATACATAAAACGTCTTTCTGTAATATCAAAATAACAGCTTTTTAACAAATGCATATGAAAGTATATATTATGGGAGTTTTAAGAAATTAATTTTCAATTTTTTTATTCTATTTTTATCCTTTTTTTGGTCTTCAGATTTTTAATTTCGTTTTTCTCTATTGCTGTAGCGTAGTAAAAGTTCATAAAGTCTTCTAAAATACAAACAAACAAAACTACAAATTATTGTAACACGTTTCTGTTATCCGTGACAAAATCTAAACTGCTGATTGGTAAATCGAGAACATGACTTTTTGCACCAAACATTTTATATTGGCAACACTTTGAGATATTTCCACAAGTTCTACACAAGCCGTGCACAGTTATCGATGTTGTAACACTTTTGCAACATGATTTTTCCCCAGACGGAAAAAGTTTCGCTTGCTAGCTGTCAAGATTGGTAGCTCTCGAAAAAATACTTTTATCAGATACTTTTGTGTCATTGGGAGAGTTTATTCATCGATTTTGGCAACATTATACTAAGGCAAAAATGAGGTAGTATTTTAAGTATTTGAATAAAAGAACTCCGATCGAATTTCAAATATTTTGTTTGTAATAGAATTAGGATACAAAACCAATAAGTCGATATTATAAAACAAGTAGGTACAATCTAAATCATTTATGTTTTTTTTTCTAGATAGATATACCTAGTAATTATTAAAACTAGTAATTAGAAGCAAAGCTTAGCTTACTGTGAAAGTCTGTTTCAGTATGTTTTAAAATCTAACAAATAAACGCTTAGTAGATAGCTCATAACAAATAGAAGACATAAATTAACAGCTTCTAGTGTGTAAGTAGTTTTTATCAACAATATCTTTATCTATTTTCTAGAGATTATGTTCGTGTTGTTTTCTTTCTATAATCTATAAATAAAATTAGTCTACCATTAAAATAAGAGCTAAAATAGACGTTTTTACTCATAGGATCTAGTATATTCACTCCAATCATCTTAATAAATAATGTAAATTTCATTCAACTTTATTCGATTGATGCTGAGATAGCTTAGTTCCATTTTTTAAACAATTAGAAAATATTTTTAGTGATGCAACACCATAACGCTAAAGTTGCATCACTTAAAATATTTTATTTTAACGGTACCAGTAATAATTATATCAAAAAATATTAGTATGTAGGTAAGTAGATAAGTACTTTAGTTTATTTTGATTGTAGGAACATAAGCACAAACCACTAAGCCACACCACACCACCGTTATTAAAAACCTTTTAAATGCAGGTAAGTGCGTCTGAATTATTAATGAGTGCTCTCGAATCCACATTCGGTCCAAATTATGATTATAATTATACTTAAAGGTTTAACAGAACATACCATAACAAAGGTATACGCCATATTTCGCCAATTATGGTCCTTAGGTAGGTACCATGGTATTACATGGGACTTATCCCATGTAATTGCCATTAACCGAGCCCTGATTCGGACTTTGTGTTGCTACGTACGTACTACGAGAAATTCCTAATCGAAAAACCCAATAATACTTTGCGAACGAACCCATTGCCAGATTTCATGCTCAGCAGTCACGCTAGCGACCAATAGTCGACGCCAACGCGGCGGTTATAAAAAAAATCTTAAAACTAAGCTTGCAGATAAGAACGTAGGTAGATATAGTCGACAAACAGATAAATAATCAGGGTCGTCAGATATTCTTTAACTTTCGTGAGAAATAGATGTTTTTTTTTAATATAATTAACGGATTTCGAAAAAAATTAGGTTATTTCTATAGAAAATAAATAGTTCATTAATTTGAATAAACATTTGAAAACGTTCATCGGTTTCTAAGTAGGTTAACTTCAACTATATCAAACGACTCTGGTTACCTATCTCGTTTTTTGACCATACATAAAAACAAGAACAACGGCCTTCAGCAAAAACAAAAAACAGTCTACCCTAAAACTGCAAATTACCTTTAAAAATTTCAGTAAACAAGATCCGACGTTACTTGCTAACATTTGTACTTCCATTAAACCTTACTCTAAAATACTTTTCCGCCAAGTTTCGCTGCCACCTAGTCCCAAAACTTGGTGCCGTCAAGTAACATTTAAGGGTAGATCTGGCTACGGTCCAAATTTCTCATGTCACGGCGCGACGGGCGTCGGCGCTTGGTACAAGTCGCAGTGAAACCTTTGCTTACGATTTCATTGTTGATTTCCGACTGGGTGACGGGATTTATGTCACCCCAATAATGTTATCTAACGTCTTGTTTTTCTTCGATTTGTGTCAGAGTTATGTGTGTTTAAGAGTCGCTTTACACAAAAGCGGGTCGGCACATTCGGTTCAGCAAATTTTAATTAACGTTATTTAGCGATTGTGTTATTAATGCCAAATCAATATTCTCGTAAATTGGTTTCTTATAGATAGGCGAGTATGACATAACGCAAGGAAAATATCCGACGAAGAAAAATAGTGGACTGCGAAGGGTTTAAAGATATTTTTAACCGAATAAAATAAAATAAATTAAAACCCGACTGCGTAAAAAGGGAACTATAAATAAAAAATGAAAAGAAATAAACAATTTAAGTACTGTACTGACGACACGGTTGGCGCAGTGGCTGAGCGATCGACTGCTTTTTTTTTTTTTTTTTTATCTATTGATAGGCATACGTTTGACCACTATCTCACCTGATGGGAAGCGATGATGCGGTCTAAGATGGAGCACGCTTGCCTAGAAGTAACCTATTCACTCTTGCCTTAAAGACTCCCAGGTTGTAGCTATCAGGAAACACAGACTCAGGCAGGGAATTCCACTCCTTAGCAGTACGCACAATGAATGTATTCCCAAAACGTTTCGTGCGTGTGGGTGGGATGTCCACCGTGTGCCGGTGGCGCATCGCCGTACGTCTTGTGGTCCGATGATGGAACGGGCTCGGCGGAATTAAATTATGCAATTCCGTCGCACACTCCCCAAAATGCAACCGATAGAAAACCGACAGGCCAGCAACTCGGCGTCGATGCTCAAGACTTTGGAGCTTTGACTCGACGAGCCTATCATTGCCAATGATCCTCTTGGCTCGTTTCTCAATTGACTCTAGGGCATCAAGCTGGTATCTGGCAGATCCGTCCCAAAGATGAGAGCAGTACTCCATACACGATCGAACTTGCGCTTGATAAAGTTTAAGCAGCTGTTCCGGCGTGAAGTACCGTCTCACCTTTGCTAGGATCCCCAGCTTTTTGGCAGCCACTTGAGCCTTTGCCTCTATGAAAGGGCCAAAATTGAGGGTTGATGTTAACGTAACACCAAGAAGCTCAAGTCGGTCGGTTATCGGCACGGTTACACCTCGGAAAGATGGAGCTGGGTGGAATTGGCTCCTTTTAGCGGAAAAGAGACACGCTTGGGTCTTAGCAGCATTGAACTTGACCAGATTGGCGTCGCCCCATTCAGAGACAGCCTGTAAGGACAAGTTCAAGCGCTCAACCATCGCCTCCCGGAGAGACCGGATCTGCGACCCACCAGCTCGTGCGTCGGAAACGTATCTCTCAGCGACAGTGCTGTCGTCAGCATACCCAAAGGTACCGGGTTTTAGCAGATCATTAATATGCAGCAGGAACAATGTTGCTGAGAGCACCGACCCCTGAGGAACCCCGGCATTAATATCCAGCAGTCCGGACGAGCAGCCATCTATGACCACTCGAATAGACCGATCCCTCAGGAAATCTGCAATCCAATCACACAATCCAGCGGGCAGACCGAAGGAAGGAAGCTTATTAATAAGGCTATCGTGCCAGACCCTGTCGAAGGCCTTTGAGATGTCAAGGGAGACTGCTAGTGCCTCTCCATGCTTCTCGATGGCCTCACTCCAGATGTGAATGGCATACGCTAGTAGATCCCCAGTTGATCGATTTCGGCGGAAGCCGTATTGTCGGTCACTGAGGATATCATTCGCTTCTAGGTATGCCAGGAGCTTACGGTTCAGCACCCGTTCCATACTCTTACAGAGTATGGACGTCACCGAAATGGGTCTATAATTCGACGGGTCAGCCCGACTACCCTTCTTGGGCACGGGCTGCACGTTAGCTTGCTTCCAAGCCATCGGCACTTTCCCAGTCTCAAACGACAGGCGATATAAGCGCGTCAAGATCGGAGACAACTCAGGCGCACAAGTCTTCAGTACAATTGCTGGAATCCCGTCAGGGCCACTAGCCTTGTTCACGTCTAGGTTACGCAGTACCCTAAGAACGTCCTTCTGATGAATGCTTATGTTCAACATACTCGACTCGCATCCAACAGAAGAAACAGGGGGCCTCGCGCCACCCGGATCCAGACGTGACGATTCCGCAAACATAGAGGCGAACAAGTCAGCTTTCTCCTCAGCGGAGTGGGCCAGCGACCCGTCGGGTCTCAGCAGTGGTGGTAGTGAGGGGCGGCAGAAGTTCGATTCGACCGACTTAGCCAGGGACCAAAAAGCCTTACTACCTGCCGGGTATGAAGCAAGTTTGTTCCCTATTCGGCTAATGTGGTCAAACCGAGCTCTCTGCAATACCTTCTTGCAGGACTTGGCAGCCCTGTTAAAGGCTCTCTTCTTCCGGCTCACGTCACTTGCTTTGCGAGTGCGGGCGTCAACCCATGCTAGGTACGCTGAATGTTTTAGCGCATTAGCACGAATGCACTCAGCACCAAACCATGGGCGAGCTTCGCCAGACATTGTTACGTCTGAGAACGGAATATAGTACTCCATCCCCCTCCGCAACACATCCGTCACGGCGTCCGCGCACAACGAAGCATCAGTCGAAGAAAAGCAAGTAGGCTGCCAAGGATAACATGCGAAGAAAGATCGCATGCCATCCCAATCTGCTGACCTATATCGCCATACCCGCCGGGTGCCTCTAGGGCAAGGATCGGGCGGGGAGTAGACGGACACAGACTTCACCAGACAGTGGTCGGAGCTACCCAGTGGAGAAGAAATCGACACTGAGTAGCGGTCTGGATCTGTTGTCAGCAGAAGGTCCAAGCAATTGGCTGTGTGCGAATCAACATCTGGCACCCTTGTTGCCCCCTGGACCAGCTGGGTGAGATTTAGCGCTAGCGCCAGGTTTCGCGCCTCTCGTCCAGCATGGTCTGTGTGCTGGTATGGGAAGAGCCACTCTTGGTGGTGGGCGTTGAAGTCCCCCAGCAACACCAATTGGGCAGAAGGGTACCGCTGCTGAGCCGCATCCGCCGCCTCACTGAGATGTTGTATGAGCCCAGTTGTCTCCAGATCGCCGCTATGCGACCGGTAGACACAGGCGTAGACAATTTTGTCCAGGCCTGTGTCCACTAGAACCCACAGCGTTGAGAACCTGGAGTCCTCAAGGTTGCGGAGACGCCGATAACAGATGTCGTCCCGGGCGTACATACATACACCCGCGCGTGGTCTGAAGTGGTGCTCCAGGGTAAACCCTGGGTAGGTCAGGTACGACACGTCTGACGGACATCCGATCTGCGTCTCCGACAGGAACAAGAGCGCTGGTTTCTCAGTCTCTAGGTGGTGATTGACAGCGCAGCGCAGCGTGTTGCGGGTTCGATTCCCGCCCAGGGTAAACATTTTGTGTGATGAGCACTTGTGTTTGCCTTGTGTTTGGGTGTTGCTTATCTATTATATGTGAGTATTTACAAAAAAAAAATGTATTGGTGTATGTATATCAGCTGTCTGACACCCATAGTACAGGGTCTCCCTAGTTTGGGGTCAGATGGCCGTGTGTGAAAATGTCCCTACATATTATTATTATTATTACTGTAGTCTAGAATTACGTTCAGTAATACTGATAACTGTACCATTGAAATGAAAACCACGCCAGAAGCCCATTAAAATCTAGACCCGCTTAAATTTATCCAACAATGGGTCCCGACCATAGATATCCGAGTCCCGACTGTCAAATTTTTTGTTAAGAAAATCACAAACATGCGTGTGATAACCTAAGTGTGTTTGTGATTTTCGATCACCTTTTTTGAAGTCAGTTATAAATCGGTCAAAATTACGTAATGTTTACTATGCGTGTTCTTGTTATATCCTCATGTGGTTAGTATAATATTTCAGACTGTGTGATTTTACAGGCGCAATTTGAATAAAACAATACTGTACGTTGGTTCTGACTAATAAAATCAGTGTTATGGGATAAATGGCACAGGAAATAAAATAAAACTACCTCGTGTTCTATTTCAGAATTATCTGTATTCAGGTTTCACAGGCTTTTTGACGGCAATAAAAAAAATTATTAAAAGCCTCCTCACATTTTATTCAAAACAGAATATAAACTTATCAACCATTGACCTCTTGTTTCTTTATAATTCAATACCTCAACAAAGACGGAATAAACTGAAAACTTGATTGTTTTAGTAGATTAACTAAACAAGGGGGGTGAGTAATTCAAAATGAAATTGAAATATACAATCAGAGTTATTCTAAATTAATTTTATTCCGTTTCATATTCGGAAAGTTCTAAAGAAATTAATGTAGGTATAATTAAATTTTCTGAATGAACTACCTAACAATAATTCACCAGCCTTCTCTGAAATGGAATACCAAAAGCTTTGAATTGCCAAAAACCCAACAATGGACGTCCAATTCTAGCAGAAATCTAGAAAAGATTGCTATCAATCCGCATTTTGGTTTGCAAATGTTGCCAAGCCTGTTTTCTTACATCCCCGGAGAGGCATCTGTTTGGTCTGGATAAAATGTTCCCGTTCCCTGACTACAGACGATTCAGTTTTATCGTGAGTACTGTGTGGCTTTATTTACCATTCTATTGTTACCACATAGAAACATTGTTGGGTTTTTTTTCCACTGAACTCTCCCCGGTCGTGTCGATCCGGATTGCCGATCCATCGGACTATAAGAGAGAAGAGAGAGTGCACCAGTCAAAGTCAAAGCATTTGTTTCAATTACGGTAAAACGGGGCTATTTGGGTTTCGGGGGGGTATTTGGGACAACCCAGGATTTCGTACAAAAATATTGATAACTTTCGTTTGCTGTTTGGTAGGATTTGTTTTATGAACTCTAGCAACACATTTATAGTTAACGTCATAATTGTCAACTGTCAATGTCAGTATATTAAACAGTTTAGTAACAAATTTTGGTGAAAGAGTCAGAGACCGTTTTTTACGTCAAAATTTAGGCGGCAAAACTTCTCGCACAGCGCAAAATCCTGACTAGTTTTTGAAAAAAAAATTTTCTTCTTGAAATTCTACCAATCCCTAAAACAAAAACATTATTTTATGTAGTTTTTGTCAGTCTTTGTCCTAAATATCGATAGACTTGTTGAAAGTGGCTGTTTTGTCTCAAAATATGCATTTTATATCGGTTTTTCAGTGCTGTCCATAATAGCCCCAAATATGCGATATTTGGGACAGCCTCATTATTTTTTTATTTTTCTGTTCCTGTTACATGTAGCTACTTCAAAAGTAGGTATGTCTGCAGAAGTAAGGAGTTCTCCGACACCCGTACAATTTTTTCACCATAGTATTTTATGTGAAATAAACAAGATATTTGGTAAAGTGACTCAAAATATGTCCCGAATAGCCCCGTTTTACCGGTATACTATTTACAGGCACTTTTGAATTGTCAAGGTGTCGGTCAGTTAGTCAGAAAGTTGAAGCTTGTTGCTCGTTCCAAAACGTAGGTAGGTCTCTATGGAGAAGAACGAGCAAGAAACTCTGCAGACACTCATTTTCAATTTTTTACAAAATACTGGTTACATTATTCTTGTTGCTTCTTATGAAAACAATGAAGGTAATCTAGCAGTACAAAACATAAAAAAATAATCAAGATAAAAGCCATGGCAGTTAAGAGTGGGCGAATCTTTACTGACAGTGCCCGTTCAAGAACATGACGCGTGGATCACAACCATTCAGCTCGACCATTTTGAAGGAAGCCGAATGATCCTACACGCACGCCACCATCGTCCGAGACATTTGAGTCAACATGACAATGCTTTAAACCATCATGCTCATTTATGTCAAACACATATTAATTTACTTATTTAATGGCGGCTCCATGGTACTTACATTTAACTACAAAATTTAAATAATGCTGCTAAATTATATCTTCTTGTGCACCATAATAATATATCCTGCGTCGCAGGCTAGTCTTTACTTCGATCAAGAGGAGTATTCTATCAGAAAAAAATTACAAAGAAACATTCATATCTGTTGACGTAAATATGATTAGTTTAATAATAAAAAATAACAGTAGAAATTGTAGGCTACTTCTGTTTGCTGTTGCAATATCCCCGGTGGCTGTCAAACAGGAGACATGTCGGACGTTTCACGTCGCTGCCATGTTGGAAGCCATTTTCTATCCGACGTGCAGCGACATCTCTCCCCACGGACACAAGTTGAGAGTTCCATTTTCAAAGTTTCAAATCGCTTAAGTGAAACTTTTGAAGCGAATTCAATTTCGATATTTCGAATCGTATGGTGCAATTTCTTCGTTTTAGGTGTTTAATGTTTATTATTCGTATTAAATTAAAACCAAAAAATCTGTGATGCCTACAATATTTTAACGCTGCCTGTACAGCCATTTTGATTTAGGAAAACGGGCTGTGAAAATTTGACATACTTACTTAAATCACATTTTACCAAAACCTCTATATATTATAGGCTTATGTTTAACGAAACTCCAGATCTACTAAATGATCACCAATAATAGTAAATAAAATAAAACCAAAAATAGCTATATCCCTTATTTGTTGTAAGTGTATTTATTTGTCGTTCAAAGGTGCCTTTTGGTCTTATTGTAACAAATAATTTAATTTTTAACTTTGACTTTATATTGTCATCTAAGTAGTAACTAAGTAAATAGTTTAGGAAAGTTTAGATTTTATATCTAATAAAAAATTTGTAACTTGAAAAAATAAACCTAAGCTTATAGGTAGTTCGGTAATGTTATTAATATTTTCTAATAATAGCTCCTCTCAAAAACTCATCAATTCTCGATAACGAAAATCTCGACCTTTCAGATGACATTTCTAAGACAAAATCAATATTTATCTAGAAGAAGTATCTAAGCTCAGCTGTCGTCATTAGCGACAGCGGCACGTCCATCAGTCCAAAAAAAGGTCTTTCGATACGAAAGTTAATCAGTCCGGATAATAGGACCACCGTAATTGGGCTATGTTGTATCTATGATCTCGCGTCTGCTTCGAGTGCCCACAAAGCCTTGTTTGAGGTCTCGAATTCCTTTGTGTTTCTTAAGAAGTTTTTCGGCTGTAAGCAATTACTTAGATAAACTAAAAAAAGAGCAGGTTGTTATCGTACTTTTAGGGTTCTGTACCAAAAGGGTGCTACTTTTAACTGTATTAGAAAAATACTCGAAATTTTCACAGATGACCGCTATAAAATCAAATATTAAAAAGAAGACAACGAATAATAAAGCTACTAACTAAAAGGCGTTCCCATTTAAGAAACAGCTATTTACAAAACATTTATTAAATAATAATAATAATATGTTTACATTTTATAACGGTATACAAAACCCTCTGGTCCAAGCCAGGCTCGCACTTGACCGGCTTTTTTAAATCTTTTTAATCGATTTAACTTTCTAACAACGTATGTATGTAATATTATTGGAACTGCTAGATTCACATATAATAATCTATTAGTAAGGGCTTCCAAAGAATGTATTAATGTATATTTGTATGTATGTATGTTTGTCCACGCATTTCCCGAAACCATTGATCGGATTGTGATTGTGACCATTCTTTTTAATAGCTTACATTTATGTTTTCTGTCTATTTTATTATTTTTCTAACTAAAAGATTGGTCTTTTTATTTCAAATTAAATTCTTATCTCTCAAAGGAATTAATACCTAGTAGTTACAATCATAAAGTTGATATTGCATCTCCAATCCTACGTCTATTATTACGTTGGCTATCTATACAATTGATCTTTAAGTCAGTGACCTCTTAGAATCTTCCAAGGGGTTTGTAACTGTCTACAATTGGATTAGTTGAAATAAACTTGAGGTTATGTCGGGTTTATTGTTTCAAGGGTTTACGGTTTTCGTCTCGCCGTCGTCTCGTTCTCGACATCAAGGGTTGTAGATTGTAGAGGACATCTTGTTTCCGTGGAAATGAACTTTAAGGTTCATTGGTCAAGGATAAGGATCAGTTTGACCTTTGTGCAGTTGCGCTGCTTCCTTATCATCATTGATAAAAAGAGTGGTTTTATCTTGGCAGGTTTTTAAACATTTAATATTTTTTTCAAAAAAATCATGTCTAGAGAATAACGGTCCTCGGATTCTTATTATAAATGATACATATTAATAGCAGGCTTGTCCGAGTGGTGTCGGACGTAAAGAATAGCACCATCCCATACCTTCCCGTGGGCGTCGTAAAAGGCGACTAAGGGACATACCAGAGAATGGGCAGCAGCGTTCTCTGTGCCTTTGTAACAACCGTACTGCGATCGCCAACCCGCCTGCCAAGTGTGGCGATTATAGCAAAGCCCCCCCTTGGGGAGGCCTATGTCCAGCAGTGGACGTCTTTCGGCTGAAATGATGATTAGCAGTCTACTCTTATCCCACTGTAAGGCTATAGCCTCTTCTCAAAGAGAAAAGGCAAGAATATTCATCACCACACATGCTCAAGGCGGGTAAGCAATTTCAGACTTAGGTAAATGAATCATAAAGTCCAAGTTTCCGACGTTCTCCTCAATCATCATCATCAGCCGGAAGAGATCCACTGTTGAACAAAGGCCTCCCGCATAGAACGCCACAATAAGCGGCAACATGCCGCTTGCATCCACCGGTTACCCGCGACCTTGATGAAGTCGTCGGTTCATCTGGTGTGAGGCTTACCAACGCTGCGTCTTCCGGATCATGGTCGCCTAGAGAACGTTTCTTCCTCATCGGTTATCGGTTTCCCGAGCGATGTGGCCTGCCTATTGCCACTTCAAATTCTGAGAGCTATGTCAGTGATCTTCTTCGACGTATTTTCTCATTCCGGATTTTATCGCGCTAAGAAAATCCGAGCGTTCCTTCTCTTCTTTTCGAGCTCTCTCCAAGTTTTCCTTCACCGATTTTTAATTCACTCTTTAATAAAATCTCAATATGGTCTGCTGTAACTATAGTGAACCAAACACAATAATTAATACCGTGTTATACTCTAGCACACCTCTTTTCAGATCTTTCCAAGTTCGTATGTTACTCAGGGATAATGTAGCATTCTAATGGTAAAATAATTTTTGAAATCGGAGTAGTAGTTTTCGAGTTTATTCGTTATAAAAGTACAAATCTTTCCTCTTTATAATATTAAGTGTAGATGGAGAATAATAAAGATACATTTACAAAATTAACGAAGCATAAAAGACGACTGCCTCGAAACAATCATTACACAGAAATGGTCGCAGTGCTGCTAACCTAGTTCTAAACAAACTAGAAGTTAAACCGACCGTGATATAAACTTAGTTTATATATTCTAATCCAAACTTCTGAATTGGAAATCGGTTAAGCCCTCGACGCATATAAAGTAGCAACAGTCTAATGTACTGGCCGCTTCGCATACAGAGTGTGCTATTTTTGTGGTCCTTTTTATAATTCTATTTGGTCCTTTCGGTACAGAGTTTGTTATTTAGCGGCTGGACCTGTTTCAAGTGAACAAAATTGGGGATTTTGTAATGGGAGACTTTGCGGTTCAATTTCGCATTTTCCTGATGTTTTAATGTCCTAGAGTTCCTATATTTAGTGAGCTTTTACCTGCAACTACTTAAGAACAGGTGGATTGAGGCCAAGTGCAAACATATTAGAAAATAAAATAATTATAATAAACAAAAAGACTACGTATGGTTCCGTATTTCTTTTCAAGTAAAGTGTAGCCCATAGCACCAAATAACGTCAACTTTTTTCAGAAAACAAAATTACGTGAATTAGCCCTCAGATTTCGGTCATTTTGGCCAATCTCAATAAACACTAGCCAATTAGGTAGAAAATATAATAGCGCATAAGTATGCATAGGTGCATCCCTCTTCCTCCACCCGCATAGTCCGATGAGACGGCAATCCGACACGCCCGGGGAGAGATCAAAATGTGTCTGTATAAATATATGGCGAGGCGATTTTTTTTAGGACCCATTAAATAATGTTAATTGTAATCCGTGGTGCTGAAACTGCGTCTCCCCTAGTTGTAAACGTCTCTATGGTCCTATTGACCTAATTCTGTTCTGTCTCCTGCTTGATTTGGAGGGAAGTGGAAAATATGTTTTTCTTACTCCGCTGTTCTTTTCTGATTAATTTCGTTGCGGAATCCAAGACAGTTGTAATGTTTCTCCGAGACTCGTCGAGCTTCAGTGTCTCGACAGTTTTCTAGTGGTCATCACTGTTGATTCTGACTTTCAGAAGTTGCAGTGGTTTGGGAAAAGTGTGGCGGCATGTCCGAAAAAAAATATATGGCGAGCGATGTGTCTTTTCGCCCGTGTGAGTTTTCTAACGGATTTAATATTTTTTATAATAAAATATTGCCGGGTTAACGTAGTCTAGTGACTAGTCCTATTAACGAAAGAATTTTAAGAATTGTGCCAAATAGTTTCGGACGTGTTCCGAAAGAACAACAAACTCAGACATGCAGGGCACTTTCATTTATACGAGAAATATGTACTGATGATAAATAATAAGAAAATAATTCAATTCTTCCAACTCACAGTTATATCAATTACACGACAGTTGAACATTTGTCTCTACAGTTGCGCTCAATAAAGAAAATCTTCAGCTGAAGGGTAGAGCGTTGACCTCGCCTACACACTTACAAGAATTTATTGAATGTCCCCAGACCTTACTCTAGTAGTGTAAATATATTTACTAGAAAAGGCATTTCTGAGGACTACTTTCAACTTGCTTTATTATATTTTGTTTTGTTTTGTAATGGACTGGGAGCCTAGAGCTGTCAGACTTACGCCTCATTTTTTTTAATAAGTTCTAATAGACTTGCGTTTGGCCGCAACACACCTGGGGTGTGATTCTGTAAGACCTCATTCTAAACTTCGAATCTGAATCCGCTGTGAGTTTCTTGATTGGCATTCTAAAAACTCGGTTGATAATTCGAATTTACACTAGTGCCACCCTTGCGAACGTGTCAGCGAGTTGAACTAAATTGACAGGGAGATTTTGACAGATAAAGTTTGAGATGACGTAAAAAGTGGCATTCTGTAAGGTAATTTCCCCGTCACTTCGACGCTCACTTCGCATTCGAACCCGATCCAGTGTCAAATATATCAAGGTCATTTTGAACCTTATGCGAAGTGAAAGTGAATAGCGGTGTGAGATGCGAGTTGTTGTTCGAATTTTATAGAATCGACCTACTGATCTTAAGTGATGATATGGCATGATGTATGGAGCACGCTTGTCCACTGAACTGGTTCACTCGTGTCTTGAAGATGCCCAGATTATACTTATCAGGGAACTGAGAAGCGGGCTGTGAATTCCACAGTCTGGCAGTTTGCACAATAAACGTGGAAGCAAAGCGCTTGGTTCCAGACTGGAGTGGAGTGAAACTTCAACCATATAAGTCACCCCTATACGGTTGAAGTTCCACGCTTCACCGTTTGAGAACAGATAGAGGGATATGTAGTTAAGAAGGTATGCATAATAAATTGGTAGTTTAATACTGGGAAGGTAGGCTTATAGGTGCAGACAGCGTCATCAACTGCTTACCTCTTATCCGAAGAAATTTTATTGCGTGGGGGGTAAGCAGTTGATGACGTTGTCTGTACCAACGACAGCACACCAAGCTACCCCAATCTGTTAAAAATCTGTAATAGTTTTTCGACTTTGTTACAGAAGAATAAGATTCATGTTTAATTGGGAAAATTTTACAATTTGGAATTGATTGATGTTCGGACGTCTGTACCTTACCCACTTACGTTCAAGAGTAACGCTGGTTTTTAGGGTTCCATAGCCAAATGGCAAAAAACGGAACCCTTATGGATTCGTCATGTCTGTCTGTCTGTCTGTCTGTCAGTCCGTATGTCGCAGCCACTTTTTCGGAAACTATAAGAACTATACTGTTGAAACTTGGTAAGTAGATGTATTCTGTGAACCGCATTAACATTTTCCTTACCTACCTTTACCTTACTTGCTGCTACGGAACCCTTCATGGGCGAGCCCGACTCGCACTTGGCCGCTTTTATATGTAGCAGGGAATGGTACAATTAGGGGTTTGATTATTGATTTTATACCAACAGATATAGGTTACTTACATTATATTCAACCTAAACATAACAAATATTATTCAAACAACCTCAACACAGATACATTGTGAAGATTGATAACGACTCAGTATTTACGAATAGTAATTAAGTTCAAAGTTATTCTCAGATTAATTTCCACGTTATAATTACTTCGTTATAAACTGCTACAGAAGTTTAATTAGACAACTATCGTGGCAACACGAATGTTATTGAGCGAATATAAAGTTACAGAAATATAAACGACGGTAACGTTTTAATGGGGAAAAAGTATATCTAAATCAAATTTAAGGATGAGAGGAAATAAGCTACCTCGGTTTTTTTTTTATTTATTTTGATTATCTCTAGACCTCTTTTAAAGTGCACAATTTGTTAATTTTTTCTGACATTTGTGTCAACATAAATGATGTAAATCTGTAATATACTATTGGTTTTAAAAGAGTGCTAATTTAGTATCTTGCTCGTTCTTCTCCATAGAAACCTATTATTTGGAACAAGCAACTAGCCTCAACTTTCTGTCGTATTTCTGACTGACTGACTGACTCCTTGACAATTCAAAAGTGTCTGTGAATGGTTTAAGTATTTGAAATAAATAATTTGAGTTTAGTGTGTGTTTAGTTTAGTGTTGTTTCTAGTGAACTGATCCATCTTTGCATGAGCTTAAATTTGTCAAAACGAGCTTTTTGGTGGCGCAACGGTTCGCAACTGGGAGTCCCCCTTTCCATCCAGTACAATAACCATGTTCGGTAAGCCTATCCCTTGGGAGAAGCGAGCCAAATACCTAGGTGTGATTCTCGACCACCATCTTACTTTCGGAGAGTACATAAAGCACGCGCTCGCGCGCCGCTTTCCCTCTCAGTAGGCTCTACTTTATGTTGAATGTACGCAGCTAATTGTCACTCAAGTGCAAATTGCGCATTTACATGGCGTGCATTCGTCCCATCATGACCTACGCCTCTGCCGTATTCGCACAAGCAAAACCATACCGTCGCAACAAAAAAAAATCGCAACTTTGAACGAGCAAGTACCAATATAACTTTTTCAATTCATATGTACTTTCTAAGTTTATCTTGGACATCACTGACATCGGTGAGGGAAAAACATCGTGAGGAAACCTGGACTTATAACTAATATAAGTCTAAAATCGCCAATCCGCCTTCAGCGCACATGGTGATCAATGTTCGTGCCTTCTCTGTATGAAAAGAGGCCTTTGCCCTGCAGTGGGACAGTAATAGGCTGGTATTATTATATACCTATATGTGGGTAGAATCCCAAATTGGAAATAAGTAGTTACCTACAGGCCTAATTCCATCTTTACCCTAGGGAGTTCTTTGATTTTTCTTGATTTGATCCTAACCAAGAATCTCTCTAATTTACTTAGTATTTATTTGTTGTACTGTAGTAATCATATTCTCCTAAACGAATTTCGGTCACGACTGCCAAAGTTAATGGAGACTAACCAACTACACAGCACATATGATAGTGCATGTGTGTGTATAGATGAACACCCTTTTCCCACACTCTTACAGTCCGATGAAACAGCAATCGCCCACAATCGGGTAGAGATCAGGCGTAGGACCAACATCTTTATGCGTTTTCCTAGGCACGGAGTGTCAATTTACAAACATCCAAACTCCGGGCTACTATTGGGAAATTTCTAATGGGAAAACCCGATTGCACTTTGTCAACAATGGAAACTTTGTATTAGGAATTAGACTCAAAAATCGAAGGCAATATCTACGCTCAGAAAAAGTGCTTGCGACCATAAGATTAAGAAGCAGTTCAAACTCTCACTAGATCACATCGGTCATCATAGTGCGGATCAGGTATATTTACAGGCACATGAGACATTTCAGTTTTATCTCTGATACGTCACAGCATCTTCGACGCATCTGGTATTGCAGAAGTCTAATAGCAAGTTAAAACATTTATTTCAATTAAAACATTTACAGACACTTTTGAATTATCAAGGAGTCTGTTAGTTAGACAGTTGAAGCTAGTTCTTATTTCCTTCAGAATGTTCAATGCCCTCCTGACGACCAACCCTGAATGTGATATTTTTGCGGACGAATGGAGTAAAATTAAACGCGTATGTCTGATATTCTGTGAGAAACAGTCCACTGTTCCATGTTAGTAAGTAGCGAATAATTGTTTAAGACACAATGTTGTCTGTTTTGTATAGTATTATTATCAACCGACTTCAAAAAAGGAGGAGGTTATCAATTCGTCTGTATTTTTTTTTTTTTTTTTTTTTTTTTTTTTTTATGTTTGTTACCTGATTTCTCGGGACTGGGTGAACCGATTTTGATGATTCTTTTTTTATTTGGAAGCTAGTGCTTCCCGTGTGGTCCCATTTTAATTTGGTCCAGTTCTGACCATGGCATCCTTGAGAAAACCGTATATGTCTTAAATTTGCATTAAGTATGTGCGCGATTTGTTACGCGATTCCTCAGGCAACGTAAACCGATTTTGAAAATTCTTTTTTTTATAGATAGGGTACGCTTCAGGGGTTGTTCCATATAAATTTTATCGAAATTGATTCAGCACTTTTTGAAAAATCAACAAATACCCAAAAATTTTACATAGACGACGTTTTAGTTTCATCAATCTTTGTAGTAGTTAACTTTCAATCTCTTCTTAATAGATTTGAATGAGAAGGAGGTACTAAAAAGCGGAAAATAAAAAGCTTTTTACAAAAAAGACAACCGCCTTCAAAAAGTGAAAAATAACTTTAGCACAGAACACACATTGACTTTAGTTTCGGAAGTCGGTGGCAATACAAAACAACAAACAGAACAAAGCCACTGAATTTTGAAACTAAAGTCAATGTGTGTTCTGTGCTAAAGTTATTTTTCACTTTTTGAAGGCGGTTGTCTTTTTTGTAAAAAGCTTTTTTATTGATATTTTATTTCTATGTTAATTGATGTAATTGGTATTGTACCGTGTTAATTAACTATAAATAAATAAATAATTTCCAAAACATAGATTGAAGAAGGGGCAAGAAAAGCCGTTAATATGCAATTCTCCAATGCCGTAAAAAAAGAATATTAATCTTCTCTATTACCGTAATGTAGCGGATGGACTGCGGTTAAGCAATAAAACACAATTTTAGGGAATTTAACGCGGAGACAACGTACTGCGGTGTTAGCCATGTACCGAACGGGAAACGGAAGTAAAAGTGAACCATTGACAAAACTAGCTTGAACTTGCACAGATTAAAAAATTCATTGATCACACCCGCACTTCGTTGTCTATTTTCTTTATTAGGGAAAAATTAACACAAAATATTACAAAATACTATTCTGTCATCTACAATATCCACCCCCTAGTGCTGAATGTAAGTCAGCACTACACATTTGACGATCTAACAAGTAGGTACATCTTATTCAAGTTACATACAATCAAGGTACATACATATACAATAACATAATAAATTTTGGTACATTACTGAATCTCAAGTAAGGCTAACCGAGTAACCGGACGCCTGAGTATACCTGTGCGCGTACGTACATCAACAATGCGCACTCGACCGTCTTCACCTGTGTGTATCGCACTCACTATCCCATTGTAACGAGTATTTTCTACTCGCTACATAGTGTCGACCTCTCTCGTCATTTTTTGGAAGTTTTCACGGTAATGCAGTACACACACTTTAGATATTTGATAGATTGGCTAGGATTTAGTAGAGTAATCGATAAAACCATAGACCATCAGTTTGACAGTTGGACCTTATTTCCCCGGCTGTCAGATTATTTTGACGTTTCCGGTTTGGGATATGTAGCCTTCACTTTCCGACCGAAGTCACCAAGATGATGCACGAATAAAATTCTATTCCGTGCCAATCATTAGATTGGAATATTTCAAGGGTCCACCCCTGGCTGGAATCACTTGGTAGTGATGTCAGCAGCCGTGCAACGGTAATATTTTGGGAAATCCTCCTATATCGCCATCGCGTATTGAGTGTGCCCATAGCACGAGTGATTGGCATTGTTTTAGTTTTCGTTAAGATCGCCCCAAAGGCGTTCTTACTTATATTTTGGATTTTTTTCATCTTAAAATTTAACTTCATCATGGATGAGCTGATGCGCTTCACCTCGTGTCTCCAATCAGGTTTAATTTAAATAAGTTTTTCTCGAAGCCTGTGGTATGTAAACTTAAATTCTTTCTCGTAGTTTCCACTTAAAAACGTGCAATACTGACAACTTAATTATAATCTTTGGTTATAGAATTTAATGGTTATAAAACAACTTGCCCTTCAAAAGAAAGGGGCTTTCTAATATTGTGTTGTGCTCACCACTGCCTGCGATAGAAATAAATGAGCTATTGTTAAAGAATTTGCAGCTTAATTTCAGAAATCTCCGACCTAGATTAGAAGTCCTGTCCTTTACCTATTAGCTATCCCGGATTACCTTTGTTTTAAATTACCTAGTGAGCTCTGGCGCCCGAATCTTATTCCTTTTAGTTATTTTTGTTTAATTTTGAGCTCTCTAACTTCTCATCTTTAGAATCACACACATAGTTTGTTAGTTAGTTAAATAAATCTAGACCCCCTTAATTTTTTTATTACAATTGTCGCACTAGAACAGGGACATGAAGCAGGTTTGTACGGTGAGTACAGTCAGTATTGCACACTAAATTCATTTATATTTTAACTAATGAGTCTATTGTTTACAATATTTAGTTTTCATATTGTATTTCATATTGTTTTTACATTGTAATTGATCTAGTTTATAAACTTTGAATAATTAGACTCATAAGTTGTAACTTAGTTTGATATTGTATTTTGCAAACAATGTTTTAGTTTTACATTGGATAATTTGTTTATTTTCTTGTGTTTTTAACATGTTTTTTCCTTAGCAAAACCAACAATTGTTAAGTGTAGACCGTGTTATTGTTAAATCTCATACAGTGATATAATTCATATCTAAGTTAACTTTTTATGTTAATAATTAAATTTAAACATTAAGTACATTATTGTGCACCTAGTTTATTTAATTTTAAGCCGTTTTGTGAGTTATTATTGCACTTTTTAACGTTAAATAACTTTGGAAATACCACATTGATTTTGATACTTAACCTCAAAACTTTAATTTTATTTTTCAAACTTTGATTTATTTTGAAATCCTTTAAGGTTTAGTCCTTGCTTTTCGTTGCTATTTGCCTTGTTACTCGTTAGTCATGGAAGACAAGGGAGTTCAGTTTCCACCGCCTCAGGATTCGGTTGAGGTCGAAGCTTCTACTGCTGCTGATGCTAATGTTGTTGAGAAAGGTCACGAGATGGCTAATGCCACCGATGTTGGCAATCCTTTTGAATCTGGAATCGCACATTCGTCTTCGGATTTTACAGCTCGAGCTTTGCCTTCTTTTAACTCCTTGAATGCGCTTGTTAACGAAAACATTCGTAAAAACTTTCCTCCTCTTACTAAACTGCCTGATTTGAAACATAGCAAAATAATTTATGATGGTAGAACTTGTGTTCGTGATTTTATTACACAAGTTGAAGAATATTTTCTTTATAGAAATTACAACGAAAATTTGCTGGTTGGTTCTTTTACAGATTTGCTTGATGGTACTGCACTCAAATGGTTTAGATCTGTTCGAATTCGTATTTCTTCTTGGCATGAACTTAAGCTTGCACTTTTAAAGCGCTTTGATAAACCTAATTTTGATCACTTTTTAGAAAATGAGCTCCGCACAAGGAAACAGAAACAGTCTGAGTCGCTTCCTGATTTCATTACGGAAATTTATGACATGGCTAGTCGTCTTTCAGTACCTTTATTTGACTACACTTTAGTTAACGTGATACAACAAAATATGTTACCAATTTACACACCCTTTTTGTTTCGTAGACAAATAGATTCAATCGAACAATTTCTAGAACTTGCAAAAGATTTAGAAGTTGTTGTCAATAGAAAACCTTTTAAAGAATCCCTTAAACCTTCTGTTAAATCTAATGCCGTTTCTAATGATTTAGTTTGTTTAAAATGCAAAAAACCTGGACATTTATATAGAAATTGCAAGTCTATTCCAGGTGTTGTTTGTTTTAAGTGTCATAAAGCTGGGGTCACTTCTAAGACTTGTGACGTTTGTAATTTGGATACTAAAAACTCGCAAGAGTCAAAAAACTGATTAGGCAGCATCGAGCCCACGTTTTTGATAAAACTTCGAGCGTCTCGATGGGTGAAAAAATTGTTAGAAGTCACAAGCCTGATGATGTTGCCCGTGACAAAGAATTTTCCAACTGGTTAGATTATTTAAAAACCTTTTTTAATATTTATCGTTCGGCTCCTATTCTATTTACAAAACAGAATGATGCTAGACCATTTTTAACTTTTTTTGTTGGTAATCAAATTTTTTCAGGTTTGTTGGACAGTGGTTCCGATAAATGCATTTTAGGCTCAAATACACATGAACGATTTTTACAGTTGGGTTATAAAATTAGACCTATCAGTGGCGCTGCTTGCACTGCGGATGGCTCCGCCCGGAGAATTATTGGTGCCATGGATTTGCCAGTAACTTGTGATAATATAACTAAATCCGTAGAGTTTTTAATTATTCCTTCTTTTGATCCATTAATTATTTTAGGTTTTGACTTTTGGATTAAATTTCATTTAGCTGAAGAATTGTGGAAGAACATTATACTTGTTCCAGAAAATAATAAACAAGTTTGTTCAATTACCTCTATTTCTGAACTTTCTCCTTCTGAGAAACAAAAATTAGATAATATTATTGCTTTGTTTGAAGATATTTCTTATGAGAAAAGAGGTTTAGGTCTTACTCATTTAGTTGAACATAAAATTAACGTTACTAGTGAACCTTTTAAACAGAGATATTGGCCTCTGAGTCCTGCTAAGCAAAAGGAACTTTTTGATGAAGTAGAAGTTTTATTAGGAGAAGGTATTATTCAACCCTCTAAGTCTCCTTGGTGTTCACCCGTATTGGCGGTAGAAAAGAAAGATGGAGGTACTAGATTGTGTTTAGATTCAAGACGTTTAAATTCTGTTACTATTAAAGATTCTTATCCCCTTCCTTATACTTCTAGAATATTAGATAACCTTAGAGGTGCTAGATATATTAGTACTATAGATCTTTCTAAAGCATTTTTGCAAATTGCACTTGAAAAATCCTCCCGCGAAAAAACTGCTTTTGTAGTACCTGGAAAAGGTCTGTACGAATTTGTTCGCATGCCATTTGGTCTCACAAATGCACCGGCTGAGTTGCAGAGACTAGTAGATAAACTTTTTGGTCCAGAGTATGATAATTCTGTATTCTGTTATTTAGATGACTTAATTTGTATTAATTCTGATTTTAATAGCCATATAGCACAGTTGCATAAAATTCATAGTATATTAAAAGAGGCAGGTTTAACTGTAAATTTAAAAAAGTGTAATTTTTGCAAGGACAGACTTCGCTATCTTGGTTTCATTGTTGACAGTAATGGTTTACATACTGATCCTTCTAAATTAGAGACAATAGAAAATTTCCCACGCCCAGAAACGGTAAAACAACTTCGCAGTTTCCTTGGTTTATGTTCTTATTATCGTAGATTCATTTGTAAATTTGCTGATATTGCTTCTCCTTTAACTAAATTGACAGCAGGTAGTAAAAATTCTAAAAAGTCACTTACTTGGAATGACGAAGCTGAAAATGCATTTCAAGAATTAAAACATTCTTTAATAACTTCTCTTGTTTTGCAATGTCCTAATTTTGAAAAACCTTTCTTTTTGCATTGTGATGCCAGCTCTGTGGGCATAGGTAGTGTTTTGAGTCAAGAAGATGATAATGGAGATCAACATCCCATTGCTTTTTATTCTAGATCACTTAATAAATGTGAAAGAAATTATAGTACCACAGAACGCGAATTATTAGCTATTTTAGATTCCATAGAACATTTTAGACCTTATATTGAAGGAATGAAGTTTACTGTTATTACTGACCACGCTTGTTTGAAATGGCTCCTAGGTCTCAATAATCCTAGTGGACGTTTAGCTCGTTGGGCTGCTAGAATTTCTCAATTTACTTTTGATATTATTCATAAAAAAGGTTCATTACATTTAGTTCCAGATGCTTTATCTCGTATAGAAGTCACTGCTATAACCACTCAGGATAATTTAGTCTCCCCTGATGATGATATTATTGATCCTTGGTATAGAAAAATATTTATTCAATGCCAGAAATCTCCTAGAAAGTATAAGAATTTTAGAGTCGAAAATAACACTTTGTATAAATATTGTAAAAATAGATTTAACCCTCACAGTCTTTTAGACTGGAAGATAGTTATTCCTAAAGAGAATATCTTAGATACTATTAGGTCAAATCATGATGATGTAAATTCAGGTCATTTAGGTATTCATAAAACTTTAAAGAAATTAAAACAACATTATTTTTGGAAAGGTATGTTTAATGATGTTCACCAATACATTTTGTCTTGTGAGACTTGTAAAGCTTACAAACATACTACTTCTCCTCCTTTTGGTACGATGATTAATCCTAAAAAGGTTGATCGCCCCATGCTTATGCTTTCGGTAGATATAATAGGTATTTTACCTAAAACTTATTCTGGTCATAAATACATACTTTCAGTTGTAGATGTTTTTACTAAATATTGCTGGTTCTTTCCAATGATTAATGCAACTACTAGAGTAATTTGTAAACATTTTGAAAAAGAAATATTTCTTAAATTTAGTTGTCCAAAAATAGTAGTTTGTGACAATGGAACTCAATTTACTTCAAAACATTTTGTAGAATTCTTGAAAGGTTTTAATATAACTAAAATATTTTATAACACATTGTATACACCTCAAAATAATCCTGTTGAGAGATATAATAAAACAGTCGAAACTTGCATATCGTGTTTTGTTAAAGATGATCATAGGACTTGGTCAAGTTTTTTGCCCAATGTTCAATTAGCTTTAAATAATAGTGTAAATCTTGCTACAGAATTTACACCTAATTTTCTTATGTTTGGTAGGGAACTTGTTTTAGATGCTTCCTTACATCATTTTAGTAACTCTGTTGATAATTTATCTCAACTAGAGGTTTCAAATAGAAACTCTTATGCAGTTTCTCTTAATTCACTTAGTGATATTTTTGTTAAAGTTCAAGCTTATTTGTTAAAGGGGTATAAGCGAAATGCCGCTTATTATAATAAGGGTCGAAAAGTCATTTCTTTTGATGTGGGTGATGTTGTGTGGAGAAGAAGTTTTGTTCAATCTCATGCACCTGCTTATTTTTCGGCTAAGCTTGCACCTAAGTTTTTAAAGTGTGAAATAACTGAAAAAGTTTCTGATAACGTTTATGTTTTGAAAGATTTAAATAAGGGTTCCGTGGGTCGTTATCATGTTAAGGATATAATTAAATTTTAAAATTTTGGGGAATTCATAGATTTGGTTTTGGTATTGAGTATTTTTGTGTGAAGGTTGGTCTTTGTTAGAATGATGAATGAAAGGTTATGACCATCTGAAACTATTATTATGTTAGGTAACTTCAACACAATTTATTAGATTCCAAGTCAATTCTTATTAAAATAAACTTAGGTCATTTTGGTTAAATTAGAAATACCTACTCTTTACACTATACATTTTACACATCAAAGGATCTTATCTTGTTTGTTTTGTTTGTTTGTTGAGCTTGTGTGGGATCTTATATCTTTTCTTTCTTTCTTTTTTAAAGGTAATCCTTTACTTGTTTACATTTTTTTTGTAAGAGAAAGATCCTATACAACCTTACACTTTGGGTTTTTATTACCTAAAAAGATTTTAAAACTTAAATTTCATTTCAAGTTTTTTTGTAATCTTCTTTTTTGGTAGATTAAAATCATTCTATTTCTCTCATAGTTTTAAATAGTTATTGATTTTAATTCTATTTTTTTTTACTGTTTGTTGACAGTGTTGTTTTTTGTCTAGATATTTCTTCGATACTAGACTTGGATTTGACTTTGTTAGAAACGCTTTCATACCGGATTTTGCTTTTGAGGTCATTCTGTAACTTTTGTTATAGAGCGTCCTACCTTGTTTTTGCGGTCATTCTGAAACTTTTGTTAAAGAATGTACTTTGTTTTTGGATCTTGGTGTAATTTTTGACCTCGATTTCATCTTGGCTTTCGCCTTTAGGTATTGTGATTTTCCCCTTCGGTAATCCAATATATTTTGTTTGTTTGTCTGTGCTTGGAAGGTTGGTAGAGTAGAGCCAATCACAGCTTACATTTGCCCTTTTACCCTTGTGTTGGTCATTGTTGTACCAGTCACATTGGGGAATTTTGACTTTCGTCATAACTTTTTACTATTGTGCTCGGAAGTTATCAAAGTTACTTCCGAAGTTATTAAGTTATAAAATTATCAAAGTACTATTTCATTACCACTACCTATATCCAACAAAAAAATTATACGAAAAAACTAACCTACTAAATCTCACACAACTATACATTTATTACACCTGCATCCTCATAAGAAAAATCACCACAAATTCTGTACAATCAAATTTACAAATACATAAAAAGACACCAACATACAACACAAGAAGTAAAAACAAGTTTCAACTGATAACCGCACGTGCACGGACTAATTACGGAAAGAAAACAATATTAGTAGAAGGAACGCAGCTATTCAATGATTTACCAGAGGATCTAAAGAAATGTAATAGTTTTAACATATTTAAGGCTAGACTCAAAAAACATGTACTTATGTCCTGTAACACCAACAGCATACCCTAGAGGCAAATACCTACAATAATATTTCACATTGTATCTCATTTTAAGTGAACTGTTACGTTCTTATGAGAATAAATTCTTTAAACCTAAACCTAAGTTCGGTGGTGTAGCGCCGATCACAATATGGTTTTTGCTTGTTACAGGTTATTGCTGTGACAATATTTTTGGATAGAGCCCTTCAACTCTATCCAACCTTTTTAGATAGAGCCCTTCAACTCTATCTAACCTTTTTGTTGGGAAACAATATTTTTAGATAGAGCCCTTCAACTCTGTCTGACTTTATTGATCGGAATCTATACTTTTAGGTAGAGTCCTTCAACTCTATCTAGAATTTTTGTTTAGGTATTGTTATTTTTGGTTGGTTGTTGCTGAGATAGACAGAGGCTATGGTGCCTAACTGTGCTCAAAGCTGAACTGTAGGTTAGTTGAGGATAGTCAGCGGCGATAGTGCCTACCTGCACTCCAGAATAGTTGGTAGAGATGTGTAGAGTTAGTCAGTGGCGATAGTGCTTAACTGAACTTAAGTGGTGTGGTTTAGTTTAGTAGGTTGGCTGAAGTTAGTCAGTGGCGATAGTGCTTAACTGAACTTAAGAGGTGTAGGATAGTTTAGTAAATTAGTGTAAAGTTAGTCAGTAGCCATAGCGCTTAACTGTACTCAAAGTTAGTGTTTAATGTTTAGTAGTTTTGTTCAAGATTTAGTCAGCGGCTCTCGTGCTTAACTAAATTTAGATTTGTTTAGTGTTTAGTCTTGTTAGAGTTTTAGTCAGCGGCCCTCGGGCTTAACTGAATTTGGATTTGTTTGTTGTTTGGCTTTGTTGATCGGTTGTAGTACCGAAGTTTTAGTCAGTGGCCATGACGCCTAACTGCACTATGATAGTTTTCTTTGTTTTTGAATTTTTTGTTCACTTCGTTTTTCGTTGTTTCTTTCTAATAAAAGAAAGTTCCTTTCTTTTATTTTTCGGGGAGGGATGTAATGTAACGAGTATTTTCTACTCGCTACATAGTGTCGACCTCTCTCGTCATTTTTTGGAAGTTTTCACGGTAATGCAGTACACACACTTTAGATATTTGATAGATTGGCTAGGATTTAGTAGAGTAATCGATAAAACCATAGACCATCAGTTTGACAGTTGGACCTTATTTCCCCGGCTGTCAGATTATTTTGACGTTTCCGGTTTGGGATATGTAGCCTTCACTTTCCGACCGAAGTCACCAAGATGATGCACGAATAAAATTCTATTCCGTGCCAATCATTAGATTGGAATATTTCAAGGGTCCACCCCTGGCTGGAATCACTTGGTAGTGATGTCAGCAGCCGTGCAACGGTAATATTTTGGGAAATCCTCCTATATCGCCATCGCGTATTGAGTGTGCCCATAGCACGAGTGATTGGCATTGTTTTAGTTTTCGTTAAGATCGCCCCAAAGGCGTTCTTACTTATATTTTGGATTTTTTTTATCTTAAAATTTAACTTCATCATGGATGAGCTGATGCGCTTCACCTCGTGTCTCCAATCAGGTTTAATTTAAATAAGTTTTTCTCGAAGCCTGTGGTATGTAAACTTAAATTCTTTCTCGTAGTTTCCACTTAAAAACGTGCAATACTGACAACTTAATTATAATCTTTGGTTATAGAATTTAATGGTTATAAAACAACTTGCCCTTCAAAAGAAAGGGGCTTTCTAATATTGTGTTGTGCTCACCACTGCCTGCGATAGAAATAAATGAGCTATTGTTAAAGAATTTGCAGCTTAATTTCAGAAATCTCCGACCTAGATTAGAAGTCCTGTCCTTTACCTATTAGCTATCCCGGATTACCTTTGTTTTAAATTACCTAGTGAGCTCTGGCGCCCGAACCTTATTCCTTTTAGTTATTTTTGTTTAATTTTGAGCTCCCTAACTTCTCAACTTTAGAATCACACCCATAGTTTGTTAGTTAGTTAAATAAATCTTAGACCCCTTTAATTTTTATTACACCATGTTTCCACGAACCACGCTCAACATTTGGATCAGTTATTAAAACATAATCACCTACTGATAACGATTTGTTTTCCTTAAACCATTTCTGCCTAGTTAACAACGTGGGAAGATACTCTCTTAGCCATCGATGCCAATACATATCTGTCAGGCGTTGAGCTACGCGCCAACGTTTGCGTAAATTAGTTAAGTCAAAATCGTCATATTTACCGTAGGGAGAACTGTTCGAGGATGTGCCTATAAGAAAATGATTTGGTGTTAAGGCTTCCGGGTAGTTGGGATCAGTCGATACATGAGTTATAGGACGACCGTTTATCAAGGATTCCACTTCGGTTAGAAATGTGAACAAAGTGTCTCGGTGAGGAGCTCGCTCTTTCAATATAACCTTTAGAGCTGTCTTAACACTTAGAACCATACGTTCCCAAGCTCCGCCCATCTCTGGAGCGCCTGGGGGAATAAAGCGCCATTCTATTCCTCTTACCGTACTGTCATCACGCACCTTCTCGAAGTTTAGATCCTGAAGGCTTCGCTTGAGCTCGGCGTCAGCACCACGAAAGTTAGTCCCATTATCTGAATAGATAATCTCCGGGGTACCTCTGCGAGCTATCATACGCCTCAACGCCATGATGGTAGAATCAGCTGATAGACTATCCGACACTTCAATATGTACAGCTCTGATGGTCAGACATGTAAACAAAACACCATATTGTTTAATACGTTTACGACCTTCGGTGACCTCCATAGGGCCGAAGAAATCTACTCCTGTAATGGAAAATGGACGCCTGTGGTGCTGGAGGCGTGCCTGTGGTAAGTCAGCCATGCGTTGCGGTTGTGGACTGGCACGACGATGTTTGCAGAATAAACAGCGCGCTGAAACACCACGAACAGTAGGACGCAACCTAATCACCCAATATCTTTGGCGAAGCTCATTGACTACCATCTCGTTTGCGCCATGTAGTGCACGTCTATGGTACCACTCAGCTAAAAGTTGAATGATCTTATGAGATCCGTCAATAATAATCGGTCTACACGTCGCCTTGTCCACACCATCAACCTTATCAATACGACCACCTAGACGTAACATGTTCGTACTATCTAAAAAAGGTGTAAGTTTTAATAGTTTACTGCTTTTTAATAACGGTTTATTTTGCTTTAAACAATCAATCTCCGTAGCAAAACAATCTAATTGCACTTTACGTAACAATAACAACTCTGCTCTCGATAATAATTCTACATTGAATTGAACATCACGACCTCGACATTTATCTATAAACATAAGTACTCGAGCCGTCGCGCGAAGCAAGCGTAACCAAGACGAGAAACGTTTTTCATCAGGCAGACACGATGAAAGTGTGACTGTTGAACACATAATAGTATGAACAGTCTTGCGTTCAGAAATAACATCTTCTGTTACCTATTCACTATTGCCGATAACCTTAGGCCAGTTTGCCTCGGGGAGACGCAGGAAATTCGGACCTTGAAACCACTCACTATCAATTTTCAACGGCGGCGCGTCTTCTCTGGTAGCTATATCGGCAACGTTCAAGCCGGTAGGTACATACCTCCACTCAGGCACGCGTGTTAATTCGTCAATCTCGCCTAGTCTGTGAGCGACAAATGGTTTAAAAGTACGTGGGTCACTTCGAATCCACTGTAGAACAGTTTTAGAATCGGACCAAAAGTAGCGCTTAGTCGATATAACATCGTTATGTTCCTTTGCGACCGCATCGGCTAAACGTGCAGCTAACAGTGCTGCCTGCAATTCTAAGCGCGGCACGGATACAGGCCGCAAAGGTGTTACTCGACTTTTGCTAGTGACAAAACAAACGTGTACTTTACCATCACAACGAATAAAACGAAAATAAATAACAGCTACGTATGCTTTAATCGAAGCATCGCAAAAAATGTGCATCTCTGTACTTATTATTTTATCATTGTCATTAGAACCGGTACATTGATAACATTCCGTAAACAAACCCGTACTAAAGTACCAACGTGGTATACGTAGGTATGCAAGTTGCTTCAAATCAGTTAACCACTGCATAAAACATTGATGATCGAAAGATTGGATGCGGCAATTCCAGCCTACACCACTTCTACTGACATTAACAATACAATTGACATTTTAATTAACTGGCTTGACATTCACAATTTGAAAATAAATCTTGATAAATCCGTCTATATACAATTCAATAAATCGAATAATCATAAATTCAACATCAAATTAAATATACCCAAAATAAAACCAGTAACACATACTAAGTTCCTAGGAGTAACTATTGATGAAGATCTAAATTGGAAAGTACATATAGACAATGTTTCAAGCAAGATAAATAAATTCGTGTATGCGCTTAAACAAGTAAAAAAAAGTACAAATCTAAAAACAGCTATATTAGCTTACCGTGCGTATGTAGAATCCACACTACGTTATGGACTTATAATGTGGGGCAACAGTACCGACCAAAATAGAACATTTGTTGCTCAAAAAAAGTGCATTAGGGCTCTATACGGACTCCATCCTGAGGAATCATGCCAGCCAATAATAAAGAAACTTGGCTTGTTGCCGCTACCTAGTTTGTATATTTATGAAATATGCATGTTTCTATGGAAACATAAAGAGTTATTCAAAACAGCAAACGATGTAAACCCTCGAAGCCGACGAGACCCTCACAGGCTCGTACTAAACAGTGCTCCCAGGCTAGCAAAGTATAACAAAAGCTGCTTAACTATGTGTGTACGAATTTATAACAAATTACCTGGTAACCTGAAAATGTTAAACATGAGATATGCTTTTAAGACAAAATTGTATGAATGGTTAAATAGAAACAACTACTATAGTATAAAACAATTCCTAGAACAAAAATAACATTTTTTTTAATTAACTTTGTTAAGATAATTGACAATGTTATTACAAATATTTGCATGTTAAGGTTAATCTTGGCAAAACATGTCTGCTCTATTTTATACTGTAAGATCTTCTTATACCATGTTTTACGCAAATAAACTTATATTATTATTATATTATTATTATTATTATTATTATGTACATTTTGCAAAATAATTTTACTTTTAATAGTTATTGGCGATAAAAAACCTTGTAAATCATAAATAGACATAATTATACTAAGCATTTTTGCTTTAGTCGGAGGTTCGCTACCATCAAGAATCTCAGTGGGTAAACGATTTAACGAAATAATAAATCACATCAAACCGAGTGTCCGCTCGATTATATTCGTAGCTCCGTCTTTAAGTTTTATCGCACTTTGTGCTAATGAGTCTACAGGTAAAGAATCTATTACTTGTTTACAATTACTCATCCAACTTCGCATTTGAAAACCTGCATTTTTATGGATTTCGGTAATTTCTTCAATGAGTTTAATCGCGTTGTCTATAGACGTCGTTGAGTGTACACAATCATCCATAAAATGGTTATTTAAAATGACTTTGACTGCCTCTGGATATAAATCTTCATATTTTAGTGCATTTTTATTTTTAACATACTGAGCTACGAATGGGGAACAAGTCGCGCCAAAGATTAAACTTTGCATCGCACAAACTTTGATCGGAGTATCTACACTACAACTAGGGTCCTGCCACAAGAAGCGTAAAACATGCTGGTCCTCGTGACGAACTTTAATGCGTAAAAACATATCTTTAATGTCTCCGATTATAACAAAGGGGTTAGAACGAAATCTCAACATTATACCAAACAATGAATTGTATAAATCAGGACCTGTTAATAGAAAATCATTTAAACATGATCCACTGACCTTAGCTGCTGCGTCAAAGACTAACCTTAACTTTCCTGGCTTGTGCGGGTTCTGTACACCGAAATGAGGCAAGTACCATACATGATTGGGGAACTTCTCGTGATCTGCAATCTCTCTTGCATAACCATCAGCAAACAACTTTTGTATTTCCTTACTGTACCGCTCCGCATATTCTTTGTCCTTACTGAATTTCCTGGAAAGTGAACGCATACGAGACAAGACATTATCGTACGAATCAGGCATAACAAAGGTGTCGTTCTTGAATGGCAAACCCACCTCCCATTGGTTGTTTACACGCCGAATGGAACTATCTAAAATACTTAGCGCACGAACATGAGCTGTATTCTCTCGGCGTAACGGTGAAATTCCAATAGAATCGATGGCAATTAAGGAATCTCTAATTAAGTTATTCAACTCGTAATACAAATCGTTATCAGTAGGCTCAGAACAAGTTAGATGAAAAACATTGTGGTTTACCTGAGAGTGAGTGCGACCACTGTGGCCGTGAATACACCAACCTAGTTTACATTTGGTAGCATATGGTTCATTTTTATTGCCATGAATTATTTGCAATGGTGCTAATAAATGATAATTATCTTCCCCTATAATGAGGCGGGGTTTAACAAGACCTTTACAAACACAATCTTTTAAATGCAATAAATGTTTACATTGTAAATTATTAATCACAGACATATCCTGAGTAGGTAAATTTAATTTAGACACTTTACGTAATTGTATATTATGGTACTTACAGTCATTAGGGTCCATACTACTTATATCTAACGATACTTTCGGTGAATCCGATTGTAACACTTCAATACCGAACGCGTCTATGAATTTTACGGTACACGATTCTGTCGCTATTAGGTTTAATTGGTTAGCTAGCTCGGAGTCTATGATTGAAACTGACGCACCATCGTCCAATAACGCATACGTTATAACTTCACTGCCTGAAGGGCCACGCAATTTCACTTTAATAACTTTAAGCATCACCTGACCGGACACACTGGGTGAATGCTCATTATCACTGGTGGATACATGCGCCACTGTGGTGACTGTAGAAGTAGACGACGGCGAAGGCTGCGCCTGGACGCTCGGCGCAGGCACGGGGGGAGCATGCGCTGAGGCCGGCGGCTGCGACTGGGTACGACTTTCCATTGACGTCCGTCGAATTAAGGATGGGGAGGGGGTGGGGGGAGGGGGGGAGGGTGTAACCCCCCCCTTAAAGGGAAAAGTTGCGGAGCCCCCCCATTTTCGAGTTTTTTTAATTTTTAAGTCTGAAGAAATTTTTCCCATTTTATGAATTAAAATTAATAGTAAGTGTAAAAAGCCATGGGGGACCCCTTAGGGGGGAAGGGGGTTCTCCCCCTACAGAAGGGGGAATCCCCCTTCATAAAAAAAAATGGCACTGATTTAAAGAGGCAGTTGTAAATAGCGGTTTTAGTAAGTTAAAAATTATAAATGGCACGTTTCATAACTACCTACCAGCCAAGCCAAACCCTAAAATATTGTATGCATGGTCGAGGGTGGGCTTGGTCGACGGAGCCCCGCTTCGCGGGGCTCCTACTTCTGGGTGGTTTATAAAAAAATAACCACGAAGGGGATGGCGGGGTCTATTCGCTCGCTTCGCTCGCTCACACGACCCCGCCATCCCCTTCTAACCTAACCTATCCGAGTCGGGGTGCCCTAAAGTCCAGATTGCAATCAGTTTCTCCTATAAAGTAGTACTAGCCAAACCCTTTAAATATTTTATGCATGGTCCGAGGGTGGGCTTGGTCGACGGAGCCCCGCTTCGCGGGGCTCCTACTTCTGAGTGGTTTATAAAAAAATAACCACGAAGGTGATGGCGGGTCGGGGTGCCCTAATGCATGCATAATGCCCTAGTGACAATACAAATAGCGTCAGTTTTACGTTTCGTTCCACAAGCCGACAAAAAACGGTAAGCACTTAACATTTTTTTTTTTTTTCGTACTGAAAATAATGCTGTAATTTATATATAAACTGTTAAATATATGTGTGCATGAAAACTATTTAAACTAGTACAAAATATTATTATTTACGTAAATTTATATAAAATAAAATGTTACCAAACGTAAGACAACTTAACCGTTGGTGAAACGAAACGTTCAATAGCGAGAATTCTATATAATCTGTGGTAGGAATTGATATAAATACTGCAAAAATATTTATTTTCAACATTTTTTTTCTCAAAAAGTACGCGTCTCCGCATGTTGAGACTTTACGTGTGTTCTTATAATAATTTAACCTTTCTGTAAAAAAAATATCAACCCCCAACTCGACGGCCGGCAATGGAAAGCTTAGCCTGTGGAAGTCCACAGTTATCGACATCACATACTGGGATACTACATTCGCTGTTCTCGTGCCGCGGCAGTAAACAACCAAAACACAGACGATTTGTTTTGACAAATCTCCATCTGTCCTTACGTAGGGCACGGCGAAATAAGCGGCAATCGGATAACTTATGTACTGCTTTCTTACAGAACTTGCATTGTTCATTATCCTCTTGTGCAGCGGTGGTAAACACGTTGTGACGTTCTCGTGTTTTATGTTCCGATTGTGGCTTATTGTTGTCAGCTGATCGCTTATTTGTGTGTGTGTCTAGCGGAATGATAGCTCCAACCATTAATATAATTTCTGACTCATGCTTCAGAAAATCAGCAAGCAGCTCGAGTTTAGGTATTTCGGTAAGGTTTCTTACATAAGCATAATCTGTCCACTTACGAAGCAAAGTGCTAGGTAATTTAGAGATAACTGAATTCATAAGTTCTGGACATCGTAAATAATCTGGCTTTTCTAGTGCCCGTATAGTGGCCACACAATTATTAATTTTTGTAGAAAAATCGATTAAACTATTCTGATAGTACTGAGGTAATGGTGGTAACTTCTTAATCTGTGATGTAACTTTTGTAACAATAATATCTGCCCGACCATACCTTAGTTCCAGTGTTTGCATGATACTTGAAGGTGAAGTATTTCCGATGAGAAGGTCGGTGACAGCTTCCTTAGCCTCTCCACGGAGTGCTCTTCGTAAACGCCATAGGTTTTCGGTATCACTGAACTTACATATTTTGGTTGACTCATAGTAAACACTTTTAAAGTGGAGCCATTCAATAAAATCACCACTAAAATTTGGTAGGTCTCGAGGTGCCGCTAATCTGCTCAATAATCTATTGTCTTGTCGTGGTTGTGTTTGGTTCATCATATCTTTCAACACGAGTGCCAATTGTTTAACATCTGACGAGGGTTCGTTCCAATGACGGTGCTGCTGATCGATGGTGCTGAGCGGGGGAGGGTTCCGAGCTGGTGGCTCGGAAGCTGCACAGGACTTCACCTGGCTGTTCTCCAACCACGTCTCAACGTTATTCAGCGCTGCTTCCACAGGTTCGCCATTGACAGATCGGCTCCGTTCGGTGACGTCATCGTTCGCCACGATTTCCAATTTCGCTAAGTTCGCCTCAAGTTCCTTATCAATGAGTTTCATCTGGATAGCGGCTTTGGCCTGGGCGGCTTCCAGTTCCAACTGTTTGCGGCGCGCGAGTGAGGATGACGTGGAATATTTCGACTGTGCCGTAGATTTTATGGTTGCACAAGGAGAATGTTTTACTAGGGTTTTTCTCTGTGGCATACCCGATTTCACCGATAGATTTCCTAGTGAATGCGTATCGTGCGGTTCGCGAACTTCTTTTGAGTGCGTCTTAAAAATGGGCTCGGATACCTCGGACGCCATGTCGGCCGCCATGCCGGCCGCGTGCAACTTGCGCTTGTTACGCGTTAGTACTCCCGGTGGTGGTGTTTTATGCATTATTTATATGCTCGCGGTGTCGATCCGGCCGAAGGACCAATATTATTGTAGCGGATGGACTGCGGTTAAGCAATAAAACACAATTTTAGGTAATTTAACGCGGAGACAACGTACTGCGGTGTTAGCCATGTACCGAACGGGAAACGGAAGTAAAAGTGAACCATTGACAAAACTAGCTTGAACTTGCACAGATTAAAAAATTCATTGATCACACCCGCACTTCGTTGTCTATTTTCTTTATTAGGGAAAAATTAACACAAAATATTACAAAATACTATTCTGTCATCTACACCGTAACATAGCCTATGGACATTGCATTTATGTAAAACCCAATAATATATTCGATCACATTTTCCATGTACTTCTATATCAATACAAACATGGAATATGAATAGATTTGAATTCACAATTCCTCTATTGGAAACACGAATTTAAACGTGTATCTGCTTTTGGTATGGGTACGAATATAATATGGTGCAAATTTTCGTGTAGTTTCCTAAAATTAATATTAGTTTTAAATTCTAATTTGATGTTGGTTATGTCAAAAATATTGCTATTGAATCCAGTAACCACATTTCACTGTCTCTCCCAAGTAGGGATCTATTAACTACCTGTAATAAGTACCTGTACTTAACAATTTTAAGCTCATACAAAAAAATAACTTTTTAAAATACAACCTCCTTCAAAAACAAAAAAATTATAAATAACTTTAGCACAGAACACATATGACTTTAGTTTTGGAAGTCAGCGGCATTGATACTGCTCGTGGTTTTGTATTGCCACCGACTTCCGAAACTAGTCATAGTCAAAAATAGATGTACTTCACATAAATGTACAGTCGAATATAGAACTTCCTTTTTTTGAAGTCAGTTAAAAACAGAAGTCAACTTTAGACATGAATGAAATTCCGAGTGTCCTTTCTTAATGGGGTAGCAGAAAAGGGTTGATAACGTTAAACAGTTTCACAAATTACGTTTCGAAACCCCTTTTGCCCATCACCCGCCCTCTCCACCCGTGAGTATCGTAAAAACGTCAAATAACATTAAATAATTATGTTGAGGACTCAACGGGACGCCTAAAATAATACAAACAAAATATCTACCACGACAAGGTTTACCAACCTTGTCGTGGAAGTTTCTACCAAGTTTGATGATCACTATTTAACATAATTGGGTTTAGTTTTACCTAAACGAGCTAACCCTCAATAATTAAATTAATTATATGTCTAAATAATTTTGCCAAATGTGTTACATTATTATCCAGTAATTACAGTTTAATATACATCTTTAGCTTATGCTTAGATAAAAGTACTTACCTAATTGTAAAGATTTTGGATTGATGTTTACATTTTCAACAAACACTAGGATTTTTTGGCTTATTCCACAAATCCCCCCTAAAAGCCCGCTTAAGCGGGATACGTAGAATCTAAATTTAAAAGTCTAGTATTCCCCACTGATAATCCCCCTTGAGGGAGAAAACTGGAATCGAAAAAGATACTTACTATATTCCACAAATCCCCCCCGAAAGTGCTCCCTGAGAGGGAAAACTGGAATCTAAAAAATTAAGTCTAGAATCCCCCCCTGATAATCCCCCTTAGGGGGAAAAACTAGGGTTTAATAAAACACCGTCCAGAATTCCCTGAGAATCAACCAGAGAAATCACTGAGGTACGTAGGAGGAGGCCGCCAGCGGGCCTTCGTCGATATTAAATTCCAAAATTGTAGCAGTAAAAAGCAATCAATCATCATCGTTTTTCCAACCATGTTGGGGTCGGCTTTCAGTTTTGCGGGATGCACCCCAGATTTCATTTTTATATGTGCTTTTGGGTCTCGGTAAGAAATTGATGGTCACCCATGCACGGACCGATCGCAGCAAGCGTAGCTTAATCAGGACCGATCGATCCGTATGCGTTTTACTCAGCCACGAACCACTCATCCAGGAGGAGGAACGTAGAGCTAGGAAGCTCTCGTAAAAAACAATAAAAGCGATGACAATGTAATAATTGGGACACTCCTAAGTTGTGTGTCTGTGTGTAATATTCCATTCTATTCTATTCCAACCCATTCTATTCAATTCTGTTCCGTTCTGTTCCGTTCTGTTCCGTTCTGATCCGTTCTGTTCCATTCTGTTCCATTCTGTTCCATTCTGTTCCATTCTGTTCCATTCTGTTCCATTCTGTTCTATTCTGTTCCATTCTGTTTCATTCTGTTCCATTCTGTTCCATTCTGTTCCATTCTGTTCCATTCTGTTCCATTCTGTTCCATTCTGTTCCATTCTGTTCCATTCTGTTCCATTCTGTTCCATTCTGTTCCATTCTGTTCCATTCTGTTCCATTCTGTTCCATTCTGTTCCATTCTGTTCCATTCTGTTCCATTCTGTTCCATTCTGTTCCATTCTGTTCCATTCTGTTCCATTCTGTTCCATTCTGTTCCATTCTGTTCCATTCTGTTCCATTCTGTTCCATTCTGTTCCATTCTGTTCCATTCTGTTCCATTCTGTTCCATTCTGTTCCATTCTGTTCCATTCTGTTCCATTCTGTTCCGTTCTGTTCTGTTCCGTTTCGTTCTGTTCCGTTCTGTTCCGTTCTGTTCCATTCTGTTCCATTCTGTTCCGTTCTGTTCTGTTCCGTTCTGTTCCGTTCTGTACCGTTCTGTTCCGTTCTGTTCCGTTCTGTTCCGTTCTGTTCCGTTCTGTTCCGTTCTGTTCCGTTCTGTTCCGTTCTGTTCCGTTCTGTTCCGTTCTGTTCCGTTCTGTTCCGTTCTGTTCCGTTCTGTTCCGTTCTGTTCCGTTCTGTTCCGTTCTGCTCCGTTCTGTTCCGTTCTGTTCCATTCTGTTGTAACAATTGGGATATTGTCATATCAAGAGCTCCGCATTCGGCTTGTACTAAACAACTTACAAACATAACACACATTTCCTTACTATTTACGAAAACCCGGAATATTATGAAAATCATTCCTTATTTATATCTCACGGCTTCAATGGGCATCGTAAAACAAAATACACATAATGCGGCACGTGGCCTAACATATTATATCGGTTACTCACTCATATCTGCTCAATGATACGGCGTTGGACCGGGTCCAAATTACGGCCAACGCAATTATTTAGCTTTCATACGAAAAAGGGAGACGTTTAGAGCTTATTTTGAACTAGAGTTCAACTGTTTTGAACGCGATTTTGGTTGCAGAGTAATATTTTTAGTAATTTGTATTTTAATGCAAGTTAAATACATAGCTACTGCTACATTTTAGTCGCTTAATTCAACGTGCACAATATGTCTATAACCATTCTTCAATACTTATTGTATACTTATATACCTACTTATTACTTATTTACTTATGTACAAGGTGTAACGTCAAATACGCAAAACCTGAAAATAGTTTGATTAGAATAACGAGCAGAATCAATTAAACCACTTTTTAATGTCACATTTTTTAAAAATCTTCAATAAACATTTTGCCCTGTCTATTTATTAATAAGTCAAGCCATCACGTGCGCAAACCTGCCAAAATAGGTAAGCAAACACAAATGGTTGTCGTCCAATTTAAATTTTCTCATACGCGTGATAATAATAGTTCTTATTTCAATGCAAATACGAGTCTTGGTAAAAGTAAAACAGCACATAAAACCTTAAATTTTTTTTAATGATTTTTTTTCTCTCAGAATTAGGTTAATTGAATTAAAAATCATTTGGGGTGTCTGAGGTTTTGCGTGTTTGACGTTACACCTGGTATATTACTTATATATTTATATATAATATTATAAATTCTAAAGTAACTCTGTCTGTTACGCTTTCACGATGAAACAGCTGAACCGATTTTGATGAAATTTGATATAAAAATAGCTTGAATCTTATGGAAGGACATAGGTTACTTTATGATCCCCGGTTTCGTCTGCAATAACCGACATTCACGCGGACGAAGCCGCAGGCTAAAGCTAGTATACTAATATGATAAAGTTGAACAGTTTGTTTGAACGAGTTTATACTTGAAGCTACTGGTCCGATACTGAAAATTCTTTCGCCAATTGCAAGCTACATTGAGCTGCACTGAGTGCTAAATAAAGGCTATATTTTATTATCAAAAAATGAGGGATCCGTAAGAAATATCAGGGGCACGAAGTCACGGGGAAAGTGCTAGTCTATTCACCCATAAGGGCGCCTTCAAATTAGTCGCGCGACTGCAACTCACTTACATTTTCTAGCATTCTTCAATTTAAAAAAATGGAAACAAACATCGTATTCGTCAAAATATTTTACAAATGAAAAACGATTAATAGTTTTTTTTTAGTTTCTATTCACTGTTCCGTCCGTGTGGTGTCGGACGTAAACAATAGCACCATCCCATATCTTCCCGTGGGTGTCGTAAGAAGCGACTAATGGACTTACCAGAGAATGGGCAGCAGCGTTCTCTGTGCCTTTGTAACAACCATACTGCGATCGCCAACCCGCCTGCCAAGCGTGGCGATTATGGCATAGCCCCCCCTTGGGGAGGCCTATGCGTCCAGCAGTGGACGTCTTTCGGCTGAAATGATGAATGATGATTCACTGTTTCTAGTTGAAAGTAAAACAAAAACACTATTTATCGTTTCATTTTTATTTGACGTTCGAAAGTGCCTTTTATAGGTCTAATTGAAATAAATAATTTCGCTTTGACTTTGAAATTGTAATTATAAAACCAAAGAACAGTTTGCCATATTGATTTCACACTTGAGACCTCGACCACAATGGCGAGGCGCAGTGGTTGAGCGATTGACTGCTGCCCTGCGTGTCGCGGGTTCGAATCCCGCACGGAACATATAGTTGTACCGAGTCTGGCTGTTTGTGTATGTGAGTTTTATATGTTTACTTGCTGATGCCCGCGGCTTCGCCTGCTTGATAAATTATATGCTAAAACCTTCCTCTTGAATCCGTTGCGTAGTTTTAAAGATCTGAGCATACATAGGGACAGACAGATTCGGCGACTTTGTTTTATAACATATAGTGTAAAACGTACCGACGACACAGAGAAATTCCTAGTGTGGGACAATGTTTTTTTTTTTAATATTTATATACCTATTTGCCTTGGTTGTATTTTCCTATCATTCAACGGCCAAACACGCAAATATCTAGCGACCTTGACTTTTGCAGAAAATTCAAAGACGATTTGCAAATCTTCAAAGACACATTTGCACATCATAAGAAGAAAATATCCATATCTCAGACATTTAGTAGTAAGTGGGGTTGTGGGCAGGTCACGCCCAAATCGTGCCTATATTCTTCACAGTTGAAGGAAAATAGCAACTTTTTTTTTCTTTTTTTTTTGCATTTAACCATTATTTATTATTATTTATTATTCATTTTTTGATGTCTTATTATTTTTTTATTGTGCGTGTAAATTTTATGAAACGAAAGAACATTGTAAGTATAAGGGCGTTTAACAAAAGCGCTGAATAATAAAAAATAGCAACTTAAATAAAGTTTAAATCTGCTAATACTAATTAGTAGCTTCATGCCTCTTTTAATTAAAAAGAAGAAATTTAAATATTTACTTGTTATCTAATTAACGAGGGAATTTTAACCATCTTGACCTTTTTCTTTTCTTTTTTCGATGCCATTATTACAAGTATTTTGAGCCAAGTTGAATTATTATTACCGAATGACTGAGTTTTAAATTTAAATATTTCAATTGAATGTAAGGTTAACTTATTTATTTGTAAAATATAAATAGTCGTTTTTACAAATGAATAAGTTTTTTATGAAAATATATATAATAAAATTTAATCGTAGTTCGTTAGGTCCTGATAAAACTCGAGAACGGCTGGACCGATATGGCTAATTTTGGTCTTGCAATATATGTGAAAGTCCGGAAGGCTTAAACGGTGAGAAAAATAAAAAAATAACGAAAAACAGGAGGTTAGGTTAAAAAAAAAAAAAAAAAAAAGGTTAGGCGACAGAACAACGTCTGTCGGGTAAAAACAAAATCGTTTATCAAAAATTCTATGTTTATCATACTATTCTATGTTCCAAATTCAATTGTTTACAAACAACAACACTATCATTCTAAATTCAAAAAGTGTACTGACATAATACTTTGTAAGCAAAAAAAGTTAATAAAGAGGCCAAGGAACTCATCGCACCGCCTCAAAGGGTCATAATTTATGTCTTACTTACGCCAAACAAAGTTCTCTATGGCCATTATACTTTCGACCGTCATCAGCATCTTGCCTAAAATATAGGCTTTTTGCCCAAATGGAGTAGATTTTACCACGATTTTTTTAGAAGATTGAACTTTTTCTTAGATAGCGTACACAAAATGTCCAAAAAATTTAATCCTATGTAAGCAGTGTTTATTCTTTATTCTTTATATTATTTGTCAGACTGTAAGTACTATTACAATTTCTTTCTTTCACATATTGAAGAGAAGGTTGAATTTCATAAAAGAGATCCAATCCTAAACAAGTAGTGACTACCTACTAGATTGTTTTCAAATTTAGAATTTTTTATATTTTGAAATAATGAGAACTATTCAATTAGAGATTAGTCTGTCAACAATCGCAATCCATACTAATATTATAAATGCGAAAGTAACTCTCTCTGTTACGCTTTCACGATGAAACGGCTGAACCGATTTTGATGAAATTTGGTATGAAAATGGCTTGAACCCTGGGGAAGGACAGAGGCTACTTTTTAATCAGTGGTTTCGTCTGCATCCACTATAACCGACTTTCACGCGGACGAAGTCGCGGGCAAAAGCTAGTAGGATATAATCTTATCTTTTCCTCTGTAAGATGTTCTTAACGAAGACAGATTTCCTACAATAAAACAAATCCCATAAACATAACACTTACCATTTCCATTGTTTTCAACGCCATTTAACAGCAATGGGGGATCCGATTCTCGTGCCCATTGTTTTTGAACTGCGTTGCCGACTTGAGGAACTTGGATTGTAGGATTTACGTACCCTTTTCTCTCCTGTTAAAACAGTTCTCAGTTTCTACGCAAACGGTGACGAAATACGAGGTTAGGGAGGGATCATCTCGGAGTACCTACCTTAGTAACTTTACTTACTTAATTTTTGAGTAGATACTTACATTTCTCGTTTGCGTACAAAAGGACCAAGAATGATAGTGCGATTTCAACAAAATTTGAGGTAGTCTAAATTGTATGCAGCATACGAAGCGAGTTTCGTATGTTGTTTCACTAAATGTAATATCCCAACATAAAGCATTTTCTTTTTATTATTTTTGTTTTAAATTTTTTATAACCATGAACTTACTTTACTGAAATGTCTTTGCTTTTAAACTGTAGAAAATATACCTATGGAGAATTTTTTATGTTACAAATGTATGTAAAAATTACCTGTCAGAACGTGGCATGAGACGCATGAGCGTTATAATCATCGATTGAAATTACGTTCAAATTCGATTGAAATGTCGAAGCGCGTACTATTCGTCGGCCATGTTGTGTCTCCAAACACCAGCTTTTTTCGTACACACGAGTTCACGTACATAAATATAAGTCAGTAGGTAATTTAAACTCTCCTGAAAACCCGAACAGGACACTCGAAAACTAATTCAACTTAGGTATACTTTACAATCTTGACAAAACAATGTTTAAATGTAAATAGTACTCATACATAGTAATGTATGTTCCCGTTTAAATGCAATTTGAGCATGCAACGTCATTCCGCCGGGAAATTGGAACATCGCACAAAATGAAGTTAGTTTGTAGTACATTATTGTTAATACGTGGTGAATATTATGCTCTGGAAAATGAATATTTGACGTCAGTTATAATATCTCTATGTTTGAGTTTGTTGGAATGAAACACTATATCAAATCTGTGGGTTTGTTAGTAACAAGCAATTAGGGTTTGTGTCCTCGTTTATCTGGATAATGAAAGGAAAGAACCTTACTGGCTGTGCCTCGGAACAATAAGTTAATAATGTTTTATTTATTGTTCCGAGACAGCGACACGCCGGCTTATGCTGAAAACCAGCGCCGTGGTTCGTATCTTCCTGCTCGGACAGCAGCATTTATGCTGAGCGTTGGCCGTTTCGCGCGGAAGTGGCGCGTTTCCGGCTTGGACATTATATTTTTATTTTTTAGAATCCATTTGTTTTAATTTTCGGCTTTGTAACAATGTTATTATATGTGCGTCGCTTTCACTTGAATAAAAGGTTTTTTTACTTTCTTCCTCTTTCTATGTCTCTAAGGAATCTATAATAATATCAACAAAAGTACTAACAACAGAAGTAGGTAAAGATTGTAAGAGATAATATCTGGAAGTACTTAACTTCTGATATAAAGCTACTTTACTACTGATTTCCATAGGATACCTATGTTTTTATAAATACTTCACTTCTACGCGGAAAAAGTGGACGGCCAAAATTAGTATTTAGTAAGGGACGATAGGCACTTTTTCTGAATAACAAACTGAAACTCAAACTCAAACTCAAACTCAAAATCATTTATTTCAAATAAACCATTTACAGGTACTTTTGAATTGTCAGAGTCAGTCAGTCAGAAAGTTGAAGCTAGTTGCTCGTTCCAAACAGTAGGTTTCTATGGAGAAGAACGAGCAAGAAACTCCATGAACAACACTCTTTTAAAATCAATAATATGTTACAAATTTCGGTTACATCATTCATATTGAATCTAGGGTACAATGTGAGAACAATGTAACAAGTCGTGTACGTTAAAAGAGGTTTAGATAAAAATATAATCATAATAAACAATTCAAAATAAAATTAGAATAACCGAGGCAGCTAAGGGATGACCAGTCCCAACTAACGGCGCCCGTTCACGAACATGACGCACGGATCGGCATCATTCGACTCAACCATTTTGAAGGGAACCGAATGATCCAACACGCGCGCCACCGTCAGCGAGACATTCCAGTGAGCATGACATACTCCCAACCGCCAGGGCACATTCAAGTCAATGAAAGACATACCTCGTAAATGGTAGCTTTAAATAACATAGTGCTCACATGTATGTGCTATGAAAAATTTATATAATACTAACACATTGAGTTTATACAATGCAAAGATAATGTAGATCTATATCTTCAGCAGCTCCAAAAATAATTAAAAATGCTAATCAATGAATCTATGAACCCTTATGGCTGTGGAGCTAGACCAGCATCCAGCCAAGCATTTTTATCAGTGATGTATTCACCCAATGAATAATATGCTCGGCTGCATAGTGTGCGTTTTATATAAGACTTAAATTTTGTCTCATTTAGTTGAACAATGTGGGGAGGTATTTTATTGTAACATTTTAAACAGTACCCCATGAAAGAAGTATCTACTTTAGCCAGTCTGAAACTCGGCTGAACTAGTTGGTCCCTATTTCTAGTGTTATAATTATGTCTTTCACCCCTTTTACTAAAAAGATGCAGATTTTTTCTAGCGTACATTATGTTTTCATAGATGTATTGTATGAAACTTATTCTGTACTGCATACAGTCGCGTTTTGGTTAAGCATTTTGGAAAATGCTGTTTTTTATAAAACGTCCAATTTAATTTAACCAGAACCAGATTTAAAAGTTGCCTATATTAAAAAATATATATTTAAAAAGATTTTATTAATTCCTTATAGCGACTTTAAGACACATTAGAACAGATTTTTTTTTCTTACTAAAGTATTACCTACTACAAAATAAAGTGATGGAAGAAAATGTTACTACATTAGTCTAATAAAAAAAAAAATATGTTAGTGCAAAGACAAATGAAAAAAAAAAGACAGCATAAATAGTGTTTACATATTTTTACAAATATTTAAACTGTACGACCACTCCTCATATATCAATTACAAACAATGGCATAGTGTGTAAGCCAGTGCACAATCTACAAGTAAAAAAAATCTTCACAAAATTCCTTGGTGGAAGATCGATGTTATTCTAGGAAAAGCGTACTCGTCTCTGAGTACATACTTATTAAATTTATGAAACTTATAAGACGTAGCGCTGAAAGCTTTCTACAGTATTACTGTACAGTTAAAAATACACCCATCTTATTATCTACAGGAATATGCAATTTTGATGCAGAAGTGTGCTTGGTAACAATTTTTATTATGCATAGCACTATGCCCGCGACTTCGTCCGCGTGAATTTTGCTAAGGATCCCTATTTTTTTTCAACCGACTTCAAAAAAGGAGGAGGTTATCGTCTGTATTTTTTTTTTTTTTTTTTATATTTGTTACCTGATTTCTTTGGACTGGGTTAACCGATTCCGAAAATTCTTTTTTCTATGGATAGGGTATGCTTCAGGGGTGGTCCCACATACATTTTATCGAAATTGATTGAGCACTTTGTGAAAAATCAACAAATACATCAATCTTTGTAGTAGGTAGTTAACTTTCAATCTGTTCTTAATAGATTTGGATGAGAAGGAGGTACTAAAAAGCAGAAAATAAAAAGCTTTTTACAAAAAAGATAACCGCCTTCAAAAACTAAAAAGTGAAAAATAACTTTTTTGTTAATGCAATATAACCTTTAGCATTCAAGGATAACGTAGCTTCTCGGCTAATTAGTTTTACCCCCTACATACATCATCATCATCATCTGCCTAGCCTTTTCACAAGTATGTTGGGGTCGGCTTCCAGTCTAATCAGATGCAGCTGAATACCAGTGTTTTACATGGAGCGACTGCCTATTGGTCCTCCTCAACCCAAGATCTACGAATGACAGCCAGGACCAACGGCTGCTTTCCTCTGCTCCGTGCTTGCCCTCTACATAAAAACAAACAAAAAATGTTACGTACATACCTCTTATAATATTTTTTTTGGATTTAATATTTTTTTTCAGTGCGCGTCACTTTGAATACGTAAGTGGCAAATAGCATTATAGTCAATAAGTAACTTTTTAAAATAAATAAATAGCAACAATACCTAATTGAAAACCAGTTTCAACAAAATTACTCGAGTCAAAATTTATCATGCGATTGTCAACCGAAGATTCCACCAAAAGATCCAACCCTCTCTAATCCGAGGATTGATCGCGTAAATTTAAAAATACAAGCGGCTTTCGTCTTTTCAAGGTTTAGCAACAAAAATGGCCGCCAAATTGATAAAGCAGGCACCGTGATGGCAGTGATAGGCCACGATGGAACGATAACGCACGACATGGCGGGAACTGTTGGCGGCCATTTTTCAAAAAGTTTAGTGCCTTTTGTTAGGCTGTATTGTGTGGTTATCTTTTTGTACTTGCAGTTACCATTTACATATTAAATTACATGCCATTTATAGCCTTTATCTGGCGTCGTTTACATGTATGTATGTTGCACAAAAAACTTCACAAAAATTGAGAGCACCATTCTGAGTTGGCACGTAAAGAAGTAAACATTTACTTAACTGTTACCGGCGTAATAACAATGAAAATATTAATCTCTCCATGAAACAGAGCGTGAAATTTTTCTTGTTATGAAAAATGTACTTATCTCATTTTACAAAGAACCAGTTGGCAAGAATCCTATCCTAACTATTCTAGCTAATATTCTTCTTCATCAACCTTAAGACCCCCAGAAGATGCCCAGCAGTGGGCCATGGTGTCCCCCATGGTGTTGTCAGGTGTACAAAAACGGACATAGAATACGGACATAATTATTTCATCCTGAAAAAATATACTATTTCCGAGAAAAGCAATTACTTTCTTAAGATGGCACCACGTGTCTTTCGAATCATGATTGAATTACATTATTACAAGCAGAGTACACCCCGAATTTATTATCAAATTATAAATTAACGTGAGCGAAACCGTGGGCTAAAGATAGTGTTTAATCCGTCCATCATCATAACAGAGTGGACCATTTATGGAACTCAACCCTGCCTCGCCTGTGTTTAGACGCTCACTATAACGACCCACCATCGCCTCTTCAAATGGCTTGTACTCGTTATGTTATGGCCCATTTCTGCGTGTTTATCGAAGGGTTAACTTTGAGAGTGTTGCTAAACGTGATCGGAAAATTGGTAGGGTGATTCCAAAACAGTGTTTGTAGTCTACCGGTCTTAGAGGTATGTAAAATAAATGAGAACTTGCGAAAAAATTGTTGTATGTAGTTAAAATGGTTTCCGATCTGGCCACAACCCAGAAAATGAAGTGTTTACTTTAGCATATTTTCGAACTAGTTGAAACGTTTAATTATTTATTTTTAAAGGACTACCAACCCACCCCGCTTCTCAGGGCCTATAACAAACCTTTCTAGACAATTCCTCTTTCCATTGGTGAAAACTATATGAAAATCCGTACAGTCGTTTTTGAGATTAGCCCGAACGAGCAGAAACTCAGCGCGGAGGGGATTTTAGTCTACACTAATATTATAAAGAGGAAACATTTGTATTGTTGTATGTTTGTAACGAATAAACTCTAAAACTTCTGCAGTGCAATTCTGTAAGAATTCACCCGCGAATTCGAATCCTATCTCATTTCACTTCACTTATCTGATGTGAAAAGTATTTGGTATTCGCAAAAATAGTAACGTAATAATAGTCCGCTTCACCTGTCTTGTCACCCAGTGGCGTTAGCGTAGTTTTTATCGAGTTACAGAATACCTAAAACAGTTTTCACCGCGGAATCAGGAGTGACAACTGGAGTGAGTTCTTACAGAATAACATAGCTGGTCAGATTTCAAAAATTCTTTCACCATTAGAATGCTACATTATTCTTGAGTAACATAGGCTATATTTATCAATTGAAATAATTAGGGAACCTTGAGGAAATTCACTCGCGCGAAGTCGCGGGCGTAGCGCTAGTTTATAATATGAAGAGATGCAATATAAGCAAGAACGGCAATCCTGATGTACTCTACCTATACAACATGTAACGTAATTAACGCACACCATGAGACACCCCAATTATTATATAATCTTATAATCATAATACATACACTGAATTTTTTGTTTAAAATGTATAAGCATTGTTTATAATTTATTAGTTATACTAATTCGGGAAGAAGGTTGTGGTCACAGTACAAAGCTACGCACACACACAGTCACAAATGTAGGTAATAAGTCCAAAAGTCTTATTGCCTTGATTTACGGTCCATTTCAGTTTGTTTTGACTGTACAGCGGTAGTTTGACTGTTATTTACGTAGCTTTCATTATTTTTGGGGTAAAATATTACCTATATTAAAAATTATATAAATCGTTTCAGTAAATGATTCTGAACAAACTACTTTCAGGATGTGCGTTAATTATGTTACATGTTGTATATTATATCCTACTTTTAACCCATTCTGAATAATACTATCTCCAGTGATATTATGAGTAAATCTTCCGCGGTAAATTTGGGAGAAGTGAACGTGAGATGAACTGTCGATTGACAACTCACCATAAGCTGAGTTTTTACAGAATACACCAGCTCATTCATTGCTTATTTTAATTCTAACATTAATAATCTCATCAAAGATCCTAAAAGATTGTGGAAAAATTTAAAAAACACCATATTGCCAAAAAAACAGATTGATGACCTTCCTACTCATTTCAGAGATTGTAACGAAATTAATAATCACTTTTTGAATGTTCCTGGTAACCCCGTCTGCAATGTATCGCAACGCGCTTTCTTTGAGTCTCATCGTTATGGTGATGGTAGTTTTGCATTTGCACTACAAACAGTAACTGCTGAACAAATCCTGCGATACTTCCACCAGCTAAAATCCAATGCTGAAGGTTGTGATAAGGTGACCCTGAATATGCTTTTGCTTACACTCCCACATACCGTACAGGCCATTACTGACATTGTGAATAGCTCAATTCTCTCAGCAACATTCCCTGACATCTGGAAAATTGCTATCGTTCGGCCATTACCTAAAAAAACAAACCCAACGGACTTAAAAGACCTTAGGCCTATAAGTATCCTGCCTTGCCTTTCTAAAATTGCTGAAAAAGCAGTATGCCAGCAGCTGTCAAAATATCTAGAAGAAAACCACATGTTGCCTGAGCTACAGTCAGGGTTTCGCAAACAGCGTGGCACTTCTACGGCTCTTTTGGATGTGACGGATAACATTCTGTCAGCACAAGACAAGGGACAATGCACGCTTCTTGTCCTACTTGACTTTTCGCGAGCTTTTGACTGTATAAATATAGATTTGTTTCTATCAAAGCTCCATTACTATGGTTTCGACCAAAACACGATAGACTGGTTCCAAAGCTATCTCACCAACCGTCGGCAGTGTGTGGAAATACGACTGAGTAATGGCTCGTCCCTTGTTTCATCACTCGCTTCTGTTTGCAGGGGAGTCCCGCAAGGCTCAATACTGGGCCCCATTATATTTATTTTGTATTGTGCGGATATCATAAATTCCCTGAAGCGATGTCGGTACCATATTTATGCTGATGACGTACAAGTCTATATTTCCTTTAAGCCAGGTGACTATGATATCGCGATAAAGGATCTAAACGATGATCTTGACAGGATAGCTAGCTGGGCTGAAAGGAACGGCTTGGTACTTAACCCCACCAAAACTAAATATATGCTGTTTGGAACCAATAACCAAATCAGGGCCGTGCCGACCACTCTCAACGTTACCCTGCTGGGTGAGTCGATCAGTCGAGTCAGTGAGGCACGTAATCTGGGTCTGAACATGGACGCTGGGTTGAGATATGAAGCGCACGTGGCAGAGTCAGTGCGCACTTGTTTCTACCGGCTGAAGGTCCTTTATAAAATAAGGCCTTACCTTTCGGAAGAGCTGCGGATCCAACTGGTCGAGTCTCTCGTGCTATCCAATTTAAACTATGCGGACACGGTTATTGGCCCTCGACTACTGGCAAGAACTGAGCGTCTCATCCAGAGGGTACAAAACGCCTGCGCTAGATTCTGCTTCTCAATCCCACCAAGAAATCACGTAACGCCTTTTTTAAATAAACATGCTATCCTCAAAATGAAATTACGACGTAAGCTGCACTTAGCATGCCTTCTATTCGGTGTCATAAAGAACAAGCAGCCTACCTACTTGTACAATAAACTGAGCTGGATCGCTAGTAGAAGAGAATGCGCAAGTAGGCAGTGCTCCCAGCAACTCTCCACTCAGTCGCACAAGACAGCTGCTTTTAGAGGAAGTTTTAGATACGCCGCATCCAAATGCTGGAACAATATTCCTCCGCCGATACGGAATCTTAAATGTCTTACTACCTTCAGAGTAAGACTGCGGCAGTTTCTTATTGCCTCGCAGAAGGATCTGGGTATGACTGTCTCGAACACATCTATCATATAACTGGCTGTATAAACCTGGGAACAAGAGGGTGGTAATTGGAATTAGAGTTCGTGAATGATTTCTGGATTTTTTAGTTGAATGATAGGTATAATGTTAATTACCTGTATTTATTTTGTAAACATTTTCTAGTCTCGCCAAATCGTCTATTTTATTCGCACTTACGCCACTATAATTATAATAAGTTTACTCATTTATATATTATACACACATGTACTTAGAAATAATCAAGTAATCAATACATATTGTACACATCAACGAACATTAACGTTTCAATGCAAACTTTATTGTACAATACAATGTAATTGTACCTAATTGCGGGTATACGTACAAAACTTCAGTCCGCGCATATTTTGTCACAACACCTGTCAACACCAATATAATATTTCATCTGCTCGACGTCCGTATGTCACTGCAGGGATTCAGCAGAATATCAGCGTCAGGAATACGTACCTGACACATGCTGAGCTGGACTCCCATTTGGTGCATCCCTGAGACACACACCTCACTTTGTTGTAATCCTGTATTTTTTGTGTTGTAATGTGTCTTTTGTGTGTATCAAATAAATGTTTTATCTATCTATCTATCTATCTATCTATCTATCATTCTACATTTAATCAGGACATCACAAAGTTATTTTCCACGGATATATGAGAACCATGTTTATTAGAGCTGTCGAAGTATTTTAATCAAATTAAAAACCTATTACCGTACATCATAATCGACTATCCCTAGTAATAACTTAACGTCATAAACAAACATACAAAGTATAAAAGACTAATAAAGAGGAGTCATGGTTACTTTATTTTGTGCTGATGTTGGCGCTTAGTGAATAGGTATCCTACGTATTAATATGCACCTGCTATGTCATCTTTTCTCTTTTACCCTTGCTTACTCTACCAGTCAATGGTAGAGTATGCCTAAGGTATTAGAGTATGCCTAAATAGGGCATACTCCCGGGAAATCCCGGTCTCGAAAATACCGGGAAATCCCGGGATTTTTTTAGCAATCCCGTACCGGGTCTTCATCCCGTAGTCCCGGTTCTTTCGATACTTTATAACCTTTATAACCGGTACTGCATCCACTAGTATTAAACCTTTGTACCTTGGTGCATGAAGCATAAATGAATAAATAAATACGTAGTTATTATTATACAACTAAGGAAAAGTACTGCTACTTTTCCTTAAAAAAGGAGGAAAAGTAGGAGTACTTTTCCTTAGTTGTATGTAAATATAACTAGCCAATAACAACATTGTTATTTTCTTTTATTATAATTATCTTTTTATGATCCGGACTTCTCCTTTGTGTGAAACGTATAACCCCTCGGCTTTTCGAACACACACATTTCTGTAGATTTTTCGAACAACCAATCACAGCAGATTACGCGTTTGAAAATTCGTCACAAATTCATTTTTCGTTCTAGAAACCAGGGATTGGTTTTCCAAAAGAAAGTTCAATTTCATTAGACTTAATACTAGCCATCTTCACTTTTTCAATATCGATAAACCAACATTGTCAAGACGGTGCACCATGCACAGAAAAAATGGATAAATCCGACTGCGAAATAAAACATTGACATTTTCTTTCTTTTAAAATAAAAATAACTAATACAAGTCCCAAAGACTACTCTAGGGAATCAAAAACGTCTCTCTCAGACTGATCAAACCATAAAACGTCGACAAAATCACGGGTTGTTCAACTCTAAAACCCCTTACCATTCACCATTCACTCATTTATCGTTCGCAGCGACGAGATGGTTCATTCACTCATTCACTCAACGCTGTGCTTTTCGCCTGGAAACTCGTATGGAAAGATTTTTACTTACAAAATTATTTTCGAATTAGTTATTAAATATTATTGTTATTTTCTTCACGTAGGTTTTTTGTCAACGGATAAATTACACGCTCATAAATTATTTATAAGGATTTACTTACCTATAAAAACAAGTAATTTCTATCTAAAGTTTATTATAATATGTTCATACTTCATTTATCCATACAATCGATTTTTATTTCTGAAATTTATTTACAGGACACCTACTCTAGTCTAAAAAACTCATCAATTTAATTAGTAACTCATTTTCTGGCAGCTAATTAAAATAGATTAGGTATAATAATATTTGACGTTATGTAATTAACAGAGTGGTGTGGCTTAGAAAATAACACTTAGAACAACATTTCAATAAAAGTTTAACTTAGATTTAAATAAATAAACATAACTTATGCACTTTGGCTTAGAGTAATATGTTCCCATCTCTCTCTTACAGTTGTAGTTTGACAGTTGTATGACAGTGACAGGTATAATGCTTGTAACGTCGGCTTTTCTTCCTCTCGCAAACGTGCTATTTCAAATCACTTATGACATTGGCAGAATTGACGACATTGATATTGCTTGCCATATATTATATTATTTTTTTATTTATTATATGAAAAATAGGATCTAGAACTTAGATTTGACTACCTATACCCCACTATAGGTCTTACACAGAACATAAATAACAATGTATTCAATGTATTGCATCAATTTAAGATTTCGTCCCGTTAAAAAGTGAAGTTACTAAAAAGTTTTCGATATTATTATCATTGTGATACCTACTGATCATAATTCGAGTACCTATTGATAGAAAGAAGACAGGCAGTTTTGTTTTACCAGTTTACCGAAAATTAACACTTCGTTTTCACTTTTCTACAAGTGTTTACATTCATTTATTTCTATAACACTTCGTGAGCCTAAATGCACTTTCGGACTCTTAAATGGAGTCACCATGACATGTATTTCCATAGGTAGGTTAGAGGCCTTAAACTTCAAAGAATGGCGAGTCAAAGAAAATAATGTATGCAGTTTTGAAGTTGACAGTGGCCGTTATTTTGATGACATCATTGTTCCAAATTTAAATTCACGACCATTCAAAAAGTTAAGGACCTTTATAGAAATACCTTTTTTGTTTCTGATAAGGCAACGCATCTGTAAGGACTCTGGTTTTGCAGATGTTTATTGCCTATAAACACACACAACACACGCGGTGACCACTTACCTAACATCAGGTGGGCCGCCGCCGCCGGTTTGTAAAAATACCTAATACAAAATAAAATACAGGGTTACTCAATTTATTACTGATATCATCAAACACTAGCAGACTGTAAGTAATTCTTAAGTCAGTAAAGTAAGTAAACAGTAATACCAAGTTGTTTGTCTGTATAATTTATTATATTATGTTGAGTATTTAGAATACCACAGAGTACCTAACAAAAGCACATTCTAACTAATGCGGGTGCACCCCGCTCTGATTACACGTGCCTTTGTGAGCTGCTCGTCTTCGACAATATGTATCCGGTTCTAACTAGTTTGTTCCGGAGAATTCTGGTTTAGAATACAATCTTACACGTTTAGAATACAGTCTTAGCGATGTGGATGAGTATAATATGAACAGTTAGGAGTCGCTAAAAAAGAGGAGTTTTATTTTACAAACTTGGAGCTTTAAACCTCAGATTACAAAACATGAGCTTTAAACGACGATTTTTTATCTTAGATAACTCTAAATGGAGCCACTGTATAGTGTGGCGGTGAAGAACTAGGAGATTGAAGAAATAAATTGGAGCAAACCCAGGAGAAAGAGAGATAGAGAGAGAGGACTCTTAATGAAGGAATAAATATGGCGTTCTGACAGCTGATATATAAAATAATATATTATGTCAAACTGTCACATTTATTCTTTGGATAGAACTTTACCTAATAATTCGTCGGAAAATTAGCATTTAAAAGTTTATTTTAACCGCAAAATTAACATTAACTGCTGTCGCTGCCAATGTCCTTAACAAAAGTGTATTTCTGTATTCTTCATGTTACTAATAGGGATGTAAACACCATTAATCAATAATCCCAAAACACAACTACTCTAAACGAAGAGATTATTATAGCCCTGAAAATACGATTCATTTTCAATTAACTGTAAATGTACAGAAGCCAGTAAGTACATCAAGCTACAACAATCTGACAAGTTTATTTGATAGCTTTCAAGTTTATTACAATAGAATAAGGTTTATATTCAATTGACAAAATTTGACAGGTCGGTATGGTTTGATGTGCTGTCGTCGGTACATTTTATATACTTTGAAATGTATAAATAGTATAGATAGTTCGACTCTACTGTGTGCGCGGCGCCAAATGTGCGTGCTTGTAATTATACAGCTTATATTTGTGTGACAGTGACGTGGCAGTCGTCGTCTGATCAACACTGATCATTCGATTCACACACACACACGTACATACACACATACACTCACGCACACACACTCACACACACACACGCACACACACACACGCAAATACTTTAAAACTCATTACAGGCTTTTTTATTCTATAACGTCTCCTACTGGGAGAGGACACTGGCTCTCGTAACCCAGGTTTATCACCTAGCACAGGAGTCAAAGACGTCACACGATTTTGTAACAACTTCCTTGTGTAATAAACATTATCACACAAATTAAAGCTGTATAATTACAAGCGCATGCAGAAATGGCGCCGAGTGCACAGATGAGTTGACTATCTGTAAGTCAAATGAGTTGGGAAATAAGTGACGTCACAGTAGCATATTGTCATACAAAATTTAGGGGAAAATCCCGTTTTGACAGCTAAAGTACTTATGTCAGTTGATTGGTGATGTTTACACCCGGATAATTGAATATTACTAAAGTGAATGTACTTATGTACTAACATATTTTATTTCACTGCAGCTGACGAGAACGGCTCCATATCGGAAACGATACCGGACCGGCCCGTCGAACTCAAGAACTTCCCGAAACTCTGCGACCAACGGAGAAAATATCCTGTATTATACAAATTAGAGTTCCAAGTAAGTGTCCAAGTATTAATTATTTTATTACGATTTTATTTAAAAATGCTTATGTAGGCTGACTCGTAATTAATGACAAGTATTTAAACCATATTATATTGTACCGATTGCTAGGCTTTTTTTTCTTCTAGGACATACCTAGGAATCTACTGGTTCTCGAGATATTAAAGGTCAAAGACGCAATATTTTTTTGAGTTTTTTTACAAATACGTATTCCAAGTGTCATTACTAAACTTCTTCATTTTCAATTTTCTCAGCAAACGCGATATTAATTGTGTTTTTGTAAAATCTAATCGTAACACCAATCAGCTGAGCGAAATATATTTATATGAAAAAAAGTTTAGTAAAGGCACTTGGAATACGTATTCGTACAAAACGTGAATAAGAAATTGCTGCTTTGACCTTCAATATCTCCAAAACCAGTAGATTTCCATGTGTAATCCAGTAAAAATAAATGGTCCTAATAATAATTAGTACAATAATTATGTGGTTTAGGTAACAGTCTCAAATTACCAGCCACCTCTACTACAACCAGCAGTTTTCTGTTAAAATCTCCCACAAATTAAAAAAAAAGATGACATTAACTTGTCAATCCCTAGCATGTGTAGAGAGAGAGGTACACTGTCATCTGTCCGGATGACAGCTTACCTACACCACTACTACGTCATAAACTAGATAGATATATCTCTATTGTCATTTACAAACTGTGGTGTGTAAAACTCCTATCGTAGAGAATATTTTACTCTTATTTTCGTATCGGATTAAATAAAAAGCAGAATAAAGTTATCATTATCATCACTCCAACGCCAGCTTACTAAAAATCCATTGTTACACATAAGCCTCATACAAGGCGTGCAATTTTTCCCGGTCCTCTGCCTTCCGCACCCAGCCATCACGAATCCACTGGAAAAAAGGTATGCAAAATACAATAAGCATAGTGAACAATGGTCTTAAATCCATACCAAGTATCGACAAGGCTACGGCTTCTTATTGTTCCTTTTTTAAAATAACTTAAAGCACACATCCAAATAAATAACAACCGTCCAAAAAAATCACTTAAACACATAATCCTCGACCTACAAACCCCAAAATTATTCATCCCGCGTTCCACATAGCTTCGTCCCGTTTGGTGTGAGGCCAAAAGACTCCATCTTAAGAGACAATATGTCATTGTAATGGCCGTTCGGACATTGCCACGTACCCGGCTGAGTGTAAGCTTTGTTCATTGATAAACGTTCTTAGGAAATTAAGTGCCGCTGAAGATATGGGGGTCAAAGTCAAAGTCAAAGTCAAAGCATTTATTTCAATTAAACCATTTGCAGGCACTTTTGAATAGTCAAAATAAATTTGAAGCTAGTTGCTCGTTCCAAAACGTAGGGTAGGTCTCTATGGAGAAGAACGAGCAAGAAACTCCACGGACACTCTTTTCAATCAAGCTTTTACAAAATCCAGGCTACATTATTCTTGTTGCTTCTATATGTGAAAACAATGTAAGTGAAGAGAAATCCAAAACATTCTAATTAAAAATAAATTAATATAAAAGCCATGGCAGTTAAGAGATGACCAATCTCAACTGACAGCGCCCGTTCACGAACATGACGCGCGGATCAGCACCACTTAGCTCAACCATTTTGAAGGGAACCGAATGATCCAACCCGCACGCCACCATCAGTGAGACATTTGAGCGAGCATGACAATGCTCTCAACTGCCATGCTCATTTATGTCAAACACATTGAATAAATAAATGGATCCATAGTTCTCACATTTACATATTAATTGAAATAATGCTATTAATTTATACAAAGCTAAAATTTCCAATGTATGTAAGTATGTCATTCGACAGATAAAATATAATAAGTAAATATAATAATAACGGTACACGTTATTCATGTCAATAATAAGGGGTGAGCAACATAATTTTCTTGCAATTAAGAAATTCCCTAAAGAGGCTGTGGAGCAGGACCAGCATTATGCCAAGCTTTATCCTCCCTTGATAGTTGATTCTTTGTGAGATTTTTTCTAAATTGGTTCGTAAAATTTCCAACTCATGTTATTCATGGATTAAATAAATAGAATTGAATATTTATGAATGAAAATAATAATACTATGCACAATTTAAAAAATGGGCGGGGGGAGTTCATAGGACATGCGTAAAACCATGATTCTTTGACCAAAGAACAGACCAGATGTCGAGTCACGAAAGGAGACCAGCCACTTGGCGAGGTCCTGAAAAGAAGATAAGCACTCGGACCCCATGACCCTAGTGTATTTGGTAATTGAATTGAAGTAGTACCTTAGAACTTCAACTAACACATACAGAAACAATCTACAAAATGGGAAAATGAGCTTAGCGGGTCCAATCTGGAGAAGGATCGCAAGAAATAGAAAACAATGGAAGATGTTAGAGGAAGCCTATGCTAAGAGGTTCACTGAGCTTAGAGATATTCTATGATCAGATTAAATGACTACTTTAGGCTACTTTTAAAGTTATTTTTTAAGTCCAATCAATCTATAGATTGATTGGACTTAAAAAATAACTTTAAAAGTAGCCTAATGTTAAAGTAATTTATATGTTCTAGATCTTCACAATAATGATTACGATATTACGTTATACGCACAAAAACCATTTCACTTTGCATTTTTGAATACGATAATACTCTTAATCGCTAAGGACCAACTCTAGTGCTCGACTAAAATAGCATACCTGCTAATAGATTTTTTGAAGGCACCATGATACCTCCTTTGATTCTAAGCTCTCGAAGATTCGACAAGATTTAAAATAAATAGGTTTATATTATATTATATACCTATTAGTAGTTAAAAATCTTAGTAGTTAAGACTTTACCAATAAAATACCGAAGACTGATGTAAAAGTAAGGAAAGATAAATAATCTACAACAAAAATCAACATTTACGAACTAAAAACGATGTTATAATTAAAAAAAGAAACAAAGCGAGGAGACATGATTAAAACGACAATTTATGAGCCGGCGTCGAAAGAAATCGTCTACGAGACACACTTCTTGAAGAAATAGCAGAAATTGTAATTTGACGTTGTAATTTTGAAGCGAAAAAGCGGATTTTATTAAGCCGGTTGTTTCATAATACGACCATTCTTTGGAGACGGAGAAATATCTCCCATAACATAATGAAGTCCCTAAAGTCTTGAAGAGGCTTCATAATTTCAATGTTGTGAATACAAAATCCTGCTTTTTAACTTGATCATCGTAATATCGTTCTCTTTTGTAAAGTTAATAGAAATTTGAGATTTATCTGTTATTTGAGTACTGATCGTTGAAAGTTATTTCTTTTGCTTCTTTTTTATGTTACCCGTTCTGTTTGAGACTTTTTTTTTATAAAGAGATTTTCCAGTGCTCTTAATTATGTTTTTTGTGTTCTTGATTTTCTGAGATTGTGAACACAGGGATAGGGGACAGGGTATTTTGACAATACTATTTACTTACAAGCGTTAAGATTACTTGTGTACTAACTCCAAACTTAAACAAATATCTACTTGAAGTAAGCAATACATACAGCCGATCGTTTTATTTTAATTTGATACAATTTTAGACACGTTTCATGGAAGGAAATAAAAAAGACCAAAGCTCTCGAAAGTTCCGGATGTAATCTGTAACTATCATTTCATATTATCTCACGTACGCTTTCAAAACTTAAAATAAAATTAAAAGAGCCAAAGCCGAGAAACTTCTACAATAAAGTACAAAAATTGAATCATAGTCGAAGAGCTTTACGAAATAGATTATGAAGTTGTGGCATAATTCACTTTACCGAGTTAATCTTTCGGTTGAGTTTTAAAAAGAAATAGTATTTCTTTGTTGGAGCTTCTCCCTGTGCGTCGGTAGTTTCAAACAAGCTGAACTCTATAACCAGCGTTTCATAAGAAGTATTGCTTGTGGAAATGTGAAGATGCAGTTTTCCATGCATACTATCCAAATAATCGTTGAAAAGTTATTTAGTTTCACTCTACCTATTCTTATACCTTTATTCTGTTGTACCCTGGCTTTAAAAGTTGTTGTGTAGTAGCTTTTGAGTCGGACTCATCATTGGACGAAAGGACCAATTATATTTTTTGGTTTATTTATTCTCTCTAAACATTTAACTAAAATCCTATAAATAAATCTAAAATGCCACTATATTTACCGTATAAATCAAATTCTATTGGTTTTTCTTGTAAATTCACACAAACCGCAACAGAATAAATATATGTCACCGTCATCAGCAATGAGACTGAGATTATTTAATACTTAATTTTGATATTAATATCATAGAATGGATAAATAATAGTTAAAGAAAACACTGTTCTATATATGTCTCTAGTGAAAAAGATAGCAATTATATCCACAATGAGAACAAAATATTCAAACAGTGGAAGTGAAATTTAAAAGGTTGAATGCAGTAGTGTCAAACAACATGGCCGACGCCTAGTACACTAAACATAAATTATCTAGGTTAACCCTCAACTGACGTGATCCACTTACACTTAGTGTTTTATTCCGTTAGGTATTTAGTACGATTGATACTAAGTATATGTTTTTCAATTGCAGATTTTGAATTGAAAGCTTGAAAAATAACTGACTTTTACATTGATTATGTTTTAGGTTAATCTACATTAAAAAGTAATACCTAGTCATATAATATTTTTATTTGATTTCATAGATGTTGGAAAAAAATAATAATATTACAGTTGATCTTAATTTTGAGAACAAGCACCAGTACGTATAGTCAGCAACATTACAAGTGCCTAAGTTGTAATGTTACTAAAATACAGTTTTGCTCATGTACTATGGTCCACTGATAGGAGTAAGTGCGGAAACCAAATCCTGTAACAGATACGAAAATGCTGGAAAATAGTCCTGATCACCTTTTTCGCAAATTATTTTATAACTACTAAGGTTTTATTTATTTTTTTCTGTGTGGCATCTCGCAGTTCAACCTGAGGGTTGGTTACTGCTTAACCGGACAATCCTGTGGTGCCTTAAAAGTGACTTTTAGGGCCTCCAGCCAGGGCAAAAACTTATAAACTAAGTGACTACGCTAAGGGCACCCCTGTGGGGTACGAGCCTCGCCTTAGGGCGACACTGAGAGAGGGCAGCAAAGGGACAGGCTGGATCGGGTCTCCATTAATTAGGGGCTATTTTAAAGCTAAGGGCTCAGCGACGCGGGCTGGCGCTAGCAAGGGTCGGGAGGCGGGCGTTACGGGGTCGTCGCGAGGGACCTCGGCGGCGAGGTCGGAATGACGGTATTCTGTATCTGTGTTTAACTAATGTGTTAGTGGCCCTATTTCGTTCTTGAAGGAGGGTAATAGCGTCATCTGGATCGGACAGGGTATGACGTGGACGACGGGTCCTGCTAATACGGGAAGGGGTATATCGGACGGCCGCTACGACGAGCGGGTTGCGGTGTTTCTCCGCTTGATCGAAAAAGCGCTTGCAAGCGCGCTTCATGAACTGACGGATGGTCGGGAGTTTGAGATCGAGATGAAGGTTCTCGTTGCGAACATAAAACGGGGCGCCCGTTATTTTTCGCAAGAAACGGTTTTGTAGGGTTTGCATTCTGTGAAGACGGTATGCCTTTACGTGTGCGAATACAGCACAGGAGTAGGTCATGATGGGACGAATGCACGCGGTGTAGGTACGCAGGTTGTTTCAAACAGTCGGTTAACGTTACATACGTACTGTTAAAAGTTACTATGACGTGAGTTGTTTAACGTCAAAGTTAGGTATTCAAAAAGAGATTCCATAATATTTTGATGTTTGACGTAGCTATTTGACAACACAAAATTACGTTGACTGGTCGGTTATGGTAACCATTTTGTGAAACAACCCATTTTTTTAGTTTGACGATAGTTAGCGCCATTTTTGACTATTACCTGTCAGTAAAGTATACTTGAAGCAACCCGCCATAAATAGCTTCTGTCCATGAATTCGTCTGCGTAGACGTTCAAATTAAGCCAAGGTCCTATAGTATCCCACAGGAAGACACAAAACGGGATAAAAGTTATCGTATGTAGCTAGAACAATATTTATTTTATAGGATGGGTATCTGATTCAGCGATTTAAGAGCGCCCATCCCCATCGGACGAACTTCGACGCGAGGGTGAGAACTTATTCCAGGAAATACGTGTTTTTGAAAAAGCCCTACCTACATGTTTTGGTAATAATGTTCGTAATTTAGAATCTCCATTACATGTGCAAGGTTTCTATGAAGCTTAGATTTAACTTAAGAAAGTTTAGATAAAACTGTGCAATAAAAGCTGATTTTCAGACGTGGTTACAGAACTTGTTTCTCAAAAAAGTTTATTTTTGGCTTCATACAAACCTAGATTTAAACCACAAGATGTGTGTTAAAAATATTTGGAGAATAATTTGTTATAGCGTCGTAATCACGTACGAGCGTTTGTATGGGAAATATGACGGAATGGGCGCTCACAACCGTGAATTTCATTACCCTCACAAACTTTCGCAATAATAATAGTAATAGAATAAGTACGGCAAAATACCCTACATCTTGCAATGTAACTTGAGGGATAAAGTACCTAATTTATTTGAACTGCACTTCATCATAAATAAGCAAATAATAATACTTTTACGTACACCAGCCATCTATCTCGACCGTTGGGAATTTTTCCGATATTCCACCTTCGAAAAGCTAACGTTTAAAAATCGCAAAAAAAAACTTGGAGCCGTCTATTATCAACTTTATCGGAGCATCGGGGACGAGAGAAGTTTTTCTTTTTTGTTTGCTTTTCCATCACTTCGTCAACGTCCGGTGAGATATAACCTCGAATAAAAAAACATATTTACGGACGACCGGGAAATTTTATCTGCCCTTTGCCTTTTTACCAAGTTATCGTGTAGACAAGTATGAATTTCTCACACAGTTTTTACGAAATAAAGAAATGATTGGCAACGCAGTTCGTGCTAGTAAAAAAGTAGTACAAATTTTAGAAATAAAGTAGCTATTTCTATACTCCGATACCGACCGACTCCGACTTCGAACCCTTCTCTCTTCCTTCCCGCACGGAAAAAAATATTTGTATGGCCTACAGGATAGTTGTTCGTGTATGTGAGTTTATGTTTGTAAACGCACACATGACACAGGAGAAATTCCTAGTGTGGGACAAAGAAAAAAAAGAAAACAAAATCTTAAGACGTATTTCTATGTTTTTTTTTTTTTAAATAATCACTTAAGATCAGGTGAATTGCGGTCAAACGCAATTGATCGCAATTCACCTGATCTTTAGTGATAATGCGGCCTAAGTTGGAACGCGCTTGCCTAGGATGAACCGGTTCACTCGTGCCTTGAAGATACCCAGATTATACTTATCAGCGCTTGGTTCGAGACCGTAGAACTACAACCATATAGCGGTGACGCTGCGCCGTATCTCTGCTCGTCCGATGATGGAATAGGGATGGGGGAATTAAATTGTGCAATTCCAAAGCACACTCTCCGAAATGTACCCGATAAAAGACCGATAGACTAGCAACGGTGCGGCGATGTTCAGGGCTCTGGAGCTTAGCCCTAACCAGGGAATCGTCGTGCGAGCCTCTTGGCACGTCTATCAATGACTTCCAACGCAGTTGGTATTTTGCTGATCCATCCCAAAGGTGTGAACAGTACTCCATGCACGATCGAACTTGTGCTTGGTATAAGTTGAGCAGCTGTTCCGACGTGAAGTACTTTCGTACCTTTGCGAGGACTCCCATGTTTAATCTCCAGATCTGCTCATCCAATTTCGAAAACTCCTTCACCAATATGAAGCTAAGTTATCCCTGTGTGCTTTTATTATCAAAAATTAGAGATCCGTAAAAAGATTCGCGGACGAAGTCCCGGGCAACGTGCTACTAAGTAGTTATGAAAGTGAAACATTTTTGAAAGATGAAAAATAGAGCATTATAATTATCATCCAAAATTACCTATGGATTCATTAAAACAAGTAATTTGACTTCCAGCATTTTAAAACTATAGCTTTTAATGTTGTAAGTCCAGCCACTTTTCCCTTTAACAAGCACAGTAAGCACTACAAAATAAAGTGCAGACGCAAAGGTTTCGATCTTTGCTTCATATTTCAATAATCCCCTAGTTTCTCACCAATGCGACGAATGGACTGTTTTTCCCGATAACCAATTCAATGACTGCAATATCTTACACCGTTCAGTAAGCAATTTCTAGAGCGACCACGAGTTATGCCAGCGCTATTTATTGCTGGGAGATTTGCACACCACAGATGAAACAAGCAAAATTACATTGAGTCTGTTTTCGAAATTGAAATATAAATGCAATTTTTCTACATATTTAAAAGTAGGTATGTGTATGGTCGGTGGTGGGTCAGTTTCATTTAATAATAATACTGAAAATGAAGTGCAGAGAAGAATCGCCATAGCATGGAAAAAATACTGGGGATTAAAGGAAATCATGAAAAATAAATCAATACATATTAGTATAAAGAAAAAGCTCTTTGAAGTAGCCATTCTACCGTGTCTGACGTACGGTTGTCAAAGTTGGTCGCTAAGAAAATGCGAGGAAGACAAGCTAGGAATATGTCAACGAAAAATGGAAAGAAGCATGTTGGGAATCAGACTATCAGACAAAATTAAAAACCAAGAAATTAGAACTATTACTAAAGTTACTGACATTGTCGAAAGAGTGAGGACACTAAAGTGGAACTGGGCTGGTCACATATGTAGGATGGGAAATGATAGATGGACAAAAAAAATTATAGAATGGATCCCAAGAGAAGGAAAAAGGTCTAGAGGACGCCAAAGAAAAAGATGGGCAGACCTATTTATACAAAGACTAGGGTCGAACTGGATGACTAAAGCCAGAGACAGGCACTACTGGAAAGTAATGGGGGAGGCCTACGCCAAAGAGGCGACTACTACTTCTAATTTAATTAATTAATATCCAATACAAATAAGTTATATTTAGCACAAAATAAATAAATTATACATGTATATATTATTATGTATTAAATAAATAAATAAATACATTATACGCAATATACAATAAAATAATAATAAAATTAATAAATGTATAATTCAATTAAGCACAGAGAGAAAAAAGAAAAATGTATATAATCATTTTGCATGTTAAGGGATCTCAATCATGTATTTTATTTAGGTATACGCATGCTACAAACATTTTTGTAAATGAAGTGTAATTGGGTAGTAGAATAAACGGCTTTTTTATTTTATTTATTTATTTATTTTATTTATGTGTATGGTCGACAAAAGTGTTGCTTAATACAATGACTGCTGGATCAAAAACGCTGAAGGTAAAACCTCCACCAGCGTCGGACACACGTTGGCGTTCAAAGTGTTAAAGAGAAAAAAAAACAAGTATTGTTGAATGTACAGCACACATCAAGCTACTACAATCTGTCAAATTTCTTTGATAGATTTTCAACGTTATTACAAAAGCATAAGGTTCATATTTCGTTAGGAAAATTTGACAGTTAGGTATGGCTTGATGTGCTGGCGTCTGTACATATATTGAATTGCTTCTTTTTTGTCGACGATCATAATATTCAAATTCAAAATGAAACCTGTTTTTCCAATTAAAAATTAATGCAACAAATTGTCTACCGTTACTAATTTGCTGTAACTGATAGGTGTTAATTCAGTCAACTAAAAAGCAGCAAAACCGGATATAAGTGTAAATGGAAGGTAGTGAAATACATATATTAATGTGTACATTTTTGTTACAGACAGCGGTCAAAGTGGAAACACACTCGTGTCGACACGCAACAAAGAAAACGAATTCACATAAAAACCAAAATCAAAAAGTCATACCATGTAAGTACCTAAGGACCACTTACTTTCCTCTTTCATATAAATTCGTACTGAACTTTTTTCGCTTCCCTTCTAAATATTTATGACTTCATTCTTCAGTATATTTGTCAGTTTGAGTAGGCATGATTTACATTACGGTTTGTGACTGGAGATTTAGTAGATACTTTACATATATTACATGATACCTGTAATTTGTATCAAGGCTTTTACAGTAAGTGCTTTATCAAAACGAGGCCTTATTCAGTTACATTATATTACCGTTACGCAAAATCATTCAAGGGTTTGACTCGATAGATCGAAATGACATGGTGTTTGCGTGTATGAGTTTAATGGGAGAAATTCCTAGAGTGGGGCAGCGTTTTTTTTTTTTATAAAAAAATTGGTTATCTGTAAAGTCGGTTTACGGAGGATAGTTTTACGTGATAACGTCATACAGAAAAATAATGGCTATAACATAAATATTTAACAAACTCAAATAATGGCTTCCGTCGAGGTGGGCGGAGCTTATTCTAGACACTTGGGCCGATTGTGCCTCTCTATCGCTTGTTCCGCGCTCTCGCTTGCACGCTCAGGCTCAGGCGGAACGTGACACTTCTTGGTGCGTGCAGCCGGTGTTCACCGATTTATAAGACGTTATCACGTCAAAAAAAAACAAAAGATTTAATTTCATATGTACTTTCTAACTTTATCTTGAACATCACTGAGATAAGTGAAGAAAAACATCGTGAGGAGACCTGGACTTATAACAAGCTTTAGCCCGCGACTTCGTCCGCGTGAATGTCGGTTATAGCGGATGCACACAAAGTCGCGGATTAAAAAGTCGAGGATCATAAAGTAGCCTATGTCTTTCCTTTGTGTTCAAGCTATCTTCATACCAAATTTTATCAAAATCGTGCATCAACAAGCGTAACAGAAGAGTTACTTTCGCATTTATAATATTCAAAAGTGTGTCTTGAATCATTCTAACACAAGTATTTATAAGCCATTCAGAATATTCTCACGTACTAAAAACAAACCAACGAAACACCCCCCCAACCACCCCCCTCTCCACCCCCTGCACAACCCACCTCACACACAACACACACACCCCCACACACAACACACACACCCCCACACACAACACCCACACCCCCACACACAACACATACACCCCCACACACAACACCCACATACCACATACTTACGCACTTTAACCCAAGTCTCTCTTAACACTAAATAGTAAAAGAATAAAAAAAAAATTAAATACCTTATATTATGTCTACTGTGCATTAAAAACAACATATTATAAGTAATACCTATTTAACGTATATTTGCGACAGTTACAAGCTATGAAGGAACACTGGCTCCCAAAATACAGGTTTTAACCTAGTTTGGAAGCCAACGGTTTCAAATTTGTGTACTGTTTGCCAGTCTTTGTACTTAGTTTTTAAGCACCTTCTTGTAATTTGTTAAATTTGTTACTGGTATTTAATAAAAAAAATAAATAAATAAATTCAAAATAGTATGGAAGTATGGATAAGTAAAATAAGTATTATGTATAAAAAGTATACACTATACCTAAGTATAATAAGTATATATAATATAAGTATTAGGCAAGTATGAATATAAAATAAAATAATATGTTTAAAGATATAAATCTAAGATCTGCAATCCACCTTGAGCAAGCATGGTGACCAATGCTTGTGCTTTCCCTGGCACTTCTGGTTCTCTGCTGTATGAGACGAGGTCTTTGCCAACTGTAGTACAATAATATGCTGGCATCATTTCACACGTTGTATAATAAAATAATTGACTGGATTATTTCACACGTTGTATAATAAAATAATAGACTGGTATTATTTCACACATTGTATAATAAAATAATAGACTGGATTATTTCACACGTTGTATAATAAAATAATAGACTGGTATTATTTCACACATTGTATAATAAAATAATAGACTGGATTATTTCACACGTTGTATAATAAAATAATAGACTGGTATTATTTCACACGTTATATAATAAAAAAAAACGAAATGTGTGCTGGGACACATAGTAGAAGTGAAACTTCAACAGACAAGTGGCTCCGCCGCTGCCGCCTCTCAGCACGCGATATATATCGTCTACCCCCTCCACGCGGCCGTTATGCTTTTTCGTGAAAGAAAAATCCTAATACCCCCCATCTATAGAAGTTTCACTTCAAAAACGTGTTTTAGTTAAGTTATGAAAAGCTCGTCACACATTAAACGGCCGCGATTAAAAGGTGTGCTAGTCTATCCAAGAGTTTATCACCTCATTTCTAACATTCCACAAAGTACATTTTTATTCGCGGCTCCCCATAAACCTTGCTATAAAAGAGAAATCTTTTTTATGACTTCACTGTGGTCTTAGCACGTTAAACTTAGATCTTGGTTCATTCAATGGCGGCAAAAGTCGTTTGTCAGTGGGGAACTTTATTTTAATGTTGCTCGGTCTTGACGTGGTCGTTTTTAACTATAAATTGGTCTTTTCAACTTGTCTGGGGTCAGGCTAAATTGGGGTAGTTATAGAAACTTTTCTTTGGTGCGGCTTTGATGTTAAATGCGTAATAAAGAGCAGATTGAATTAAAAAGCCTATTCAAGTTGTACTGTTATAGATATTAAAGAAATTTATTTGATAGAGATTTTTAACACATTGATTTTAATATTTTCCATTTAAGACGAGTTTAATCAAACTTTTATACCTAGTTTTAATCCGCGAATAAATCTTTAATGTTATTTTTTAGCAGATTTTCCGTAGGAAAACTGTCACGAGTAATTTTTATTTGACGGTTATAAAATTTTTACAAGGTATAAAAGTTTGTGGAATTCGCGTTGAATTTGCAATCGTCACATAACTTTTAACTGAAGAATATATATGGCGGATAAATGTATTTTTTTTACAAAAGCCTGCTGTCAACCTGTTATATTTATTCATAAGATAAAAAATATCTGATGGTTGAAAATCAACCCTAACTAAAACAATATATTTAAACAGCTCATTTTATTTCCTTCTTCTTACCTTCCTAAATAATGGTGATGTTTTAAAAAAAAAGCAAACAAATTTGTTTTCGCACCATAATTGTATTGTCCCTAGTTAATTAAACTTTTACACCATAATCAAATTCCATTGCGGGTTAAAAACTAAACTGACTAAACTAATAACGATTTAAACATTCAGTCTAAACCACAACCTGCAATTTGTCCGCTAATGAAGGCACAATAGAAACTCGTGAGTTAAGGAAACTGCTGTGTACTGAACAATGTAACTGTTGAACAGCTTCGTTATCGCGCGGTTTTGTCTGTTGACGTCTGAGACAACCGCTTGTGTTGTCTGAAAGAGCCTTTGATTTGAGCGTGGATTAAGGTAGATTTATTTTTGAGTACAGTGCTTGATTTATTCTTTTGAAGTTGGTTTGGGATGGAAAATATTGTTTTAGTGAATCAAATAAAGGTTCCGTATTTTCCTTTAAAAACATAAGTAATTTTTAATGTTCATTTGTAAAGTTTCTTGTTTATTTACTATTAGTTTTTAAAATATAGAGATGATAAATAATGAAGACTTTGTGTATGTTTGTGTATATTTAATGTAGCAATGAAAAACAGTTAGATGTGATTATTAGTACGATAATTCCTAACTTTGTATTTTCCTAGAGGGGTGGCATGATTACTGCAAAGTTTCGAAACTTATGTTTGAACAAGTCTACGTTTGTTTAAAGTGTTAAAACGAAGACTGTTTATTAAAGCAAGATTGAAAAACTTACACAGACATGTTTGATTATTTAGGAAAACCAACATTATTCACAAATGTCAATATTTGCTGTATAAGTTTAATCAACATTAAATCTTATTACCTACACTACATAATAAGAAAACATAATAAAACAAAAACATTGATGGTAAAACAATACCATCAATGTTTTTGTTTGTGTTAATTAACACAAAGTTTCATTGTTGTGTGGCAGACTGAAGCTAATTATGAACATTTTAATCATCGAATTAATGTAAACATGGTGTTATCGTTACGGGTAGTTGGAAGCCCGATCAGTCTGACAACCTGTCTTACCAAAGGATATCGTACTAGCAAGTTACTGGGCTGTGGTGGTAAGATAGGCAGTCGCTCCTTAGTAAACACTAGTATTCAGCTGCATCCGGTTAGACTTTCATATCCAGGCCATTTTTCTCTGGAATGCGCTTCCTCTCAATATCAGGACGGCCACCAGGGGGCCAAGTCTGCTATTTTTATAATTTCGTCATTCCAACACGATCCCATTGTCATTTTGCTAAAAGTTCGTAATCTGCTAAATTCATAATGGTCGATCATTGGTCGGTCGAATTAAAAACAATGACTGCACAATGACGTTCTAATGGTAGGTCACTGATCAATGGAACTGTCAAAATTTTTGCAAATTACCGCCTAAGTCAGTCATTCAGTTGTCATTTTGTACGAGATTACCATTTTATATAATTTCTTTCAATGGCGTGTTAGTGGTTGACCATTGGAAAGTCATAATGATGCCATTATATTAGTAGATTACCAAACTTGGAAAAATCCACAATTATGAAATTAATGATAGACCATTCTGACACTATTGTAATAGCAGACTTGAGGCTCAGTCTGTATGCATTTAAGCGGAAATGTCGAATTTATTTTCATCACAAATAAGCAGAGTCATCTCATAAACCTCATTTATTTTATTTATAAACAAAAATATCTTTTCTTTTATATATATATATATATATTATTATTATATAAATATATACATATGATATATTTATATAGGTGTATAATATTCCATAATATAATTATGTATGTGTAGTTTATATCTTTCAACTTTTTAATCATTACTTTTTGTAATGCACCTGCCATGTTATCTCTTCACCACCCTTGGTTGACTGGTAGAGAATGCCTAAGGCATTAAGGCTGCTCTCTCGAAAAAACCTTGAAAGAAGCATGCAGATGAACCAACTTTTCGTGGGCATTTACAGAGAAATTACATCTAAAAAAAATCTGAGTAATCTACATGATATGATACGTAATTTGGTTAAGTCACAATTTTTCTATCGGTATCACAAAATAAGAAAAAAAAATATGTCAAAACACCTCCAAATCATTGAGATGAAACCATTTTACTCTTTAATTTCTTCTGCTTTGCAATACAAAGGAAAATTATTTGGTTTTGTTACTTTTTTACAAATATGTATTATTTTTATTACAATAAATTAAAAATGCGTTCGATTACAGACTGCGTCTACATCAACCCCGCACTCATCCACAAATTCAGTACGGGCCAAATGCTCAAGGTTATTGGCATGTATACAAGCCTTAAGTCCGCCTTTGTACCTTTGTGCATGAAGTATAAATAAATAAATAGACTGAAAGCCGATCCCAACATATTTGTGAAAAGGCTAGGCAGATGAATTAGGGCCTCTTTCACGACCTTCAAGTAAAGTGTCGAGTAGGCTAACCGCCAGTTAATGTCACCCGTAACATCGTGTGCGAGTTAGACCCGAGTTCACCAACTGCAACATAACCATTAATTACGTAACCGTTCTGTTAGCTTTTAACTGTTGTTTAAACGGACCGCGTTTTTCACCATTAATTTCTAACCAACGGTTAAATAATCGAACGTTTTTGAATGAATGAGTTGAAAATGACCAAATAATCGAATGGTTTATCATTATTTTGTGAATGTTGAATGTCAACGTCAATTAATTCTCATTGTCAAACTCTGTGATCAAACAAAGTCAGTGTTAGGTTATTTAGTGCAACAACACGCTGAAATTTTAGTGGTTATTTTCCCGAAGCGAAATGATTTTGTCTTGCAATACAATCGAGAAATAAAAAATTAAAAAATAAAACGGGAGATTTAGAATTGTGGTACACTAGCGACCCCGAAATAATAGTACAGTACCAACGACTGACTGCGCGACAAACACAATACTTACCTAAAAGTTATTCCAATATAGCCTTCACACTTTTACGGGTTTGGGGCCGTTATAAGAGGAGGTGATGCATATTTTTTTAATTACTTTAAAAATAAAAAACGTTTTTATTTTTTTAGTTTAATTCTATGAATCGATAGTACTACTGAGGGCAAATCGTTCTACCGCGGGAAATGGACCATTTAGATTTCAGCTTGTTTAATCATCATCATCAGACGAAAGACGCCCACTGTTGAACAAAGACCTCCCACATAGAACGCCACAACGAGCGGCAACCTGTAGCTTGCATCTACCGGTTACCCGCGACTGGTCGTCGGTCCATCTGGTGAGAGGCCTACCAACGCTGCGTCTAAATTATTTTATACCAGCTTATAATTGTCCCACTGCAGGGCAAAAGCCTCTTCTCATACAGAGAAGACACGAGCATTGATCACCACGTGCGCTCAAGGTGGATTAGCGATTTCAGACTTATATTCATTAGAAGTTCAGATTTCTTCACGATGTTTTCCTTCACCGATGTCAATGATGTCCAAGATAAACTTAGAAAGTACATGTGAAATTGTAAAAGTCGCATTGGTACTAGCTGGTGCTCGGTTGCGAACCCAAAACCGTGTATGAGGGGCGAGTGTCTTAACCACTGGGCCATCACGACAAAGTTCCATATCCAGTTCCAGTTCCAGTTCGATATCCATCGGTTTTGAAGAAAACTTGAACTGTATCTGACGACCTTGGTTTCTTATCTCAGTAGTATCTATATTCGTTTGTTGATTGTACAGACGCCAGCACATCAAGCCTTATCAAATTGGGATGTTGACACCATTAACCAATAATTCGAAAATACAACTTATCTTAAACTACACTTTATTTTAGCCCCGAAAACCCGATTAATTTTCAATTAACTGATAAATTCGATTTTAAGTTGCTTTGATATCAATTAATAGTTAGTCAATTGACTTGGTAAATAAGTGACGTCACAGGCCGCTATTGTCATACAAAATCTATGGAGGAATCTCGTTTTGACAGCTCATAAAAAGTATGTCAATTGATTGGTGGTGTCAAGTACCCAATTGTCAAATTTTTCGAATTGAACCTTAATCTTAACCCTTTTCATGCCAGCGCCTTTTTACGTGACTTCACCCCAGTCGCCAAGTCTTGTAAAATTCATTAACAGTCAATATGCCAATAACAGTTAGTATATCAGTCTTATACAAAACAAATATATTGTAATTAAAATAGTACAACTTTAGTTGTCGATGGCGTCTTAGTCATGCGACCGTTTTGCAACTTAAGTAGTCAATGGCGATCAATAGGTAGTAGAAAATCTTTTAAAGAAATTTGACAGATTGTTGTAGCTTCATGCACTGGCTTCTGAACATTAAACAGAGATTGGTTATTATAATTTCGTTTTCTCCACAGATGACTACAACCGCGTGGTGCTAGAGACGGTGGACCGGGAGCCTGACTCCGACTATATTAATGCTTCCTACATAGATGTGAGTACCTTCCTACATAGACACTACCGCCACAAAGTATACGTAAGGCTGCGTCGCGCCCGAGCAGAGAGACCACTCAGAACAAACCGCCATTTTTACCACGCACACATTGAAATTACGTTTATAGGTCAGGTTGCCAGACTCACTAGGGCTGCTACTATATTGGCTCTGTAGGTTTTATTTGTGACAATATAAAATTTTACTGACGCTGGTTGGATGGAACTCTTTTAATTTTTTTATATCAATATTTTCTTGTTTGTCGTGAAATGTCAATGTCTTTCATTTATTCATTTAGACAACACGTGACAGTCGAGTCGTAAGTCTGCTTGAAACTGCTTGAGAATGTCAAGCAGTTTCACCACGCACACATTGAAATTACGTTTACTGGTCAGGTTGCCAGACTCACTAGGGCTGCTACTATATTGGCTCTGTAGGTTTTATTTGTGACAATATAAAATTTTACTGACGCTGGTTGGATGGAACTCTTTTAAATTTTTTATATCAATATTTTCTTGTTTGTCGTGAAATGTCAATGTCTCTCATTTATTCATTTAGACAACACATGACAGTCGAGTCGTAAGTCTGCTTGAAACTGCTTGACATTCTCAAGCAGTTTCAAGCAGACCAGTTCCATCCAACCAGCGTCAGTAAAATTTTATATTGTCACAAATAAAACCTACAGAGTCAGTATAGTAGCAGCCCTAGTGAGTCTGGCAAGTATACGTAATTATTTTTGAAGATGGCGGGAGCGGCCCTTCTGTAACCTTTATATTTTGTGCTACCGCACTCCTGTAAAGGTCATAGTGCATTTTCATGTCAGGATTAAAGAACATCGAAATAAAATAAGTCAAAAATAGTTTTCATAAAGTTTTGACAATGAATGCCTAGTATTTCACTGGCCATCATTTCGGTGACATCATTGTTCCAAAGGATGTGCCCACTGCTGGGCATAGGTCTCCCCCAAAGGGGCCGTAATCGCCGTGCTTGGCTGATGCACGTTGGCGATCGCAGTAGGTGTTATGGTACCCAGAAGGATGATGCTGTCCATCCTCTGGTCAATATCCCTTTGTCGCTTTCTACGACAACCATGAGCCATGGGTAGAAATGGGTGGTACTATTCGCAGCCGACAGACACCACACGGCATTAGGGTGTTACTACACCAATCGATCGATCATCGATCGATGCCATCGGTCGATATCAAACTACGTTGATCGATTGGTGTGGTAGCTTTGGCTGATCGACGGATACCGTTCGTCTAACTAATCGATCGATTGCCGGTCGATGGCATCGGTCGACGTTAATCGATTAACTCCGGCTATAATCCGTCACTAATAACAATCAAGCAGCTCGATCGACGTCGACTAATCCATTCTACCATCGATCGATGCTGTCGATCGACAATCGATCGATTGTCTGGTGGAAACTATCGATCAACGTCGACTAATGCATTCTACCTTAGATCGATGCCGTCGATCGACGATCGATCGATTGGTCTGGTAACACCCTTAGGCGGGTCCATATTGGCTCACCTAAAGTTCTTTACCCGAAATTGTACTTCCTAAGGATTTGTAATCCGAATGATCACTCTTCCTAAAATTTTTCATCCTAAAGTTTTCATTTATACTATTTGTAGTGCTACCGGCGATGTTCATAACACTCATGTTTCCGAAAATTGTAATTAATAATATCATTAATGTAAATATATTTAAACTCCTACTGTTTTTATCATAACGCTTCCCTAAACATAATTACCATAATATTTTCACTCATACTCGGAAAGAAACATTTACCAAGTGTAATAAAAAATATATCTGGGTAGAAGATGATATTTATAGTTTTAATTTGAGGGTATGATTATTATTTGGGGGTATGCTTTACATAACGTACTGAGTTGTGTCTATTGCTAAGTTCAAACCTACTGCGCGTGCGTGCAAGCAAGCATGCAGCAGGCAAGCAAGCAAGCAGCATACAAGCAAGCATGCAGCATACAAGCAAGCATGCAGCGCGCAAGCAGGCATGCAGCGTGCAAACAAACATGCAGCAGGCATGATTTCTGTCACGGCTCCGGCGTTGCGGGGCTCCGGCGGTCCCACGCCAGCTTATCGTCGCAGATGGTATTCACGCTCACCACCGCAGCTTCGGTTTGCTGGCCGGCTTCGCCGGCCAGCCTCAGCCGCGGCGGCGGGCGTTAAAACCACCTGCTCCTCAGCTCGCGGGCCGCCTCGCCCCTCCACGCCTACGCGGATTTAAATTACACTCTAGGTGTAGGGCAGACAAGACTACGTGGAGTCGGTTTCGCAACGATTCGTTTCTGTCATTAACTTTTGTAGCACAACATATTCACTTTTTAAGACAATATTTTAGTTATTGTCTATTTATATATATTTTCGTTGAAATAAATTCCATGGAAAAATACACTGAACAAACAATATTCGTTAAAAAATAATTCTACTGTTTGATAAGTTTGTTAAACAAAAAAATGTGAATAAAAATTCCATGAATTGTGTTTCTGTGAAATATGTTTCATTGAAGTAAATAGTCTTTGAAACAATAATAGTCGAAATAAAATTACAAGAACCAAATATCATACGAAACATTTTCTGGAAAACGAAATTCTATGAAATTTCTGTCTGCGAAACAAGGGGACTTGTTATACATGTTATATGAAAATAAAGTTACGCCAAATTAATGTATATAGTACTGATTATTATGAATAAAAAGAAATCTAAACAAAAAAGATATGACTTTGAATAATAGTGTAAAAGATGGTTATGTTGAGAAAATATAGGAAAACAAATAAAAGTATAATAGATGTTTATTGCTACTGACATTATGAAGTTGAATGCTTCGGATTATGAACATTAGAGACAGAGTAGTTAGGAATTGTGATTGTTAGGACGAAAAATGTTAGGAAGAACATTTTCGGATTTCCAATTATCGGAGTTAAAAATTTAGGTGAACTTTGGCGCACCCCCCTTAGGCAGCGGTGACCATGGTTTAAACGTCAGCTGGGCAGTACGCTTATTTGCCTCCCAATTAAGTACATAAAAAAAACGACCAAGTGCGAGTCGGTCTCGCGCATGAAGGGTTCCGTAGCAGCAAGTAACATAATATAAAAGTTCTTGTAGTTCGTTGTAACTTTGATCGATGTTTTAATAGTAAATTGCGGCTTACGATTTATGACGTATTAAAAAAACTACTTACTAGATCTCGTTCAAACCAATTTTCGGTGGAAGTTTACATGGTACTGTGTACTTATGTACATCATATATATTTTTTTAGTTTTATCATTCTCTTATTTCAGAAGTTACAGGGGGGGAGGGGGGCATTTTACCACTTTGGAAGTGTCTCTCGCGCAAACTATTCAGTTTAGAAAAAATGATGTTAGAAACCTGAATATCATTTTTGAAGACCTATCCATAGATAACCCACAGGTGTGGGTTTGATGAAAAAAAATTTTTTGAGTTTCAGTTCTAAGTATGGGGAACCGCCAAAATTTATTGTTTTTTTTCTATTTTTGTGTGAAAATCTTAATGCGGTTCACAGAATACATCTACTTACCAAGTTTCAACAGTATAGTTCTTATAGTTTCGGAAAAAAGCGGCTGTGACATACGGACAGACATACAGACATGACGAATCTATAAGGGTTCCGTTTTTGCCATTTGGCTACGGAACCCTAAAATCGTTTTATATTATCCCCAACATCACAGCTTTTATTTCAAAGCCACGGCTTATCTTGCAGCATATTATTATGAGCACATTAATTAAACAGCCTTAACAAAGCCAAATTAGGTATCTTTAATTAATAGAAGGTAATTACTAGGAGCGATCGAAGCACGTCAATTAGTTATCATATTGCTTAGTAAGGTGAAAATTGATACAATGTTGTGTTCTCGGGGTTTGTTTAGTTAATAAATCGCATTTTCAGGAACAAAGCATTATTTGACTAAAAGTGATATTTCCAAATATTTATGACAGAAAAAAAAATGAGGCAAAAGAATTATTTCGAGCCTATTTTTTCTGATTCGCGGGCAAGGGAAAAGAGAAGAATTGTGTAGCTCATACAGCTAGATACTATATGTCTAGACTTCTATATCAATATTTCAAGGAGTCATAGCTTGTCCGATATCAAAAATCTGCCTTTTAATTTTCAAAAATCTGTCGCTACGGTTTTATGTTATACTTGATTTGCACGTGGACAGATTCGCGGGTAGAAGTTAGTAATTTCACACATGTTTCTATACTAAAACATAAAAAAGGGAACAACAAACTCTAATCTCAATTCTACTAACGCTAGCAATTTTTAAAATGTCCGCCACTCCAGTACATAAAGGTTCTGCAGTAACAAACGTTTGAATTTACCATTTTATAAGACGGGTTCGGACCCATCATGAACTCAGTCACGTCCGCACATAATGACTGTACGAATTGTTGGGCTCAATATCCGTCTCAAAAGACCGGAGTAACTGAACGACCCTAAAGGACCAAAGAATATCAACTAGATATTGTGTAGAATTGAAATCGGTTCTAAAGGTAAAAGTGAGTGCGCACTGCGATTTTATTCCAAACGATAACTTAAGCGCAGAAAAGTAACAATGACTTAAAAATTACATTTTTTTCAAACATACCAGATGCAGCTGAATACCTATTTTTTACATGGAGCGACTGCCTATCTGACCTCCACAACCCAGTTACTGTGTTAGACGATACCGTAACAATGACTTAAAAATTACATTTTTTTCAAACATACCAGATGCAGCTGAATACCTATTTTTTACATGGAGCGACTGCCTATCTGACCTCCACAACCCAGTTACTGTGTTAGACGATACCCCTTGGTAAAACTGGTTGACTTTCTGGCTTCCAATTATAACGACTGTCAAAGATCTACGAATTGCAGCTGTGACCAACAACTTTGCGTACTTTCCGAGACACAGAGGCGTCTTGGTATGAAATGGATGCTCACCTAACTACGGACCGACTGCGGTAAGCGTAGCTAAGCCGTGACCGATACATCTGTGCGGTTTTTAGCTAGCCACAAGCCCGAAGTACCTACCAAAAAGTATTGTAAAATCGTATTGTAAAAATCGCATCGCAGTGCGCTCTCGTTGTAAGGGCTTTTCAATTAAATCGAACGGGTGCAGTGCGGGCGTGATACCACACACGGAGCAGACAGTTACCAATTTCCATAAAATTGACGTGTGTTTGTCGTTCAGCCGCATCGTGAATGTGCAGTACCGGTGCCGCACTGCGCTCTCGACGCATAAACTGCATGAAAAAGACAACGAGCTGTGTGCAGTACGAAACCTGCATCACTCTTGTGTTGCAGTCTGGCAGCAAACGCTTCAATTAAAAGAGCTCTAAGAGTGTAAGGACTCAAGGACCAAATTCAATGACAAAAAAGTTCAGGGTCAGTCTAAAAAGGCTTGGTTGTAAATAATTGGTAAAAACCGTGACGCTATATAAAGTTGTAGATACGAATCAATTTATGTTTTTAAACTTAGAACTGTTTAAATTGGACTAAATGTTGGTGAACACAAACCTTAAGAATTTGCTAGATTAAAAAAAAAACCTATCAAACAAATGAATCACTAAGTTCATTACCAACATAAGCAAGTACTATTCACCGGCACTTCTCAAGACTGTGCTGATAATATCCTTGTTTCTGCTTAAAATTCTAAACTATCATGCTTCACAAAGACTAGGTACTTATGCAAACTTAAAGTAGTCTAGATATTAAATTCTATGTTGCTAAGGTCTATTTTTAACCGACTTCAAAGAGGAGGAGGTTATCAATTCGAATGTTTTTATAAATATATATATTTTTTTTTATGTAATGTTCGGGCATAACTCTGTCATATATAGACGGATTTGCAAAATTGTTTTTTGTTCGAAAGGGGTTTATTCCGAAAAGGTCCCATATACATTTTATCAAAATTGGTACAGCCCTTTTTGAGAAAATCAACAAATTCCCAAAAAAACTTACTTAGTTTTAGTTTCTTCAATCACTGGAAGACTTACAATCTCTTTTAAGTGTGTTGCCGTTTCTTAATGGATTTGGATGTTAAGGCAACACTAAAAAGCGAAACATAAAAAGTTTTTTCAAAAAAAAGAAAACCGCCTTCTAAAACTAAAAAGTGATAAATAACTTTAGCACAGAACACACATTACTTTACTTTCGGAAGTCGGTGGCAATACAAAACAACAAACACAAAGCCACCGCCACCGACTTCCGAAAGTAAAGTAATGTGTGTTCTGTGCTAAAGTTATTTATCACTTTTTAGTTTTTGAAAGCGGTTTTCTTTTTTTTGAAAAAACTTTTTATTTTTCGCTTTTTAGTGTTGCGTTAACATCCAAATCCATTAAGAAACGGCAACACAGTTTTCTCCGAAGAAGAGCTTTAGGCACGCCACTAATTCCGGTAGATCTTTCGACTTCGTTAGGTAACTGTTGACATAAATAATATTCAGCCCGCTGCCCGGTTGGTCTCTCTGTCGTGAGCGCGAACGCTGACCGTGAAGTCCTGGGTTCGATTCTTAGGTTGGGCACAGTCTTAATGGGTTTTTTTAGAAAATGCTTAGTAGTAACCATCCTTTAAAGGTTTTGGAAAGCACGCCATTTGATTGGCCTACGCCGCATCTCTCCACGTTCGGGTCAGATTGTCGTCTCATTGAATTATGAGAGTATACTTTTATTTGTGAACACACAATACAAGTTTAGTGTGTATATTATTAGGTATAGCGCATAAGCACTTATCTCAAAACTGTGCTGATAATATCCTTGTTTCTGCTTTAAATTCTAAACTATCAAGCTTCACAAAGACTAGGTACTTATGCAAGCTTAAAGTAGTCTGGATATTAAATTCTATGTTTACGCTAAGGTCTATTTTATAAGACAATATTCTCCGAAGAAGAGCTTTAGTGAAATTAAAATCCTGCTGAGTAAATGCACTAGTCCCCTTGCCTTTACCTAGTCTCCAACATTCTTCAAGCAGGAAGCTTTTCTAAGTATTCCCTCTATAAGGGAAATTGGCGAAGGTAATATTAAATTTCTAGACTTTTCTATGAAGTTCTCGAAGACTGCAAACTCGTGCTTGCTTTGATTAAAAACTGGTATAGACAATTTATTATATTAGTTATTTATATTATAACATCGACTGCCAATACTGCCTTTGACGGCTGACGACGTCTATTTACGTTGGAGTCTTTTGAAGTTACGAATTACCCACAGATTTAAAAGTACTACAGAGTAAAAAATGACATTCTGCTACTGATAACTTGTATATATACTTAGCAGCATAGTAAATTATGATGACACGACTGTTAAAGTATATGAAATTGAAGAGAACCAACTTTATGTATTTTTTTTAATTTATAATGTTTTCCTTTAATCTGTTTTTAATTTGTCACATTTATTTTTTCGTTCAAGAAACCTGGGGTTACAAACCAAGGTTTTGTTAAAAAAAACTCCGCCCCTAAGACGACCCGTCTTAGGGTTTAGGTTTAGAGTTTTGACTGACCGAACAATTATAAAAAAAGGCTTCAGAGTCAGAATCAGTATTTTTATTTGTAAACCAGGTATTATAAAGTTGTTAGCATTTGTTCGGAATATATCGCAATGTGGGTAGATTTTATCGTTTAGTCTACATTTGACAGATTCTACTTTTGACATCATAGTCTACATATGACAGATTTTACATTTGACAGATTCCATATTTGGCCGATTCTACATTTGACAGATTGTACGTACAGACGCCAGCACATCAAGCCATACCTAACTGTCAAATTTTCCCAATTAAATATGAACCTTATGGTTTCGTAATAAAGTTGAAAATCTATCAAAGAAATTTGACAGATTGTTTTTTTTTTATGTCGGCCGTTTTCGTTGCTGTACAGTCAACAGCAAAAGTAGATGATCAAAATCAGAAATTCAATACTAATTTACTAACACTAATTTATTTCATTTATTACTAGTTTATTTATTAAAAGTATGTGATTGTCACACACATACTTATGAATCACTTCGACGCCACACAGTTCTGACGCGAACTCCGTTCATTAATATTGAATTTCTGATTTTGATCATCTACTTTTGCTGTTGACTGTACCTTATTAACCATGTCCATAGAAACCATTTAGGATCTGAGAAGCATGGCCCTACGACGCACCGTTTCCGAGTTATGGGCTTTCAAATTTTTATTATTTTTTTATTTGAATTTTCGAACAACTCATACAATGCATTTCCCACCAGTCGGCAATTACGTTTAAATCTAGTGAAACAAACGTGTGCATAGACTTACATATTTATATTATATTTATTGATCGTGTGCGCTCGTTCATGATTGTAAGACGATTTTAGCGACGTTTTTCTGTCTTCTGTGTCATAATAAAAACATAATTGATATATACAATACGGTTCAGTTGAAAACCAGCGTCAGGCACCAAATGTGATATGAAGATTCGAATAACGTTATTTAACGCACGCTATTTCGAATAAAAATCGCCAGTTCGTAAACTCATTGATTCGAAAACCACTATATCGAATGACGTTGTCCCGAACACGCTGAATCGAAAAACTGTTTGAATGGTACGCTAGTAGGTACAAAAGCATTACCTATTAAAATATAACGCAAATCGCAATCGCAATATCGCATTGGGTCTAGCCTATAAGGATATTTGTTATGTTGGGTGAATAAATAAATAAATACGTAAATAAATAAATAAATAATAACTTTTTTTTTGTTTAATTTAATAAATGCAATTTTTTATTTATTTAATTCAAGTCAACCTTCATTCACTTGTTTTTATTTTGTGATTGCATTATCATAGAGACCTACTGTAGTATTTGTTAATAGCGTGCCTCGAAATAACGTTATTCGAATCTTCATATGACTCCCTCAGGAGTCAGGCACCTAGTTGTCCAACGCATTTTGTCTTTTGTTTCTTTTCTAAAAAAATATAGGTACTGTAGAGTAAACAGCATCTTGTAGATATTGGGAAAAGAAGTAGGTACAGTAGTAAGTAACACCTACTCGGGAAAATTGTGTTCGAAGCCATACCTACAGTAATATTGTGTTATTGAATAAGGGTATTGTACCATTTCAATTTCACTGACGTTTCTACAACTTCACTAGAATCGTAGATTGCAATCTTATTCTAAAAAAAAGCACCTTTTTCCTTGAACCTTCAACTGAACGTAAAACCTATTTACCTTACCTACTTTCATATTTTTGTTTTGTAGAATGATATTCGAACTCTTTTGTTCGAATGCAAAGTTTAAATTCTTCCCGCTCTTTTGTGATTGCTGACGATTCTGTTTTTTTATTGTGAATACTTACATTTTATATTTAAATACATAGGTTTTTTCAATTAGACTACGTTCAAAATAAAAAATATTTGATTTCCTAATTTTGGTATTCCTGGCCTTCCGTACCCAAAAGTCCAATCAGTTTTTTTTTTTCTTTTTCATGTTTACGGCTGTTTTTTTTATCCACTTGCTTTTACCACTTTTGACATTGGCATAGTTATTGACATCAGTATTACTTGCCATACATAAAAAATTGAGTATTATAGAATCAATAAATTACCTTACTAAAGTAAGAGGTCAGCACATGAAGCTACAACCATCTGTCAAATTTCTTTGATTGATTTTCAATTTTATTATAAAACTATAAGGTGCATATTAAATTGGGAGAATTTTACAGTTTGGTATGGCTTGATATGCTGGCCTGTACATAAATAAACCTCTATCATTTTATCTGAAAACTATGGAGGGTCTCTTTAAAATGTGTGGCACTACAATCGCGACCGGGTAAAACAAAACTAACTCTGCATACCTCAATCCGTCAACAACTGCTAAATCCATACCATACCCTGTACCTACGCTAGCGGCATTTTGGCAGGTTTTTAACCGACTTCAAAAAGAAGGAGGTTCTCAATTCGGTTGGTTTTTTTTTATGTATGTACATCGATTACTCTGAGATTTATGATCCGATTTACGTGATTCTTCTTTAGTTTGATGCGGAATAGTTGCCATTTGGTCCCATAAAAATTTTACATAGTTTGGCCCAGTAGTTTTCATTTTATGAACATTTTTTAATTTTTTATACTTTCATTTTTATGTTTGACCACGCATAACTTTTTTCAGTGTTGTCCGATTTCAACGATTCTTTTTTTTATGGATAGTGTATACCTCAAATTTGGTCCCACATAAATTTCAAAAAAATATTCCACCCCTAAGGGTTGAAAATAGGGAACATTACGCGAAACTCAGCGCAGAGGGCGCCACTAGCACATACCCACGAGCATAACCTCGTATTCTTGTTTAATTATGTTATTAATTATAATAGCTAGGGATTTTGTGAAAATATATCAAAGTTTTAATTAATCTTACTTACCTAACTGTACTTTTAACTATATTATGGCATCCTACGGCCATATGAAAGTGGATTCTAGGTTATGCTCAGAATAAAATCATATTTGGTTGTCTTACATGACAAAAGTGAACGTTATTCTGTAAATACCTCTGTCTCACCTGAATACTTAACCTGAACATATTTTAGAGTGATTATTAGCTGCTTCCCAAAGATTTCGAACATTTTCTTCTTTTGAAAATGAATAATTCCCTTCATTTCTACTTCGAAGTACACAGCACTGATACATTATTGTATAATATAATACACTTCCCAATTTTGAACTCAATTAAAGGCAGAATTTCACGCTTTGAACGACTCGTCGAAAATCTGTTTACGGATTATGCTAGTGCTGCACTCTGGTGCCAGAACATTGAAGTAATATCCCCTATTAAGGGATGACAGTTTTTTTTTTGGTGTCGCCGTTCATTTCTATGATGAGAAGTAGGCACTAAAAAGCGAAAAAAAAATGGTACCCCCCCCCCCCCCTCCTCCGGGGAGGCCTTTGTTCAACAGTGGACGTTTTCCAGCTGATGAAGATAATGAGAATTACTGCTTTAACCTGGACACGTTTTCAACTATCCCCCCTATATGAGATACTGCTTCTTAGGTACCTCTACTCTTCATACTGAAAACCTAAGTTGTGTGTTCAGTTTAAATATAATTGATTTTATATCCGTGTATGTAGGTACCTACTATATAGTGTAATATCTATGGTGGAAATTATGTGTGCGGATGTGAGACTAATAGAAGATAAGATTAATAACCGTATGTCATAAATCTTGTACCATATGAAGTCCATTAAATTTTATTGTAGTCGTAAAGTCACGTTTGATATCCGGTGCAGCCTCCGTGCGATTGTAAATTATTACGTTGATTAAATGTACAGACGCCAGCACATCAATTTATACAAAACTGTAAAATTTTCCCAATGAAATATGAACCTTATCGTTTTGGAATAAAGTTGGAAATCTATTAAAGAAAGGAGTTGTTTCAAAATGTATGGAGCCTGGGCCCAGTCCTTGTACACCATACTTAATAATTAGGAAACCCATTTTAAATAGTTCTCAACTGTCCAATTAATTTAAAATAGCTTTGTGAGCAGGTAAAACACAAGAAATTGGACTTGAAATTGCAACACACAACAAAAAGCAGTCATGGCGGTAAGCTGTCATTTTGATTGATTAATGACGTTTGACATTTATAATTCTGATTTTCTGCGTCGATTTGTGGATAGCCAGGTAAACAGATGGGAAAGAAACGGTGTTAAATTCAAAAAAACGAAAGGGAGGTTGTTGTAAAGTAATCTAGAAACTAGAAACAAAACGAGACGAAAGTGACTGAAGTGAGACTGTTGTGACACTGACAATTGACAGTTCTCTTTCTATAATCAATGGTCGATCTATGGTTTATAGAGTAGCTAAATCTGAGTGACGCCATGTTGAAAATCCATAAAAAATATTGTTAAATTATCAATTTACTACCACAACAGTATACATTTAAATGAATTATCTGTATTTTTCCCGGATTCTACGGATTTTTCTCTTTTTTTTGAAGTGGTGTACATAGACTGGGCTTAGTATGAAACATGTCCTTTGACAGATTGTTGTAGCTTGTTGTGCTGACCTCTGTACCTACAATGACATGCGTCTACAGGGTGGGGATGGCAATAGCACAAAAAAAGATCGTGGTAGAATTTTGGTAATTTGGTGTAATTGTTTTAATAGAGCATTAATAATTTTAAATAATGAAGCCACAAGTTGCCGGTCTTCAGTTAGAAAACCAATATTTCAAATGGTGTTTTATTTTAGTTACATTTATATGCTCTAAGTATATCTGGTTTTTTTTTTATTTCAATTTTAGGATTTATTTGATAGTTTAAAAATATTCTTATGAACTAGTATTGCCAGTATTTTAATTTTTTGTCTTATCGTCATCCCCACCTTGTATAAACCATACCTATTTGTTCCGATTCGAAGGGTGCTGGTTTAATAGGGTATTTAACTCTATACGAGAAAAAATCTATAAATATGTTATTGAGACAGTTTAGGCATAAAGCAGTCGGAAAATGTAAGTTTTAGTTCATAAAATAACAAAACAAATTTTTAAATTCAATTCAAAGTTTTCATTATTTTTAATCTGTTATAAAACACCGTGAAATAGTAGCGGCCATGTTATTGCGCCATACGGCTGTGTAAACAAAAAATTGTCAACTGTCAGTCAACCGATTGGCGTAATATAGGCTTTGTACTTTTATTATTTTCGTAACCAACGTAATTTTTTAATTATTACACCTATTACAAAATATGCTTTTAATTATTTTTAAAAGATATACAATTATCATATTTAATATGAGCTCATTTGATACAAAACGAACTGACGTCATTTACGCTGAGCAATATGGCGTCCAGTAAGAGGCGTTTTCGTCAAACTACGCGCGAAATTTGAAAATTTCAAATTTAGATGCATTTTTATGGCACTTATCGATTGAATAAAAATTTTGTGTTTTTTTTTGGTAGCATATTAGCACTACAGAATTTCATTGAGACACTTTTAAAAAATGGGTGTAATACCCTATTGCAAGCATATGACACATTTCAACTTAGTTTCTGGCATGACAACGCATTTGCCAGTCCTCTGCTATTACTGGCTGCATTTCCACCACAGATGTGCGGGGATACGTAGCGAGGGTTGTCTGTGACACTTTTATTTTAATAACCAATGACACTTTACTTGACACAATGACACTTTAAATTTTTAATTTAATTTAATTTAATTTGATAGGTAATCTTGATTTGTTGGTTAAATTTTTATATTTATGCGTTGTTTTACAGTATTTTTATAATTCACTAGCTGACCCGACAGACGTTGCCCTGTCAATTGATTTTTCAATTTTTTACCGTACAAAACGAACAGCGATTCATTTTTATTAAATATATAGACTATCTGACACGACAGACGATGTCCTGTAATTTCTTACCTTATAAACCTTCCCTGGACTTCGACAAATATTTCAAGACCAAAATTAGCCAAATCGGCCCAGCCGTTCTCGAGTTTTCCCCCCCTTGGCGACTTCCTTGGACAGCGATAACCACTTAACATCAGGTGGACCGTATGCTTGTTGACATTTTCAATGACATTTAAAAAAATACAACGTTGGAGGTACTCATTATTGACTCTACATTTTTTTCAAAGTCTATGACGATATATAATATCGTCATGTTTAAAATAAAAGATACATTTTCTAATGAAACTTCTCCTTTTTACCCTGGTGCAACCGATTTTAAAAAATGTCGTCGTTCATAGAGGCTATCTTGTAATGCACCTCTACGTGATACCAGTGTATTCTTACACTTTCATTACAAACTCTGCCACGCCACGCACATGACGTGTGCCTGACGCTTAGACCATCAACATTTTTGGCCCGGCAGTGAAGGTGTTAAGTAGGTGTGTATTAAAAATTATCCATATTGACCTTGTTTTCTTTTGTCCACAGAGTATATTAAAACCAAATGCGTACATAGTAACTCAGGGTCCAACTGAAGACACAGTGGTGGATTTCTGGCGGATGATATGGCAGGAACGGGCTGCAGCCATCGTCATGCTGACCAAGACTTTCGACTTCATTAAGGTAGGACTTTCAACTCTATTCAGGTCAGTGGCATGCTTTCCATTAAAGCCGAAAAGCCTGGCTTACTATCAATAACGCGAGACGATAAAAAATCCATTCTATACTAATCCATACTTTAATCTACTTAATATTATAAATGCGTTTTTTGCGACATAAACGGCCGTATCTTTTTTTCAAGTTAACATAGAAGGTTGATTTTTTACAGCATCAAGGGACCGTAGACTTGAGTGTATGGTTCTAATTTTAACTCGATACCTCCACGCGTTCCCGAGATAAAGGGTCTTGACAGACAGACAGACGGACGACAAAGTGATCCTATAAGGGTTCCGTTTTTTCCTTTTGAGGTACGGAACCCTAAAAAGCACAATTATATAATACCTCTAAATAGATATTGAATAGGTATTTATCTAGTTTTTGTTCTTGAATCTGTCGGGTTTGCCCTAACTTTGACCGATAGGCACGCCACTAATTCCGGTAGATCTTTCGACTTCCTTAGGTAACTGTTGACATAAATAATATTCAGTAACCGGTGCCCGGTTGGTCTCTCTGTCGTGAGCGCGACTGCTGACCGTGAAGTCCTGGGTTCGATTCTTAGGTTGGGCACAGTGTTAATGGGTTTTTAGAAATTGCTTAGTTAACCATCCTTTAAAGGTCTTGGAAAGCCATTTGATTGGCCTACGCCGCATCTCTCCACGTTCGTGTCAGATTGCCGTCTCATTGAATTATGAGAGTATACTTTTATTTGTGAACACACAATACAAGTTTAGTGTGTATATTAGTTAGGTATAGCGCATAACTGCGCATATCTGCTGCATACTTGACCAGTCTATTAAGATTGGCCGTCGTTACCGAAATTTGATCGGCAGAATATTATTAGAATTGCAAAAAGTAAAACACCTATAATATTAATTGGTGGGGACATAGGAGACACGGTCATGTGACCCCAAACCAGGCAGACCCCCTATACTTTGGATGTCAGACAGCTGGTATACGTACATAAATAAATAAAATAAAAAATAAAAAACATTTATTGTCTCATTCAACTTTTACAAACTTAGTTGAAGCCCTGAACCCCACACTAGGATTCCCTGTGTTGTGGCGTCCAGTCTCTTTCAATCCATAATCAGAAGGTGAGTACAGTAACAAAGACAGCAAAGTTTATTTTAACAAAATTTAGGTTTAACTAATAAATAGATACGTGTATAGATAAACAACATAAATAGATGAGGGGCTCGTGGCTAAGTTAAAGCCGTACAGATCGATCGGTCACAGGTTAAGCTACGCTAGCCACGGTCGGTCTGTGGATGGGTGACCATCCCTTTCATAAATATCGAGTTCTCTCCGTGCCTCGGAAAGCACGTAAAGCTGTTGGTCCCGGCTGTCATTTGTAGATCTTTGGCAGTAGTTATGGGTAGTCAGAAGCCAGAAAGTCTGACAACCAGTCTTACTAAGGGGTATCGTGTTACCCATTAACTGGGTTGTGGAGGTCCGATAGGCAGTCGCTCCATGTAAAACACTGGTATTCAGCTGCATCCGGTTAGACTGGAAGCCGACCCCAATATAGTTGGGAAAAGGCTAGGCAGATGATTTATATAGATAGACAACAACCAGACAAGGCAATAGGCATGTTTTATGATACACTTGTCATCCACATAGACAAAGTCGCGGGCAGAACCTAGTTCAAGTCCTAGTCTTAGTTTTTAAGTGAAACTTTTCTTACAATGTTTTCGTTCACCGAATGACTGAGGTATACAAATAAAATAAAAAAACCCACTCCGTAAAATCAACACCATTTCCCAACATAATTACTTAAGACCACTTGCAAATGAAAGCTATTTCATTCGCGCAATTTGCTTTCATCGCGATTCCTGTACAAAATTTGTCGTTATTTCATACTCCATTTCCTTAAAAATGAAATACTGAGCAGTGAGCACCTCCTAGCTTTTACTAATGGTTTAAGAACTCTTGATGCCAAGTGAACAACATTATCTTGCTAGCATCCTCACGAAATATTATTCAAGATAAAAAAAATTGTTGAATAGGGTCGTCGAATGTATTAAGAAGATTTTATTAACGGCGTGCTTCGTACACGTGTAATTTTGTTTGTGTGTGTGAGTTTATAATGTTTGTGAAGACACCCACGATGTATTCCTGTTGTCCCCGTAAGCCATGTCCCCGTTAAAGGGGACAAAGGGAATTTAATATAATAATTAAAATTACTTCCTGTTGTCCCCGTACGCTGTCCGCGATAAGTTATTATACCGAATATTGTAATAATTAGTAAAATCTATTTAGAGATAAAATAAAATATTTGGTCTGAAATTAACTATAAAGGCGTCCCCGTTGCCGTTGCGTACAACGGTAAGGAAATTTTATGACGGGACAACGGGAATACATCGCACCCACAATACAAGAGAAATTCCTAGTGGAAAACACTAGGTTTGTTAATTGGATAAGGGCATGGAAACTCAAAAACTTGTATTTTTTAATACGAATATTTGAGTACCTATACTTACGTACGTGTTTCTTAAAAGATATAGTAATGTCTAGAGAAAAGTAAGTCTTTGTACTAAGAATTTGTTCTTTGGCGTACCATTGTTTACCTTGTTGTTCAAAGGTTCACCCCTTCACACCTCATCCCTGATGCATAACATATTGGCATAAATTAACTAGGCAAGTTGTTAAACAGAAGATGTTATTACATAATACTGAATGAATACTTTCTTTGCCCAGTATGTAAGACGTTCAAGTTTTACAAGTATTTGTAAAGAATTCATGGTACTACCTACCTACCTATAGGTATGTTTAATGACAAGCAGTTTGCTGCATATCTTTTAATTCGCGTTTCCTTCAAACCTAGTCCGTATAACGTGTTTTTCTACCGCGGATATAAAAAAACAGGTAGATGTCAATTTATTTAGCGGACAAGAAATAGATAGGTACTTTTACACGGTGTAACGGATGTAAAACAAAATTTTACGATAGATTTAGTATACAATTGTAGAGCCCCAAGCGTTAGGATTTTAATATTTCCATACAAAGGATTAAAGATGAGTGGGTTCATACCCTTCCGTTCTCAAACGTTGTTATTCGAAACAATGATAATTTATAGGCCATATATATATTTGGTCTGATCCGATGCGAAAATGTTAGACCAACCTAAATAGAGATTAATAATAATAATAATAATATGTGGGGACATTTTCACACACGGCCATCTGACCCCAAACTAGGGAGACCCTGTACTATGGGTGTCAGACAGCTGATATACATACACAAATACATTTTTTTTTGTAAATACATACATATATAGATAAACAACACCCAGACACAAGCCAAACACAAGTGCTCATCACACAAATGTTTAACCTGGGCGGGAATCGAACCCGCAACACGCTGCGCAGCAGTCGATCGCTCAGCCACTGCGCCAACCGTGTCGTCTAGATTCGAAGATTGCTGTGTCTGACTCATGGTGGTGCTAAGGTCGTGCAATGCCATTATTTGATTTTGCCTTTTGCGGACCAAAACACTTTCACAGTTGCGTTCGGCTTTTATGAGAACAGTTTTCCGTTAGTTGCAATCCCTGTGTGGTTTAGACCAAATCATTGACTAAAAGCATTTGCTTGGTACAGACAGCGTCATCAACTGCTTACCCCTATCCGAAGAAATTTTAAGGCGTGGGGGGTAACCAGTTGATGACGCTGTCTGTACAAGTCTCTAGTTAGTTCTATTAAATTCACAAGTGAACATTTAATTGATTACAAATAGGATTGAGTTAAATTTATGTTTTCTATTTTACAAAGCTAACTAAGGAGTTTGCTTGCACGCGAATATCCGGAATTACTCATCCAATTTCAAACATTCTTTCAGCAATAAAAAAGCTTTTACAAAAATAATAGTTTAATAAAACTAAAAACACGCTTTTTATAGAAAACCAAACTAAAAAATAGAAAACAAATTTTAATAAATTATTTTATTTTAAAAAAAGCGTGGGGTGCTTTTTAAGATATTATCAAAATGATAATCACTCGACTCATATCTGTCAATAAAATATTTATAACTATGGACACCATACACCCCACGCTTTTTTTTAAATAAAATAATTTATCAAAATTTGTTTTCTATTTTTTAGTTTGGTTTTCTATAAAAAGCGTGTTTTTAGTTTTTATAAACTATTTATTTTTTACTTTTTAGAGTGGTTATATCTATATCTATAAATATTATGTACATTTATTCTACCAGGGGCGCTTGTGCAGTACCTTCCTAGTATATAATAGCTGTTTTTTCGGCAACTAATTTTGAACGACTTAGGTTTTTTTTTTGTTGTTTTTTTGTTTATTTTTTAATAATTTTATCAAATTAGTGTATTGTCATCGGTCCTCAATAAATCTACAAAGTTTGAACGAAATCTGGCCGTTTAAAGTGGGTCAAAATCGCGCCCAAAGAAGTCGGTTACAAACAAACATACAAACATACAGGTGAAGCTAATAAAAAGCTGGTAAAAAGTTACGTTATGCTTGAGTGCTATAGGCTATAAAGTTAAGTTATTCCTGAGTGATCTATATATTTTATTATAATTAAAATAGGAATCAGAAAGAATATTCAGGCGGACAAACTCGCAGGTAAAAGCTAGCATATTATCAAAAGAGGATATTAGAATACCTATGCAATATGTTATTAAATTTTTATAATCATCTACCAGTTTCATGTTCTATACAGTCGACAATGACTATTAGCCCAACCGCATAACTCATACCATTCCTGAAAAAGCTGCGCGGTGCGGGAGGGGTGTGGTAACGCGATGCAAGAGCTCACTGATAAGTGATACGTCAACTTGTGACAACTGTAACTCCTCCCGCGCCACGCAGCTACCTCAGGAGTGGTCTCAGTTAAAGCCATTATTACACTTGACTAAATTAAGTCGCTACTGAATTCAGTAAAGTGTAATCGTATTCAGTAAGTAAGTAGTAGTAGTAAGTAGTAACTGAATTCAGTAGCGACTGAATTTAGTCGACTTAATTTAGCCAAGTGTAATAAGGACTTTAAGCGGTATCGGTATCTACGTTATGTCGCAATGACAAAAACCCTAACCTGAATCTGGTATACCTTCTACGTAAATCTGATATGAAATAAATACCTTTAAATTCATATTTCAACTTAAGTTCAAGTACTAAAACGGTTTTATCACACGTACACGTTCAAATATTTGACACTCCATTCATGTCGTCTTTATCTGACAGTAAAGAATGTTCTATATGTATACCACAGAGTAAAACAGAACAGAAGGACCAGTCCTTGCTAACTGTCCTGCTCGAAAAGACTGAAGGACATACCGGCATAATTATTAACTGGCTTATGCCTGCGAAATGGACTCAGGGGGAGAGGATAGCGGGGGAAAGTTGAAAAAGTGTTCAACTTTATGCAGCAAGTAACAGTTTCAAAACCCGCCAAAATGGCGCTAGCGGTACAGGGTATGGTATGAAAGTAGCCATAAATCCGTGAAAGTAGCAGTTGTTGATTGACTGAAGTATGCCAAGACTTTTTAATACACAGAGATAGTGCCCCTAGTTGGTGTACAATATACAGGTTCTATTTTATTTCAAGGACCAGCGTAATATTACTGTAATTATTAAATGAAAATTACACATCAATTTGGTATTTGGAATTACCATGTTCTGTAATCATTGTAATGTGATTACGATATCGGGGTATAATCCACATGATTGAAACACTATTTTCCATATTAAAAATAATTATTATTTGTGGGAACATTTCACACAGCCATCTAGCTTCAAACTAGGCAGTCCCTGTACCATGGGTGTCAGACAGCCGATCTCGTACACAAATACATAAATAGATACGTACATAGATAAACAACAATCAGACACAAGGCAAACACAAGTGGTCATCGCACAAATGTTTATCCTGGGCGGGATTCGAACCCGTAACACGCTGTGCAGTAGTTAATCGCTCAATCAAGCCGCTAACATTGTTGTCATATTAGGTATGTACTTAATATATTTAAAATATACGAAGACTGCCTTGGCTGGTTAGACTTGAGACTGCCTCGTCAATCTCGTGGTCGGAAGCACGACGTGGGGTCTTAGATTCAATTCCTAGGACGGGCAAATTGTTTTTACATTTTTCCATAAGGTATTTCTCAGTAGGTGCTTGGAGTTTGGAAGTTGGCGGTGTAACACTCCCGTGCCTCGGAAAGCACGTAAAGCCGTTGATCCTGCGCCTGATCTCTCTCCGGTCGTGTCGGATTGCCGTCCCACCAGACTATGAGATTGAGGGAAGAGGGAGTGCACCTGGGTTTGCACACACACTTGTGCACTATAAAACATCAGCATCAGCATCCGCATTGATCGATGCTGATTATTAATGCTGATGTTCGAGTCGACAGTCAAAGATCACTAGGTAGTCTAGGTACTTTATTACTAATCTAGTACTAATTATTACTACATTACTTAGTTTGAATATATTTTTATTGATAGCGCCAAAATTATTGAAACAAGATTGTGAGCCTGTAAATTTGATACCTTCTGCGTACGTGGCTGGTCACAATTGAGAATGGCCGCCATAACCAAAATTTGGTCAAAAGATTCTTTTTTCTTAATTAAAATTATTCAAAATAAACCGAACTCTAGTATAAGCTCGGGAGGAGCTCGAGGCTAAGTTAAAGCCGAACAGATCAATCGGTCAAAGGTTAAGCTACGCTTGCCGCGGTCGGTCTGTGGATGGGTGGCCATCCATTTCATAACTAGTTCCCTCCGTGCCTAAAGCCGTTGGCCCCGGCTGTCATTCGTAGATCTTTGACTGTCGTTAAGGGTAGTCAGAAGCCAGAAAGTCTGACAGCCAGTCTTACCAAGGGGTATCGTGTTACCCAGTAACTGGGTTGTGGAGGTCTGATAGGCAGTCGGTCCATGTAAAACGCTGGTATTCTGGCTACATCCTGTTAGACTCGAAGCCGTCCCCAACATAGTTGGGAAAAGACTAGGCAGATGATGATAAAACAAACCAGTCTCTAGAGTCTCTACAATACCTAACTGCGATACTTCTGGTATCACAAATGTTCATGTCACAAATGAGCAGTGACCAGGTTCGTAAACCTGTAGGTCGATTCCTGTAGGTTGAATTTGTATAACGTATTACATTTTAGATTTACTATATTTTTTTATCTATTGAATTATTGAGAGACTTCTTTTTGGCATAACTAACTCCTTTAGGTCGATTCTGTAAAATTCAAACAACAACTTCCATCTCACATCGCTATTCACTCTCACTTCGCATAAGGTTCAAAATGATCTTGATATATTTGACACTTTGAATTGCAATTGAGTGCGAAGTGACGGGGAAATTACCTTACAGAATGCCACTTCTTACGTCATCTCATACTTTATCTGTCAAAATCTCTCTGTCAATTTAGTTCAACTCGCTGACACGCTCGCAAGGGTGGCGCTGCTAGTGTAAATTCGAATTATCAACCGAGTTTTTAGAATGCCAATAAAGAAATTCACAGCGGATTCAGATTCGAAGTTTAGAATGAGGTCTTACAGAATCACACCCCAGGATGCAGTATGTAAAGTTGTAACGAAAATAGGATAATCCTTCTTCTTTTTATTTTGACCTACAGCAATGTCAAGAATATTACATAATTTAAGAAATATTTCACACCCTAAATTTTGTAATACAAATTTTCTGGTAACAGTTAGAAAATGAAATGCAAGCTCGCGGCGGTTTCGTAGAGATTGTTAACTTTGGATTGTGAAGTTAAGAGGTGCGGAATTGTTCTTGGATTTTACATATTTCATAAAATGTGCGTTGTTATAGGGAAGTACTTATATTAAAAATACGGTACGCCCTGCTATAACTATACTAATCTCAACTTTGTGCGACTATAAAAAATCCTTCATCGCCATCAGTCTACTGTCCATTGCTGCACATGAAATTTCTCTAACTTTTCGAAAAAATAATGTCTAATGATTTTAAATAGCTAACGTTGATTAATTTTAAATATTTTCGAAGTATTAATCACCTTTTCAGGGGTGGTCCCATAACGATTTTATCGAAATTGATTCAGCGCTTATTGAAAAAATCAACAAAAACCTAAAAGTTTACATAGACGACGTTTTAGTTTCTTCAATTTTTGGAGTACTTTCAATCTCTGTTTTACTGTGTTGCCGTTCCTTAATGGATTTGGCTGAGGAGGTACTTAAACATAATTTTCTGCACTTTTTACAGAAAAGACAACCGCCTTCAAATACTAAGTGTGTGTGTTCTGTGCTAAAGTTGTTTTTCACTTTATAGTTTTTGAAGGCGATTGTCTTTTTTGTTAAAAAAGCTTTTTTTGCTTTTAGGACCGATTTTATTAATCGGCAGATAGGTAACTGTTAATGAAAAAATTATTATGGCAGTTAGATAGCTTTGGTACAGAAAATTTGATTCATGTAGTATCATGAATTATTCTTCAGGTAATCATAATCTGACAGAACTTTTGACATTGGCGGAATTGTCAACATGAACATTGCTAGCGATATATGTATAAAACATATCCTACTATTGAAAAATCAACTGTTCGGCTTCTAACTGGATTCAGCAGAATACCAGTATTTAACATAGAGCGATTGCCTGACCTTAACAAACCAGTCACTGGGTAACACGATTCCACTTGAATGGTAAGACTGGTTATCAGTCTTTCGGGTTTTTACCACGGTAAAAATACCTTGGTAAAAACGTTGGTCTTGGCTGTCATTCGTCGTGTCGTGTAAAAACACGACGTAGTTTCCGGGGCACGAGAACCTTAAGGGCGATATACTGAAAAAAAAATGATTTTTCTATAAATAGAAAAACCACATTTTTAACAACTTACACAATTTAAGTACTATGTGGGATAGGGATTTACCATTTTGGTATATGTTTTTTGAATCTTTGATCTAGCATCACGTTTCAAAGATTTTTTCTCGATACAAAAAAACAACAAAACAAAGCCCACCTCACGCGGATCGTGCAAACACTTAATCTGGTTGCTGAGAGAGTGGACTTGTTCTCATGTTCACTGAGTGAGTTCAAAAAGGTAACATTACCTACATGTGTTGTGTTATATATAATTTGTTTTTGGCATTAATTGTTGTTTTATACATAATTTGATTTTGTCATTCATTGTTGTTTTTTAAATCAACTGTAAAGTAAGTAAGTAAGTAAGAAGTTGCCTGTAAAGATAGTGTACATGTTATGAAATAAATAAATAAATAAATAATAAATTTGCAAAGTTATATCTATTTTTTTACTTATTTCGATATCATTCATTACTTAAGAGGTAAGCAATGAAACTTACTGTAAAACATTGAGAATTATCATATCAAAGTTTACTTAAAGTAGTTTTAAATTTAATTCATTTACTTTGTTAAAAAAAGGAGTATTGACACATATGTCATTTTATTCCGAGCGAACATTATAGCCATCTCTGCTTTTGCGTTTCAAAAGTAATTGCATCACTTTCGCTCGCTTAGTAGATCAGTCGCCGACGATTTATTTTCGAGGTAGCGCCTTAATAACATCTACTATACTTAATTAACATTGTAAATACAAAGTTAAGTTTGTTCTACTTTCATGTACTTCACTAACATAGCTATACTCTAGCTGCGTATACTTCCCAAAGGAGATGCGGAAAACTTTACGGGCTGAAACTGTGGGCAAGAGATAGTTCTCGTAAACATTTGGTTAAATTAGTAATGAAGGTGTGTACTAAGTGTTTTGTCATTTGCTGTCCTATTGTGTAAATATCTTTTTTGATGAATTGAAGTGGTTCTGGCAAAATGAACCAAATGCAAATCTGCCAATAATTGAGTATTTGACAACATTAATGATAAGTTCCAAGACACAACTCCTCATACTACTCAAAATCGGTTTTGACAGTTAATCGAATCAATCAAAAGTAGGTGTGACGTCACATTTAACTATTGTCTTTTAGAGAATCGCGTTTTGACAGCTCAAAGTATGACAATTAATGGATGGTGTCAAGTATCCAATTCAATAACTATTTATTACGTCAAACTATCGTTAACATATCGTACCATCGAGCAATTTGTTATGGATTTCCTTCGAAAGGCTTCGGAATGTGATCATTTCATCATTTCAGCCGAAAGACGTCCACTGCTGGACATAAGCCTCCCCCAAGGGGGGGTTTTGCCATAATCGCCACGCTTGGCAGGCGGGTTGGCGATCGCAGTATGGTTGTTACAAATGCACAGAGAACGCTGCTGCCCAATCTCTGGTACGTTCCTTAGTCGCCTCTTACGACACCCATGGGAAGATATAGGATGGTGCTATTCTTTACGTCCGGCACCATACGGACTTAATCCATACGGAACGTGATTGCAGTATGTTATGTACTTAATTGGGGGGCTGGACCACGTCAAATGTTTTTTTTTATCCATACTATCCGTACTTTCTTACTAAATATTATAAATGCGAAAGCAACTCTGTCTGTTACGCTTTCACGATGAAAGGGCTAAAACGATATTGATAAAATTTGGTATGAAGATAGTTTAAGCCCTTGGGAAGGTCACAGGCTAGTTTTTATGTGGCGACTTCGTCTGCATCCGCGATAACCGACATTCACGCGGACGAAGTCGCGTTACCTACCTACCCTGTTCACAATAAAATTAGACATTTACTCAAACCTTTTTTACAGTCCGTTCAGCCGATTTTGATTTCTATTGCGTTGGTAGCATGACAAATGGCAACTGCAGTAAAGTTGTATTGTAACCACTTTTTTTGCCTCTAATGTCATCCTTAATCCTACGCCTAGCCTACGGAATAGAAGTCATGATCGATTGAAGGGACTGTAAAAAAGGTTTGTGTTTATGTCTAATCTTATTGTGAACAGGGTATAGTGTCTCCATAATTAACAAAATAAGCACTAGGTACTAGGTATTCTAACTACATCTTATCCCTAGACAGACCCTCAAAGTTCACTACAACTTCCCTCTTCGGGTAACTGCCTCAACAAATCATAAAGCGATCAAACAATACCGACGGAATCCTTGTCTTCTTGTTTGTTTAATCCTGTCAGATTAGGTAGCCACCCAACTCCAGCCACGTATAAACAAGATATTCGGATTTTCAGATAACGGTAATCTCAACAAATATTTAAAAAATAAATTAACGGTAAAAAAATATTTTAAAAACAAGCTTTTATTATGCACGAAAAATTCAAAAAATAAACTAAGACATTCATAAAATTCGTAGTTTCTAAAACTTTATAAGTAACAACCTACAATAATGTTCAGTTTAACTGACAAACATATATTATTTATAACCAGTATATTAATATTCTTACGCGATCTGAAAGCTTGTCGCGGCCGAGGACTATGCGTTAACGAAATTGCGCGACAAGCTTTTAAATCGCGTAAGAATATTAATATACTGGTTATAGATAATATATGTTTGTCAGTTAAACTGAACATTATTGTAGGTTGTTACTTATAAAGTTTTAGAAACTACGAATTTTATGAATGTCTTAGTTTATTTTTTGAATTTTTCGTGCATAATAAAAGCTTGTTTTTAAAATATTTTTTTACCGTTAATTTATTTTTAACTTTTTAGTTGGACATATTCCTTAGTCTATCCATTTCCATTAACGCTTCATTGTTACAAGGTCTCTTTCTAGTCAATTTTGTGCAATCTAATTCTTCAATTTGTAGACCGTCTAAAGACTTAACTCTACTCAGAGCTACATACGCTTGTCCAGCAGCGAAGAGTTTTGAACCCAAATATACCACGGCATGTTCAACAGTGCTCCCCTGCATTTTATGTACAGTTGAAGCCCAGCATAATACTATGGGTAACATTCTTCGTTCCGCGGTGCCGTGACTATATTTGGTCTGAAACTGCACTGATTTGGGTTGTATCACATGCATACCATCGTTTCCGAAGTTTATACGAACTGATGGAATATCAGTATCGTACATTTGTGCTCTACGGAAGCAGGGCCATATAATTTCTTCGATACATCCGATAGCACCATTCACCAGTCCTTTTGATACATCGGTGTCAATACATACATACATCGGTGTCGGCCGGTGCCATCGGCCATTACATTACCGTTCATCTGCTCTTATTCGCTTCATACGTTGTTTCACGTTATCGAGCCTTTGACGTTTAGCATCAGTACTTTCATTGGCAAATTTCTGTTGCCGTTTCAATTTTTCCTTCGCCAATCTTCTTTTTTTTTGTGTTGCTGTTTCTTTTCCCATCTTAGTCCCACGAGTATAGAAGAATTATAGCGTCCACCCTTTCAGAGCTTCGAATAAAAGGGCAAGGGCAAAATATACAACAGGGTGCGCCCTGGTTCCCTGAGGTGGTGTTCATGACATCATATTAGACCCTGATGCCACTCATTTCTCGGCACGGCCTCACCTTTAATTGGGTACTAGAATTATGCGCCACTTGTTTCGGGTTGTACCTTACTTGTGCCTCACGAATACTGTGATCCGTGTTTGATTTTGGAGCTTTCCTTCTCCTAGACTGGTTGCAAACCAATGCTATCGACGCCAATCTCGCCGAACTACACAACGTTACCAAAGTAACTTAGGTATACCTTAGTTCAGCACAAACTGTCCACGCGAAGTGGTCTTCCTATGACTATATTCCATCTCCATCATCAGAGCAGCTGCATCGTACCATAATATTATTGTATTGTTATCAAATTTCCGTAAGTATATCAACTTTCAGTTTACTCGGTCCACGAGAAGTGGTGACCCTATAAATACCGTCCAACTCCATCACCAGACCAGCTCCATCGTACCATATTATCGTATTGTCAACAAAGTTACGTAAGTACACCAAATTTCAACTCAATCGACCTACTGGATCTCGTGTTCCTGTGGCTACGCTGCAACTCCTCATGACACCAGCTCAATGATACCTTGATATTGTATTGTCACCGAAATTACATAGACATACCAAATTTTGGCTTAATTGGTCCACAGGAATCGGAGTTCCTACGGGCTTCTTCCAACTCCTCATCAGATCAGCTCCATTATACCATATTTTGTATTGTTACCGAAATTACGACGACATACAAAATTTCAGCTCAATTGGACCTCAGGAATCGGACTTCCTATAGGCATCCTCCAACTCCTCATCAAATCAGCTCCATGATACCATATTTTTTTTGTATTGTTATCGAAATAACGAAGACATACAAAATTTCAGCTCAATTGGACCACAGGAATCTGAGTTCTTATGGGCATCCTCCAACTCCTCATCAGATCAGCTCCATGATACCATATTTTTGTATTGTTGCCGAAATTACGAAGACATACCAAATTTCAGCTCAATTGGACCACAGGAATCGGAGTTCCTATGGGCATCCTCCAACTCCTCATCAGATCAGCTCCATGATACCATATTTTTGTGTTGTTACCGAAGTTACGAAGACATACCAAATTTCAGCTCAATCGGTCCACAAGAACCGAAGTTTCTATGGTCACCGTCCAACCTCATCATCAGACCAGCTCCATGGTACCATATTATTGTATTGTCTTCCAAGTTACGTAGGTATACCAAGTTTCAGCTCAATCGGTCTATTGGAAGTGGTTCAAATCTTCCTTGCAAGATTTGCAAACATACATACAAAAGTGAAGTTAAATAAAAGCTTGTAAAAAGTTTAGAGTTTTTGTAATGGATAAACTTATGGAAAAAGAGGCCGTAGACGACAACACATAACCTTTTTTTTAATTGTTCTAATACGAGTAGGCTTGCGTTTGACCGCAACTCACCTGATCTTAAGTGATGATGCGGCCTAAGGTGGAGCACTCTTGCCTAGGATGAACCGGTTCACTCGTGCTTTGAAGATACCCAAATTATACTTATCGGTGAACAGAAAAGCGGGTAGTGAATTTTACAGTCTATCAATTCGCACAATAAATTTGGAATCAAAGCGCTTGGTTCTAGACCGTGGAACTTCAAGTTTATAGCGATGACGCTTCGCCGTATCTTTGCTTGTCCGATGATAGAATGGGGATTGCGGTATTAAATGCATCTGATCCATCCAAAAGGTTAAGGCCTGTCTACAAACCGTAAAAAACGCCTTGCTAGCGAGCGGCATCACCAAACAGACAACCCACAACCGTACAGTGTGGAGCAGAAGTACAGTCAACAGCAAAAGTAGATGTTCAAAATCAGAATTTCAATACTAATTTACTAACACTAATTTAAATAATTTATTACTAGTTTATTTATTAAAAGTATGTGATTGTCACACACGTACTTTTGAATTACTTCGACGCCACACAGTTCTGACGCGAAGTCCATTATAAGTACTGAATTTCTGATTTTGATCATCTACTTTTGCTGTTGACTGTACTAGGAGGACCACTCTCGAATAAATTGCGATAATAGCCAGGAGAAAGAAGAATAGGAAGTAACTAATGGATAAACTCAAAAAATATTTAATATATTTTTTAAATTATTTCACTATTATAGTTAGGCAGCTACGTTATTCCTGAGGGCTATAACTGTACTTTATTATTCAAAAAATAGGAATCCTAGCACTAGTGTTAGAAGAAAACCATACTAATATTATAAACCGAAATTTGGTAGGTAGAAACTAAGCTTGAACCCAAAAAAAGGACATCGGGTACTTTTTATTTGGCGACTTCGTCTGCTTCCTGTGATAACCGACTTTCACACGGACGAAGTCACGGGCGAAAGCTAGTGTTAGAATATAGTTTTAACATAACGGGAAGTCTGTCTGTCCGTTGAGATTTATTTCTGTTAAACGAAATTTCATTATTAGGGAAAAAAATAAAAAAATAATTCATGTTCCTATATCGTACCTAATTGCCATGCTTGGCCGTTACATGTTGGCGATCGCAGTATGTGTAGCCTGTAAGTATGGTACCTACTCACAAGGACGCTGCTGCTCATCCTTTGGTCAAAATCTCTCTGTCCCCTTCTAGGACACCCACGGGTAGAAATAGGGTGATGCTATTCGCGGGCGGCACCACAAAGCGTACTCACTCTGGAACTCATAGGGCATCAAAAAACTCGTCCACATCGCTGTCAACGTAACATGTGCCCAAAAGTCTGGCAGCATTGTACATGTAATAACTTATTTATTAAACATGAACACGTAAATAGCACTAAAAGATTTTCATCTCTTAAATCTAGTGCTTACGTACAAAATAATGGTTTGTTTAGCTCGCGCGCTCGTCAAGTTTTTAAGCACTGTAAAAAATGCAGAGAATTTGCAAGCGGTAAGCTCGTGTATCTCGGTTTTATTTGTAGCAAAAAGTAGGAACGCGTTCGTATGAGCGTTGTTCGAATAGTTTATCGTGCGAATCGTGCGAGTTTCACTTATGAGTGCATTTCAACACCCATGTGAGGCGTCAGTGTTTTTACTAGTGTTTCTTTTTATTCGAATTCTATGATGAGGTTTTTTCGACAATCTTTTGATCGATGCATAACACATTTGACATATGGAATTAGTTTGACAGAATTAATCAAATTAAGTAGATGGCACCACCAATCAATTAACATATTTATTATAAGCTGTCAGAACGCGATACCCAAAAATCTTGTATGGCAATTTATACTTATGACATCACTTGCAGGTAGTAATTAGTCAATTCAATTGACAAATTACTCTTCTGCTGACTGAAAAATTAGTCTTCTGCTGACGTGAAGAGTGAATCAACACAAAAATGTACTTATCAACAATTGTTCTTTCCTAAATTCTTTTTTCTTTCTAACCAGGTGATGTGCGTCCAATACTGGCCACCGAACAAAGAAAAGGACGAGACATACGGCGACATCAGCGTCGGCATTGTGCAAGAGGAGGAACTCGCCAACTTTCACATACGAACCTTTAGACTGTACAAGAGTGAAAAGAATGTGAGTACATTGTTATTCATTTGGACGTATCTAAGTAAGCATAGACCTATGCTTGCGTTTTTGCTTTTACTACGGACCATTATCACTTAATCTCTCCATTATCTCAAATCAAAACTTCTTGTGGACCATTTGACGGTCTTAATATCTTGGTAGTTTTTTATGAATACTCCAATAGCCTCGCGTTTAGCCGCAACTCATTTGATCTTAAGTGATGATGCGGCCTAAGGTGGAGGACGCTTGCCTAGGATAAACCGTTCACTCTTGCCTTGAAGATCCCCATATTATATGTATCCGGGAATAGAGAAGCGGGCAGTGAAATCCACAGTCTGGCAGTTCGCACAATAAATGTGGAATCAAAGCGCTTGGTTCGAGACCGTGGAACTTGGTTTTTTAGCCTGTGTTGTCCCACTGCAGGGCAAAGGCCTCTCTTTCTCCTGTCTAATCCTCTCTGTCCTGAGATATTGTAGACCAATCCCTCCTGTAAGGGCCAAGCTTATCCAGCCATTTTTGCTTGGGAGTGCCACGATGTTGCTGAACGTATTCCGAGACCCATATTGTGGTTGTTTTGGCAAACGATCCAGTCTACATGCGGCTGAGATGGCCGACCTAGTCCCACTTAAGCTTGGCTGCTTTTTGCTGCTACCGTGTTCTTAACGCGGTTTGTTAATCTGAATCGTAGGATGCGCTGCTGTATTCTGTTTGTTTTTTTTATTATCAAATAGCCTTGCGTTTGACCGCAATTCACCTGATCTTAAGTGGTGATGCGACCTAAGTTGGAACATGCTTGCCTAGGATGAACCGATGCACTCGTGCCTTGAAGATACCCAGATTATACTTATCAGAGAACAGAGAGGCGAGCGAATTCCACAGTCTGGCAGTTCGCACAATTAATGTGTAATCAAAGCGCTTGGTTCGAGACCGTGAAACTTCAACCATATAGAGGTGACGCTTCGTCGTATCTCTGTTCGTCCGATGATGGAATGGGGATTGGGGAATTAAATTGTGCAATTCCAAAGCACACTCTCCGAAACGACTCACTCCATAGAAAACGGAGTCCTAAAGTTTCCTCCAGAATCCTAACAGTGAGAACGTTATAGGCTGAGTAAATGTTACGTTAAACAGTATAATCATTTCGAATATTATGTCGCAAATGAAGAGGGTTAATAAAGGATCCATTCCGGATATCACCCGAAAATGTCCGCTACGAACATGAGTTTTCTAATGGTTATTGGCAATTTCCCTTTTTATCTGTATCAAAGGGATCATTACCGGTAGGTATTTCGACATAATAATGTGTTGTGGCAACATTTGATACTAAGACTTTGACTTTGACATACTGTAATTGTGATCACATAACGGATATGTAAAAAAACACATCACAAATTGCCCATCAAATAAAGAAAAAAATATTGCTGGAAAACGCTTTTAGTTTTGGTGTGAATAATCACTGTTTACTGTCTCACCATCTGCCTAGCCTTTTTCTAACTATATATATGTGGGGTCGGCTTCCAATCTAATCCCAGTCCGATAACCATGTTCGGTAAGCCTATCCCTTGGGAGAAGCAAGCCAAATACCTAGGTGTGATTCTGGACCACCATCTTACTTTCGGAGAGCACATCAAGACGGTGCGTTCGCGCGCCGCTTTCGCTCTCGGTAGGCTCTACTTCATGTTGAATGCACGCAGCAAATTGTCACTCAAGTGCAAATTGCGCATTTACACGGCGTGCATTCGTCCCATCATGACGTACGCCTGTGCTGTATTCGCACACGCGAAACCATACCGTCTCCATAGGATGCAGACCCTCCAAAACCGTTTCTTGCGAAGAATCACAGGAGCCCCTTTTTACCTTCGCAACGAGAACCTCCATCTCGATTTAAAAATACCTACCATCCAGCAGTTCATGAAACGCTCCGCCAAGCGCTTCTTCGACACTGCTGAGAAGCACTCTAACCCGTTAATCGTATCGGCCGCCCGGTACACTCCCTCCCGTATTAGTAAGACTCGACGACCGAGACATACTCTGACCGACCCTGACGATGCTATTACTCTCCTCCAGGAGAGCAATAAAGCCACCAGTACAGTTAAGAAACACAGACACAGACCGCCGTCATTCCGTCCTCGCCGCCGAGGCCCGCCGCGACGACCCCGTACGTCCCCTCCCCGACCCTTGCTCGTGCCAGCCCGCGCCGCTGAGCCTGTAGTTTTAAATTCGTCCCTAAATAATGGAAATCCAATCCAGTCTGTCCCTTTACTGTCCTCTCCCAGCGACGCCCTAAGCCGAGGCTCGTACCCCACAGGGGGTGCCCTTAGCGTGTAGTCGCTTAGTTTGTAAGCTTATTGCCCTGGCTGGAGGCCCTAAAAATAATAATTTTTATGGCACCACAGGAAAGTCCGGTTAAGCAGCCGACAACCTCCTAGGTTGACCTGCGAGATGCCAATCCGAAAAAAAAAAAAAAAAAAAAAAACAATCTAATCGACTGCTGAATACCAGTATTTTACATGGAGCGACTGCCAATCTGGCCTCTACAACCCAGTTACTCGGTAACATGATACCCTTTGGTAAGACTGGTTGTAAGACTTTCTGGATTCTGACTACCCATAACGACTGCCAAAGATCAACAAATAACAGTAATTCAGACAATGATTATAAGTATTTACTAACTCTCAGCAGGCAACTCGAGACAGTCGCTGACGCACGAAGCATGAATGTCGTTGTTGGTGACGCACGGAGGGAACTCGGTATGAAATGGATGATCACCCATCCATAGAGCGTCCGCGGCAAACGTAGCTTAATCTTGACCGGTCGATCCGTACAGCTTTTATTAAGCCATGAGCTCCTCTGTTATGTCTGTATGTAACACGCAAAACATTGTGCTGGGTGTATGCAATGATAAAGTTGTCGATATGATAGAACTAGCGACCCGACCCGGCTTCGCATGGGCCTATAGCCTTCCTCGATAAATGGACTATCCAACACAAAAATATTTTTTAATTCGAACCAGTAGATCCTGAGATTAGCGCGTTCAACCAAACAAACAAACAAACTCTTCAGCTTTACAATATTATAGTATAGATTTGATAAATTGATAAAATTAATAAAATTGACAAGTGATTAAATTGATATAAATTCAAAATAAATTGAATGAAAGATTATATCGAATAGATTGAATTGAATTAACTAAGTACCTTCGAAAAAATGGTTACTCTTTAAAACTTTCACCGGATTATAAAGGCACTCCTGCTGCTCCTCCACTTTTTGCTTTCAAAAACAAACGTGGTGTTCACAAACACATTTTTCTTTTTGAAATCCCTTTGAAATATTTGAAAGAATCTCTTCATTTCTAAACTTTGTTTGCACAAAGGGGTGGAGAGAAATATTTCAATCTCAAGTAGTCTGCACATCCATTAAATTTATTTCTTGATAAGCGGATTGCTCTCACTCAGCAACAGAAGTTCAAGATTTTTATTAATAACGATTTGAATTTTCCTCGCTAACTAGAAAGGGAGCAATGATTGATGATGACCGATTTGATCTTAGTAAAGGCATGGTTAGGGGGCCTAGCATAAGGGCGCGAAAGAAAACGTAGCGAAAATTATATTAGAAATACGCATTTATAGAATAGAATATAATGATTTATTTGTAGGTATTTACAATCGAGATCTTAATTAATTGACTTGGCCAGTAATACACATAATATGTTCAAACCATATTATTAACCGACGTAGCCCGAAGAATTGCCAAACTTAAGTGGCAGTGGGCAGGGGACATTGCTCGCAGTACAGATGGCCGATGGGGTCGAAAAGTTCTAGAGTGGCGACCGCGAACCGGAAGACGTTGCGTTGGAAGGCCTCCCACTAGGTGGACCGATGACCTGTAGAGCTATTCTGTTACAATCTCCCTCGGTGAACACCTAGGTGAAGTGAGCTGTCATCTGTTCCGATGGAGGGATTTACAAAGCACTACAATCGGATGACAGCTCACTTCACCTAGGTGTTCACCGAGGGAGATTGTAACAGAATAGCACTGCTGGTAAAGGTTGCGGGGATCCGCTGGATGCGAGTCGCACGGGACCGGTCAATGTGGCGCCAATTGGGGGAGGCCTATGTCCAGCAGTGGACGTCTTTCGGCTGAAATGATGATGATGATGATATTATTATACACAAAATAAAAATAAACCAGTCAAAAAAATGTAATACAAAAATCTCTACAGAAACATTTTTCTAGGAACAAGTATTTACTTAATGATACGGGTTGAGTAAAACTAAAACTATTAACTAAAAATTTTAGGTAGGTATTATATTTCTATTCTCTAACTTCGTAAATCAAATTCCAGCTTAGCTCTCCTTAAACTAATAAATGGCTACTTCGTACTATGTAGTCAGTAGCTCTCAACATGATCGCGTTCTAACGTTGTGAAGGTAATTAATTGCTACTGATATCATCATTTGAGCAAACACCTGTTAAGCCCGGATGAAATAATGAAGATTGCCCCAAAGCAGTCCATCACAGCTGCAGGGTTTGGTGGCGATCTCTAACCAACACGAGCGGCGATCACAATAAATCTACCCTGGGCCTCAAGTCTGCTATTACAATAGTGTCAGAATGGTCTATAAATTGATTTCATAATTGTAGATTTTGACAAGTTTGGTAATCTACGAATATAATGGCGTCATTATGAAAATCAATGATAGACCATTCTGACACTATTGTAATAGCAGACTTGATGCCCTGGTCGCAGCAACACCATAGACGCATTAAGATAAAAAAAAATATCACCATCTGCCTAGCCTTTTCCCAATTATGTTGTTTCCACTTTAACCGCATGCAACTGTATACCAGTGTTTCACAAGGAGCGACTGCCTATCTGACCTCCACAACCCAGTTACTTGTACACCTGGTTGACAGACTTGACTGTCAAAGATTTCAGCTGGGACACCGCTATGACCGAAATTCGGAGAATACCTACTTTATTATTATTTCTGATAATAAGTGTACTGCTTAGTAGTAATAATATAATCATTACCAGGTAATCGTGTATGTTTTATATTAATAATTTGCAAACACGACGACAGAACATTACAATTAATAAATTAATCAAATATTTTATCAAGTAATAACATTAATATGATTGTACATACATGATTGGCGTTTATTATTAATTCATTAATTAAACTCGGCCATTGAACATGTTGTAAAATTTTTAATAATGTTGGCACAGTTATTAATAATCGTCTATAATGGTGTTAAAACTGATAAATCTGTAAAATAAGAATAATTGATTAGAGGTTGAAAGTATAAGTATTAAGTGACTGCTACACGGTCGCTAACCGCGTTCCGATAGAGATGACCTAGGTGGTTTACAACCGTGTAGATAATGGTTTACGACCAAATTTCGAACAGCTCTGCAAGTCGCCAACCAAGTTCACCACGGTCGGGGACGCAGTTTGCAAAATTTTTCCACCATGATACATGATAGTCACCTGGTTTTTCTCCTCAGGTGGTGGTAGAAGAACGTTTCATCCTGCAGTTCCACTACACCCAATGGCACTCCCACACGTGCCCGTTCAGTAACGCTCTCCTGGAGTTCAGACGACGAGTGCGCGCCGTCGTCGGCAGGAGGCTGGCTACCAACCCTGCTGCAGGACCTATGGTGGTGCATTGCAAGTAAGTGGAATATTCATAGCGGCATAGGGTAAATATAGTGGTTTAAAGAAATTCTGGGAAACGTGTTACTGGTTTGAATTCCAGATAGGTAGGGCAAGGTGGCATTGGGTATTTCCATAACGAATTTCTTAGTTGTAGCAGCCCGAGGTCCACCACCCGACCAGAAGCAGGCCCGTGTAGGCGGCGCGCCGTGTTCCGCGCGCGCCACCGTTATAGGATTCACACGTTAGAGGTTGACGGGACCCGCCTACATCATTGGCGGGTCATAGCCTGGCGGGGGCGCGGTGCATGCGCGAGCGAATCCCGTACCCCCGCCCATAGGTCAATCGAGGAACACCGTGGTGGTTTTAGCCGGTAAGAGTCCGGCACACCCCCCCCGTCTTCCCCAGACGGGGGACAGTCCATGAGGATTTCCCCACGTTAAAAAAAAAAGCCCGTGGTTTTTGAAGTTGGTGTTGTGGTACCCTCTTGCTTCGGAAACCATGTAAAGCCCGTGCATGGTCCTGTACCTGTTCTCTTCCCGGCCATCGGGCTATGAGAGTTCGGGAAGAGATAATGCACATATGTTTGCGCATACACTTATTATTATTTATTTATACTAGACTAAAGGCTTCGATGAGTCAATTAGGTACGCTAAAACTCAGATTATCAAACAAAAGCCAGATAGATCGTGCGGAACACTTCGAGTGAAGATAAAGATAAAGATAATTTATTTGTCGTAACATGCGTTTACTACAAATTAAAGCATGCAAGATCTTAGAAAAAAGTTATATGAAGTCCGTACATGTTTTACCTGGCGAGGCGTACAAATTTTTTACATAACAAGACAAAACAATATTATAGTCTAAGTAAACCAAAGTTTGTTTACATACGTTGTATATCCATCACTAAATTGTCAGTTAAATTAATTATGTATACTATTTATTATAATGATATTTTTTAAATTACTTTATTACATTTTATGGAAATTACAAATAACTTAAAACATTTCAAAGAGTATCCGTCAAAAAGTCGTTTACATTAAAGTAACATTTGTCTGTTAGTAAATTTCTAACCTAATTTTTAAATTGATTTTGAATTTTTGAAATTGAGATTGAAGCCACAAAAGCAAATACAAATTCAATAACGGATACCTACAATCTCGTGATTGTATTCGCTTTTAAATTTTTATTTGTCTTAGTATTTGTTTTTTGTAACAATGTTTGTCTTCGTGCTGTACTGACTCGTGTCAGTACAGGGCGAAGCGAATTGTAGTTATTCGTTTTTGAATTTGTATTTTCTTTGGTGGCTTCACTCTGTGTTCCGCACAGTCTAATTGCCTTTTGTTTCATAATCTAAGCGCTAAAATAACAGATTAAAGCAAGTAATAAGTATACAAAATAGTGCAATAACGAAACAACTAATATATACTATAATAATACCTATTGTATGTACCTGCGTACTTCGATAGTGTGAATAAAGATTGACCGCTGTAACCAAATTCGGTCAAAAGAGGTCATTTAGAGCTCTTTTCTAATACCCAATAAGACTATTTTATTTTATTTATTTTTTCGACTTGTGTGTCGTTTTTTAATATAAACCTTTTGCCAGCTTTAAACACGAAATCCTGACATTGCGCTTACATTGCACTCCTTTAAACGACTTCAGTCTGTCCTCCGTGACCTCGGGGAATACACTCTGTTCACAATTCCAGAATAAAAATAATAATAGACAACTGCAGTAATACTGTAACGTTGTAGCAGAGGATATGAGAAATTAGTTTACTCTGTGACTAGTGTGAGTTGAGCTAGCAAATAATGCTTTGATGCAGTCCCTTACTGTTTGTTTAGCCAGTGGTGTACGAGCATCGCCACATGAAATATATTGTTTTAGTTTTTACCTTAGCAAGCATTTGCTTATTCGCCCATTGCTTGTTAACATTCGCTGAATAGACTTTCGCATCCACCAAAAGTAACCTACTTTAGGTACAGTCGACTACAAAGAGATGTATACCCCCTAAAGTTACAAATACATGTACACATTTAAATAAGTGTACATACTTTGTTACAAATTATTGTACACATGAAACATGACGCATATATGGATTCACTCAATGTGCCTAATTAATGTATACAGCAAGATGGACACTGTAATGTGTACGCTCTGAAACAAATTAATGTATTCACACTTAGTTACAAAAATATGTATACAAGATACGTTCTAATTTTAAATTTCTGAAATTCTATCAAAACCATTAAAAACTCCTTGGATGGTATAGGTAACTTTTTAATTTATTTTCATACAATGTACAATATTTACACGAAAAATAAAAAAAGCTTTTTACAAAAAAGACAACCGCCTTCAAAAAGTGAAAAATAACTTTAGCACAGAACAAACATTGACCTTAGTTTCGAAATTCAGTGGCTTTGTTCTGTTTGCTTACTTTTCACTTTTTGAAGGCGGTTGTCTTTTTTGTAAAAAGCTTTTTATTTTCCGTTTTTTAGTACCTCCTTCTCTTTCAAATCTATTAAGAAGAGATTGAAAGTTAACTACTACAAAGATTGATGAAACTAAAACGTCGTCTATGTAAAATTTTTGGTTATTTGTTGATTTTTCAAAAAGTGCTGAATCTATTTCGATAAAATTTATATGGGACCACCCCTGAAGCATGCCCTATCCATAAAAGATTTTTTAAAATCGGCTTACGTTTGCCGGAGAAATCGCGTAACGAATCGCGCACATTCTTAATGCAAATTTAAGACTTATACGGTTTTCTCATGGATGCCATTGTCAGAACTGGACCAAATTAAAATGGGACCACACGGGAAGCACTAGCTTTCAAATAAAAAAATAATCATCAAAATTGGTTCACCCAGGCCGAAGAAATCAGGAAACAAACATAAAAAAAAAAATACGGACGAATATATAACCTCCTTCTTTTTTGAAGTCGGTTAAAAAAAGTAAAACCTATAACTATTAAACCAAAAAAAGCCAAGACAATAAGGCATCAAAAAATTGTATAGGTATAATTATGTGTAATAGCATTTTTCTGTTATGATGACACTTATTAATCAATATTCATATTATAACGAGGTAAAATTTGTTTGTATTTAGGGGGTAATCTCTGGAACTAGTTCCACTTTGGACTGAAAAAACTTAGGTTCATTTAGGTCGACGTCAAACCCTGCAGACAGAAATAGGAACCCCGCGCAAGATGTATAATTTCTTGCCAAAATGTGAAGTAGATCTCTTATTGTTATAAGTAAAATAATATTATAGATAACTTATATTATTAAAAGCAAGACATCGATTTAAGTTTCAATAAACTTGTTTTATGATTCAATATTTTAAATTTTATCTATGTCCTTTTTATGTCATGTAACTTAAGTTTAGTTTCTGTATGGAATAAAAACAGGTTGAATAGAAAACCTTCTTTTTTATGAGTCGAGACTCGAGTGGGAGAAAAATAGTGTAAATAAGTGGCGAAAATAATTTGTAATTTTGTAATTCAACTTCAATAAACAAATGACACGCCAATGACGTCATGCACGAAATGAAAGAGAAAACCAGTATTCCCACACTATTCTAAAATTTAAAAATAGAATATTAGACCTGTATACATATTATTGTAACCAAATATGAACACATTAATTCGTTTCAGAGCGTACACATTACAGTGTAATTTTAGCTGTGTACATAAAATTGGCACATTTGATAGGAACATAAATCTGGCATACATCATGTCTACCTAGTATTTGTAACAAACAATGACGACATCATGAATGCATACATATTTTTATAACTTTCAAATGTATACATATTTTTGTAGTCGACTGTACCTATATATTTTGATGTCTTATTCACTCATAAATCGATCAATCGATACTGGACAAAACCGTGATTTTGTTTCTTGTAAACATCCCCGTATGGTTGTATCGATCAAAAGTCTACATACTTCATCTCAGTGTACGGTTAATTGTCCGTACGAAACTATAATTTTATTGTCATCGAAACATCTTATTCCGATAAACAGACGTTTATATTATAACATTGCAAATAATATCAAACATTGCTGAGCACGATGTCGGAATTTTAGTTGAATTGGATTTAGATCTGGAATTTCCACAAAGGATGCCGTAGCTGCCTTTACTAACAGTACTAACAACCTGAATGCTTATTTGAACTGTTACGATATCGTCTTGGATTTGGATTTGACTAAAGCTTTTGACACAGTCTCTGTCCCCCGACTTATTCCACTGTGGAATTCACTGCCCACCTCTCTGTTCCCTGATAAGTATAATCAAGTGTATCTTCAAGGCGCGTGGGCACTTAAGATCAGGTGAGTTGCAGCCAAACGCAAACCTATTAGAATATACAAATAAAAAGACTTAAGTATATCAAAGATGGAAAGAAAGCTTAGTATTTATTATTATTTATCACACACAGTAGGCAAACAAAAACGTCCAATAAAGTAACTCCAAATAAAACTCTGGAGTTTATGCGCTGCACTCACATACATTTTTCACTCATTGTCGTGCTAAATGGTAATAAGAATATTTTATTTATCAAACTTATGTTACTCTTAGATAATAACAGTTATTACTACTAACTAACATAATGAACAGTAACGGGACCCTATTAGTAAGCCTCCGCTGTCCGTTCGTCTGTCTGTCAGCAGGGTGTATCTTTAAAACCATTATAGATAGGCACGTGAAATTTTCACAGTACGTATTAGTAATTACTATGGCCGCGATAACCGTAAATAATAAAAATGAAATAAAGTTAGAAATTAAAGAGGTCGGGATACAGGTAACATGGTTTATTCGGCAATTTTTGCTCGATCTTTAGGTACCTACTTATATTATACTGTGGTCTTCATGTACGAGTCGCACATGGCTGGTTTTAGTAAAACATAAAGTCGATTTCCTTTACAAACTTTCTTCCAAAAATTGCTCGAATGTATTGTATTTTCAAACGAATTACCGCGATAAAAATCATAGTTGCGAAGTTCATTACCGCGATGTACTATCGTGGGCACACCCGGCTGACCACCACTAAGTTCATTTTTGCTTGCACACAAAAGATGGAAGCGCTTTCTAGCCCCACCCCGTTGGCTTCGCAGGCGCCAAGGGATTTTTTTTTTAACTGAGCAGGCGGATAAGTCCGCGAGAGTACGTTACCGCGAAACTAGGCCATCATCATCTTGGTTGTTGCGACAGTTCTTTACCGCTATGTAGGGGCAAGTGCGGAACATGTGGACACTTTCCAGAATTTGGAATAAAACATTTTTTATTTCTGAATTAGCTAAGATTTTTTTATTTTTGACGTATCACATGTCTTAGGGGATAATCAGCCCTATTAAAACTAAAATTATAGTCTCAATATTACGTATTACTTACGAAAATGATCAACTTTCATTAAAACAACATATTTGTCCACAGGTTTAACCGACGATTGTACCTATGTACAGTAAAATTATACCTGTGAACGGTTCACATTAATTAGGCAATAAAAAACAAAAAAAAAACAATTCTAGACTTCTGAAAAACTTCAAACAAACGTAAACTTTTTTCAAGAGATACAAATAACTTATTTGTATGCATTATGACACTCTTCATACAAGTTTTGAGTAGATTCATTGCTATCGTCATCATTGTCTAATACGAAGCAGGCCAAACTAAACCTTCAACCTCATCATCAGATTCAAAGTTTTCCCTGTGTGACTTCGAAACACAACGAATATGGTAGCTATGATTGCAAAAACTACATTTCAGCATTTGGTTTTTGTCTTTGGAATAAGTTTTACACCTGATACATCTAACAAACGATAACTTCTCTTGCTGAATTATGTTAATCTTTTTTTCGCAAGATTTCTCAGAGTTTTCATTCGAAAATGCGTTGGAAGGACCAGGTTCAGAAAGATTATAAGACAGCAGAGGAGTTGGATGACTTTCAGTGCAGCTAACGTCAACTTCAGAGGAACTAGAATGTGAAAGAGATGTTACCACAATTCTTTCACAATCTGTTTTTCGCAATTGTTTTTAGAGCAGCTTTTGCGTATTTTTTCTTGTTTGTTTTCTGGGTTGCGATTTTCTACTTTTCAGCTTTTTTTAATGCTTCACCTAAAATTTAATTTTTGTCTGGCGTTTCAGTTTCAAATTTCTTCAATCAATTCCTTCCTTCTTTCTTGTTTAAATTTCTTCTTTTCTGTTTCTTCTTTCTTTTTTTTTCATCTTTCTTAAATCATTCTTATATAGTTGAATGCTATTTCTCAAATCACTGCTTTCGTGTAACTTCAAATACTTAAAAATGGTTGAATTTGGTACTTTATACTTTTCAGCTACTTTTCTTAATGAATTGCCACTTTTTGCAGTTTTACTGCGAGGCACTGAAAAAGTTAAACATGACGGCTGATCAGATTCTGTAAGTAAACATTATGCCACTTTTGTACCTGTGGACAGTCCACAGGTACACTCCTATTGTTGTCCACAGGTACAAATATAGACATAAAAAAACAAAACAGATCTAACTTTGAGGTTAAGATAGACTTACAGACCGAGAAGAAAGCATTAACTAAGCAATAACCAACACAGATCATACTGCAAACACGATCAAACCGATATTGTAAGTAATAGGACTGTAAAACTCATTTAAATTAAGCAAAAAAAACTTACTTTTTGGTGCAAAAAGCTTTCGAAGTTGACATCTAGACAATCTCACAAAAAACAAACATGGCGACACGTCAAAACTATCAACCATAGACAAAGCTTTACGGTCGCGTTCAAATTAGAATTTTAGCGTTACTAGTTTCGTCGGAACCGATTGTGTCCACAGGTACAAGCGTCCATAGGAACAGCACTTGCCCCTACGTTACTGCGAAAGTTTACCATTGCGACATACATTGTCGCGAAAGTTCTTTACTGCGATGATTGTGTAGGTAATGAGCTGAATGGTGCTGATTCACGCGTCATGTTCGTGAACGGGCGCTGTCAGTAGAGATTGGTCAACTCTTAACTGCCGTGGTTTTTATCTTGATTATTTTTTATATTTTGTATTTCTAGATTACCTTCATTGTTTTCACATATAGAAGCAACAAGAATAATGTAAGCAGTATTTTGTAAAAACTTGATTTTAAAAAAGTGTCCGTGGAGTTTCTTGCTCGTTCTTCTCCATAGAGACCTACCTACGTTTTGGAACGAGCAACTAGCTTCAACTTTCTGACTAACTGACCGACTCCTTGACAATTCAAAAGTGCCTGTAAATGGTTTAATTGAAATAATTGCTTTGACTTTGACTTTGACTTTGAATCCTTCTAGGACAGATTCGACTGTTTTACCCTTAACACCCCGTTGAGGCGGACCGTCATGGTTCAACATAACAACTTACGTCTCAATAGTAAACTTTCGCAGTAACATACATTGCAGTAAAGCACTGTCACACAATGAACGCCGCGATGGTACACTTTCGCGGTAACGTACGGTCACCAAAAGAGATAAGTATCCATGTCGCCGGAAATAGTTGAAGTTTTCTTAGAAACCGATGGTTGTTTATGAATAAAATAAAATACATTTAATAGAGAATAAACAGTTCAATGATTTATCAAAATTTCATTTGAAAGCCTCCATTGGTTTCTAAGAAATCTTCAACTATTTCCGACGACATGGATACTCTTTTGGTGACTGTACGTCACGGCAATGAACTTAGCAACGACGATTTACACTCCAATTACCGGTACACAATTCACCATGAACAACGCGGTAACTATATAGTTACATGTACAGAACATACATGGTTATGTACATTATATAGTGAAAACTGAATTAAAATAATAGAGTTACAACAGTACCTACTTAATTTTTCAGAGCCATCCAATATTTGCTCGCGACCCAAAGTTTGAATTGAGAAATGTTGCTTCAATACATAGTTTCTTCAACAGCTTAAATTAATCCTCTAGAATCCCTACAGTTCTTTCTCCTGACAAAAAGATAGGCTCATTTTTTAGATATCATTTTAAAATATGTTTCTTTGTTCCAGTGACGGTGGTGGTCGATCGGGGGTATACTTGGCCATTGACGCAAACCTTGAATTAGCCGAAGAAGAAGATTGCTTCGATGTATTCGGATTTTTGAAGAAACTCAGGCAATCTAGGAAAGGCCTTATAGAAAATGAGGTAATCCATAAGCGTTCTTTTTTAAATTTATTTCCCATCTTGTATTAAATTGATTTACCTAAAGCGACAATACAATTGTCTTAAGTTAATCACAATACGACTGCTAGCTAGATTTGTCTTGTTTTGTCTTTTTCAACTCTCAGCACTGAGCTGTAGGTCGATTCCGTAAAATTCCAACAACAACTCGCATCTCACATCGCTATTCACTCTCACTTCGCATAAGGTTCAAACTGACCTTGATATATTTGATTACTTTGAATCGGGTTCGAGTGCGAAGTGAGCGTCGAAGTGACGGGGAAATTACCTTACAGAATGCCACTTCTTACGTCATCTCATACTTTATCTGTCAAAATCTCCCTGTCAATTTAGTTAAACTCGCTGACACGCTCGCAAGCGTGGCGCTAGTGTAAATTCGAAGTATCAACCGAGTTTTAAGAGGAAACACAAGGGCCGTTTTTCCATACAAACTTAGTCCCCTGTTTCCTCCCTGGATAATGCCAGTAGATCAATTTTTTTTTTTTTTAAATATCCATGGCTACTATTGGCATGTCCCTATGTTTTCCTTTTTCTCATAAATTTATTATTAAAAGAGATATGAATATTCAAAAACCTAAAAAATTGGCATGATTTTCCGCTGTGTTCAAACATTCAGAAAACAAATTTGACTTGATTATATAAAAAATAGAAAACATAGGAACACGGCAAAAGCGTTTATTTTTTTAATGAAAAAAGCAGTTAAATCGGTTAAGTTTTGGAGAAGAAATCAGGGGACTACGAATCATTGATTTTGTGTACTTTTAATAGGTATTTTCGGTCAAAGCTGCAGTTGTCTCTATCGCGCTCTGCGGTTCGTGTTCGGGCATCGCGCGACAGCAATAGATTTTACAAATACCTCATTTTCAATTCTCTAGCCCGTGGTATTTCCTCTTAAGAATGCCAATCAAGAAACTCAAAGTGGATTCAGATTCGAAGTTTAGAATGAGGTCTTACAGAATCACACCCCTGAGCGTTGAAAATATAACAGTTTGCATTTAGGCATTACATTTAAGTCTTCTCTAGCATCCATTCTGTTTAACCTTTCCATAGGTTTTAACATAGGTTGGCTGTTTTCACCAGTCGTTTTCACTTGGTTCACTTATTTAGTTCTTTTTATTTTCTCTCTCTTTATTTTTATGGTTTCAGCCCCATCATATCTTAACTAAGTTTAACAATAGTAACTAATTAGTTATTATTAACAAGATTTAACATAATAGAAAAAGCGAAGTCATGTACAGTCAGCAAAAGAGATAGGTATGCAGGTCATCGGAAATGGTTGAAGTTTACTTAGATACCGATGGATGTTTTCGAATGAAATTTGATTAAACCATTAAAATGTGTGTTCTCTATTAATTTTATTTTATTTTCCAAAATATCCATCGCTTTCTAAGTAAACCTTGACTATATCTGACGTCCCTGCATAATAATATCGCTCAGTGTCTGAATATCATATTCTTAAAATATCATAATCGCAATTCATCATATTATCAGAACATCATGTTATCAACACATCATATTCTCAAAACATATTATTCGTGTAGTGCGAGAAAAGTACCTTCACTATTAAAACTAAATAACACAGAAAGAATAGCGCCATCCTTATGCGTCACAACTGAACAAAGATTGCTTAAACACTTTCCTAAACACCCTCAAGCTATTTTCGAACATCTTCACGTCACGAGATCCATTCATAGTAGTTGCTTCGTTTATAAGGTCTTTGCGCTACCTGGAGGCATTCAATTCTCTTTTAGGCACCACAAGAAACTCCTGTTAAGCAACCGACAACCTCCTAGGTTGACTTGCGAGATGCCATACCGAAAAAAAAAAGAAAACCGAAGACTTACTGCAGGACAGTGATTTACTGAGGAAATGTAATAAGTCTTTGTAACTACAGAATTCGGAACGAGAACGGAACGTTTCTCTGAGCTTGTTATAATTGGGTACTTTATAGAGGGTATTCGACGTGATCGTACCAAGTAGGTACCTACTTAGTACATTTACGGGGAACAAACAATATAACAGAGTTTCACGAAAAGCTGCTGACGAGAAATTCAAATGCAAGCTTTGAAAAGAGAATTCAAATTATGCTACGTTTGAATTACGGTTTTATTAACTAAAAAATATTTTTCATAGGGCAATTTGTGGACTTGTCCACTTATCACGTGTTATAAAGTTAAATAAAGTATTTTTCGGTTACTTAAGACGCATTTTACCAAAAATTTAAATCTACTAAGTAGTTATACATCATTATACGTTCAATAAAATTGACACGTGACAGTTTTTGTATAGATAAACTGGCAAAACTTCAAAATTATTTCGCAAGTCATAACTTATAACTACTACATTTAAAAGTTTGGTGAAATTCCCCGTTTGCCAGTACGTTCCAAGAGTTAAGGTCTGTAAAAAAAATACAATCCTGACCAAAAATAAATGCCAAACGTAATAATATCATTAATCCTCTCCCCCCAGGAACAATACAAGTTCGTCTATGACACATTAGAAGAGCACGTCGTCTGCGGAGTCTCCTGGTTCCCCGTCTCCGAACTGTCACAGAGACTGAAGCAGAAGTCTCAGAGGGACCCAGTGTCGAAGCTCAATGAGTACCAGAAGGAGTACCAGCAGATCTGCAAACAGACTCCGAGGTTCACGATAGGAGACTGCGCGGGGGGTCACAGGGGAGATAATAGAGAGAAGAACCGAGATGTCCTCGTTGTACCACGTAAGTTTGTGGTGTAAATGTTATAAATAACTTATGACACTTTTATTTTACTTTAGAAAAAGAATTAGAGCTCTGCATAATTCGCCATTGATCGCGAGAAGTGATAAAAGTAACCTTGCACGGGCGTCATTTTTATTTTGGTCCTTATTATGTTTTAAATTCGAAAAGGGTAAAACAAAAAATGTACAAAAAATTAAAAGGAAGCTTAGAAACGGTGCCTTAATAATGCCTGAATGAATCTGAAAATCTTATCCCAAAAATATTTTGAAATGCTCTGCTCATTTTTATGACAAAGATGTTATTTCAAGATGCTGAAGGGAACTGAGAGACAAAAATTTAAAAAAATATTTATTTAAAGGACAGTAATTTTGGTATGTGTAATGTAAACAAATACAAAAAAAGATCTCAACCATTTTTGCAAAGGTGGGTCAATTAATTGCTATCTGACTGTACGCACGTATAAGGTTACGTCGGCGACTTTATGCAACGCGGCACTAACGTAGTTTGTATGAGTTTTGACCACGAAGTGAGTACATATAACAGAGGAGATGGCATTATCGAATTTTCCTATAGAAAGATGCGTGACACTTTTTCAAGCTAAACCCTGCCCACTTCAGTTCTAGCCCTGCCCACATCTATAATAATAATAATAATAATCTTTATTCATGAATGTGAGAGACAACCATACAGAGTAACTTAATAGTAAATACACAATAGACAAAAAGAAAAATATGTATATATCGTTTAAAGTTAGTTATACAATAATATTAGGCAGGTCAACAGCTGGAAAATGTAAAATGCTGGATTGTGAAATTATATGGTTGTCTTTGAACTGATTCGCCCTATCCCCTCGTACTAGTATAAACTGTATCACGAGCGGATAGTCTTCCTCAACCTCAGAACAACAAATTCGCACAAGGTTCTAGTTACAAGCTACATAATTAAGCAGATTGTTTACATACTGTATATTAAGTGAGTAAGTTATAATAATTAAGTTACACGATTCGATTGTCTGTGTTGTTATGTGTTTGGTAGGGGTATAGGTATATGTGGTTTATTATTTATGTGTATAAGTGTAAGTATATGTGTTATGTATGTGTCTGGATGTGTACAGTCAGGTGTGCTTTATTATTTATGTGCCTTGTTTATACCAATTTTCTTAGTAGGTTTTCAGTGCTGTTGTAGTCTAGTGTTTTCAAATAATTATCCATAGCTTTTTTGCATGTTTGTCTATCAAGATTCTTTAATGTTAGATCTTTACTTACTCTGTTGTAAAGGCTAGGACCGAGATAATTGTGAAATTTGTGTGCAAAAGATGTACTATATTGGGGTATCTTATAAACTATATCTAATCGAACGCCTGCTTGCAAAGTGCGGTTTAACTTTATGCTGTGTCATGATCTCTAGTTTAATGAATAATTTTCGTACCGTGAGGACTCCCAGTTCAGAGTAAAGTAGGTGTGTCGGATATGTGTACTTTTTGCGAGAAATAACTTTAAGGACCATGCGTTGGGCTCTTTCGACTAACGACATAGTGGTTTTTGGAGTTCCTCCCCATACATTCAAGCCGTATATCAGTATCGACTGACATAGTGCTACGTAGATTGTTAAAAGCAGCTTAATGTCACATGCATTTCTAATAGTTTTAAAAATATAAATTAACTTACTTGCGCGGTTACTTATTTTCATGACGTGTTCTTTCCAGTTTAGGTTTTGGTCTACTATCACATCTAGCCAAGCCCCGCCTTTTTTCTTAGCGATTAATAGCAAAAGCTAAAAGCTGTCATTTTCTACGTGGTTTAGCTATATCATGCTAGATGTCTCTATGACAATATGTATTCGCAACACAGGGACGAACTTAATAGGTACCTTTTTATTTTTTGCAAAGATTTTTCTTATAAACAAGGGTTGTGAAAATAAAAGGGATGGTGTGTCCCGAGTGTTACGCAATTAAGGTGCTGTATAATACACAGCGAATCTAGTTAATCTATCCTTCCTTTTGAAATCATTGGCCGCGGATAACCAACATACACGCGAACGAACTTGCGAGCTGCTAGAAACAACCTTGTATTGAAAATGCCTTACCGAATGCGTCGTCGCCACTCGCTTATGTGTCTAGTATGTCTAGTAACCACCACAATACCATTTTGTGTTTCTAGATATATTTCTGGCAAAACGTTACTTACATGATTTTTTTGGCTTTACGATATATTTTGTTTCAGCCGACAACTTTCGCCCTTATTTGACCTCCTTCCAAGGGAACAGTTTCACGGACTACATCAACGCTGTCTTCGTGGACGTAAGTACTAAAATACTCTTTGTATTTATGACCTAATTATATTTACTTTACTTCCTGTAGAAACTAGAACTAATTTCCGTGCGTTCAAGCGTTTTAGCCATACTTATTATTGGAATCAAATGTAACAGCTCACATTTTAGGACAGATTAAATAAGGTTGTTACTATCAATAGTACTTGTCAACTGGGCTTCCTCCAGTGTCAACGTCCTTTTGTGCCGATTGGCCTAGTTTTGTTCCATCTCCTGCTTTATTTGGAGTAATGTGGAAAATTAATTTTCTATTACTCCTCCGCTGTTCTTTTCTGATTAATTTCGTTGCGAGATTCAAGACAGTAGTAATGTTTCTCCGGGACTTGTCAAGCTTCATTGCCTTTGACGCTTTTCAGTGGTCGCCATAGTTGATTCTGGCTTCCAGAAGTTGCAATACCTTAGAAAGCACGTAGGTAAAGCCATTGGTCCCGACTGTCGTTCGTAAATCTTTGACATTCGTTACGGGGTAGTCAGAAGCCTGAAATTCTGACAACCCGTCTTACCAACGGTTACTCTAAAATACTGTTATTCAATTAAATTCAAATTATTTATTTCAGAAAAATGTAAATCACATAAGTCAAATATAAATTGTCTATATTTGGGTGAATTCATTAATTAATAAATAACAATAATAAAACATATAATAATAAAAATGATAATACAAGCACACATACACACTAAATTAAGAACGCCTGACATGTTGTTTCATCCAGTAAGTACTCTATGAAGGGACCGTCAGTGTATATTCTTTCCGCAATGACTTGCAAGAAGCTGTTGGGGCTGCCCCGCAAGCGCCGCATCAGGGACGCTATTCGCTTACGATATATAGCTGAAAAACAGGTTGATCTAAGACCTATTTATGTCTACAAGGGGCCTGCACGTGCAAACCAATTTTCCGTTCCAGAAGCTACTTTAATGCTGTTTATGTGAACATGACTTTCAAATAGAAAAATGACACAAAAGCGGGCAAACAACATATGTAATTGTTTCAAAAATTATACCTATATTGAGAAAGATAAGGTTATCTTTTAAATCCAAGATAGTTGCCAACACGGACCCATCGTGTAGTTACGACATTTCGTAATTTTAACCTCGTGTTAGCAAAGAACCCTGACCGCAAGTGGGCCTTAGAAACACATAATATTAGTCTGTCCAATATGTTGAATGGATTTCCACTGAACTTTAAACCTACCAGTTCAATTTCAAAGGATGTTGTTTACTTTCCATACCGGAAAATTAAAAAACTCTTCACGCAGACCACCTGCAAAGCCGTGGTCAAAGCCGCAGGCTAGGTATGACATAAAATAGTCTTGCACTTTCTTACTGAAATGAAGCACAATTTCATAACATAAATGCAATTTCCTTGGAAAAGTGTCCCCTGAGTTGCTTAGAAAGTTCATCTTTTAACTTAATGTGACTTTATTATGACACCTCGGCCACACTTAGTTGTGCTGTTAATAGCACGTTCTTTGAAGTTGGACATTGTTTTAACTTTTCCACTGTAGAAGGTGAGAACTATTTCATTTAGAAAAGTTAGTAGGTAACTATTATTTTTATTATTTATTTAACCTAAACAAAACACTATCAACGTCCACAAACTACAGAAAAATCGTTTTAACGTGGCATAGCGTTCATCGACCCATCTACATTTTGTAAAATTCTTCATTTCAAAAACAGAAGCAAAGGTCGATAACGTCCTAAATTGATATGGTAGGTATTCGTCAACATATTCTACAAATGAAAAATGATGAACAGTTTTTTGACTCTACAAACAAATATTATGGAAGTTTAAGGGCGATGACAGCAATTGCTATGACGCCACTCTCGGTTTCGTTGATCATTATTTTGACATAAGTAGACCACACATTGAGGTTTTTAACATCATGATACAGGTTTTCACTGGCGCTTCAAAGTCAAGGTCCATTTTATTTATTTTTTTCAATTAAACCTTTTACAGACAATTGAATTGTCAAGGAGTCGGTTACTTAGTCAGAAAGTTGAAGCTAGTTGCTCGTTCCAAAACATAGGTAGGTCTCTATAGAGAAGATCGAGCAAAGAAACTCCACGGACACTCTTTTATTTAAATCAAGTTTTTACAAAATACTGGTTACATTATTCATGTCGTATGTATTCTTCTTCTCCTATCATCCTTCTTATTTATCAACAAAACATCATTAGCCATTAGTTGGGCTCACAGTAGGGTAAGACAGAGCAGACGGCCTAGTATTTTAAATGATAATATTTTCAGGGCTACACCAAACCTCGCGAGTACATAGTGACGGAGTGGCCTCTGGTCAAGACCCAGGGAGAGTTCTGGTCGCTAGTCTATGACTATGAGTGTGCGGCGGTCGTCGTACTGTGCGTGCCTCCCAAGAACTCTGTGAGTATAGCCTGATAACCAAGATTTGTTGACAGAACATGTAAGATTGTAAGTTAATTGTATCTGACATTATGAATTCGTGAAGAATTTGAGTAACATCTGCAGTCAGGATCCCAGAGTCTCCAAAACATTTCTTGCTTTGTGGACAGTGCCATGACTCTGGAATTTTTCCTAATTGATAGTGTTTTAAACGGCGAAAGCCGTTTAGGTTGAAACTCTCGGATCGTTGGGTCCAAGTGCTCATCTCTTTTTGAAGGACATGTCCATTTGTCCAAAAAGATAGTTAACACTTCCAGTGATCCAAGAGCTGGTCAGAGGAAAAGCATTGCCATCCAACGATGGTGGCAATGCCGCCAGTCTCTTTGGCAAATTTAGGATGGCGGCGATGTTTCAGGAATTTTTTGATGCCTTATTATCTTAGTTGTTTAGTTTAATAGTAACAGGTTTTCTTTTTTTTCTTAGTCGTGTATATATTGTCCATAAATCGCCAAGTTTAAAACAAATTTTGGTAGTTATAATGATGTTGATTTCAAATGAAAATCATTAGTTGAGCAAGAATATGATAACACCGTCTGACATAATTTTTTTGTTGTAGCAACAATTCCCGCCGTTCTGGCCTGAAGGTCGCCATTCCAAAAAGTACGGACCAGTGTTCACGATAGACCACGTCTCCCACAACCACTACACCAACATCAAGACTTGGATATTCAGAATCAATAAGAAGGTAAGTTTTGCATAAAAATTATTATCATCATCATCATGTCAACCTTTAGATGTCCACTGCTGGGCATAGGTCTCCTCTGAGGGGGGGTTCATCCGTAATCGCTATGCTTGGCCGATGCATGTTGGCGATCGCAGTAGGTGTTATGGTACTCAAAAGGATGCTGCTGCCCATCCTCTGGTCGATATCCCTTTGTCGCTGGACACCCACGGCACCGCACGGCATAATTGCATGTGATATTTTTTCTAAGTTCAATTGGCTGGGCTTTTGTCATAGTGCAGTACTATGACAGAAGGTCCGACGACAGTAACTGTCTTTGGACCTTTAGTCAAAGACATACATCCCACTATTACAACAAAATATGCAGTGCATAGACATTTTTAATTATACGGGGGTAAAAAAATACGGCACATAGCTGGTAACTACACTTCGTTAACTGCCCATCATTGGTTGTGATATTTTTGGCATAAATAAATTATATTAAATAAAAATACTGAGAATCATCTTTTATTTTTTATGTGAAAATATTCTGTTTCTGTGCTATAAATGCATTGTGCTTACAAGTCTATCTTTACCAAATCAAGTTTTAAAGGTTCTAACTAAAATTTCAATACCCCCTGTATTGAAATTTTAGTTAGAACCTTTAAAACTTGATTTGGTAACAAAAATAAAAAAGTTTGAACTTTTACTTTTAATATCTTTGCAAACTAGAAAGTATTTTTATTTTATCTTAAACATGCCTCTTCCAATTATGGTCCAACAAATAAAAAGATCGCATTGATAATGAGAACATGTAAACTTTTGGCTTCGTTAACCATGTTTTTATGTCCGTTATTTAACTACCTCTTTACAGCAAAAGTTACCAGACATAATGTCCTGTCAACCTTGTCCCTCAGATCATTTCCCTGACTGAGCTGATGGCCGGCGTAAAAGCACCCACAAAGACTGTCCAGCTGTTCCAGTTGACTTGCTGGCCAATGGGCCACAAAGTGCCATCGTCGACTAACTCGCTGGTCGAACTAATGAACATGGTCGAACGATGGCGGCAACGCACCGACTACGGACCAGTCTGCGTCGTATCGCCGTGAGTATAGGCGAAGAACTGAGCAAAATACGTAAGGGTTTCTAAGGACCTATATTTTATGGTTCAATTGTAATTGTTTAGTGACGGGCGAAGTCGTGCCGGCGTATACTGCGCTGCGAACGCGTGCATCGAGCAAGTGATCCAACACGGCGAGGTGGACGTGTTCCAGGCAGTCAAGACTGTGCGTCGGCACCGACCACAGCTTGTAGAGAATATGGTATGTGCCCAAACATCTTCAGGCCTCGTTTACGCATCGCAAGCGGCGTGGCGTCTCGCGCCATTGCAAAAAAAAATCGCTTCACCGTAAACGCTGTATGAGAGCGTTTACGTTTACGCCAGTTGGAATTTCGTGCGATCCGCGCCACACAACGCGTCACGCTTCGCTCCGCGTCTCCGTAAACGAGGCCTTAGCGTTTCAGTTATGTGTCGTGTTGGCACTAATACATGCTGTCTTCCACAGACCGAGTACAAATACTGCTACGATCTCGTGCTCCACTACGTGCTGCACTATTTAAATAAAGACATGAATGAAAAGAAGTGAGAGTGCGAACTCAAGGACGAACTCTGGTTCATCGAGTTCGGTCGCGGCGCGGCGCTGCCCACGACGCCCGAGGACACCCCGCCCGCGGCCCCTCGGGCCCCGCCCCGCCGGCCGCGTCGCGGCCTGTCGCTGGACCGCCTGCTGCCCGCCGAGCGCGTGCTGGCCGCGCCGCGCCCGCCGCTCGCCCACGCCGCCACCGACGAGCCGCGCCGGCCGCGCCGCGAGCGCCCCCCCCCTGCGCCGCTCCTTCCGCCTCGACGAGCACGACGCCGCCGCAGCCGAGCGCCGTCGGGCCTTCGTGCGCGGCCCGCGCGCGCCCTCCTTCGACGAGGGCGACGACTGCGAGTGCCGAGCCGAGCTCGAGCAGCCGTGCGACGACGTCGACGACGCAGACTACGAACCGGAGTTCGCCGCCTCCCCCCCGCGCGCGGCCCCCTCACCCCGCGCCGGCTCCTCCGACCGCGCGCTGCACGACGCCTCCCCCCGCGCGCCCGCCCGCGCGCACTCTCAAGGTGTCTTCGAGCGACGCCTTCCTAAGATATACAAGTTCGGCCTCATGGATAAATCTAAAAGGGCGAGCTCAAGCGCCCTCTACGAGCGACCCGAGCGGTCGCCTACCGAAGCTTTCTACAACGCGACCGGCTCCACTCGGCTCAGTTCACAGGAGCTCTTCGAGAAGTTCTGCTCTGAAGAATTCACGTCTCTGTACGGACGGGACGACGACCGGCGCCGCCGGCCGCCGCACTCCAAGTCGACGGGCAGCAGCGGCTCCGACGTGCGGCACGAGCGCACGTGCTGCCGGCGCGCGCCGTGCGGCTCGCAGCCGGCGCTGGGCCGGCGCCACGTGTGCGCCGCGCCGCGCTCCGAGCGCTCCACCGACTCCGAGGACATGTCGCCGCGCCGCAGCGCGCCGCGCGACGCGGACGACGACGCCAGCCAGCTGGACGACTGCGCGCGATCCGCACCACTGCTCAGTCCAGACAGGTTTGAAGCTCGTTTCACCTTCGATATCTCTGAGCGCAGTGAGGTCACATCAAATCGCGATGAGACTCCTTCTGATGCAACCGAGACGAGGAATCTAACGCTGTATGAGGAACCGCATTCAGACCGCACTAGTCTCTGTGAATTGTATGATGCAGCATTCTCCTCGCATCGACCTTCGTTTCGTCGAGACGGATCGCGACGCCGCGCCGGCCCTGTCGACCTGAGTACGCTTGATTTTCGCGCCATCGACGATGAAAGCCCGCGTCACAGTCGCCGCACTTCACAGCGGAGCGTGGACGATACGCTGCGACAGAATTCAGAGACGAGAAGTTGGGCTTCCGATTCAGTGTTCGCGACGCCGGAGCGGCACGTAGCAGGTGACGTGACACCGTCGTCAAGCGGCACGCATCATTCGCTCACCGTGCCGGTAGACTCTCCTCGTGCCGACTCCGCCGCTGCAGACTCCACCGTAGCCGACACTACGATCGCTGACACGACAGTCGTCGAAGAAGCGCCGGCGAGCGTCATCGAGCGCGCCGAGTACGCGCTGGCGCTACGTCTCGGTCGCATCGAGCTCGACGACGACGACGCGTCGGGCCGCGCGTCGTCCACGCCGGCCGGCAGCGCGCGCCTGTCGAGCCGGCCCTCCATGCACAAGCTGGAGCCCATCGAGCCGGAGCGGCTGTGCGCCGGGCCGCGCGGCTCGGACGGCTCGTGCGACACGCGCGGCCGGCGGCGGCGCGGCGCCAGTGAGCCGCGGCGCACGGGGCGCTGCTTCCCGCTCTGACTGCGCGCGGCGGCGCCGCCGGGCAGGCCGCGCCGCAGCCGCCGCCGCGAGCCCCCCCACCGGCCCCCCCGCGAGCCCCCCCGAGTGCCTTCCCGCGCCGTGCGTCCGGCGGCCAGGTCCCCGTACCGCGTGCTGCGCGCTCTGCGGCGCTGGCCGGCCCCGGTCCGGCGCCCCGGCGCCCTCTCGTCGCTGTCCCTCTGTACATTCGCCCCCCTCTAGTTCCCGCCGGTCGCCGGACTGTAACTGCCAAATTTCTAAATAAATGTAACTATTAATTAATTCGTCTAGGTACTCGTAAGTAGTGTAGCGCCGTCTTTTTCGGTATCGTTAGGTAGGCAGTGCCTAAGTCGACTACGTGCGTAGAGCGTAGATTCTAAATCTCGTAGATAGAAATTGTTCCCGGGGCAGCCGCGGGCGCCCCGGTCGCAGTCCACGACTGACACAGGGTCATCGTTTAGCTAATTACACTTTAATGAATACGCTGCCCCCACTGACGCGTGTGCATGATAGGCTCGAATAATCTCTCGCGAAATGTAGAGCTTAATTAATATTGCTATAAAATCATAAAACACATGATAAAGGTTTCAGTCGAGTCAAAAATCTGAGAAAGAAAGGTCGCTAACTAAACTGTCTGCAACGTAAATGCCAGACGTCAGTGCGGGTACGCTGTAACGCATCGCATATGTAACGAGTGATGCGAACTAGTTCATAGTATATAAATATATTACTTTTAGGTGATTTATGTGCTTTTTATATTGAACTGAAGCATTTCTTCACGTGTCGTGGAGTTTCTGGGCACACGTCAACTACCGCCGTTAGACTGAAGCTGGTACTGTTCTGTATAAAAGTGTCTCAATATTTAATATTTTATATTCTCGATACCTTACGTTAAAATGTTTTGGTGTCGTATTTGTCGATGTTATTCAATGTTTGTCTAGTTTATTCCAAATGTGTTAATATTTTGTGTCATTATTATAATACACATGACGATATATATAATTACATATTACTCTAACGGATTACGTATAAGCTTGTAATTTGCTGAATATTTCGCAAAGATAATGTCGATATTTAATATTTGCAATATCGTGCTATGTGTTAGTTTTATACATACATATTTCAAATGTGCCAATTCTTCCATATTAATTATAAACCTGCGTTGAAATATATTTTCGGCTCTTTGAAGTTATTTATTATTTTGTAAAATATAGTTTCACTAAGTGAAACCAACACGTTTTTATTGAATTTTGGCAAATATATTGACTGTTTTGTTGTTGATAATTTTAAGTAAATAAATAATTATTAAAATAAATGTTACTTATTTTTCTTTGGTAAAGATACCAATCCAATAAAAAATTATGAATTATATTTTTGGGCTTGAAGTCCTTGTTTGATGTTAAGGTAAACGATAAGATACTTCCAATTACTTATTTTAGCGGACGTATTAGTAGCTCATTTGTTATTGTTGTCCTTCCATTATTTATGTATGAAATATTTAAAATGTATGTGTATAATTATTAAATATTATTCAAATATTTTAAATGGCGATGTCAAATTAAGCTTAAATGTTTACAACCTGTATTATATTTTTCTTGTGTGTTGCTATCAATTCGCTTGATGGTTCGATACTCTTATTTATAGCAAATATTGCTCCTATTTATAATATTTTCTTAAACCTGTTGATGTGGAAATTATATTTAAAATTTAGTTAAGAGTTCGTCTACAAATATATTTATGCAAAACGATAAATTATTACTTATCGAATGTAACGCACAACCAGCCAATTCTAACCATTATATTATAAAATATAAATAGTACCTATACCCTTTCGACTGCAAACATTTTTATAGTACCATTTTTTGGACAAGTATACGCTTTCAAGAAACTAGCCGCTAATCTAGAGAAAGTAATGTCTATGTCAATAGTTTACAGTGATCCAAATATTTTGTCACAATAGAAAATTAACCAGCGCTTTTGTAATGTCTGTAAATTGGACACGCTTTGCAAAAACTACGAATTCGGAATATATACAATTTTGATAGACGATAACAACTGTGTTGGCAACTGTACAACATTTTTAAAAGACATTATTGAGAGATTTGTAAATTTATTTAATTTTTTGTGTTTTTAAATGAGGAAGGTAGAAATTAAAGTTTTTCAAATTTACTTTACAAATTGAAACGATGATCACGAAAACGGTGGTCGGACACTTATGGACGCAAGTTGAGGGTAAATTCGGCAAACCCTTAAAACATTAATTAGGAGACATTTCGAGCATTACAGATTTACAGACTAACATTAATTAAAGTAACACCAACATTAAAAAAGTGTACTACAGAATATTACGTGTGTAGGAATACCAAGAAAACAATGTTTTGGTTCGGCCTGGCTCAAAAACTCACATGATTAGCCAATGATTTTTGATTATTTATAGATCACGAAATTGTTGGCGAAAACCTTAACCTTAATTATTTTCAAGAAAGTCTTCTTTCCATAAAATAGAATTTTGAGAGCTATTACATTAATGTTTTAAATGATGATCTGTTAATAAATATTATTATCAAAATTGCTGCGTAATCGGTTTTAACAGCAAAATTTTGTGGAATTACGTAATTTCTGCCTTCCTTTGCGTATTTCTGTTGTAATATTTTTATTTACTACCTAGGTACGTAGATGGTGTTGTAAATGCTTTATTGTAAGTTAAAATTTCATGTGGACCATATTCGATGTTTTTTAGTAATAGTTATCTATTAACATATTGTAAACAATTTTCTTTATAATTAAGTAAAAAACTTTGAATATAATATGACGTCTCGCCACACCGACCATCTTTATGTAAATAAATTAGAAAAAAAAACTAATTAATTGTAGTCGAAAGTACCTACTTATACCATATTATGAATATTGTATACCATATACATATTAATGAATTTGATTATTTATATTAGGAAGAAGGTGAAAATTGTAACTATGACATAATTTATATAGAAACATTGTGATTTCAAATTTTCAACTTCCAAAATATTGTAAAATAACTTATTGAAATATTGTTGTCATAAATGTTATTTAAAAAGGTAATTTTAAAATTTATACATGGAACTTAATGGGAAATATATTTATTTGTTGTATAAAAAATCAATTGTTTTATTTTGGTATTTTCCTGTACTTACTCATAAAATACTATAGGTACTTTAAAAAGTTTCTGTAATAAATTCATGATGTTCCTCGGTGTTTGTCTTATAACCGTTTTAATTATCACCTAAAGGCATTTCAAAAGGATCTTAAGTTCATCAGGGGCCTTTTACGATCTGAAGTGTCATAAAAAAATACAACGTGTATTTTGGACGGTAAAAGTCCTCATTATTATTTAATTAAAACTTAATTAAGAACCATGTCTCGTAAACAATAATTAGGGAAACACAGGAAGCTTAATCACGAGGGAGACCACGGAAATGTTGGGTAAAAATAATATGATCTCCCTTCATCTTGATGATAGGTAAATATTAAAATAAAATCTGTGGATCTATTTATTTCTTTGGAACAATGTACAATATTTACAGAAATAATAAAATAGGAAAACCAATACAATTAAACTATTTTAATAAATATATTTTATTAAACTAATTAATAAAATATTAAACTATACTATAATATGCCAAAGTAACTCGGTTTGTTACGCTTTCACGATGAAACGGTTAAACAAATTTTGGTAAAATTTGCTATGAATATAGCTTTAACCCTGGGGAAGGACATAGGCTAGTTTTTAATGCGCGACTTCATCTGCATCCGCGATAACCGACATTCACGAGGACCAAGTCGCGGACAAAAGCTAGTTAAACATAAAAAACACAATAAAGCATCAAAAATCTCCTCCACATATCCGTCAACTGGGAATGTGTCCAAGAGACTGGCAGCATTGCCACGTTGGATGGCAATACTTAACCTCTGTCTGTAAAAACCGTTTAACGTTTAAAGAAAGCGTTTAAATGGAAACACAAGGGCCGTTTTTCCATACAAACTTAGTCCCCTGTTTCCTCCCTGGATAATGCCAGTAGATCAATTTTTTTTTTAAATATCCATGGCTACTATTGGCATGTCCCTATGTTTTCCTTTTTCTCATAAATTTATTATTAAAAGAGATATGAATATTCAAAAACCTAAAAAATTGGCTTGATTTTCCGCTGTGTTCAAACATTCAGAAAACAAATTTGACTTGATTATATAAAAAATAGAAAACATAGGAACACGGCAAAAGCCTTTCTTTATTTTTTTATGAAAAAAGCAGTTAAATCGGTTAAGTTTTGGAGAAGAAAACAGGGGACTACGAATCATTGATTTTGTGTACTTTTAATAGGTATTTTCGGTCAAAGCTGCAGTTGTCTCTATCGCGCTCTGCGGTTCGTGTTCGGGCATCGCGCGACAGCAATAGATTTTACAAATACCTAATTTTCAATTCTCTAGCCCGTGGTACCTATTTCCTCTTAAAGCGATTCTCATACGACGCCGCTTACCGCTTCGGAGGGCCGAGGTTGCGGTCGACGTGAGCGTCGCTGGTTCGTACGGTCAGGCGGTGTACGTGTGTTAGGCATTAGCGATTTACATACAAGCCAATGCAATGTGAGATCCGCTTCACCACCTGCCGCGTCGGTGCGCGGCGTCGTGATGTCGCCAATCATGTCAATCGCCTAACGACGACATCAACTGACATATTACACGAAACGAAGTTTTGATGAATCACACATTCGATAAAAGTCTTATAAGTAGGTACAGAGGCTAGCACATCAAGCTACAACCATCTGTCAAACCTTGATAGATTTTCAACTATATTAAAAAAACATAAGTTTCACATTCAATTGTTTGGAATGGCTTGATGTACTGGCATCTGTACAATATACCTACCTGCATTATACGGTCTGGCTTCTTCAGGGCCCTCTGGATTTTTCAAGGACTGAAATTACTCATAAATATGAACAACTTTTACTGTAAGACAAACCCTGAAACGTGAAATAACAGTAGTTTCATACATTTTGATCGTGTTGAAGTGCATTTTTGTAAGAAAGAGCTGAATTCCTATCATATTTAAAATCTCAGAGATGGCACCTACAGCCAAATTGTTCTTATTATTGAAGTACTTTCACTCCCTGATAGATTAAATACCGACAAGCCAGCTTATAATGGCCTAATACTCAAGCGCTACTGTCTCGTGCTGTCCCTATTACTTCATGTCAAAGTGACTGTGACAAGACACTTAACGGCAGCTTGAGCAGTGTTTGAGTTTGATTTGGCCATAAGTCTATTTATTTACATAGTAAATTGAATATAAAGGCAATACGTCGTCTTTATCAGAAAAAGGCCATGGTATGCGTGGGTTTGCGGGCGAGGAGATGATAATGAAAGTCTTATTTATTTATAATTAATATTAAGTAATGTGAACAACGTTCCACCAGGCACGTGAGACGCGAGCGCAATTAACCACATCACATGACTCCACTGTTACTGTAATCACATTATCACAATTTTACAATAATCTCGAAATTGTCACCAATCAATAAAATCAATCAATACTAGCGTAGCGTTTCGTTTCGCGCTCTCGATCCAATCTGACGTTTGATTCGGTTTGATACTTGTTTTGGGCCGCCTTCCCAGTGCCTGGTGTTACGTCAAGCTGACAGCTGTCACAGTCGTTCTTTAATCAACATAAGTTTGCGTTGTCAAACCAATTCTTATGACGCGCCGACAAATATATTGAACACCAAAACAATCGAAACAACAAACATCTAGAGTAAACAATGACTCCAATTCACACCAATGCCGATCTAAACAGACACCAAATAAAACGTTAAACCAACATACAGCGAAGAAGACGAGTGTTTGCGTATAATTATCTAAATTACCAGTAATTACACAGCGCGTAGGTACTCCGCGACACGCCGTAAAGGTACAATGAATAAGGTAATTTCTTGGGGTTTACTTGACGACACCGTATTTTCAAAGTTAAATTCACAAAATGCGTATGTAACTCTGTTGGTCTTTATGTTTGTTATCTCGTCACGGCAATATCACAGAGGTTAGTACTGTAAAGGTTGTAAGTATGTGTAATACAAACCAGTCGAAAACATTTGACTAAATGTTTCTATTAAGCATTTTTAATTTAAAAAAAACTCGGTTTGTTATCTCGCAGGTCAACCTAGGAGGTTGTCGGCATCTTAACCGGACTTTCCTGTGGTGCCTTAAAAAATATTATTTTTAGGGCCTCCAGCCAGGACAAAATAACTTACAAACTAAGCGACTATACGCTAAGGGGGGCACCCTCTATGGGGTACGAGCCTCGGATTAGGGCGTCGCTGGGGGAGGACAGCAAAGGGACTGGCTGGATCGTAGTTCCATTATTTAGGGACGAATTTAAAGCTACAGGCTCAGCGGCGCGGGCTGGCACGAGCAAGAGTCGGGGAGGATTGAAAATAGAAGCGTTATGCTAATTTTTATAGCCGTTGGTCCCCCGCTGTCATTCGTAGATGACAGTCGTTATGGGTAGTCAGAAGCCAAAAAGTCCAAGGGGTTTCGTGTTACCCAGTAACTGGGTTTGGGAGTTTAGATAGGCAGTCGCTCCATGTAAGACACTGATATTCAGCTGCATCCGGTTAGATTGGAAGCCGACCCTTTAGTTGGGAAAAGGCTAGCTAGGCAGATAATGATAATAAATGTAGCATACACAGTTTTTACAAAATAGTCTGAGGACAAAAGATTCTAGATAAGAACATCGGTTACCTTTTAATCCGCGACTACATCATTCACAAACGAAGTCGCGGAAAAACCTATAGGCTCTATACATTAAATTGAGGGGAAGGGATAACAAAAGAAAAATGTTCACAAAATAAACACAAATACATAAAAATCCTAAACAGACACATCATGACACTAATTCGCTGCACTCAATTAAGTATAGCTGTACCGAATATTTTATAAGAGTGGGCAAAAAGCTCGGGTCCCCAGCGCATCATTTAGTATGTTTTGCGGAGTAATGCAGTTTGTGAGCGGCAGCATGCGTTAAGGCCGGTTCACACAGAGCCGTGACGCGACGCGAAGCTGCGCTCACTTTTTAACATAGCAACAAACTCAAATTTCAAATAAAACATTATCAGAGTCAAGAAGTCAATCAATCAGAAAGTTGTTCGTTCCACACAATAGAGAAGAAAGAATGGAAGGAAAGTAGGTTATATCATTTATGTTGAATGTGTAACAAATAATTAGGTATGTAACAAATTCTGCACGTGAAAAGAGGGCTAGAGCAAATATTTTATAGAGAAGACTTGCATTATTAACTAAAACATAACAGCTCACAGCTATATAAAAACTGTCATGACATACGGATCGGCACCATTTTGAAAGGAACCCAATAATCCAACACATGCGCCACGATCAGCGAGAAAATCATTAAAATATCGAACGTATTTACTACACGATGAAGTATGTATACCTGTGCACGCTAAAGTTCGCTGAGATAAGACGTGCTTGCGACACACTTTCGCAAGTTTCGTGTACATAGTAAATAACTTCGATATCGAGTCGTTATTTTAAAAAGTGCTCGCCTTATCCTGTCGCATCGCATCTCGGTGTAGATTGACCTTAATGCAGTTTGTGAGCAGCAGTATGCATTAGTGCACTGTGTTACGTATATATGTCAGTCTGTAATATGTTATTAGACGCTAGATTAAGTTGCTGTGGTAAATAATAAGGAGGCTTTGTGTCGAATATGGTACGTAGAGCTAAAATGAGATTAGAACTTAATCATAATAAAACCGGCCTAATATTTTTATTTTTATTTTATTTTATTTGGGAAAACAAACAGTTATACACTAAAATCTTATACTAAGTTATAAATATACACTAGTTATAAATGTATAACCTACGACATTTTCCACAACATATTAAAAGTAATATCTAATAGTGCGCTAATCTAAGCTGTTACATCAGAGAAAGTAGGTAATAGTAAACATAAACATAAACATAGACCGGCATGCAAACAACAGAGAAAGAAAGAAAGAAAGAAAGAGGGAGAGAGAATTAGTAAATATTAACTCACTATAACAATTAATCCAACATTTGTTTGTAGACGAGATTTTTAAATTTTTGTGCAATATGGTCCCACTGCAAAGCAATAGCCGCTTCTCATACAGAGAAGGCACGAGCATTGAACACCACGCATTAGCGATTTCAGACTTATATTAATTACCTACTAGCATTTGCCCGCGACTTTGTCCGCGTGGATGTCGATTAACGCGGGGTGCAAACAAGGTCACAGATTAAAATGTAGCCTAGATATCCTTCCCCAGAATTAAAGCTATATTCATATAAAATTTCATGAAAATCGGTTCAAGCGTTTCGTCGTGAAAACGTTACAGACAAATTTACTAATATCAGTATGGAAGTGTGGATTAGTATGAATTACAAGTCCAGGCTTCCTCAAGACATTTTCCTACTTCGATGCCAGTGAAGTCCAAAACATATATTTAAAAAGATAAAAAGAAAAGAAACGTTTTCGAACCCTCACTCTACGCACGTAAAGTATTCCATTAAAAAAAATTAAGGAATTGGCCGTTGATACTAGACTGAAATGAGAAACTCTGAAATTATTTTACAGGAATGTACTACCGGGAACAAAAGCGTCTCATGTCCTAATCAATGTCGGCGGAAAAAAAATACTTTTACTATAGTATGTAGTAGAAGCTACAAAGAGGTATAAAGGGCGACCGATGTTTAGTGTTGGTTAGGTTGAATTTGAAAATGGAATAGTATAAGTTCTGTGTATCAAAACGGAGCAGAATTTTTTTAAACTTTTTGTGTTTAAGTTACCCGTTGTTCTAGTTGAACGACAAACGCGGTAATACGACGCGACTCATAAATGTCAAATAGTCGTTGTATGTACTTGTTGCCTATTTTATCGCCATAATCAATGTGCGACCAAACGCGACAGTGCGTATTTGTTTTTTGCGCCACGAGACGCGACACAATAGTTTATTAATAATTAAATATTTACTATTATAAGTACCAGTATTTTTCTTACCTTAAAGTAAAGTCAATAACAACCTCTCCTCAATAGAAATAGAATTTTGAAAATTGGATATTGATAAGCTGCAATAATATAATCGAAAGTGCTTGGTCACAAGTCACAGTCACAAGACTCTTTAAATAAACGTGGATTTTGTTTCGGATATAATTAATCTTTCTAAATAAGAACAATGGCTACCAACAACGTAGGACACACGTCGCGTGAAGTATTGGTCGCATTACGTCGCATCGCGTTGCGTCGGGTCATGTCGCGTTCGGTCGCCCACCTAGGACAACGCCTTAGTTTTGTAGTAAGCTGCATACCTACTACTGCTACTGCCAGAATGCTCATCTGTCTCAATTGTACTTTAAAGGAACTAAAGAAAACACCAGTTTTTTTACCCTACTCAACTTTCAGTTCACGTATTATTTAAACTATTTATTTGAATTAGACACCCGACGTTACACCAAACGTGTTTGAAATAGGATTGTCAGCCTGGCAATGCATACTAGACGAACCAAAACGCGGCTATTTTAACTAGACCTCTGCTGCAATACCAAATTCCTCCATAATGTCCTTTATTCAAGAGTCTGTGGGAGGAGAGGGGGTTGATGTTACGTTGGTGTTATGGTACAGAAGTGCTTTGTTAGTTCGTGCATAACACAAGACTAACTATACGTTGAAACAAAGACGAACTACATTCATTTTGTTACTGAGGCTTTTCTCTCGGCTTTGGGTTATGAGGTTTATGCATTTTAGTAACGCGTAGGAGTGTCGTGATGGCTCTGTGGTTGCTGGAAGTAGTGATGTGGAACACTGCGCCGTGCTGCGCTATTGTGTTAACTCAATTCACTGAGAACCGATGAGTTAACTCACTTCTTCAAAATGTGTTGGCACACAGATACGTATCTATCTTTTCAAAATTTTACTTAAACACATTCTACACTGAATACAATCAAGTGACAACACAGACCGACCTCTCATTCATTCACACCATTCTCTCACTTACTCGCTGACGGCTACTGCTGAGCCAGTGCAGTGAGCTGCGCCAGAGATACTGAGTTGACACGAGGAATTTTGCTGAGATACCCATCTCTAGCTCACTGCTAGTAGTGGTTGGTGGAAATCGTCATATTTTTGGGCGAAGTCTGATTCCATCAAAAAAGAAGTTACGATTAGGTACAGTCAGCAAAGGCATAGGTATGCAGATCATCGGAAATGGTTGAAGTTTACTTAGAAACCGATGGATGTTTTCGAATGAAATTTAATTAAATCATTGAAATCTGTATTCTCTATTAAATGTATTTTATTTTGTTCAAAAACATCCATCGGTGTCTAAGTAAACTTTAACTATGTCTGACGACCCTGCATACCTATCTCCTTTGCTGACTGTACATTGATGTTTTGATGATGATAGATAATGAATATATCATCAAAATTTCCGGATGGGAATTTAATCAACATAAAACGTTAAACGACGCTGCAATTTGCAAAAAGCGTTGCCCTCCTTGAGTCTCCTTATTACTAAGGGGCATGGTCCGTTTTTAAGGAACAAATTACATTTGTGATGTGACGGCAGTTGCTCTTATCTGTGCGTTTGCTAGCGTTTGTCATCGTGAGTGGAGGGTTCGAGAGCAGAGCGGATCTGGTCACCAGCGTGTCGGGCTTCTTCCTCATAGTCGCTTAAAAAGCGTAAGCCATCTTAAAATTTTGCGAACTACATTGAAGAAATCGTTAACACGCAATAGGTATACACGACGCAAAGGTCTAAAAAGTTAATTGGGAATTATTTACTCTCTTTTTATCCCCATAAAGAAGTAGAGCCTCAATCGTTGAAGCCACGAAAATGTTTTCTAAAGACATGTGTACCCATAGATAATAGAATAGAACAGTGGTTCCTAACCTTTTCGATATTTTCACTCCTATGACTTAGCTAGGGAAACTGATTTACCCCCCCCCCCCCCCTCCCACTCATGTTACCGATGATTATAGTACATATAAAGATAAACAGTTAATGATAAACACAGCTAGGCCAAGAAATGCACTGGCGAGCTAGATTCGGTGTTATTGGTCTAATCTTTGTCATACATATTTATATTACCAGCTTATTACCCTCACAGAATACCAGTTTTACCCACGCAGGGGTAATTATCCCCAGGTTAGAAACCGTGGCACTAGAGACTAGAGTGTGAGTACCTACCTACTTACTTCGAAAATGTAGTCACAACACCGCAGTATAAAAACGTTGACTTGCTCACCTCTATAAGAACTATCGAGCTGAACTGTCATCTGTATGATAACCTATAAAAAGTCACGTGATATGTATCCGTAAAAAAAAAGATAAGAAATAAACAAATTAGTCTTATAATTTACATAATAATCACATTAGTTACAAAAAATTCAGTCGCTAATCAAACAGTCAAACATATAGATGGAGGAAGAGACATCGATTTAATTTCAACCCTGGGGTGCGTCTACCCAAGGTCGAAATTACCAACGTTAAAAATACCGACTGTTCTAATATATTTAAATACCGCAAATTTCAACCTTAAGTAAACTGCTGCTGCTGCTAGTGCTACTTTCGCATATTTTACTTAAGGTTGAAATTTGCGGTATTTGACAATTTTAGTTACGCGGAATTGGAATATCAACGACGATATTTCTTTTGTGATGAAAAATTTCAACGCATAATTTCAAAGCGTCTAGGATCATGTAGGTACTGCATTCATGACAAAAGTATGTACATCGATATCCGTTCCACTGTATTTATCTAGTATCCGTGTTCTTGGTATCCTCCCCTGTGTCCTCCATGACTCCCAGAGTTGTAACCTCCCGATGGGTACGCGTTGGTGTTGGGTCCACCAAATCCACTAGAGTTAGAGGCATTGCCAGGTGCGGGTCTAAAACCTTGATTTCCGCCCTGACTTTGACCAAAGCCTTGATTTCCAGAGCCGTAACCTCCCTGGTTGCTAGGACTAACAGCGCCTTGGGGGATGTTTGATCCAGGTTGAGGATATCCTTGTGTACCTTGACCAAAGCCTCCTTGTCCGCTGGGGTAGGCACTCTGTCCGCTGGGGAAGGCACTCTGTCCGCTGGGGTAGGCATTCTGCCCGCTGGGGTAGGCATTCTGCCCGCCCTGACCGTAACCAGCCTGGTTGCTAAAACCTCCCTGGTTGCTAGGAGCAACAGCACCTTGAGGGATGTTTGATCCCGGTTGAGGATATCCTTGCGCACCTTGACCAAAGCTCCCTTGTCCGCTGGGGTAGGCACTCTGTCCGCCCTGACCGTAACCAGCCTGGTTGCCGCCCTGACTGCTGCCATAGCCACCCTGGCTTCCACCATAGCCACCCTGGCCACCGCTGCCGTAATGAGGGAAACCTGAACACAAAATATTAAAGATTAAACTAAGAATAACAGTTTATTTCTGTTGTGTCGTTGACTTGCTTGCTAATGTGTCATTTCCAAAGAAAACCAAAAAACCATAAGACAAACCAACAAAACCAAACCAACCAAGCGTAACCAAAGTGACCATGCAAAAATGGCGTAGGTTTGACAAATCTGGTGGATGCCTAGACTCTGGCCGATCTTCAGTAGGAAATTTCTTATTATTTTAACTAGCTTTTGTCGGCGGCTTCGTCCGCGTGAAATTTTCTACAGATCTCTATATTTTGAATAACAAAATAGTAAATAGTTTCGTAGATATAAGCGAAAGAATTTATAAAATAGGATATGTTCCGGAGATTTAACTAGTGTAGTAGAGAGAGTTAACTAATGTTTAGTATGTAATAGTAAAACATATAATTTACCCTGACTAATACTGTTTGTAAGAAAGATGGTCAAACTTTTGGTAAATCCTCTCACGGACTCCACGAGACGGGCTAGACCTAGTGTGGAGTTCAATAGTAATATTCTGATTCCTTTATGTAAGTATTCGACTATTTTAAAGATATGTTAATCTAGATGTTAAGAAGTAATTGAAGGAAATGTAAGCACTTATTTATTTGGTAAATAAAATATTATTATTATCATTTATTTATTTCTTAAACCATACTAAATTACATTTTTAAATATTCATAGAAAAATAAAAACATTTAAAAATATAAAAAGTAGTAGCCCACCGGTATCGGGAATAGGGTTCAAGCTCAGGGCTCCTGAGAGAGGAATCTCCTGACTATACGCGCCGTGTCCAGGAGTACCGCTTTCTGTATCAAGCCCTTGATCCAACTGCCCAACGAGAGCCTCCTTAGGTGTTGGTCGAGGCTCTTGGAAATGAGTCCATTGGCCGTAACGACTATCGGTACAATGACTGCTGTATTCACATCCCACATGTCGACAACCTCGAGAGCCAAGTCAAGATACTTAATTTGTTTATCTTTCTCGGTTTTCACGAGGTTCTCGTCATGCGGAACCGCTATATCAACAATAATTGCGCGACGCTCTAATCGATCTATCACCACTATGTCAGGCTTATTGGCAACAATAGTCCTGTCAGTGATGATAGATCGATCTCAATACAACGTGATATTGCCATTTTCGAGAACTGGGTCGTGCACATACCTGTAGTACGGTACTTATTATTATTATAATTAGATTAGCTCAAATGAACACAAACTGAACTTTAATTATACTACGTAGTGATTATGGAGTGATGTTCACCTTCTATAATTATTTCCCCATGGAAGAACACTATAGCGCACAGTATTACCTATACTATTATTTAGTCCAAATAAACGTTATCAGCAAGTAGTTCAATTATTTAAAGCTTTCTTGAAGATTGCACAGATGAACTATCAACTAAACGATACCATTACACTAACACAAGGTCCATTCCACAGAGCAATAACATTCAAAACGCATCACGCAATAATCACAAATGTTATTATCAGAAATATACATAATACCTACATTATGTAATTAATTTAATTTTATGATTGGAAGAGCAGAGTTTATCTCATAAATACCTAACAGTATAAACATTTATTTTTAAATGAGGAATAGGAAAAGTTTAAATTGTATTATCTGTTATTTTGTTTGTTGACGAAAAAGGTCAACTAGTGCCTTGGTAATAAAGTTCTAGATAGAAAGTTGTTATCATGACGACACGGCTGGTAATTGACTGCTGCGCTGCGAGTCGCAGGTTCGATTGTAGGGCATGAAATGGCAGCTGAAAGCCAGTTTTTACATGGACCGACTGCCTATCTAACCTCCACAAACCAGTTACTGAGTAACACCGAGTAACACAATACCCCATTTTAAGACTGCAGGTTGTCAAACTTTCTGGCATCTGATTACCCATAACAACTGTCAAAGATCTATGAATGACAGCCGGGACCAACGGATTTACGTGCTTCCCGAGGCACGGAGGGATCTCGACATGAAATGGATGGTCACCCATCCACAGACCGACCGCAACAAGAGTAGCTTAACCATAATTGATCTATCCATCGAACCATCCGATCAGCTCCTCATAAACACGAATTACACCAAAACATTTTAATTAAAGTGATATTTAAATTAATTATATAAAGACCTTTCATTTTTTAAAACACTGGCCACACAAACACGACTGCACAAGTTCTATATTAAAGGATGACTCAAGCGCTATCTACTGTCATGCCAGATGCGTACGTATGGAAGGAACGTTGACACAGTTCTCTTATCAACGTAGGCGTATTGTGGAATAATTGTATGAGGATATAACCACACTAGTATTCAGTATTTTATGCTAGGACATCTAGCAAGGCGTGGTGATCTCAAGTATAATAAGTTTTCCGACCAAGTTTCGGTCACGGCGGCTAATCTGAATGGAGATCAGCCAAGCACGCAGGAGATATTATAGTGCAAAAGTGTGTGTGCATACACAGTTTCACTCTCCCTCTTCCCTCAATCTCATAGTCCGGTGGGACGGCAATCCGAAAGAACCAGGGAGAGTTTAGGCGCAAGACGTGCTTTCTGAGGCACGGGGGTATTACACCACCAGCTTCCAAACTCCGGACTGTTACTGAGAAAATCTTAATACAAAAACTCAATAACATTTTGACGACCTGGGAATCCAATCCAAGACCCCACGGACCCCACGCTCAGCAGTTGCGCTTGCGAGCACGAGACCAACGAGGCAGACCAACTAGCCTCAAGTTTCTGACTGACTGACTCCTTGACAATTCAAAAGTGCCTGTTAGTGGTTTATTTGAAATAAATGATTTGAGTTTGAGTTTGAGTTTGTGTTTAAGTTTGGGTAACAGAATTGAGTCCAAGGGCAGTAAGAAGAGTTGACGAGATGAGCATACGATTTTTATTTATGACATTGAATAGCAAAAAAGCCAACGGTTATGTAACGGTCAGCGCTGCCAAAAGACACCTGCAATTTCAGAGATCTCCATCTTAGGCGGCCCCTAGACTATGAATTATATTGCACAATATTACGAATTGTGCAATATTATTGACCGTATAGGGCTAATACTGAAGATTGCGCAATGATTGAACGAAAGTTTGAGCGAGTTTAATTTTTATTGCTCCATATTTTTCCATTGCATCGTGTAGGGTCAATAGTGTGTGTTTAGTCTAGACGAGGCGCTCGCGCTACAATGGCGAAAAAGATAATCCAAAAGTTTCGTAAAGAGAGTTTATTATCGAATGCATCGAATTGCACAGAGAATTGCCGTCTCAGTGGAACGTCAAGAGCAATGAATATCATGACCGTGATAAAAAAACGCCGCTTGCAAAACATTGTTCTCTAAATACATTATTTCCACAGGAAACCAAAGATGATGTGAAGATAAAATTCAATTCTTTGAGAACTAACTGGAATAATACTATTCTGCGACTGAACACGCAAACATTGCGCAATTCTTATTATTGTGCATTATAATTGATCGTTTGGATTCAAAGCGCCTTTCAATCTTATTGTACAATAAAATATATTGTGCAATGTTATTGTAGGTCTAGGGGCCACCTTAGAGACAAAGTTGAAATGTATCATGTACCTGTAATTGCATCGGCACCCATGCCCTTCCAAACGGACCATAGCAACATTGCTGTGTGACAAAAATAGAAGTACCTCCTTCCCGGGCGAGCTTCTTCACAATGAACTACTGCTATAGTTGCTATCATAACCGGATAAGCTGGCTAGCACAGCGAAGGAAATAACCAACAGTGGGTGAAGTCGAGCTATGGAAGACGTTTGGGTCGACTTCCAGTCTCACCGGATTCATTTGAATAACAATGATTTTCATGGAGCGACTACCTATCTGACATCCAAAACTCAGTTATTGACTAACACGAAACCCCTTGCTGAGAGTGGTCGACTTTCAGGCTTCTGACTACCCGTACTACGTAATTCATATGTATTTTTTAAGGGACCAGCCCACCACACTATTTTTAACACTTTAAGCGCCATGGGGGACACCGTGTGTCCGACGCTAGTGGAGGTTTTACCTTTAACGTTTTTGACCCGGCAGTTAACGTATTAAACCACTAAGGGCCTAAGCACACCGCGTTTTTTAAACGCGCCGTCGACGCGCGTTTCAGGAATGAGCTCCGTTAATTTATTAAAATAATAGAAATATACCTACTTAATAATAATATTAACAGCAGTGAGACAATAATAGACTTTTGTTATTGTAATTAAGTAGGAATATTTCTATTATTTTAATAAATTAACGGAGCTCATTCCTGAAACGCGCGTCAACGGCGCGTTTAAAAAACGCGGTGTGCTTACGCCCTAAGCTGCTACTCCTGATAGCCAGAATCGACAGTGGTGACCAGTGACGCGCCGAGCCAATGAAGCTCGACGACTCCTGGAGAAACTTTACAACTGTCATACACTTCCCTGCTTAACAAACAGAGGACAGAAAATAACTAGCCCAATAGACAAATTAACAAAATAGGAAAATTTTGTGATTTTTTATTTGTCAATAGACAGTATCAAGCCGCGATATTTGTGTTGGACGGACGCCAGCACATCAAGCCATACCTAACTGTCAAATTTTCCCAATTAAATATGAACCTTATGCTTTTGTAATAAAGTTGAAAATCTATCAAAGAAATTTGACAGATTGTAGTAGCTTGATGTGCTGGCCTCTGTACCTTAGTGTGGACGCGGAGTAAACCAATGAGACCGGAAAATTAATGTAATATTTTGTGGTACTTACCGTAGCAAGCAATAGCCAATGCCAGGACTAAGCACGCAATCTGAAAGAAAAAAAACTAAATGAAAAATCCATAAAGAAAAAAGACCTATAAAATTTTCTATGGAATATTACCTACCTAACAGTTCCACATGCGTATGGACAGTCTTAAACTATTGTTTAAGAATAAAAGTTATTAATTTTTTAATGATTAATATCCATAATTATTGAGCTTAGCTCTGCAAAAATGAATCAACCCACAATAAATTAATTAATTATGTCAAACTTATTTAATATGTTGCATTACTATCCAGTATTAACAGTCTAAATCAGGGTTTCTTAAATATATTAGGAAAAGAAAACAAACCTAATTTCATGTTCTTTTGCTTGGCCGTGAATACTGACTTTACTACACAATTTCCTAATAAATATATTAGAGTTTTAACTGACCTATTGCGGACCCCAGATACATAAGCAACGAACCCCTAAGGGGTCCGTGAACCCCACTTTAAGAAACCCTGGCTAAATTTACATCGAAAACGTTTGCTGAGAACTGATCTAAAATTAATTAACGATAAATATCTAAATCATTATAATTGGTTCGAAAAATGGGAGAATGAAAATGGGAAAACTAAACCCAATTAAAAGAACAAATTACTTTTTATAATGATCACTGCGTAATTTAAATAACTTACGACTCTATAATTATAAAATAAAATAATTAAAAATTACAATACTAACCTTGTATGCCATGTTGATATGTAAACGCAGATTAACTATTGAGACGATAATTTCCAAGTGTATGTCCAGTAGTTTTAAAACATTACCTTATATACAGCATTTTATCTACAGAATTCGTGTGCCTGACCCCTGCTGAGATGTTCTCAGAAAAGATAATATATATGCATCCACCATAGTATACAATGATGTTATAAACAATAACAGGTGCGTTATCTTGTTATGTAAAATAAAACATAATATGTACATATTATACATACATTATATATTTATTTACAAACAGAATTGCGAACCCGAAACGTGATCTAAAATTCGTAGAAATTCTCATCAAAAACTAGTAAAAAAAAACAAAACAAATTGGATTGAAGGAGAAAATAAATAAATAATAGTTAAAAACTAAAAACACGCTTTTTATAGAAAACCAAACTAAAAAATAGAAAATAAATTTTAATAAATTATTTTATTTTAAATAAAGCGTGGGGTGCTTTTTAAGATATTATCAAAATGATAATCACTCTACTCATATCTGTCAATAAAACATTTATAACTATTGACACCATGCACCCCACGCTTTTTTTTAAATAAAATAATTTATTAAAATTTATTTTCTATTTTTTTAGTTTGGTTTTCTATAAAAAGCGTGTTTTTAGTTTTTTTAAACTATTATTTATTTTTTACTTTTTAGTTTGGTTATATCTATATCTATAAATATTATGTACATTTATTCTACCAGGGGCGCTTGTGCAGTACCTTCCTAGTATATAATAGCTGTTTTTTCGGCAACTAATTTTGAACGACTTATGCTTTTCTTTTTTTTTATAATTTTATCAAATTAGTGTATTGTCATCGGTCCTCGATAAATCTACAAAGTTTGAACGAAATCTGGCCATTTAAAGTGGGTCAAAATCGCGCCCAAAGAAGTCGGTTACAAACAAACATACAGGTGAAGCTAATAAAAAGCGTGTAAAAACAGGAAAATATTCTAAATATTTTTTCTTAATTAGTTGCTAGTTACGATAAGTAATGGTAACGAAAAAAGCTATTTACAATAGTGTAAAAACATCACGATCTGTGGAAAGCACAGAAAGACTACATAAGTAGCGAAATTCGTGTCATGAAATTCGACCAGAACACGTTGTAACCATGAAAATAAAACGACACGCTCTGAGCCACACAGCGTCATGGTTCGTCGTTTTATAATAAATGTCATAAACCGAATTTCGTTTTGTGGCCAATTTATTGCTCTTTGACCCTAAGAGATACGATTTCGATGTTTTTTTTTTGAATTGATAGTGTATATCTTAAAGTTGGTCCCATATAAATTTCATGAAAATATTCCACCCCTAAGGGTGAAAAATCAAGGGATGACTGAATTTTTTGGTGTCACCGTTTCGTAATCTACACTAATCTACACTAATATTATAAAGAGGAAAACTTTGTTTGATTGTAATGAATAGGCTCAAAAACTACTGGACCGATATTAAAAATTCTTTCACCATTCGAAAGCTACATTATCCACGAGTAACATAGGCTATATTTTATTTTGGAGAAAAATAGGGTTCCGTAAGATATTTGGGTTTTTCGGCCACAAGGTGTAAAAATCAACCAGAAAAGTTACTTATTTTGCGTACGCTGCCTAAACTATAAAAGATAGAACCATAAAATGTTCTAATTAATTGTTGATCTTATAAATATCTACAAAAAAGTCCGCGACACACTATGTCTATCTATGTCGAGTGAGGCACAACAACCATTTTTTTATTTAAAAATCTTGATTTTTTTTTGGACTACATTTAAACGCGTTTATTTTACTCATGCTATTAATCCTTATCTACACTAATATTATAAAGAGGAAAACTTTGTTTAATTGTAATGAATAGGCTCAAAAACTACTGGACCGATATTAAAAATTCTTTCACCATTCGAAAGCTACATTATCCACGAGTAACATAGGCTATATTTTATTTTGGAGAAAAATAGGGTTCCGTAAGATATTTGGGTTTTTCGGCCACAAGGTGTAAAAATCAACCAGAAAAGTTACTTATTTTGCGTACGCTGCCTAAACTATAAAAGATAGAACCATAAAATGTTCTAATTAATTGTTGATCTTATAAATATCTACAAAAAAGTCCGCGACACACTATGTCTATCTATGTCGAGTGAGGCACAACAACCATTTTTTTATTTAAAAATCTTGATTTTTTTTTGGACTACTTTTAAACGCGTTTATTTTACTCATGCTATTAATCCTTATCAAAATAAAGTATTTCATCACTAAGTAGAGTTTATGTAGATAATATTTGGTCTTTGAATGATTAAAATTGAACGTTTGGTTTTGAAGTTATGGCGAAATTAAAATATTACGATTTCTGCTGCACATTTAGATTTTGTTTTATTTTAGTTTTTTTTTACAATATTACATTTTGACTATTAATATTTTGACATTGGTAATTGTATAATAAATATCGTAAGGAATAAATGAATAATTATGTTGGTATGTAAGTAATTGAATTATTTAATTTTAAATGTTGTGTCTGATCTTTCGACACAACTAACTTTTGTTATTATTTGTATGCTCTCGAGCAAAATGTAGCGAACTTACCATCTTATTATAAGACCTTAAATGCTAATGTATTGAAACCTACATTTACGAATAAATTTGATTTGATTTGGCGCGTTGCGAAGTGGGCGAATCATTTTCGTGCGTTTTTATTAGATTTTGTTCTTAAAACTACACCTACGCAAAAGTTCTTCTCAGAGCTAACCAACAGTTATTTTCAGGACTAATCCATCTATATATGACAGAGTTATGCCAGAACATACATAAAAAAAAATATGTATTATAAAAACATTCGAATTGATAACCTCCTCCTTTTTGAAGTCGGTTAAAAATGGTACCGTAGCAAAAATTGTTCCAAGTGATGAGCATTTTCTGCTGAGAGAATAAATTTGAAGATCTGGAACACCTGATGTGGAACTCCAAGAGCCCAGCTACACCTTATCACATATATTAATGACGTCTTAGTAAAAGTTGTTCGGTCTGATGAGCATTTCCTGTTGACTTATAAAAATCGAAGATAAGAAACATCTGAAGTGGAAATCAAAGCCGTAATTTTTAAAATTTCACTGTAAAGTTATTACTAATTTCACTGTATATTATAATAAGCTGGGAGTACCTCCACGCGGTGAAGGTGACAGTTTAGGACTGATTTTTGATGACGATGGTATATCATTGAAAATTTGACCCTACTGGCCTCACAAACTCAAAACAAAACTCCTCATTTTTTTTTTTTTTTATCGAATAAATATGCCTTTGGACTTATGTTATTTGAGTGTTTAATTTCCTTTTCCATTTATCTTCGTGACACGGTAGCCTACCCGGTAACGCAGGGGACCAGTCACTTAGATTTTAATTGATCAGGTATCTTCACAATAAAACTATAACCATGCCTAGAAAGAGGTAAAATCTTTACCAATGTTCCAAAGGAGCTAAAAGATTGAGGATCATAAATTCCCAAGAATCTACCAAAGAGCGTCCGGAGAGACTTGATGCGTGTTCGAGATCATTAGGCTGCAACTCGCTCCGTGGAAACCTCTTCAAATCGCGAAGCACGCCTGCGTTCTCAGCGTATTTACGCATATCTACATCCAGGTCTCTAGAGACCAGTGAGGAATATGATGCGCGACTGACCGCTGATCGTGAACGTCACGCATTGTCTCGCGAGTCGGAGACGTTCACGGATAGGGAATTGCTCTTGAGTTCCAAGCGTATCTACGCATCGACTTCTAGGTCTCTAGAGACAAGTGGGGAACGTGATGCGCGACTGACCGCTGATCGTGAATGTCACGCATTGTCTCGCGAGTCGCAGATGTTCACGGATAGAGAATTGCGCTTGAGTTCCAAGCGTATCTACGCATCGACTTCTAGGTCTCTAGAGACAAGTGGGGAACGTGATGCGCGATTGACCGCTGATGTGAACGTCACGCATTGTCTCGCGAGTCGGAGACGTTCACAGATAGAGAATTGCGCTTGAGTTCTCAGCGTACCCACGCATCTGCTTCTAGGTGTCTAGAGACAAGTGCGGAACGTGATGCGCGACTATCCACTGATCGTGAGCGACATGCATTGTCTCGCGAATCGGAAACGTTTACCGATACAGAATCACGCTTGAGTTCTCAGCGTATTCGCACATCTACTAACAGGTCTTTTGAAACGAGTGATGAACGTGATGCGTGACTAACTGCTGATCGAGATTATCATACATTGTCCCGAACACGCACACAACAAAATATTTATAATCAGTTCGAAAGTGAGAGAGAAAGAATTGCTGGAGTACGGCATGAAGAGACAGAAGAAGAGCGCAACGAACGTTTGAATTCCGATCGACTTCGACATTCTCTGAACAGAATGTCGATGTCATCTGAAGAATCGGATGTGTCTCAAGATATAGCCGTAGCGTAGGGCATGGCGACCGTCCTTGGGTTGATAAGGAACGGAGTGCATTTACGTATACTCCTATGATTGACTACGCCACATGTTCTGCCATCGGAGGTATGATTCAAAATTGTACTTTTTGAACGTCTCGAATCGTCTCGCGCATCCCGTTGTTTTCCCGTCCCCGGGCTCTTAGAATTCGACATCAGACGCTTCGATTCGATTTTGCCGACCCCGTTGTCGCTGGCATAAGCAACAGGATCCGCGTACGAAGTCGCGGGCAGAAGCTAGTAATGAATAAACATGTTATCATCAAAATTGCAGGATGGGAATTTAATCAACATAAAACATTAAACGACGCTGCAATTTGCAAAAGGCGTCCCGCCTCCTTGCGTCTCCTTATTACTGAGACTCGTGGTCCGTTTTTCAGGAACAAATTCAATTTGTGATGCGACGCCAGTTGCTCCTGTCTATCGCCTAGCGTTTGTCATCGTGAATGGAAGGTTCGAGAGCAGAGCGGACCTGGTCAATCTAGCGCGTCCGGCTTTATGACCAAATACTTAAACGCTACTAAATTTTAAGATTACTGATAAGTCTCGTGCTGTCTCTATCACTTTTTCGTCAAAAAGCAGTTCGAGACTACGTCATCTTAAAATTGAGTAGCGTTTGAGTATGTGGTCATAAGTGTAAGACATCTTACATTTTGACGAGCTGCATTGAAGAAATCACCTTGATACGAATAAATGCCGTATTTTGCGTATCAAGGAGAATTCCTTCCTTACTATATTTTTAGCCCCAAAAAGATGGTGATCCTCAATCGTTCAAGCCATGACGACATCTTCAAAATTACCTACTTTGAAAATGTAGTCACAACACCACAAGGCAAAACCGTTGACTCACTTATAAAACTATCGAGCGAACCGTAAATAAAAGATAAGAAATTAACAAATTAGTCTTATAATTTACATAATAATTACATTAGTATGTCACGAAACAATCAGAGCACTAATCAAACAGTCAAACATTTGGAGGGAGAAAGAGACATCGACTTAATTTCACCCTTGGGCTGTATCTACCCAGGGTTCAAATAACATTGTTAGTAAGATATAGATGATATTTCTTGCGTGATGGAAAATTTAAACGCCAGCTGGTCTAGAATTATGTGCTGCATTCATGGCCAAATTATATGCATCAATGTCCGTTCTACTGCGTTTCTATTTAGTATCCGTATTCTTGGTATCCTCCCCTGTGTCCTCCATGGCTTCCAGAACTGTGACCTCCAGACGGGTACGCATTGGTATTGGGTCCTGACCCACCAAATCCACCGGAGCTGAAGGCATTGCCCGGTGCGGGTCCAAAACCTTGAGGTCCGCCCTGATTTTGACTAAAACCTTGATTTCCAGGGCCGAAACCTCCCTGGTTGCTAGGACCAACAGCACCTTGGGGGATGTTTGATCCGGGTTGAGGAAATCCTTGCGAGCCTTGACCAAAGCTACTTTGTCCGCTGGGGTAGGCATTCTGTCCGGCCTGACCGTAACCAGCCTGGTTGCCGTAGCTACCTTGGTTGCCTCCATAGCTACCCTGGCTACCGCTGCCGTAATGAGGGAATCCTGTGGGCAAAATATTGATCATTAAATCTAAGAATTGGGTTTTTGCAACGATTCCTAATCTGTCGGTTTTAAAAGTAAATAAAAGTAACCACGCAAAAATGACGCAGGTTTGGTAACTCTGGGATCTCAGTCTATCACTTTTCGGTGATTTTTAATCGAAAAACTAAATAAAAAAGGAAATCCATACTTTCATACTAATATTATAAATGCGAAAGTAAATCTGTCTGTTACGTTATCTTTTTGATAAGCGACTTCTGCATCCGCCGATAACCGAAGTCGCGGGCAAAAGCTAGTAATTAATATATTTCACTCTTCTAGAATTTTAGGTCTACCTAATCAAATATTCAAAGAAATGAAACAGCTGACTGTCTACTAGTAAATTCCACGTTAAAAGGTTGGTGCCACATGACCTTGCCTTCAAGGCAGACGAGCATGTGGAAGTGGGAGTGAGAACTTGAAGCTGACGACCAGATTTTAGTGGATGGACTCTGGCCGATCTCCAATTAGAAATGTTTTATTATTTTAATTAGCGTTTGCCCGCAGCCTCGTCCGCGTGAAATGTTTTAGGGTATAACTACACCAATCGATCGATCATCGATCGATGCCATCGGTCGACATCGATCGACGTTGATCGATTGGTGTGGTAGCTTTGGCTGATCGACGGATACCGTTCGACTAACTAATCGATCGATTGCTAGTCGATGGCATTACAAATAATAACCAAACAGCTCGATCGACGTCGACTAATCCATCCTACCATCGATCGATCGTCGATCGACGATCGATCGATTGGTCTGGTAACACCCTTACAGATCTCTATATTTTTATTATTAAAATAAATTCTTTAACACTCAGAAATAACGTTGTTTCGTATGAGCGAAAGAATTTATAAAATCCGATCGGTTCCGGAGATTAACTCGAAATCTCGAATGAACACAAACTGAACTTTAATTATTGTAATCTTCCGATCGGCTTTCGGTCACGGCGGCCAATCTCAATGGAGATCAGCCAAGTACGCAGAAGATATTATAGTGCACAAGAGTGTGCGCTAACACAGGTGCACTCCCTCTTTCCTCACTCTCATAGTCCGGTGGGACGGCAATCCGACACGACTGGAGAGAGATCAGGCGCAGGACCAACGGCTTTACGTGCTTTTACGAGCACGGGGGTGTTACACCGCCAACTTCCAAACTCCGGGCTGTTAAACTGAGAAATTCTTAATAGAAAAACCCAATAACACTTTGCCCAACCTGAGAATCGTACCCAGGACCCCACGCTCAGCAGTCGCGCTGGCGACCACGAGACCAACGGGGCAGTCGAACTTTAATTATACTACGTAGTGATGTAGTGAAGTACACTCTCTAGAATTATTGCCCCATAGAAGAGCACTATAACGCACAGTAATATTAAACTAAATATACTATTTAGTCCACATAAACGTTATCATCGAGTAGTTAATTTTTTTCAAGCTTTCTTAAAGATTGTACTAATGAACTATTAACTAAACGATACCATTGCACTAACACAAGGTCCATTCCACAGAGCAATAACATCCAAAACAACAGAATGACGTAATCATCAGAAATATACATAATACATTAATTAAATTAATTTTATGTTCGAAGAGCAGTTTATCTTAAAGATGCTTATAATATTATAAACATTTATTTAAATGAGGAATAGGAAAAATTTAAGTTGAAAGGTATCTATTATTTTGTTTTTTGACGATAAAGGTCAACTAGTGCCTTTGTAATAAAGTTCTAAATAAAAAGTTGTTATCATGACGACACAGTTGGTAATTGGCTGCTGCGCTGCGAATCACAGGTTCGATTGTAGGGCATAAAATGGCAGCTGAAAGCCAGTGTTTTACATGGAGCGACTGCCTATCTGACCTCCACAAACCAGTTACAGGACTTAACAGGGTAACACCGAGCAACACAATACTCATTTTTAAGACTGGTTGTAAGACTTTCTGGCTTCTGATTACGCATAACGACTATCAAAGATCTACGAATGACAGCCGGAACCAACGGCATTACGTGCTTTCTGAGGCACGGAGGAGTCGCGGCATGAAATGGATGGTCACCCATCCACAGACCGACCGCGATCAAAGTAGCTTAACCATGACTGATCTATCCATCGAACCATCCGATCAGCTCCTCATAAACACGTACTTCTCCAGACCATTTTAATTAAAGTGATTATTAAATTAATTATTTAAAGACCTTTCATTTTGAAACACTGACCACACAAACACGACTGCACAAGTTCTTTAATAAAGGGTGACTCAAGCGCTATCTACTTGGCATGCCAGATGTGTACGTATGGAAGGATCGTTGACACAGTTCTCTAATCAGCGTATGCGCATTGCGGAATCATTATATAAATATACAACCACACTAGTATTTTATGCTAGGATACCTAGAAAGGCCTGGTGATGACAAATAGAGTAAAGCTGTGACAGAATTGAGTCCAAGGGCAGGAAGAAGTATTGGCAAGATGCGCAAACAATTATTTTTATGTCATTGGACGGGTCAATGGTGTCGATGGGGGAAGTCCTTGAAAGGCACGTACAGCCGTTGGTCCCAGCTGTCATTAGTAGATTTTTGACAGTCGTTCTGGGTAGTCAGAAGCTAGAAAGTCTGACAACCAGTCTTACCAAGGGATATCGTGCTACAGTACATTGATTATGGAGGTCAGATAGGCAGTCGCTCCAGGTAAAACACTAGTATTCAGCCGCATCGGGTTTGACTGGAAGCTGACTCCAAAATAGTTGGGTAAAGGCTAGAAAGATGGTAATGGACCAGCAAACAAGCTAATAGCCCACCTGATGTTAAAAGTGGTCACCGCTACTTAAAAAAATGTCTTTAGGCAGTGGTTTAGACATTTCAACCTTAAAGTTTAAATGTCTCATCTGCTTGTAATTACCTTGGCACCAAACCGGAACACAGCAAAGCTGCTTTACGACAAAAATAGGTATGGTGATCATTGGTACTACTTCCCCGGACGATCTCCTTCACAAATAAGTCTACTACTAGCTCAGATTATGAAACAAAAAGCAGATAGACCATGCGGAACACTGAGAGTGAAGCCACAAAAGCAAATACATATTCAAAAACGAATACCTACAATTCGTACTAATATAATACGTTTAATACTGACACGAATCAGTACAGCACGAAGCGAAGCATTGTTAAAAAAAACAAATACTAATACAAGTAAAAATTAAAAAGCGAATACAATCACGAGAGTGTAGGTATTCGTTATTATACGACATTTCAACTTTGTCTTCTAGTATTATTAGCCATTGCTAATAATACTACTTCGTTATTATACGACATTTCAACTTTGTCTTCTAGTATTATTAGCCATTGCTAATAATACTAGTAGACAAAGTTGCTATTTAATATGCTAAGATTACTAGGTTCCATTGTTTCCATCATGGGTAGAACCCAGATGAGCCAGCTAGCTTTTTGGAGTGTTTTTTTGGAGTGTTTGTTTTTTGGGGTGGCATCTTGCAAGTCAACCTCGGAGGTTGTGGATCCTCACAGGAATGTCCGGTTAAGCAGCCGACAAGACAATTCAAGGCGTCCAAATAAGGTTAAAAAACTAAACTACGACTACACGCTATGGGCACCCTTTGTGGGGTGTGGACCTGGTGTGGGGAAAGGCTGCATCGAATCTTATGGGCACATACAAAAAGCGGCGACTTTTTTCACATTCCTGCAGCCTCAGATTATGAAACAAAAGGCAGATAGACCGCGCGGAACTCTGAGAGTGAAGCCAGTAAAGCAAATACAAATTCAAAAACGAACATTAAAATCTCGTCATTGTATTTGCTTTTGAATTTGTTTTTGTTTTTTTAACGATGCGGCGTTTCGTGCTATACTGACTTGTGTCAGTACAGCACGAAGCGCGTTGTAGTTATTCGATTTTGAATGTGTATTTGCTTTTTTTTCTTCACTCTAAGTTCCGCGCGGTACATCTGCCTTTTGTTTCATAATCTGAGCCTGCAGCATACACCCAGCAGTTAATGATGTTGAGCTGTAGATTACGATGATGATGATACGTTAGTAATTTTCGGAAGGGCAGTTGGCAGGGGTAGTTTGAAATATCCACATGTAACTACTTAACAACTTCCTGACAATATATGAAATGACTTTTTCAAAACATAGATAACCAGCTTTTGCTCGCGACTTTATCCGCGTGAATGTCGCTTATGGCGAATGCAGACGAAGTCGCGAATTAAAAAGTAGCCTATCCCATACTTAGGGCTAATCTGTAATCAATTTACTCAAAATCACTTCAGTATTTTAGCCCGAATATCGTAACAAACAAAACTCAATATCGCATTTAATAATACTATACTATTTTAAACAGTAATCGGAATTTCAGACACACGGAATCCATAACTGTTAAGATTTGTCCGTACTACGGAGGGTCACATTTATATCGCAACGTAGTATCGACACAAGGTACAAGGTAGCTATTGAGAGTATCAGATCCAAGTCGCGATAATTGTGCCTTAGTGTGGTAAACCAACGAAAACAGTACGATGAATATAATATTTTTATATTTTGAGGTAGGTACTTACCGTAGCAAGTAACAGCTAATGCCAGGACCAAGCACGCAATCTGAAGGAAAAAAATAAATTTAAGTAATCGAAAATCCATAAAGACAATGGCAGGTGGCAAAAAGCACTAATTTGACTTCACAATTTAACGTTTAAAATGACTAATGTTTATGAATAATTTCCATAATAATTGAGCTTAGTTCTACAAAAATTAGTCAAACCACAATAAATAAATTAATTATGTCAAACAAATTCAATAAGCTTAAATTGTGTAACATTATTATCAAATACATCGGAAAAGTTTAAGAGAATATATTTAAAATTGAACAACAATAAATATCCAAAATAATTAAAAATGCTTCGAAAAATAGGAGAAGTTTTAATAGAGCTGAATCCAATTAAAAAAACAAAATAGTTTTTATAATGATCACTCCGTAATTTTAATAACTTGTGACCCTATAATTACAAAACCTTAATACAATACTAACCTTGAATGCCATGTTGATAAGTAAACTTAAATTAACTATTGAGACGATAACTTCGAAGTGTATGTCCAGTAGTATTAAAACATTACCTTATATACAGCATGTTATCTACAGAATTTGTGTGTCTGACCCCAGCGAGATGTTCTTAGAAAAGATAATATATATGCACCCACTATAGTATATAATGATGTTATAAACAATAACAGATGCCTTATCTTGTTACGTAGAATAGAACATAATGGAGCCGATTCGCTTGTTCACAGACTAAACTTAAATTAGACAATTGGATCTATTACTTGCCTTTTTAACCGACTTCAAAAAGGAGGAGTTTATCAATTCGAATGTTTATATTTTTTTTTTATGTATGATTGGGCATAACTCTGTCATATATAGACGGAAATGCAAAATTCTTTTTTTTCGAAAGGGGGTTATTCCGAAATGGTACCATATAAATTTTACCAAAATTGATACAGCCCTTTTTGAGAAAATCAACAAAATTCCAAAAATAATACTTAGACGACGTTTTAGTTTCTTCAATATTTCGAGGACTTACAATCTCTTTTAAGTGTGTCACCGTTTCTTTACAATACTAAAAAGCGAAAAATAAAAAGCTTTTTCAAAAAAAAGAAAACTTCCTTCAAAAACTAAAAACTGATAAATAACTTTAGCACAGAACACACATTACTTTACTTTCGGAAGTCGGTGGCAATACAAAATAACAAACACAAAGCCACCGCCACCGACTTCCGAAAGTATCGTAATGTGTGTTCTGTGCTAAAGTTATTTATCACTACTTAGTTTTTGAAGGCGGTTTTCTTTTTTTTGATAAAGCTTTTTTTGTACCTATGCCTTGTTTAAGTAGTGTATAGAAAAACGATGTATTTAAGACCACCTAAATAAGAAAATAACGGCGACCGATAAGAACTACGTTAGAGATGTCAAATTAGTTAGTCCTTGAACTTTGCTGTGTTTTTAATCAAGACATGACAACTATTTAATTGTGTGAACATTTTAGATCAATTCAAATTGACAGCTCAATATCTGTCTCTTTCTTGTTTTATTGGAGAGAAAGAGATATAAATAGCTTAAAATAAGTTAACAAACTTATAAATCCGAAACATGACCTAAAATTCATAGAAATTCTCATTGAAAAGTACCTAGGTTGTGATGTAAATTGTATTTTACCTTCTTCTGGCAAATGTAATTACAGTGAAGAAACAAAACAGGAAAATGTTCTAAATATTTTCTTCTTAAGGGGTTATATATAGTTACGATAGATATCGCAAAAAGCTAAGCGCAATATGTGTTTAACAAATTATCACGAGCTGTGGTAAGCAAGCAAAATTCGTGTCATGGCTTTCATGAAATTCGACCAGAACACGTCGTAGCCATGATATTAAAACAAATATGACACGCTCTGAGCCACAAAGCGCCATAGTTCGTTGTTTTAATAAATGCCATAAACCGAATTTCGTGTTGCGGCCAATTTTTCGCTCTTTGACCCTAAGAGATACATAATTCAACACGTATACGTATACATTATTAAATATAAAGTATATTTACATCATATAAGTAGGTATTTAATCATTTTCAACATACATGTGTTGTGCTGTGTTGTCTACTGTGTGTACATAAATAATAAAATAAATAAATACATTTGACTATACTTATACGTTATTTTTTTGTTTTGGTTTGTAATTTTCGATATTTTACGCTCGCACTATTATTGTACCTGCCACTGCCATGATTCATATCTCTTCACCACCTTTTGTTGACTGGTAGAGAATGTCAAAAGCATTAAGTCCGTATTTGTACCTTTGTGTTGCATAAAGTTTATAAAAATAAATAATACTCAACCGCAAAACCCCCGCGTAATTGGCTGTAAACCAGTTTATATTTTAGGATGAATATTGTCAAAGAGCTGTGGATTTTCTGAATAATAAATAAGTAAATAAATAAATAAATATCAGCAAAATAAAATACACGATACAAATAAATCAAGCCGAATTTCTTGTGTAATAAGTTTTCAACTGTAAAACATTCCGGTCCACTTCCTAAGACCTTGAAGTAACTTCTGCAATATATTTTATTATCTGACTATTTATCTTTTCCTGTTTTTGATGCTTTCACCGCAGGGGTACGAGACTACGAGAGAGAGACCTACTTTCGATGTACTTACAACATTTTGTTTTCGTCTTGTATTTTTAGGAACACTGCAATTTTTTATCAAAACCTGCTATACGTATCGACTTTTTTAAAGTTTAAAGACTAACATTAGCATTAGCTAGCTGCATTGAGTAACAATTTGTATCTAAACTTTAATTATATTAGTTACCTATTATTCTCAACATTTGCATGCCTAATTTTAAGGTACCTAGATTGTACAAGGGACAAAAATGCTGTGAACACCTTTATTTTGTTTACCTACTTTCTGAGCAAACAAAGATATTATTATTAGCTTTTTTATTGTTAGAATATAGATCAATGATCTGAAGGACCTAGAACGAGTGCACTGGGAACGTAAATTCGACCGATTTTAAAATAGGAATGAACTTTGTATCGAATGCGAAGTGAGGGTCGAAGTGACGGGGAAATTACCTAACAGAATGCCACTTCTTCCGTCACCTCATACTTTATGTGTCAAAATCTCCCTGTCAATTTAGTTCAACTCGTTGACACGCTCGCGAGGGTGGCGGTAGTGTAAATTCGAATTATCTCGGTTAATAATTCGAATTTACACTACTAGTTTTTAGAATGCCAATAAAGAAACTCACAGCGGATTCAGATTCGAAGTTTAGAATGAGGTCTTACAGAATCACACCCCTGCCTAGCGTTTTCCCAACTATTCAGACTTTCTGGCTTCTGAATACCCATAACGACCAAGACCAAGACCAACGACAAAGATCTACGAAATACAGCAAAGACCAACGGGTTTACCCGCTTTTCGAGGCACGGAGGGGTCTTATAATTAGATAAAAAAATAATATTCAGGCAAGACCCTTAGTAGATAACATAAAAAAAAACTTCACAATACTGCCACAACAATGTCAAAAGTCGTATCAAATAAAATGTACACATGTACACAGAATTAGAACAAAAATAATATGTCAATAAAATTAAAAATAAAACAAATCACAAAAATATCCCAGAATTACAAATGGATGGCCACACATCCACGGATAAAGGATAGAAAAAAAAACGCAAATCGTCACGGATCGAATAGGTACGCCAGCACATCAAGCCATACCAAACTGTCAAAATTTCGCAATTGAATATGAACCTTATGAAATAAGGTTGAAAATCCATTAAAGAAATTTGATAGATCGTTGTAGCTTGATGGCCTTTGTACCTTTAAGTCCGCGCTCTTGTACTGGGCTCTCATAGGTGCCGAATTCGGTCCATTAATACATCTAAATAGCTTTCTTAAAAGTGTTTACATGAATATTCTAATAATAATGTGCAACACAAATAACAATGACTAATTCCAGAGAAAACAGTACCTATTAAGATTTTCTCTTCAATAACAGCAATATTCATTGCTAAAGATAGGTATGACTTTGCTAAAAAAAAAGTTTATTTAAAAAAGTTAAACAAAAATTTTTTGTTCCTACTTCTTATCATACGATTATTTACGAAACGGTGACACCAAAAAATTTCAGCCATCCCTTAATTTTTTCCCCTTAGGGTTGAAATATTTTCATGAAATTTATGTGGGACCAATTTTGAGTTACACACTATCAATTAAAAAAGAATTATCGAAATTGGGCTACACTGAAAAAAATAGCTTTGTCAGTGTAGTCAAACATAAAAAAATAAAATATACGTGTCGACACAGATTATCAAACAAAAGGCAGATAGACCGTGCGGAACACTGCGAGTGAAGCCACAAAAGCAAATACAAATTCGATAACGAATACCTACAATCTCGTGATTGTATTCGCTTTTGAATTTTTATATATCAATACATAGGTAACAGTTCATGGTATCACAAATTCATATCTCATTGTATTGCAAGTTTGCAACATCAGTAAATAAACGCCATGTTGTCAGTCCCATAAACACAGTTATTGCCAACATTATGAAAGGTGTTACACCCTATTGTAGCCTTGTCACCTCTTTACTTACATTTTATTAGGAAAACTGTCCTTCCCACATATAAATTATAGTCCCCATACACGTTCGTAAAATTTCACGACGTTTCATAAAACTAATTAGGCCTATAAATTCCATGACATAATTGGTAATTCGTCGTAATTTATTCCTTCCATGTTTTCATCGTTTTCTGCTACATTTTCATGCCTCCTACGTATAATACGTTAGCCTCCGTTAGCAAAAAGTTTGGTTGTCAAACTGTCACAAACATTCTTCTACTGATGATAAAAAAAAAACACCGGCGTTACTTCAACTTTTCGAAATTAGAACAGAATTCTGCGAAAAAGAACTTATTTATTCAAAAAAGGATTCTTTTATTTTAAAATTATAAAGCTTTCCATGGCGTTATTTGAAAAATGCAGTATACAGTCCAATATTGGTTTTCCCTTTGAAGAGTAATAAAAACTTTTTTGCAATTTCCTCATTATATTTTTTGCACTAGACGCGTCATTTATACAAAATAGTTAGTGAGTGAGTTAATTAAAATATTTTCTATGACAAACTCCGTTGCTATATAATTACTACGATGCATAAATACGGGGTTAAAAAGCTTTTACAACAAAGTAGGTAGAACTTGTCATAAATACTCGACCACCATTTATCACAAATAGAATTGTGATCGCTGTTTGTTGATATAAGAAGATAGAAAATGGTTGCTATAATTTTATTCGACAAACCTTTAAGTCTAGTATTGTCAATAAATATAGGACGGTTAGTACCTATAGGCAAATTAGGCAATATATATTTATATATACTTCAAAAGCCATTCTGCTTAAGGCGACGATATACGCCGGCGACCTTGAGCAACCAGATAATCGTATGCGCTGCGTCCAAAACTCTCAGTTTAGTCATAAAAATTGAATAAAAGATAGTATTCTTTAACTTCAAAAAAGGCGTATACTAAAAGATAGATAGTAAAATTGTCTGTAAGATAGTAAAAGTTTCGTTTCAATATTCTTGGTAGATTTTGTGTGATTATCAATGATTTGTCCGCGTCAGACACAACTTCACGATTTAATTAAACTATTTAATATGAACTTAATCAAAAATATTCACATACTAAATGATTAAGAGAATGTTCTAGAGTTTCTTTTTTTTCAAATCATTTACACTACACATTTTGACGTGATTGTCAGTTTAAAATCTGAAAAAGTCGTAGGAGCCGATCCAGATCCAACATTAACTCAAGTCTAGCGCAACGGTTTTGTATCTCAAATGTAAGACAATGAAAAATAACAATTTTCTAAATCTAAATCAATCATCTAGACTAGATGGATGCAAGCGGCAGGTTGCCACTCGTTGTGGCGTTCCATGGGGGAGGCCTATGTTTAACAGTGGACGTCTTTCGGCTGATGATGATGAAACCATTCATCTGATCAACGCCCGCGAACTAAACCGAATAAAAAAAAAACATGTTAACCACCAGATATAGTAATAGTGATATATACTTAGGTACTAATATTATAGAAAAGTAAAGTTAGCTGTCCATTTTTATTTTTCATTTTAGAGGACGGAAGACGGAGTGGAATTCCCTGACTGAGTCTGTGTTTCCTGATAGCTACAACCTGGGAGTGTTTAAGTCAAGATTGAATAGGTTACTTCTAGGCAAGCGTGCTCCATCTTAGACCGCATCATAGCTCCCCATCAGGTGAGATAGTGGTCAAACGTATGCCTATCAAATGATAAAAAAGCCGGACAAGTGCGAGTCGGACTGGCCCACCGTGGGTTCCGTACATATTAGTAGGTACATATCCATACTTCTATACTAATCCATACCTACTATCCATACTTTAATCTACTTAATATTATAAATGCGTTTTTTTGCGACATAAGCGGCGGTATCTTTTTTTCACATTAACATAGAGGGTTGATTTTTTTATAGCATCAAGGGACCGTAGACTTGAGTATATGGTTTTAATTTCAACTCGATACCTCCACGCGTTCCCGAGATAAAAATTCTTGACAGACAGACAGACAGACGTACAACAAAGTGAACCTATAAGGGTTCCGTTTTTTCCTTTTGAGGTACGGAACCCTATTACAAAAATTCTTCTCTGAGAGAAAGCTACCCTGTTGCTGGTTGCACTAGGATATGTTTCTATGTTTGACTGTATACTTGACTTCTGTGTGCAGAAACGTGTACAGAGGCCAGCACATCAAGCTGCAACTTTCTGTCAAATTTCTTTGATCGATTTTCAATTTAATTACAACTATTTTAAGGTTCATATTCAATTGGAAAGAATAGCACCATCCCATATCTTCCCGTGGGTGTCGTAAGAGGCGACTAAGGGACTTACCAGAGAATGGGCAGCAGCGTTATCTGTGTCTTTGTAACAACCATACTGCGATCGCCAACCCGCCTGCCAAGCGTGGCGATTATGGCAAAACCCCCCTTTTGGGGGAGGCCTATGTCCAGCAGTGGACGTCTTTCGGCTGAAATGATGAATGATGATTCAATTGGGAAAATCTAACCGTTTGGTATGGCTTGATGTACAGCTGGCGTCTGTACATTGACCTACTATTGCTGAATAGTAATGTAACACATTTGGCACATATAACTAATTAATTTAAATATTGATGAGATTGTGGATTGGGTCGTTTTTGCAGAACTAAGCTCAATTATCAGAAACTTATACATATATGCTCAGATTATGAAACAAAATGCAAATAGACTGCGCGGAACAGTGAGAGTGAAGCCAAAAAAGCAAATTCAAAAGCGAATGCCTACAATTTTGTGATGTGATTGTATTCGCTTTTAAATTTGTATTTGTATTTCTTTTTTTGTAACGATACTTCGCTTCGTGCTGTATTTACTCGTGTCAGTACATTGCGAAGCGAATTGTGGGTATTCGCTTTTGATTTTGTATTTGCTTTTTTGGCTTCACTCTGTGTTCCGCGTGGTCTATCTGCCTTTCGTTTCGTAATCTGAGCATATATGTGTAACTTATGTATAAGTATTTTAATTAATATATTGAAACTGAAGAGTTTGTTCACTTGTCTAAACGCGCTAATCTCCGGAAGTTCAATTACGATTTTAAAAATTATTTCCCTAATATTGTGTTAATTTGTCCCTGAATGCTATACCCTGTTCACAATAAGATTAGACATTTACAAAAACCTTTTTTACAGTCCGTTCAACCGATTTTGACTTATATTGCGTTGATAGCATGACAAATGGCAACTGCAGTAAACAGTAGTTATTGTAACCAATTTTTTGCCTCTAATAACCGATTTTGACTTCTATTACGTAGGCTTAAGGATGACCCTCAAGCCTACGGAATAGAAGTCAAAATCGGTTGAAGGGTCTGTAAAAAAGGTTTGTGTTGATGTCTAATCTTATTGTGAACAGGGTATAGCCATTTGTATTTTATCATCCAAATGAAATCACGCGTACGGAGTCAAGAGCAAAAGCTAGTTTCAATATTATACACTATTCAAAACGTCTCACGTCCAAAACTATACCCAGAAACTTTGTTTGGAACCGCGAGGAACCGAAACCAAGTCGCGTAACGAGAAGCAATCAGTTTGAGTGTCGTTCCTATACCAAACTCCGTAGGTTCCCGTCGCTAATGATGATTGTATGGGAATTACACGCATGCGTTTAACTCCTGGTCATTATTTCCGTGTTCCATGTTAGTTTGTTCTGACTTTACTTGGCAGTTTGTTAGTGTGAGTGTGTGATGTCGAATTTATTCCCTCGAGAGGCTGTTTCCTCGCGCCTGACTTGGGTTATAGGTGGGTTGGTTTTGACGCTTGTGTGTGGTACTACTTACGTATTAACACTACACAAGCTATTGCTCCTGTAGCTTACGCAAGTTCTGATTAAGGCGCTTCCCTGACCAAATAACCTTGACCATACATTTCCTCTTTGCCGCAGAATCGAAATTCGCACAATTTTTGGGTTTTTTTTTTGTTATAAAAAAAAAGAAACGATTTGTTGAAATAAAATAAAACGTGAATTATAAAGATTTTTAAGTTACCTATCGATTAGTGTAATCCTCAAATTAATAGCACGTCAACTTTAGCAAAAGATACATGTTTTCAATCATTTTAGTCATTTTTTTACAGGGAGATTTAGGTGTATATAGGGTACATAAAAAAAAATAAGAACGTGGAATTTGATGATAGGATATTGAACATTAATAATACGCTTTTAGATGTAGTTTGTTTCTCTCAATTAATGAGTAAATGCGAGTCGCACGGGACCGGTCAATGTGGCGCCACTTGGGGGAGGCCTATGTCCAGCAGTGGACGTCTTTCGGCTGAGATGATGATGATGATGAATGAGTAAATAGCCCCTGAATAACGAAGAAAAACGCACTATTGGTCGGGGTAGCGCCTTAAGATGTTTTTTGGGCGGTATACAAAATACATCTTGTTTACAAGAATGTTGAAACTTCATCCGAGACTTACAGTATTCAGTTTACAATAGCTCAGATGCCAGGCGAAAACTATGCAAGTTGGAAAAGGGTAATTATATATAAGCAATGGCAATGGTGGTCTAATTATGTGAAATGGGAAACGCGCATTTGTTATGATCGTATCATAGTGACGTAATTATTTATTTATTTATCTATAATAAGCACACCAACAGCACTGTCACTTAAAATTCAAATAGAAATAGCAAATAAAATCAGCATTTCAGTAACCATGCAAATAACAGGTAGGTACCTATGCATGACATAGACAAAATGAAAAAATTGAGACAATAAGAAAAACTAAAAAGTGTGTCCAGTAGACTTAAATCCAAAAGCACTACAAAAAAAAACAAAACAATTTGAGCTATATAGACGTGCATTTCTCGCACTGTTTATGTAGGGAGTGTCTGTATGAAGCGAAACTCATAGAGATAGAGATATAACCTTACCATACACGTCAAGGGGCTGTTAAGGCGCTACCTCGACCAAAAGTAGTTTTTTGGTACCCTTTATACACCTAAAATACCTCCCTGTAAAAAAATACTAAAATAATTGAAAACATGTATCTTTTGCTAAAGTTGACGTGCTTTTAATTTGAAGATTACACTAATAGATAGGTAACTTAAAAATCTTTATAATTCACGTTTTATTTTATTTCAAAAGATCGTTTCTTTTTTTTTATAACAAAAAAAAAACAAAAATTTTGCGAATTACGATTTTGCGGCAAAGAGAAATGTATGGTCAAGGTTATTTGGTCAGGGAAGCGCCTTATGGTGGATGTAGGTAATTGAAAAATGCGATGATGTCGCTTGCTACGTTGGTTAGCACGATGATAGTTATGATGATGACTGTCCTATTATATCTATGGTCCTACTACTATTACGAACGTGAATGTTATTTATGCCTCAACGGAACTAGTTGCAATGTGGCACACATCGACTTTGATCTAGCTTAACACATAAGTTAATTGTTTTCCTGTTTTTTGTGTTCTTGTGGGATATTTAGGACTTAATTCTGGAATCAACGATAACAAATAAATAAATAAAATAAAATAAAATTAATTTACTTGTGATAACGAAATCCATACAGGCTAAAATTAAAAATTAAAAATTCAAATAAACACTAACACTACATAACCCGTTTAATTAAGGATCTCCACATTGGACAAGAGATCCTATCTACAACAATCTTCAGAATTCTATTGCAGCTGCCACGCATCCTGCAGATCAGGGATACCGTTTTCTTGCGAATGACGGCATAAAAGCCATCAGTGCGATATAGCGCAAACATCCCCGATGCACTACAGAAGTGAGGCAGCCCCAACATCATCCTGAAGATATTGTTATACTGGACGCGCAGGATATCCAGCGATCTCTTGGTGTGACTTACCCACAGATTTCCCGTATAAAAACTTTGACAATACGCCTTAAATAATGTTAATTTAACTTCTTCCGAGCAGCGAGAGAATCTGCGGGCCAGTTGACCGCTAAAGCCCTGCGCTCCCTCGCAATATCTAGAGAACGAAGTCATGTGCAAAAACTAGTTTAAAATAAGTATAAGGGCAACACTTTAATTTCAATAAAAAGGCCTTTGTTTTTCTATGTAGACAAAACCGCGCTTTATTAGATGCAAAATCTTCGTAACGAAACGAAGGGAGAACACGGTTAGAAATATAGCCGGGTAAGCGGTGACGTAGCCGCGGGTATAGCCTCAGAGACGTTTATAGCCGTCGAGACGGTTATAGCCGGCCATTTGTCTATCCATTTGTCACAAGACACGCGATATTTGCGGCCTCAGATAGCAACGGTTTTATATCGCTGGTGGAAATTGGGTAGGCGGAGCAGAGAAATGCGTGTGTTTTGATTGAGTTGATGGTAAAGTAACTTGTTTTTATCCAATTAACTTAATTAGACCTTGTATATTGCAAAGATTATGTTGTGAGGATGAAGAGTCGCGTTTGCGTTCCGTCTGTAATAATATAAAAACAAACTGCGTTCGTGAACCTGCCAAGCGTTTATTCATACCATAGATGTCCGAATACATACGTACGTACTGTAAACCGAGAAATGTTCAATCTACTGTGATTTATAACACAATTTAACGTTATACTTCTTAATTTGAATTTCCTTCTTAATCTATATAGTTATGACGGGTCTAAGTGCAAATCCGCTTCTATCCAGTTTCTAAAAATGTCAACAGCAGTTAAAAAACTTTCCGTGGCTTAATAAATCTTCCAATTTTAGGAGTAATCTTCTGGGATTATAACAAATATTTATAATATTTTCCAGTTCATATTAAATTTAATAACAATAGCATTAATATTCAAATAAGGTTAGATATGGCTAAACCAGCTAGAGTATCTACTTAGTTGTCCTTCTTCTACTTATTTTGAGTAACTACATGAAAGCTAATGTGTAGGCACTTTTAACCTCTGAAAAATTGCTTAATAAAAAATTCAAAAGGTACAATATGGAAAGGATCATGGCAGGATTTATAAAAAAATAAATAAAGATGCTAATAAAAAATAATAAAAATAAAAATATTTTATTTCAGACCTTGATCCATATGATGTTAGTAATACTTAAAAACTACGTTAGTAACAAAAGTAGTATTTCAAATCATATATTTTCTGTTGCACTCATCTGACACACCGGGTACATACATATTATGTACATTATGCACCCAATGTGCCATAATGGCGCAACATGGTTTATCACTAATTACCTTCAGAATGTCGTTGACGCTTCCACGCACTCTGCGCATCATGGATGCAATCCTCTTTCGCAGTATGGTATTGAAACCATCAGTTTGTGCTTCGGCAAACCTTCCTGATGCACTGTAGTAACGTGGAAGCCCCAACAATACTCTGAAGGCATTATTGTATTGAACTCTGAGGACGTTGTATGCCTTTTGCGTATATAAGTAGTTTGCTTTCCTTTACGTTATACACAAGCCCATGCGCTGCTGCATACGTCTCACAGACCGCCAACAACTTTCTGAGTGCACTAACTGACGGACTCAGCAGCACCATGTCGTCCGCATAACTAATACTATTAACACACAGACCGTCAATAGAACAACCAACATGTGTGCTACTGAGCTCGACAATCAGCTGGTTTACATACAGGTTGAAAAGCGCTGGCGAGGTCAATCAAGCTTAGAGAAGTTGAAATTCTAATTCTTATACTCTTATCTAAAGAGTGTCTTCAGGCATTTACAATATTTTTAAAACCCCGCAATAAAAATAAATGTTAAAAGTGAATAGTTTAAAGAAAAGCTCATTATTTTGGAACGATACGCCGTTTCGCAGGTCTTAGACTGAAATTGCATCGTTTTATGGGAAATAATGTCACAAATAATGATTAATTAATATACTTTTTCAACTCGGCCATTGTACACAACGATTCACGTCACTCAATTTTTAAATAAATACAAAAAGGACAACAAGATGAAACGAAAAACTGAAAACTTCATTTAGAAATATTTGAATTATGCGGGCATTTAAAATTATTTTTATTTTTCATACAAATTAATGTATGAATCTCGCCATGATTCTTTGTACAGACGCCAGCACATCAAGCCATACCTAACTGTCAAATTTTCCCAATTGAATATGAACCTTACCTTTTGTAATAAAGTTGAAAATCTATCAAAGAAATTTGACACATTGTAGTAGCTTGATGTGCTGGCCTCTGTACATTGTCTTTATTTTCCTTTTAAATTAATTTATCTATCTATTTAGGTAATAATTTGTCTTTTAAATTAGAATCTAAAATATTACCAATAATGTACACGCAGTACATGTTGTGTAAAAAGTAATATAACCTACGTAAAAAAAATCGATATAGTTACATCCATAGTGGGTTAGAAAGCATCTTGTACCTAATTACGTTAGTAAATCATTCTTTGTGACAAGATTTTGTGAGATACATCTCTTAACAATGTCACAAAGTGTCGGGGAATAGTACCAGGAGGTACCGAGAACCGAGCTCTAACTCCATCCTGAAGAAGATGCTACAGAATCAGTAGGTCGATTCTGTAAAATTCAAACAACAACTCGCATCTCACTTCGCTATTCACTCTCACTACGCAAAAGGTTCAAAATGACCTTGATATATTTGACACTTTGAATCGGGTTCGAGTGCGAAGTGAGCGTCAAAGTGACGGGGAAATTACCTTACTTACAGAATGCCACTTCTTACGTCATCTCATATTTTATCTGTCAAAATCTCCCTGTCAATTTAGTTCAACTCGCTGACACGCTCAGGGTGGCGCTAGTGTAGATTCGAATTATCAACCGAGTTTTTAGAATGCCAATCAAGAAACTTAGCGAATTCAGATTCGAAGATCAGAATGAGATCTTACAGAATCACACCCCAGATGGAGTTAGAGCTCGCCCGATAATCTGCAAAGCAATGAGGCAGATGAGAGGCAAGCATGGAAGCCATCAACGTGAGCCTGGGTGAACATAGCAGGTGCACTGCAGAAACGGGCCAAGCATGGCGATTACGGTTGAACCCCCCTCTTGGGGAAGGTCTATGCCCAGCAGTGGGTGTGTGAAGGTTGACATGATGAAGATGATGACGATTTTACACTAAACAAATATAATCCTGCACTGTTCACAACACAACCAAGAGATCAATTCACTTTATATTCAACCTTGATCCTTATTCCTTTCCCACACAAATACAATAAGAAAATCTATAATAAATTCAGTAAACAAAGTTACATTAATATTGAAGACTTGTATCTCATTGCCTGAAGCCACTCACTGGCTTATGTAATCGGTCGCATGGGTCCAATTACAAGCCCCCGTGGGTAGATGCGGGAACAATTTTAAGTCATTTTTCTTCGTCGAGAAAAGCGAGTGTCATTCATGCTGGGAGTGTTATTGGTAGGTGGGGTAGTAGCAGATAGAACGTTATAATATTAAAGGAAAATAGTATTAAGAGCGCGGATTCGATTTAGAGCAACTCAAAATCATCTAAACGATTGCTAGAACGGTGTAGCAGCATTGACACACACTAGTACAATACAATGGTCTGTTAGTGTGCATCAGAAAAAAAAAATACGCACGATTAATGAAATTGATCGGCAAACGACAGCGCGCGATGTTTTACATAATGTGCTTTTAATATAATTGTCTAAAATAAATGAGTTCGTATAACGGACTGAAAAATATTCTGTGTATTAAGCATAACCATTATGTTCATGAAATAAATATATCAGTTAAGTTTATATTCAAATATTGGTGAAAAAAAAATTTACAAAGTGAACCGATTTTGTACTTTTTCAACATTGTTATTTAATACATAATAGTAATATTTTCTTCATTTTGGCTCTATATTTAAGACTGTATATTTTGTTGGAAAAACGCATACAACATAATATTTTGGAATACTGTAATGGTTGTATTCGTCCTGAAATTTAACTCTGATGTCTATTTTCGTAAAACGCTATATGAAAGGATTGTCTTCACTTTAAAAAAACATAATTAAAAATTATACTTTTACTCTGTAGTTCCCTAAATCAAGACCAAATCTTTCTAAAACTGTAATTGTCTTTAAATAATCTGCTCACATCATTGCGGTATTGCTCTGGGCACAACGCGAAAACATGAAGTTTTCGTCACGAATCGAACACGCTCTTAAAAGGTCTTGACTTTTGAACGGTACACTTGGTTAAGTGTTATTCTCCGAATTCGGATTTAGCACCGTAACCTAATTTCGGTCACGGTGGCCAATCTCAAAGAAGTGAACAGGAGATATTTTATTTTATTTTTATTTAAAAAACTTACAGCTAGGTACAAAAATAAAATAGAAATAGTGACGACGATAAGGCCAATTCAAAGTTTTCACAGATAGAAATTACTTTAATAGGTACAAGAAGGTAGAAGACAGCTACTTTGTATAAATAAGATCGAAAGAATAGGAAAAGTACGATCATCAAATAAACTATGCTATGTTTTCGAAAAAGAAGCTACACAGAGATTTTTTAAGTTTAATGTTAGCGACGTCTCGGCAGGACGCATTGTATGTGTGACACGCTCATATGAGGTACGAGTTATGTCTATATAGTTAGTTCTAGTTAGAGAAGTGTGCAATAAACGAGGGTTTCGCGGAAAAATGGAAGGAACTCGAGTAACCCAATTTTGTTAAATAATTCGGAAAGCTCGGTTGATCCATTTGAGATTATTTTGTAGTGCTTATGCGTGTACACAAACATATGTGCATTCCCTCTTCCCTCACTCTCATAGTTCAATGGGACTGTAATCCGACATGACCGGAGAGAGTTAAGGCGCAAAGCTTTACGTGCTTTTCAAGGCATGGGGGTGTTACACCGCCAACATCCAAACTCCGGGTTCCTACTGCTAACTTTTTTAATAACCCTAACAACTCTTTGCCCGATCTGGAATTGAATCCAGGACGGCAGGATCCACGCTCAGAAGTCGTGCTTGTGACCACGAGATCAGCGAAGCAATTACAGTATGTACAGATGGCAGTACATCAAGCTACATCAAGCTACAACAATCTGTCAAATTTCTTTGATAGGTTTTCAACTATATTACAAAAAGATAAGGTTCATACTCAATTGGGAAAAGTGGACAGTTTGGTACGGCTTGATGTGCTGGCGTCTGTACCTAGTAACTAGTTCTTATTTAGTATGGCAACATTTTCTCTGACCGTGACGTGTCGGTCACTGATACAATTCTTTTTTGAGGCATGCAGTTTCCAGTTTACAATCTGATACATAAATAGTTTAGCAAAAGTTCATAACTTTTAAAACACAGCTAATAATCCGTACTAATATTTACTTTTTATCATCATCATCATCAGCCTGAAGATGTCCACTGTTGAACAAAGGCCTCCCCCATAAATGAGGGGCGTTGCCATAATCCCCACGCTTGGGGATCGCAGTGAGGTTGTTAAGTACACGGAAGCCGCTGTTGCCCGACTTCCGGATTTTCCCTTCTCTGTCTCTTCGACGACACCCTCGGGATGAAATGGGGGGGTACTATTCTAACCCGGACACCCCACGGGCATATTTACTATTACATTTTACTAATTTTACTTTTTACTAATATTATAAATGCGAAAGTAATTCTGTCTGTTACGTTATCATAACGATGACTGAACCGATTTTAATTAAATTTGTACCCTGTTCACAATAAAATTAGACATTTACATAAACCTTTTTTACAGTCCGTTCAACCGATTTTGACTTATATTGCGTTAATGGCAACTGCAGTAAACAGTTGTTATTGTAACCACTTTTTGTCTCTAATGTCATCCTTAAGCCTACGGAATAGAAGTCAAAATCGGTTGAAGGGACTGTAAAAAAGGTTTGTGTTTATGTCTAATCTTATTGTGAACAGGGTATAGCACAGACGAATTTTGACCCCAAAAAAGGACATAGGCTACTTTTTGATCTGCGACTTCCACTGCACCCGTAATAACCAACATTCACGCGGACGACGTCGCGTGCTTAATCTTGCCCATTATAAATCCGTTGACTAGCAAATGGGATAATATTCAAATGTTTGTGAATTTACCCAGTCAAGTTACCATGTTCCACAAAAATCATACTCCAATCATAGTTTTGTAGGAGCTTGCGTTGGAGGAGCTCGTGGCTAAGTTAAAACCGTACAGATCGATCTGTCAAAGGTTAAGCTATGCTAGCCGCGGTCGGTCTGTGGATGGGTGGCCATCCTGATCATGCCAAGTTTCCTCTGTGTCTCGGAAAGCACGTAAAGCCGTTGGTCCTGGCGGTCAGGTGTAGATCGTTGGCAGTCGTTATGACTAGTCAGAACAGAGGCCAGAAAGTCTGACAACCAGTCTTTCCAAGGGGTATCGTGTTACCAGTAACTGAGTTGTGGAGGTGCGATAGCCAGTCGCTCCATGTAAAACATTGGTATTCAGCTGCATCCGGTTAGACTGGAAGCCGACCCCAATATAGTTGGGAAAAGGCTAGGCAGATGATAATAAATCATAGTTTTGTAAGTGTCAACAAGACACAAAACTTTTAAATCCAAGATGGCAAAATTCAAAATGGCAGCGCTTTAAGGCGGGACGATTTGTAATCCGAAATGACTTAATGGGCACTGTGGAGACCCCGCACTTTATTACCGTGAAAGGATTCAAATTTATTCTGACTTTAATCTATCGAATAAAAATGCAGCGCGAAGCTCGTCTCAAGCCATCCATGAGAAAGAGTAAAAAGACTGGTGTTTAAAGAATTATACGGTGCAGAGTTTTTTACTCAAAGCGATCACTTTTATTATCCTTTATTTATTTGTTTGATTTGTTTGTTTCTTTTTTATTACTGTTTGATTTCAAGTGCGTTTCTTTAATTATTTCAATGGATTAAAGTGATAGATGCGTTCACTTTAATCCATTGAAATAATTAAAGAAACGCACTTGAAATCTGCACCTATCACCGTCCCTTTTTTAAAACCATCATATTAAAGTTTTGTGTGAGAGTTAGAATAGTAGTTATTTTAGAAAAAAATTAGATATTCTTATAGTGCAAGTATCTATCACATACTTATGTGTGTAAATCAACGAGAGATAGAGTAATTGGTCAGTTAGTCGGAGGCAACCGCAAACAGTGCACATTTCATAGTGTCCCGCTCCCGTTGACGTAAGTACACTCACTTTTATCTTAAGGAAAATTAGGTATGTAAAACATTTTGTTGAATGTTTTATTAATTGAAATGTGTTCTTATTACTTTCATGAACACCACCATCAACTAATTGTCCTCAAGTTCAGCTTTAATTTTGTTTAAATTCAATATTAAAATAAGACGGTAATAGGAACAATATTAGCATTTTTGTTCCTATTACCAATTCATGGCGGTGATAGGTGAATGACGAATATTTTAAATTTTGTTTTTCTTATGCTAATACATTGATATATTGGTAGATGTCGAACTAATTTGATAGATTAGTAATATAACTTTAATTTGAGCTATTAACGCCATACGTTTTGGAGTATCGATCATTGTGAAAATAAGTCATAATTCTTAAATATTGTATTTTTGTAGTTGAAATACTACCATTACTATTGAACATGTATAGCTATTAACGCTTTATAATGATACAAACTTTCAATAAAAAGAAAATTTATCTCAATACGTACAATTTAATATGGGTCGTTAATTGGAAATACGATTTCCTTTACTAGAACCTATTAGCGATCTATAAATTATTTTCTTTGTATAGTCAGTTATTTTATTGCGTTCCGTATACGCAGGTAGTAAGTATAAAATAAATATATTAACCTAACCGAAAAATTGTGATTTGATGGTTACTACACGTAAATCTTTCCATATGTTACAGTCAATACCTACCTAATTCATCTAAACTAATATACTACCTACCTACCACAATTTACTCACTGTATAAACCTTCCCTACACTTCCACAAATATTTCAAGACCAAAATTAGCCAAATTGGTCCAGCTGTTCTCGAGTTTTAGCAAGACTAACGACCACAATTAATTTTTGTTATAATTATGTATTGATAGAAGATCTAGAAGATTATCTTGTCAATTTAGCGGTCGGTAATTGGTACCGCAAAAACGGTAATAGGAACAAGCCCTATCCGATGGGTCGGTAATAGGAATACAGCCTATTTCCTCTTTTTATTTATTTTTAAAACTATACGTTGGTTCTTGCTGGTTGTTACATGATCAACTTAAAAGAACAATATTTCAAGAACGAAAATAAAATAATAAAGTGGCACTAGCCACAGAACATTTACTTAAATCTTGCACATCAATCTGGACTTAGCTTAAACTGGCAGTAATAGGTGCACTTACGTTACTATTAACTAGTTATATATTGCATTCTTTTAAACTTAATTGCGTAGTCTGTTTTCTGAGTAAACAAATATGTAGGTATTACACTTATTAACATACTTGTGTAAAGTCACAGAATTTGATTCATACGTTCGTAAATTGAGTATCTACGCACAGACAGCGTATAGTATTTGATATACCTACTATTTACATTTTATCATTCATGATTTCATAATTCTGTAATTGTTTTTCTTACAATTACATTTATTATACTTTTTGTTTTTCATAGAACTAGTAGAAATTCAATAATTATTATTAGTACCTTGTTTCCTTGTAGTTTCTTAATAGACTTTTAAATTGAAGTTAGCTGAAAATCAATATATATTTTTATTTTGTTATGACTTCTATGTCAGTTGTCAACATTGTCAGCGGATAGTTATTTTTTCTTAACTCGGCTACTAGTATTTTGGCTCATATATATAACTTAAATTATTTTTTATAATATTTAATTGTATTTTTTATTTAAATTAATCTATATTTATAAAATTCTATACGCACTCGTGATTTTAAGAAGGTCTAAAATAACTGCAGACTGCATTTATGCCTGGCTGGTTTTCATATACTCCTCTATATGACGATACAGACATTCCAGAAGAAATATCATATTTAGAAAATAATATGATTATTTGAAAGGAGCGGACGAGATGAAGGTGCGCCGACAGATGTTCAGGCAGTCGAGTTTTGGCTTCGAAAGAGCAACACCAATATACTTAATTGATTATCTTAACAATCTACAGTCGACAACAGCCTGCAATCGAGCCGTTGAGCTGACGCGTGCCTGCAGCTCCCAGGGCGGATCCTACTGCTAGGTCCGCCTGGGACCTCCGTTCCAGAGCCTTGGAGCTGGCTGCGGCGCGCCAGTCCTTCTTCGGACTGAGCCAGATTGCCGGCCAGGCTGTGGAGCCTAGGCGATACTACCTACCTTCCTACTAATATTACCCTCTCACAGTGCGTTTTAGGCTAGATTTTTATATTATTCTGTTTTTTTTTACTCATCCCATTTTTTTTAATTTATTACTGTTTACATGTGCAAGTCTACTTAGTTTTTTATTCTATAGAATTTAGTAGATTTGTGACAAGCGTCATCAACTGCTTACCCCCTATGAAAATGAGCATATTACTGGCATTCTCGGTCATTTGTATGAAGTGGCTATAAAACGCCAAATAAATAAATAAAAAAGTTTATTGATTCAAAAACAGGTGTTACAATATTTAGGTATGACACTGGATCCAGCACTAGTCTAGTCTCTTTCGACAGATAATGTGAATTATTTATGATATGTTGGTTGTTGTTTGGTTTCTGTATAAATTATTGAACCAAACTAAATTTAAACTAAATCTAAAAGGTAACCAAGTGTATGTGTGCAAGTGATGCGCGCGAGTATGTATGTGATGAGTGTAAGCATGTATGTGATGGGTGTAAGTGTGTATATGATAAATGTGAGTGTGTATGTGATGAGTGTGATTGTGTATGTTATGAATGTGAGTGTGTATGTGATGAGTGTGAGTGTGTATGTGAAGAGTGCTAGTGTGTATGTGATGGGGGTGAGTGTGTATGTGATGATTGTAAGTGTGTATGTGATGAATGTAAGTGTGTATGTGATGAGTGTGAGTGTGCATGTGATGGTTGTGAGTGTGAGTGTGTATATGATGGGTGTGAGTGTGTAAGTGATGGGTGTGAGTGTGAATGTGTAAGTGATGGGTGTGAGTGTGAGTGTGTATATGATGGGTGTGAGTGTGTATGTGATGAGTGTGAGTGTGTATATGATGAATGTGAGTGTGTATGTGATGGTTGTGGTTGTGTATGTGATGGGTGTGAGTGTGTATGTGATGAGTATGAGTGTGTATGTAATGAGTGTTAGTATGCATGTGATGAGAGTCAGGGGGTAAGCAATGATAATACTTCAATGGTTGAATGATATAAGATCTTCCGTTTCATCATGATTAAGCCCAAACAATCAGTCCTGAACATGTTTTTTGCACCTAAACTTTGTCAGGGGGAAGATTTTAAGCTTTTTTTAACTTTTTCATACAGGTCAAAAATACAAAAGAAAGCCTTTATTCCCAAATTTAACTTTGCAGAAAACTCTGTCCCACTTAGGTTTTCTACGTGTGCGCTGATCCTTTACCTCTGTGGCAGCTGCTGTTTCATGAAATTTAAGTAGCACTGATAAATTGGCGTAATATGTTAATTTAATCAACAATCAAGTTCTCTGACAGTCCTAAAAATTAACTCTGTATTTCATAAAATATAAAAAAAAAATGAAATACAGAATTGATTTTTAGGACTTTCTGTGACTTTAATAATTTAATAGACAATCCATCTTTAACTACCTAAATCATTTCCAAAACATCGACATCCGCCAAATCGAAATCCGTAAAAAAATCCGCCATCTCTACATGAAGTTAGTCACTCGACCACGTAATTCGATCTACAAGAAGTTGGATGGATGTGCCATCAATCTTCAAGGATTACAAGTACGGAGGGACCTAATCACTGCATGTCTGTTGGTGGCTGAAGAGTCTTACAATGAATGCTACTCATCTATCTTTTGAAACGTCTTTCTTGGCTTTAAATAAGCTTTATTGAAGATTTCTCATTTTGTTTGTAATTGTTGATTTTTGCAGGAAAAGAGCGTGTCACTTTCGCTGTACTATTGGAATAAAAAACGATATTTATTCCATGGGTAGTTCTTCGAAATTTGATTCTTCGACTGATCCATATGGCCAAAATTTAATTTCACTTTCAGCATAGTAACACATGTTCATATGAAAATAGGTATACCTAATAACATATATTTGAATGAGGGACTCGTTTTTATAAAGTAGTTTTGAAGATATCGACGTTCGAATATTTTGTGCCCAGATGAATCAGAATTTGTTACAGGTAAATCAGAAACAGAAATAAAAATGAAAAACTTTATGTTGATAGGCTCTGTATTACTAAACGAATCATATGTTTTTATGAAAACCGTTATGAGTGATCATAATTTATTATCACGGAAAAAAATTGAAGAATTCAAAAATAATTCTTGTAAAACCTTTTTGTAACTCCATTAGGTAATTGTATTAAATGGGAAAGCAAGAATATTGCTATATAACAGAAATTTTAACTATTGCTAATATTGGTAATAATACAATAAATTCTGTTGGGTACTAGAAAGTTATTATAATGGTACCTATATATTATAAATTTTTATTCTATCCGTTTTTTTTTTTTCGTATACAGCTCCTTAGTCCTATTTATTATACTTATAACCCTTCATAATTGAAAGATCACAGGAGTGCTAACTTATTCTAATAATGGTTCTTTTGACATCAGTCTTAGTTAAGTAGTCTTAATTAGGTATTTATTGGAATTACCTATCACATTAGCAATTAACAATAAAGTAACAAAAACGAGATCAACTTTAATGAAATGGCATTATGACAATTATCTTCATTATTCATTTTCAAACACTTATCCTAAGTATGGTTAACTAGTTATATAGGAAATATTTCCTTGGCTCTATACAAGGAACCGAGCTGTTCTCAATATCATCCTCTTGTTAGCAAGTTCTTGAATTTTGGAGGAAGATGTAATAAACGTATCTTCACCAATGACGTGAGACTCTTTTGTCCGTTTATTATATTAAAACTTTTTAAACACAAAAATATGCTCATCTTCAAAATCTGAGGGATCATCCAAGCTTTTCTGATGAACGGTCGGTAGGATATCTCTGATGAATTTTGTAGTTAAATATTTTTTTCATCGATTGACGAAGTCTCCATTCAAAAGCTGTCATCATCGGGAAAGGTCTATATCAGGGCTTGTAGGGCTATATCCAAATTAAATAATTATTATTAATTCTTTAATAAGACTAAGACATATCAAAAATGACCTATTTAGAACAAGTTTATACTCCTGTGATTTTTTAATTAATCATTCAAAAAGTTATAGCTAAGTATATTTAATAGAACTTAGAATAGACTTTTCTAATTTTTTCTGCTGGAGTTGGAAAAATCTAATTTATTTTATGATTTATATGGGGTTTTGACCATACGAATCAGGCACAGATGAATTAGGATTTTGCCTACTATCATGCATAACTCATGATACATACAGACGTCATGATTGACATTTTTCTACACGAATCTATAACCCAAAAGCATCACACGAAACACAGATTGAAGTTCAAAAACAATAAAATCAATTTTATAAAATAGGCATTGTAATCAGAGTGCCACCTGAACCAAACACAGATTAATCAGATGTTTACCTTCGTAACACCAGGATCTAAGCCAACAGCCGCACGTCCGCCTTCTACATGGTTCGTTGCAAGACTGGCTTCCCCCCGCGCGGGAAGCCAGGCTTTCATTATTATTACCCGACCAAGTACGGTCAAGCGCAGCTTACGCCACATTAATCAGTATTACACGCCGGACACTTCTTATTTACTCATTTATAAACACACTAAGGTAGTTATAACTAATTTATATATTTTTTATATGAGGACAATTCATTTCCTTTCAATATAATTATGATTTATATTGATGTATGAAAGAGAAAATGCAATATCGACCATTTTGTTCCGGAAAACGGCAAACGGACGCGTTATATGAATCAGAAGAACAACCTTCAAATATTTTTATTATGTACCTAGACAGCAAATATTTAAAAATTATATTTGTACTAGTAAGGGATAAAGCTAAACTGTACAAAAAAAAAATTACATACCGTTCTGTTAGATGGTTACAGAAATATACCCATAGAAATCGAAAATTTTGTCCCTGAAGAACTACCCCCATGTGGTCAAACGCTATTAAACATCGACTTTTAAACTGGAACCTTAGGTGACGTCCACTGCTGTACGTTGGCCTCCCCTAGAGATCGCCAACAAACCTGGTTTTGAGCAACATGCATCCATCTGCTACCAGCCACCTTCTTCAAATCGTCGGTACGTCATGCCGAAGGGCGTACCACACCATATAAAATATTTACTTCCAACTTTTTTATTTTTTTTTATTTTAATTATTAATTATTACTTTTTTTTATTTTAACTTACAATGAGTATCTAACCTACCGATCTTAATAGAGCAAGAGCCCACGACGGCCAGACCTTCCTTATTTTATAAAAGCTGAAAGTTTTCCTGTGCATGTCCTCTATACAGGTAAGAACGACCAGCGACTATAGAGTTTGGGTTGTGGTTACTTGGGCAGGTAACAGGTAGTAAAGGTATACTCGTATAAAATAGTACCTTAAATTCGTTAAAGTATAAAGCTCAATTTCCGGCCCATCCATTGCCGGACACTTATGACAGTTGCTACCCTCTGCCAGACACCCCTAAACTTTAAGAAATTATAATTATACTTTCGTTATAGTATAAAAGTTAAATTTTATATTATGTTACTTGGGGACCTATAAAGAAATGTTACCTCAATAGCCGGACAGTTTTAATGGTTTTTACATCTTGCCAGACACATTCAAAGCCCGTTGTGGTGCGAGCGCGAATGCTTAGTCGATAGCGATGCTTTAAGATATCCAATAAAAAAATAATTTTATTACGTTCATAGCCATGTTATATAAAGAAAAAATGTTATTTTAATATTATAACAAAATATTTAATCGTTTTTATAAATGTCATAATTGAGACGAGGCAAATCGCCGGGACATGACAGCCTTAGCATAGAACATTTTGTACTTGCCGGACCGCATCTCCCACGACTGCTAGCGTTATTGTTTACGTTTTGTATCCGGCACACCTACCTACCCGCCGAGTTGATGAGAACGGTGGTTGTACCAATATTGAAAAATAAAACTGGTGACGTCAGTGAGAAAAGTAATTACAGACCGATCTCCTTAGCTACTGTTGCGGCTAAAGTGTTTGACGGTGTGTTTGAGAGACAATTAAATAAACATCTTAAAATACACGACGCTCAGTTCGGCTTTAGGCCACAGCTATCGACTGAATGTGCTATTCTGTCTCTCAAGCATACTGTCAGGTACTATACAGAGAGAAAAACACCGGTATATGCAGCGTTTCTAGACCTTTCCAGGGCATTTGACCTGGTTAGGCATACCTAACCAGGTCAAATGCCGCTCCTCCCGCGCACTCTCGCACTCCCGCTTCGCGCAACTTACACCACGGTATGTCATAACATACCGTGGTGTAAGTTGCGCGAAGCGGGAGTGCCCGACGCCATAACAAATATGTTTCAGTATTGGTATGGCCACCAAACCAATCATGTTAGATGGGCCAACTGGTTGTCTGAGGAGTACAGGTTGGAATGCGGGGTGAGGCAGGGTGGATTGACCTCGCCAGCGCTTTTCAACCTGTATGTAAACCAGCTGATTGTCGAGCTCAGTAGCACACATGTTGGCTGTTCTATTGATGGTCTGTGTGTTAATAGTATTAGTTATGCGGACGACATGGTGCTGCTGAGTCCGTCAGTTAGCGCACTCAGGAAGTTGTTGGCGGTCTGTGAGACGTATGCAGTAGCGCATGGGCTTGTTTATAACGAAAAGAAAAGAAAACTACTTGTGTTTAGGGTAAAGCGTAAAAAACCAGCACATATCCCACCGGTTATGTTAAATGGTGTGGCTCTTGAAAGGGTGCCAGATTTTAAGTACTTAGGGCACATAGTTACTGAGGACTTAAAAGATGATGCTGATATGGAAAGAGAACGGAGGGCGTTGGCTGTCCGATGCAATATGTTGGCCCGCAGGTTTGCACGTTGTACACCAGAAGTAAAGGTAACTCTTTTTAAGGCTTTTTGTCAATCCTTGTACACGTGCACTCTGTGGGTTCGATATACGCAAAAGGCATACAACGCCCTCAGAGTTCAGTACAATATGCCTTCAGAGTGTTGTTGGGGTTTCCACGTTACTGCAGTGCATCAGGAATGTTTGCCGAAGCACATACTGATGGTTTTAATACCATACTGCGAAAGAGGATTGCATCCATGATGCGCAGAGTGCGTGAAAGCGTCAACGATATTCTGAAGGTAATTAGTGATAAACCATGTTGCGCCATTATGGCGCATTGGGTGCATGTACATATGCATGTACCCGGTGTGTCAGATGAGCGCAACAGAAAATACATGAATTAAAATATTACTTTTGTTACTAACGTAGTTTTTAAGTTCTGTATTACTAACATCATATGGATCAAGGTCTGAAATAAAATATTTTTATTTTTATTTTATTTTTATTTTATTTTTATTTTTATTTTATTTTTATTTTATTTTTATTTTATTTTTATTTTATTTTTATTTTATTTTTATTTTATTTTTATTTTATTTTTATTTTATTTTTATTTTATTTTTATTTTATTTTTATTTTATTTTTATTTTATTTTTATTTTATTTTATTTTTATTTTATTTTTATTTTTATTTTATTTTTATTTTATTTTTATTTTATTTTATTTTTATTTTATTTTTATTTTATTTTTTATAATTGTCATATTTAAATAATAAAAGTACAAAGCCTATATACGCCAATCAGATGACTGATAGTTGATTTTTTTTTTTGTTTACACAGCCGTACGGCGTAGTAACATGGCGGCTACAATTTCATGGTGTTATAAAACAGATTAAAAACTGAAAACTTTGAATTGAATTAAAAAAATCTATTTTGTTAATTTATGAACTAAAACTAACATTTTCCGACTGCTATTTGTCTGAACTATCTCAATAATATATTTATAGTTTTTTTTTCTCATATAGAGTAAAATAACCTATTATGAATAATTAAAGAATTATGTACAATAATTTGTAATAATAATGACATATCTGATTGAGTTTTGAGCGAATCATTAACATTTAAACTTGGTAGTTGATCCCCTTCAAACCGTTTGAACTGGTATTTGTCATCTTTCAACGGTTAATGTCTGGTTGATATGTGGTTGGATTTTCCAGATGAGCATTATTCCAAATGGTACATAATTATATAATTTGCTCGCAGAAATTGCTGCAATAGCTCGCTTTTGCAAGGTGGTAGATAGCTAGCGTCAAAATTTCGCAACTTCTTTCGGTCAAAAGCTTCGTTTACATCGGAGACTGTATAAAAGTCGATGAATATTTAAAGTCTGGCGGCATCAACATCAATTACATTAGGGACATTGTTCACAATGCATATAAAACTCTGAATAATTTGAAAGATGTTTTGTTGATCTTGTACTCTGGATATTTTTTTAATGTCTTGTATGGTTTTAATTTTCCTTTTCTGAAGAACGCAGAATCACAACCTGTGATGGCATGAAATCTAGGTAAGCTCTGACAAATTAACTGTTCCAACTCTGCATGCATTTTGGTAACATCCACATATCTTAAATATTGCCAGTACCACCTGTAAGCATCCGAACAACCGAATTATTTTTAAGGTGATGCATGTTCCAAGCATTATAGCCGCAATATCGGTATTAGCACTTCTTATTACTATTTCTGCTGGATAGTTGATGTTACATGCTTGATATACTATCTTCGTATCTGCTTCTTCGTATGCTGGGCATGACAACTCTTCATCAACCCTAATAAAATATTGAATTTTCTGAAATTGATGTATAATATCGTTTGTTGCCAATAAGTGGCACCAGTTCATCAGTAGCCCAATATGAAATATAAAAATTAACGAAAAAGAGTTTCTTTAAAAAAATTTTTTTTTTAACTTTTGCGAAATCCCTTGATCGAATTTGTTCAGGTCCAGTTGTAAAGTACTCCAATTGTGCGGATTCTAGACGTTGGGAATGCTCGTAATCTTTGATCGATGGAGTGAAGTATTGATCAAAGATCACATCATTTCTCGATGCTTGAAATTAAGTAAACTTTTTTTAAATATGTATTTCCAAATTTTTTTGGAACATTTTTCATTGTATGCAGTAGGAAGAAACTGTCATAATTATTAGAAAATAAAATCGACAACAATGATGAAACTTATAAACACGATTAAGTATTTTTTTACATGTAATAAATAATACTTTTTTTTATCTTATAATATTAAAATGACATTTTTTACTTTATGTAACATGGCTATGAACGTAATAAAACCATTTTTTTATTGGATATCTTAAAAGATCGCAATCGCCTAAGCATTCGCGCTCGCACCACAGCGGGCTTTCAATGTGTCTGGCAAGATGTAAAAACCATTGAAACTGTCCGGCTATTGAAGTAACATTTTTTTATAAAGTAATATTTTTAGAAAGTAAGTTTTTAAAGTAATATTAAGTAACATAAAATTTAGCTTTTATACTATAACGAAAGTATAATATTAAAGTTTACGGGTGTCTGGCAGGTGGTAGCCACTGTCATAAGTGTCCGGCAATGGATGACGAGATTTCTAAAGTTATCCCGAAGAAAATATAAAAAAATTGAGCTTTATACTTTAACGAATTTAAGGTACTATTTTATATACCTTTAGGTACTACCTGTTACCTGCCCAAGTAACCACAACCCAAACTCTATAGTCGCTGGAAGTTCTTACCTGTATAGGGGATATGCACAGAAAAACTTTCAGCTTTTATAAAATAAGGAAGGTCTGGCTGTCGTGGGCTCTTAGGCTATAATAAATCTACTACACAAATGCTATGCAATTGATATTTTGCATACCTACCTAAGTCAGTTGTAAAACTTCAACCCAAGTCTAATACTGGGTGATTTTTTATTCACGTTCCAAATTTCTCAGGGTGATAGTACCCATGAAATTGAATAACTTTCTCCAAAAAACATGGGTCGAAATATTAAAAAAAAAATCGGACTTCCCATACAAAATCAATAGTCAGCTGATCGATTTTGTATGGGAAGTCCGATTTTTATTTAAATATTTCGACCCATGTTTTTTGGAGAAAGTTATTCAATTTCATGGGTACTATCACCCTGAGAAATTTGGAACGTGAATAAAAAATCACCTAGTATAAATTAAAACAAAAAGAACTTTTAGATCACAAGTAACTGTGTTCTTATTGAACAGAGCTAATTCGAGCGTCCCGGCGCACTTTACACTTGTTATAAATTACTTCGAAACTTACAGATTTTCATTTGGACCACTCTTCAAGACGTTGGCCATTGTGTGAGCGGTGTTACTTCTGTAACTGTTCCTTTGCCAAGATTAGAGTTTCCATTTCTTTCTTTCTTTATGGAACAAGGATCGATCTCCACACTTGCTTCATCAAACCAGCAGTTCTATTTAAAAAAAATGTCATAGAATTTAATATTTTAGGTATATTACACCCTTAGGTAAACAACCATAATACCTACAGATAAATGCAATGCGTAAAATTAAAGTAAAAGCCAATTATTCAAGTAACAAAAACTTCTATTACCAAGGCGTTTTATCACCAAACAGTGATATAGTAGGCCTATAATAGTAACCATTGTGTCTTTTTGTACTATAAAGGTTTTTAACGGATCGTTTTGATTCTATAAGATTAAAGAGCATTTAAGTTCTATTATTTTGATCTTAGAACGCTTACAGGATCACACAAAAGAATATTTAAAGTGTTGCGTTGTAATAAATATGAAAATATTGATTATGGTACTATTTAATACTAAAGACGACCTTACTGACACTTTAATGTACCTATTTTGCACTAATAAACCTGCATAATAATTATTACAGTACTAGTATTGTAGCAGTATTGAAATCACTATTACAGGATCAATCTGCACTATAAAAGTACTTTGCACAACCATAACGTAACCTTTTAGCTTCTTAAAAGTTCCTTCAGCATTGCTATGGGGCTAGTTCTGTAAAAGTCATGAAAACTCCTTTATGGTATTAAATAGTACCATAGCAACTCTTGGTGCAGTTGCTAAGTAACTTAAATAGTTTTCGGTGAAAATATGGCTGCTGTTTTCTGCCATGATAGCACATTAGCAACACGACTGGAGTCAATTTGTACTATAGCAGCCATGGTCGCAATAACTCATTATTTTATTATTTTAAATTTAATAAAAACACGAATTTTATGAGGGCGCATTGTCAAATTTGAAATCAGCATATTACTTAGTTATGGCAGAATTACGGTCCATGAAAGTTTTGTATTATGTCCTTTTCTTACATGTAACGTTAAAAGCAACGATGTCAAATGACATAAAGTACTACACACGACCATGAACGAACAACTGTAAAAAAAAAAATCTGGAATCGTTTACGGTGCAAAATAGCACTATAAACATGTTTTACATTTCAACTATAGAACTGATTTATCACCGTGAGAACCTTAATGTAATGTTTATAGAATAATTCAGCGATAAAACTAGGGCCTTTTTGAAGTTCTGTAAATGTTTACAACACCATTATAGTACAATTATGAACATTAATTAGCACGCTCTAAAATGTTCTCAGAACTTTTATAGAACCAAATTTTGTTACTAGCTCCCTTATACATAATCATCATCGCTCGTTGTGGCGTTCTATGGGGGAGGCCTATGTTCAACAGTGGACGTCTTTCGGCTGATGATGATAATGTTGTATAGCTTTAATTATGAACTTAGTATATAAATAGAATTATTAACTAACAAATTTAACAACTACATTTAATAAAACAAACTAACCCACTAACACAATCCTTCTAGAAATTAAGTTTAAATTGTTAGAAGCAAGGAATAAATAGGCTTTTTATTTTTATTTTTATTTTATTATATAAATAGAATTACAAAAACATAAAAAATATAAGTGAAGTGAGCAGTTAATTTCTATAATCCCACCCCATCACAAGTTCTCTTTACCTAAATTCACCGAGGAAGATTTTTTCAAAATAAACTATCTGATCTTTAAAAACACACATCACATAGTTTTCATTTAATAAAATTAGCACTTCAATATAGTGTGCATAAGAAAAATATACTGCCGTCTAGTAATAGAACTTACAAATGATTGTTAATCACTTTTGAAACAATTTTGAATTTAATGTATTTGATGGGACACTGACTGGCCACCGCCTATATACAATAGTGCCGTTGTCTTATCTATTCATTGGGTGAGTTTAATTATTAATTGACCAACATATGACTAGACCACTTCTACATGGAGCAAGCTGCTGGCAGAATACTCTCATAATTATAGTCTCACTGCAGGCCCAAGGTAATTTAAAGAAGGCATGAGCATTGATGTCCTCGCTTACCAAGGTGGATTGGCGTTCATATTTATATTAATTATAGCCATTCCTCATTATGTTAAGGTCGGCTTTCTAACTAACTGGATGCAGCTGAATACTAATGTTTAACATGGAGCGACTGCCTGTCTGATCTCCGCTACCCAGTTACTGGGTAATACGATACCCGTTGGTAAGACCATTTGTCAGACTTTCTGGCTTCTGACCGACTCCTTGCCAATTCAAAACTGCCTATAAATGGCTTCATCCTCATCAACATTTCAGCCGAAAGACGTCCACTGCTGGACATAGGCCACCCCCAAAAGGGGGCGCTACGCTTGGCAGGTGGGTTGGCGATCACATTATGGTTGTTACAAAGGCACAGAGAACGCTGCTGCCCATTCTCTGGTGAGTCCCTTAGTTGCCACTTACGACACCCACGGGAAGATATGGGATGGTGCTATTCTTTACGTCCAACACCATCCGTATAAAATAAATAGCCTAATGCGGGTAAATGGCTTAATTGAAATAGATACTTTGACTTTGAATGTGACTTTAACCAACCATAACAACTGTCAAGGATCTTCGGATAACAGCCTGGACCAACAGCTTGACTTACTTTTCGAGGTACGGAGGAGTCTCGATTTCAAATCTCAATCTTTAAAAAGTCACCTCTAATGGTTCTTGCCCGGAACATCTACAGCAAATCGATCACGACATTTCAAAATACCCAATTAAGTTTATAATAATACCTTTTACGTTACTCTATCACAGTCTCCGCTAGTTTCAAAGCCTCCTCCCCCTTGGGTCTCGCGGAAATCACAGTACATAGGAAGGGTTTTAACCTCCAGTCCGCCAACTTAATTAATTTTAAGGGCAAGCCGCATCACTTGCAAATTGTCGGGAACGCCCACTTAACCCTTGTTATAACTCTCTTGGAGATCATCTATCGATGGATAGTACTTGTTTGTTGACCTATTTGCATTTTGATCTTCTTGCTAATAGCTTTAGTAAAGGGTTATGATTTTGGTCGGGATTGTTTGGGAAATAATTGGTTTCGTAATCAGCTGTAGTGTCTCCTACATTTCAAATGTTCGAAATTTCAGCTGCATATACTTCTTGATTATACGGGGTATCGTGTTACCCAATAGCTGGACTGTAAACGTGGACAAGTGCACCATGTCAATAACAATGAGGCATCGGCGCCTATATAGGGTGACTGGTAATTAGTGTACGATACTTAAACACGTGATTGTGTTCATGATAACAAACAACTTTCCCGAAGAAAAAATGATTTTTGTATTGGTTCACTTTTATCACAATGACACAACAGCCGTATGAAATTCACGCGCGCGCACGCCTGTGACCTAAAGTGAACCAGTACAATAAAAAATGTTTCTTCGGGAAAGTTGTTTGTTATCATGAACACAATCACGTGTTTAAGTATCGTACACTAATTACCAGTCACCATATATAGTTAGGAAAAGAGTAATGACTGACGATAACTTGTAGTGTTGTAACATAGAAGATTCAATAATTCAAATTACTATATACCTATTATGTTTAGTAGGTACTATTGCTAAAACACTGAAAGAAATACCCCAACGTTTTTTGTACTGCCGGATACAAACATAAATAGTGTTTGAGCACTAATTTTTGCTTAATATAAGTAACATTAAGGTAAAATTACTGCTAGGAAATAACTTCTATTTTTGCAGTTTGCATAGTTAACTGCTATATATATCATTGTAGCACATACAATGATGTTATGTGTACTCCCATCTCTAATGGTATCATTTTTGATTCCATTTAACATGTATAGCTGTCTAATTTAATAAGTCAATTACTATCTTCTTTCACCCTTGTATTATTCTCACAATAGCGTAACTTACTCCCGGCAGACTTATTAAGTTACCGAACACCTTACACCGCTAATGTTTGTATGGGTTACCTCGAATTATACCCAAAACAACACTTTGGGCAAACTTAATTCTTGTGAAAATTTTAGATAATCCAATTATCTTAGAGTTTTCCAGAAATTATCTTGTTTCTTTCAGTTTTAAGCACAGGTGCTAAAATTAAGCAAGACTATTAAATTGTACATAATAACTTTATTGGTCAATTTTGTGTATGAATGATGGATTTATTATTTCAAAATTACTTTATTTATATTTAAAGTATTCTGTTCTTTGTATTCTTATTTAAAATTTTCCAGCTTTAAATGGTGTGGGTTAATTTATTTTTTACTAGCTTAAACCCGTGACTTTGTCCGCGCGAATGTCGGTTATCGTGTATGAAGACAAAGTCGCTGATTAAAAAGTAGCCTATGTCCTTCCCCAGGGTTTCAGGTATCTTCACACAAAATTTCATAAAAATCGGATCAGCTATTTCATCGTGAAAGCGTAACAAACCGAATTACTTTCGCATTTATAATATTAGTATGAAAGTATGGATAATGACAAGTTAAACAGGCTTGCAGGCTTGGCAGGGTTTGTGCTTGCGGGCGGTGCGGTGGCAGTTACGGGGTCCCTTCCCAATCGGAATAATGTTACCGCGAGCAAGATTGAAAAATTGTTTGTTTCATCCAACGCAATGTTCAAACACAAACGAGTGAATGAGAACGCGATATCGCACAAAAATTGGCGCGCGACGATTTCACAAAACTTGTTCCAGGAAATACGTGTTTTTGAAAAAGCATAAGTACATGAGTCTGACGATGAAATAAAATCAAAACCTTTTGTAGGTACTCCTATGTAGGTGATACATGTTACATACGTCTTACACTTAACGAAATCGTGAAAATGTTACATTTCTTTTTCTAAATGAGTTAACGAAAAATACGTTTAATTAAAAAAAAATATCGTCATCAGACCACGCTACCGATTTGGGGTAACCTGAGGGCCTAGTGTGAGTTTTTATTCGCACTCGATCGCGTTAACGTAAACTCCAATTTGTATTGAAACTGGAGCAGCGCAGTCTAGTGGCAACAATAGGAAACACAATTATTCCATACAAATTGACATAAGCGATCGTTTACGTTAACGCGATCGAGTTCGAATAAAAACTCACACTGGGCCCTCTGTAATGAAAGTTGTAAACGCGGAAGTTTGTGAGGATGGAAGGAGGTCCGTTACTCTTCTATGCTAAAACGTCACATCGAAATTAGCTGAAATTTTGCACATTATGTAGATATTGATTTATCCCATTTTTGTGTTCCCGTGGGCCAATTTAGAACTTTGTCTCAACTCTATATGCTTGGATTTTTAAACTACTGATAGAATGATTTAAGAGGAAGGTTTTTACATGTTGTTTGATATTGTGTGTTCTGCAATAATTATTATTAATCACTCCACACTCCAATGTGATGTCCACATTGGTATCAACGTTGCACCCGTGCGAAACCGGGGCGGATCGCCCCGGTCACAGTCGATGACATACAAAATAGAATAGAATAGAATAAACGTTTATTGTCTCCAGTATTACAGCTAGTAGTAGTACTTACACAGAACTATAATACCGGAAGCAAAAGGTTCAAGCGTCAGCATTATGCTTAGGTTCCCCCTAAAGGGTTGCTAGGCGCTGGTTTTCAGCTCAAACCCTTGACTCCTGTTTACACAGAAAAAAGCATTTTAGCAACAAACAAAATGATTATTAAGAATGTATATAATTAAAAAAAATAAAAATAAAAGTGAATTGAAGTGATCATACATTACCAGTTTTGGAATTTATCTTATTTTGTATGTAGAAATACAAATATAAATACTGTGGTAACGACTGGCAATTCAGTTAAGAATTAAACTATAAATATCGAACATCGTCTTGGGCAACTTTTATAATAATTTGACGCAATCTTTTTGGTAGTCGAAAACTAATAATTTGCATTTTTGTTTGAAATTTGTTAGGTTTTTGATGTTTCGGAAGGGTGGGGGTAAATTATTCCAAATCTTTGATGCTGCATATTTGAAGCTGCCCCTATAGCCTTTTGTTTTATGTCTCGGTATCAATAACGTTCCATTTAGTTTTGATCTGGTAAACAAATTGTGAGCGTCTTTACACCACGATAATAAATTGTACAAGTATGAAGGTCTTTTACTTGCAATAATTCTGTGTGTGAAACACAACAAATGCAGGTTTCGCCGTGATTCCATATTAAGTTGTCCCTTCTCAGTTATAATAGGAGAGATGTGCACCCTTCTTGCGACTGTATAGCTAAAGCGAATGCATGCGTTCTGAACCCTCTGTATACATTGTTTGGTCTTTTGAAGAAGTCTGGGGCCATATACAATATCATAGTAGTTAAATGGAGAAAGCACGAGCAGATCCGAAAGGAGTGTCCGAACAACCTCGGAGAGGTACTCACGAATTCCGTAGAGAACCTTCAACCTATAAAAGGAATTACGTATCAGACCATTGATGTGTTATGTAAATCTAAGTTCCTCGTCCATCAGCAGCCCCAAATTCCTAGCAACTTTCACTCTTTCAAGTGCTTCTCCGTTCACTAGCATTGGCTTGTATAAGCTATCCGCCGCTTTAATTTGTGACTTGGTGCCCAGTATCATGCATTTTGATTTAGATGCGTTAAGCACTAATGTATTTTTATGAGACCAGTCAAGGACTTGCTCAATGTCCTTGGATATACAGTCCATCGCCTGACCGGTTTCAATTGGCTTAAAAGACTTGTAGATTTGAGTATCATCAGCATACAAGTGAACCTTACAGTGTTGGAGGGCAGCTGGTAGGTCTGCAGTAAAAATAATAAATAAAATAGGACTTAAAATAGAGCCCTGAGGAACCTCTCTTTCAACGAGCAATCTTTTCGACTTCATAATTTTTCCCTCGTCATCATCTATGACCACTTGCTGGTATCGATTCGTGAGAAAGGATCTGAACCATTCACAGCTATCTGTAGAGATTCCGTAATAAAAAAGTTTTGCGATCTAGACAATCAAATGCCCGCGAAAAATCTAACAGAACCAGCATCGAGCATCTACCCGCATCTACTTCAGACAATATGTCATCGGTGACATGAGCTAAGGCTGTTGCTGTGCCATACCCTACACGAAAACCCGATTGGTGCTGGGGCAAAACAGCATTGGCCTCTAAATGAAGTTTGAGTTGCTTTTCAACAACCCTCTCGATGACCTTCGATAAAACAGGAAGAATACTTATTGGTCGCAAGTCTTTGAGCTGATTAATATTTCTGGTTTTTGGAATAGGTTTTACTACTGCTATTTTCCAAGAGTCAGGGAATACTTTAGTGTCAATGGATTTATTAATAATATCAGTGATAGTCTGCAGTGTATTAGGAAGGGTGAGCTGGATCATGTCAATATTGATGAGATAAATAAATAACTAATTTAATAACCGACTTCGAAAAAGGAGGATGTTATTAATTTTACTGTTGTTTTTTGTATGTTTATTACGCAATTTCTCCGGCTAATGTAAATCGATTTTAAAAATCCTTTTTTTTATAGGGTACATTTCAGAGGTGATCTCATATAAATTTTATAGAAATTGATTTAGCGCTTTTTGAAAAAATCAACAAAGACCAACAAGAAACTCGTTTTCTTCAATCTTTGGAGGACTTTCAATCTCTGTTTTAACTGTGTTGCCGTTTCTTAATATTATAGGTATAATAAGTTATAGGTGATAATAACGATCAATTATTTTATACAGGCGCTTTTATCACATTGGGTAAAAACCTGTAATAATAGATGTCAGTTAGAGAAAATAAATAAGTGACAGATCAAGCGTCACCTTGATATAAAAATGAAAATAACGCTTCTAGTTTCAAAATATGTAGAAGAAATTCAGAGTGTTTAGAAGAAATATTTAGTCAAATGCTTTTGACCAGGGTTGTAGTACGGCATACGACCTTTACAGAACCTTAGTCACTGTGACAATTCATTGCATGTTCCTCCATCCTTACCACACAAACACTTATCATTGAAGAGCCACTGCATACTGTAGTTAATTGTGTTTGCGAACAGACGGACTAATTAGCATTGTACTGTGTTTGACTAGTGCTTGCTACGTTATAATTAGCTATGCACACGTCAGTCTCACTGTCCTCCCTTGGTATTAGTAGAACTAAACATAACTATATGTCTCTATTTTTATTTAAATTATTATTTTATATTTTTTTATTTTTTATTTATTAATGGATTTTACTGTATTTTATTTTTATTTTTGGATTTTAAATGATAACGGATTTTTATTGTAATTATCTTTTGTTTTTTTTTGTTTTTTATTATTGGATTTCATTGTTTTATTTTAATAATTATTCTGGATTTTATTGATCAATGAATTTTATTGTTTATTTTAATTTAATCTTTTAATTGTATTTTTTTATTAATTTGTAATTCTAATTGTGTTTTTTTTATGGATCTTGTATGGTCTGAAATAAAGATTTTTATTATTATTTTTATTATAACTATACAAATTAATGTGTTTTGTATACCAAAACACATGTACTTGAACAAGTTTATATGTGGATGAAATGACCAAGACTATGCTCAGGTCATGATTCTAGATTCCCCAGGGTTGATATTTTTTGTTGGTTGAATTTAAGAAAAGCTTTATGACACTTTGCCTCAAAATGTGAAAGATCAAAAGTCCATGTAATTGTGCAGTCACCAAAAAAGATAAGTAACCATGGTCGTCAGATACAGTTGAAGTTTACTTAGAAACCGTTGGATGCTTTCGAATAAAATAAAATAAAATTTCAATCGAAAAAATCCATTGGTTTCAAAGGCGATTCTCACACGATGACACGACGCCACTTCTCGCCCCGCGCGTAGAAGCGAGCGTGCGTATCCGCGCGGATGATAGGTTCCCATCAGTTTGAACAGATTCAACTGTATCAGACGACCTATACCCTGTTCACAATAAGATTAGACATTTACATAATCCTTTTTTACCGTCCGTTCAACTGATTTTGACTTATATTGCGTTGGTAGCATGACAAATGGCAACTGCAGTAAACAGTTGTTATTGTAACCACTTTTTTGCCTCTAATGTCATCCTTAAGCCTACGGAATAGAAATCAAAGTCGGTTGAAGGGACTGTAAAAAAGGTTTGTGTTTATGTCTAATCTTATTGTGAACAGGGTATAGTTAGTTATCTCCTTTAGTGACTGTACGCTTTCCAAAAATGTGTAAAGAAGCTTATTTTTAAGAAAAAAAATCTGTCAGTTATATTCGAGCACTATATCTACGTAACCTATTTTTTTATTTGTGTAGCCATTACATCGCCAAATGTTAAGAAACTAATTTATATGTGTGTGTGTGTGTGTTTTTTATGTGTGTGTTTATTTGTGTGTTTTGTGTGTTAGCTGTAAGTCTTCCATGCATAGATAAATAAATAAATAAGTTTTTTGTCTTAGTAGTGAACGTAATACTTTTTGATAAATTAAACTCAGCTATTTTACACAATTCAACTATGTAAGTATGCAAACTCACTTGTGATATATTCTCATTTTTAAAATTAATGTTATTATAAATAATGTAAGGCAAAAAATATCACCCCACTCATATAGTGCCATTTCTAAAGTAAAAGCTCAAACAGGTAACACAATATCAATCTTGTTAAACCGAAGGATTCCTTTTAAAGTAATCCTACACTAAGTGCGTGATGTCATCGGTACGTTGGCACAGGAGAGTGCCTCGCCGCATATTGACGTAGCTGAGAGGAACACTTAGTAGTTTTTTGTTATGTTTTAGGAAAAAAAGTGCGAAAAGTATAGAACCTGAATAGAATAATGCTGTTATCTATATCTGTGAGTATAACCTTCGTGGGCATAACCCAAATACGCTGAGCTACAACGCTACGCTTAGAGACGATCAAATTCGTGTAGCAATGCTACGACACGTAAACTGTCGTAGCATTTCGTAGACCCGCTACGAGAAAGCCTACGAAAAACTTTCAACTGACATAATAGGCATTTTTGTTTCGTTTAAAATGATGAACAGTTTAATAGTAAATATAATTTAATTGTATTGTTCATTTGTGAGTTTTATAATCGTGGGTAATATTTAAATGAATATATCCTAACAATGTAATCTTTAAGTTTTAACAAAGACATTATGTACACGTCCTCAATTAATTTTAATTTCAGTGGTTTTGTTAAATTATTATTTACTAACTATAGGTTAAGATGATACTAACACTATATGGATGTGTGGTCTGAAATAAGTAATTATTATTTTATTTATTTATTTTATATACATATACTTAAATAACATGTTTAAATATGTGTTTATAACAAAAACATTTAAAAATATAAAATAAAATTATAGCCCACCGGTATCGGGAACAGGGTCCGAGCTACCGGTGGTCAGGGCTCCTGAGAGAGGAATCTGTTAACATTACGCGCCGTGTCTATATTATAATTAAATAAATAAATAAATAAATATCTTGGGACAACTCACACACGGTCATCTGGTCCCAAGCTAAGCAGAGCTTGTGTTATGGTAACCAGACAACTGATATACATACTTATATAATTTATAAATACATACATATTATAGATAAACACCCAGACACAGAACAAACAATCATGCTCATCACACAAAGTTTGTCCTGGGTGGGAATCGAACCCACGACCTCCGGCTTAGCAGTCAGGGTCAGTGACCACTAGACCAACAGGCCCGTCAATTATGTAATTGTAATCAACAACAATTGATAAAATATACTGCATTTATTACCGACTTCACAAAAGGAATAAGTTTATTTCATGTATGAGGATTACGTGTAAAAAGAAAACAATGCAATAAAATTAAAACTTTGTCGGTACGGTCGGTGCAGTGACTGAGAAAAACAAACAATCTAAACAAATAGTATTTACATGACCTACATTTTTTTGTTCCGGGTCCAGTTTTCTAGTTGAATGTAAGTTTATATAATACTTGTAAACGTATTCATGGCACAGGAGAAATTCCTAGAGTAGGATAACGTAGGGAGAAAAAGAAAAATCAGGGCGTGACTGTGTCGTGCACTCGGCCGTGTATTTTACGTGAATACATGTACAGTCGCCAAAGGAGATAGAAACCAGGGTCGTCGGATACAGTCTTTAAAAAACATCCATCGAGTTCTAAATAAACTTCAACTATATCCATCGACCCTGGTTGACATCCATCGAGTTCTAAGTAAACTTCAACTATATCCATCGACCCTGGTTGACATCCATCGAGTTCTAAGTAAACTTCAACTATATCCATCGACCCTGGTTGACATCCATCGAGTTCTAAGTAAACTTCAACTATATCCATCGACCCTGGTTGACATCCATCGAGTTCTAAGTAAACTTCAACTATATCCATCAACCCTGGTTGACATCCATCGAGTTCTAAATAAACTTCAACTATATCCATCGACCCTGGTTGACATCCATCGAGTTCTAAATAAACTTCAACTATATCCATCGACCCTGGTTGACATCCATCGAGTTCTAAGTAAACTTCAACTATATCCATCGACCCTGGTTGACATCCATCGAGTTCTAAGTAAACTTCAACTATATCCATCGACCCTGGTTGACATCCATCGAGTTCTAAGTAAACTTCAACTATATCCATCGACCCTGGTTGACATCCATCGAGTTCTAAGTAAACTTCAACTATATCCATCGACCCTGGTTGACATCCATCGAGTTCTAAATAAACTTCAACTATATCCATCGACCCTGGTTGACATCCATCGAGTTCTAAATAAACTTCAACTATATCCATCGACCCTGGTTGACATCCATCGAGTTCTAAATAAACTTCAACTATATCCATCGACCCTGGTTGACATCCATCGAGTTCTAAATAAACTTCAACTATATCCATCGACCCTGGTTGACATCCATCGAGTTCTAAATAAACTTCAACTATATCCATCGACCCTGGTTGACATCCATCGAGTTCTAAGTAAACTTCAACTATATCCATCGACCCTGGTTGACATCCATCGAGTTCTAAGTAAACTTCAACTATATCCATCGACCCTGGTTGACATCCATCGAGTTCTAAATAAACTTCAACTATATCCATCGACCCTGGTTGACATCCATCGAGTTCTAAGTAAACTTCAACTATATCCATCGACCCTGGTTGACATCCATCGAGTTCTAAATAAACTTCAACTATATCCATCGACCCTGGTTGACATCCATCGAGTTCTAAGTAAACTTCAACTATATCCATCGACCCTGGTTGACATCCATCGAGTTCTAAATAAACTTCAACTATATCCATCGACCCTGGTTGACATCCATCGAGTTCTAAGTAAACTTCAACTATATCCATCGACCCTGGTTGACATCCATCGAGTTCTAAGTAAACTTCAACTATATCCATCGACCCTGGTTGACATCCATCGAGTTCTAAATAAACTTCAACTATATCCATCGACCCTGGTTGACATCCATCGAGTTCTAAATAAACTTCAACTATATCCATCGACCCTGGTTGACATCCATCGAGTTCTAAATAAACTTCAACTATATCCATCGACCCTGGTTGACATCCATCGAGTTCTAAATAAACTTCAACTATATCCATCGACCCTGGTTGACATCCATCGAGTTCTAAATAAACTTCAACTATATCCATCGACCCTGGTTGACATCCATCGAGTTCTAAATAAACTTCAACTATATCCATCAACCCTGGTTGACATCCATCGAGTTCTAAATAAACTTCAACTATATCCATCGACCCTGGTTGACATCCATCGAGTTCTAAGTAAACATCAACTATATCCATCGACCCTGGTTGACATCCATCGAGTTCTAAGTAAAGTTCAACTATATCCATCGACCCTTTTTTTTTTTTTTTTTTTTTTTTTTAACGTGGGGAAATCCTCATGGACTGTCCCCCGTCTGGGGATGACGGGAGGGTGTGCCGGACTCCTACCGGCTAAAACCACCACGGTGTTCCTCGACTGACCCATGGGTGGGGGTACGGGATTCGCTCGCGCATGCACCGCGCCCCCACCGGGCTATGACCCGCCAGGTTGACATCCATCGAGTTCTAAATAAACTTCAACTATATCCATCGACCCTGGTTGACATCCATCGAGTTCTAAGTAAACTTCAACTATATCCATCGACCCTGGTTGACATCCATCGAGTTCTAAGTAAACTTCAACTATATCCATCGACCCTGGTTGACATCCATCGAGTTCTAAGTAAACTTCAACTATATCCATCAACCCTGGTTGACATCCATCGAGTTCTAAATAAACTTCAACTATATCCATCGACCCTGGTTGACATCCATCGAGTTCTAAGTAAACTTCAACTATATCCATCGACCCTGGTTGACATCCATCGAGTTCTAAGTAAACTTCAAGTATATCCATCGACCCTGGTTGACATCCATCGAGTTCTAAGTAAACTTCAACTATATCCATCGACCCTGGTTGACATCCATCGAGTTCTAAATAAACTTCAACTATATCCATCGACCCTGGTTGACATCCATCGAGTTCTAAATAAACTTCAACTATATCCATCGACCCTGGTTGACATCCATCGAGTTCTAAGTAAACTTCAACTATATCCATCGACCCTTTTTTTTTTTTTTTTTTTTTTTTTTTTTTTTTTTTTTATCGTGGGGAAATCCTCATGGACTATCCCCCGTCCTGGGAAGACGGGGGGGGTGTGCCGGACTCGTACCGGCTAAAACCACCACGGTGTTCCTCGACTGACCTATGGGCGGGGGTACGGGATTCGCTCGCGCATGCACCGCGCCCCCACCAGGCTATGACCCGCCAATAACGTAGGCGGGTCCCGTCGACCTCGGTGGTCTAATTGCCGCCGAATCCTCTAGTGTGGCGCGCGCGGTACACGGCGCGCCGCCTACACGGGCCTGCTTCTCGGTCGGGTGGTGGATTGCCCCTAAGTCGACCACCCGCAGGCCGGCAACTCATGGAGGCCGGAGGTCATTAAGCGCCCTCCGGCGCCCGGTGCGTCTTCTCCTAGAGGGAAGCGAGGCAGTTTCTTCCCTCACCCTCTCTGCCGCCTCTTTTGCGTGCATGACATGCTCGCAAAAAGAGGCAACAGCCTCCCACGCACTCTCGCTCTGGACCATCGAAAGGACGATGTTCGGGAGCGAGAGGTCACCTACTGCTGCGGAGAGTTCACGGCGCTGCCCCGCCCAAGCTGGGCACTCTGCCAGCGTGTGCTGCGCCGTGTCCTCCAGGCAATCTCCGCAGTGGTGACACCCGGGCGATTGTTCGCGGCCTATGCGACACAGATACTTCCCGAAACAGCCATGTCCGGTCAGTATCTGCGTCAGCCGGAACGTGAGGGCGCCGTGTCGGCGCCCTAACCAATCCTCCATGACGGGTCTTACCGCCGAAATTACGGCGTGCCCTGGTTGACATCCATCGAGTTCTAAATAAACTTCAACTATATCCATCGACCCTGGTTGACATCCATCGAGTTCTAAATAAACTTCAACTATATCCATCGACCCTGGTTGACATCCATCGAGTTCTAAATAAACTTCAACTATATCCATCGACCCTGGTTGACATCCATCGAGTTCTAAGTAAACTTCAACTATATCCATCGACCCTGGTTGACATCCATCGAGTTCTAAATAAACTTCAACTATATCCATCGACCCTGGTTGACATCCATCGAGTTCTAAGTAAACTTCAACTATATCCATCGACCCTGGTTGACATCCATCGAGTTCTAAATAAACTTCAACTATATCCATCGACCCTGGTTGACATCCATCGAGTTCTAAATAAACTTCAACTATATCCATCGACCCTGGTTGACATCCATCGAGTTCTAAATAAACTTCAACTATATCCATCGACCCTGGTTGACATCCATCGAGTTCTAAGTAAACTTCAACTATATCCATCGACCCTGGTTGACATCCATCGAGTTCTAAGTAAACTTCAACTATATCCATCGACCCTGGTTGACATCCATCGAGTTCTAAGTAAACTTCAACTATATCCATCGACCCTGGTTGACATCCATCGAGTTCTAAGTAAACTTCAACTATATCCATCGACCCTGGTTGCTTATCTCCTTTGGTGACCGTACGTAATGGGTAATATTTTCTTTGAGCTTATTATATGTACCTACTAGCTTTCGCCCGCTGCTTCGCCCGCGTGGGTGTCGGAAAAATTTACGGGTTTCCTATACAAATTTTTCAATCTTCTTATTTGATGATTTTTAAAAAACGCTGATACATGTAATTATTAATTACCAACCAAAAGGCTAAATACAAATTTTCATGGTTTGAACTACACAACTAACGGGTTTCCCATTTATACTTTCTTCCCCTATTTAACGCCCTCTGGGGCTGATTTCTCAAAAACACTGAAACACGTGGTTTTTAAATTTTGAACCAGACCAATTTTTCATGGTTTAAACAAAAATAACGATTTTCCATACAAACTTTCATCCCCTATTTAACTCCCTTAGGGGTTGAATTTCAAAAAAACCGTATTCCTTGTCTGCATTATAAAGGGAACCTCTGTGCAAAATTTCAGCTTTGTAGGTGGAAGGGTTGGGGCTGAGCGTTGATGAGTCGATCAGTCAGTCAGTCACGACTTTTCTTTTTGTTTAAAATGTCATAATCAATTTTGAAAGAGCTAAAAATTGTAACGAATTCTTTGATCCTATAACTATCGAGTAGTGTAATTAAATTTTAGATGTAGATGATAGATAATGTAGCTGCAACACCAAACCGTAATCCCTGATTTTGTTATCAAAAGAAAGAAAGAAAATCAAACAGAATTAATTATGGTTTCCTTCTCGCATACAAACAACGTCATTAATTACCAAGGATGAATAATACCCGTATTAACATCAAATTAATCCGAACACTATTGATTGGGAATGAGCGAGCCCTGAACACTACATAACATACATATTGTTATTATAATAACAGGTATTATGATGACAATAATAATAGGTGATGGGAGTGTTATTTGAAGGTGGAAAACGTCTACTTGCGAATATAACCTAATTATAGATACTTATATAGGAAAGAAATATTAAAAAGCCACGAGTTTTGGTACATAAAAGTAATAATTCTCCGAATTCGGATTAAACACCGTAAAGGCAATTCGGTCACCGTTCTTTTGATCGCAAGCACGACTGCCGTCTGTTGAGTCTTGCGTTCGATTTCTACGACGGGCAAAATTTTGCGGTATCAGCTTTCAGTAGTATTTTGGAGTCTTAGCCCAAAGTAAACTAATACCTACCGGTGAAGGAAGACGTCATGAGGAAACTTGGACTTTAATTAATTACAACATTTGACATCGCTAGTCCGACTTGAGAAACGTGGTGATCAATGCGTACCTACTCTGTATAACAAGAAGCCTTGCCCTGTAGGTCGATTCTGTAAAATTCAAACAACAACTCGCATCCCACATCGCTATTCATTCACTCTCACTTCGCATAAGGTTCAAAATGACCATGATATATTTGACACTTTGAATCGGGTTCGAGTGCGAAGTGAGCGTCGAAGTGACGGGGAAATTACCTTTCAGAATGCCACTTCTTACGTCATCTCATACTTTATCTGCCATAATCTCCCTGTGAATTTAGCTCAACTCGCTGACATGCTCGCATGTAAATTGAGAGCTAAGTAAATTGGAATTATAAACCGACTTTTTAGCCAATGCCAATCAAGAAACTCACAGCGGATTCAGATTCAAAGATTAGAATGAGGTCTTACAGAATCACACCCCTGCAATGGCATAATCACTCAGATATCTATGGGCATAATAGTAGACTGTTATTATAGTTGTATGCGCTTTTAATGAACAAAACACAACGCTATACAAACACAAATACCTATAACAAGGAAACCGCCGCGGTTTGACCGTGAGCAGGCTTTCCGAACGATTTATTGCCCAACCGATAACCTCGTGCCGTCGGCATATTAGGTTTTATTACACAGAGCCATCCATTGTTATCTATTATGAACTCGCGTTGCTAGGTGGGAATTTACCTGATTTAGTACTAACCTTGTTTATTATGTGAGTGATGTATGTTGTCTTCTTATTAGGTTCTAGATTTTGCACGCGACTTCGTCTGTGCAGAAGTATGCTTCCATACTAATCCATACTATATTATTTTAATACATTTTTTAATTTTTTAATATTATAAATGCAAAAGTAACTCTGTCTGTTACGCTTTAACGATGAAATGGCTGAACCGATTTTGATAAAATTTGGTATGAATATAGCTTGAACCTTAGGGAAGGACATAGGCTACTTTTTAATCCGCGACTTTGTCTGCATCCGGGATTACCGACATTCACGCAGACGAAGTAGCGGGCAAAAGCTAGTAATAAAATATGCCATCAAACATAGACTATGAGACTAGCAACAGCTTTCTTTCAGTGAAGATTTATTAAAACTAAAATGATTACGTACAATAAATAAAAAACGGCTCATAGTACATTCAAAAACTGATGATTGGTTTTATCACTACGTTCACAGTTCACACTAATCGTTAGGATGGGCGTAGCTGATGTAGAGATTTGAACCATGCTTTTGCCTAACGAGACAAAAAGGATCACGACTTTGATGGAATACTTGCAATCGTCGTTAAGAGCGTGTATTCGATTCGTGACGAAAACTTCATGTTTTTGCGTTTTGCCCAGAGCAATATCGTAATGATGTGAGCAGATTATTTAAAGACAATTACAGTTTTAAGAAAGATTAAGTCTTGATTTAGACAGCTGCAGAGTAAAAGTAGGTATAATTTTTAATTATGTTTTTTTAAAGCGAAGACAATCCTTTCATAGCGTTTTACGAAAATAGACGTCAGAGTTAACTTTCAGGACGAATACAACCATTATAGTACGCCAAAATATTATGTTTTATGCGTTTTTTCAACAGAATAGTCTTAAAGTCAGACACAGAGCCAAAATTACGAAAATTTTACTATTATGTATTAAAAAACCATGTTAAAAAAGTACAAAATCGGTTCACTTTGTAAATTTTTTTTCACCAGTATTTGAATAAAAACATAACTGATATATTTATTTTATGAAAATAAAGGTTAAGTTTAATATACAAAAATTTTTTTAGTCCGTTATACGAACTTATTTATTTTAGACAATTATTTTAAGAAGCCCTGTAAAACATCGCGCGCTGTCGTTTGCCGATCAATTTCAATGATTCGTGCTTATTTCGTGCGTATTTCTTTTTCTGATGCACACAAACCGACCATTGTGTTGTACTAGTGTGTGTCAATGCTGCTACGCCATTCTAGCAATCATTTAGATTTTGAGTTGCGCTAAATCGAATACGCGACCTTAAGGCGACGATATACGCCGGCGACCTTGAGCGACCAGAGAATCGTAAGCGCTGCGTCCAAAACTCTCAAAGGTTAGTCGAAAAAATTAAATAAAAGATAGTATTCTTAAATTTTAAAAAGCGTACTTATACTATAAGACAGATAATAAAATTGTCTGCTGTAAGATAGTGATAGTTTCGTTTAAATATACCTGGTAGATTTTGTGTGATTATCAATGTTATGTCCGCGTCAGACACAATTTCACGAGTTAATTAAACTATTTAATATGAACTTAATCAAAAATATTCACATACTAAATGATTAAGAGAATGTTCTAGATTAACATATATTTTTTTCAAATCATTTACACAACACATTTTGACGTGATTGTCAGTTTAAAATCTTTAAAAGTCGCTTGTTAGTGCCTAAAGACTACGGAACAGATAAAAAACTATACCATATCAGCCTGCACTTTTCAAAATGCATGGCATACACCGTATTTCTGTAAATAAAGTACCAAAAACAGTGAGATTGGGACTTATCGCCACATCACAATGTATCATACCTTACTTATATGTAGGTCCTAATGTATCATGTCAGCTACATATGTGCGTGTTACATAAGGCTTGTTCCCACCGCAGATTATTATAGCAGTGCTTTATCTAGACGGCTCAAATGTGCCGTGTGCCTCCGGCCTAATCACCCCGCCCGTAATTTATAACTACCACAGAGTGATTAACAAATGGAGTGATAAAACGTAGCCGATTAAGCCTGAACAAATACTATGTCAATCTAAAGGGACGATAAAGTTAACAATTTGTAGAGGAATGGTGACGCTAAGATAAGAAATTGATACATAACAGTTTTTCAATGTTGTAAAACATCATGATTGATTACATCAATGTAACAAACCAGCAACTGCAAACTAAACAATGTTATAGTATTAACAATTAAAAACATAAAAAGAGTTCTTACACTTTGTTGGTCGGTCGTACTGGTTTGTCGTCCTATCGGCCTATGAGAGTGAGGGAAGAAAGATTGCACCTATGTTTCGTACACACATGGCAACTATAATCCTACGTACTTGGGTAGTTTTCATTGATTTGTAATTCAATCGGTAAAATATTATTGTTACTCGTGTAAGAGATTTCCTGTATACATGTGAGAACTCCATTTTCTGCTTATTCCGTGTCACCTCCCCCACAAATGGACATAAAAATTCATCTTTTTTTACTTAAACTTTGATGTCGGTTTATCTACAGGCAATTTATCTTTTAGATATCCCTTTTAACGAATGTATTTTATGTAAAAAAATCGTGATGAAACCCTGTCTAGTTGCTGTCCCTACATTTGCAAATTAATTAGGTATTCTGAGAATTTTGTAATATTACCAAAGGAGAGAGGAGACAGAAAAGTATACTTTACTACCTACATAATTTTAGAATGATATTTAATATATTTACAACGTGTTCTAAAAATGTGTGATCATAATAGGTTGGGGAAAAAGTCTTTTCGCATTATAGTATGTATGTAAGTTTGTAATAAAATCTCTTTGGCTATACTATTTGTATCTGGCTGTTTTTGGTATCATTGAAAGTTTAAATTTTAAAGAACATAATTCCAAATTCAAATTAGGAAAATGTGTGATTTGTATTTGTTTTTCGTACTATCAAGATGAGTGAATCTAATGAAGAAATTCGATACATTTTAAAATTTTACTACAAAAAAGGTAAAAATGCAACGCAAGCCGCTAAAAAAATTTGCGATGTTTATGGACCTAGTGCACTGTTTAAGCGTTTTCAATCCGGAAATTTTGATGTCAAAGATGCACGTCGGTCTGGTCGCCCTATTACGGATAAAATGGATGCCATTTTTGAAAAAGTGGAGCAAGATCGGCATATCAGTAATTACGACGTAGCTAAAGAACTGGGAATTGACCACAAACCAATTTTGGCGCATTTCAAATAAACTGGGTACACAAAAAAGCTCGATATTTGGGTACGTCACGGGCTCACTGAAAGAAACCTAATGAACCGTGTATACGTGTGTACTCATTTGTGATTCTTTATTACGACGTAATGAAACCGAACCATTTTTGAAGAAGCTGATAACTGGTGATGAAAAGTGGATCACGTACGACAAGAACGTGCGAAATAGGTCGTGGTCAAAGGCCGGTCAGGCTTCACAGTATGTGGGTTAACTCGCAACAAGGCGATGCTGTGTGTGTGGTAGGATTGGAAGGGCATTATTAATTATGAGCTGTTACCACCAGGCAGGACCATCGATTCTGAACTCTACTGCAAACAACTGATGAGATTAAAGCAAGAAGTTGAGAGAAAGCGGCCGGAATTAATCAACAGAAGGGGTGTGGTTTTTCATCATGATAACGCTAGACCTCACACATCTTTAGCCACTCAGCAAAAATTAAGAGAGTTTGGCTGGGATGTGTTAATGCATCCGCCGTATAGTCCTGACCTTGCACCTTCAGATTTCTACCTGTTTCGGTCTCTTCAGAATTCTTTAGGCAGTGTCAGGTTAACATCACGAGAGGACTGGCAGAACCACTTGTCGCGGTATTTTGATCAGAAGTCCCAAAATTTCTATAGCAATGGGATCATGTCCCTACCTACAAGATGGCAAAAAGTTATCGAACAAAATGGTACCTACATACTTTAGTTAAGTGTAAATAAACTATATTAAAACATGTTTTAAATTTTCTTAAATATGCGAAGAAACTTTTTCCCCAACCTAATATTTAAGGTTGTAATTATATGTAGGCTAATTCACGTAATTTTATGACGCGCTGATGAAGTTGTAGTGCAGTCGCAGTTAATTTCAAGTTTGAGTGATAAACGGTATTCTTGTAATCTTTGAACTGCGCGTAAACTGCACGTGAACTGCACGTCAACGGTATGACAACCAAAATCTACCAAACTTACTTATGGTGTAACCACATGAGAGAAAAAATATTACTCACAAAATAATCGAATAGAATCGATTACATTTCAATGAATATGACGTTATTATAATATTAAAAAAATACCCCAGTATAGATTTTAGTGCTTTTTCCTACGTCAAACGAATAGTAGAATACCGATCATGTTGCGTTCCGAAGCACGAAAAGCGTTGTTTTGATCGAAATTTAACTGCAACTGCACTACAACAGCACTTCTATAGTTACGAGAATTAGCCCACAGGGGGGGATGAAAAGAATTGGGTAGATTAACGTTAGGCCATTAACAAATAAGTATAAGACAGTAATTCTCCAAATAGCAATGTCATGTCATAGAATGCTTTTTATTTTATTATTTTTTATTATTTAATTCCAAAATTCGGATAACAGAAAACAGCATTGAAATCAATGAATAGTTAGTTAATTGAGTTGGCAAATAGCTACGTACAAGTGACGTCATAAGTATAAATTCATCATCTACCTAGCCTTTTCCTAACTATATTAGGGGCGGCTTCCAGTCTAACCGGATGCAGCTAAATACCAGTGTTTTACATAGAGCGACTGCCTGTCGGACCTCCACAACCTAATTACTGGGTAACACGATACCCCTTGGTAAGACTGGTTGTCAGACCTTCGGGCTTCTGACTACCCATAATGTCATTAGTATAAATTGCCATACAAAATCATAAAAGGTATTTTAATTGACTGGTGGTGTCATCTACCCAAACAGTTGGGCACGTTCATCTTCTAATCTCATCCGTCTGTCATCAATCTGTAAGAAACACCTCGATTTACCAACATTTTGATATTGATTGTCACTGAAATGAGATTGCAACTAGATTCTGAACGTTTATAATTAGTCAAATAAAATTAGCCTTCAGATATCGCAATTTTAGAAAAAAAAAATATTTTAATATTGTTTTACAATTGAATACAATAATCTAACCAATTTCTGTTTTTGAAGAGCTAGGTAGGAACACTGTGCAGATTTGCGACTTATATATAATATCGAAGAACCACAAGCCAAATATCTCAGGAATTCCTTCGAATATGGTTAGTCTAACACTCTGTTTCTAGGCCAATGAGACGTTAGGGGCTGGCTAGGAGGATTTATTGCCATGTTCATGACCCGACCAGCGCCCTCGCACTAAACACAGTACAGAACATTATTTATATATTACTGTAACGTTTGGAGAGGAGCTTGGAAATCAGCGGACTAATTTTATTCTATATTTTATTTCAGAAACAGTCTATCCAGCGAAATTGCGTAGATGACATCACCAATAAGTTGACATACTTTTGAAACAATGTCAAAGCGCGATTCTCTCACAGATTTCGGGAATCGAAATCCCTCGCTCAGCAGTGACGAGGCCAATTTATGAATAAGTTTGACGGCTCTGTAGCCTAGGTGGTAGCATATCAGGTGGCAGGACAAACATTTGTGTGATGAGCTCTTGTGTTTGCCTGGTTATTGTTTATCTATATACGTATCTATTGATGTATTTGTGTACATCAGCTGTCTGACACCCATAGTACAAGGTCTCCCTAGTTTGGGGTCAGACTGCCGTGTGTGAAATGTCCCCACATATTTGTTTTTTTATTTGTTAACGCGTATAGTACCGCTATTGTAAAGGCTCAACTGTTCGATACACACACAGTGTACTGCCGACAGGCGCCACACGCCTCCTCTATCCTGCTGTGTTTGATGCCGGCGTGTAGGGCTGCTACCTAACATTACTCATTCGTTATTACTCTCATTGTTATTGCAATCATAGTGTTTATCTTCCTTATTTTAGGGTGAAGTACGTTATTGTGGTGTACTATTGCTTTTATTGACTACTAGCACTTTGCCCGCGTCTTCGTCCGTGTGAACTTTCTCTCTAATTTTCTCCTTAGGATCCCTAATTTTTGGTAATGCAATATCGCCTATAGTACTCAAAAAATTACGTAACTTCGTATTGGTGATTTGAAATCGGATGAGTAGTTTCGCAGATTACACCCTACATCATCAACCGAAAGATGTCCACTGTTGAACATAGCCTTCCCCATAGAACGCCACAGCGAGCGGCAACCTGCCACTTGCATCCACCGGCTACCCGCGACTATTTTATTATTATTATTATTATTATTAAAAAAAAAAAAACAAACATACAAAACCTATTTATAACAGGTATGAAGTATGGATATTGTTAGTAAAATTTTGATTAGGCATATTAGCATGGGTATTCATGTTAGCATTCCTGAAACTTTTGTCATGTCAATTTAGCTAGCAAATATAGAGTTTCTAATGAGCAATGCTTAAATGAAAGGTCAATTGTGAAATTAACGGTCACCTTCCGAGACATAGGAAATGGCGATCAAATCGACAACCATTAATCGTTATTGCCAGGCACATTGCGTCAATGTTTTAAAAGTCTAGCTAAAGTAATGACTACTTTAAGTAGACACTTCAAAAGTTGATTTTCGATAAACAACAAAAACAAGCTATTCTCCTAGACCAAAAAAATTGTAAAGATTATCTAATTTTTGTCTTTGTGTACTTATTTTGCTTTGTGTAAATTTTTAATTTTGTTGTTATACTGTCGCATAATAATAATAATTGATACGGTTTTCACCAATAAACAAATTGATTCATGTGGAAGGTTTAAGTGATCTATGGTTTAAGTGCATAATTTGTTAAGAGTTTCATATGATGCTACTGCTGGGGCGGCTAGTTAATATATAAATCTTTACACACAACCTTTAACAAAATTACTGGAATTAATATATACAGACAGCCCTAACCAGCTTTCAGACGTGCTTTGATCAACGCGCGGAAGGCGGTCCGGCAGCTAACCGCTGACAGAATGTCGACCAAACACCAACTAGTATGCCTATACACTCAGGCCTTTATTAAGTATTGAACCCTGTTAAACGTCAATGAAGATGAGGATAGTAAAAAAAAACTAGCTTAAATTAAACTATAACTAAACAGTAATAGCGGTGGTTAAGGAATTACACTTAAAAACTACACTTATTCTGCTAAATTCATGCTTTAATCGTGGAGACACGCACCTGAGCTACACTTGTACCTATGTACGAATTACTGAGAGTCTAAGCTACGTTGAATGAAAGATATTATCGACTCGTAGAAGACTATATTAATCAGATTAGCGAGAGGAACTTTTATAGACCGCAGCTCTGAGCTTAGCCGGGTCTCACTGACATCACATGTCATAGTCTATCAAAACTATCCTTCTACATTATTCAAATATAATTCTAAGGTATCCAGAAGGTTCTAACCATAGACTAAATAGTTATGGCTTCATTGCATAAAGCCTCCCTGCCGGGCAAGTCTCTACAGTACCTACGCATCCATTCGTCTCCAAATATACACAGGGGTATTCGGCTTCGCAGCACGCGGCTTTTCGTAGGGCTCCGTAGGAGTCTTGCCGCAGCGGTTTTTACAGCTACTCTGTCAGCGCTTTCTTCTTTACACCGTCACGAAGCCAAAATGCACCATCCATCTTTTTCTTAGTTCTAATATGGCAACCCCAACTGCAGGTAGGTAACGGCATAACTTTGATCATAAATGATCGAGCGAAGCAAACTAACTTGTCAAATAGTTTGGAACCACGAAGTAAGTATAACAACTAAGGTACTTCGTGTTTGGGACCTAGCTTGTATTCGAATAGTAGTTTATAAGAGTAGATGAAAATGATCTACTAGTGAAACTAGCGATTTTAAACATTTTCATCTGCCTAGCCTTTTACCAACCATGATGCGGTCGGCTTCCAGTCTAACTGGATGCAGCTGAATACCAGTGTTTTACATGAAGCGACTGCCTATCTGTCCTCCACAACCCAGTAACTAGGTAACACGATACTCCTTGATAGGGCGGGTTGTTAGATTTTCTAGCTTCTGACTACCGTACCTAAAACGACTGTCAAAGATCAACGAATGACAGATGGGAACAACGGCTTTACGTGCTTTGATTGAGTGGACCGCCGGATCTAACATGCTGCTATGTCCTGCGGTACCGACGACGCAGCTGTACGTGTCCCGTTTGCACCACTCTTCAAAGACTGAGGACATCGTGGAGTACCTACGGGTGAAGACCAACTGGACCTTGAGGGTGGAGAAGTTGGAGGCGCGCCATAACCGTCAATCAGCCGAAGCTACCACACCAATCGATCAACGTTGATCGATTTCGACCGATGCCATCGATCGATGATCGATCGATTGGTGTAGTACCACCCTAACAAAGATCTACGAATGACAGCGTTTACGTGCTTTCCGAGGCACGAAGGGAACTCTGTGGAAAATGGATGGTCACCATCCACAGACCGACCGCGGCCAGCGCAGCTTAACCTTGACCGATCGATCCTTACAACCTTCACTTTGCCACGAGCTCCTCTCGATTACTAGCGAAACCTAATACTATACTCTAAATCGAATACTTACTAGCAATTCTAAACATTGTAAATAAAATATATAAATGCAACGTCTATTGCAGAATTAATTAAGTCTGGAACAAACTTCAAATGTTTGCATATTATCGAACGGTCACCGCACATAGACGAAGTTGTCCGAGTGGTAAAGTTTGAAAACTTGTGACACTCGGGGTCTAGACAAGGAGGGCAAACTTTAAGTATTAGTAAGTTCAATTCAGAGTGTATTGCTTTAGAGTGTATAATACCTACTGCCACAAAGAATGAACCCCCGTCAATTTTTTTCAATATTTTTTCAATAATGGTTACAAAAAAGCACGCATTATTATCATGTCGAAATATTTCTAATCACATACATAACAATACACCTATAGTAATGGCTTCATTACATAAAGCCTCTCTGCTGGGCAAGTCTATACATCAGCTACGCCCCCTTCATGAATAAAAGGGACTAGTAGCTAATGAGTTTATCTTTCTAAGGCTTTTTTTTAAATCTATTCTAAACATAAGTTTTAGATGTACAGGCACCAAAGGAGATAATTTACCAGAGTCGTTGGATATAGTTGAAGTTTACTTAGAAACCGATGGATGTTACACTTCAACTATTTCCGACAACCTAGTTACTTGAGTGTGATTCTGTAAGATCTCATTCTAAACTTCGAATCTGAATCCGCTGTGAGTTTCTTGATTGGCATTCTAAAAACTCGGTTGATAATTCGAGTTTACACTAGCGCCACCCTTGCGAGCGTGTCAGCGAGTTGAACTAAATTGACAGACAGATTTTGACAGATAAAGTATGAGATGACGTAAGAAGTGGCATTCTGTAAGGTAATTTCCTCGTCACTTCGAAGCTCACTTCGCACTCGAACTCGATTCAAAGTGTCAAATATATCAAGGTCATTTTGAACCTTATGCGAAGTGAGAGTGAATAGCGGTGTGAGATGCGAGTTGTTGTTTGAATTTTACAGAAGCGACCTACTGGTCCCTATAGTACCACGCGGACGAAGTCGCAGGCAGATGCTAGTAGAAAAATAAACCTAAAAAGCGAGAACAATAAAAACCGGTATTAAACTTTTTACATAAAAAACCTAGTTCAAATATTAAATAAATATAAATATTAAATATATCAAGGTCATTTTGAAAGAAATGCGAAGTGAGAGTGAATAGCGATGAGAGATGCGAGTTATTGTTTGAGTTTTACGGAATCGACCTACTTATCTCTTTTGGTGACTGTACATTGAAGTGTTATTGTGGGATATTAAAATAACACTTTTAATTAATTTGGCATAGTAAGAGACATTGCGAGTTGGCTCGTTTCGACAAAATTAAGCTCAATTACATGAGAAACTCATAAGGAATCTAGCAGCGAAGTATAAGAATCTAATAGGTTTTTAGTACATATATGGACTAATAAATTAACAAAATACGTACCTGCATTAAAAATAAAACTACAGGACTACACATTTACCCAAGTTTCGTATTTATTCGCTTAGTGAACAATGTGTTATTTTATAACAAACTATAGCGACCCGTCCCATCTTTGCGTCAGATTATACGTATAAACCTTCCTCTTTTTTATTCTGAATTTATTTAGAACCTAATAATTACAAATAAGACCATGCCAGCCCTATCTTAACCTAAACATGTACTTATTTTATAAACTAAAATGGCTGCTTCCGCCAGAGGTGCTAACAAAATATTTTGAAAAATACTACATCTATCAAACTTATTTTTAACCGATTGATCAGAGCCTCTCTCTCAGCCGTAGTTTTTACACATTCTACCAACAGAACAGTTAGGTTTACAATTATAAAGTAACAAATCAAAATCTTGTGTATCTATACTCCATTTAAAATAAGATTAAACATATACACAAACCTTTTTTACAGTCCGTTAACCGATTTTGACTTATATTGCAGTTGGTGGCATGACAAATTTTAATGGCAAATGGCAGCTGCAGTAAACAGTTGTTATTGTACCCACTTTTTTGCCACTAATGTCATTCTTATGTCTACGGAATAGAAGTCAGAATCGGTTGAAGGGACTGTAAAAAAGGGTTGTTTTAAAATCTAATCCTATTGTAAATGGAGTATATTAGAGGGCGAAGAAGACAACCTTCCTCTTGAATCTCTCTATCTATTAATGAAAATCGCAATAAAATCTGTTGCGTAGTTTAAAAGATTTAAGAGTACAGAAAGACAGACGGTGGGAGGTGACTTTGGTTTATCTACTAGCGGGCCTGGCAGGCGTTGTCCTGCAACCCGACTACAGCGCCACCTGCCGGGTCCAATTGTAAATCTAAACCATTCTCGAATCGATTGGAACACACACAAACAAATTCAGCAAAATCGATCGAGCCGTTTATAATAATAAACCATTTATTTCGGGTATCAAAGACCCATAACATAAATACCTTACAGACTATCATACATTCTTATAAAAAACCACAAAAAATATAATTAGGAGGAGTTCACTTTCATACACACGCACAGAAGATTTTTATATATAAGATGTAGTGATAAAAAATCTTTAACCTCAACAAACAGACCCTTAGCTCCAGTCCTTTGACAGCTTCACTCAACTGTATTTCAAAACACTCCCATTCAAGACAAAAGAGCACTCTAGTGTCTTCTAAGTCATCAATACCTTTCGGCGCCGAGATATCATCTTCCAACCCTTTCTTTGTTGTAAAATGATTTATGTTGTTTACCGCTACTGAAAGGCTATCTATTACCTTTATGCTATGAAAGCCAAAATATCATTCAGTGTTATGCAGTGATGCATCCCGATTTGTTTTTATTTTACTATTCATCTATCGGAGAGTCTAAGTACCTAGTCGTTCGTACTCGTAATTGTTCGTAATTACGAACAACTTTTATTGTGTAACCAACAGTGAAATATGAAAAAAACACCTGATCCCCACGATATGATCAAAAATTTATTATTGGAATCAAATGTAACAGCTCACTTTTTAGTAGCAGTATAATCCGTAGTGCTTTGCAACTGGGCTAATCCTAGTTGTCAACGTCTCTTTGTGTCTATTGATCTAGTTCTGTTCTATCTCCTGCTTGATAACGAGGGAAATGGAAAACGTCTTATTGTTTCTTACTCCTCCGCTGTTCTTCTCTGATTAATTTAGTTGCATGTGCATCATGCATCAGACAGTTGAATCATGTTTCCGTAACTCGTCGAACTTCATTACGTCGGTGCTTTTCTAGCGGTCGCCATTGTTGATTCTGGCTTTCAGAAATTGTTGTGGTTGAAAACAGTGTGGCGGGATATTCTCTTAAATAATTTTATTTAAATTTACATTTACCAGTTTGCAAAACTGAAAAAGAAATAGAGAAAATATAATAGTATTGGTTTTATAAAACTACCTACTGGTTTTAAACGAAACGGGCGGACGTGCCTCAAAGAACAACATTTCTAGTTAGTATTGCTACATAATAAACACGTTCCTCGGTTTATTTACCTCGTTTTATATTATACGAAGTGTTTTCTCGTTGATCAGGTTTTAAAAGAGTTACAGAATTTATTTACGGCTTTGAACATGCTGGGCTTACATTAGGTAACTAATTTAAAAGAGGTAAAACAGTTTGGATGTTATTACAAAAAATCTTTCACTTGTAGAAAGCAATAGGTATTATTTCCACAGGACATTTCCTATAAGTCTATCCTAAGTTTTATCCTAGGTTTTGTATACCATGAAACATATTTCATGGTATACTTCTGTAAAAACTTATGTATTAATTATTCAAAGCACAGACATGTTTTTATATTTATATGCTTTTTAAAATACTGTTGTTTTTACGCTAGTATGTTATTTACCGTCTTCAAAAAGAGGTTATATTATAACTTTCAGTTTTCCTGTCTGATGGTGCGTCTCTGTTTGGTCATCTAAATCCGAAAATGTTACTTTCACGCGAACGAAGACGCGTATAGAATCTAGTTTAACTATACACTTAAAAATAAAAAAATTGCTTCTGAACCACTTGTAAATATCTTATTAGTTAGTCTTAGTGCAAAGAGTTGGTACTGCTCATAAAAATCTAAAATCTATGGTACTGCTGCTTCTACCAAACAAAAATCTACTTCAATAAATTAAACTTCTTCCTTTAACATTTTCACTTTTATCCAGCAAACAAAAAACTATCAAGAATAATAATTGCGATCCACAATCACAAACTTGTTTTATTTGTTGCAAAACAAAATAAAAAAGTCTTGTCTACTCCATGCCACCCCTGTTCTGTACTCCTAGTAACCTCAGAATAATGATAATATGATTTATTTGATGCGATGACTCGATATTTTTCCCTGTGCCCGTTATTTTATTATTTGTAGATGCGAGTCTTTGATCTTGGCCAGTGATGTTCAACCTGTGAGCTAAGCCTAAAATAATAATAATAATATTTTTATTGCCATAATTCAGTTACAAATATTTACAGAGCTAGGTTAGAGTACCTGTATTTCAGAAGACAGTGACTTCTTCCATTTGTAGGTTGCAATAAAGGCAAGTACATATTATATACAGCATGGGTGAAAAGATTATCTTACTTAACGTTAAGTTTAAAAGTAAAAAAATTAAGCACTAAAATTAGAACACGAGAATTTAAATTAGAATTAAAACATAAAAATAATCAAATTAAATCAAAACAAAATTAGGATAAAATTTAATATAGATCCACCTCTCGAATGTCGATGATACCGCATGGGTGCATAAACAGCGGAGGTTTGATCTACGTTTTTCGATTCAAATTCAATATAAATAATAGAGAATTGAGATTAAGTTATACATTGATAATATTATTAAAATAAAATTATAGCAAAAATAATATTATAATACAAATTACAATTAGATCCAAGATTAAAAATAAATAATTTAAATAAGAGGTGGTAATGAGTTTGTGTGTGAGTTTTTGTGTGTATGTGTGAAGGTGTGTGTATAAATTTTCAGTTGCGTCACAGTCTATAAGTTGCGTCGTAGTCCTGTGTCAGTAGCCAGATCCGTACCTTCTGTTTTGTTTCATGGCTCGTAAGGGGACTTATGTTCAAGGTTTTGTTCAATTTATTATAAAAGTGGCAAGGTGTACTCGCTATCGCCTAGCGGACGTCGTGTGGCAGCGCAAAGGTAAGCAAACGTTTGCAATGGTGCGCTTCTTTTAAAAATATGGTCCACTTTCAGAGTTTTCTTGTACGACCCGATGCTTAACAAACAGCCTAGCCTTTTTCCAACTATGTAGGGGTCGGCTTCTAGCCTAATCGGATACTGCTGAATACCAATATTTTACATGGAGCGACTGCTTATCTGACTTACATATCTGCTAAGTAAGGCTCTAGACAGACGGACCGCATTTCAACTGCAATCCAACCGCAAATTGCAGTTCGGATGCAGTTTGAATGCAGTTGACACGACTGCAATAGAACTGCAAACCAAACGTGCAGTCCGATTGCAGTCCAATTGCAGTCCAGTTGTGTGTTGGTGTGGCGTTTAGTTTGCAGTTCTATTGCAGTCGTGTCAACTGCATTCAAACTGCATCTGAACTGCAACTTGCGGCTGGATTGCAGTTGAAATGCAGTCCGTCTGTCTAGAGCCTAAGACTGGTCGACCCGAAGCTAAGATTAAATAAATTGAATACAGCTTATTAAAATACGAACGTAGGTTAAACGCTGTATTTGCGTCATCTTTATCACTTCAGCTTAGTTTTGGTCCACTGTGGGACATAAGCCTCCTCCATTGCGCGCCATTTTTCCCGGTCCTCTGCCTTCCGTATCCAGCCACCACCGGCTATCTTCTTCAGGTCATCGGTCCATCGGGCTGGAGGGCGTCCCACGCTGCGTCTACCGATTCGCGGTCTCCACTCTAAGACAAGTCTGGTCCATCGGGCGTCGGTCCTGCGACAGACGTGACCAGCCCACTGCCACTTCAGCTTGCTGATTCTGCGAGCAATGTCGGTGACTTTAGTTGTCCTCCGGATTTCCTCGTTGGTAATTCTATCTCTTAGAGAAACTCCAAGCATTGCTCGCTGCGATCTATATAAGATTGATTATCGATAAATGATTCGACGTATAGAAATCACATTTTGCACAACAGTTTTCAAAGTACAGGATTAATTAAAAGCCTCATCAGCTGTTTTTGTTAAAATTAAGCTGACGTGTGTTCTTTCTCGGTATATTGTATTTTATTTTCATTCCCTTAATTTATATAATGTAATTATAATTTATATTTTTCAACTAACATTTTTATTATTATTACTGATTGCATGCAATGTCTAGCCTTTTTGGAAGCAATATGTTTGAGCACAGAGTCAAAACACACATGACTTTAGTTTTGGAAGTTGATGGCTTTTTTGTTATTTATCACTTTTGAGTTTTTGAAAGCGGTTGTCTTTTTGTAAAAAAGTTTTTTATTTTTCGATTTTTAGTACTTACTTATCATCCAAATCCATTAAGAAACAACAACATAGTTAAAATAGAGCTTGAAAGTACTCCAAAGAAACTAATAGAGATTGAAAGTACTCCAAAGAAACTAATAGAGATTGAAAGTATTCCAAAGATTGGAGAAACTAAGTCGTCTATGTATATTTTTTTAGACTTTTTGTTGATATTTCAAAAAGTGCTGAATCAATTTCGATTAAATTTATATGGGACCAAAAAAATAAAATCGATTTATATTTTCCGGAAAAATCGCGTTACGAATATACAAAAAAGAATTGAGAACCTGCTTTTTGAAGTCTGTTGAAAATTGAGAGGTTTTCTTACTCTCCAAGTTAGAGAAGCTCGTAAATGTGCCTAAAAATATGACGGTGGCACTGAAAATATGACGTTTTTTTTTATTACAATACTACCTAATGAGCTGCAAATTGCAAAAAAATTAAGAACATTTGAATGTCGCGGGCTACCTTATATAATATTCTTTGAGCATATCTTCAATTGATTGTTGCAAATCTATGTGCAGCGAAGTGGAATAGACAAGGGATAGACCCGCAAAAAAAGGTTTGATATCACTGGTTTAGGATAACAGATCATTGATAAATATCAGTGTAGTGGCCAAGACCCTTTTATGCCTTATAAACTGAATGGTCTACCGTTACATATTTTATCCCTTCATATCTTACATTTAAAAAGAATTCTAAGCATTTTCCACACTATTCGAATTATCTTTTAAGCTTGTGGTTCAAGATCCCAGAGTCACAAGGCCTACGTCAGTTTATTTTTGAAGTTTACTAAACCGATTAATTTTATCGAATGGAATTTATTTTAATTAATGAACTATTTATTCTCTATTAATTTTATTTAATTACATTTAAAAATATTTATCGATTTCTAAGTAAACTACTATCATCATCTATCCGACTATTTGTTATTTATCTTTTTTGGTGACTGTACAGTCCACTCACTTTTCATCAGTTGTATTTTCTAAAAACAAGATGGCACTAATTTAATTTCCTATCGTCAAACAAAATATTTCCCTTATGACTATTACTAAAAAAAACACCTATTAAATCATCAAAAAAATGTTTTTTTTTCGTAATCCATCACAAATCGCCCTAAATTTGAGTGAACATACAAATGCTCTCAAAATTCAATGTGAGCCGACACATTTAAAATGATATCTGATATCACACACACATGCATCTGGTGACCCAGTTCTTGTATGTGTATTCTGGTACAGTTACATACAACAATAACTCTATCATAGAAAAAACCCGAGTACGTCCAAAACGTGCACCGAAAATATATAATGAAGTCAGTCTACATCGATTTTTTTTTTTAAATACCTATTCTGTCCCACTTGTTGGCAATGACCCCAAGTCCTTTAAGGAAATTTTGTCCAGCGCCACCTCGAACCAGGATAATATATCAACGACGTTAATAATTGTCATGAAAAGTGTGGATTAAAAGTGAAAAGTTAGATAGAAAAGTGTAGTGTAGAGCGCACACAGAGACATATATTTATTTTCTCAATCATTACAGGGTTTTACCCAGAACGGTGTTTTATCGAGTAGACACAAACACAGGACACACGGGACAACAGTTCAATGATTTAATAAAATTCCATTAGAAAGCCCCCATTTATTTATTTACACTTCATGCACAAAGGTACAAAGGCGGACTTAATGCCTTAGGCATTGGTTTCTAAGAAATCTTCAACTATTCCCGACGACATGGCTACTTATCTCTTTTGCGTACTGTACCTACATTTCGGAGAGTGTGCTTTGGAATTGCACAATTTAATGCCCCCATCCCACGAAGTAAGTATAACTTACTTCGTGCCCCATTCCATCATCGGACGAGCAGAGATACGGTGAAGCGTCACCGCTATGTGCTGGTTGAAGTTCCACGGTCTCGAACCAAGCGCTTTGATTCGACATTTATTGTGCGAACTGCCAGATTGTGGAATTTGCTGCCCGCCTCTCTATTCCCCGATACATATAATCTGGGTATATTCAAGGCACGAGTGAACCGGTTTATCCTAGGCAAGCGTGTTCCGACTTAGGCCGCATCATCACTTCAGATCAGGTGAATTGCAGTCAAACGCAAGCCTATTTGATCAATAATAATTATAAATTTAATAAAATTATTGTTCATAAATTACACCTATTACTTATTACATACAAACGTCATCTGCCTAGCCTTTACTCAACTACATTATATTGGGGTCGGTCTCCGGTTCAACTGAATGCAACTGAATACCAGTATTTACATGGAGCGACTGCCTGTCTGACCTCCACAACCCAGTAACTGGGTAACATTATACCCTGTGGTAAGCCTGGTTGTCAGATTTTCTGGCTTTTGTAGTTCTGACTACCCATAACGACTGTCAAATGTCTATGATTGATAGCCGGGACCTACTGGGTTTTACGTGTCTTCCGAGGCATGGAGGTGTTTTTCAGTATAAAATAGATGGTCACCTATTCACGGACTGACCGCAGTAAGAATAGCTTAACCGATAGATCCGTACCTTCGGGTTTTACATAGCCACAAGCTCCTTTATACATGCGTACATAGACTGCTAAAATTATAAATCTCCTTTGGCTTTGCCACAGTCAAGTTGAAACATAAAAAATAAGACAAGGAAATTCCTAGTCAAAAGTTTCATTCACCGGGTTTAGCTTTAGAAAAATAATTAATGGTAATTAACTTCAAAGTAATCCATCTGATGGACAAGATTCATGCTTGAACCAAAGATTCAGTTTTTGAATTTCGAACTTTTTAAGAAAATTCAAATACTGCTAATTCATTTAATTCAGACTAATTTATTGTATGTTATTGTTTTTTTTTTTATGTTACTACACTAGTGATATAAAGAAAACCTAACCTAAAAAAAGATATTGGTGAAAACCAGGGGCAGGAGACAGGGGGGGCGGGCTACTAACTTTTAGGAAGGATCGCGTTCTACAAAGATTCTCCAGAAGTATTTCAACGTCTGGAAGTCTCTGGACGGGAAGAGCTGAGTTGATGATACCGCATAAGTTTATAAGCAGTGGAGGTTTGCGTTTCAACATTTTTGGCCCGAAAGTTGTTGGGTGTTCTATTACAAAAACTTCTAGTGATAAAAAGCTACTTTATCATCGCATTATGTTTTATGATACTTTACAATAGGTACTGTAGAGGTTGTATGCGTTTGGTTATGCAACTGGCACTTTTAAGTATAGGGCATCGATGGAGCACTCTGGATCCTTCTAGAGATTAAGTGTCATTCCAATACATTTGAATGAAGTAGAACATAGTATTTTTATATGGACAGTCGGAGGACTGACAGACAGCCCGTCAATATAATAGGGTGTAGTATTGAAAACTTATCTGGAATAATAGTGAATAATATAAATATAACTACATTTGATTCATAGTAGTTAGTTGTGGTCCCTATAGTACCACGCGGACGAAGTCACGGGCAGATGCTAGTAAAAATATAAACCTAAAAAGCGAGAACAATAAAAACGGCATTTAACTTTTTACATAAAAAAAACCGAGTTCAAATATTAACACCGCTCTGCTCAACAGTACTCGTACAAAATCATTTGGGAGCACTCCGATTTAATTACGCTCTGAATGTTAGCTGGTGTTCATAAAATTGTTCAAGTTCTGTTGTTGGCTTGTAAAATAACACATTAGCCGATTACAACTTAGCTCATTAATTAAGCCAACGTTTTGATGAGGTTTTTACTATCATCGTAAACATCTACTTTGTATTATCTTTCATCAATTAATGGCTGAGTTGTGTGAAAAATTATATGGCCTAAACTTAAAGCAGTAGATCTCTTTGTGCAGGAGTTGGTCTGGGAAAGTACTACAGTTCGTTCGCGTTAAGAATGCAGTGAAATCATCATTGTCCGTCGGCCTAGCCCCGCCCCTAACCAATCAAATCTTTTCAAATTAGAAAGTCATGTTCACAATGACACCCTAACCAATCAAATCTTTTCAAATTACAAAGTCAAGTTCACAATGACAGATGAAGGCATTTTGCACTGATGATTTACTGCATTCTTAACGCGAACGAACTATACTGCCATACAAATGTATTAATGTGCATATTTCACATTGCTATAACCTTTTTCAACCGACTTCACAAAGAAGGAAGTTCTCAATTCGACTGTATGTTTTTTTTTGTATATTTGTTACGCGATTTCTCCGGCAAATGTGAAGCGATTTTGAAAATTCTTTTTTTGATGGATAGGGTGTGCCTCAGGAGTGGTCCCATAAAAACTTTATCGAAATTGATTCAGCACTTTTTGAAAAAATCGACAGAAAGCAAAAAATTATACATAGATGATGTTTTAAGAGCGTGTATTCGATTCGTGACGAAAACTTCATGTTTTCGCGTTTTGCCCAGAGTAATATCGTAATGATGTGAGCAGATTATTTAAAGACATTTACAGTTTTAGAAAGATTAAGTCTTGATTTAGGGAACTACAGAGTAAAAGTATAATTTTTATACTTAAAAGTTTTTAAAAGCGAAGACAATCCTTTCATGGCGTTTTACGAAAATAGACGTCAGAGTTAACTTTTAGGACGAATATAACCATTACATTATGCCAAAATATTATGTTTTATGCGTTTTTCCAACAGGATATACAGTTTTCAAGTCTACTACATAGCTAAAATTACGAAAATATTACTATTATGTATTAAAAAAACAATTTTGAAAATGTACAAAATCGGTTCACTTTGTAAATTTTTTTTTCACTAGTATTTGAACAAAAACATAACTGATATATTTATTTTATGAAAATAAAGGTTATGCTTAATATACTGAATATTTTTAAGTCCGATATACGAACTCATTCATTTTAGACAATTATTTTAAAAAGCACTGTAAAACATCGCGCGCTGTCGTTTGCCGACAATTTCAATGATTCGTGCTTATTTCGTGCGTATTTTGTGATGCACACAAACAGACCATTGTATTGTACTAGTGTGTGTCAATGCTGCTACGCCGTTCTAGCAATCTTATTGATTTTGAGTTGCGCTAAATCGAATACGCGCCCTTAAGTTTCTCCAACCTTGTACTTTCAATCTCTGTTTTGACTGTGTTGCCGTTTCTTAACGGATTTGAATGATAAGGAGGTACCTACTAAAAAGCCAAACATAAAAAGATTTTTTACAAAAAAAGACAACCGCCTTCAAAATCTAAAAAGTGATAAATAAGTTTAGCACAGAACACACATGACTTTAGTTTCGAAAGTCGGTGGCAATACAAAACAACAAACAGAACAAAGCCACTGACTTCCAAAACTTAAGTCATGTGTGTTCTGCCATGTGTGTTGTGTGTGTGTACTTTTTAGATTTTGAAGGCGGTTGTCTTTTTTGTAAAAAAGCTTTTTTTGAAGAGTATGGCGCTGGTATTCCGGCTAACCGTATCGTCTCGGTTCTATTGCGGTCCGCCGCATGTCGTAGCCAATTACAAGCATTTATTTTCCATTGTATTGATGGCTATATGCGACAGCAGTTACATATTCATAACAATAGATGTGCGGCCCGCCACAGCTCCAAGACAACCGATTGACGGCTGGCCGCAAGTCATTGCGTTAATATCAAACGGTTTCATACAAAAAGTTGTAGGTCTAAGTATCGTTTATTTGTATGAAAAAAGTCAATTCAAAATTTTCAGTGTGAGTTTACCGGCTTTCCTGTCCTCCGTCCACAGCACCGAAAAGTTAACCAAAATAATTTTATCCCCATCACTGGTTGACTTTGAAGTGCCGTGCTTGACTGATGCGGTGAACGCCTGGAAAGTGGCTTGCCCAGATACAGATCGGCCCGTGAACCCATCTTCCCAGAGACAGTGGGATGAGCCGCTCTGCAGGTTGGTACGGAATAATCAAATTAATACGTCCACCAATTCTGCTGAGCGTGCCCGCCTACTGGCTGTGGGTGAGTGGGAGTCGGGCCTCTGGCTTCAGGCACTTCCGTCACACAACATCGGTACTATGCTGTGTGATAATACCTTCCGACTCGCTACATGCCTGCGTCTGGGCGCTCCATGCGGGGCTCCACATCACTGTCAATGTGGTGAAGCTGTCGACTGCCTCGGACATCATGGCCTATCCTGCAGTAGGAGCGCAGGCCGAATGGCACGGCATGCCAGCATCAATGACATCCTCCGTCGTGCTCTTCTCCACCGCTGGGGTGCCTGCTATTTTAGAACCTTGGCTTGGCACGCGACGATGGGAAGAGACAGATGAGATGACCATAATGCCTTGGAAGTTGGGTAGGCCTTTGGTGTGGGACGTAACAGGTGTCGACACCCTTGCGCCATCTCATCTTCCTAGCACAACATGTTGTGCTGGGGCGGCTGCTGCCGGTGCCGAAAACCTCAAACGGCGCAAATATAATAGCCTTCTTGGAAGCTATATATTTGAGCCGTTTGGGGTGGAAACTCTAGGGCCATGTTGTCCGAGTGCCCATTTTTCGTGACATCGCCAAGCGGCTGGTCGACTCTTCACGTGACCCGAAGGCTGGTCCATTCTTAGGTCAAAGAATCAGCATTGCCATACAACGTGGCAATGCTGCCAGCCTGTTGGGCACGTGTCCCGTTGACAGCGATGTGGACGAGTTTTTTGATGCCCTTTGAGCTCCCCTGTCTTTTTCTTGGAATTGTACTTAATATTATTAGATTTTTAAGATTTGTATATAACTAAAATTGTATTTTAATATTCAAACTAAATACTAATACTGGTGTTCCTAAATTTGGAATCGATCGAATGACATAAATTCAACCCATTTCAAAATTAGATCGTTAACAAAAGTAATGGTAAAGAAACATCAGTCTGTTAATAAACAAAGGCTGTATCTGCTATACAACAAAAAAAATAAGTTTTAAACTCAACAATGAAGGCAATACTGCGCAAGTTATGAAATAGCGCCCACGCACCCCATCTTTTTTAGTTAGCCCACATTCTGTCCCACTCCTGGGCAAACATCTCTTTCCATGCCTTCCATCTTCCCAATCCTGGGCTTCAGCTCACCAGTTTTCCCTTTCCCTTCCCATGCGTTTTGAAATGCGTCGGCACAAGATATATGCCGGCTATTTACAAAAAAAAAACATGTATTTCTAACAGCACAATGGGTAAAACGAATTAAAAATATATATGCAGAAGTAAAATCAAACTCTTATAGTCCTGTGCGTACCTATACATTATATAGGTATGTAATTGTTAGAGATTAAACCACACTTACCTATGTACCAGTAAAGACTGTATCACGACTGTATCTGATCTGTACAATTATCTCGAAATGAAACTCTTTCTGTAAGAGTTAATCGGGGTGAATAATACCAATCCTATTTCCGCCACCAAGCATAGAATGTTGCTTGGTGGCGAAGAAATAACTTCCAAAATACCTTCACAATTCATCATTTATTTCTCTATCAGGAAAGAATTCATGTCTCAGCTGATCCCAAAACTCCATTCTCTTCTCTTCGGGTAATTTTATCATCTTCAGATATGGGCCCATGTTTAGGCCTCTCAAACTCTTATTGGGAGCCAGAGGTAGCCATTTCAAGCCCTCTAACACGTCGTCTGATGAATGCGGTGTTGGGTTCCTGGAAATTACATGAACATATTATGAATTAATGTCTATTAACTCATATTCATCGTCATCATCAGCCGGAAGACGTGCACTGTTGAACAAAGGCCTCCCCATAGAATGCCACAACGATCGAAAATTTGACGCTTGCATCCACCGGTGACCCGCAACCTTGACGATGTCGTCGGTCCATCTGGTGGGAGGCCTACCAACGCTGCGTCTTCCGGTTCGTGGTCGCCACTCGAGAACCTTTCTTCCCCATCGGTTATCGGTTCTTTGAGCGATGTGGCCTGCCCATTGCCACTTCAACTTGCGTATTCTGAGAGCTATGGCGGTGACCTTAGTTATTCGACGAATTTCCTCATTCCGGATTTTATCGCGCAAAAAAACTGTGAGCATAGCTCTCTCCATGTCTCGCTCAGTGGCGTAGCTACCTAGGGGCTAGGCGGGGCAGTGCCCCGGGGCCCTCAAGCTCAGGGGGCCCTCGAATCCTTACCAGAAAATCTCGATCGAACGGAACTTTTGAAAATTTCTCCCATTTTCAAAATAAATATGACATGTTGCAACCCGACTTTAATTATGGCAACTCAGTTGAGAGAAACTCGTAAGTTATGCCTAGGGAATTCCCCTAAATTCTTTCTGTGGGTTGGCAGTGTTGTCAATTTTACGGATAGCGTTAAGTGCGTTTTATTATTCATCGATGTGCGTTTTATTGTGAATTCGAGTTAAGATTTTTTTTTCAAGAACGATTAAAAAATTAATGCTGTATCAGAAATAAGTAAGCTAATGTCAATAAACTTTTTAGTTCTGGTCAATATAGTGGTTCAATGTTATTTGATTTTAGTACCACTCATAGAATGATGTGATGTCCGTTACGTCAATAAATCATGCACGCGGCTACTCATTGCATAACGCGAAATATCGTGAAAGAAATGCAGGTCACCGCAGTAGATGCATTAATTCAGGCCCGCGCGCGAGAAGATCGTTCTTGGTCTCCACTGTAAAATTTTAATGTGGTAACACTAGCGGCGATAAAATGTTTACCGGGGGTTCCCCAACGACGTCTTGTATAGCGTATTATTACGTTCCTCTTTTCTTTTACTTTTAACGTCTTCAGTGAATAGTGAGTACCTACTCGAGCACAATCTAATATAAATATTGTATAAATAAATTAGAAAACTAACAATATGGACAAAAGGAAGAAACCCAGTGGTGCATTTAAACGTAAACAACACCAAAAAAGAGAAGATAGTAAACAAAAATTGCCCAAAATTGACCAGTTTTTTAGTCAGCCTTCTGCAAGTACTTCTGGACAAAATATTTTTATTGATAGTGACTCAAATAATGTGGGAACTGCAGTGTTGGTTGAGAAGCCTACTGTAGAAGATCCGACAATTATTGCAGTTGGAGATACCTCCGCCGTCGATCATGTGAACGTGGATGATGTTTGCATGGCACACATAAGAGCGGAGGATTTGGAGGAACCACAGACCTCCACATTTTTCGAAAATGTGTACGAGAAATCTTCTTATGATTTGGGAAACTTCACTAACAAAATATTAAGTGATAACGAAAAACGTCAAATTCTTGATCTGGGGCCTTTACAGCCATCAGGACCTTTTCCAACAGACATCAACCAGAACAATAGGTGTTTTTCAAAATCCTACTACGGTCAAGTTCTAAATATGGACCAGTTAATCGTTTTTGGTTGTGTTATTCCAAAATACTAGACGCTGCCTATTGTCAATCGTGCTGGTTATTTTCTTCACAAAGGAATAATGTTTGGTGTACGGGAATTCGGGATTGGAAGCATTTATCAGAAAGAATTAAACAACACAGTTGTTCGAGTGGTCATACGGAAGCATGTGCTGTGTATGAATTTTGGAAAAAAAATGAAATCCGCAAAGAAGCCTCATTTTGGAAAATGGTTCTTCAAAGGTTATTCGATATCATACTTACCCTAGCAAAGAGTTCTTTGGCTTTGAGAGGACATCGAGAAGACTTAAGTCAAGAAGGATACCATGGAATTTTTTTGTCCTTTGTAGAGCTTGTCGCCCGATATGATCACATTTTGCGGCAAGTTTTGGATATGCCCAAAGGTAATAATTATTATTTCTACGTTTCTTATCATTTTATTTTGTTTATAATTATTAACTGCTTAATATCAGGACTTTTTTGAAATTGTGTTTTTTTATGTTTTTAGGATCTACAAGATATCTGAGTGCAACAATTCAGAATAAAATGATTGAGAGCTTGGGGACCAAACTCGAAACCCATCTACTAGAACAAATTAGGGCGTCACCGTTTTTCGCCATTATAATGGATGGTAGATCAGCTAAGCATTGTTGTGAGGTATGCAGTAATAACCAGATTGGAAAATGGACAGCCAATTGATATAGAAGTAAACGAAGTGTTTCTAGGCTTTTATGCAGCCACAAAACATGGCGCAGCAGATTTAGTCAACCAAGTGACTACATTATTTATCGACAAAAATATTGATTTAAAAAAATGTGTGGGGCAAGGTTATGATGGGGCCAGTGTGATGAGTGGTGTGTATAATGGTGTACAAAAACATATTAAGGATATCCAGCCTAACGCGGAGTACGTACATTGTGCCGCCCATAATTTAAATTTGGTGATAAATGATGCCGTTAGCAGTTGTGTGGGAATACAGATTTTTTTTGCAACGTTGCAAGATTTGTATAACTTTTTCGGAAACAGCATCAAACGTTGGGATCTACTATCAAAATTCACTGGCGAATCGGACACCACTCTAAAAAAACTAAATCCGACTAGATGGTCCAGTAGAGTCAATACGATATCTGCATTAAAACTTCGTTTTTTTGATATTATCAAAGCATTATCAGAAATAGTTCTAAAGAGTCCTAATAAAGATGAGCGTAGTGATGCAGAGAGTATTAAAACAAAAATGCTAAATTTCGAGTTCCTGTTGCTTTGCGAGTTCATGCACAGTGTATTGAATGACATCAATTATGCATCCAAAACTTTACAAAAATGCGACATCAATTTGGGCGAGGCGAGTAAAGCTTTAGCAGAGACCAAAGCAAAGTTGCAAAATTATAGAAATGATTTCGAATTATTCAAGTGCAAAGCCAGTGAAACTGCTAGAAAATATGGTATAGATACCCATTTTCAAGAAAAAAGGCAAAGGAAAGTTAAAAAACATTTTGATGAATTAGCTGCTGATCACCGATTTCCAAACAGAGAAGAAATATTTAAAATTGAGATTTTCAATAATGTACTAGACACATTAATAGCTCTATTAAATACACGTTTTACTGGTATGAGTGCAGTCTGTCAAATATTCGATTTTCTAACACCAACATTTTTATTAGATGTTGATGAAGCAACTTTATTACAAAAGTGTGACGAATTCCAAAGAAAATATTCAGATATAATAGGCCCTAGCTTTACACTTCAATTTATTAATATTTACCACCTAGTTTTACCTCAATTAACTCAAGCATGGACTGTTCACCAATTATGTAAGGAAATAATGAGCAAATATGGAGTGCTAGAATGCGACCTAACGGAAGTATTTACAGCAATGTTATTATTCTTTACAATTCCTGTCACTTCTGCAGCAGCTGAAAGGTCATTTAGCAAATTAAAAATAATAAAAAATTATTTAAGAAATAGTATGGGCCAAACTCGACTCCGACATTTATCGCTAATAGCAATTGAAAACAAAACCGCATCAAACCTGGATTTAATGGAAGTCATTGATACTTTTTCCAAAACTAAAGCTAGGAAAAGATTGTAAATATAATCGTTATTTAGTCAGTTGGTAGGTCCGATCTTTATATAATAAACCCTTGAATCTTTTCTATTTCGTTTTATTGCCCAATACCTACACCAAGTACTAATTATAATTTATGTTGTTACTGTTTAATATTTTTATTACCTGCCCTGCAGTGCACGAAAAAGAGTTGATGATAAAGTAGCTTAGTATTTATATACCTAATTAATATTTTTACTTGATAACGTCACCAGTTTAGATAGCAGTGGGGCCCCATTTTTTGATTTGCCCCAGGGCCCTTGGTTACCTAGCTACGCCACTGGTCTCGCTGCAGGACTTTGAGCTTCTGTAGAAAGCCAGTCAAATGACAATTAACTAATATAATATAAATAATACGATTTATGGGAAAGGTAATAAGAAATTATTATTTAAAACTAGTTCTGCCAAAATGAGCCCTCCCATAATTTCCCTGTCCGTATGGTGTTGGACGGAAAGAATAGCACCATTCCATATCTTCCCGTGGGTGTCGTAAGAGGCGACTAAGGGACGTACCAGAGAATGGGCAGCAGCGTTCTCTGTGCATTTGTAACAACCATACTGCGATCGCCAACCCGCCTGCCAAGCGTGGCGATTATGGCAAAACCCCTCCTTGGGGGAGGCCTATGTCCAGCAGTGGACGTCTTTTGGCTGAAATGATGATAATTTCCCAATAATAAAAAAATAACGTCAAACTTATTCATTATGCCAAATTCTCACGATGCAGTCACAAAGTACGTAAAGCTGCGTCGCGCCCGAGCAGAGAGACCACTCAGAACAAACCGCCATTTTTCGCACGCACACATTGACATAACTTTTATAGGCAATCTCAAGCAGTTTCAAGCTGACTTAAGTCTTGACTGTCATGTGTTGTCAAAATGAATAAATAATGTAATTGACATTTCATGACGAACAGGAAAATTTTGTAAAAAAAAATTGCAAAGCGTTCCAACCAGTGTCAATAAAATTTCATATTGTCACAAACAAAACCTACAGAGTCAATTCAATAGCAGCCCTAGAGTCTGGCAAGTTTAGGTAATTATTTTTTGAAGATGGCGGGAGCGGTCATTCTGTAAACTTTATATTTTGTGGTGCAGTGGTTGAGCGATTGACTGCTGTGCGACGTCGCTGGTTCGATTCTTGCACGGAACAAACATTTGTATGGCCTACAGATATCTAGTTGTTTCGGGTCTTTCTGTCTGTGTATGCGAGTTTCACATTTTGTTTCCGTTTTTTTTTTTAATTTGTATGTTTGTTAACGCACTTACGATACAGGAGAAAATCCAAGTGTGCGGTAACGATACAAAAATAATGTGTAATGTAATTTTACTATTAAGTATTAACAGATCAATATTCGTTCCAAACGTATGCTTAGAATAGATTTAAAATTAATGAGGGTTAAATATCCGAAACCGTGACAATTAGGTACCTATACTTACTTACTTCGAAAAGTGTTTGGGCATAACTTACGCCATTTCACAAATGTTAATATAAATAATAAGTGCATACGAACAATATAACAAACAGAAGAAAAATCTTTGTTAAAAACATAATTAGGTAGTGAATTTAAGAACCGTTCCAGGTTCTAGTAGATAATCGGATTATTAAGTGATACAAAGATAAAAATAACAGTAATGAAAATTCAATTTAAGTGGGTAGAATATAGCTCGGAACAAACAAATAAGCTCCTTTGTAAAGTTGTTCAAACAAATTTTAATTTTAAAATACCAAATATAAATACCGCACAAAGTACCTCAACGCCCAGGTAACATTTAACTTCCCAATCTTTTAATACCATCAAAGCAAGCTCACCGTAAACTGACAAAACAATTAGAAAATAACTCCGCATTAAGGATTTAAACCTCAACCACTTAAATTAAAATTCATTACGAGAGAAAAGAGCAAATATTTAATCTGCATTAACCTTACCCGTATTTAGCGAAATTCCCCAATAACCTCGCAATCTTCTTAATGAACAGCCTTTCATTTAAAGCGTCGGCTGTATTATAGGTGGTATCTAAAGATTTACATTTAAATTGGTAACAGATTTCATCGCCCGATGTAGCTCCACTCAAGTTTAAATTGCGAAGAAACGTGTTCCACATGATGTTGAAGGACCCTCTAAAGGTAAAGCGGTACAAGTAAACATTATTACAAGACACTTGAGAGTGCAGGCTCGCTTGACGGAGTATCGGATAAATCACTTGGTCCGACACATACTTCGCGTACCTCCGCAGGCTCCTCTCCCCAACCGTCCCATTAACGAAATAGAAATCCATTATTTTCCTCCTTATCTTTTTGTACAGTTTCGATCCGTATTCGTCTCTCCTCCCTTCAAATGGCAATAAATACTGAAAGTTATAATTTAAATACTTTAAAAGTTTCCTATTTCTCACGAAACCGACCAGTTTGTGGAGGGAATCTAAATTGGCATAGCCTATCATAACTTCTACGGCATTATTTGTAATCTTACGCTTGTATACTTCTAAGGGGAGTTTGTTCATGAAAGCACCTTTTACTGATACTTCGACAGTTGGGGAAAATGAATTGATAAGCCTCTGATTGTCTCTGACTTCAGTGCTATCGTAGAGATCATGGCTGGCCACTAATAATTTCCTTACGGTGCCATTAGATAGTAACTCATACAACTTCGTTCGATTGAACTTTTCAAATGGTCCATTCAGATTCCAATACAATTTATTCGTGATCTCGAAATTGTAATTTCTATAATCGGCTGGTGATAATGCACTGCCATCTTGAATGATCACTCTGTTGAATAAATCATCACTAGCAGCAGACAAAAGAAGTGATGCTACTATGGGAGCAGTTGATCCAGAACCGAATACAGTCACCTTATTTAAATCACCATTAAAATAGCTGATGTATTCTCTTAACCATCTTAGAGCAGTAATAATGTCCTTAGCTCCCATATTGCCTTCCGCAAAGTTATCCCCGGTATTGAGAAAACCAAAAATTGAAGTCCGGTAAGAGATAGTAACTACAACCACTTCTTCATTAATGAGGAAATCAGGGCCATGCATGTGGGACATATCATGGATCCAGACAATAACGGGGAAGTAGAATATGTGTTTGATGATAGGAGTATAAATTGAAAGGTACAAACAGTCTTCAGTGATTCCAGATGCACAATTCTCATTGTATGGAATACTGTAATTGTAAACAGGTTTGTTGAACCAGGGTAGCGGGTTTGGTGCCTGAAAATAATTAAATATACAGAAGCATATATTGAGTCTCATTAAAACCAAGATCCTACAGTTTAAAGAAGTTTACTCGACTTTTGTCACTGACCGTACTAATTTCATGCACATCTTACTACAACGAACAGGGGTGTGATTCTGTAAGACCTCATTCTAAACTTCGAATCTGAATCCGCTGTGAGTTTCTTGATTGGCATTCTAAAAACTCGGTTGATAATTCGAATTTATACTAGCGCCACCATTGCGAGCGTGTCAGCGAGTTGAACTAAATTGACAAGGAGATTTTGACAGATAAAGTATGAGATGACGTAAGAAGTGGCATTCTGTAAGGTAATTTCCCCGTCACTTCGACGCTCACTTCGCACTCGAACCCGATTCAAAGTGTCAAATAATATCAAGGTCATTTTGAACCTTATGCGAAGTGAGAGTGAATAGCGATGTGAGATGCGAGTTGTTGTTTGAAAATTACAGAATCGACCTACAGGAAATAAACAATAAAAAATCCAAAGTAGACACGGCTGGCTATTATTTACCTTGAACCGTAACTTTTCAATCGGAGGCATTGCATATGGAATTTTCCAAAATGCCGCGTAAGGTTTGTCTTCCAAAATTGTAAGTAACTTTCTTCCAATAATTTTACTCCCATTTGTTTTAATAACATACACGTCATCACTGTTTGAACTACATACAACTATTAAACAGGAAAAAGACAACAAAAATTTACTAAAACTCATAATAATTTCGATAGAAAACAAAGCTAATTTGAATTGAATATCCCAGTAATACTAAATACTATCATTGAACAAAATGTAAGTGAGATTAAAGGACACGTCATTATAAACAATATTAAAATCCGTGAAAATGTTTTCATAATATTTGAAAATGTTTTAAAAGACCACGCTAAGGTTATCATTCAGTGCATTTAATGGTTTATCTGAAGGTTACTCTCTGTAATGCTTCATTTTCAAGACATATTACAGTTTACTATTCATTGGTAATTTAGTTCTAGTCTCTAGCACAATAGCTATTTGTTTTTAAATAATAGTGAGAGAAAGGAAATTTAAAACGGACGTAAAAAGTACACGTTGTGAACAAGCTTATTATAATTTTGAAGATTATATCAAAGATAAGAATGCTTGGAAACAAGCTAGTCCGGCTCCATAGGACAATCGATAAGTAGTTTAAACAATTATAGATTGAGAACAACGGATTAACTCACTGTGTTGCCGGGTTTAGTTTCCACAGCGTTTGGTGTCCGCAGGAACACGACGGGCGGTGTGTCATCCTGTGGAACTCCTTGAGAAAAGTGGCCGTATGCCATCGAAACTAGTCGAACGAAACCGGCAACACAGTGAGTTAATCCGTTGTTCTCAATCTATAATGTGTAACAATACTCACGTTTCGTTCAATGAAAAAAATAGTCTAGAAAAAATTAAATTGATTGCTAATTTTATTTCTTTTGAAATTATAGACTGCTCGGTTTTACACACAATTTTATTGTTTGTTGGAAATATAAGGAGCGATCGTCTACAGTTCCAATATTTGTAAATATGTGAACACTATGTACAGTCACCAAAAGAGATAAGTATCCATGTCGCCGGGAATAGTTGAAGTTAACTTAGAAACCAATGGAGGCTTTAAAATGAAATTTAATTGAATCAGAGAACTGATTATTCTGTATTAATTGTTATTTATTTTATTCATAAACACCCATCGGTTTCTAAGTAAACTTCAACTATTCCCGGCGCCATGGATACAAACAAAAAAAAACTTATCTCTTTTGGTGACCGTACCTATAATGTAATGTAATTCGGTCACGGCGCCCAATCTCGATGGAGATCAGCCAAGTACGCAGAAGATATTATAGTGCACAAGTGTGTGCGCAAACACAGGTGCACTCCCTCTTCCCTCACTCTCATAGTCCGGTGGGACGGCAATCAGACACGACTGGAGAGAGATCAGGCGCAGGACCAACGGCTTTACGTGCTTTCCGAAGCACGGGGCTATTACACCGACAACTTCCAAACTCCGGATTCATCATTTCAGCCGAAAGACGTCCACTGCTGGACATAGGCCTCCCCGAATGGGGGGGGGGGGGGGGGGGGTTGCAATAATCGCCACGCTTGGCAGGCGGTTGGCGATCGCAGTAGTGTTGTTACAAAGGCACAGAGAACGCTGCTGCCCATTCTCTGGTAAGTCCTGTAGTCGCCTCTTACGACACCCACGGGAAGACATGGGATGGTGCTATTCTTTACGTCCGACACCATACGAAACTCCAGGTTGAACCGAGAAGAATAGAAAAACCCAAATAACACTTTGCCCGACCTGGGAATCTAACCCATGACCCCACGCCCAGCAGTGGCGCTTGCGACCACGAGACCAACGAAGCAGTCAAATAATAGTAATAAATAATAAATTGTTTATTACCACAAAGTTCAAGTACATTGCAGCGTATACAGATTAGTGTTCTTAATGTAGCATTAGAAAAGTACAATAGGTTCAACCCTGTCCCCTAAACTAGGCTAGGCCTGTATCTTAGAGGGCAGTGTCCGGCCATAGGTTATGCTTATATAGTTATATTGTGGCAGACGTGCCAGTGGACTATGTCAAGTGGGTGCATTTTTGATCTTGTGGTATTATAATAGAGAATGGAGAGCGAGAAAGTAAAGAGTGAATTCTTTAAGAGCAAATGTTTGATGATTGTGTGTGGGAAATTTTGAGAAGTTTTGTGATAGTGTTAAGTGTAGTGAATGTATGTTGTAGTGTGTTATGGGTGTGGGAATGTTTAGCGCGTGTGCGAGAAATAGGTGGTTAACACAAAGAGGATGTTTATTATGTGATGTAGGTTAAAATTGATTCTGTTTCATGATAGTCTTGTTTTAGCAGCCATTCAATTACTGTACGTTTTAGCTTAAACCTGGGGAGACCGAGAATATTTAGTTTTTTATTTACTTTATTATAAATGTGCTTACTTATTACGTAAAATTGGTGCCTTGCAAACAAGGTTTTATGTTGACTGCTGGGAATTATATGTTCACGTTTAGTAGGGTCGGGGGGAGCCAGACTGCGATGTGTCAAACTATGCACCTATCAACATAACGGAGCTGTCATTTCTTTACTTGTAATCTATACTAATATTATAAAGCTGAAGAGTTTGTTTGTTTGTTCGAGTTAAAAAAAGCTTTTTGTGTTGGATAGTCCATTTATCGAGGAACGCTATAAGCCCATGCGAAGCCGGGTCGGGTCGCTAGTACTTTATACATACTCTATTATAGTAGTTTTTATGCAAAGTATCTACATCATATTCACGTAGAATTATATAATTACTGTAACTAGACAAAATATTGTTATCAATCATTTTAAAAGAGTAAGTATGTAGTTTCTTGCCCATTCTTCTCCATACGAAACTACCATTTGGAAGGGGCGGCTAGATTCAATTTCTCTTTTATGACGATCAAAAGTGCCTTTTAATTGTCTAATTGAAATAAATGATTGATTTTGACTTTGACTTTAACTTTGACTTTTAACTAAACTTTGGAGTGGGATCAAACATCTATGAGCCGAGTAACTATTGCAGAGTGTCATATTGATAGGATATGTTATGATATGTCTCTTGGTGTTTCACGGAATAGAAAAAAAACAAGCGGAAAAGCTCACGCAGCTATCCCGCGCGTCACAATTATGCGGAAGAATATGTAAAATAATAGCAACCGTCGTCAGTTGTAATAAGTCTTAATTTTGTTTGAACAATAAATGACATTTTGGTCGTGGTTGAATTTCTCGTTGAAACAAAATTAAGACTTAGAACAATTGACGCAGGTTGTTATTGAACCGACTTCAAAAAAGAAGGGGATTCTCAATTCGAAATTTTATCTAAATTGATTCAGCACTTTTTGAAAAATCAACAAAATCCCCATAAAAATTTACATAGACAAGGTGTTAGTTTCTTCAATCTTTAGTGTACCTCTGTTTTAATTATGTTGCCGGTTCTTAATGGATTTGGATGTTAAGAAGGTACTAAAAAGTGACAAATATAAAGCTTTTTTAATAAAAAGATAACCGCCTTCAAAATCTAAAAAATGATAAATAACTTTAGCACAGCAGTGCAATTCTGTAAGAATTCACCCGCGAACTCGAATCCTAACTCATTTCCGATTTCACTTACCTGAAGTGAAAAGTATTTGGTATTTGATAAAATAGTAACGAAATAATGGTTCGCTTCACCTATGTTCTCACTTAGTGGCGCTAGTGTAGTTTTCATCGAGTTATAAAGTACCTAAAACAGTTTTCACCGCGGAATGAGAAGTGAGAACTGTAGTGAGTTCTTACAGAATAACATTGCAGTACACACATGATTTTAGATTTGGAAGTCGGTGAACAGAACAAAGCCATTATTAAAAAGCTTTTTTTCTATGGTATGTTTGACTTCCATGCAGACAAAGTCCTGAGCAGAACCTAGTTTGCTATATGTGCGGACAGCTATGATAACGGCTAGTAGCTAGCGTTCCATTTCTTTTATAATTTCTAGGTCACAAAAATTATCTGTTATTTAACAAAAGATACTAAATAACCAGTATTTTATTGACATAATAAAGATAAATACGTGGACTGATAATTTGATATCATTCATCAGGTGTTATAGTTACAATCGATCATTTCACTAATATAGATGTCATGACTGAATAAACAAAATGTATTTTAATATAATTAATATTACTATTTCCATTTTATTATACATTAATTTAGTGTTTTGTGAAGAGAACCTAGTAGTAAAAACAACACATGGTCCAATATTAGGAAAAGTCTTGAAGACTTTAATAAAGAAAGATGAATATTTCGGATTTATGGGAATACCTTTTGCAGCGCCACCTATCGGTGATCTAAGATTCTTGGTGAGTATTTTATTTGAATAACTATTATCACCTCAAATCCCTAATCAAATGGCTTGTTATAAGTTGTCTTGTTTTCATTTATAAGAAGGCTTATTAGGTAAATTACAATTTTCGTATTTAAATCAAAAACCATATTTTCAAAACCACTTCAACACATCCCTTCATAAAATCGTTCACATCACATTGAATAATAATGTGTGACCAAAGAAATATTACAATACCGTATCATATATTTTCCAGCCACCTCAATCCATCGACCCTTGGGACGAAACGTTGAAAACGACCGCAGAAAAACCCGCTTGCATTCAATACAACAATAATGTGAAGAAAGGACAGCCACATGGAGTGTTCGGGGTCGAAGACTGCTTATACCTTGATATATTCACACCAGCTTTAGATAACAAAGAACGAGCAGTAATCGTGTTAATAGTCAATGATCATTTCCATAATTCTTATAATAAATCTAAGGATTATGCTCCAGATTTCTTTATAGAAGAAGACGTCATAGTAGTAACTATTAGTCATAGAATGGCATCGATAGGATTTTTGTCACTAGAAAATGAACTTTTACCAGGAAATTCGGGTTTAAAAGACATAGTACAAGGCTTAGAATGGGTGAGAGATAATATAAAACAGTTTGGTGGTGATGCGAATAGAGTAACTCTAATGGGTCTGCAAGGAGGTGCAGCTGGTATCGATCTACTTATTCACTCCAAAGCTAAAGACTTGTTCAGTGCAGCAATATTACACAGTGGTACATCTTGGTCTTCAGCATATTTGCAAGAGGATGTCAGAGAAAGGGCTTATAAACTAGGAGAGCTAATGGAAGTAGCTTCAAGCAGCGATGTTAAGCTCTTGAAAGAGTTGCAACAGATTCCGGCACCCCAAATGCTTACAAGAGACTTGCATGCGAGTCACAGCGATTACTTTAAGCTAACTCAAAAGAGCGTGATTGCGTTCGGTCCGATAGTTGAAAAACAACCGGATGGTTTGATAACAGAATACCCAGAGGATTCCAAAGAAAATATTGATATTCCGATATTAATAGGTTCAAACTCCAGAGAAGGCATGGAGTCTATGATACAGTACCTTGTAGAGCCAAGATATATAAGTTTTCTTAGAAAAGACTTCCCTCTTTTACTGCCCAGACGCTTGCGATTCCAGTTTGATCCCGTGAAAGATGTTTATGATGAGGCCGCTAAAGAAATCACTGATTTTTATTTTAAGAATGGTGAAATTGGTATAAAGAATGTTCCGGACCTGGTGACGTATATGGGAGATGCATCAACGAGTTACGTCGTAGATTATACTGCAAAATTATATTCTGTAAGGTCGTTGAAACCCGTATACTACTATCACTTCGATTACGTCAGCGATCTGAACGAAAACAAAAGGAGTTTGATGAAACATTCAACAGTGCAAGAAGGAACATGGGGAACTGCTACCGGGGATGAAATGTGTTACCTATTCAAGTGTCCTAGTTTAGTAAAAGAGTATTTGAAACTAGAAAAAAATGTACCAGAGGAGAAAATTGTTCAGAAGAAAATGATCAAAATGTGGACGAATTTTGCTAAATATGGGTAAGTAGCATATACAAAATAAATTTAAAATTTAAACTCAATTAGACCTCTGCAAGATGCTCACGTCCATCAATCAACTCATCAGTTCAGCCGTTTGGGAGCTACCACGGTAAACCAGTGGGAGAACCCACAAAGCAATTTCTTATTTTATTAATTTTTATCATAATTATGCGGAAAATATGTAAAATAATTACAAGCTTCGTCAGTTGTCATAAGTCTTAATTTTGTATGAACAAGAAATTAGCATTTTGTCAAAATTGAATGTATTGTTCATATAAAATTAAGACTTAGTTCATATAAAATTAAGACTTATTTCAAGTGACAAAGGTTGTTATTAGTTTACATATTTTCACGCATAATTGTGAGACGTGCGGGATACTGGCATGGTTACTTCCACGGAGCTACGATGCCTTAGACAGATACACAGACACGCTTGCAAAACTTTTAACATCATTCTCTTTTCGTTGGGGGTTTACTTTACCTTTAAGTCTACGCTCACATTTAATTATTTAAAAAGCCAATGACTTGATTACCATACACGAGATATACTATTTTTCAAATCCATTAAGAAACGGCGATACACTTAAAAGAGATTGTAATTGAAGAAACTAAAACATCATCTAAGTATTTTTTTTTTGGGATTTTGTTGATTTTCTCAAAAAGGGGAGGATCAATTTTGGTAAAATTTATATGGGACCATTTCGGAACAAACTTCTTTCGAACAAAAAAAGAATTTTGGGAATCCGTCTATGACAGAGTTATGCCCGAACATCCTCCCTTTTTTTTGAAAAAACTTTTCAAGTAGATATTCATGACACAAAACAGTTTCATAGTGTAGTACTACAAGTATGTAATTAAGTAGGTGACTGCATACTTTGCTGAAACAAACTACGACAATCATCTTTTAGTCAGAGTATCTATGTCAAGACAATGCCTGTCATGAACGTATTGGATCCAAGCGGCAGGTTACCGTTCGTTGTGGCGTCCTATGGAGAAGGCCTTTGTTCAACAGTGGACATCTTCCAGCTGATAATGATAATGTTGTAACGAACGTAGTTTTGTGAGCATTCCATTTCAGAAAAACGACGTGTGGCACAACACGCCGACGCAATATGAGTTGTAGGTTTCATCTGAACATAAGGCTCACGAACACGAGGCTCAAAAACCGCACCTCACGATCATTCAAACTCACATAATACAAAATTAAGTCAAAAGTCAAAGCATGTATTTCAATTAAACCATTTACAGGTAGTTTTGAATTGTCAAAGACGCAGTCAGTTAATTGAAGCAAGTTGCTCGTTCCAAAACATAGGGTAGGTCTCTATGGAGCAGAACGAGCAATAAACTCCACGGACACTCTTTTTAATTAAGTTTGTACAAAAAATCTAAAATAATAATAATAATATCTAATTAATTTATTTTCAGGAACCCAACACCAGATAACGATGCAGATCTTGAAGGCCTCAAATGGCCCCCATACACCCTCGAACACAAGGAATACCTCCACATCGACCAGCACATGAAAATAAAGAAAGATTTAAACAAACGCAGGTTCAATTTCTGGGACCAATTTATAGAGAAGTGGGAACGGATCGCCGTCAACGGCATTGTCACTGAATCTGATAATAAAAAGGATGAATTATAATGACAAGGTGTTGTTTTAAATTCAGATGTACACGAGAAATTATAGTGATAACCTCTTTTTGATTTGCCAACGATTTATGCAGATGTTTGAGTTCATTTTGTTCGTTAGTGCTCGATTTTTTCCGCTCCATTGGCCTTGTCGTAAGCTCAATAAGCTGGAAACGATCGCCGGGTTTTGCATTCAAGTACATTCTAAAACATATGGGTTCTTTCTATCGATTTCATAAATTCAAACCGTTTTATAGAACCTACTTTGGCCATATGCAAACCGTCATATTTGATATGCAAAAAATCGAATAAACATCATACAACCGTATCTAGTATAACTACCGTATGGATCAAAGAAACTAATAAATTACTATTTCTTCTATTTACTTCTTAAATTACTATTTCTTCTATTTACTTCTTAAATTATACTATTTCGTGATTCTATGGACGCCTCCGTGCCTCGGAAAGCACGTAAAGCTGTTGGTTCGGCTGACATTCGATGATCTTTAACAGTCGTTCTAGGTAGTAAGAACTGAAGCTAGAAAACCTGACAACCAGTCTTACCAAGGTGTATCGTGTTACCCAGCAACTGGGTTGTGGAAGTCAGTTAAGCAGTCGCTCCATGTATGTATATGTAAAATACTGGTAACACTGGTATTCATCTGCATTAAGGCTATATTCGTTTCGAGTGGTAGCCGATCCCAACATAGTTAGGAAAAGGCTAAACAGATGATTTAGACCACAAGTCTGGTTGAATGTCTCTTAAAAACGGGAATAAATATAATGACCACCAATAAATACTTCAGGATCTTAAGCTTCCTTACCAAAAAAATATACTAAATACCAAATGTAGTAAATGATCACCAAATCTTAGTGTGTAAATTAATGCAATGTATAATTCGTGGCTATTTAGAATTTGGCTTTTTGCTTACCAAAATGGATAACCAAAATTTAAGTCCCCCCTGGGGCGGATCCGACACGCTTAGGTTAGGTTAGAACTGTTACCCCCTACGCCAGAACCAAATCGCTTTTTACAGTAAAACTCATACATTTCTACAATACTTTAGGAAACACAATTTGGTGAGCATTTATTCATTCTGGCAGGCATTTCGATGACTGCATTTCAAATACAGTACAATTTAATTTGGCAGTATAATATATTTCTTGAAGGAACCACGGGCTAAGGGACCGGGGCCACGGGCGAAAAAGGTAATAGGTTTTTTGGCAATAGGGTAATTTGACATTAAAATGGGGTTAAATGTTAGTGATCATTTACTAGATCTGGAGGTTCGTTAAACATAAGCCCTTAAAAACACTCCCATACTACTACATAATAATATTCAAGTAGAAAAATATTTTAACCAGTTTAATAGTTACTACTTATGTTGTTTTACGATGCCTTAACCCTTTACTGCTGAACGTGACTCAATAGCGTACCTGAAACTACTTGCTTTAAGTCCAGGAAAAGCAATGTACTTTGGTTTTTATCACTTACCACAGGAAGCGAGAAGGATTCAATTACTTAAGTAGGTTTTGCGTGTAGCATTTTGTAGAATGGAGTCAATCACTAGAGAGAGATAGTTTTAAGAATCCATACATACGTACTTACTTATTATTATAATAAATATTTTATTTATTTCAGCCTGGATTTTCCCACTGCTGGGCAAAGGCCTCTCCACTCTCCTTCCAACTCTCTCTGTTAAGGGCTAATTGGGGCCAGTCTTTTTCGAAGGAGTCTAGATCATCCCGCCATCTCCGCCTGGGCCTGCCGCGATGTCGCTTGCCATATAGAGGAACTCATTGGGCTGTACGTTTGGCCCAATGATCGTCTGACATGCGGCAGATGTGTCCAACCCAATTCCATTTCAGCATGACAGCTGAAATGGAATTTATAATAAATAATAATATTTATTATAAATGCGAAAGTAACTCTGTCTGTTACGCTATCACTTTGAAACGGCTGAATCGATTTTGACGGTAGGTAGGTGCTTGAGCCCTAGGGCTACTTTTGAATCCGCGACTTCGTTTGCATCCGCGATAAACCACATTCACGCGGACGAAGTGGCGGGAGAAAGTTAGGCATCAATAACTTTGATATAAATGTAGCTTGAATCCTGGGGAAGGATAAAGGCTCTCTTTTTAATAATAATAATAATAATCATTTATTGCAATAAGTATTGGTAGGTACAGCGTTGGTCTTAAAGTTAGTAATTCGGTTCCTAATCCATAGTCAGTTAAGTGACAAGCAAAACATATTTTTATGCTACAGAACAATATGTATGTCCAATGACATGCTTTAATATTAAAAAAAAATTACAATATTCAATAATTGTTGTCACATTAATTTAAAACTGATTATTATTTTACATTATTTATAAATTCATTTATAGAAAAAAAACATTTTTCCAGTAACCATAGTTTTAACATTATAAAAAATGCAAACGGCAAACGCTAGTTTATTTTAGGCCCATTGCCGGCACCGTATGGCAAGGTATTTTTAGGCGACGAATAAAAATATAATTTAATTGTACGGAAATAAAGTTGAAGTTTCAATGATAACGGCTGTAAGTATAAAAACAATGCTTACGCATTCCGTGTATTGAAATTTCAACATGATTTCCAATCGTTTAAGTTATATTTTTATTCATCGCCAAAAAATACCTTGCCATGCCATGCTGACAATGGGCGCCAGGCCTTAATCATGAATATCTTTTTCTTCTTTCCAACCCTCATAGATACATACCACTTATACTAACTGCCTCATTGGTCTCGTGGTCGCAAACGCGACTGCGTAAGTGTGGGGTCCTGGGTTCGATTGCCAGGTCGGGCAAAGAGTTATTGGGTTTTTTTATTAAGAAATTCTCAGTAACAGCTAGGAGTTTGAAAGTTGGCGGTGTAACACCTCCGTGCCTCGGAAAGCACGTAAAGCCGTTGATCCTGCGCCTGATCTCACCCCAGTCCTGTCGGATTGCCGTCCCACCCCCCCGGTCTATGAGATTGAGGGGAGACGGAGTGCACCTGTGCTTGCGCACATACTTGAGCACTATAATATCTTCTGCGTACTTGGCTGAACTCCATTGAGATTGGCCGCCGTGACCGAAATTCAGTCGGAAGAATGACATCACTGATACCTACACCGATTTTACCATCGATATATGTATATGTATTGGATTTTACAGTCATTCTTGAAAGTCAAGATAGAGTTTTGTCGAGTTATCTCAACGACTGTCTGGCGAAAGTGTTGAAGGTCAAACCTCCGCTGCTTATGTCGGACTGTGTAACATAAGACATTCGAAAGGTTAAACATCGAATTTACGATCTAGAACGGAGATATCCTAGGATGGAGTTTAAATCTTTTTAGTGTTCCATACAAAAAAGTGTCATACGGACTCCGCTGTCTATCTATCTCTTTGGCGACAATGTTGGCGCCTTGGTTGAGCGATTGGTTGCTTTGCTTCCGTCCGGAATAAATATTGGTTCCTACAGATAGTTGTACCGTCTGGCGGTTTGAAAAAAAAAAGAAACTGTCACGGGACTGCTTTATTTTTAATCACATATTAGGAAGACACTAGAAATTTTCACAGAGTGTCTATTACCTACTGTGGCCGCTTTATAATAGAAATCACCTTTCGTATATGAGTCCATCTCTCACTTGGTTCGGTTTATTAAAGTAGGGGTTCACCACAGAAATTAATATTATTCACAACAATTCACAAATAATTCTTTGGCTTTCAACCTAAAATCATGGCGATTCCGATCCCTTTGAACATACACCCGACTACTTATTGAAGCGGAAATTAAGGGAACGAAGATCGTCTCGGAATTATTACACTAATAAGATCTTTATAAAAATAAAAAATATAACGATATAAGTAGCTATTCGAAAAAGAATTTTCATAAATTGCTCTCCTCACTTGTCGTTCTGAACGTAAATTCATCATATACCTACCTATGGAATGCGATCCCAGAGTCCCTAAATCTACGTAATTTTAGAATCGCTGAATTTTTGAGAATAGATATAAAGAATAGGTTTTCATTGTTGGTTTTGAGTTTCAAACTTCAGCCAGACATTTTCAAATTCCGACCTATAAGAGCGTCCAAACCGTCTTAATTCCCATACAAACGCTCATATGAGGCGTTAAAACAAATGTTACTCCAGATATTTCCAACACACAGGTACTATCTTGATTGGATTTATGTTTAGTTTTCTACGAATATATAAAAAAAAATTGAGAAACAAATTCAGTAAGGATCGAGAAACAAACAAAGAAGGCAAGGGACATCGCGCCAGGCTCAGGCGAAGATGACGGAATGATCCAAACTCCTTCTGCAAAGCCTGGTCGCTTGATAGAGAGTAGTGGAAGAAGAGTAGAGAGAACTTTGCCCTGCAGTGGGAAAACTCAGACTGACAAAAAAGAAAAAGAAAGAATATTGTAAAGCAGAGGAAAAAAAAGTTTATTTCGCACAGAAAAGGAACACAGTTTTAGAAGATTATAAACAAAGATGATCATATCAAACCAGTGTCCGTTGCCACACGTATCAGTGCGTATTTTGCATACAGGACTCGAAACTCGTTAATTAAGCATGAGGTTTTTTTAAAGTGATCCTTTCCTGGGGTGTGATTCTGTAAGACCTCATTCTAAACTTCGAATCTGAATCTGAAGATGTGAGTTTCTTGATTGGCATTCTAAAAACTCGGTTGATAATTCGAATTTACACTAGCGCCACCCTTGCGAGCGTGTCAGCGAATTGAACTAAATTGACAGGGAGATTTTGACAGATAAAGTATGAGATGATGTAAAAAGTGGCATTCTGTAAGGTAATTTCCCTGTCACTTCGACACTCACTCCGCTCTCGAACCCGATTCAAAGTGTCAAATATATCAAGGTCATTTTGAATTTGAACCTTATGCGAAGTGAGAGTGAATAGGGAAGTGAGATGCGAGTTGTTGTTTGAATTTTACAGAATCGACCTACTGTATAAAAAATATTTGAAAACGACTTAATCAATGATACTTTTTCTCATTTCATTAATTAAATCCATCACTGTATTTGTAAGACTTTACCAGTAGCAACAGAGAATCAGATAACACTCAAAGTACTTAAGTCACCATAATAATTATTTATCGAACACCAGATAATAATACTTAGTGGTAAACCCAAGATTAGTAACAATTTATCTATAGTACACGTCAGTTATATACCAGCATGTGCGATTGTGTATTTAAACAAACAATTATTTATAACACATAACCAAGATGGAAGGATTTAAACCGTGTTTAGTGACTTTTATATTGTTTTTATTTAAAATAATTCATGCTGATGTCATAGTAGATACTAGTTTAGGTAAAGTGGCTGGTGTGGAAGTTAAATCAATATTAAAGGATGAGAAATATTACTCTTTTATGGGCATTCCTTATGCGAAACCGCCGGTTGGTGAACTTAGATTTTTGGTGAGTCTTTAGATGGAGGGTTCATTTTATCATATACAAGATGTTGTGTGATAAAAAAACATAATCAGCGATGTGCTTAGGCTTGTAGAGACTTAGACAGTTATATGTAGTTCTTAAAAATAAAGAACTTGTATGAAGAACGAAGAACTCCAGATATTTCACAGTCATCATTATACAATTTCGTCATCATTACACGTTTACGTAGTGGGATATAAAGAGTACTTCTTTATATCCCACTACGTAAACGTGAAAGTTTTGAGAATATAATGGATATTTGTAACTCTTTCACACTTAAATGGCTGCACGAAAATCACATTTGGTACACATAATATAGATATTGGTCTAGCATAACACAAGATTTGTATCCCGTTTTTGTGTTCCCGCAAATCCCGTACACGAAATTACAGAAACTAGTTGGTATTACTTTAATATTATACAAATATAAATAACAGCCACCGTAACAGTTCTTGCATTACGCGAGAAGTTGTAACATTAGATGAATCAAAGTATTATTAACAATCCCGTATCTGCATCCTATCCGACTATGCTCGTATATATTAAAAGTTGGAGCCATATCTGCGAAGTTATAATAGTATTCGCCGACGTCGCTCCACCGGTCTCTCACTATTTTATTTTCCGATATTGACATCAAAACTTAGGTCATTCTCATAGTTTCTAGTTCTATTGAAGAATAAACAAACATTACATATTAGTCATTTAAAATTCTGAATGTCATCTTATTTTTCATGAGTCTACAAGTACCTACATGTTGATTAATTAAAACAAATATTTAAACACCTATTAAAATTTTTGTACGTTTTGCTTGTAATTAAGTATTATTACACTAACATAGCATATGACCATAACTTATAGACTATTAACAACTAGTTTCGATGTAAAATAAAGATATTGGATTTATTAATTTATTATTTATATTCCAGGCTCCACAACCACATGAAGGATGGACCGACGTTCTAGAAAACAAAAAAGAAAGAAAGCCATGCTCCCAAATGAATATTCCGCTAAGACCTTTAAAACGATATGGATTCAGTGGTCAAGATGATTGCTTAACCCTTAGCGTGTACACTCCGAAACTACCAAGCAATAAAGAACTCAGCATGCCAGTCATAGTATTCCTCTACAATGAACATTTCAGAGTGACACACAATGCATCTAGGGACTTTGGTCCAGATTTCATCGTAAAAGAAGATGTGATTTTAGTCTCAATCAGCCACAGAGTCGGATCTATGGGCTTCTTGGCTTTCAACGATGAAAAACTACCAGGAAATAATGGAATTAGAGATGTAACATTGGCTTTAAAATGGCTGCAACAAAACCTAGACAAGTTTGGTGGAGATCCCAATAGGATAACATTAATGGGAGTCGATGGTGGAGCAGCCCTTGTGGATATTTTGTTACATTCTCGCAAGGCTAAAGGACTATTCAGTAAAGCGATACTACAAAGTGGAACGATGTGGAATCCCGTGTATATGCCAACAAAACCTGTAGAAAAGGCGACAGCATTTGCTAAAGTACTCGAAAGAACAGCAGTTACCAGCTCCAATTTACTAAGTGCATTGTCATCTTTCTCTTCATATGACATCACTTCCTCTGAGTCAGTTTCGGTAGACGCCGACGAAGGTAGAAGTACTCAGACAGCGACTGTACCCTTTGGACCTGTAGTTGAGCCAGATCACCCTGATGCAATCATCACTCATCCACCTGGAGAAGGTCCAATCGATATAGATATCCCAATTATGATTGGGTACAATTCCAGAGAAAGTATCGAAACCAATGAACGTTTTCTTCGTAAGCCTCAATACCTAACATTCGCTGATAGAGATTTCCTCTTGGTGATTCCTGTTCGAGCTGGTTTCCATTTCGAATTGAACTCGAATATTTACTTTCATGCCGTTGATGAAGTGAAAGAATTCTATTTCGATGAAGGTTATGTGAAAATAAGCAAACCTGGAGAATATCTGACTTATACTGGTGACGTGTTGAATTTTTATCCTATTGATTATGCTGTAAGAAAGTATGTGAACGAGTCTAGTTCGTCTGTTTATTACTACACGTTTGATTATAGCGGAGAACTGAATATGAGGAAGAATAAAGTTGTAGATAGTGCTTTGACGATGGAGGGCACGTGGGGAGCCGCGAGTGGCGACGAACTTTGTTATCTCTTTATTTGCAAACCAATTACCAAGCTTTATAAAAAAGTTTTGGAAGATGAAGACTCTGAAGAATTAAAAGTTATCAGGAACATGGTTAAGTTATGGACAAACTTTGCCAAATCTGGGTAAGTTTCAAAAGAAAAACATGAGATTGCTTTAGTAAATCTTACCTCCTTATTAATAAACCCAGTGTAAATAATTAAACCGACCTTAAACCTCGAATAATGTTTGGTTAAACTGAAGTTAATATTTATGAAACTTTACTCTGCGTTTATTATTTATTTAATTACAGAATAGTGTTTTACAGTATCGTATGGCTGATAATATAGTTTCCCTGTTTAAGCAAACGGAAACTAATAAACATTTAATTTCAAAAGAATATATAGAATCCATAGCCGTAGTTAATTTTAAAATTTACATACTGTCTAGTAAATTCACGGAACATTCTGATACATCTCATAAACAGAGTTTAAATCTGTTCCGTGAGTAAATTATTATTAGCACCTACCTTATCATTTACTTTTGTTTTATGTTTTTTTTTGTTAGCTTAGTATCTAGGTTCAGTAGAGTTAAAATCCACTTGAGGGAAATCTGTGTTATACATAAATTCGCATAATACGGGTCTGTACATAATTTTTGGCATAATTAGTCTAGTCCCGAGACACGTGTAGCATTACTAAGAGGGTTACTGTTATAAAACTATGTGGACATAAAGTAAGGTTATTGGCCAATTTGACTTGGTCATTAACATGCTAATGCTTTTCAACCGACTTCAAAAAAAGAAGGAGGCTCTAAATTTGACACGTATATTTTGTTTTTATGTTTGACTACGCATAATTTTTTTCAGTTTAGTCCGATTGTTGTGATTCTTTTTTTAATTGATAGTGTATACCTCAGATTATTAGAACAAAAGGCAGATAGACCGCGCGATAAACTGAGACTGAAGCCAAAAAAGCAAATACAAATTCAAAAGCGAATACAACGCGCTTCGTGCTGTATAGACACGAGTCAGTATAGCACAGAACGCCGCATCGTTAAAAAAAAACAAATACAAATTCAATAGCGAATACAATCACGAGATTGTAGGTATTCGCTTTTGAATTTGTATTTGCTTTTATGACTTCACTCTCAGTGTTCCGCGCGGTCTATCTGCCTTTTGTTTCATAATCTGAGGTGTATACCTCAAAGTTGGTTAAGTAATTATACCACCCCTAGGGGGTAGAAAATTAGGCGATGACTGAATTTTTTTGGTGTCACCGTTTTTATGTCTATGTACAGACATTTTAATCCTTTCACACTTTCAATTTAGTAGTAGTTTAACCGGATGGTAGGCGTTGGTAGGCCTCCTATCGATGGACCTACGACATTGTCAAGGTCGCGGGTAACCGGTGGATGCAAGCTGCAGGTCGCCGCTCGTTGTAGCGCTCAATGGGGGAAGCCTTTATTCAACAATGGACGTCTTTGGCTAATGATGATTATGATGAACCGGATGCAGATGAATACCAGTGTTTTACATGGAGCGAGGGCCTGTCTGGCCACCATTAGGTAACGCGATACTTGGTGAGACTGGTTGTCAAACTTTGGGCTTCTGACTAGGTACCCTTCTTCTACTGGATACCAAGCGTTGCTAGACTATGATCAATCGATACGTACAGCTTTTTAACCGACTTCAAAAAGGAGGGGGTTATCAATTCGGATGTTTATACCTATACATACTATATATTTTTTATGTATGTTCGGGCATAACTCCGTCATATATAGACGGTTTTGCAAAATTCTTTTTTTATTCGAAAGGGGTTTATTTCGAAATGGTCCCATATCAATTTTACTAAAATTGAGAAAATCAACAAAATCCCAAAAAAAATACTAAGGTGACGTTTTAGTTTCTTAAATTTTTGGAGGACTTACAATCTCTTTTAAGTGTGTTGCCGTTTCTTAATGGATTTGGATGATAAGGCAATACTAAAAATTGAAAAATAAAAAAAAAAAACAAAAAAATGAAAACCGCCTTCAAAACAGCTAAAAAGTGATAAATAACTAACACAAAACAAAACAACAAACACAAAGCCATCGCCACCGACTTCCGAAAGTAAAGTAATGTGTGTTCTGTGCTAAAGTTATTTATCACTTTTTAGTTTTTGAAGGCGGTTTTCTTTTTTTTTATGTTTTGTACTTAGCCACGAGCCACCTACTATCAAACCAATAACATTTTTCTTTTATCCTCAGAAATCCCACTCCTGAAGGCAGTGACTTCACCTGGACCCCAGCAACCAAAGACGATAAGGATTGCCTGGTCATCAGCGATGAACTACAAATGAAGAAGAACCTTCACGAAGACAGGGTCAAGTTTTGGGATGACTTTCTTGCTAAATACAAAGCTATGGCAGTCAATGGTATTGTCAAGGATGTGAAGGATGAACTGTAGTTAGATCTTTGTAAATAATGTTGAAAATAAATTGTTTTAAGTTGTTTTTTATTTATTTATTTAATCTTTTTGCAACAATTGGGACTTAGGCATGAGAATGCCTAAGTCCCAATTGTTGCTCTACTAATCAACCAAAGGACCGTAAAACAAACAAAATTATAAACCAAGCAAAATTACTATATACACACACACGTCTATGGAGCTGCTATGGAACCATTGGCTATTGGGTTATGTGCTGACTGCAAATAACTCATTAGCCAATGGTTCCTTATGCAGCTGTTTAAATTGGTATGTGGGTAATTCCAGTTCGATCAAGAATTTACTGGATACAACATTTGAATGTGCAGTCGGCACACAACCTAGTAGTCAATGGTACCATGTATAGATCTTTAACAAAAAAACATTTAAATTAATAAAAGCTTAAATAAAAATAGAAAGGAAGACATGGATTAATTTTTTATCCATACTAATATTATAAATGCGAAAGTAACTCTGTCTGTTACGCTTTTACGATGAAACGGCTTAACCGATTTCGATGAAATTTGATATGGAAATAGCCAGAACTCTGAGGAAGGACATAGGCTACTTTTTAATCCGCGACTTGGTCTGCATCCGCGATAACCGACATTCACGCGTACGAAGTCTCGGGCAAAAGCTAGTTATTTTATAAAGACAACCGTACTTTGCATATAGGTCAAGCAGAATATTCATCAGAATTTATAATTTTCATCACATTCGGCCTGTAATAAAAGTCAACCAATACAAAGCAGCTATAGCTTGTACACAGCTAGTAACTAAATTATCACAAAATTATTCGGTAAGTAGGTACACTGCTTTTCAACATTTCACATTATAATTAAGTTTGTACAATTTTAAATTTACATCTGTTCCGCTTTTTTAGTGTAGGTCACAACTCTAGGGTTTAAAAAAATTGCAAATCCACATTTTTTTTATCATAAATTATTTTCGTATTTTTAATGCAGATTCATTTTACTTCAGTTTTGGATGTACAGTCACCAAAAGAGATAAGTATCCATGTCTTCACGAGTAGTTGACGTTTATTTAGAAACCGATGGGTACAAGTAGGTATATGCCGATGGGGATAAACAGTTCAATGATTTAATTAAATTTCATTTGAAAGCCTCCATTGGTTTCTAAGTAAAGTTCAACTATTTCCGACGACATGGATGCTTATCTCTTTTGGTGACTGTACCTATATTGAACAGTTATTGCTGAATAGTTATGTTACATATTCAGCGTAATGAATTTGTGTTATTTATTGAAAGAAGGTTCGTTAGTTGGTTAGTTTTTTGTGAATTAGTGTGATTGATTAAATTATATTATAATAAGATTGTGGGTTGACTTGTTTTGGCAAAACTAAGATCAATAGTTTTTTTATGTTAGCCTATCCTGTCCCACTCCTGGGCTAAGACCTCCCTCCATGCCTTCCATCTTTCCTGATCCTGGGCCTCATCAAACCAATTTTAGGGAAAAACTTCAGTTCGTCCCGCCATCTCCTTCGTGGCCTACCGCGACCCCGTGTTACTGTCCTGGGCTCCAGTTCTGTGAAATAAAATTATGAAAATTAAAACCAACAAACAGAGAAAAAATGTCTTGATACTAAATAGCATAAGTTTAAATCACCAACTAGTTTATCAGACGTGGTGATGTACGTGATATTCCCAACACATTTAACGACCTTTATCAAAAATATGATAGCATAATGGCGGCCTTAAAAACACAAACAAATTATTAAATTTGAAAACAGATACCTAATACTTACATGGTTTAACGGAATATCCGAGGAAAACCCAGATAATTGGTTTTGGATAATTAATTATCTGTAAAGATAAAATACAAAGAACACGTACTCCTTCAGTTATCTGTTAATTTACTGAACCGGGCGGTATCTAACACAATGTGTTACTAATCACAATAATAATCGATAAAAATATTAAATCAATTAAAATGAGAACATTAACATTTTTCTTTACAATTTTTATAATAAAAACGTGTTTTAGTGATGAAACAGTTGAACTCAGTTTAAAACAAGGTGTTGTTTTAGGAAAAGTAGAAAAAACTATACTAAAAAAGCAAGACTTTTATACATTTAAAGGTATACCTTTTGCGGAAACGCCCACAGGAGAATTAAGATTTCAGGTAATGCTACAGCCCGTTAGGGTATTTGCGAAGGATTCGGGGTAACCAAACCTGTGAAAACATTTAAATATTTGAACGAGTTTCTTAGATTTATAGTTAAAATAGAAAGTAAAAAAGGAAAAACTTCGGACTTTATACAAGAGAAGCGGATTTAATTGTTTTCAGTGATCGAAAAAGATTTTCTAAGTTGATTTTAGTTAGGGGGAGATTCGTTTTTCAATAGCTCCATCGTGTATTTTTAACTGATTTAAATTCTACTGAATGGCGAAAATGTTAGAACTTTGCCTTGATGAGCCAGAGCATAAGTGAAGTGCGCAAATAGCTAAACCATCTTCTGCCAGTGAATCCGTCTGCGTGGAAAACAAGTGTCTGCGTGGAAAACACATAGCCCTGGCATTTAAAAATAATTGTGAAAAAAAATCGTAATCTAACCGTGCTAATAATTTCAGAGATCACCTCTTACTAACATAAAAACAAACAAACTATCCCTTTTATAATATATCCTTGTTTATATATGTAATGTAAAGAGAGTGAGATTAAAAATATGACAACCATGTTTAATTATTATTTCAGCCACCAAAACCGCACAATGGTTGGACCGGCCACCTCGAAGCCTTTGAGAACAAACCGACGTGCATGCAGTTCAGTTCTAGTATGCGCAACAATGAGCCATTTGGTATATCTGGCTCCGAAGACTGCCTCTACGTCAATATCTTTACTCCTGACATCAAAGGAAATGCACCCGTCATAGTGTTTGACTACAACGATCAATTTAGAACCTGGTTTAATGGCACCGACACTTATTCTCCAGATTTCTTAGTCGAAGAAGGTGTCATTGTCGTTACCATCAGCCATCGACTTGCCATTCTCGGATACTTGACCACTGAAGATGGTGTTATTAAAGGTAATAATGGCTTGAGAGATTTTATTTTAGGATTGGAGTGGATTAAAAATAACATTGAACACTTTGGTGGCGACCCCACAAGAGTAACACTAATGGGAAGTCGTGGTGGAGCTGCACTGGCTGATATACTACTTTATTCAGAAAAAGCCAAGGGCTTATTCTCCGGTGCAATACTACAAAGTGGAACGTCTTTGGAAGCTATGTATTTTACTAAAGATCTCAAGAAGAAGGCATTCCAACTCGGTGGAGTTTTAAATATTACAGCAGCTGATAGCAAACAATTATTAGAGGAGCTCCAGAAATTGGATGCTGAAAAAATTCTACTCGCTGAAATTGATACTTTAGATTCTGATTCGATCGACAAACATCAGATAAGTTCGTTTCCTTTCGCACCGACTATTGAAGATGGTACAGATGCAGTTCTCACAACATTACCAGAAAACGGGAAAATACTCAATGACGTTCCCATTATAATTGGTTTCAATTCTCGAGAGGGTCTTGACATGGTAGCTCAATTAATATTTGAACCGAGTCTCGTAACTGATGACATGGAAAAGAACATAGTTAAACTTCCAATAAGGACCAACTTCAGATTCATCCGTGAAAGTTCTAAATACAAGGAAGCTGTGAAAGATATTGTAGACTTTTATTTGGAGGATAAGTCGCTTCATTACTCAAATATTCTGGAGTTTGCTGTGTATATGGCGGACGCATTACAGAACTATGCTCTAGATTTGGCTGCTCGTAAACTAGCGGTGAGTCTGTCGTCTGATGTTTTTTACTATGTATTTGACTTCAGAGGGCAGTGGAATGAAAATTGTCAGTTCTTAATGACCAGGGCAAGGTCGAGTATGGGGCATCATGGAGCCACCATCGGTGACGAATTATGTTATTTGCAAGTATGCTCTCGCATCAAAAAGAGTTACGCTCAGATTCTAAACCTGCCCAGTGAACAGAATGAGGTTAAAGTGATGAAGAAGATGGTCCGTCTGTGGAGTAACTTTGCTAAAACAAGGTATGTTGTTACTATATTTAGATAAGGCAGTATTTAGGTTTATCGATTACGATTTTTTAAAATGATCGAAGAAATAGAGTGAAACTTGTAAAATGGTCGGATCGTGGCCTATGCATGGTTTGTCACCTGTGGTTTTTATTGAATAGTCTCCTGTCCTTATGAGAATCCCTATTGTTTGCAGAACCAGGAAGTGCTAAGCGTACGTCATTCACTAGACTGATTGTAGTTTCTTTTTTTGTGTTTGAAAATCCTCTTGCAGAAACTCTATAGAACTTTGCCCCACTCAATAAAAGTCATGTGCAATATGTAGCATCTTACTGTTTATTTATTGCTGATAACTAAACATTAGTCTTAGTGACTGTAGAACTTGCGGTTTCCGTTTAAATCTAAAAACAATAATGACATTGATTATAGGTTAAATTGTATTTTAGGTAAAATGAGTTTGTATTTTGTGGGTAGGTATTTCGTAATCCGCAAGTTCTAAAGAAAAACAATTTACTGTAGAAAGATTCTATATTCATTACAATTATTTTCATTAATTTACTTTTCTGTACATGGGTTACTTTTTCTGTACATGGGTGGGGCAGGATCTGGCATTGTCATTTCCTCCGCCCTGTGAGGAGAGAGGTCCGCCAGACTGACTGACTAAAACCACGGTGTTGACGCTCCTCGTCAAGGAATTCACCTACCTGACTTACAGGCGGACCCATAACACTCTACCGTGTATATTATATATTTATGTACACGAAAACTAACACACAATGTCTAATTTTAGGCACCCCACACCATCGAAGGATGACAATGTTCTAAAAGGCTTCACCTGGAAGCCGTTAAGCAAAGAGCCAGACGCCAACTACCTCCACATCACGAAGCAGCTCCGCATGAAGACCAACCCTCTTGGAGAGAGAAAGAAATTCTGGGAAGATTTATTGGAGAAGTATTCCAAGATGGCGGTTAATGGTGTTGTAGATGATGAAGTACGGGAAGAACTATGATGACATTAAAATTAATTGGTTTTTCTAGAAAAAAATCCCAATTTTTATTACTAACTTTCTATACAACACGAAAGTTTATAGTATTTTTTCTTAAAAGTTAAAATGTAAATAAAATTTGGGTGTGACCTGATGGACGCACAGGATTTATTGACCCTGAAAACTCCTTCATCCAAGAAATTAATAGTTATTTCCGCTAGCTAGAAGCTGTCTCCTGGTTCGGCAGTGCATATTTTCCGGTAGAATAAATATGTGTCAGCACGCGTACAGTACGGTCAACGTAACTTGGCGGGTCTGAAGTTAGCCGATTAGCTGCGCAGTAGACAATTTCGTTCCTAAAAGTTCCATTGCGCAGCCAAACAGCTAACTTCAGACGCGCCAAGTTACGTTTACCGTAGTGTAGCATGACCACCCTATGTCTATGGAAGAATAGACATACTGACAGGAAGAATAGACAAGTCAGTACATTTTGTCTATTCCTGTCAGTATGTCTATTCTTCCTTAGACAGCGTGGTCATGCTACGCGTGCTGGTCTGATTATTAACGCTTAAACCCGGTCGCATAAAGCCTGGTCGGTGTAACTAATTCCAGTAACTTAACCATTTTTCATTAAGTAGGCCTCATATAGAATCTTGGGTGAGCCAATGACTTAATAACCAACTTAATAAATTGAATAAACTTGACGACACGGTTATTGCATTGGTTGAGCGATCGACTGCTGCGCTGCGTGTCACGGGTTCGATTCCCGCACGGGACAAATATTTGTATGGCCTACAGATAGTTGTTCCGGGTCTGGTGGTTCGTGTATGTGAGTTTATATGTTAGTAAACGCACCCACGACACAGGAGTAACTGTTAGTATGAGGCAACGTTTTTTTTTTTTAAAACCCGTTACCAGCTTCTTCCCACGACTTTATCCGAGTGAAAAGTCAAAATCAAAAGTCAAAGCATTTATTTAAACCATTTACAGGCACTTTTGAATTGTCAAGGTTTCGCCTAACTAGCTTCAACTATTGAACATTATCCTATGACATTCGACAGTAGTGCTTTCTATCAATTAATGAATATCTATACCTAATTGGACCAGCACTAAAATAAACTCATAATTTTACCTCTTTTTAGTATTTAGTTATATTTTCTCGATTTATTTCTTTTATCAACAACTAATACCACTGGTACTTGTTTCAACTAAATTTTTTGTTCTGTTCCGAACGGATACCTACCACTTTTTAAATAATTTAATTTGCTTACGAATACCAACAACTTGAATTTGGAACAGTCAGCTCAGTCAAACTTTATTAATATTTTTATGTGATCGTAATATGTATATGCTATCCAAATTCCAATATTTTTACAACGGTAAGAGTTTTTGTTTTTACCTTATGTTGTCTTAAGTTTTTTTTTACCTGCGAGAAAGGGAGACAAGTTCTTGTTTTGATGTTTTGCAAAAAAAAATTATACAGGTGCAAGGAGGAACTAAAATAATAATAAAGTTGATTATAAGTCATATTTACGGAGATAAGTAATTACTTATTTTAAGTATGTAGGTACAATATTTACAAGAATATTAAAAAATAACCTTTTTCGCCCGTGGTCCCGGTCCCTTAGTCCCTGGAATGCCCACGAGTATTTTTTGGCCCGTGGTTCCTTCAAGAAATATATACTGCCAAATTAAATTGTACTTAGATATTTGAAATGCAGTCATCGAAATGCCTGCCAGAATGAATAAATGCTCACCAAATATGTGTCTGGTCGCTGTAACCAATTCCAGTAACTTAACCATTTTTCATTAAGTAGGCCTCATAATATAGAATCTTGGGTAAGCCAATGACTTAATAATCAACTTAATAAATTTAATAAACTTGACGACACGGTTGCCCGGTTGGCGCAGTGGTTGAGCGATCGACTGCTGCGCTGCGTGTCACGGGTTTGATTCCCGCTCGGAACAAATATTTGTATGGCCTACAGATAGTTGTTCCGGGTTTGGCCCGTGGTTCCTTCAAGAAATATATACTGCCAAATTAAATTGTACTTAGATATTTGAAATGCAGTCATCGAAATGCCTGGCAAAATGGATAAATGCTCACCAAATTGTGTTACCTAAAGTATTGTAGAAATGTATGAGTTTGACTGTAAAAAGCGATTTGGTTCTAACCAAGGTTACTATACTTTTGCCGTTTGAGGTCTTCTGCAGTCGCAGCAGCAGCACCAGCACAGCACGCTGAACTAGGAAGATGGGATGGCACAAGAGTATCGACGCACGAACTTTTTTTTTCAAATTATAGGTAATTCGTTTTTGTATTAGTTTAAACAATGGTATTCGATGGGAAAAGAAAAATAATATGAGTTGAAACAAATACCAGTGGTATTAGTTGTTGGTATTAGAATGGAATAAATTGATTGAACTTCAACGTACTGAAATCAATCCTTTTAAACATTATATTCCAAGTAATTCCAACAACAAACTCCTTACATATAATGAATACGTAGTAAACAATTTCTAAACATCGTCTTAACTAAACATGTATGTGTTCAGAACATTCTTGAACAACAACTAACGACTCAAAGTTTACCTGAACAGGCTTATAATACTTATTGACTGATAATATTGTAGAAGAAAATAATTATTAAGGTAACATACCTTCATGAACAAAAGTTTTAATAAACCAAACTTTTACTGTTAGATCTTAGAAAGTTACATTATGGACCGAAATCGTAGTCATTATCTGTACTAATATAAGTAAAGGGGTAAAGTTTGATTCACTTTTGTATTTTTTGTAAAAATCTTGCGTCTCTGGTGAAGAGGGTGATGGGGACTAACAACAGCATCCTGAGAAAGTGGTCAAGTGCGAGTCGGACTCGCGCACGAAGGGTTCCGTACTTTATCTATACAACATTAGACATCGAGCAAAAAAGGGCAAAAAAATCGCGTTTGTTGTATGGGGACCCCCCTTAAATATTTATTTTATTTTGTTTTTAGTAATACATAATTTGTTTATCGCGGTTCTTGAGATACAGCCTGGTGACAGACAGAAGACCGGACTGACGGATGGACAAACAGCGAAGTCTTAGTAATAGGGTCCCGTTTTTACCCTTTGGGTACGGAACCGCAAAAATATTGATGAGGAAGTACACACGGCTACACATCAAGCTATACATTTCCAGTTAATGCTGATCTCGCATTGTATAGGATTTCCATACAATGCGAGGTCAGCTTATATAGCTTGATGTGTAGCCGTGTGTACATGCACATACAGAGGCATCTCGTGCCGACCGAGATAGAAAAAGAACACTCCGTGAGTCGTTGTTGTCCTCACGGTATGCCTCTAAGGTACATGCTGTACTAGTAGTTGTTTGTGTCTCATAGTGTTAATTTAGCATATACGTAAAAATATAATAGTTTTAAGTGTAATTTAAGATTGGGCCTAAAGCAAAATCTTCAATCTTTGATTCGATTTTCAAAGTAGTAAATCATGTTCAAATTCAAAAAAAAGTATATGTTAGAAAACATCACTATATAAATAAAGGTCGGCCCTGACGAAAACATAGTAGGATAAAATTTTCTCGATAGAAATCCATCACAAACTTACCTCTAATTTTCAACATTTTTGTTTTGCATTCTGTGTTGTATTCATATTACGTATTATATGATCTGTGATATTACTGAACCATAATTTTTGTAAATATTATCACTCATATACAACCTAGAGCTAACCCTACTTTTTGGAACGAAGTTCCTTATCGCGCGTTGTGAAAGGGGGCTAGACTAATTTACGAGAAATAAAAGGCTATGCAGAATTGTACGTATTGAATTTAATAGCTCTCACACGAAAGTTAAAATGTGATGAGTATCAAAACAATTGTAAGTATAAAAGTTAGCACTGACCTAAACGCACTAAGGTTAGGCAGTATCCAGGAGGATTATGATCTCCTACTGACCGCCTGGGGGGGCCTCCGTCCCCGAGCTGATCGCGTCAGACTTCTCTTCGGCTGATCCTGTACGCCGGCCAGGCTGGGGATCATAATCCTCCTGGATACTGCCTAACCTTAGTGCGTTTAGGTCAGTGCTAACTTTTATACTTACAATTGTTTTTGATACTCATCACATTTTAACTTTCGCGTGAGAGCTATTAAATTCAATACGTACAATTCTGCATAGCCTTTTATTTCTCGTAAATTAGCAGAATTGTTACACTGTATCGAAGCAACTGCTCAATATGGAGTCCATTTCGCTCGATACCTACATAAACGGGCACGTTTAATTAAATTGTCTTTTAATTAAGTACATTATATTTGTTAATAATAAAAAAAAAATATATTATAAATTAAAAAAAAAAAAATTATTACAATTCCTTCACTAATTAATCGAAAGGAACTTCGTTCCATCCGGGTGTCCCTTGACACCTCTCAAGTTTTTTTTTTAAATATTGTCTAATCTAGAAGCTATCAGAATTAAAAGCATTTGTCGTTTACTACATTTTTAATCTGCGAAATACGCTGTCTTCCGTCTCGCGTGACACGAGCTTGACACATATGTTTGTTTCACCGATCGACGAACGATCAGTTCAACTCGCTCTGTTGAGACGAATAGTCTATGTCAGTTTGCTCCGCGCCTAGCCGCCGTTATTATTATAAATAAATATCTACATTTTTGTTGAGTAAAATGGGAAACAAAAAAAATACAATAATGAAACTGAAAAAGCGTGAAAAAAACAATTGAAGACTCAAATGATGGCTGATTGCGGCAATCAGCCATCATTTGAGTCTTCAATTGTTTTAGTTTAGTTAGTATTTTTTTGGTTTTCGCGAGTTCTCGCGCCGCCCGTGTTTGTTATTCGTACTAATGCGGGTGTGGCGAGACGCGCGGGGGAAATCAGAATTTATCCTGCCATTAGGCCCGTTCTTAAGCCGTGTGGTGCCAGTCGCAAAAAGCACCACCCCATTTCTACCAGTAGGTATCGTAAAAGGCGACAGAGGGATATTGACCAGAGGAAGGGCAAACCACATGCATCGGCCAAGCCCTACTATAAAGGTTGCATGCATTTGGTACCATTCACTTATCTGGTACCGTAAACTTTACGGCATCGGCTAAACACTCTGCATCCTTCTAGAATATGAATAATTAGAAAAGGTTAAAATCGTAGAATTGTATTGTTTTAGATGACAGTACAGTATTGTTCTCAGCCTGACTCCTTCACATTCACACGTTTGATTATTATATTACAAAGCAATACTAAGTGAAGTGCTTTAGATTCAAGTATTCCTATTAGCATCCTCACACACCGCGTTATAACCCGATACCTGTAAGAGGCCCTACAGTTGGACATCTTACGTTACTAACAGATGATATATTGTCTAAAAATGAATAATTTGATTTGGTAAGGTAATCTATGGAAAGTAACTACACTCGTAGACTCGTAGTTATATGTGGTTCCTAAAAAAAATCTTATAAAGATTAAAGCATCGTTTTTGTATCCAAAGGAGGAAAAGTTATGGGTAGTCAGAAAGTCTGACAACCAGTCTGGAAATAATACTGGGTTGTGAGGGTCTGATAAGCAGTGTAAACTACTGTAGGTATAACTGGTATTCAGCTGCTGTATTAAGCTACACACATCAACATTGTCTAGGGATATTTGAAGTCCTTTCATAGAAACATGAATAGTTACTTATTTGAAAATTTATAAAAAAATATTCAAGACTCATTTATGATGCAAAGTTTGAAGCCTGGCAAGCACTGTCTTTACTCTTTCTATTAACATGGACGACTTTCGTAAATGTGTTAATTTGTGAAGTCGCGATGAAAACAAAAATGGTTACCAAACGTTATTTTTGAAAATGGTACGGATATCGAAAATGATGATTTATTTTTGATAACTTACAGTTGGGCTTTAACGGATCTGTAGTTCGGAACTTTTTTGTGGAATCAACCTAAAGTTATCATCATTTTTGCTATCTGTACCATTTTCAATAATAACGTTTGGTACACCATTTTCGTTTTCAATGCGATTTCACAAAATAACGCATTCACGAAAGTCGTCCATGTGAATAGAAAGATTAGAGACAGTGATTGCCAGTCTTCCAACTTTGCATCATAAACAAGTCTTGAATATTTTGTTTATTATAAATTTTCAAATATTCATGTTGTCTATGAAAAGATTTCAAGTATCCCTAGACAATGTTGATGTGTGTACTCCAAAGAGAATTAGTCTTTGGTATACCCCTATTGTTTTATAATCTGAGTGTGTACCTATCCATACTAATATTAAGTATAAATGCGAAAGTAACTCTGTCTGTTACGCTTTCACGATCAAACGGCTGAACCGATTTTAATGAAATTTGGCATGAAGATAGCCTAAGCCCTGGGGAAGGTCACAGGCTACTTTTTAGTCTGCGACTTCGTCTGCATCCACGATAACCGACATTCACGCGGACGAAGTCGCGGGCAAAAGCAAGTTTACTATAAAACTGTACAGGTACTATAAATTCAGCTACCGTTTGACTGGAAACCGACCCAAACATTCAACGGTGAAGACTAGGCAGACAATAGACATAAAGAAAGCAACGGGATGTTGTATCAAGAGCATAACCAGCTGCATCACCATTACGTTTACAATAAGCGTAATTTAATGAAATGCCTTTAAAGGAAATGAGCATTTACTATACAGTTTTCTTCCTTCTCATTCTGGGAATACTTTTTTAGACAAACAACCGTGAAATTAGGTATATTATTATATTATTTACTCATCGAATGAAAACACTATCCTTCAAATCGAACCACTAGCGCCATCTAGAGTACAACCTGCAAAACTGTATGTATAGTGTGTTTTCATACGATGAACATAGATGGCGCTAAAATGCTAGTTCAGTAGAAAGTACCTAATAATAAACAAATGATAAAAAAAGTTTGCTTATCTAAATAAGCATCCCAATGAGTAGGGTAACACGCAACATAGTTTGATCTTACAAACAAAGAAATTAAATAATTTATCCACTAATATTATACATGAGAAAGTAGGTAGGTAACTCTGTCTGTTACGCTTGAATATAATAAAACGACTGAATCGATTTTGATGAAATTTGATTATGAAGATAGCTTTCCCGCGACTTTGTCTACATCCGCCATAACCGACATTCACGCGGACGAAGTCGCGGGTAAAAGCTAGTTTGAAATAAATCATTAACAAACCCTTTTGTGAATTGTCAAGGAGTCAGTCTATTAGAAAGTTGGAAGCTAGGTTGCTCGTTCCAAACAGTAGGTAGATTCCTATAGAAATGGACGAGCAAGAAACTCAATGAACCTAGAGCTACATTTTGTAAGTAGTTTTATAATCAGACAGACATGAAGACACGCGATTTTAATGTTACCTACTGTTTTAAATAAACGTTACCGCAATGGACCTGTTACTTAACTGTCCAAATTATTAACACCATTAATTGCAACGTTAATTGCAACCTTAATGATATAAAGGATAGAAAGTCATATTTGTTGTGTCTTTTATTTTGTAAGCCGCGTTTTTTTAACATTATAAATGCAAGTGCATGCTCATGCATTACCAAAGACTACTATAGTGCATTACAGTCGATAAAGGCATAATATTACAGATGATGGCGACACAGTAAAAGAAGAGCGATGTTTTATCGCTTTGGACGAAAAATGCGTTACTTTTAACGTAATGCGCAATTTATACACGAAGTTGTAGGTAGGCTTGCAATCATTCGTATATTGTCCTGGTAATATCCAAATAATATCTGGATGTTACCGGAAAGTAGGTAGGTATATGTAGGTATAAGATATATATGTACTTGGTGGGTATACAGGGGCAGACCGTGAGTTCGTGAGGACCTGGACTTACACTACTTGGGACCCTGCTTAATTAATCAACTAAGTAATTGCCATTTTGTCAAAAAACTGATGTCGATAATAATGTTTTCGATAGTTTTCTTTTTCATATTCATTATATTGTTAATTGTATTCAATTGGGACTGGGGGCCCCATATATTAACAGGACCTTGGGCTGCAGCCCTAAAAGTCCTTATAATTATATATCCACTCCTGTGGGTATAACTTCTAATTACACGAAGTAAATCTAACTGCGGTAAAAACCAGACATTTCTGATGATCAGAAAACCTCAAATCAAATATAATATTCCTCAGATTTAAATATAATATCTTTTATTTATTTATTGATAAATATTGTTAAAAGAATGATGCCTGCGCGCATCAATAACTGTGCGCGACCTTAACAACGGTAGTTAATATAATCTGTTATATAATCTTGTAGGTTACGCACTATACCGGTTTAGCCAGTCGTTAACTTGCAACCAGCAGTTACCGTAAGTAACTGGTTTAGTAAACAAATCTTCGAAGAAAACTTACGTATGTAACGGGTTTCTACCCAAAATTAACTAATTCCCGTAAAAATATCTCTATTATTTTACAATGTAATTGTACTTAATGAGTTCGCATATTATTCAACTAGCAACCCGACCCGGCTTCGCATGGGCCTATAGCCTTCCTCGATAAATGGACTATCCAACACAAAAATAATTTTCCAATTCAAACCAGTAGATCCTGAGATTAGCGCGTTCAACCAAACAAACAAACAAACAAACTCTTCAGCTTTATAATATTATTATAGATATGATTAATTCTAAATCTAACAGAAGCCTAAGAGTTGAATACATTGAACAATTTTTTACATTTGGCATAATAAATTAAATAAATAAATAATCAATTATTTCGGGAAGTTATTACCATTAAAAACTACAAATCAAATAAAAATATACAATACAAAAAGAGAAGAGATACAAAAAGAATTCATTACAAAAGGTTATTTTTGTAAATACCTAATGAAACACAACACTATCAGTCGGCTTGAATTTACCTAAATACAGTACTACATAAACACATACAACAAAGTAAATATTGTTTGTTTATTTAAACCACTGTTGTTCAATACCCTAGTCATGGTTGTACTAATATTTGTATATGTTACTGTGATAGGTGACAGGACACAACAGATACCTACACCACACTATTTTGTGACACCCACCCTGTACATTTTGTGTACACACATTTAAACGTATTTGATTCGAAATAATACAACGTTAGTCTTTGTTGATACTAAACCTTAATAAAAGGGGCCATTGTACTCATCATTATGAACAATTTTTACACTTTTGACTTTCCTCAAAATATTATCCCTGCCTTCTCAGATTATGAAAGAAAAGGCAGATAGACCGCGCGGAACACAGAGTGCAGCCAAAAAAGCAAATACAAATTCAAAAACGAATACATGCCAACAACGCGCTTCGTGCTGTACCGACACGTCAGTTTGGCACGAAAGGCCGCATCGTTAAAAAAATCAAAAATCACGAGATTGCAGGTATTCGCTTTTGAATTTCTATTTGCCTTTTGTGCTTCACTGTCAGTGTTCCACGAGGTCTATCTGCCTTTGGTAGGTATTTCGTAATCCGCAAGTTCTAAAGAAAAACAATTTACTATAGAAAGATTCTATATTCATTACAATTATTTTCATTAATTTACTTTTCTGTACATGGGTGGGGCAGGATCTGGCATTGTCGTTTCACAGATGATGTCTTTCTGTTGCTACTGCTGTTGCTATTACAGCAAATAGGTACTAAAAACAGAATAAAATAAATATTTAAGGGTAGGGAATATCCCATACACAAATGTGATTTATTACCGTTTTGTTAAAATGTTGTATAGACTGGTACGGACTGAGATATAGGATAGAATGAGTCGGACTTGGCCAGTTTTTTGCTCGATGTCTAATGTTGTATAGATAATGGTACGGAACCCTTCGTGCGCGAGTCCGACTCGCACTTGGCCAGTGTTTTTCTTTCCTTTGCTAATATTATGTTCGTTGACTCATACTAATTTATGTTAAATGAACTTCATTCTTTATATTTCATCTATATTAACATAAGATGACAAAAATTAATACCAATTATAGGATTAGGCATTAAAGGATGAATTCGGAGCTAGGCCTTAGTTAATCTGTGGCTAGGCGCCGAGGGCACGTTTTCGCTTTTTTGTCGTGGCGGTCTAAAGGTTACTGTGTTCTTGGAAATTAAAACCACGATCCAAGGCACAATATAAATATTAGTAGTACTACCGTACAGTCAACAGCAAAAGTAGATAATCAAAATCAGAAATTCAATACTAATGAACAGAGTTCGCGTCAGAACTGTGTGGCGTCGAAGTGATTCAAAAGTATGTGTGTGACAATCACATACTTTTAATAAATAAACTAGTAATAAATTATATAAATTAGTGTTAGTAAATAAGTATTGAATTTCTGATTTTGATCATCTACTTTTGCTGTTGACTGTACAGTAGCGACACGCTCCGCCTCTCTCCGAAACTGATCCTCACTTCTCCCCACGTCGAACGACTGGTACTGGGAACTGCTTTTAATTCGGGGGACGCATAGACACGCACACACACGCACGTATTTGTACAGTCTGTTATTTTGGTAGTAGTGTATGCAATTATATCATTTCTTTTGTATGGAGTGTCGTGTGTGTGTCCAAGGTACTCGTAAGCCCTAGGTCCCGCATTGTTGTGACACGCTCAAGCTGTTCATCGCCCAGTGTGTCATTATCATTTCAGCCGAAGACGTCCACTGCTGGACATACGCCTCCCCCAAGTGTCGCCACATTGACCGGTCCCGTGCGACTCGCATCCATCGAATCCCCGTAACCTTTACCAGGCCTCGTGGGAGACCTTCCAACGCGACGTCTTCCGGTGCGCGGTCGCCACTTCAGAACTTTTCGGCCCCATCGGCCATCCTTCTGCGAGCAATGTCCCCTGCCCACTGCCACTTAAGTTTGGCAATTCTTCGGGCTACGTCGGTAACCTTGGTTCTCTTGCGAATGTCCTCATTTCTGGTTTTATCACGCAAGGAAAGTCCGAGCATAGCCCTCTCCATTGCCCTTTGGGTGACTTTAAGCTTTCTGATGAGGCCCATTGTGAGCGACAACGTTTCGGTCCCGTATGCAATCACTGGCAACACACACTGGTCATAGACTTTCGTCGTGAGTCACTGTGGCGCCCAGTGTGTAGGCCATGGCAATCGAAGTCAAGAGACGTGTAGGTGTTGACATACTTCTTCGTATTAGCGTGTCGATGGCAAACGCGGATGTGTATCATGTGTGTGTATGTATATGTATGTGTGTGTTGTGTTTGTTCCTGTCAGATTCCTTGTTTGGCCCATAATTCAGCCGCGGCAACACCAACCGCTGACGCAGTCTTTAGGTCCGCACATGAGCAGGTGACAGGGCATGCGGCGCAAGATAAAAGGTGGACCATGGTCTAGGGGGAGACGCCACACAGGCACTGTAGGTTGGCATCACAGATATATATATAGGATATATGTATATATAGGTATATACACAGTAGTAAAAGCTCAGTTCCTAGAGCAGTCGTTTGACGCAAAGGTGAGGAACGGTTTCAGAGGGAGGCGGAGCGTGTCGCTACTGTACGGGTAGTACTACTATTTATATTGTGCCCATATTACAGGGTCTCCCTAGTTTGGGCTCAGATGGCCATGTGAGAAATGTCAACCTTTAGACGTCTACTGCTGGGCACAGGTCTCACCCATGGGGGGGTTCAGCCGTAATCACCGTGTTTAACTCTTACAAACACATAATTTAACTTCTTTATTTTTTACATTACAACTTATAAGCTTAACCTTTTTTAATATGTTAATACTACGGACCCGACCCAGCTTCGCATGGGCCTATAGCCTTCCTCGATAAATGGACTATCCAACACAAAAAGAATTATTCAATTCGGACCAGCAGATCCTGAGATTAGCGCGTTCAACCAAACAAACAAACAAACAAACTCTTCAGCTTTATAATATTAGTATAGATTAGGTATGGATTTTAGTAAGTTAAGACACTAACTTGTAATATTTCGCGAATATTTTTTCACACTCTGACGAAACAATTCCGTGCACAATTGAACAAGGTTCTGCAAATGCCAATGATCCAATGATCGATTAACTAATTTAGCATAAACTACAAAAGTTTGTAATAAACTAACTTTAGCCTTGATAATATACTTTACTATTAAAATACCAGTATTAATTGTTATGACTAGATATATTGAATAACGACATTGAAGATGACTTTAAAAAGGATTTTTTTACACAAGTGGAAGATTAGACCCAAAAAGTTTAGTATGAACGTGTTTAAGAGGAAACTAAAGAAATACCGGTCAAATGCTGTAACATTGCTTACATGCTCAACATTGCCTACATCCTATGAAGAAGAAGCTTCAAGGGACCGTGGATCTAAATCCACGGTCCCTTGAAGCTGTGAAAAAATCAAACTTCTAAGTTAGCGTGAAAAAAGATACGGCCGATTATGTCGCTAAAAAACGTACATTTTGACACTCTCAAGGGAATCAAAATTTATAGGGTACTTTTCGTTCACCTAGACCTATGACATTTGGCAAGAAATATTGTCTCATAATAAAAATACAGGGAAAGTCTGAAAACTATACATTTGTAATTAAATCATAAAAATACATACTTATATTCTTTATTTATAACAAGCTTTTGTCTGAGATTTGGTCCGTGTGAATGTCGGATAACGCGGATGCAGACTAAGTCCCGGATTAAAAAGTACCCTATGTGAAAATAGCTTTCACAGGTTTCAAGCTAATTTCATACCCAATTTCATCAAAATCGGTTCAGCCGTTTCATCGTGGAAGCGTAACAGACAGAGTTACTTTTTCATTTATAATATTAAGGGCGGGTTGCTTCAACTAATGGTTAGTTACTGACCGGTAATAGTAAAAAATGGCGCTAACTATCGTCAAATAAAAAAAATGGGTTGTTTCACAAAATCATACGTCAAAAAGTTACTATTACCATAACCGACCAGTCAACGTAATTTTGTGTTGTCAAACAGCTACTTCAAACATCAAAATATTATGGAATCTCTTTTTGAATAACTTTAACTGACGGATTTTTATGTTATGAAACAACCCGTTACATTTAACGTACGTTAAACATCGCACGTCATAGTTTCTTTTTAACCGTCCGTATGTAACGTTAACCGACTATTTGAAACAACCCGCCCTTAGTATGTATATGTATAGTCAGCAAAAGAGATAGCTATGCAGGTCATCGGAAATGGTTGAAGTTTTCTTAGAATCCGATGGATGTTTTCGAATGAAATTTAATAATAATAATAATAATAAATTTAGGAACAACGAAAAGCAGTTTTACCGAACACTGAAAAAATCAAGCACTAACCAAACAGTATTTAATAATGAAGAAAGTATCACAAACAATAGTTTACCATCGATAGATGAACTTAAACAATTTTGGTAAAAAATTTGGGAAAGGCCAATATGTCATAACGCAGAAGCCGAGTGGATTAAAATAGAGGCAGAAAACCATTTGCACACTGAGCAAATGGCATTCGAATGGTGTCCCCTTGTTTCGCAGACAGAAATTTCATAGAATTTCGTTTCCCGGAAAATGTTTCACATAATATTTGGTCCTCGTATTTTTATTTCGACTATTATTGTTTCAAAGACTATTTACTTCAATGAAAAATATTTCTCAGAAACTCAATTCATTGAATTTTTAATCATATTTTTTTCTTTAACAAACTTATCAAACAGTAGAATTATTTCTTAACGAATATTGTTTGTTGTATTTTTCCATGGAATTTATTTCAACGAAAATGTGTAGATATAAATAGACAATAACAAAAATGTTGTCTTAAAAAGTCAATATGTTGTGCTACCAAAGTTAATGACAGAAACGAATCGCTGCGAAACCGACTCCACGTAGTCTTGTCTGCCTTACACCTAGAGTGTAATTTAAATTTGCGTAGGCGTGGAGGGGCGAGGCGGCCCGCGAGCTGAGGAGCAGGTGGTTTTAACGCCCGCCGCCGCGGCTGAGGCTGGCCGGCTCAGCCGGCCAGCAATCCGAAGTTGCGGTGGTGAGCGTGAATAAGTACCATTTGCGACGATAAGCTCGCGTGGGACCGCGGGAGCCCTGCAACGCCGGAGCCGTGACAGAAACTATGCCTGCTTGCATGTTGCATACTTGCTTGCACGCTGCATGGTTGCTTGCACGCACGCGCAGTAAGTATGGTTAGAACTGCGACTCCCATTCTTGGGAATAAGTGTTATATTAAATAAAAAATATAAGGATAAAGAATATTTGATTTGTTATTCTATGATATGATTATTCTAACAATAAACTTTATGTGAAACAAAAATCAATGATTTAAAAATCTTGAAAGTAAGTATTCTGCGTATTGATTATTCTATGAAACGAAATTATTAGAAAAAAATTATGTGAAACGAAATTCTATAAACCTATTAGCTATGAAACAACGTACAACCATCATCTACCACATAGGTTAGAATTGTTAGGGTAGCACTTGGCTTCGGCCCGTGTTACCCTGTAAACCGGGACATAAGGGCCGAGATATAAAAATATATACCAACAAATAATAACAATAATATGTGGGGACATTTTCACACACGGCCATCTGACCCCAAACTAGGGAGACCCTGTACTAAGGGTGTCAGACAGCTGATATACATACACAAATACATTTTTTATTGTAAATACATACATATATAGATAAACAACACCCAGACACAAGGCAAACACAAGTGCTCATCACACAAATGTTTACCCTGGGCGGGAATCGAACCCGCAACATGCTGCGCAGCAGTCGATCGCTCAGCCACTGCGCCAACCGTTAAATCATTGAAATACCTATTTATTCTCTATTAAATTTATTTTATTTTATTCAAAAACATATTTTCCTTAGAAACCGATGGAAGTTTCTAAGTAAACTTTAACTATACCGGACGACCCTGCATACCTATCTCCTTTGCTGACTGTGCCTACAAATTTGTACGGAAGCCTCGGTGAGCGAGTCCGACTCGCACTTGTCCGGTTTTTTTTTATTGATCTTTAAAAATGAAATTACTAAGCTTACTTAACTAGTTCTAGGTTTTGAGAAGAGACGAAAGGCAATTATCGTTTGTGTTTGCTATGTGGTAACAATTAAACGTGCAAGCATAAAATGTGATGGCTGTTGTGGACTATTGAGCAACTTTTATGACGTGTTAATAACATCTCCTCATTCAGCCCACTACCATTTTGAAAAAGGGTGTGCCCAGTGCTCTTTTGAATGTATTGTATTTCGAAATCAGAAACGTTTTATAAATTTCAAATTCAAAATGTGAAGGTCGATTTTAATATTAGGTTGTACTGTAAATACAATACCTACTGGCAATGTCTCAAAAACGATAGGTAATAGGTAACCGAACCGTAGGTATACGCTGGGAGATATTTGGGAACAGTTATTCGATACCACACATGTACCACAACAGTACTTACCTCCGTCAATTAAAAATGAATTGTCCCAGTGTCCCTAATCGATATCCTCATCTTCTTACACGTGTTCGACGCTAGCATTCATGACTCGTGCCAAAAACAATTAGTAATGCTCCTACACACAGTTTCTGAAACGAAAATCAAGGGGATTTAATCAACAGATGGCTCCATTCAAAGGTTGAGTCATATTTGGTAATTGGTAATTAAACTAGATGTAATTTTAGAATAGACATAAGATACTCGAAAAACTGATGCAAGCAAAAGTGTGTCGTTGCTTCGTTAAATAACGCGGAATTACTCTGTAACTGTGGGTTAGAATTTGATGAGCATTTATACACATAGTTAGTCTAACATTATAAGTCCACCAACAATAGAGCCAACCCCGGGGGCAGCAGATATCTTTTTGGGCCAGAGCCCATACAAATTTGGTAATTCTCCTTTGTAATTATAATCTGCTGATTACGACTTCTTAAAAAAAAATAATAATAATACCAGCCTATAACTGTCCCACTGCAAAGGCCTCTTCTCATACAAAGAAGGCACGAGCATTGATCACCACGTGCGCTCAAGGCGGATTGGCGATTTCTGACTTTTCTCAATTATAAGTCCAGGTTTCCCCACGTAGTTTTCCTTCCTTCACCGATGTCAATGATGTCCAAGATAAATTATAGATAGATTACTTCTTTTAAAATACTATTTAATTTATTAAATAGCCCAGTCAAAATAGACATTCAAGGTTACATTAATTCGCATAAAGTTATAAATTTGTACGAATGTTCGGAACACGATTACAAAAAAAATTTCAAAAGACCCCAACGATCCAAGGTGTGCAAAAAAATAAATATTCAAGGTCAAATGAGTCAAAACTCGACTTTTGAATTTTTTTGCTAAATGGTAAGTTAATCATAAAAATAGGTGAGACAAAATGGTTTATCATGTAATTACTTACCTACCTACAAAAATTGATCTTACACTTTTTTCCCTGAATCACCATTTCGGAGGTACAGCGATGCGAAAAGTTGTGTTCTTCATAATATGCACACTTTTCCGCCCACCCGTGAGGAACTTCGCACATTTTTTTTAAACGTGGCTTCCCCGGCAGGCCTACTTCACGATCTATTACTCAACATGACCACTGTTGAGTTGGTTGAGTTAAAGATATTATATCAAATAAAAAAGTTGTACTATTGAAAATGATGAAGGCGGTGTAAGTTATGAGTAATTTGGGAAAATTATTCGTTTGATAATCATCTAATGGAACTTCAAGTATACTGTCTTCTTTTTCTTCTTTTTCTTCCTGCTGGGTACCTACCCAAAAAAAGAAAAAGAATCGCTCTTTGAACAATTTACTTGTAGGTTACAAGTAAATTGTTCAAAGAGCGATGCACAGATGTCTCATTGCTGATATCGTCCCGGTTAAGCAGCATCAACCTCAGAGAGTTGTTGCGCTGCGAGTGGTCATAATATCAAAAAAAAAGCTGATATCGTAAGAATCCTCTTCTAATGGCGATTCAACATTAGAGCACGATTGGCCTCGACAACTGATACATGATAATGAACAAAACAATCCAACTTTTTGCAGCCGCATTTATCATTTGTTACACCAATTGTATTGAGGAGTTTTTCCGTGCAAGTGGGAGTAAAGTCTGAACTGCTTCCAATGTATTGTCAATTAACTCCAACTCCAGTATTCTAGGTCTAGTTTATGACCAAGCCACACTTAAACTTGATAATATACAAAAATACCTTGATGTTGATGAGCTCAAGCAGAGGTTGGAGAAAGACAACAGGAGCAAGACCTGGGTTGGATGTGTATGCGGCTGACGTGCCCCGCCCAAACCCATTTAAGCCTAGCAGCCTTTTTGCCTACGTCTCTTATGCACGTTTTGGAACACAGCGTGGTGTTCCAGACTCTGTCCTGTCTTTTATACCCAGAATAATGCGCACCATTCCAACATAAATCATAGTTTCCCGTCAAATAAGTTAATTATAAAATTATATTATTTTCTACAGGCTAATACTGCTGGTAACTTAGTAATAACAGAACTAGCCTCGGCGATGTACTTGCCCTTCACTGACCTGGAATCTAGATAGCTATTATACTTACTTAGGTACCTATATTACGTACCTATGCGATCAAGGTAAACCTACTCGTACGTACTACCTATTAAAGGAAACTTGTTTGTTGCTTGACAAACAGCTGAACAGTCGAGAATCGTATGAGATAATTATGTAGTAGGTAACTTTAGTACTTACTTTGTTTATGAAAGATTTTCCTCATATATAATAACTGGTTAGTACTACTATGTATTATGTGACAATACATAGTATAACTCGTAATTGTGACTACAATGGACGTAAAGATAACTACGTATTTAGATTAAACTGTCGGTTCACTGATGTCTATAATAGCTGCTCCTAGGGCAAACTACAGATGATCGTTACTCTGTTTGTACTTTGTACTCCATACTAATAAATTGAGCTTACTTCTGAAAATCTCTTAATAATTAGATTAATTACGAACGTAAAACTTATTCAATTTATTTGAATGAACATTGGACACTTCTTACTTAGCATAGCTTTAATAGTAGATTGTTATACAAGGAGCTAAAATGACCCATTATATACGAGGTAGTTTTACTCCCGAGCTTTAGCGAGGGAGTAAATAGAAACCGAGTTTTAATGGGTTTTAGCGCCGTGTGTTACAATATACTTTTCACTACAATTGCGAGAAAATAAAACAATCGAATACAATATGAAATTAATTACGGTCACTACCAATTCAATTTGCAAATATAGAAAAATTATAAAGATTTCGCGCCAATGTCTTTTTTTTTTGTTTCTTCTGTAGCCGCAACACATTGGCATGCATTCTACCAGAGATCGCGGTTTTAGTTCCATTTTCAAAATTAAAATGAGGTTCTTTATTTATGAAACAGTAATAAGTCGAGTCTTTATTCATGATTATTCTACTTATGACTAAAGACTTTTTCGTTTTTGTAGGCTCATTGTCATATTTGCAAATACACACAAAAATAAAAAAATAAAAACTTTTTCCCCTAGAGGATGAAATGCTATTTTATCCCCGCTCTGGTATGCTACAATGACGGCCTTTTTGAGCAAGAGAAGTGAAAAATTAATTAGCGTTGACATCCAAAATGATTAGGTACAATTATAAAAACGGAAAAAATGACGATTGTTGGCCCGTTTTGGCTTAGCTGAAACTAATTAAGTATAGGTAGTTGTATTTTCCAAATTATTATCGTGTTGTAATCTAGGTATATGCCGCAGGCCTAAACCCTGAACTACCAAAACAACTTTTCAAAAAGGAATCCTACGAACCTACTCAAAACCCATATTGAAATAGAAAAATAACATCTCCATTGCACAATTCAACAGTACCCACACATTTGCAAAAACTCGATTCGCGATTTTTCTTAAACAAGGGATTATAAAATCAATTCATTCATGCATAAAATTGCATATTGCATGTAGCCTAGTCTATGCAATAAAAACAGAAATAAAATTTTAATAAATATTACATAACAAACTAACAGCAAGATCCATCAACCTCGGAATCCATCAAAAGCGTGTGCTCATATTAAGTTAACATAGTAGTTTGTAGGCTAAGATTAAGGGCCTATGCACACCGCGTTTTTTAAACGCGCCGTCGACGCGCGTTCTTTTAATGCGCTTCGTTAATTTATTAAAATAATAGTGATATACCTACTTAATATTAATAACAACAGCCTATTATTGTTTAACTTCTGTTTTTATTGTTAATATGTAGGTATATATCTCTATTATTTTAATAAATTAACTTGAAACGCGCGTCGACGGCGCGTTTAAAAGACGCAGTGTGCATATGCCCTAATTGTTGCTCTTTGCGGCGCACGCTCGTTCAATTAATTATAAAATATTCAAAGGTTTACATAATTTAAGTCTAGAATACTTCTTCAATGTAGTTTACCCATTTGTATACTGGTGCCAATTCTGTTGTGCCCGAATTAAACTTATTTGAAGCTATCTACGTCTCTTTATCTCCAAAAAAACAAGAAAGGGCCAATCAGAACTGTGTGGCGTCGAAGTGTTTCAAAAGTATGTGTAATTACTGATTTTGATCATCATCTACTTTTGCTGTTGACTGTACCTACTTGCCTGCACTCCGTACAAAAGTCACACTTTTGTATGAATTTTTTGTATGGATTTTAACATAATACACAGGGTGTGTCTATTTATCTACATCTACACTAATCTATACTAATATTATAAAGCTGAAGAGTTTGTTTGTTTGGTTGAACGAGGTAAATCTCAGGATCTACTGGTTCGAATTGAAAAATTATTTTTGTGTTGGATAGTCCATTTATCGAGGAAAGCTATAGGCCCATGCGAAGCCGGGCCGGGTTGCTAGTATACAATAAAGAGGAAAGTTTTGTATTTGTTGTATGTTTGTAACGAATAAAGTCAAAATCCATTGGTCCGATTTCAAAAATTCTTTCACCATTAGTAGATATGCTACATTACCGCTGGTCTCTGAGTAACATTGGCTATATTTTATAATAAAAAAAAGGGGTACGAAGTCGCAGGGAATGGGCTAGTCTATCTATATATTCGCTAATTAAATATTTCTTATAATCAATAATCACGAGCGTAAAAACAACTAAATACAGGAAAATTATAACCTCAACCCTGACCGTGACCTTTAACGACTGAAGCACGAATAAGAAACGCGTCTGAAGTAACACGCTAGGGGCCATTTTCGCAGACCTTGTAATTATTAAATCAATGTAATTGACCCTAGAGACCTTTGGTGGGGTAGATTGAATATTATAAACAAATCCAGTTGGTAAAACCCTAATTAATTTGACGACACGGTTGGCGCAGTGGCTGAGCGATCGACTGCTGCGCAGCGTGTTGCGGGTTCGATTCCCGCCCAGGGTAAATATTTGTGTGATGAGCACTTGTATTTGCCTTGTGTCTGGGTGTTGTTTATCTATATATGTATGTATTTACAAAAAAAAAATGTATTTGTGCATGTATATCAGCTGTCTGACACCCATAGTACAGGGTCTCCCTAATGGGGTCAGATGGCCGTGTGTGAAAATGTCCCCACATATTATTATTATTATTAATTAATGAGTTAAAATCTACATATTTGCTGTCAACAAAATCTAATGACCCATGCCCTTCACAGACGGAGATACATATCCCATTGTAAATAATGACTCAGACATATATTATTTATGAATATTTAAATGTTAATGGGTCAAATTTAATCGGTCACTGGTCTATACCTATATGATTTTTCTAACGACTTATTTGTTTTTATAATCATACTAGTCAGACGCCTAAGTTCGAAAGATAAAAAGTGTGCAGATTCACAAGCAATTTCCATTTTAGGATAAATGCATATCTTAATGGAAGATAAGCTGCGCATCGTCGGTCGCGTAACGGCAGAACAGACAAATCACTATCACTTCACTATCACTATCATTATCACTACATACCTATTATAATGTAAATTTAATTAAAGTTTGTGTTTGTTTGTGTTCATTCGGCCTAAGTAAATTATTTACTTAAGGGGCTATTAACGACTTTTACAGATTTTAAACTGACAATCACGTCAAAATGTGTAGTGTAAATGATTTGAAAAAAATATATGATAAACTAGAACATTCTCTTAATCATTTAGTATGTAAATATTTTTGATTATATTCATATTAAATAGTTTAATTAACTCGTGAAGTTGTGTCTGACGCGGACAAAACATTGACAATCACACAAAATCTACCAGGTATAATTAAACGAAACTTACACTATTTTACAGACAATTTTATTATGTATCTTTTAGTATACGCCTTTTTTTAAGTTAAAGAATACTATCTTTTTAATTTTTTCGACTAAACTTTGAGAGTTTTGGACGCAGCGCATACGATTCTCTGGTCGCTCAAGGTCGCCGGCAAGGAGCTACGAACCCCTGAAATACAAAAAAAAATTAGAAATTCGCAGAAAACAATCACGCAGGCAAAAACCTAACTAACCCTACTAACATAGTTTTTAAGTGGTAACAAATCTGTACTCTTATGGAATTTTATTCCGAAATAAAGATAAAAGCTAATAGATTATAATAAAACATTCTATTTAAACGCTTTGGCACTGTTTCTGACCGATAGTCAGATCCAGTGGCGTAACAAGGGTGGGGCAAGTAGGGCACGTGCCCCGGGCGCCTTTCGAAGGGGGGCGCAAAAATAGCCAATTATTAAATAAAATAGCCAAAAATCAAATCTAAATACAGTACAATACACCATTAAGCATGTTATTTTCACTTTATTACTTCATAACAAACAATCACGTTGACAATTCCCGCGCTTCGCGAATAAACGCAGAGTGAGCTGGGAACGCACCACTCCCTATGACTCTATTGAGTGGTGTTCCTCCGGACACACTACATCAAAAAGTGATACCTTCAAATCTTCAACAACATTCATAGAAAAGTTTAAATTATTAACGGGCATGTGTCCGGAACGCAACCTATGAGGAATTACAATTTGCTTACGATTTAGCTTCACATTGGCACTCCATGGTATGTGAGGAGGCTCACTTTGTATTGTCCTGTACCATATCCCATTATCGCGAGAAACAATGTCATAAAAATCTTTTTTGAAAAAAGAGAACCGCCTTCAAAACCAAACTAAAAAGTGATAAATAACTTTAGCACAGAACACATGACTTTAGTTTCGGAAGTCGGTGGCTTTGTTCTGTTTGTTGTTTTGTATTGCCACCGACTTCCGAAACTAAAGTCATGTGTTCTGTGCTAAAGTTATTTATCACTTTTTAGTTTGGTTTTGAAGGCGGTTCACTTTTTTCAAAAAAGATTTTATTTTCCACTTTCTAGTGCCTCCTTGTCACCCAAATCCACTAAGTAACGGCAACACAGTTAAAACGGAGATAGAAAGTCCTCCAAAGATGGAACGATGGAAGAAACGAAAACGTCTTCTCGGTATTTGTAGATTTTTTCAAAAAGCGCTGAACAAATTTCTGTTTGTTGATACTAAAACCTTCTCCAGAATGTAACAAACACTTTTATGAAAACCGCATCAAAATCAGTTCAGCCAAACGGGAGATAATCGCGGACAAACATACATACATACATACAAACATACGGGTCGAACTGAGAACCCCCTTTTTACACGCTTTTTATTAGCTTCACCTGTATGTTTGTATGTTTGTTTGTAACCGACTTCTTTGGGCGCGATTTTGACCCACTTTAAACGGCCAGATTTCGTTCAAACTTTGTAGATTTATCGAGGACCGATGACAATACACTAATTTGATAAAATTATAAAAAAAAAACAAAAAAACAAAAAAAAAAATCAAGTCGTTCAAAATTAGTTGCCGAAAAAACAGCTATTATATACTAGGAAGGTACTGCACAAGCGCCCCTGGTAGAATAAATGTACATAATATTTATAGATATAGATATAACCAAACTTAAAAGTAAAAAATAAATAATAGTTTAAAAAAACTAAAAACACGCTTTTTATAGAAAACCAAACTAAAAAATAGAAAATAAATTTTAATAAATTATTTTATTATAAAAAAAGCGTGGGGTGCATGGTGACAATAGTTATAAATATTTTATTGACAGATATGAGTAGAGTGATTATCATTTTGATAATATCTTAAAAAGCACCCCACGCTTTTTTTTAAATAAAATAATTTATTAAAATTTATTTTCTATTGTTTAGTTTGGTTTTCTATAAAAAGCATGTTTTTAGTTTTTTTTAATTTAGTTTCGTTTTCTATAAAAAGCGTGTTTTTAGTTTTTTTAAACTATTATTTATTTTGAAGTCGGTTAAATACTCGTTCCACTGAGATGCAATAATTTTTTTGTATTTGATTAGAACTTCTGAGTATTCTGGTTTTAGATGTTACAACTCTGTGTTACGGCTGCGACGGTTAAAAAATAAATGAAAATAATTTGGAGATTTCTATAGTTGCGATGTTGCGACGGAGGCCAGTTATACGAAGAAATATTGGATATTGAAATGCTAATATCTACAATAAAAACCGTCAACCTGAAGAAATCAGAAGAACTACTTGAATTAAATTGTGAAGCGGGGATGAAATCGTATTCCAAATCTGCGCATTTCTTTTCAAATTCTGCTTGTTTACAATTGCAGTATCCATCGCAAGATGTGAGCGATCTTTTAGTACGGTCGTACTTATACTGTGCTTTTAGAAAGATCAAGAAAGATTAGGCGACCTAGATTTGCTCAGTGTAGAGCGAGAAGAGACAGATAAAACAAATTTCGAAAACATCATCTATATGTTTGCGTTCAAGAAGACCAGAAAGGTGCAGTTGTAAATGCAGTTGTCCTATTTACGAATTTATATTATTAAAAAGATAATAAATCTCTGTTTTGTATGTAATATGATTAATGATTACTGTATCTGTTTTAAGATTTAAATAAATACATAGGGGCGCAACTAATGATGCGTGCCCTAGGCGCCACTATCGGTTGCTACGCCCCTGGTCAGATCTGACTATCGTATGTCGACCGTGCTAACAACGATAAGTCTGACGCATCTTGGGTCAGAGGTGCCCACCTTTAAGGTCTGAAGATATCGCCTAGGTCCTAGGACATTAACAGACAGTTTTGGCGATTCCCTGCGTCCGAGCGAGGTTTCAAAACTACGTGATATTTGTAGGTAGTACTTACCTACCTCGCTTTTCTGTTTGCCTGCATCGCACTTCAAAAAAGATTACCGAGTGTGCGTTATCCCAGCAAAATAAACTAAAAATAAATGTTATAGTCAGTTAGTTGCCCAGCTCCTGTAATTGACGCGCATTTTTAAATTTGTTGCACTTATAGTTTTTGAGTTATTTCACAAAAACATTTCCTGCTGGGGCAACGTTACTGCAGCCAGACCTTTTTTTTAATAGCAATATTGAAATAAATATTAGCCATATAGTTAGTTAGTTGTCTAGACAAGGTAAATGTTGCAACTTATTTTGGATTTGTTCTTTCTTCGGTTGCGAAGTTATTCGAGATCTTGCAGGAGTAACGTTTGTGGTTTTGCTGGATCTCAGAAACGGTTAAGCGGACTCTTGTCATCTTTTTTACATGACTTCTTAAGAATTAGTTTGTATTAGTTGGTCAATAAAAAAACTAGAATAATGCACCATTCAAAGGTTATTTAATTAAATATAAAAACACTTCAATAGGGTTATCGGGGGCCAAATAACTCCGCGTGCATTTTGACCGTCAAAGTGGGGAACTGAATTTCATCATAATTTGTTAATTACTAACAGGATACTAATAAAACTTCACATAAATTTGAAGACAGATACAAGCTACAAAATAACGTTTAAAGTAAGACTTTAGATCTTATTCAAAGTGTTAGGATTAGGACCTATTGAAGTGTTTTTATATTTAAGGCGGTACCCTGAGCAAATAACCTTAAGCATTCGTTCCCTCTTCGCCGCGCAAGAGATACAGTAGCGAATACGCTCAGATTTTAGAATTAAATCTTTATAAAATCAAACTTTGGGATTTTGAAAATAAAATTCTGCCAAAATGTTCATTAATAAATTGCCTATCTATTAGTGTTAGTAAAAAATCGAATTAATAGTTACTTGCCGAGGAGATGCATGTTTTTAATAATTATTTCTCATTTCTGTGGTTTCGTTGTGAGGAAATTAGTGAAATACTATACTTCGTAAACAAAAATCAGAACTACCATTTTGGAGTCAACATTGTGTAGAAATTTAATTTATTTTTTATTTGTTGATATTTCTTTTGGATATAGAGTATTTAGGTCCGAAAAACGGAACAAAAAACGGCTAGTGCTGCGTTTTGCACAGGGACGCGCCTTAATTAAATAACCTTTGGATGGTGCATTATTCCTGTTTTTTTATTGCCCAACTAGGTAATACAAACTAATTCTTAAGAAGTCATGTAAAAATGATAACAAGAGTCCGCTTAACTGTTTCTGAGATCCACCAAACCTCAAACGTTACTCCATCAAGATCTCGAATAACTTCGCAGTCGAAGAAACAACAAATTCAAAATAAGTTGCAACATTTACCTTGTCTAGACAACTAACAATATGGCTAATATTGATTTCAATATTCCTATTAAAAAAGAAAAGGTCTGGCTGCAGTAACGTTACCCCAGCCGGAAATGTTTTTGTGAAATAACTCAAAAACTATAAGTGCAACAAATTTAAAAATGTGCGCAACAATTTACAGGTGCTGGGCAACTAATTGACTATAAAGCCCGTCACATACGTAGCTATAATTTATATTATAGCTAGCCACCACACCACACACGGTAGCTATAATATAATAATATATTTTCGCCCTTATTACGTCTGCGATCGTTATTTGTTTCACATTTTTTGGAATTTATATTAATATGCCTTGCTATATCTGTCCACATATTTTGGTGACGTAGTAAAAATATATATTATAGCTAATCGTAATTTGCCTTATGTCTGACGTATATTAATATATATTATAGCTACGTCTGTGACGGGCTTAACATTAACACACACGATTACCGATGCTAAAAACAGAACGTCTGCTAAAGGTATTTTTTTATAATAGTAATTAGTACATGTTTTTTACGAAATTCTAGAAATTCTCTAGAATATTCTCGCAATAGATAGCTCGATTTCAAACTTTAAAATAAGTCTTACATAGTTAATCCATTCTTAATATTATAAATGCGAAAGAACTGTCTGTTACGTTTTCACGACGTAACAGCGGAACCGATTTGGTCGAAATTTGTCATGAAGATAACTTCAATTCTGGGGATTCTACTTTTAATCTGCGTCTTCGCCCGTATTCGCGATAACCGGCATTCACACGGACGAAGTCGCGAGCGAAAGCTAGTAAGTACTTTTACCTAAATAAATAAATATTTGCAAAAAATAAAAATATAATTATATATTATTATATTGTAATTATATTTATAAATAATTTTTTACCTAAATATTTAAATAGGTACCTGTACCTATTTTGTTTAATTGCTTGGGAAAACTACAGAAACTTAACTGGTTTACCTTGTGCGGTTGTCATGATCATAAACAATTATAAATTAAACATGTCTAGGATAATAAATTTACCTACAAGGTATAACCACAAAAAAAAATACCTACTCGGCAAAATAAACAAAATTTGTGTCCATTTAAGGATTAATTTATTCATATACCTACTTATAATAACTTAAAGTCATAGTTACTAATAAGCTTTTAGAATAAAGTAACTAATCCTTGTATTTACTATACAATCTTTAAGTATTAATAAAAAATAAATACTTACCCATGTTTTTCATCCATTAGAAGTTTAAACTGAAGGGCCTGTAGACAAAATCCCTTTCTGTTAGCGCTAACGCCAACGGAAAACTCAAAATGTATGCAGTTGACATATTTGCATCACGTGACATCTGGTAAGCAAACGTCAACTCCATACAATTTCATTTTCCGTTGGCGTAAACGCTAAACAGAAAAGGGATTTTGTCTACAGGCCATACCCCCTAGCCAAGTTACAAACGGTTCACTCGTTTCTCTTTCTTTCGCATTTATAATGTTAGTATGGATAGTAAAATATAGTAAATATAGTATGGATTAGTATAGATTAGTATGGATTAGTATGGATTAGTATGGATTAGTATGGATTAGTATGGATTAGTATGGATTAGTATGGATTAGTATGGATTAGTATGGATTAGTATGGATTAAGTACAGATTATTTTAGGGAATATTTTCCTGTATTGAAGTTTTATTTTTTTCCTTTCTTCATTCAAAATTCAGTCACACTCGTAATACATACATTCATTTTTTGTTTTTCGATCACGTGACTTATCGTTGAGATGACGTCATTCCCATACATTTGATTAGTTTTCTATTAGCGTTTTCGATTGTGTAGATTGTCAATTTGGGTAATATGGCTAGGGGGGCTGAACAGAAAATATATTACTAGACTAGCACTTTGCCCGCAACTTCGTCCGCGTGAATTTTCTCAAGGATCCCTAACTTTTTGATAGTGCAATCAATGCAATATAGACTATAGCACTCAGGCATAACGTAGCTTTCTGTTGGTGAAAGAATGTTTGAAATCGGATGAGTTATTTCGGAGATTACCCCCTACATACAAACTAACAAACAAATGTTACCTCTTTATAATATTAAGTACTAGCTTTTGCCCGCGACTTTGTCCGCGTGAATGTCGGTTATCGCGGATGCAGATGAAGTCGCGGATTAAAAAGTAGCCTATGTCCTTCCCCGGGGTTCAAGCTATCTTCATGCCAAATTCCATCAAAATCGGTTCAGCCGTTTCATCGTGAAAGCGTAACAGACAGAGGTACTTTCGCATTTATAATATTAGTATGGATAGTAAAATATAGTATGGATTAGTATGGATTAAGTACAGATTATTTTACGGAATATTTTCCTGTATTGAAGTTTTATTTTATTCCTTTCTGCATTCAAAATTCAGTCACACTATTTTTATGTTAGGCTATGCGGTCCCACTCCTGGGCAAAGGTCTCCCTCCATGCTTTCCACCTTTCGCGATTCTGTTCTTCATCCTAGCCTTCGTGGCCTGCCGGACCCCGTCTTACAGTCTCAGGGCACTTGGGCACTTGCCCTGTCTTTTACGGTGCACAAATCTTTTTATAATTACCATCTGAATCCTAGGGTGTGATTCTGTAAGACTTCATTCTAAACTTCGAATCTGAATCCGCTGTGAGTTTCTTGATTGGCATTCTAAAAACTCGGTTGATAATTCGAATTTACACTAGCACCACCCTTGCAAGCGTGTCAGCGAGTTGAACTAAATTGACAAGGACATTTTGACAGATAAAGTATGAGATGACGTAAGAAGTGGCATTCTGTAAGGTAATTTCCCCGTCACTTCGACGCTGACTTCGCACTCGAACCCGATTCAAAGTGTTAAATATCAAGGTCATTTTGAACCTTATGCGAAGTGAGCGAATGAAAAAATGAATAGCGATGTGAGATGCGAGTTAATGTTGTTTGAAATTTACAGAATCGACCTACTGATTAGATTAACGCTCGCTACGTGTTCAAAGTTCGCGTGGAAATACATTGTGGCTAAAAGACAACATTAAGCATTAAACATTTAAGTCATTTTTTAATTTGATTTTTTGCACAAAATACGACAGCATAAAATTATAATTAACGGTTGGTAAACAACAACCACAAAAAAAACTATTTTAAATTTACGGTGACATACCTACCTATGGCTACAAGAAGGTCATTTTAAGGTCATAGAAAAATATTGACAGGTACTGTCATGTCGCGACTACAGATACTTAAATCTATGGTCGTGACAGTACTGATTGGGATTCAAACATACAACAAAAACACTGACTGTCTTATTACTTTGTGTTGAGAAAATTCAACTCATTACAATATTTTATGTAAAATCCTCAAGACACTGTCAAGGGTCAAGATACAGAAGGTGACGGTTCCCTGAAAGCGCGTTGACAGCATACCTACGGTTTTGATTTTTCGAAAAGATTTCATCAGGGCCTTGCGTTAACTTTGCTCTATTAAAAAAAATAGAACAGAACAGTGTTTATACCACATTCATAATAATAATAACGAACTCGAGTGAGCAGGGAGGCGCATCTTTTTCTAATGATAGGCGAAACCCGCACTGCAACGCCATGGCAGCCCCAACAGTACCCTGAGTGCATTTTTGTATTGGATAGGTCGCAGGTCGCTGTACACCCACTGCGAATAACTGACCCATAGGCTGCAGGTGTAAAAAGATTGGCCATAGCCCATATACCTTAACCCCCTCCCCCCCCCCCCGTTTCTTATATTATTTCAACTGTACAGAATACGCATACTAATACGCATACATTGTATATAAAATGAATAATGTATACGCATGGTGTTGTTTGTAAGTGTTTGATTGGTAAACCATTTTTTGTTCAATAAATAAATCTTAAACTAACAAGTTGAGGGTGAAGATGGTTAACTAGCCAAATCTGAGCCTCTACACATACCTACGTACTTAGACAAGATGAGAGAGCGATGGATTAATTGGCAGTCACATTAATGATTAGCATGATGCTCATTTAGATTTTAGCACATGAAATGCAGTTGTAAAGTCAGTGAAAAGTGAATTCGTAATTACATCGCAAGTCAGCGCGTCAGCTAATCGCATAAAATGTGTATGTATATACCTACTACTAGCACAAATCAGACGTTATCGGCAAGTAAACATTAGGAGACGTCCTAAGGCGAACTCGCTTTAATTTGCATATAAACAACTGTAGTCATATTAGCGAATGGCATAGCTATAGTCATTACCATGCTTAGACTTAAGAATTCGCATGCTCATGATATTAATGCAAAATCGCATTAATTAGCATTGCTAGTGATCAATAATCACTTGAATATGGATGAAATAATATATCTAAAATATTAAGATACCTTCCGATTAATACACAGCATAATTATGTGTTAGATAGGCACCTATTTAAAAGCTACGATACAAGTTTATTTTGAGTCGAGTAAAATCATCCAAAACCAAAAAAAATACCTAACTGAAATTCATAAAATACGTCAGAATGGGCCTGAACATGTTGTATTAAAAATATCAAATCAAATACGATCAATATAGACATTAAGCTTATCTAGACAATTTGTGTCATTTTAAACCGTTTTGACGAAAATAGCACGTCAATTAAAAGTCAATCATATATTATTATGTAAGTACGTCCGATATTATAGTCATTACTAAACGTAGGCGGCTGTGAACCCATTACAAAGCTTTGTTTCTCTTTTTGAATATTATAATTCAAGCATGTAATGTTTCTCTTCTGATTGCCAAAACAAAATTCGCACCCAAGTAGTAACTATACTTACTTCGTGGTCGCACCTATAAAAGAGATCAGCATTCCTTGCCTAGAATTGTGTGGAGCATTGACATTAGCCCGATTATTAGCCGATGTGGCGAAGGCCATTAATATTTACTAGGACAAGACTTATGCCTGGACAGATTCAACAGTAGTACTGGCGATGGCGCGGGCGTGGCTTATAATAAGTATAGTCACCCTAATATGTGGAAAATGTTTGTGGAAAATCGAGTTTCAGAGGTTCTTTTTTTTGGAACACACATTTAACTTCTAAAATTAATTTCTGCAGACTATGCGTCATGAGGAATTGCTAGCTATATTATCGGCAGATAAAAACTTTGATTTGAAGGCCCTCAGTTTTTATATAGCTAATGTAAATATTCAGGAGTCCTTCAACATTTACTTCTCCTTCCTTCAATATTTACTCCTACTTTCAACAGTTGTTTAGAAACATACGTCGTATACGTAGTTTATTTATAAATTTATAGTTTTTGATTACCATCAACTAAAAAAAACAGTAAAAAAAAATCAGAAAAATCTGTTGAATCGTAACCGATATTTACGCGGTGTTGTTTTATTTAATTTGCAAAAAAAATCAGCAAATTTAAACATTTTATTGAGTTCAGTTAAGTTTATGTTTGAATTTGCTAATTTTTTCGCAAATCAATAAATCAACAAATTATGTTTATGAAAAAGACTATAAAATGTTTTTTTTTTTTTATATAAATGGTATAAAAAAAAAAATTTGATACATGACTGGGAATACGCAGTCAGATGAGTTATATGCGGCCATTGTCACCGCCATCATAACATTTAACTATACAGCTGAACCATGACCACTACATAATATCCAAATCTCGGTGTGATGCAAGTCATCATAATTCATGCAATAATTATTCACTACTAGCCTTTGCCCGCGACTTCGTCCGCGTAAAAATCGGTTATCACGGATGCAGTCGCAGATTAAAAACTAGCCTATATCCTTTCTTGGGGCTTAAGCTTAGTCTATGCAAAATTTCATCAAAATCGGTTTAGTAGTTTAGCCGTGAAAGCTTTACAAACAAACTCACTCGCGTTTAAGTTGGAAATGTTATGTACAGACCACGTACAGACACCAACACATCAAGCTATACCATCATCATCTGCCTAGCCTTTTCCCAACTATATTGGGGTTGGCTTCCAGCCAGTTCCAGCCTAACCGGTTGCAGCTGAATACCAGTGTTTTACATGGAGCGACTGCCTATCGGACCTCCACAACCCAGTTACTGGGTAACACGATACCCCTTGGTAAGACTGGTTGTCAGACTTTCTGGCTTCTGACTACACATAACGACTGCCAAAGATCTACAAATGACAGCCGGGACCAACGGCTTTACGTGCTTTCCGAAGCACGGAGGGAACTCGGTATGAAAGGGATGGTCACCCATTCACGACCGACCGCGGCTTGCGTAGCTTAACCTTTAACCGATCGATCTGTACGGTTTTAACTTAGCCACGAGCTCCTCATCAAACCATACCAAACTGTCAAATTTTCCCAATAGGGTATTACACTCATTTTTGAAAAGTGTCTCAATGAAATTCTGTAGTGCTAATATGCCACCAAAAAAAACACAAATTTTTTATTCAATCGATAAGTGCCATAAAAATGCATCTAAATTTTTAATTTTTAAAGTTCGCGCGTATTTTGACGAAAACGCCTCTTACTGGACGCCATATTGCTCAGCGTAAATGACGTCAGTTCGTTTTGTATCAAATGAGCTCATATTAAATATGATAATCGTATATCATTTAAAAATAATTAAAAGCATATTTTGTAACAGGTGTAATAATGAAAAAAATACGTTGGTTACGAAAATAATAAAAGTACAAAGCCTATATTGCTCCAATCGGTTGACTGACAGTTGACAATTTTTTGTTTACACAGCCGTATGGCGTAATGACATGGCCGCTACTATTTTACGGTGTTTTATAACAGATTAAAAATACTGAAAACTTTGAATTGAATTTAAAAATTTGTTTTGTAATTTTATGAACTAAAACTTAAATTTTCCGACTGCTTTATGCCTAAACTGTCTCAATAACCTACTTATAGATTTTTTCTCATATAGAGTAAAATACCCTATTGAATATGAACCTTATTCACTTGCAGTAAAGTTAAAAAAAAATAAGAAATTTGACAGATTGTTGTAACTTTATGTGCTAGAAGAGTCCAGCACATCAAGTTACAACAATCTGCAAAATTTAGCTAGTACAGAGGTACTAGCTATGCTGTACATTGACCTTTGTGATAGTTACGTCATAATACTCAATAATGCACATCGATATTGTTTAGCTGTGCATTTCTCTATTGTGTAATTATATTCAGTAGCAATAAATCCATCAAGGGAATCTATTGTCTACTCATTTACATAACAAAACAAGTACCTACCTACATAACATTTTCACTGTTGGGCATTACAACCCCAACAATAACATTAGTAAGGATACAGTGACAAACAGACACGTGTAAGTCATAAAATTAATTTATTCACGCAGTAAAATAATGTCCTATAGCCTAGCAGTTTTTATCGCGTGATGAGAAGTGCTAGAATATTGTTGCCGATTGTACCTAGTTTGAATAATTATGGTGGTGATGGTGACTAAGGGTCATATACACATGACATAAGCGGGTTTTAATGTAATTCGACATTGTCAATACAACGTTATCAAAAGTAGTACTGAAAACCGATGATATCCGAACCAGATGACTCTTACGGTCAGCTCAGGCAGAGCAGCAATATGCTCGTATATCTATTGATTGAAAAATAAACTAAAAAGCAACAAAATTAGAATGAAAAAATTGTAATTGCAAAATAATAAATTCCACTCTGAGATATGTAATAATTTTCAACTCTATCCATACTAAGAACTGCGAAAGAACTAGTAGAACTAGTTGGAATAAAAAGACCCATTAGTTCTACCGCAGAACTGCGAAAGAACTAGTAGAACTAGTGGGAATAAAAAGACCCATTAGTTCTACCGCAGAACTGCGAAAGAACTAGTAGAACTAGTGGGAATAAAAAGACCCATTAGTTCCACCGCAGAACTGCGAAAGAACTAGTAGAACTAGTGGGAATAAAAAGACCCATTAGTTCTACCGCAGAACTACGAAAGAACTAGTAGAACTAGTGGGAATAAAAAGACCCATTAGTTCTACCGCAGAACTACGAAAGAACTAGTAGAACTAGTGGGAATAAAAAGACCCATTAGTTCTGCCGCAGAACTGCGAAAGAACTAGTAATACTAGTGGGAATAAAAAGCCCCATTAGTTCTACCGCAGAACTGCGAAAGAACTAGTAGAACTAGTGGGAATAAAAAGACCCATTAGTTCTGCCGCAGAACTGCGAAAGAACTAGTAATACTAGTGGGAATAAAAAGCCCCATTAGTTCTACCGCAGAACTGCGAAAGAACTAGTAGAACTAGTGGGAATAAAAAGACCCATTAGTTCTGCCGCAGAACTGCGAAAGAACTAGTAATACTAGTGGGAATAAAAAGCCCCATTAGTTCTACCGCAGAACTGCGAAAGAACTAGTAGAACTAGTGGGAATAAAAAGACCCATTAGTTCTGCCGCAGAACTGCGAAAGAACTAGTAATACTAGTGGGAATAAAAAGCCCCATTAGTTCTACCGCAGAACTGCGAAAGAACTAGTAGAACTAGTGGGAATAAAAAGACCCATTAGTTCTACCGCAGATCTGCGAAAGAACTAGTAGAACTAGTGGGAATAAAAAGTCCCACTAGTTCTACTATTTTGTAACACTTAGAATCGTAGGACTACTGGGAATAAAAAGTCCCACTAGTTCTACTATTTTGTAACACTTAGAATCGTAGGACTACTGGGAATAAAAAGTTCCACTAGTTCTACCGTAGAACTGTTTAGTAGAACTAGTGGGAACAATCCATATTTAAAACGTGAAAGTGAGTTTATCTGTTTGTTACGCTTTCACGATAAAACTACAGCACCGATTTTGATGAAATTTTGTACAGACTACGTATGACATTTGAAACCGCTACTTCATCAGTATTCGCGATAACCGACATGCACGCGGAACGGGGCCCCGGGCAAAAGCTAGTTTCTGATAAATTTTATTCCATCATTAATTATAATGAAAACAGTTAAAGCATGTTGCTGCGCTGTTTGCGCTGACCCTTATATAACTCCGCAGTTCGTCGGCAACGCATATTTACTACATAATAGATCGTTTATTATGATGTGTTCGCATCTTCGACAAAGGCCAGTTTGTGAATTTGTAATTCAATCAAATTTTACGAGTTGTATAAAATTTAATGGGTACAGTAGATGAAAATAGACAAGTCAATTGTGAATTTTGAATGTAGACCCATGCGAATCAGTCCATTCTCACCGTCCCTTCTTTCTAAGCTAGCCGTAGGCGATAAGTGGGCCGTTTATTGTGGTTGAAATCAAATAATAAAGTTTTCAAAACGAAATTAACACCTGCCACTTAATGAGCAAAACTAAAATGTTAAATGTCATGGAAAAAGGTGACAATGCGCAAGAAACAAAAGCCAAAATTCAAACTTAGAAACAGCAAACACATAATTATTATATTTCTAAGCACTTGGGACAAAACCAAAAAACGTTCGTTAGCACTGAGAGCGCCCGCGGAGTTGTTCCACCTCGTCCAGGACAAAGAGAAGTCAAGACTGATGTCCAACCTTCAATAATTATAGAGGAATGACAAGATAGGAAAAAGTTCGTAACACTGGCATTGGCCTAGTAGTTCAGCAGTTTCGTTTAAGAAGAGTCCATCGTACAGTTGGGGCCGGCGCTGACTGACCGCGTGGCATGGCATGGCATAGGATTTTATTTTTAATCAAGTTATTTTTATCCGTATTTCATCGAGTTTAGAATTTATATTACTTGATTTCGATACAATCATACCGCGGCATGCCGCAACGTGCCGTGGCATGCCGTTTCATTCCACAGACTGTCAGTCCGTGGCGTCCCGCAAGTCGCATAGCTCATATAGGATTATGACAGCTAAACTAGTTAAAATAAGGTTTGAAACGGGTGCGGCGGTGTCTTCGGCGAATGGTTCGCAGCCTGAGTTGGGCGCAGGGGCAAGGGAGAAGAGGTTGGGCTTGCTGCGGGACGCCACGAGACGCGGCATACCGCGTCATAACAAAGCGTCCTTCGAGCTGCCGAAGCACGCCGTGCCACGCCGTCAGTCAGTGCCGACCCTTATGCGGCTCCAGATATTATCTTCAAGAACTTTGAATAGACCCTTCACGAATCAACAAAACCGGTCCAAAGGACACTGGGGTACCTACTATTGAACGCAACGGTAAGCACACAATAAATGTTTCATCACAAGTGATAATGCCTTTTAAAATCCCTTCTTACCTGTGTCTATTAAGCAGGAGAAGGCATACCTCAACGCGATCGTCGCGCTGGCGATCATTCAGTTCGTGCGACACCCACTTAGAAGACCCACCCAATTAAAGAAGGAGGTTCTTAAGTCTACATGTATATTTTTTTTTAACTTTTGACCATGCATAACTTTTTAATTGTTAGTGTATACCTCAAAGTTAGTCCCATATAAATTTCATGAAAATATACACCCCTACGCACAGTAAAGATATGTAATCTTTACTGTGCCCTAAGTGTGGATACCTAATTAAGGGATGACTGATATTTTTTGGTGTCACCGTTTCGTAATTAATTTGTATGATAAGAAGTAGGCACTAATAAAAAGCGTAAAAAAAAACTTTTAAAAAGATCAAACATGTTTTTAAATGAAAATGTCTAAGTGGAAAGCGTTCAATCTATAAACAATATTTGTGTGATGAGCACTTGTGTTTGCCTTGTGTCTGGGTGTTGTTTATCTAATGTATGTATTTAAAAAATGTATTTGTGTATGTATATCAGCTGTCTGACACCCATAGTAAAAAGACACTACATCTTCTTCATTACTGTACGTAATCCTTTACGAAGATATCGAAGGTCAAAACGCCAATATTCTTTTACGAATACATTTTTGAATGTTCTAACGAAATTTTAAATACCTCTATGACGTCTGTACTATTGCATGCATCTATAAGCACACAATGTTTTGCGTGCGTTGCTAATATTAAACACCGTTTTTCAGCAAAGAATCATTAATATTTTTTTAATTTAACTGTAGGTATCGACCTCGAACTTGACGAACTTATAATCCCATTTTATTAAACTTGACATTACGTTTCTATTGTATTGCCTATTTCAAATCATTTACTGAATTTCATCTTGACCTATATCAAGCCTTCGGGGTTGCGGAAGTATCGTCAGTTCCCGCGACCCCCGACGTAGGTGTGAGATGGAACACCGGGGGTGGTTTTTAGTCAGTAAGAGACTGACAGACCACTTCGCGCGCCAGGGCGCAGAACAATTTGTGAACGGGTCCAGTTGACCAATTCAAAATATGCATTAGGTCAACTGAACCTACGGGATCAGTTTGAGTGGGATCAGTTGACTAAAGAGCCAGAACAGCTACGAGGACCTTTCCACTCCAGAACAAAAGAAAAAAAAAGGGGTATAGGTAGTTGCCTCAATTGTAATAGGGTATTTTACTCTATACGAGAATTATCTATAAATTTGTTATTGAGACAGTTTAGACATAAAGCAGTCGGAAAATGTAAGTTTTAGTTGATAAAATAACAAAACAAATTTTTTAATTCAATTCAAAGTTTTCAGTATTTTTAATCTGTTATAAAACACCGTGAAATAGTAGCGGCCACGTTATTACGCCGTACGGCTGTGTAAACAAAAAATTGACAACTGTCAGTCAACCGATTGGCGTAATATAGGCTTTGTACTTTTATTATTTTCGTAACCAACGTAATTTTTTCATTATTAGACCTATTACAAAATATGCTTTTAATTATTTTTAAATGATATACAAATAACATATTCAATATGAGCTCATCTGATACAAAACGAACTGACGTCATTTACGCTGAGCAACATGGCGATCAGTAAGAGGCGTTTTCGTCAAACTACGCGCGAAATTTGAAAGTTAAAAATTTGAATGCATTTTTAGTGCACTTATCGATTGAATAATAATTTTGTGTTTTTTTTTTTTGCATATTAGCACCACAGAATTTCATTGAACACTTTTCAAAAATTGGTCTAATACCCTATTACTCTAGTTTCGTGAATGAATCACATGTTATTTTATTTATATATTGAGATACTCTTCCATTACCGCTTTGCTACCCGTGTTGCATGTCTCTGTGCCATAGCATGGGAAGGCAAGGTGCGATCAAAGTTTTTGCGGGATAAATGTCCACTTTCTCGGCGGGGCATCTATCCTAAACGTAATTTATCTGGACTACGCAACTATCCCATATAATCATATGGGATTGTCCTAAAAATTAGAGGTCCGCAAAAATTGCCAATACTCTGGAAATATCAAAGGTAATGTTTTTTACTTTCACAAAGAATTATGGCGAGATCGGCGAGATCCATACATTCATTTGTATGAAAAAAAAAACTTGAGAGGTGTCAAGGGACACCCGGATGGAACGAAGTTCCTTTCGATTAATTAGTGAAGGAATTGTAATAATTTTTTTTTTTTTTAAGTTATAATTATATTTTTATTATTATTAACAAATATAATGTAATTAAAAGACAATTTAATTAAACGTGCCCGTTTATGTATCGAGCGAAATGGACTCCATATTAAGCAGTTGCTTCGATACAGGGAAGTGTAAATTTTATACCTAATAGGTAAGTTTTTTAATTAAGCCAAAGTTGATTAAAACTGTGTTTGTGAATAGCTCTAATTTATTTAAATAGGTTACCTATAGCACCTATAGGTACCTACGCCTGCCTGCCTTTTATTTTCTAGCAAAAGAGTACCTACTCACTTACCTACTTACAACTACAAATAATTCGCCAATGATAAAAGTAAGTACCACTACCCACCTAAGCTCCCACTGGCTTAATTTAAACCAAAACATTTTAATCAAATAAAAAAAAATATTATTGTCGCTAGTAAAACCTAGAGAAAAGTACTCTGTGACCTAGAGCGATAAGGTGCAGTGGTTACCTACTGACGACCGCGACCGATAGAAAGCTCATGATTACCAAACCCAAACTTTAAATAGGTACCTACTAAACAAAACATAGAAGTAGGTACAGTAACTACCTACCTACCTAACCTACGTATTCTAGACTTAAAATTTACACTCGTTTTCACAATCCACACAGTCTCACAGTGAAAGGTGGACTTATCTCGTAGGTCGTCATCATCGGAATTATCACGCAATGATAATTCCGATGTCATTGAGGTAGGTACCGCCACTATTTGAGCGAATAAACTTAGGTACTAAACATATCGCCGTAGGTACCTAGTTCAAAGAGTTTGCCGCGCCGCCTTTAAATACATAAACATATTCTACGAAAAGCGAATTCGGACTTTATTTTGTAAACGTAAACGGTTAAAAATTGAAATTTTACCAAACTAGGTATGATAAAATTATTCTGAGAAACGTATAGGCTGGTGCCCGACCGGACAATAGGAGCTATGTGCAACCGAATTTCACGGTTAATATGTAAAAATAAGGTTTTAATTCGCTCCAATATTTTCATAGAAAAGCCGCCATTCAACTAATAATGAACTCTATTTGACAGTAACAACGATTCAATTTTTCTGTTCGAATTGTCTGCGTTTGTGAAGTCATAAAAATAGCAAAAAAGTGTCGTGACAACTTTTCGTAAGAATTTTTTCCGTCTAGCCCCCTTTCACAACGCGCGATAAGGAACTTCGTTCCAAAAATCATTTAGAGGATTAAAAATATTTTTCAATGTGGAGAATACATAGGAGTTAGATTGACATACTTACCATGTTTTTAAACCCCCGCATAATTAAAATATTTCGAAATGAAAATAACAGTTTTTCGTTTAAATTCGTTGCCCATTTTGTGTTTATAAAAAAAAAGAAAGTAACAAGTGACATTTACGGATCTATTAAATTGGCAGACAAGTGATGTGAATCGTTGTTTACAATGGCGGAGTTGAAAAAGTACATTGATTAATCATTATTTGTGACATTATTTCCCATAAAACGATGCAATTTCTGTGTGCGAACTGCGAAACAGCGGCTGTCAGTGTCACTGTTACTGTCAGCCACCGTTTCGTTCTGAAATAATGAGCTTTTCGTTAAACTTAACCTTTATCATCCATTTTTATTGCGGGGTTTTAAAAATATTGTAAATGACTGAAGATACTCTTTAGGTACCCAAGAGTTTATGAATTAGAATTTCAACTTCTCTATACAATCTTTATTTTTTTTTACAAATCCTGCCATTATCCTTTGAAGATAATAAACCAAAGTACCCACCCGCTTTACAAATAAGATATTTTGCTTTTTGTACTGAGGAGAAATGAAGCTTCTCAAAAAGTGGCAACTATCCGGTTTTTACCCTACATAATGTTTAGATTAAATGTCGTAAATAATCTAAATTAAATGAGTATTTATTATTATAGCCTAAAACTGTTTGATAAGTAAGATAATAATTATTCTGAACACTACTTATTATAGTTCGTTCGCGTTAAGAATGCAGTAAATCATCAGTGCAAAATGCCTTCAACTGTCATTGTGAACTTGACTTTGTAATTTGAAAAGATTTGATTGGTTAGGGGTGTCATTGTGAACTTGACTTTGTAATTTGAAAAGATTTGATTGGTTAGGGGCGGGGCTAGGCCGACGGATAATGATGATTTCACTGCATTCTTAACGCGAACGAACTTATAGCTCAAAGCTAAAGTTCTAATTCAATACACGGTTTTCTTAGAGGTATAATTTGTTTGTAAGTGTATCCATAAGTACTCAAAATACGATTTGAAAAATTCTTTCACCAATAGGAAGCTACGTTTTCCCCGAGTGTTAAGGCTATATTGTTTTTTAAATTGCTAGTTTGTAATAGCCCAAGCCCCTTATGATCCTTATGCAAATTTCAACTATTTCTGAGTTTTGAATAGGGGTTGTAAGGGGTCATTAGGTTGCCAATGACCGTCCCTACATCCCCTTAACGGATTGCCGACATGTTGCTGTCTAGGAAGACATAGACAGGGTTGTTGAATGGGGAAAGAAATAAGTTGGTGTTTAATACGTCAAAGTGTTCGGTAATAACTTTTAGTAGGATGAAAATGCCCAAGAAATATGACTATAGAGTGGACAACACGTTATTGAAAAGAACAGAAACGGTGCGTGATTTAGGAGTACGCCTTGACTCGGACCTGGCATTTCGTAATCACATCGTAAATGTTTGTAAAAAAGCCTATAGGAACCTAGGGTTCGTCCTAAGAAGAGCAGAGGGTTTACAAGCAATACAAGCATCGCTGCGCTAACTTCTTTGTACAATGCATTGGGTAAGAAGTCAGCTTGAATGTAACGCAATCGTATGGGATCCGCATGAAGTCACAGTCTCATGCTGGAGCGTATACAAAATTGTACTAGGTTTCTGTACTTTAGGTAAAAGTACAGAAACTGTAAAATATATATCAATTAGCTTAAGTAGGTACCTATTTAATGTTACTTTAGGTTGTATGGAGTATATCCATTTTTTATCCATTGATGTATCCAACCTTGTTTGTTATAGGCATCAATCAATCAATCAATCAATCAATCAGTTTATTCAATTTATTTGTTTGTTTGTGTTTGTTTGTTTGTTTTTTTGTTTGTTTGTTTGTTGTTTATCAGTTTTTTGTTTCATGGTGGGATACAATAAATTGGAAACAAGGAGGGACATGACTCTTTCTACCTACATTTTTAAACCCGACCATTATGTATTCCGAAGGTGACTGCCACGTCTATTGACGGTTCCCAGTAGTAGGACCAATCTACTAAGTAAAGCCCCTATAACGCGTACCTTGCGTGTACTTAATGACGTAGCAGACAGCATAGATCTTTTTACTTGTTCTCTGAGTGAGTTCACAAAAATCATATGTACAGAATATGTTACGATTCAGTGGCGTGCCTTCCATTAAAGCCCATAAGCCAGGCTTGCAATCAATAAGTGACACTGATAGCATGAAAATGAGCATACTCAAAGTTTTATTCTTAAATCTGTCGGGCTTGCCCTAACTTTGATCCTTAGGCACGCCACCGGTTACGATAAGTAATAAGACTGTAATTCCTATGGCCATACTATTGAATTAGGACATTCCTGTAATGATAGTTATGATGAGTTAATAAATAAATAATAAATGTTACCAAAAACCCCGTAAAACCGATCACCTTACCAGTCCTCCGACTGCATAATTAAGTATTTACATTAATGTTTACTTAAATCTGTTTATTTTTATATCGTTCTTCGTACGTTTATTAATATGTGGATAACATTGTAAGTTGTATATTGTTACCTCTATTAAGAAGTTCTAACCTATGTGTACTTACTATTACCCTGCTCTTTATTGTCCTTAAATAAATCAATATTAAAAGCCCCTTCGTCAACAATATCTAGTTATATTAATCAGGGGGTCATTCTACAAACTTTTAAGAACGTTCGCATATTAATGTCAGTCTAGATCTGTCAAAAACGCCGTATTTTCTATTTGACATTTCGCGTTGTCGGCTGTTTAACCGGACTTTCCTGAGGTGCATAAAAAAGTGAACTTAAAGCAAAAACGCCAGAGCAATAAACGTATATAAACTAAGCGACTACACGCTAAGGGCACTCCCTGTGGGGTACGACCGTACGAGCCTCGGCTTAGGGCATCGCTGGGGGAGGGAAGCAAAAGGAACACGCTGGATCGGATTTCGATTATTTAGGGACGAATTTAAAGTTACAGGCTCAGCGGCGCGGGCTGGCAAGAGCAAGGGTCGGGGAGGGTCGGGGAGGGCTCTTTTTTATTATTTTTTTTGACAAGATTTTTACATTGATTGCCACTGAGATAAGAATAAGAGATTTCGACTTGATTTTGTACGGTTTTATTTAGTAGAAATTGCCTTCTGCATGCTTAACGTTCCGTTACGAAATGCTACGTAATAAGCTACTGGTAACGCGGCGGTAGGCGTAACGTGGATTTCCTCGTTCCTAGTACAATTATCCACTGTGATTACCCGCCATTTAGTGTTTAGGATATAGCTGCTTTAACGTAACCTAGGGTTGTTCAAAAGTTAGTGATCATTATTAATAACGTTTTTGTTTACCTACGAGTTTAATTAATAGCGATTTAGCCAATGTCCCGATGATTTATTATAGATAATATAAAAAAAGTTTTGCATAGGCATACTTAGTTGATTTTTTTGGGTAGGTACGATGCCTCCTCAGGGAGGGGGGGTGCCATAATCCCCACGCTTGGCAGGCGTCTTGGGGATCACAGTAAAGTTGGTAAGTACACGGACCTTGTGGAACCTAGAACTAATTTCCGTGCGTTCAAGCGATTTTGCGATACCTATTATTGGAATTAAATTTAATGTAACAGCTCACTTTTTAGGGCCCATTAATTATGTCAATTATAATCCGTGGTGCTTAGCAACTGGGTTTCTCCCAGTTGTAAACGTCCCTTTGTGCCTATTGGCCTAGTTCTGTTCTGTCTCCTGCTTGATTTGGAGGGAAGTGGAAAATATGTTTTTCTTACTCCTTCGCTGTTCTTTTCTGATTAATTTCGTTGCGGGATCCAAGACAGTTGAATCGTTTCTCTGGGACTCGTCGAGCTTCATTACTCTGGCGCTTTTCTGGTGGTCGCCACTGTTGATTCTGGCTTACAGGAGTTACAGTGGTTAGGGAATAGTGTGGCGGGCTTGTCCCATTTAAAAAAAAAAAGTACACGGAATCTGCTGCTGCCCGACTTCCGGATTTTCCCTTAGTCGCCTTCGACGACACCCTCGGGATGAAATGGGGGGGTGCTATTCTAGTCCGGACACCCCACGGGCAAACCAACCAAAGTCCTATTTATATAGGTATAACTATCTTTTGTAACCACTTATTTCTGTCCCCGACTGTACCTGTCATCTTTATTTTTATTATTATGAATAAGACCCACAAATCATTCACTTTATTTTGACAAATAAAATGGTAGGAAAATTACCATAATACTGTACTTATGAAATATTTCTAAAAAAAAACCTTTCTGCACAGTATAATTTCGTGTAAAGACAAAAAAGGACGTGCATTTTTCGGGTTTTTGACAAAAAAATTGTTTGAAAAACGTGATTTGTGTTGTGATTTTTGTGATACATATTTACTACTGGCTAAAATGTCTACCACTTATAACAACGCTAAGTATACGGTCAGTGTCGAAAAGAATGAAAATATAATGATTTTGCAATTCAATCAAAACCTGAACTTTACCTAGAACTGCATATAGGCTTCTGCTCGCGTATTCATCTATACCCTGTACCACAATAAGATTAGACATTTACTCAAACCTTTTTTACAGTCCGTTTAACCGATTTTGACTTCTATTGCGTTGGCAGCATGACAAATGGCAACTGCAGTAAACAGTTGTTATTGTAACCACTTTTTTGCCTCTAATGTCATCCTTAAGCCAACGAAATAGAAGTCAAAATCGGTTGAAGGGACTGAAAAAAGGTTTGTGTTTATGTCTAATCTTATTGTGAACAGGGTATACGTTAAGTCAAATGTAGTGTAACACCGGCGCCACACGTTGCCGCCAACGCTCGTACCAACGTTGGTTGGTTAATTTCGTGAGGCGTCCACACGTTGGCTATATATTATACCAGTCCTGCTCCGACAGAGCCAACGTGAAGATGTCCGATACAGAAATCTAAATTGCTCTAAACGCTTTTACATTACTGAGGGCCAATTATAAATTTGTTACTGAAAACGTTCCTTCTGAGATGCATTCCATATTATTGGCTGTGCCTGGTAAACTGCTAAAAATTCGATAACTTTTCATGTGTTGAGGGTGAGGATGACATTCTCGCTCGTTGTGCGCTCTCGATGCGTATTGCAACATGACTTAGCATAGCGCCAACGTGTGTAGTGTCACACTACACACGTTGGCGCTATGCTACACTAGTGTGGAGGGATCGCGAACGTTGGCGCAGATTCTTTTGATAAAACCGACATGCGTCGTCCAACTCACAAAGCTTGTCCCAACGTTGGCGCCAATACTATTACCTAGATCAGTGACATCGGGACCAACGTTGGGGCCAACGACTGGAGGCGGCCTAAGAGCGTATAATGGCGCTCAGCAATAATCCCGGTGCCAAGCTAAGTTACATACTCTATGGAATTCGTATAGAATTCTGTCATGTATTTGTGACCGTGGCGTGCTGGGCACATTTTGATTTGTCATCTATACCTACATAACAAACAGTTTACCAGTGAATTACATTTTCAAATAGGACCAGTAACTCCAGGAATTACTTTAAAAAAAACAAAAAAAAATTAAACAATGTATCTAGGTGAAGAAACATTTAATAACAAAGAAAGATAACAGAAGATGACTTATCTCAACTGACAGCGCCCATTCACGATCACGAACATGACGCGCGACATAGAATATTTATAAAATGAAAGTATTCCCGACGTGTGTACCTATCCTATACCTAATATGTTTCCAAAAAAGATATATGAATTATGTGTGGATTGTATTTTAAGACCATGACTAAAGGTTAACTACAAAATGTGTTATGAGATTAAAAGTTAATGTCTTGACAATTAATGTCAAGGAGCTAAAAGCATTGCTCCTGAGTTTTATGACAGTATGTAACTACATGTATTTTATTGTTGTTCTTATTTCAAAAGTCTTAGGCTAAATACTATTTATTCAAGAGAAAGTTACGCACATCTATCTAATCTGTCTTCTTCTTCTAAATATATAAAAGCGAAAGGTCACTCACTCGCTTTTCACGAAATATCGAATACCGCTTGACGTATAATTATGAAATTTGGCAGTTTATAGTTAGTAGACGTCAGTTAAGAACGGATTTTGCGACAGGGCCGGATTAAGGATTTCAAATAGCTCTCGCAAGTAAACACCGGGAACGAAGTCGCGGACAGCAGCTAGTATTATACATGTTGTACCTAATAACAAAGCCAAGTGGATAATATATTCAACAAAATAAAAAATATAAGTAGCGTACAAAACGAAAATATGCTGGCAGCGGTCGCGGAGCGGCGACCGCCGCGGGCAACCGCTCGATTCATGCAAACCTTTAAGAATTACTATACCTTTAGAAGAGATAAAGTTGAAAATGGTGTGTCAGTCAAAACTGCCTGCCGCTACCATACCGGTGTGAATTGAGCGTTAGGGCTCCCGCACACGGGCCACCGGCCACAACCACAAAACGCCGCCACTGGCATATTTCCTGTAATTTTCATACATTTTATATGGACTCGCCGCACACGGTTGGCGCCGGTGGCGACCACACGCTACAAATCGTCGCAGCTTGCTTCTTGTGGCCCGCACCGGCCACTAAACGCCGACACAAAAAGCCGCCACACGCCACTTGCGCTATTCCTAACTCTTTTCTCCCTAAACCTTCTTTGTCAGAGTTCGTTATATGGGTAAAAAAAGTAGCAACCACCGACCGCAGGTGTCGACCATCGGCCACAAGTGGCTGTCGCGCGCTTCAACTACTTTTGTGGCCGTTTCTTGCCTCTTGTGGCGGCGTTTGTGGCTGTCGCGTGTGGCCCGTGTGCGGCGACCCTTAGCACTAAGTCTTGTGTTCCCTAAAGAGTTCAATCAACCGTCTTTTGTCTTATTTATTCAAAACCGGTCTTGTCAGTCCCGCGAACTAAGGGTTCCGTACCATCAAAACTGTTACACATAAGTTATCTTCTTTTTATGTGACTGCGGCGTAGTCTTAACAAAAGTAGGACCATAATAATACGTAGATTAAATAGAAATAGCTCTGTGGTTGTGACAAACAAAAATACTGATGGACGGACAGACGGCGGGTAACGTAGGCTTAGTAATAGGGTTTTGACCCTTACCGTACGGAACCCTGTAATGTAAAGGGTCACGGCCTTTACGACCACAACTCAGCGCCTATATTTAATCAAGTTACCTACTACTGTAAAAATAACATTTTCAGTCAACGTAATTTAGTAAATTGCTTTATCAAGGACTCAGAATAATGAGTTGTACAGATCAGCACATCAAACCATACGAAACTATACATTTTTCCCAATTGAATATAAACCTTATCTTTTTGTTTTAAAGTTGAAAATCTATCAAAGAAATTGACAGATTTTTGTGACAGCTTGAACTGCTGGCCTCTGTACTTAATAAAGACGTTTTTTCTGACAAAGTATTGTAAATAGGTACTTAATTCAACGACTGTCGGGCGAAAGTGTTGAAGGTTGCTTATGTCGGCCTGTGTAACATAAGACATTCGAAAGGTTAATTAAAAATGAAGTAGGTATATTATGTATTAGTTTTTGCCCACGACTTCATCATCATCTCAACCTTGAGACTCCCACTGTTGGGCATAGGTCTCCCCAAATAACTCCACCTGAGTCGGTCTCGCGCTACGACTTCGCACACGTTATCTTACGAATCCCCTTTTTTTGTTATTAAAATAGAGCTTATGTCATCCAGCTGGACAACGACCTGTCGAAAATTTATAACAATTCGACAAGTATTATGTTCACCTATCATGACAATTTAGTGTTTAATAAAACAAATTTGACAAGTTTTTCCGGACAAATTGTCACCTGTCGCCTGTCAAGAGAAACTGTATAGGTATGTCAAATTGTCACGTCAAGTCGATTTCCCACCGTCATAAAGTCAGTGCTAATATAACATAGTAAAGATTTAAAAGCGTGCGGTACTAATAGAGTATATTAGTCACCTCCTGTTTTGTCTCATCTGTTACAAGCCTACGCCTACAGGCTGACATTTTTAACTCACTCCGCTTGTGGCTAAGTAAAAACCGTACAGATCAATCAAAGGCTACGCTTGCTGCTATCAGGCTATGGGTACCCGAGTTTCCTCCGTGCCTCAGAAAACACGTAAAGCCGTTGGTCCCGGCTGTCATTCGTAGATCTTCGACAGTCGTAATTATAGGTAGTCAGAAGCTACAAAAATCTGACAACCAGTCTTACCAAAGGGTATCGTGTTACCCAGCAACTGGGTTGTGGAGGTCAGTTAGGCAGTCGCTCCATGTAAAACACTGGTATTCAGCTGGATCCGGTTAGACTGGAAGTCGACCCCGACATCGTAGTTAGGAAAAGACTATGCAGATGATGATTTATATGAAACAGGCCACTAAAACAAATACGAATGAAAAGTCAGCCTTGACTAAGGCGGCTGCAGCGACCACCCAATCAATGAAGAAAGAAAAAAAACATTACATTTTAAACAAAGAAGAAACACGGTTTATGTATCTAAATTACAAACGACTTAATATTTTTTAAACGACTTCAAAAAGGAGGAGGTTCTCAATTCGATTGGTATTTTTTTTTATGTATGTACACCGATTACGCTGAGATGTTTGATCCGATTTACAAGATTCTTCTTTAGTTTGATGCGGAATAGTTGCCATTTGGTCCCATAAAAATTTAATATAGTTTGGTCAAGTAGCTTTAATTTTATGAATTTTTTTTTTTGTGTTTGACCACGCGTAACTTTTTTCAGTGTTGTCCGATTTCGATGATTCGTTTTTTAATTGACAGTGTATACCTCAAATTTAGTCCCACGTAATTTCAAGAAAATATTCCAGCCCTAAGGGTAGAAAATTAAGGGATGACTGAATTTTTTTGGTGTCACCGTTTTGTAATTAATTTGTATGATAAGAAGTAGGCACTATAAAGCGAAAAAAAAACTTTTTTACAAATAAGACAATCGCCTTCAAAAAGTTAAAAATTACTTTCAATTAGCAAGTCGGTGACAATACAAAACAACAAGCAAAACCAAAGCCGCCGACTTGCGAATTGAAAGTTATTTTTTTATTTTTTGAAGGCAGTAGTCTTTTTTTTTTACTTTGTTTAAATATTCAAATAGGCTTGCATTTGACCGCCATTCACCTGATCTAAGTGATGATGCGGCCTGGTGGAACACGCTTGCCTAGAATGAACCGGTTCCCGCTGATGCCTTCAAACGAACGGGGCGGCCAGCGAATTCCACAGTCTGGCAGTTAAAATGTGGAATCAAAGCGCTTGGTCCGAGACAGTGGAACTTCTAATAAGTATTTATAATGATTTTAAAATGCATGATCAGGTGTGCTTTACAGCCGCGTCACATTTTACCATCACACCGTTCGCTGTGGACAGGCAATTCATTCTCACACACTAGAATCTAACTGGTCGCGTGGGAAGCGGTTGCAGAGACATTTTCTCCCACGTACGCTCAGGTTGTCGAATGAACTTCCTACCATGGTTTTCCCATGGAACTACAGCATGGGGGTCTTTAAAAAGGCTTTGCAAGGTCGGCAACGCGCGTGTGATGGCGCTGGTGTTGCAAGCGTATGGGGTTACCGCAGCCTATGGAGCTGCGGTAACCCCATAAAATCAGATGGCCCGTATGCCTGTTTGACACCTTAGTCACACCTACGACACTCCATACAAACGAAACGATTTAATTACCTACACTACTACCGAAATAACAGACTGTACAAATACGTGCGTGTGTGCGAAACTGCTTTTAGTTCTCGCGGCGCGTAGATACGCGCCGCGAGAACTAAAAGCAGTTTCGAGAGCACTTTCGATGCGGGAAGAGGTAAGGAAACAGTGTTTTGGAGGAAGGCGGGGCGTGTCGCTACTGTAGGTACGGTAGTACTAATATTTATACTGTGACAGGTGCCTTAGTGGTAAAAAAATAGGCCCATTTTAGCTGAAGCAAGCCTGTGTGCGTACGAGCGTTTTGATAAGACTGTTTCGTATATGTATATCCAAGCAGTAGACTGACACAAGTTTCCCTGTTCGCATTTGCCTCTCCATGAATTCTACGGCTTAGCATATACAGCCTTTCATAGTTCACTGCTTCAGTGTAAAGTGAAGCGTCTACTGACACCCGCTTAAACCCAACAAGTGACACACAATCCCAATTTACACACACCACGTACACACACATCCGGACCGGACAAAAACGCTCACTCACTTCCACATTTGAACTAAAATGTTATATTTACCTACCATATTTTGTTTCTTTTATTATTGTTTTATTTTTAATTTTTATTTGTTTGCCAAATACTCAGACCTTACATGTTTGCCGTTTATTATATTTTAGATCTAGATATAAAAGAGCACCTTGACTTCCATAGTACAAGTTTTACTTAGTTTGGAAGTCAAGTTTCACAAATATGTACAGCCCTATGTGCAACAAACGAAATTCATTTACTTTTTACTGCTGATCATAGTCATGTTTCAAAATGTCCCCGTGTGTATCTGCCCAGCCTTTTTCCAACAATATTGTGGTTGACTCCTTTTTTTTTTCTTCCGGGTTGGAAAATCCTCATGGATGTCCTCCGCCTTGAGGCGGGCGGAGGGGTCTGTCAGACTCTTACTGACTAAAAACCACCCCGGTGTTCCAACTCACACCTACGTCGGGGGTCGCGGAAACTGGAGATACTTCCGCAACCCCCGACCACTTTTTTAGGGTAAGGGGGTGAGTGAGGTGTTGGACTCCCCCCCGGACGTCTAAGAGGTGCACGCGTGGAACGGTACGCACCGCCACCTCGGGTCCTAATATATGTGGGGGGTGCAGACGTCCCCGAGTCTGCGGCCCCTGGACCCATTAAGGGGAGCTCGAAGAGGGCGTTATCCGCTCTCCGCCGACGCCTGACTGCTGTGAGCCGGGTACGAGGTGGTAATCTCCCTCTCCCTTTTCGCAGCCTCCTTCTGCGACATGACTGTTTCGTAGAAGGAAACCACCGCGACCCAGGACTCTGCGCTGCCGACCATCGACTCGACCATGGCAGGCAGCGACAGGTCACTGCCTACTTCTGAGACGAGGGCACGGCGTGGCTCCTCCCAGGCGGCACACTCTGCCAGCGTATGCCACGCCGTATCACACCGGCAGTCGACGTAGTGGTGACACCGGGCGTCCGGCTCCCTGTTTATGCGACACAGGTACTTCTCGAAGCAACCATGCCCCGAGAGCACCTGTGTCACCCGGAACAACAGGGAGCCGTGTCTAATCCCGAGCCAGCGGTCGAGCACTGGCCGGACCGCCTCGATGAAGGCGAGGCTGACGGTAGGGCGCGAAAGCCTTTTCCGCCATTCCACCAGCAGGACCTCGCGAAGCTGAGACCGACGCAGCTCCATGTGTCGCTGCATCGGTCGCTCGCCCCGCGCCCGCGCTTCCTCGCGCCACCGGTACAGTAACGCGAGTACTTTTGCCTCCAGGTCCCCGGGTGGGAATCCGGTCAGTACACAAACCGCCTCGTAGAAGATCGTGCGATATCCCCTGATGATTCTGACGGCCATCGCTCGCTGCGGCTTCCGCAGAACAGCGGTGCTTCCAGCCGTCAGGTCAGCCGCCCAGATCGGGGCCCCGTACAGGGCCATCGATCGCACGATCCCCACGTAGAGCCTACAGCTAGGCGGCGCTCGAGCCCCCAATATTGGGAAGCAGCGTTGACAGCGCCCCAGCCGCGCCCAACAACTTGGGCGCCAGCCGCTGGAAGTGGGGGCCAAAATCCCACCAGATGTCGAGCACCAATCCCAGGTACTTCATGGTAGACTCGACAGCTATTCGGGCCCTCCCCGAACCGTGGTTGACTCCTAGTCTAACCTGCTAAATATCAGTATTTTACATGCGAATGCCTATCTGACCTCCTGAACCCAGTAACTGGACAACACGTTACCCCTTGGTAAGACTTGGTTGTCAGACTATCTACCCCAAAACGACTGTCAAAGGTGCTAACAATGACAGCCGGTACCAACGGATTTACGTGTTTTCCGAGGAACGGTGTGAACATGTCCTTAGTAGTTTCAAAATGGTCAATGTTAGTGGGAGTGACAACCCTACTCATGTAAACAGTAATTTACTTACGAGTTAGTACTATACAATAATAATTATATTATTTAATAGAAGTGTGAAACAATCACTTTTACCCGTACTACAGTGCTACAGTTTCCTATGTTACGACAGTTTGACAATCTCGCTAGTGAAACAGTTATTTTCAATTCTTTAGGTTATTTTTGTTTGCAAGTTGTTTATATAAATAATATAGTGTTTTTATTAGGTATGTGTAAATAATAATAAACAAACGTTTCACATTCCTACCTAGATGTCGTACAGTGAGGTGACGCGTGTGATAGGAATTTTGAATACGGTTTGTCAACAAAAGTAAGTATTGATTGTCTACTTCAAGCCTTTACAAATATAAACATGATTTATTCATTGATGTTAATTTAGTTTAATATTTTTTAAAGAACGCTAATTAGAAAATTTTCAAAATTGGTACATACATACATAAATACTTTATTATTTACAACTCGACCAGAATTAAATACATACTTTAAAAGAAAAATAATATTCATCAAATCCTTTTAATTCTAATGAAAAAAATGTACGGTTCCTCTGAATAAGTATTAATTATAGGTAATTTTACTTCACTTTACTTTTATAAAAAAACGCCTCAATTTTATCTGCATCGTAGGATTCGTACGTGTATATAAATATAATTGTCAATAAACTCGCATTAAATCGACGAAATTATTTATCCTAAAGTATTAGATATTAAATAAAAAAAATGGGTTATCAACTTATTTAAAGTTTGACAGAATCTTCCCATAAAGTTTGACAGAATCTTCCAAATTATAATATTATTTTATTGAGATAATGATATTTGAAAAAAAGATGTTTGATTGATATGATATGATTTTTTTTTTTAATAAAACATGTTTTGATAGAAACATGTTAATGTTTAAATATAATAAATCGAGAAGACAATTTAGACCCAAAATGGCAATCCATGCCTAACTAGGCAGGTAACGTTGATACATTTTGCAACTTTTTTTATTCACCCCACGCTATTCAAAAAACTTAATTTCCATTCCAGCTCAACTGGACAGCCAACTTTTTAAGCTAGACATAATGTGGTTCTGCAGTTTATTTAATTTATCATCAATTATATATCCTACAGACACATACCACTCACACACACTCGTACACGCCTAGATCTTTGTTTTATTTATTGTTTGAACTAAAAAATATTTACACATCCTTTTGTAATTCTCCCAATACGGGCCTGGAACTGTTTCTTCTAAACACGGGCAAAGCAAAAAAAAGCAAATACAAATTCCAAATTGAACAAGTACTTGCCTACAACGCGCTTCGTGCTGTACTGAAAGGAGGGTTTACGCTCCGTTCGCCCCTTAGATCTTGCCCCTAATTACCTAAGTGTATCAACTCGCCCCTTCGGAAATTAGATACCCCAAATCGCCCCCGATTGTGATAGTAACTTAAAAGTACTGTCAGCACGTAAGTTTTTAAATATATAAATGAATATCTTTTTCTTGAACCTTCTAAAGTGTCTTCTCGGGATTTAATGGTGAATACTAATAACAAACCTTTGGTTTATTGGACCCATGAAAAAGGTTTTTTTTTTTCTGCCTGTATTTTATATGAAAATGGTTACTTTTGTTATAATAGGTAAGCCAAGTAGCAAAAACTATCACAAGTTCACGAGTTTGTGCGATTATTATTAGAGTTATTAAAGTAATCAAAGATGGCGTTATTTATAATGTGTGCATTTTTCTGTCTAACTACCTATACCTTTTTTTGAAAAAATTCAAAGGAAACGCCGCAAGGGGCGAATCGATACTCCAAAATAATTATTTAAATGCCTATTTTTCTTTCGCCCCTTCGTAAGGAGCGAATCACTACTCCAAAATAATAAAAAACGGGGCGAGTGAAATATTTTTATCCAAGGGGCTCGCGGAGCGTAAACCGAAAGGAGCCAGTATAGCGCAAAACGCTGCATCGTTAACAAAAGCAAATAAAAATACAAAAACAATTTCAAAAGAAAATACAATCACATTGCAGGCATTCAATTTTGAATTTGTATTTACTTTTTTTGGCTTCAGTCTCAGTGTTCCGCGCGGTCTATCTGCCTATTGTTTCATAATCTGAGCCTCTCACTAACTATGTAGATGTTAGACAATCGTTATCCTATTTTTACTTCGCCATGTATCTAGTCTTAATGAAACATTCAACTTATTATTATTATTAAATAATTTGGTTTAATGTTTAATTGATTCTTGTAACCACCGCCGGAAAACCAGTTTCTATTTTACCAACCACAATGTTGCGCTTCTTAGTAATGTGCAGTAGTACGTCATATTCCATTCCTATGATTGAGTCACTTATAAATATTTAATAAAGGAAAATTTATAAACAAATAAATAACGAATTCAGACAAGTAATCCTATGAAATTCCATTTATTATTTTCTTTGTAATACAAAGTATCGTCCGGTTACACTTTGTACATACATACAGTCGAACAAGCTAATTGGTTTACAGGCAAAAATATTCATCTTTCTACTACACTTACAATATTTAATTTCATTCCATTTTCTTATCTCGAGCACGTGGGTATCCCTGGTACCTACGTACCTACTAAAGATAAAAAATAAAATAAATATTAAAAGTGTTAGTGTAGTAGAAAGATGAATAGTTATTTTTGCCTGTAAACCAATTAGCTTGTTCGACTGTACATAACGAGGCTACATTTTCTATAAAGACATTTAATTGCAGGTAGTACATACCATTGAAACGTCTTTTATTGAACGTAGGTTTCCAATCATTAAAATTTTATTTTAAAGATCATGCATTTAAAAATAGTAAAGAACTAACTAATTAAAGAAGAACAAAACACGAATTTTCTACTTACATTTATGTAGCTTCCTATGTTCATTTGTTTCGCTAGGATACAGAAATAAGTATCTTATCAATCACGTAGCTAGTTACTAGGTATTAGATAATTGTCAATGATCGCCAAATATCTACATTTACGTAAGTACCTACCCGTCTATCACAGATTAGAGCAGATTACTGATTACCAACATCATGATTTACATAAAATAAACACAGTAACAAAAAAGACGCAATACAGTCGTCATCTAATATATAATATTTACTAATTTAACTCTTATTTTCGGTAATCATATTAGTGCCCAATCAAAGTAAAACCAATAATTTGACACTTTGACACAACCCAATTTTCACGCCCTAATCTCGAACTTTTCCAAATTCAAACAAAATAAACGTTAAACAAATAACCGCTAATTGAAAAAAAACAATCGAATTATTCAGCCTCAATCGATGCAAAGGGTTAGATATTCAGCCAGTAGTAAACACTCTTTTGTAGCAGTTAGTTGAAATGCCGGCGCCGACGGGGCAAGACGCGAGTGCCAAAGACAGTGACGTGCACGTCATCGATATCGATGTCGATGTCGATCAAGTTGCTGCTCCTATCGACAATTCGGATATACCAGTGATACATATTGATAACCCGAAGCAAGTGAACACCATGAACGGAAATGGTAAGTGTTTTTACACTGTAATTAATAAAATATTTTTTAATTGCCTTCTTATTTTGTAAATAATTGTACCAACAAACAAACAGTCTTCAAAGTTCATCACAGTGTTAATAGCAAAGACCTTTTGCCGGCGAACCATTGACCCATAAATGAATATCAAGAAAGTTAACACAGTCTGTCAAAATTATGTGTTTACGTAACTCATAATTTAATTATAAATCTCAAGGTTTGATTGATTTGTTAAATTGTAATGCAAAAGTTCATAAACTCGGCTTACAGTCCATATTTAATTGTTTAAAAAGTCTTGTAAATATTTTCTATAAATGAAGTACCCACCACATACATTACACACAAAGTCTCAGATTGAATTCAAACAAATACCATTGATATTGATTGTATAAAAGTAATCAATTTCTAATTATTACAATAACTTTACAGAATTACAACAATTTGTGCGATCGATAATTACCTACCTTTCGTTACCGATAATATCGTACTTAATTAGAATAATTAACAATAAACGAGGCAATTTAAAAGTGCTTACAATACTGATGTTCTTTTACTCACGTATTCGATTCAGGTTTGACACTGTGCTGAAACGCCTCCACAGGTACTATCTCAGTATGGCCTATGGATGAGCTGTCATCCCAAGGACTGACAGCTCACCTGGATCTCACTTAAACTAAATTCACTGAGAAAGATTGTTACAGAATAGCGCTGAAGGCCTATATAATCTACCTTCTACCCTTTAACTATACTGCCAATTTATTAAAGCCTGCCAAACTAAAGAACATTGAGCAAAAAATGTTGCTGGGAAACGACTTTTATTTTTAACCGACTTCAAAATGGAGGAGGTTCTCAATTCGATTAATATTTTTTTTTATGTATGTAGACCGATTACGCTGAGATTTATGATCCGATTTACGTGATTCTTCTTTAGTTTAATGCGGAATAGTTGCCATTTGGTCCCATAAAAATTTAACATAGTTCGGCCCAGTAGTTTTCATTTTATGAACATTTTTTATTTTATTTTTTATTTTTGACCACGCATATCTTATTTCAGTGTAGTCCGATTTCGATTACTTTTTAATTGATAGTGTATACCTCAAATTAGGTCCCATATAAATTGCAAGAGAATATTCCACAACCGTTTCGTAATTAATTTGTATGATAAGAAGAAGGCCCTAAAAAGCGAAAAAATAAAAGTCTTTAACAAAAAAGACAACCGCCTTCAAAAAGTAAAAAATAACTTTCAATTCGCAAGTCGGTGGCAATACGAAACAACAAGCTAAACCAAAGCCGACTTGCGAATTGAAAGTTATTTTTTACTTTTTGAAGGCGGTTGTCTTTTTTGTTAAAAACCTTTTTTTTTGGTGTAAAATAAAAACATTGTATAACATAGCCCCATTGGGGGCATAAACAATGTTTTTTGGCTTGCAACAGTACTGGGGGCCAAGTCTGCTATTTATATTATAATTTCTTTCCAACACGATCCCATTGTCATTTTGCTAAAAGTTCGTAATGTGCTAAATTCGTAATGGTCGATCATTGGTCGGTCGAATTAAAAGCAATGACTGCACAATGACGTTCTAATGGTAGGTCACTGATCAAAGGAACTGTCAAAATTTTAGCAGATTACCGCAGATTAGTCAGTCATTCAGTTGTCATTTTGTACGAGATTACCATTCTATATAATTTCTTTCCATGGCGTGTCAGTGGTTGACCATTGGAAAGTCATAATGACGCCATTATATTAGTAGATTACCAAACTTGTCAAAATCAACAATTATGAAATCAATGACAGATTATTCTGACACTATTGTAATAGCAGACTTGAGGCCCAGGGGTCGTGTGGGTGCTTCAACTTTAGTTATGACAGTTAAACTATTATTATTGAAGTGAAACTTCTAGATATAGACCAATTAGGATTTTTCTGTCACGAAAAGGCTTTACGGCTGCGTGGAGGGGGTAGACGATATCGATTCATTGAAGTTTCACTTCTCTTATGTGTCTATCTCCTAACACACATTTCGATTTTATTTTTATTTTTAATGTGATGCCAATAAAGGCATATTTCTTTCTTTTTTATTTATTTATTTGATCCAGACATAATTCTAGTCCATAGTTTTCCATATTTACATTTAAATTATAAAACTATTTTAAATTTTGAACAGATAAAAATCCAAAATAAAATTGTGATTACATAAATTTAAATATTCAACATCTTGTTAAAAATCATAATTAAAACAAAACTACACTCTACTCACTTCGCTCTAATTTATTTAGTAAAAAAAAAAGTAAAGTTAAAGTTGAAACTTTGACCTTCGAATTCTGCGTAGCCCGAAGATAATCGAAACAATAAAATTATATCAATGATAAGAAGAACTAGACTTTCTATCCTCTTCGTTGTCTTATAGCCGTTTAATTAAAAACACGCTGGAAGCGGTTCGAAGACTTTGCCGACTGCTTCATAATCACAATGAACAGCAATTCTGTAAGAACTCACTTCAGTGCTCACTTCTGATTCTGCGGTGAAGGTATTAGGTATTCTGTAACTCGATGAAAAGTCCGCTAGCGCCTCTAAGTGAGAACATAGATGAAGCAAACTATTTTTACGTGACTATTTTAGCGAATATCAAATATTTGAATTTGATTTGAATTCGAGGGTGATTTCTTTCAGAATTACACTGCAGATAGATATTTGTTGCACTCGACTTCAACAATTATTTAAGCGCCAGGTCCACCAAAACACGTAGATAACTAACCACCAAATTATGCAACGCACCATTTAAAAAAATATTGTTAGTGTTATTCCTGTACTTAGGTACTATTTTAAGTCTCTTAATATTATTTTTGCTCTCTGTATTTACCACATAATATTGTACAGAAATCTTTCAGGTTTTTTTAAATTTTACTAGTAACCCGCCCCGACTTGTCACGGATGCAATGTAGATGCAAACTATTTGTATAAACCTCCCTCTTGAATCACTATCTAATAATGAAAACCGCTTAAAAATCTGTTGTTTAGTTTAAAAGATCTAAGAGCGAACAGACGAAGGGAACTACTCTATTTGAAACTATGTAAATATACCTAAAGATGTATTAACGTAACAATTTTAGGTAAACCTATAAAAAAATAAAAACGAGAATACAACTACGCGAACAAGATACCTTGTAATAAGAATTTAAGTGATAAACCTCATTATAATGATACTGGCCAGTCACTTGTGATGCAATAACTTGCATAATGGTTACAAATAATAAAAAATAAACAACAATGCTGCGTGAAAGCAGTTGATGAAAAAAAACACCATTTACCATTTACTTCGCGGTCGTTTCGTTGTTCAAGTTATCTTTCACTTCCATTGCTAGGAAACAACTAGGTGCCCATAGTGGGCCGCCGAACTGAAGCACACATGCACTACACTTTGTGCATCGTATTTATTTATTAAACTTTATGCACTTAAAAACAATAATAAATACGTCGTAAATTATATACGTGTATATAACAACAACATACAAACAAAATATACAAAGTAGAGAGCTTAAAGAAAATAAAAAATTATAGGGAGCCAGGTCACGTTCAGAAATACACAATAAAGCTTTTTATTTTTGTAAAATAGGCTGGCATTGAAAATCAGAAATTCCCACCCTCAAAAGAAGAGTAGATAAATACCCAGCTATATTCACACAAACTAAAAAAAAATATCTGCATAATTAATTAATAGGCGATGCAAAGGACCTTGAACTGCAAGCAGAGGTCAGCAGTCTATGTAATGACCGCTGCATGCGTATTCATAACCATTGCATAACCTGCTCCGTCAAAACATGCGCAGTGTCAGATAGTATTGACCACTTGAATGTGAGCTGTTGTTTGAACTAGAAACTCCGTAGGATTGTTATATTAGCATGAAGGCGAAACAATTTACTCTTGCCCGCGACTTCGTCCGCGTGGATGCAGACGAACTCCCTGATTAAAAAGTAGCCTATGTCCTTTCTCAGGCTAAGCTATCTTCATACCAAATTTCATCAAAATCGTTTCAGCCGTTTTGTCGGGAAAACGTAACAGACAGAGTTACTTTCGCATTTATAATATTATACTAGCTTTTGCCCGCGACTTCGTCCGTGTGAATGCCGGTTATAGTGAATGCAGACAAAGTCGCTGATTAAAAAGTAGCCTATGTCCTTCCCCAGGGTTTAAGCTATTTTCATACCAAATTTCATCAAAATCGGTTCAGCCGTTTTATCGTGAAAGCATAACAGACAGAGTTACTTTCGCATTTATAATATTAGTATAGAAGTATGAAGTATGGGTAGTATGGAAGTATGGAAGTATGAAAGAATGGATAAATAATCTATACTAATACTAGCTGGCCCGACAGACGTTGTCCTGTCCCTACCTAATGTTTTTCGTGAACTTTTTTATTTTCTCACCGTATAAACCTTCCCTGGACTTCCACAAATTTTTCAAGACCAAAGTTTGCCAAATCGGTCCAGTCATTCTCGAGCTTTAGCGAGACTAACGAACAACGATTAATTTTTATTACTTATAGGTATAGATTATTTTACTTAGTCTGGCCATAAATACTGTTACAATTAAAAATAAGAAAGATATTACATTTGAATTTGGAATCTGTCATTTTTATACGATTGTTCATTGAGTTTTTTAATTTTGGCGCCAATACATTGGTACAATATTTTGCGATATTAAAATGGAGTGGGGTGAGAAAGAGGATCGAATCGCAGTGATTGCATTACACAAAGTTGGTATGGAGCCAAATGCAATTTTTAAAACTCTCCAAACGCTTGGTATTAATCAAATGTTTGGGTACCGGGCTATTAATAGGTACAATGAGACGTCCTCTGTTTGTGACAGAAAAATATCTGGCCGTCCACGTAGTGTTCGTACGAAAAAGGTGGTCAAAGCAGTAAGGGAAAGAATTCGAAGAAATCCTGTCCGAAAGCAAAAGATTTTATCTCGGGAGATGAAGATAGCACCCAGAACCATGTCGCGTATTTTAAAAGATGACTTAGGACTTGCAGCCTATAAGAGACGCACTGGTATTTTTTTAACTGATAATTTAAAAAAGAATAGGGTGGTAAAATCGAAACAACTATTGAAGCGGTACGCAGAGGGAGGTCACAGAAAAAAATTGTTTACGGATGAGAAAATCTTTACAATTGAGCAACATGTTAACAAACAAAATGACCGTATTTATGCTCAAAGCTCTAAGGAAGCTGCCCAATAAGTCGACAGAGTGCAACGTGGGCATTATCCAACTTCAGTGATGGTTTGGTGGGGTGTTAGCTATGAAGGAGTGACTAAGCCATATTTTTGTGAAAAAGGTATCAAAACATCGGCACAAGTGTATCAAGATACCATTCTTGAGAAGGTAGTTAAGCCCCTTAACAACACCATGTTCAATAACCAAGTATGGCCCTTCCAACAAGACTCGGCGCCGGGTCATAAAGCTCGGTCCACGCAGTCTTGATTGGAAGTGAACGTTTCGGACTTCATCAGAGCTGAAGACTGGCCGTCTAGTCCCGATCTTAATCCGCTGGATTATGATTTATGGTCAGTTTTAGAGACTACGGCTTGCTCTTAACGCCATGATAATTTGGAGTCCCTAAAACAATCCATACGATTAGCAGTGAAGAATTTTCCCATGGAAAGAGTGCGTGCTTCTATTGATAACTTATTGCAGCCAATGGAGACCACTTCGAATAAGCTTTTATATTTTAAATTGTTTTATATTTATGTATTAAAGTAACACACTGTAAAAGTAATAAAAATTATTTGCAATGAAAAAAAATTGTTTTTCTTCGTAACAATATTTATGGCAAGACTAGGTAAAGAGGTATTTGTTTGTAAGTTTGTATGTAGGGGGTAATCTCGAAAACCACTCATCCGATTTCAAAAATTCTTTCGCCAATAGGAAGCTGCGTTATCCCTGAAAGCTATAGGCTATATTGCATTATCAAAAAATTTGATATCCTTCAGAAAATTCATGCATACGAAGTGGCGGGCAAAGTGCTATTATAAATAATTTATTTCGGGTATCAAAGACCCATAACATATAATATAGCTTACAGACTATCATACATACTTAAAAGCCACAAAAAAAATATTATTTAACATTACCATTTTATTATTGACTTGACACACGCCCGTCCTAGCCACACGTTATGTTGGTATTATACCTTGAGTTCCCAAATATTGTCACACTAAATAAGTCATGATTGTCACACTAAATGCATAAGATTCGCTTTGCCGAATGTTAAGAGTAATGAATGTAACGTTGTATTGAATAAGGACATACTTGAATTCGTCGAAAGGACTGTTTTCCTAGGGATTACGCTTGATTCCAAGCTACAGTGGGGTCCTCACTTAACATCTCTTGCAGGGCGGTTAAGTTCAGCCGCTTACGCTGTCAGAAAGATCCGGCATTTGACAGACGTGGATACCGCTAGGCTAGTATATTTTAGCTATTTTCATAGTATCATGTCTTACGGTATTTTGCTATGGGGACGGGCTGCAGATATGGATTCTATTTTTATACTGCAAAAGCGGGCTGTCAGAGCAATCTATAATCTCCGCAAACGCGAATCTCTAAGAGAATTGTTTAAACAGATTAACATCATGACGGTACCTTGTCAATATATATATGAAAACATTATGCATGTTCGAAAAAATCTTCATCTTTTTAATAAAATAGGTGACAGACATAATGTTTATACTAGAAATAGGAACAAATTAGATCAGCCAAGCTTCAGATTGTCAAAAGTACATACTTCTTTTATGGGGTACTGTGTAAAATGCTATAATAAAATACCACTTGATATTCTACAATTGAATGAAAAACAATTTAAAACATTTATTAAGCGCACACTATGTAGACAAGCATATTATAAGTTAGAAGATTACATCAATGATAAAGATGCTTGGCTAAATGCTGGTCCTGCTCCACAGCCAGTTTAGGGAATTTCCAAATTGGAAGAAAAGGATGTTTCCTACCCCTTTTTCTATTGACATGAGTAACGAGTATCGTTATTATTATATATAGATATTTTTAAATTATTAACTTTTCACACTTCATATGATAAAATAATATACATTGGAAACCTTAGTTTTGTATAATTTAGCAGCATTATTTCAATTTTGTAAATGTGAATACCATGGAGCCATGTATATTAATACCTTTATGTTTGACAAAAATTAACATGGCGGTTGGGAGTATTGTCATGCTCGCTCAAATGTCTCGCTGATGGTGGCGCGTGTGTTGGATCATTCGGCTCCCTTCAAAATGGTTGAGCTAAATGGTGCTGATTCACGCGTCATGTTCGTGAACGGGCGCTGTCAGTGGAGATTGGTCAGCTCTTATCTGCCATGAATTAGATGCCACTTTATCTTGCTTCTTTTTTGTGTTTTGTATTGTTAGATTACCTTCATCGTTTTCACATATAGAAGCAACAAGAATGTAACCAAACTTTGTAAAAACTTGATTTAAAAGAGTGTCCGTGGAGTTTCTTGCTCGTTCTTCTCCATAGAGACCTACCTACGTTTTGGAACGAGCAACTAGCTTCAACTCTCTGACTAACTGACCGACTCCTTGACAATTCAAAAGTGCCTGTAAATGGTTTAATTGAAATAAATGCTTTGACTTTGATGCTTTGACTTTGATTATTATCTTAAGACTGCGATGCGTAAACGCGCGATATTGTCGCTGGGGCGATATAATATCTATCCGTAGAACAACTTTGCATTCCAAAGTCAAAGCATTTATATTTCAATTAAACCATTTACACATGCACTATTGAAATGTCAAGGAGTCGGTCAGTTAGTCAGAAAAGTTAAAGTTAAAGAGTATCCTTGGAGAGACTTAGTAATACGTTTTGGAACTGGCTAGATGCTAGTTCCAAAACGTAGTACCTACTTAGCAATACGTTTTGGAACTGGCTAGATGCTAGTTCCAAAACGTAGTACTTAGCAATACGTTTTGGAACTGGCTAGATGCTAGTTCCAAAACGTAGTAGGTACTTAGCAATACGTTTTGGAACTGGCTAGATGCTAGTTCCAAAACGTAGTACTCAGCAATACGTTTTGGAACTGGCTAGATGCTAGTTCCAAAACGTAGTACTCAGCAATACGTTTTGGAACTGGCTAGATGCTAGTTCCAAAACGTAGTACTCAGCAATACGTTTTGGAACTGGCTAGATGCTAGTTCCAAAACGTAGTACTTAGCAATACGTTTTGGAACTGGCTAGATGCTAGTTCCAAAACGTAGTACTTAGCAATACGTTTTGGAACTGGCGAGATGCTAGTTCCAAAACGTAGTACTAAGTCTCTGCAAGGATACTCTTTTCAATCAATATTTCAACATTCTGGTTACATTATTCTTGTGAAGCAATAAGAATGACAATGTGAGGAAGTAAGTTCTACGTTCTCGGACCAAGCGCTTTCCACATTTATTGAGCGAACTGCTATACTGTTGATTTCACTGCCTGCCTCTCTGTTTCCCGATAAATATAATCTAGGTATCTTCAAGACACGAGTGAACCAGTTTATCCTAGCAAGTATACTCCTTAGGCCGCAAAATGCAAGCCTATTTGTTTATAATTTCAAGTTTACAAAAAAGCTAAATAAAAAAAATAAACATGTCTCCTGTGGCATTATTGCCTGGCAATAAAATCGTTAGTGTGTGGTTACGCCTTTATGTCATTCAATACTGTAATAGACTATTGTACCTCTTGTTACCAGTGCTTAACTTTTATGGAATACGATTCTCTTCAACGGGTACGATACACAAGCACTACTTTTGAGAATTCCAATGGAAGACATCCGAATCGCCCTGTCACACCACCTATTGTATAATGAGTGTGATAACATCAAAAATCATCATTTCTCTGCCCTTCTCCTGAATAAGAATAAGAATATGCAACAGCGCAACAAGTTTTCTTCTTCCATTTCGTCCAGTTAACCTTCATGCTGTAACTAACTCCCTTTTCTTTCATATCTTTAATAATAATAATATGTGGGGACATTTCACACATGGCCATCTGACCCCAAACTAGGAAGACCCTGTACTATGGGTGTCAGACAGCTGATATACATACACAAATATATTTTAAATACATACATATATAGATAAACAACACCCAGACACAAGGCAAACACAAGTGCTCATCACACAAATATTTACCCTGGGCGGGAATCGAACCCGCAACACGCTGCGCAGAAGTTGATCGCTCAGCCACTGCGCCAACCGCACACAAACACAAAGCACACATCTTTTCTTTGGCCTTCCTCTCCCTCTCCATTTTTTTTTTTTTTTTTTTTTATGTTTCTCTATCTTACTTACATCTATCATTCATTACAGGTATTTTTTACCCCATGCGCTAAATGCGCTCATATAAAATAATAGTTCATTAATTACACCTGATAACTTATCATAAACAATGCACTTATCCACTTATACAAGCTGAAATCTAAATGGTCCATTTTCCTCGGCAGAACGATTTGCCCTCAGTAGTACTTACCTACTATCGATTTATAGAGTTAAACTGAAAAAAATAAAAATGTTTTTTATTTTCAATTAATTAAAAACATAATGCATCAACTCCTCTTAAAACGGTCTTAAACCCGTAAAAGTGTAAAGAGAATATTAATATAACTTTTAATTAGGTTAGTATTGTGTTTTTGTATTTCGTTAACACAGGACCTCGCGCGTCAGCCGTTTGCGTTGTATCACTATTGTTTCGGGGTAGCTAGTTTTCCACAATTCTAAATCTGCCGTTTTTTTTTTATTTTAGTTAAATTTATTTTTTTATTAATCGATTGTACTACCAAAACAAAATCATTTCGCTTCAGGAAAATTTCTAAAATTTATATTCATATCCACATGTGATATATATATGATAACATGCAACATATGGAACATTAATTTATTCACTGTCATCTACGAGTACGATTCGATGCACAGACCTACTAAACACTACATCAATTAAATAGGTACAGTTAATTTTAAATGCCTATACATAATGCACAGACTTCTTCCACACAGTGGTATGGTATCAATCACTTTGACATTGTAATTACCACCTTCATCATTGAGGTCGTTCAATACGTGTGCATTGTTGATTGCGACATAATGATAGTGAAACTTTTATAAACAACTATCTGACCCGACAGACGTTGTCCAGTCAATTATTTTTTAAATTTACTTACCGTTTAAACCTTCCCTGGACTTCCACAAATATTTCGAGACCAAAATTAGCGAAATCGGTCCAGCCGTTCTTGATTTTTAGCGAGAATAACGAACAACGATTATTTTTTATTATATAGGTAGATAAAAGAAGATTATTTTATAGTTTCTAGAACTGAGTTTTTCCTAACAAACTACCTGCTTCTTAAACTTTCTTGATTAAATATTCAAAATACGAGTATATAAAAAACAGTTGCAGGAATGGACACCGAACTGTTTCCTTTTAAGTGCTAGGTTTTGAACTTTTGACAAACCTATCAAAGAAAAAAAATATTTCAATGAAATGATATTTCAAATTCTGACGAGATTGGACATCAACATACCATAAGATAGTAATGTTCTTGTTGATTTTAAATTCATAATTAATTTATTTTGTTACTATGTAGCTACACTATATCGTTAACTAAAAAAGATACAACTTTTTTTATTGTTTAACCGAATATTCAAATACCATTTTTCATGTTTCTAACATAAAAAATATCCGATTTCCCATAATATAAACTTTAACTCCTTTTTTACAACCTTAAGGGTGAAATTTCCAAAAAAGCTGAAACATGTTTTTTTTTTAACCAAAAAGTTCTAAGTTTCATGTCTCTAACTAAAAAAATATAGGATGTTCAAAAAACTTTTATTCCCAATTTTCCTCCCTTAGGAGTCGAATTTCCAAAAAGCTCGCCAAAACGAACCGCTCAAAACGAACTCGTGTGCAAAATTTTACCCACCGAATTAGTTAATAACTTAATCTGTTTTCCATTCGTATTCCACATACATGATCTCACATTTATTGACCAAAAAACGCTAAAAGGTACGGAAAAAACCATAGAAATCATAAGAAAAAACCAGTCATCAAAATATCAAGTTTGATGCAATTTTAGGTAGGTAAAGGAATCAAATAAATCGAAAACATCTAAAGGTTGGATATTCCACACGCGAGCAAGTCATGATACCTACCTTTTCATAAAATAAAACAAGATTCTAAACCGATGTGAACTTTTGTTTTAATAAAAATAAACACACAAATAAACGGTCAAGAATCGGCAGACCTGCGTCATCATAACGTTTTAAAGGCTGGAATTTTTAAATCTGGCTGAAATTATGACCCTCGGAAAGAGTCTTGTGCCATATATAATGGTTTTTAACAGTATCCTGTAAAACTTGTGTAAACCAACTAACGATCAACTTTAACTGTCTTTTACACTCTAATCAAGAAAAATTAAAAAAAAAATGAATCAATGAAGTTTGACATGTTCGTCAAGTACAATAAAAACCGGACAAGTGCGAGTCGGACTCGCCCACAGAGGGTTCCGCACATATTTGTTCATATCCATACTTCTATACTAATACATCCATACTTTAATCTACTTACAGTGCGTTGCACAAAACCAATGTTAGTTTAACGGAGATATTAAATTCACGTCATCCCTTACATTTTGTATCAAAAAGAAAGTGACAGCATCAATTTAAAGTAGGTATCCATTATACTAATGTTGGTATTGTGCAAACTACTTAATAATAGTAAAAATGCGAAAGTAACTCAGTCTGTTACGTTTTCACGTCGAAACGGCTGAACCGATTTTGATGAAATTTGGTATGAACATAGCTTGAACCCTGAGTAAGGACATAGGCTACTTTTTTGATCCACGACTTCGTACGACGGCCGTATCTTTTTTTCACGTTGCCATAGAAGGTTGATTTTTTTCACAGCTTCAAGAGACCGTAGATTTGAGAATATGGTTTTAATTTCAACTCGATACCTGCACGCGTTCCCGAGATAAAGGGTCTGGATAGACAGACAGACAGACGGACAACAAAGTGATCCTATAAGGGTTCTATTTTTTCCTTTTGAGGCACGGAACCCTAAAAAGGTCGAGTTAACATAAGTTCGAGTCAACAATGCCACAAGTGTGAGTTTTAGGAACTAGCTAATGCTCGCGACTTCTTACCTATCCTTAACCTTACCTAATTTTTTCTAAAAATAAAAGTAAGCCTAAGTTACTCCTTATAACAGGGGTGGGGGCATACTTACAACATTGGCGATCCACAATATTACAATTTTACGACAAACGATCGACTCGCAAGTAGGGAATGCAATCTCGTCTCGCCGAGATCCCGATCTCGCGAGATCCCGGCCATATTTTACGAGATTGTATCTCGTCAAATTTCGTACGAGATCTCGCGAGATAACGAGATCGACCAAATCAGAAGTCGTCTGTCAGATGATACTCTCGACATGATGTGTTTTTTGAGAAGCCATTTTCAGACAAACTAACTTGCCTTTCCGTACCTTGATAACTTCATCTGACTTCTACTTTAAACTTCTTTTATTTGATTAATACGATCTCACAACATTTATTTAAGAACTTGTGAAGTTAAGTTTTTGTTTTGTTGTATTTATTTACCATAAGTAATGTTCCTATTACTCTTAATTATTGAAACTAAAGTAATAATTTACAAAAGACTAAATATAGATAATTATTGTTTTGTTACCAATATTGTAAGAATTTGAACTGATTAGCTACAGTAGGTATAATAATTATAGACATAAACAAATGTTATTAGAGTTAGAGACAAAATAATAAGTACTCTGTTGATTTTTAAAATAAAACTTACATTATTTTTATAACTAAGCAACGCAGTTTCTATTTAATTACATATCATGTCAATTACTAGTTCTTAAAACAAGCATTTGCATACCTATGTTTTAATTGCGATTCTCCCAATCTCGCGAGATCCCGTAATTTGCGAGATCTCGCGAGACTGGGTTTTGAGTCTCGCGAGATCTCGCTAGGCGGAAATCTCGTACGAGATTGCATTCCCTACTCGCAAGCATAAAAAAAAAATAAAGACATTTAGCAAAAAAAATGCTTTCGCGGATTCACACAAATACCTACGTCGACCCAAACAAAGCAGTTAACTACTGGGCGATATTTTGAGATTTGGATATTTTTTTTTTTCGCTTAAAAGAGACGTAACATTTGGTACCTATTGCTATGGCATAGAGATGTATGTCTGAAATGATCTGTATCATCTCTAGTATTCAAGAGATGGCAAGTCCATGTCAAAGGTATTCGATATTACAGAAGCAGTTATTTCAACATCCTGACAAGATAACAGAAAAACAATCAATTCTCGTAAATTTTCGTAATTCAGAAAAACGACTATCTAACTCGCTGTGAATATTTACAACAGCTACATTTCTGGAAGTATGCTCGCGATCGACCCTTAAACCGCTTGCGATCGACCAGTCGACCGCGATCGACTGTTTGTCCACCCCTGCCTTATAACATCAGTTATCTGCCGGTGAAAGTCCTGTCAAAATTGGTCCAGCGGTTTCAGAGATTACCCGAAACAAACAGACAGACATTTTTTTTTTTATAGTACCGTATAATCCTTCCATAAGCATTTTAGTAAAAAGCTGTTATTTTGAAATTACAAACAGACACACACACATATTTACGATTGTGACACTAATTGACAGGCCGAGAATTCAAACGTAACTTGTGCTTTTTTTATTATTAACTAATATTTGTATTATTAATCATTATTAAGTTGTTGGATTTACAAAGCAGCGCTGCTGTCGCGCGACTAATAGGGGATATTACTGCAATGTTCTGACACCAGAGTGCAGCACTAGCATAGTCCGTAAACAGTTTATCGACGAGTCGTACAAAGCGTAAATTTCTGCCTTTAATTGAGTTCACAATTGGGAAGTGTGTTATATTATACAATAATGTATCAGTTGAGTGCTGTGTATTTCGATGAAGAAATGAAGGGAATTATTCATTTCCAAAAGAAGAAAATGTTCGAAAACTTTAGGAAGCAGCTAAAAATTACTCTAAAATATAATAGGTTATAATAGGTTAAGTATTCAGGTGAGATAGTCGCATTTACAGAATAACGTTCACATTTATCATGTAAGACAACCAAAATTTATTTTATTCTGAGCATAATCCAGAATCCACTTTCAAATGGTCGTAGGACGCCATAATATGGTTAAAGTACAGTTAGGTAAGTAAGATTAATTAAAACTTTGATATATTTTCACAAAATACCTAGTTATTACAATTAATAACATAATATAACAAGAATACGAGGTTATGATTTACGGAATGTGCTAGTGGCGCCCTCTGCGCCGAGTTTCGCGTAATGTTCCCTATTTCAAGGCGCCCTTACTTTCGATATCAGAACCAAAGACTACAATATATATATGATCAGAACGGCTTCCAGTGGGTAGCGGAAATTGCGTATTTATTTTCAGCACAAATAAGCAGAGACATCTCATAGAAAGATCTCATTATTTCTTTTATGTTTTTTACTTGATAAAATAAAAACTTTTTAACAAAAACGACAACCGCCTTCAAAAAATTAAAAATAACTTACAATTCGCAAATCAGCGGCTTTGGTTTTGCATGTGGTTTTTTATTGCCACCGACTTGCGAATTGAAAGTAATTTTTTACTTTTTGAAGGCGGATGTCTTTTTGCTCAAAAAGTTTTTATTTCGCTTTTTAGTGCCTACTTGTACTTCTTATCATACAAATTAATTACGAAACGGTGACACCAAAACAAATCAGTCATCCCTAAATTTTCTACCCTTAGGGGTGGAATATTTTCTTGAACTTTATATGGGGCCAAATTTGAGATATATACCTACTATAAAAAAAGAATGATCGAAATCGGACTACACTGAAAGAAGTTATGCGTGGTCAAACATAAAAAAATAAATTAAAAAAAATATCATAAAAAGAAAACTACTGGGCCAAACTATGTTAAATTTTTATGGGACCAAATGGCATCTATTCCGCTTCAAACTAAAGAAGAATCACGTAAATCGGATCATAAATCTCAGCGTAAGCGATGTACATACATAAAAAAAAATTCAACCGAATCGAGAACCTCCTTCTTTTTGAAGTCGGTTAAAAACCTAACCAGTTTAAATGGCGACCCAACTCTTTTTTTGCACCGGGCTCCTGGTCACGTAGCTACGCCACTCCATTGCCTATCAGTAATGTTGTGGTAGCGTTTATATCACGGCCTTAGGTGTTATGTGAAACTGTAAGTTTAAACCTGATAAGAATGTTACTGTACAACTTATTGCTTCCTTTGACACTGTCTAGACCAGTTTGAGTTATGGAAATTCTAAGGGAAAGTTTGCCTATGGTTGTAGCTTTCTTGTAGGTAAATGTAAAGGCGCTTTCTCACAGGGAGCATTTCCCTGCAATGTAACAATCCAAGATTCGATTTTGAGCATTACGTTACAAACTGCCTCAATTACTGCCGAGCATTCCCTTGGAATGTGACAATCCAAGATACGATTTTGAGCTCTAATCTGAACCGTTACATTACAGGTGAATGCCTCGGTTAGGAAGCGCCTTTATGTTACAAGATATGCGCTGTAATACTCGGCTTACTCTCTGATGAAATGGTCTAATCTGAAGTGGCCCTGTAGATAAAATCCCTTTCTGTTAGCGTTAACGCCAAAGGAAAAACCAAATTATATAGAGTTGACGTTTGCGTACCAGATGTCACGTGATGCAAATATGTAAACTGCATTCAATTTGATATTTCTGTTGGCGTTAACGCTATGTAACAGAAAAGGGATTTTGTCTACAGGGCCTGTTACATTACAGATGAATTTTCACGGTAAGGGAGGGGAACACCTTTTTGTTACAAATTGTGCGCAGTAATGCTTGGTTCCCCTCAGTAATTAATGAAATGCTCGAATCTGAACTGTTACATTACAGACAAATGCTCCCAGTGTGGGAACGCCTTTACGGTGTGATGATAGAAGTGATTATCTTTTGTTATTGATTTTGCATTAGAGTTTTCTTAGGTTCTCGCTAGCCATTGCATTGGTTCTCATAATATTATTATCGCTAGGTATTTGTTAGTTATAGCATACATCATCTGAATTCAAAATTATGTTTTAGTTCTACTAAAACAAAACAGCCCACATTAAAGTATCTTCCATTTTAAAAGTGATATAATGATTTTAAATAATTATTGAACACTATTCAACAATTCGATTTTGTTCTATCTACATTATTCTTATTTTATTGTTATTCTATTTTTGGAAGTGATTGATGTGATTTTAAATAAGTATTGAATACTATTCAATAATTATATTTTATTCTCTTTGTATTATTATTTCATTTTATTATGTTTTTTTTTATTTTAAATTGCATTTTTTTCTTTGTGTTGCTTTGCTTTTTCTTTGGTTAGTCATGCTATTTATTAAATCTATTCCGAGCGTAAGCTAAGTATATAATTATGTAGGTATGTATGTATTATTGATCTGTTTTTAAGAAGTAATGTGACACAAATATTAGGTTTATTGAAAGAATTGAATTGAAAGAAGAACCAGCCCATTTTGGTAAAAATAAAGACGAATTGGCATTCGTCTAAATTCGTCGTTAATTATATTCTTCTTCTTCTTTGATTTTCGATGATGGTTATCTCACTGAAAACAAGGTGAAGTTCTAGATACCAACGATAACCTTCGGAAATCTCGTAAAAGAAAATAAAAAAATATATATTTTAACATCTCCAATTGAAACCCTGAAACTACCTACATATAATCGTGCGTCGAATCAGCAGACTGAAGTTGTAGTAGGCGATTTGCAGCGAATTGATGCGGGCTACCCAAGATCGAGTAGGTTGGCGATCTCTGGGGGAAGCCTACATTCAGCAGTGAACGGTAATAGGCTGATAATGATGATGACCTACATAATATTAATGACATCATCCATTGTGCTCTTGCCTGGTGCCAGCTGTTTTAGAACCCAATGGCTTGGCACGCAACGATGGGAAGAGACACGTGGGATTGACAGTAAAGCCTTAGTAGTCCTTTGCTGTGGGATAAAGCATGTGTCATGTGCCATGTGCGTATCAAGTAACATATTATGTACACACGGCCACACATCAAGCTATACATTCCCAGTATAAGCTTGACCTCGCATTGTACGGATTTAATCCGTACAATGCGAGGTCAAATACTAAAGAATAAAATAAATATTTAAGGGGGGCTCCCTTAAATATTTATTTTATTCTTCAGTATTTGTTCTTATAGCGGCAACAGAAACGTATGCCTGATGTTTTATGAGAGAAAGTACCTATGCTAGGCCGTCCTCGTTAGTTCTTAAGTTTTTTTTTTTTTTTTTGTATACGCTAACTGCGTTAATTAATGTTATTGGTGTTACCGTTTTAATTAACAATAAACAATTATCATCTGTGAAAATTTCAACTGTCTAGCTATCACGGTTAATGAGATACATCCTGGTAACAGACAACCAAACAGACGGACAGTAGAGTCTTAGTAAAAGGGTCCCGTTTTTGCACTTTGGGTACGGAATCCTAAAAATATGCAACATACCTACTTAGTTCACCTATCTAACCGATAATGCCGACGAGGACAAAACAATAAAAAAAAAATTGGAAAACCTGTTCCTATACTAATACCTGCAATTCGAAGACAAGTAGGTATAACCGCCAACCGATACTGGGGCCACATGAGGCAATGATAAATTACACAGAGAAGGTAACAAACCCAGGGAATTTCCTTGTCTTGATGACAGGACCAACTTTGATTTCAAACATTTTCATACAGCTATATTCTTTTCTTATATTATTACCAGCTTTTGCCCGCGACTTCGTCCGCGCGAATGTCAGCAAGCAGTCTTCATATCAAATTTCATAAAAACTCGGTTCAGCCGTTTCATCGTGAAAGCGTAACAGACAGAGTTACTTAGAAACTTTCGCATTTATATTTTTTTTATATTCTTTCCTTCTATCATATTGCTACTGTAGTGTGTGTAACACTATAATCTAATAACCTCTTCCTTTCCGATATATGTGATGATCACTTGTGTTTGCCTTGTGTCTGGGTGTGGTTTATCTATATTATGTATGTATTTAAAATGTATTTGTGTATGTATATCAACTATCTGACACCCATAGTACAGGGTCTCCCTAGTTTGGGGTCAGATGGCCGTGTGTGAATTGTGCCCACATATTATATTATATATATTGTAGCCCAAAGACTAATTCTCTTTTTTGTAGCCTAATAAGTAAGTAAAGGATTTTTTTTTCTTTATTTGTTATATACATACATGAAATAGCGCATGTCAGTCCCATCGTATCCTAAACAATTGTACTTTCACAAAACGTGAGCCATAAATTTAAACAAACTTTTCGCATCGTCATCATTAGCTAGAATTGTATGGAACATGCCTGTACCAGTTCTGTTCAAATTCAGTTACCTTACTAAATTATCTCTATAAGACTCATATTGGACTCATTCCATCAATAAGTGTTGTAGGTCCTCGACAACTCTACATTCCTCACAATTGGGTAAAGGAATTTATTAAAACGGATAACTTAAAAGCGTCAAAAGACATAGTGACAGCTACACGGTTGCCAATCTCGTCCTGACAGAAGTTACCTTGGTGGTGTACAACCGTGTAGATGATGGTTTACGACCAAACTAACAGATTTGCCGGACGCCAATCAAGATCAGCTCGGTCAGGGACGAGATTGGCAACCGTATAGCAACTAGCAGGCACTTAATATATCATAAACAAGACCATATTGAAAAGACCGCTGTGACCAAGACCTGAAAAACTAAACAAATAGCAGGACTTTTAAAATATGTAAATAAACCATTATTGGCCTTTAGCCTTCTCGACGCAAGTCATAAGCTAATGACCTTGCTCTGAAAAACATAAAAAAAATAAAAATACTACTTAGGTAGGTAAATAGATTATATGAGTAGACTAGCCGATGCCCGCGACTTCGTCCGCGTGAATTTCGGTCATCTGTAGGGTTTTTTGACCTAGCAACCCTAGATAAGATAAGATAAAGATAAGATAGAAAAATCAGGCAGTTGACAGACGTGGATACCGCTAGACTAGTCTATTTTAGTTACTTTCATAGTATCATGTCTTACGGTATTTTGCTTTGGGGACGGGCTGCAGATATAGATTCTATCTTTATTCTGCAAAAGAGGGCTGTCAGAGCCATCTATAATCTCAGCAGACGCGAGTCTCTAAGAGAATTGTTTAAACAAATTAATATCATGACGGTACCTTGTCAATATATATACGAAAACATCATGCATGTTCGGAAAAATCTTCACCTGTTTAGTAAAATAAGTGACAGACATAACTTTAATACTAGAAATAGGAACAAATTATATCAACCAAGTTTCAGATTGTCAAAAGTACATACTTCTTTTATGGGGTATTGTGTAAAATGTTATAATAAAATACCGCTCGATATTTTGCAATTAAATGAAAGACAATTTAAAACATGCATTCAACGCACACTATGTAGGCAAGCATATTATAAGTTGGAAGATTATATCAATGATAAAAATGCTTGGCATAATGCTGGTCCTGCTCCACAGCCGCTTTAGGGAATTTCTTAATTGCAAGAAGATTATGTTGCTCACCCCTTATTATTGACATGAATAACGTGTACCGTTATTATTATTTACTTATTATATTTTATCTGTCGAATGAAATACTTACATACATTGGAAATTTTGACTTTGTGTAAATTAATAGCACTATTTCAATTATTATGTAAATGTGAGAACTATGGAGCCATTTATTTATTCAATGTGTTTGACATAAATGAGCATGGCAGTTGAGAGCATTGTCATGCTCGCTCAAATGTCTCACTGATGGTGGCGTGTGGGTTAGATCATTCGGTTCCCTTCAAAATGGTTGAGCTAAGTGGTGCTGATCCGCGCGTCATGTTCGTGAACGGGCGCTGTCAGTTGAGATTGGTCATCTCTTAACTGCCATGGCTTTTATATTAATTTATTTTTAATTAGAATGTTTTGGATTTCTCTTCACTTACATTGTTTTCACATATAGAAGCAACAAGAATAATGTAGCCTGGATTATGTAAAAGCTTGATTGAAAAGAGTGTCCGTGGAGTTTCTTGCTCGTTCTTCTCCATAGAGACCTACCCTACGTTTTGGAACGAGCAACTAGCTTCAACTTTCTGACTAACTAACTGACTCTTTGACTATTCAAAAGTGCCTGCAAATGGTTTAATTGAAATAAATGCTTTGACTTTTGACTTTGACTTTGAATAAGATAAGATATTTTTTATTTGCATAAAACATGGTATATAAGGTGTTATAAAAAAATTGAGATCGAACATGTTTTGCTTAAAACTAAAGCATGCAAATACAGTATGACATTGAAATATAATTATAAAATTCATTTAAAATAATCATTAATATTATAGAAATTATTATTATTGAGCCATTTATATAATTGAATTTTAAATAATTTACAATTTAATGTTTTAAACATAATTGGTAATTTATTATATAGACGTACACACATAGCCAGAGAGTTTTTATTATATTTCGCTGATCTAGGCAGCTCATCCAGCACAAGTCTGTACTGGTCTCGCCGACTTCGAGAGCTTCTTTCCTCCGCTGTTTTAAATAGTTCCTTGTGTTTTCGAACAAACATGCATGCTTCATATATATATAATGAAGGTAGCGGTAGCAAACCAAGCTCTTTAAATATAGGTTGACATGATTCGTCAGATGGAATCTCGTATAGCGCTCGTAAACATTTCTTTTGGGCGACAAATGCTCTATTGTAGTCAGTACTATTTCCCCACATAATTAGTCCATACCGTAATGAGGACTCCACATATGCGCGGTATGACATCAGAGCCGTTTTTATGTTAGTAACATTTTTTACTTGTCTCAAAGCATAGACAAATTTATTTATTTTATTGCATACAGCATCAACCTGTGCTTTCCAGTCTAAATGTTCGTCAATGACTACTCCTAAAAACTTAGTTTGTGCCACTTGTGTAATTTTCGGTATGTTCATTTTAAAATTAAATGTATTATTATATGATTGATTAAATTGTATATATACTGATTTATTAAGATTAATAGATAAATTATTATTATTTAACCAATTAATTAGATTGTCTATTGTATTATTTATGTCCGCTTCATGATCCGTAATTGATTTATTTTTTTTATCGGTAGTAACAATTATAGAAATGTCATCGGCAAAAAGAAAGCATTTGTGATTGGTTACATTAACTATGTCGTTTATGTAGAGCAGAAATAAGATAGGGCCCAATATGCTACCCTGAGGGACGCCGCGTTTTATACTTATATATTTAGAAGAATATTCTGTCATGTCCCCACTTTCATTAAGTTTAGCGACAGTGACTTTCTGTTGTCTGTTAGCTAAGTACGACGATATCCACTGAAGCGGTAGCCCTCTAATACCGATAGCCTCGAGTTTTTGTAGTAATATTTCATGTAAAACCAGATCAAATGCCTTTGATAGATCAAAGAATAGCCCTGTCGTTAGCTGTTTGTTGTTAATATTGGTCAATATTGCTTTCAATAGTGAAAAAATGGCTAAGGACGTGGACTTATGTTTCTGAAAGCCGAATTGCTCTTTTTTGTAATATTAAATTTCTCACAATAGCTAACTATTCTTTGATACATACATTTCTCATAGATTTTTGACATGATGGGTATTAGTGTTATGGGGCGATAATTATTCATGTCACTTTTTTCACCTTTTTTAAATATCGGTTTGACAACAGATATTTTTAAAGCGTTAGAAAAGACCCCTTGTGAAAAGGATAAGTTAATGAGATAAGTCAACACCCCGCTTAATTCATTGACACATGTCTTAATAATTCGGGTACTAAGTTCATCATAGCCTTCAGCGTTGGTATTTTTCAACGATAATATCTGTTTCCTCACCTCATTTTCGGATATAGGTGTGAGGAACATCGAGTTAGTAGTTAGGGTATCACTGCGGCAGTTATTTGTACAATTTTGAGTAGGAATATAATTTGTAAAATTATTGTTAAAGGCAGAGGCTATTTCTGTAGGTTCGGTGAGTATGGTGTTGTCAAGTTTAATGTGTTCAATGTTGTCTTTGGGGCCCGTGTTGTGAATTTCGTTTCTTATGACTCTCCATGCGGCTTTACATTTGTTGTCATTATTATTCATAAACTTTATGTTAGCATTTCGCTTCGCATTGTGGATACATTTTTGTAATAATTTTGAATATGTGGTATATCTACTCTTGCTCATTATATTTTTATTCTTGTAATATTGATATCGTAAGTGACGCTTCGTTTTCGAACTCTGTTTAAGACCCTTACTTATACACGTTCGCTTTATTTTATTGTTTAAGTTTATCTTTACCCTAACTTTCGGAAAACAGAGATTGTAAAATAAACATATCAATTCATGGAAAGAGCTGAATGCTATATTTGCATCGCTTTCCATGTAAATATCTGTCCAAGATAGATTTTTTAAGCATTCAACGAATTTATGCATATTGTCTAGACTGTAGTCTCTTTTGTAAATATGGTATATTGCGGCTTTTGTTGTTAGAAGCCTTAAAGGGAAGCTTAACATTTGTGCTGTGTCATGATCAGAGAGATGAAGTGGTAGGACTGTTGGGATTGCGTCAGGTATATTACTCAATATATGGTCTATACAAGAAAATTTTCGAGTAGCTACCTTAATATGGATTTTTACATTGTGACTGTGTGCTAAGTCTTGAAATTCTTGAGTGATTTTGTTTGTTTTCAAAGTATTAATATTAAAGTCACCTGTTAGAACTATGCGTGTCCTAGATTTATATTTCTTGTATAAGTCATGTAAAATACTATCTAACTTGGTTAAAAATTGATTAGGATCTGATTGGGGAGTTCGGTATAAACAAATAATCACTAATTTCTTATTTTCTAACTCTATGCCACATGCTTCGAACGTATTTACCTTTGCATATGATTTTATGAACTGTAATTCTCTACACTGTAGACCTTTTTTGACTAGAATACAAGTGCCACCTCTGTGTTTTTCTCTGCAAAAATTTGTAGCCATTTCAAAATCCGATAACTTGAGATAGTTCTCATGACCTTTTTTAATAAATGTTTCAGAGAGAATTCTTCTCTCCTCCTAATTCTTTTTCTCAAAATAAAAGTAGCCTATTTAACTCCTTATAACATCAGCAAAATCTGACCAGCCGTTTCGTAGATTAGCCGTAACAAACAGACAAAAATATAAAAAAATAGTATTTTGTTATTAGTGCCGTGTAAACATTCAAATGCATCCAGTAAATAGTTGTTATTTTAACATTATAAACGACACTTAAATTTTATTAATTTGTATAGATACTGTAGAGTAGAAACTATGGCTAGTTTAACCATATACAATTTTACTGTACATATTAATTTTCCTATGAGATAAATTCCGTTCAAAATCAAAAGGACTTGACAGCCCGACAGGAGGACTGAAAAATATAATTCATACAATATACGAAGTAGTTATGCAAATTGTATATGAATCATAGTAGATATAATCCTTTGGTACAGTAACGACGGCCCTGTGATTAAAGTACTGTAAAGGTTTAATACCAATGCAACCTGGCCAAAAAAGGTCTGGCCGATGAGACTTATTTATAAGTTTTATTATCCAACACTCCGGCAAATTCCAGAAGGAATTCAAATTCTAAGAACAGGCGATTGGTATTTGTTTTATAAGGAAAATTGTGTACTGGACTCCCGTGGTGAGCACTTCAACTGAATTGATTCAATCAAGTGAAGTTTAAAGCCCCCACACATCCGGTATGTACTGTGATCACTACAGTCACTACAGCGGTCACAGTTCATTCACACGGGTCATCAGTTCATTCACATAGGTCATCATATACTGGAAATAGCTGCCACTAGTTAAGAAAAACCTAAATCTATTTAATTTTGACAAGAACGAGCGCCGTAAAACCAAATTAATTCTTCCAGCACCTAGACTATAAATGTTAAAAATAGCCCAGAATATCGAAGAATACAAGTAGGTATACAATAAATTACCAGAAAATATACGGTCCACGAGAACACTATCTATACTTAATATTATAAAGCTGAAGAGTTTGTCTGTTTGGTTGAACGCGATAATCTCAGGATCTACTGGTTCGAATTGAAAAATTATTTTTGTGTTGGATAGTCCATTTATCGAGGAAGGCTATAGGCCCATGCGAAGCTAAGTCGGGTCGCTAGTTAAGCTAAAGCTAAGTTAAAGACATTGCCATAGTTAATCTGTGACATTGCTCTTAGAGAAGTGTTATTACAGTACCTACGAGGGCGGCACTGAAAATTTCGGGAATCAAGGAAGTGACACAACATTACTATTTAAAAATGTATTTATTGCTTTTCGAAGTATTCTCCGCGAAATTTGACACATTTTTCCATACGATATGGAACCAATCATTGAAGCAACCATTCCATTCGGAAGTTGGGGTTTCCAAAATGGCCGTTTTGTAGGCGTCCACAGCTTCTTCAGGTGATGAAAATCTCTGACCACGCAATTTATTCTTTATTTTAGGGAAAGTATAGAAATCATTAGGGCTTAGGTCGGGGCTGTACGGCGGATGGTCTAATAATTCTATGTTTTCTTGCTCTAAAAACTCTTTTATTCTGTGCGCGGTGTGAGAACTCGCATTGTCGTGATGGAGGATGATGCGGCGGTTGCAGTTCTCTTTACGGAGTTCAGAAACGACCTGTGGCAAACAAATGCTAGCATACCATTCTGCATTAACCGTTCTTTGTCCCTCAAGAGGAATAGTCGCAACATGGCCGGTTTTGGAGACAAACGTGGCCACCATTTTTTTTTGCAACACTCCGTGAACGAACAATTTTTATTGGCTTTAACTCATTTTCGAACACCCAAACTCGTGACTGGTTTTTTGTTTCGGGTTCGTACGCGTATATCCCGGATTCGTCACCTGATACGATGTTGTATACAGCATTTGAGGATCCTGCGTGGAATCTTTCGAGAGTTCTGACGCACCAAGTAACGCGAGCCGCTTTTTGCTTTTCACAGAGCGAATGCGGTATCCATCGGGAAAAAGTTGTTTATTTGTATTTGACTCATGCCAATGTCTAAAGTTGCCTGAATTTCGCGGTATGTCACATGTCAATCTTCCTTAATCAGCGTACGCACAGCATCAACGTTTTCTTGGGTGACTGCAGTTTTTGGAAGACCTTGACGGGGATCATCACTGAGCTTGACACGTCCACGTTGAAATTCAGCAAACCAGTGATAAATTGTGGTTTTGGATGGGGCTTCATCGCCAAATGCAGAAATCATCCGGTCAACACACTGTTTTTGTGATAAACCACTTCGAAAGTCATAATAAATCATCGCTCTTGAATTTTCTCGAGTCAATTCCATTTTCTAAACGACTAAACAAGTTTGACAAAACCATTGTGACAAGACCGAGAATCTTTTTTTAAATAAATAAATGGTATTCGATTTTTAAAACCATGGAGTTTTCAATTAATAAGATTTTAATATGACAGGAACAGTGGAAATATTCCATTCCCGATACTTTTAGTGCAGCCTGGTATTCAAGAATTTATGGATGACAAAATGTTAAAATAGTTAACCAGACGTATATACATATCTGTGTGTTAATTATAATATTCTTTTGTGTATCAAGTTAGATTTAAGTTTAAAAAACATAATATCTTAATTTTGGAAGTTCCTTTAAAGTATAATCTATTGTTATTAGTTATAATAGAAACACACTGTACCTAACACTATTCGTTTTAAGTTATCTTGCTGCGCCCTAACAGGGTCATGTACTCTGGTTGCGTAGGTACATTGTGCATTAAATAAATAACAGATTCGTTTAGGTACCTAAACGAATCTGTTATTTACCTTTACGTATGTACCTTTCTCCGTCACCGTTTATAGTAAATTTTAGAGGATTAATGTTCCGATTTCGCATGTTTTTTTAAGGATTAGTTTCGTAAGCCCTTACTACATTACGACCTTCCTGTAGGTACTATGTACGTACTTTACAACTTACGCTTACAATCACCTACATTGAGTGCTATGTTTAATTGTTTACTTATCATTAACTAGCAGAACCTCGCAGGATACTAATTACAAATATTGGAACAGTTTAGTGCAAACACTAATCATGCATGACAATTAGCTATTCACCAATAAATAATTATGTCGTAACTACTATGAGGATGTACCTACATCGTAGCAATAAAATACCGAATTCTAAAAATACATAAAATAATAAAATCTCACCAACTTCAATTGAGCTTAATCCTACAATAATTACCCACTCATTGTCACTATTTCTGAGTAAAAAATAATTGAAAAGGTGTTTTTTTAACTATAATGTATACAAAAACACTTATTTAAGCACTATGCAGCATTACAATAAAGGAAAAGAGTGTTTTCGATGAACTCATGCATTTAGTGTAATATTTAACTTGTGTTTACAGTGTCAGCGTCTTCGCTTATGATTTGAAACATAAACAAATCAGTGGTTGTAAGACAACAAATTATTACTTACTTCAAACTAATGCAATATAAAAAATTTGTGACATTACTATCCATCTATAACTCTTCGTTAGTAACGGAGCCATGAAAATTGCCGGCAAATTGCCAAAGTTGCCAAAACTGCCGGGAATGTTTCCAAAGTTGCCGGCAACATTGGGCAAGAAACGTATAAATAGGAAACCAGTTTTACTAATATAATTGCTTAGTATAATAGGGGAAGGACCATCAAATTGCAGTCTGCAGAGGGTAGTTTTTATGCTTATCTAAAACTAGCGACCTGACCCAGCTTCGCATGGGCCTATAGCCTTCCTCGATAAATGGACTATCCAACACAAAAAGATTTTTTCAATTCGAGCCAGTAGATCCTGAGATTAGCGCGTTCAACCAAACAAACAAACAAACTCTTCAGCTTTATAATATTAGTATAGATATCCAACCAAGAATTTTAGTTAATACATTTATTTTCTCAGTGATTGATGAAACTAAAGAAAAGAAATAAACTATCCATGATAGTTCATTGGTTATGAAACCAAAACTATTTTAGAGATATTATCGTATTTCTTTCTTTTCTACGTTCTTATAATTTAACTTCTCTTGTTAAATTCACTGGCAGACAGCAAGTACTCACTAAGAGCAATCTCGGTAAGTTTACGCTTACCAGAGCGCAGATCGTATGACCACCTTCCAACTCCATCATTAGGCTGGCACAGTGTTATCATATCATTGTGTTCTCACCAGACTTACATAAATATGTACAGTACTTCAGGAAATAGATTAAACTCTATGTTATTACAAACACATGAAGTTACTTTACGAAAAGTCCATTTTTTTACAAAACGACACAGTCTTATGTTTTATATTTATTCATTTTGTATCCATTACCTCTTTATATTTTTATAAAAATTATATGTGAAATTCTTAAAAAAGTATGGGGTTAGTTGTCATGAAGTTACCAGTGTCATAGTTTGCAAGGATAATTACAAATTAATTAGGTATAATGAACAATTTATCTATATATGTACGTATTTAAAAAAAAATGTATTTGTGTATGTATATCAGCTGTCTGACACCCCTAGTACAGGGTCATCGGGCCATCTGACCATCTGACCCCAAACTAGGGAGGTTTGGGGTCATATGGCGTGTGTGAAAATGTCCCCACATATTAAAAATATTAATAAAATAATTATACAGGCCCACTACTAATACGTATAATTACACCATTACTTAAAATCTCATGAGCGCAAAAGCATTGAAAATGGCATTTGAAAAACCCTATGTAATATGGTAACTTTGGCAACTTTCCGGCAATATTGCCGGCAATATTGGAATCTTTCCTGGTAAGTTTCGGAAATATTCGGCAATTTTCATTCCCGGTTACGCTACGTTTCTGTTCCAGTACTTCGGGGCGGTGAAAGCTGCGTAAAAGTTATGTCGTTGGAATCGTATTTACATGAGCTAACACTGTTAAAGCGGATTAGACCAGTTTGCCTTGTAATAAATTCATAATATTGTTTGAAATCAGTGAGGGATTTTTTCCCAGTTTTTTGTGAATTTTTGAGACGGTTATAGTTATAGAACCGTTATAGTTGCAGGAAAACGTTCCTAGGGGACCATCCATAGATATCCGTGGGACCACCCATAACTTTTTGGATTTTGGAAAAAAAAAAATTAATATACCAAAAAATATTTTTTTCATCCCACCATCTCGGAAAGAGTATTTTTAATCTTCAATATCTGAATGGAAAAGCCGTTTTTATTCTCTAGAGGATAAAGTAAATTTATCTTCAATATCTGAGTGGAAAAGCCGTTTTTATTCTCTAGAGGATAAAGTAAATTGAATTTAGAACATCGTGTGCACTAAGTTTGTGAATTAAAAAAAAACATTAAACCTATATGCTACCTCTATGGTGCCGAATATATCATACAACTTTTTTTTAATTTGTTAAAAACTCAGACTTTGTAAACGTTTTTTTTTTGCATTTAGTCATTTCCTCGCTGAGGTGGAATGAAAAGTTACGTGTTGCACTCGAGTGCAAAGACTTTTCACCTCGTGCTCTTTTGATTCCCTCGCTGACGCTCAGGATTCTAATTTTAAATCACTCGCTGCGCTCGTGATTCAATTTTAGAATCCTTCGCTTGCTCGGTCATCAAAATTGAACACGCGGTTAAAAAGCAACTTTGCACTCTTGTATAACAAATAACTATTTGTGCCAACCGATCCTATTTCATCTAAGGATTATTAGACTATATGGGACCATTTGAAGCATGAGTATTAGAATTGACGGAAATCGGCAAAAGCTTTTCCTATACTATATAGGGCGTCCCACGGATATGCCACATGGAGGGAAAGTACCTTGAATATTGTAGATGGAACATTTTACTGAAAGAAGACTTTATTTGAATTTAAAAAACAATTTAAACTGCATTCATAGCAAGCAAGCAATTATGCGCAAAAAATCGGCTTCCCTACTGCAGCGTTTGCGTAGCAGTAGCAACAGCATCCTTAAGGTGATTGCTGCACGAGTCGACTGCGCCCTTACCAGAATCACTGGATAAGGGTAGCTTTAGGATTAGTGTAAGTTAGTTTTATTCTACTAACATAGCTTTAAGTAAATACTGTAACTAACCCATTATGAACCTATGGCTTGAAATAAAGATTTATTATTATTATTATTCACATTCATTTATTTTATATACATATTAAATTACATTTTTAAATATTCATATAAAAACAAAAACATTTAAAAATATAAAAAAATAGTACCTCACCGGTATCGGGAACAGGGTCCAAGCTACCGGCGGTCAGGGCTCCAGAGAGAGAAACCTCCTGACAATGCGGGCCGTGTCCAGAAGTACTGCCTTCTGAATCAAGCTTTTGATCCAGCCGCCTAACGAGAGCCTCCTTAGATGTTGGTCGAGGCTCTTGGCAATTAAGCCATTGGCTGTAACAATTATCGGCACAATGATCGCTGAGTCCACATTCCACATGTCGACAACCTCGCGGGCCAAGTCAAGATACTTTATCTGCTTGTCTTTCTCGACCTTCACGAGGTTCACGTCATGCGGAACAGCTATGTCAATAATCATTGCGCGCCTCTCCAATCGATCCACCACCACTACATCAGGCTTATTGACTACAATAGTCTTGTCAGTGATGATAGATCGATCCCAGTACAATGTGACATTGCCATTTTCAAGAACTGGATCGGGCACATACCTGTAGTATGGTACTTCTGATTCCACGAGGTTGTATTTTAGAGCAAGTTGCTGATGGATAATCCTGGCCACTTATTATTATTATTATTATAGTAAGGAAAAACGATTTTAAAGCAACTCGAAATATTTTTTGTTCCAAATCGAACCGTTTTCTTAATGTGATCAAAAGACAGACAAAACTACGGTAAGTCACAAGATCGGGTCTACACGCAGGACAACTTCTACAACATTAAAACTAAAACAAATAAAATATAATAATTTAAACATGTATTTTAAAAAAGACGTAAATAGACGAAATAATTTTTTACGTAGTTTTGTTTGTTTAGACAAAACTAACAATAATTAAAATAATCGGTATATGTTTATTGCCAAACACATGCATACTTTTTATGTTTTTTTTGTCTTTTTTGTGTCTCTTTTTATTTTTTGCTCGGTGTTTGTCAAGTTATTTGGCAGGTTTTTCCATACCTTCTTATAAATTCTATTTCTTTTTTTTTATTTAACCATGGTCCAAACACTGTCAAAGAGCATAGGTACTTATTTCAAGCTAAATATAACAAGTCCATAAGTTCAAAATAACTTTTATTGACGTCATTAGGTTGGTCCGAAATAAAACGAACGTTTTAAGACCTTTTTGAAACAAATTTCCTTGATTAGGTGGGTAGATACTTATTTAAGTAACATTCACGGCTGGGATTATTTTCCTTGCAGTGAAAAACTAACTGTACAATTATTGCAATATTGGCGCTTACATTTCAGTTAAATTTAATACGACACTAGCAATTGCCCGCGACTTCTTCTGCGTAAATTTCATTACGGAGCTCTTCATTTTGTTAATAAAATATAGACTATAGCACTCAGATATAAGGTAGTTTAGAGGTATGAAGAACAGAGTGTAAAGTTCTTCATCCTCTATTGAAAAGGGAGGATCCTCCGACCAGACGGGTATTGTGTCTGGTGGGCTACTGCCCGACGGTTGTAGTCGGGATTTTGTATACATCCTAATGTCGCGGATAACTCTGCTTGCGCGATCTAGGAAACGTCGGTTGTAGTTCGAATCATGTGCGATAGATGTCGCCACAGTAGCTTCCTATTTTCGAAATAATTTATAGAATCGGACCAGTTAGTAGTTCCGGAGATTTGCCCGATAAACACAAACCAGGCGGCATGGTTGCCGCAGTGGCTAAAGTGATTCTGTCGCCCATACATCAGGACCTCAAGTCTGCTATTACAATAGTGTCAGAATAGTCTATCTTTGATTTCATAATTGTTGATTTTGACAAGTTTGGTAATCTACTAACTTATTGGCGTCATTATGACTTTCCATTGGTCAACCACTGACACGCCATTGAAAGAAATGATATAGAATGGTAATCTCGTGCAAAATGACAAATTAATGACTGATTTAGGCGGTAATCTGCTGAAATTTTGACGGTTCTTTTGATCAGTGAATTACCATTAGAACGTCATTGTGCAGTCATTGGTTATAATTCGACCGATCAATGATCGACCATTATGAATTTAGCAGATTACGAACTTTTAGCAAAATGACAATGGGATCGTGTCGGAATGACGAAATTATTAAAATAGCAGACGTGGCCCCCTGGACCCGAGGTGGCAGCGCGTAGTATCCCACGCGCGCCCATTTAGACGTCCGGGGGGGAGTCTAACACCTCACTCGCCCCCCCCCCCCCCCCCCCTACACTGACACCACTGAAGCGGGCCGGCACCAGTCGAGGGTTGCGAAAGTATCTCCAGTTCCCACGATCCCCGACGTAGGTGTGAGATGGAACACCGGGGCTCACGGGGGTGATTTTTAGTCAGTAAGAGTCAGACAGATCCCTCCGCCCGCCCCAAGGCGTAGGACATCCATAAGAATTTTCCACCCCGGAAAAAAATAAAGTGGCTAAGTGATTGACTGCTGCGCTACGTGTCGCGCGTTCGATTCCCGCACTGAACAAATATTTGTATGACCTGCAGATTATTGTTCCGGATCTGGCTGTTTGTGTATGGTTTATATGTTTGTAAACGCACCAACGCTACATGACAAATTAAAAGAATATGGGCAACGCTTTTAAAAACTAAAAAAAAGTACTGATTGTGAAGCACAGTTAGTACCTTACATATGAATAAAGCCTTCATACTGATTATTAAGCGACTTCCGATTAAAAAATCTATCAAATTGACGTGACCTACGTACTACTCCATACAATGAACTGTGTTCGGAATATTTGGAGAATCATTTTTTATAACGCCGTAATCACGTACGAGTGTTTGTATGGACATTATAACGGGTTGGCCGCTTTTAACAACACATTGATTGGGTCTTGAAATTATTAAAAAAAATAGTTAAAGGTTAAATAAGATAAACAAACTTGACTTTGAACCTGGGTCAACGAACTTTGTTGAAATACTTACTCAAGTAGTGGTTCTTGCGGTCATTAACTTGTTAGCCTAGCATTAGTGATGACCATCATCTGCCTAGCCTTTTCCCAACTCGTTACTGAGTAACACAATACCCCTAGGTAAGACTGGTTGTCAGACTTTCGGTTTTCTGAATTCTGACTACCCTTAACGACTGCTAAAGATCTACGAATGACAGCCGGGACCAACGGCTTTACGTGCTTTCCGAGGCACGGAAGGAACTCGGTATGAAATGGATGGTCACCCATCCATAGAACAACCGCGGCAAGTCTAGCTCCACCTTTGACCTATCGATCTGTACGGCTTTTACTTAGCCGCGAGCTCTTTCTAGCGTTAGTGATGACCACAGGCCTAATCTATATAATAAAATGAATCGTTGTTTGTTAGTCTCGCATAAACTCGAAAACGGCGGCGGCGGGACTGATTTGGCTGATTTTGGTCTTGAAATATTTGTGGAAGTTCAGGGAAGGTTTAAGCGGTAAGAAAATTGAAAAATCTATCTAGTCAGGACAACGTCTGTCGGGTCAGCTAGTAAGTTATGTAAACTCCCACTTTCATTTTGACTAGCTTTTATACCACTTCCGTATAAGATCAGGTAATTTTGGGAAACTACCTTCTGTAGGGGTGTGATTCTGTAAGACCTCATTCTAAACTTCGAATCTGAATCCGCTGCAGTGAGTTTCTTGATTGTCATTCTAAAAACTCGGTTGATAATTCGAATTTATACTAGCGCCACCCTTGCGAGCGTGTCAGCGAGCTGAACTAAATTGACAGGGAGATTTGGACAGATAAAGTATGAGATGACGTAAGAAGTGGCATTCTGTAAGGTAATTTCCCCGTCACTACGACGCTCACTTCGCACTTGAACCCGATTCAAAGTGTCTAATATATCAAGATCATTTTGAACCTTATGCGAAGTGAGAGTGAATAGCGATGTGAGATGCGAGTTGTTGTTTGAATTTTAGAGAATCGAACTACAGGCAGATTCTTTCTCATCAAACTTGATATTATTATCAAATGGGAACACAAAAACATCGATTAAAGCCCCATGAGTTAAGCTTAGATCAATATATGTGTGCTAAGTTTTTATATAAATGGATACTTGTACTTGGCTTTCCAATACGTATTACTGTTACCACTGGAATGTACTAGATTTTTTTTTGGACTTGCCCGCCACGCTATTCTCAAACCACTGCAACTTCTGAAAGTCAGAATCAACAGTGGCGACCACTAGAAAAGCGTCGAGAGACTGAAGCTCGACGAGTCCCGGAGAAACATTACAACTGTCTTGGATCCCGCAACGAAATTAATCAGGAAAGAACAGCGGAGGAGTAAGATTACTATACTACTATTTATTTTTATTATTATTTATTATTATTTTCCACACCCTCCAAATCAAGCAGGAGACAGAACAGAACTAGGCCAATAGGACTAACCAGAGTGACAGCTTCTTCTGCTACTTGCATTGATAATATATTTTGTAATTGTGATTATTTACATAAAGAAATTACAAATAAGCTGCCATCTGATCATAGTGGACAAACAATAACGTTTTGCGCATACCTTTACAAAAAAAATCAAATAAGGTTTAGGCCAATAACATGTAAAAGCTTAGAGGAATTTAATAATTCATTGGAAAGTAAACTGAGTGCTCAGTGCTTTAATAATATAGATGACCCAAATGAGTTCTACGCCTAGTTTTTTTCACTATTAAACACATTTCCAATAAAGACTAAAAGTATTTGCACAAAGTTTTTATTTAGCGATTGGGCGACTCCAGGTATTCGTAAAAGCAGGGAAAAACTATTTGAACTTTATGGCCTAAAGCAACATGTAATTTATAGAAGCTTTCATCAGTATGTTTACGAAATATTCAAAACTTTTTAAAAGTGTCTGCAGAATAGCCAAATCTGTTTTTATTAGAAACTAGCTTCTGCCCGCGACTTCGTACGCGGATCCTGTTACTTATGCCAGCGACAACGGGGACGGGAAAACAACGGGAAGCGCGAGACGATTCGAGACGTTCAAAAAGTACAATTTTGAATCATACCTCCGATGGCGGAATATGTGGCGTAGTCAATCATAGGAGTATACGTAAATGCGCTCAGTTCCTTATCAACCCAAGGAAGGTCGCCATGCCCTACGGCTATATCTTGAGACACATCCGATTCTTCAGATGACATCGACATTCTGTTCAGAGAATGTCGAAGTCGATCAGAATTCAAACGTTCGTTGCACTCTTCTTCTGTCTCTTCATGCCGTACTCCAGCAATTCTTTCTCTCTAACTTTCGAACTGATTATGAATATTTTGTTGTGTGCGTGTTCGGAACAATGTATGATAATCTCGATCAGCAGTTAGTCGCGCATCACGTTCATCACTCGTTTCAAAAGACCTGTTAGTAGATGTGCGAATACGCTGAGAACTCAAGCGTGATTCTGTATCAGTAAACGTTTCCGATTCGCGAGACAATGCATGTCGCTCACGATCAGCGGACAGTCGCGCATCACGTTCCGCACTTGTCTCTAGAGACCTAGCAGCAGATGTGTAGATACGCTGAGAACTCAAGCGCAATTCTCTATCCGTGAACGTCTCCGACTCGCGAGACAATGCGTGACGTTCACGATCAGCGGTCAGTCGCGCATCACGTTCTCCACTTGTCTTTAGAGACCTAGAAGTCGATGCGTAGATACGCTTGGAACTCAAGAGCAATTCCCTATCCGTGAACGTCTCCGACTCGCGAAACAATGCATGCACGTTCACGATCAGCGGTCAGTCGCGCATCATATTCTTCACTGGTCTCTAGAGACCTGGATGTAGATGCGTAAATACGCTGAGAATGCAGGCTTGCTTCGCGATTTGAAGAGGTTTCCACGGAGCGAGTTACAGCCTGATGTTCTCGAACAGCATCAAGTCTCTCCTGACGCTCTTCGGTAGATTCTTGGGATCTTATGATCCTCAATCTTTTAGCTCCTTTGGAACATTGGGAAAGATTTGACCTCTTTCTAGGCATGGTTATAGCTTTATTGTGAACATACCTGATCAATTAAACTCTAAGTGACTGCTCCCCTGCGTTACCGGGTAGGCTACTGTGTCACGAAGATAAATGGAAAAGGAAATTAAACACTCAAATAACATAAGCCCAAAGGCATATTTTAAATGGGAGTTTTGGCCAGTAGGGTCTTTTCAATGATATATCATCGTCATCAAAAATCAGTCCTAAACTGTTACCGCCTTCATCGCGTGGAGGTACTCCCAGCTTATTATAATATACAGTGAAATTAGTGATAACTTCACGGTGAAATTTTAAAAATTACAACTTTGATTTCCTCATCAGATGTTTCTGATCTTCAATTTTATAAGTCAACAGGAAATACCCATCAGACCGAACAACTTTTGCTAAGATGCCATTAATATATGTGTTATGGTGCTGAACAATTTTTGCTACGGTACCAGTTTTGTATCTCTTATAGTTTAGCTGGTCTGTTGCGGTTCTCCATCAGGTGTTCAAGTTTCCAAGATAAATTATAGCCTATATGTTGCCCAGACTTAATACCTATACAACAACAAAAAAATCATTCAATTCCGTTCAGCAGTTCCGAAGATTAGCGTGTACAAACAAACAGACAAACAGACAGAATTTTTTTTTGGGATTCGTGCTCTGTTACTGTTTCTAAACCCCCTCAATTATTATTTTTTAATATATTCAATGTACAGACACAGTTTTTTACTGTTTTATTATATATGTATAGAAGATAAAATTAAATTAGCTGGTGACAAAATAAAAACTACTCGGCAAGTAATAAATAATGAAACAGGTAGAAAAAAACAGCATAATGATGAATTTAATTTAGAGACTGCACATGGCCCCATAAATTCAGATATTGAAGTAGCTCAGGAGTTTGAAACATTTTTTAGGGACGTTTACAACTGGGGGAGACCCAGTTGCAGCATCATGGATTACAATTAACATTATTTAATAGGTCCTAAAAAGTGAGTTGTTACATTTAATTCCATTATCAGGTATGGCAAAAACGCTTGAACGCACGGAAATTTGCTCTAGTTTCTACAAGATCCACATAGTAAACAGCTCCGGATGTAGCCTGTAGGTACACTATCTAACATAATATTGAGTTGATTCTGCCAAAGAATACACTCCCATAGGATATGATGTGCAGATTGTTTATATTCACAGTCAGATGTAGAACATTGACACAAAGGCGAGTCAACAAGCTTGAAAGAAAATAATTTACTCTTAAAGTTGCCATGACCTGTGAGAAATTGGGGTAACACAGTGGTCCACCTCCAGCCAAGTCCTCTCCAACCGCTCACGAACGGGTGCATAGAACCGATGGAGATGTCGGCCCTTGATGGAATTGTCCCACCTATATTGCCATTCGGATAGAAGTTCCTCCCAAACGTCAGTTTGCGGTTTAAATAATCTAGAAATTTTAACACGGTCACGTTGTTAAAAAGGTTGGAATGTACTAGATGTAAGTTTTCTTAAAATTTATAAAATAAAATAAAAAACTTTCAGCTGATTCCGTTCAGCGGGTAGAAGCGTGACAGAGTAACCCACGCACCCATCCTTACAAACTTTCGAAAATAAACCATTTACAGGTACTTTTGAATTGTCAGAGTCAGTCAGTCAGAAAGTTGAAGCTAGTTGCTCGTTCCAAACAGTAGGTTTCTATGGAGAAGAACGAGCAAGAAACTCCATGAACAACACTCTTTTAAAATCAATAATATGTTACAATTTTCGGTTACATCATTCATATTGTATGTAGGGTACAATGTGAGAACAATGTAACAAGTCGTGTACGTTAAAAGAGGTTTAGATAAAAATATAATCATAACAAACAATAATTCAAAATAAATTTAGAATAACCGAGGCAGCTAAGAGATGACCAGTCCCAACTAACGGCGCCCGTTTACGAACATGACGCACGGATCGGCATCATTTGGCTCAACCATTTTTAAGGGAACCGAATGATCCAACACTCGCGCTACCGTCAGCGAGACATTCCAGTGAGCATGACAGACTCCCAACCGCCAGGGCACATTCAAGTCAATGAAAGTCATAGGTACCTCGTAAATGGTAGCTTTAAATAACATAGTGATCACATGTATGATATGAAAAATTATATAATACTAACACATTAATTGTATTCAATGCAAAGATAATGTAGATCTATATTTTCAGCAGCTCCAAAAATAATTAAAAATGCTAATCAATTAATCTATGAACCCTCATGGCTGTGGAGCTAGACCAGCATCCAGCCAAGCATTTTTATCAGTGATGCAATCACTCAATTTATAATATGCTCGGTTGCATAGTGTGCGTTTAATACAAGACTTAAATTTTGTCTCATTTAGTTGAACAATGTGGGGAGGTATTTTATTGTAACATTTTAAACAGTACCCCATGAAAGAAGTATCTACTTTAGCCAGTCTGAAACTCGGTTGAACTAGTTGGTCCCTATTTCTAGTGTTATAATCCTTTAATCGCTGATTACCTAAAACGCAGACTGCCAAATGTCATTTAAAATAAGCCTTGGGTACATTATGTTTTCATAGATGTATTGACAAGGTACCGTCATTATGTTAATTTCCTTAAACAGTTCCCTTAGAGAATCGCGCATACGGAGATTGTAAATGCCTCTGATGGCTCTTTTCTGCAGAATAAAAATAGACTCGATGTCTGCAGCTCGTCCCCACAGTAAAATACCGTAAGACATTATACTATAAAAGTAACTAAAGTAGACCAGTCTCGAGGTATCCACATCAGTAAATTGCCGGATTTTTCTGACAGCATATGCTGCTGAGCTTAGCCGTCCAGCGAGAGATGCGAAATGAGGACCCAATTGTAGCCTTGAGTCGAGCGTGATCCCCAGGAAAATAGTTTTATCAACGAATTCCAGCTTCTCATTATTCAATACTATGTCACAGTCATTACTTTTGACATTTGGTAAAGTAAATCTGATGCACTTAGTTTTTTATTTCATTCAATATTAAATTATTCGACGTGAACCAATTTTGGACCTGCAGTAAGGCGCTATTCACGTGATCGAGGTTCTGGACCCGTCTATCTATCTTAAATATTAAAGAAGTGTCATCAGCAAATAACACCATTTGTGGTTGGTTTTTCAACAAACGAAGAAGATCATTAATATACACTAAAAAGAGGAAAGGACCCAAAATTGAGCCTTGTGGAACCCCCATTTCTACCTTTAAACCATGTGAATTCACCCCTATTGGACTTGCTGCTACCTATTAATCAAATAAGATTTTACTAAACTAAGCGCAAGTCTACCTATACCCTGTTCACAATAAGATTAGACATAAACACAAACCTTTTTTACAGTCCCTTCAACCGATTTTGACTTCTATTCCGTAGGATAACATTAGAGGCAAAAAAGTGGTTACAATAACAACCGTTTACTGCAGTTGCCATTTGTCATGCTACCAACGCAATATAAGTCAAAATCGGTTGAACGGACTGTAAAAAGGTTTTTGTAAATGTCTAATCTTATTGTGAACGGGGTATAATCCGTAATGCTCTAGTTTCAAAAATAGGTGGTGTTTATGGATGACATAGGTATGTCATATAAACAACGTGCTTATATTAACCGGGAACTAATTTTGAATATTTCTTAAACGTACAAATAACGCCTACCGCCTACACAGTAGGTACCTACCAATAATAATTACGTAAGTACCACTTATCAAGGTCGAAAAGTAAATATAAACATCCGTTTTTAAACACCTTTTACGATTGACACGAACTTCATAATGAATTGAAAAACAAACAACCATTATTTAAACAAAGACTAGGTAAGTTCTTAATTATGAAAAATTAAAATAAAACTAAAATTAAGAATGAAAAGCAGGTACACAATTGTGTGGGAAAATGTCTGCTCGTTAGTTTAATTAAACATTGTAAATGATCATTTAAATTCTTTAGCGTGATAAGTATTTTTTTTCTTGTAATAGTACTTAATATGCACGTGACTTCGAACGCGTGAATTGATTTTATATTAAACATTGACATATATATCTATTATTATTAAAACAACCGCGCCCGGCAGACGATGTCCTACCATGAAAATAAAAAGTCCTGGAACCTGACTACAACGCCACCTACCGGGTCCTTTTGTGAATCTAAACCATTCTCGAATCCACTGGAACACACAAAGTCCAGGTTTAGGAGGATTCCACTTTCATACACACGCACAGAAGATTTTTATATATAAAGAAAGATATAGTCACATACACAGATAACGTAACCTTCTATTGCTGAAATCATTTCTGAAAACGGGTGAGTAGTTCGGAGGCTACATTCAAACATATAAACTTTACCTTTTTACAACGTTAATATTCATACCTATATTTTGCTTGGTAGCAATCTACTAAACTAACATAGGAAAAAGGTAAAATTGTTTGTTTATAAGAGATAATCTTTAGACTGATCCGATTACAACATTATTTCACTATCATAGAATGCATTGATAGTGATACTCATCAATAACAAATAATTTGTATCGGTTATATTTTATGGAGAAACAAAATTGATTTTTATAGCACAAAATATTTGTTAATTAGGTCGAAGGTTACAATCTCCCTCGGTGAACACCTAGGAGGTGACGTGAGCTGTCTTCCGATTATAGTGCTTTGCATCGGGACACAAGACAGTTCACTTCACCTAGGTGTTCACCGAGGGAGATTGTAACAGAATAGACATACTTTTTTATCAGCGTGCGTTAACCAAATAGTTTTAAATAGATAAACACAAAAGAAATGCAAAAACATTGGTCTTTATTACCTTGTTTTATAAAAAATCCGCTAGCTTCTAGATACTACATACTTAGCGATTTTTAAGTAAAAATTTTAATCTATTTTATGGAGCTATTTATGTGTATTTTTGGGAATAATAAATCGATTAATATAAAAAGAAATAGCTCTGATATTTTGAGCATTGAATGGAGAGAAAATTCAAATCAAATCATTTATTTATTTGCCAACATGGGGAAGAAGTGCAGATGGCATTATTACATGTTTTGGTAATGTTCTCCATGCTCTGCCGACAGCGGGCCTCAGACCAATAAAAAAGTTTTATTCTGGTCTGGTTTGGTCTTTTGTATTGGTCTGAGCAACGGACATGCAAAATTTGCATTTTAGAGCGTGTAATTTGGTCGTATGGTAAAGGAGATCATAGTCATCATCATCTTCCTCTCTCCTAATTTTGCTGTGCCCAACAAGGTCCATAATGATCACTTTCTTGTTATACCAACTGTATAAAAAAAAACCACCACAAATGTAACAAACAATTTTCTATTCAGTGCCGAGAATTCATGGGTAGACTGGACCCTAAACTAGGGAAACCCTGTATTTCAGGACTCCAGGTCGCTCGCCTACGGAAAGATATGAAATCTTTGCATAATACAAACGCATAATTGGTGGACGGGGATCATGTTTGTTTGGGGTCGTGTTTTGTCCGTGAATTTAAAATTGAATGTGAACTAAGGCCTCCCTCATAAAGAGGGCGGTTGCCATAATCCCCACGCTTGGCCTGTCTTGAGGGTCGCAGTGACGTTGTTAAGTCCACCCTTTTTCCTTAGTTCTACGTAGTTCTACGACACCCTCGGGGTAGAATGGGTGGCTATTCTGGGCAGGACACCCCACGGGCACGGGTTAAGGAGATACTTAGACTAGAATAAGACTGGTTCACAAGGCTTTGGAAATCTACATATCAGACTTGCATTTTTAAATGAGTTTCATAAGTTTTATAAATACTTCTTTGTCTCGCGCGCTTACAAATACGTATGCGCATTATGTTAATAAAATAGGTAAAGAAAATAACCTGGATTTGAACTGATCGGCTTCATTGTGAATTACATCAATGGTGGAAAAGTTGGTACACACCTATTTATTTACTTATTCCAATAATAATTAGTAGAAAAGCTGGCTGGAATCATTCACTGCTTTCAGTGGCTTTTACGGCCCATTTTCCACAGATTTCCTACCTCCTTGCTAAAGGATGCTGAATGAGTCATTTAACAATCATTCATATTCAATTTTTAAACCAACAGTGATTCAGGTTTCAAATGTCTGAAAAAAGATCTATGAAAAGATAAGAAAAAAATCATAAGTATTCATAATGGTATTTTAAATCACGTCAATCACCTGTTGTCGTTTACGATAGGTATAATGATGATGAACATTATAAGTCCCCAATAACATAGGTGTTTATTTGCATTCATATAAAACTTTAGTTTCATAGACAACGCTCTGAAGATCATTGTCAATGTCACGCGAGGTAGTATTTACATAACACGTGTCTTATATGCAAGCCTTAACATAATATTATACAAGTTTTTTCTAAGTTTGTTTGTTTATTCTACTAATTAAATTCCGATTTCAGAAACTTCTCCTTTTTTTAAGTCGGTTAAATTGTTTAAAACCTTGCCAAAGATATAGGTAAATAGAAGCATTTTTGACAGTTTGCCACTGAGGTAGATAAATGTAGGTACTTTATATTTGACAGTTCGTTCTTCAACTCAAATTCACCTCGACTGAGGAAACTGTTTGAAATGAGGAGTGAAATTATGGTTGAGTCGAGTCGAGGAGATCATGAAGTTTTGACTTAGAAGGTGGGCTAAGGTGAAGGTGTGAAATTAGAATGCGACAATCCTAAGAGTTATTAGAACTGCCTCTCTGATTTTAAAGATGGTTCCTTCCATGTAGTTTAAAAACAATCATATGCGGCAAATAATGATGATTTATAATTATCATTTAAAACATCAATAACACCTATTTAACGTACGCTCTCGTAATTTTGATGATAATAATTAGCTTTTATGTAACATCTCTGAAACACTATGGAATGCAATAAATGAATAAAAAAAAAAAAAACATTAAAACTATTCCGCGAAAATATGACAGCTTAGTAGGTAAATTTAATTTCGAAAGTTAGGATGTTTTAACTAATGATAATTTAATAAAAATATCATGATTAGGCATGTGAATTTTAAACACAACAACAAATACCAATTTGCGAAAAACGTAAGTTTGACGTAGTGAATGTAAGAAATTTAAAGAAACAGTAAAAAGTTTATGAAGGAAGTTGCCTTTTTTGTAAAAAAAGTCGCTTTCTAATGCCTACTTCTTATCATACAAATTAATTACGAAACACTGACACAACAATAAATCAGTTATCCCTTAATTTTCTACCCTTTTCATGACATTAATGTGGGACCAACTGAGGTATACCTACACTATCAATTAAAAAAAGAATCATAATCATCGAAATTGGACTACCTACTCTGAAAAAAGTTATGTGTGGTCAAACAGAAAAAAAAATACGTATCGAATTGAGAACCTCCTTTTTTTAAGTCGGTTGTAAAACTACTACAACTACTGCTACAAAGTTCCACATTAAAGGGTGCTCATCCATGGATGGACGCCCTTTAATTGCTTTAATTTACTTTCCAACCAAGATTTTCTTTAATTATCCTACATAAAAGCTTACAATTAAAAAATCCACCTCCAGGAATCAAGGGCAGTACACGGACAGCCCCGATTATAAATAAATAATACCTAGCTTCTATACCTACAAAGTTGTTTTTCATGAAAATGACTTAATGTTTTAGTGTTTTCCTTGGAACTGATAATAATATGTTCTATCGCTTAATAAGCGAGTTCTTTTTCAAGTAACATGTCATTCAGCAACGGTATCGAATAATTAGGTGTTGATAAACATAATGCCCTGAAGATTGCTACGTAGGCAATTATTGTAGCCGTGAAAAGTGAACTATTGTTAAAAGAATGGTTTACGATTTTGTATGGGAGCAGACCTCCCATACAAAATCGTATTAATCGTATTTTTTATTATATTTCGACCCATGTTCCTTGGAGAAAGTTGTTCAATTTCACGGATATTATCACCCTGAAAAATTTGGACGGTGACTGAAAACTAACCCTGTATATGGCCTTTGGACTCAAGGCTCAATTGAGTGCAAAGCCAAAAAATCAGCATGATATTTAAGTAGTTTCACACTTATATTTTAGCCGTAACTTACATTATATATTTATTTACGTAACCTAGCGATTTTTAGGGTTCCGTACCTCAAAAGGAACGGAACCGGAACGGAACGGAAAAAACACAACCCTTATACGATCACTTTGTTGTCCGTCTGTCTGTCTGTCCGTCTGTCTGTCAAGACCCTTTATCTCGGGAACGCGAGGAGGTATCGAGTTGAAATTAAACCTATTTACTTAAGTCTACAGTCCCTTGAAGCTGTGAAGATATCAAACTTTTAAGTTAACGTTAAAAAAAGATACGGCATTTTATGCCACACAAAAAACGTATACCTACCTACTTCGACACTCAAAAGAAACAAAATGTATTTAAAGTACTTTCCGTTGACCTAGAAATGAAATTTGGCAAGTAATATCGTCTTATAGGTACTACAAGTACAGGGAGAAGTCTAAAAACTATACAGTTGTAATTAAATCATAAAAAATATAGTCTTTAATTAAAATACGTAATCAATCATCGAGGTATGCGGGGTCATAATTGTATGGGTGATCAAATCACGGCATTTGAACGAAACCCTCAGTGGGCGAGCTGCCTCGCACTTGTCCGGTTTTTTTTTAATCTCATCTCCGCTTTAAACACTCTTTTATCTGCCCACCATTATGAAATTGTCTCATAATATAGTGTATGCGTTTACAAACATAATAAACTCACATACATACAAACAGACCCGAATGTACCTGTAGACTATAACCATTCATATTTTTATTTGCGGATGAGTGGACGAAGATTTTATTGGTGTGTCAGAAGTACTGTGAGAAGAATGGATGAATGTGTATGTTTATTGTGTTTGTGTCTGTCTTGGTGTTTTTCTTTTCTCTTCTATAACTAATATTATCTGTCTTTAATTATTGTAAGTGCTGTAAACCGTGGTAATTAAAGTAAAAATAAAATAAAAAAATTTGAATTCAAAAATAAACAATTTACTTTCGCCATTTATCGACCATAATGTTCAATACGGGTTTTCATAAAGGGTCACAAATGAAAGCCCGATTGTGATAAATTGCGAAGATGTTACGTAATTGGCCTGCGGGTTTTTGTGGAGGTTGAAAATTCTTGAATGAACATAAAGTTCTTCATTCACCAGTAGTTTTCCTTAATTAAGGTAAAAGCGACGGAAGCTCGCGAAATTCAAATATTCTTTAATTTTTTGCAATTTTCTGCCCAGCATCTAGTTCGAAAATGTCCCTATTTAATGAAAATATGGCGTTTACGAGCTATTCTGACTTGGAGAGTTATGTTGCTGATTTTAATTTTAATATCTGTTAATGTATATTTGTTACTCTCGCCAATAATTATTTTATAACAAGACAATTCCTGATACTGGGGTGCAAATTGCAAAAAACGTAAGCAAAATTTAATTTCGGGGGTTGCCCTGCGCAGCCCCCTAAATTAATAATGAGTTAAAATACAACAGCTATAGTTGGTATTAGGTAATTGGCTTGTTAACACCATTAACCAATAATTCCAAAATACAACTTATATTAAAATACACTTTATTTTAGCCCCGAAAACCCGAATAATTTTCAATTAATTGTAAAATTTAATTTTAAGTTGCTTTGAAATCAATTAATAGTTAGTCAATTGAGTTGGTAAATAAGTGACGTCACAGGCCGCTATTGTCATACTAAATCTATGGAGGAATCTCGTTTTGACAGCTCATAAAAAGTATGTCAATTGATTGGCGGTGTTTAGTAAATATTTGCATAGTAATGGGATTGAACATCTAGAACCGTTTCCTAATATCGATTAGGCGTAAGTCACGGAATACACAATTGTAATGCTAGGTTTTAAGTATATTGAAATACATGGAATTATACTAATGTTAAGTGCCAAGGTAGAAGCAAATGTGTGTTTGACAGTTTAATGATAGGACAGAGAAAACTTGAAAGTTTTCAATGATAGGGTGAAAATTTATAGAAAGACATGACATGTCTATTAATATATCTAGATACATTCTAGTAGGTATACCAATTGAGGTATTTATAGCAATCAATATGATTTTTATATCAAAACTAGCGGGCCCGGCAGACATTGTCCTGCCCTGAAAATCGGTACAAAAAACCAGGTCCAGCCTACCCTACCCCACCTACTTAACATATCTACCTTATCTACCCTACCCTACTCCTACATATTCTACCCACCCATCTACCAACCTACCTACCTACCCTATCAACCTAATATTTCAATAATTCTTACAAAAATCCAGGTCTTGCCTACCCAACCAACTTATTTACCTATCCTACCTATCTACCTACTTACCTACCTTGTCTCCACTCGACACGGCAATTTGGCTCTTCGCAGTGGAGAGGTGACATAATAAGTACTGCTAAGTTATGCGCTCCTAGGCGCGCATAACTTAGCAGCTTCTTAGATGTATGTCACCCTGGTACTAGGGGTGGTCCTACAAATCGACTGCAGCGCCACTTATCGGGTCCAATTGTGAATCTAAACCATTCTCGAATCCACTGGAACACACGTAAAAAATTTAATCAAAATCGGTCCAGCCGTTTAGGAGTTCACTTTCATACACACGAACAGAAAATTTTTATATAAAGACTAGCACTTTTCTCGCGACTTCGTCTGCGTGATTTTTCTTGAGGATCCCTAATTTTTGATAAAAATATAGTATAGTCTACAGCACCCAGTGACAACGTAGCTTCCAAATGACGAAAGAATTTTCGAAATCGAACCAGTAGTTTCGGAGATTAGCGCGTACAAACGAAAACGAAAACATCGTGAAGAAACCTGGGCTTATAATTAACTAGCTGATGCCCGCGGCTTCGCCCGCTTGACGAATTATATACTAAAACCTTCCTCTTGAATCACTCTATCTACAAAAAAACCCACATCAAAATCCGTTACGCAGTTTTAAAGATACAGGGACACACACACAGGGGGGTACATAGGGACAGACAGACACGGCGCGGGGACTTTGTTTTATAATTGACTTAAGTCTGAAATTGCCGGCATGGCGATCAATGCTCCTGCCTTCTCTGTATGAGGAGAGGCCTTTGCCGTGCAGTGGGACTGTAATAGACTGGTACTTTTTTTCAAAACTCCTCGATAATTTAAAAGTGCCTGTAATATAAATGGTTTAAGTATTTGAAATACATGACATTTGAGACAAAATAGCTCAACCATATTTCAGATTGTCTAAAGTTCATAAATCTTTTATGGGGTTCTGTGTTAAGTGTTATAACAAAATTCCTAGTGATATATTGCAACTAAATGAAAGAAAATTTAAAACATATATTAAAAGTACCTACACTCTGTAAACAAGCATATTACAGTTTAGAGGATTATATCCATGATAAGAATGCTTGGAAACATGCTGGTCCGGGCTCCATAGGACAATCTACAGTCTAGACAAAATCAAACGGATTGCTAATTAAAACTACTTAATTTATACTTAGTATATACATTATATTTAATTCTTGCTTTGGGTCACACACTGGTTCATAGGTTCATAGTTTGTTGAAATGTATGGAGTGGTTGTCTACTTTTACAATAATTGTAAATAATAATATGTGAACACTATGTATCTATGTATACAACTTAGCTGTCATTCTTTATCTTGTAATACTTTGTACATACTTCATTATAGTGTTTTTATGCAAGGTCCATCGTATTCACGTATAGTTATATAACTGTAAACTGTAAATGCAAAATATTGTACATACTTTTTTTAAAAGAGTAAGTATGGAGTTCTTGCTCATTCTTCTCCATACGAAACTACCTTTTGGAATGGGCAACTAGAATCAACTTTATATTTTTTTTATTATGACGTTCAAAAGTGCCTTTTTAATGGTCTTATTGAAATAAATGATTTGACTTTGACTTTGACATGACATTTTTGAGTTTGTGTTTTCCCAGCTCAAGGTCCTTTGCATCAGAGTAATGACAAAACCGATGATGGTTCATATTCTTTTAATGGAACTAGAACGGCCCATTGGGTATCGTTATATCTACTATTAATATAATCGTTTTCCAGATAGGTAAAATAAAAGTGGTCCTTCGAAATACCTCATCGAAGTAAAGTAACATTATACGGGAACCGTGCGTGCTGATTGAAATTAATCAATTTACGTACAGAGGCCAGCATAGCAAGTTACAACAATCTGTCAAATTTCTTTGATAGATTTTCACACTTTATAGCAAAACAGTTAAGGTTCATATTCAATTGGGAAAATTTGTCAGTTTGGTATGGCTTGACGTGCTGACGTCTGTACCTAATATTGCTTTTACCTTATGGGTTTTTTATTAATATCCATGATCGACTGAAATACCGGAAAGCAAGTAAAGCTTTTGGTCCCTTCTATCATAAGTAGATTACTACTCTTACCAACGGGTACCTATTGTGTTAGTGTTCCTCAGTAGGTTGTTAAGGCTAGACAGGCAATCGTTTTATATCCAGTTTCATCCGGTTAAACTGGAAGTCGACCTCAACATAGTTGAAAAAGCTAGGTGATAATGATGATGGTCGACTGAAATAACGATATCTAAGCTTCAGTACTCGCCCACTTTCTTTGACCACACAGGTATGGTCAACAAAAAAGATCCCTAAATAACCAGAATTACATAGCTTATTTGAAGTTTTCTTAGAAACCATGATGGATAATGGACATGTGTCTTCGAATGAAAAACTTTGTTTAAGTTTTATACAAAGTTCGTCGTTAAAACGAACTGTTTATTTTTCTTCCTTTTTGTATGAAAGAATACAACGCATTTTGCAAAGCTATAAACGATTCAATAATACCTACCTCTTCCTATTTATGGTATTTTTAACAACCCATATGCATTATCAATATTATGCCATATAAATGCACTCAACGTCGCATGAACGGAATAAATCTGCGGTAGATCTATTTAATTAATTCATGTCAGGGTTCTGATGTCGTATATTTCGACTGTAGGTAACTAGGTAGGTACTTATATACTTACCCATAGGTAGGCTTCTTGATTACATAAGTGACCTACTCTCTTCACGGGTGAAGAAAGGTAAGTACTTAACACTCGCACATGTATTCTCTGTTTCCAGTTTCGAGGGCAACTTATAGTTAAACACTAACTGAGGTCTGGAACTTCGTCTGCGTGAATTTCGGTTATCTGGGGTTTGTTATTTTTTTTCGTAAAACATTTTTTTTGTCTAAAATTAAAGTAGTCTATGTTACGCGTCGGCAAAATCGGACGTTAGCCGGACGGAGATTATCCGGAACAAACAGCAGACGCCCTAAATTGATAAAAAATAATAATATTGATAATTTACAAACAGACACTTCAATATTACTATGTAAGTATTTCTGATAATGAGTCTTATGACGTAGAAATACAGTCTTATAATTATTATGGTATTCCTTCATAAGTCGGATTTCTTTTGCTACTGTAAGTACGTAAGCGCTATACCTACCTACTTTTCAGGTAGGTATATATCTGTAGGCATGTCGATGTCTAGATTGGTTGGCAAGTTTATTATCATTGAACTTGAAATTATGAGAGCAATGTTATTCAATCAGTGATTATTCGAATTGGTGCCAATAATGGGCACAGGGCACTAACAGTAGGTAATGTTTGTTGGAGTGAGGTGAAGCATAACATATCCCGCCCTAAATTAAATTCCTTCCCCTGATTAGGCATCCCCTTCTACGTTATTTTGTGTTCACCATGTTACTTACATTGTGGACTAGCATAAAATATTTCCAAACCGATCTTGGTAAGTAAGTGCAACATTTTCCACATCTTAATCTTCCTTCACGAACCCTAGGTATTCATTTGGTTATATTTTATAATTTAGTATACTGCCATCTAGCGTAACGATGCGATACTACTGAAAAAACAAATGAACTGATTTACTAAATAGTTTGTCAATTTTACGACAGTGGCGCTAGTCGTTTCATTCAATAAATTTCATTCATTCAACCATTCCTCGTCATAATATTTATATTTATCTTGACATTCTGCTCATTCAGTTTTTCAGTTCAATGTTCAATCAAAAATATCACTTCTCTGTGAAGCAGCTGATGGATAGTTGGATTAGTTGTTTTAAGCAAACTTTTTCTCACTAAAATAATTATTTCGAATCATCGCTATCGATTGCGTGGCATAATATAGTTGGTGGACTTTGAGCGCCGATAATAGAGATACCGTATCGCGTAATTAGTGTAGGTAATCTCCTTTTCTAAACAACTTGTTACCATTGCAAGTTTTGAACTTGTTCCACGATTGTGTTTGTGTAAATAAGTTAAAATGACTCTGGGTAAGTGTTGATTCTGTTCAATTATTAGATAGATCATTATGTACTACTATGTTCGTGTAGTTCTAATCGTTTAGAAACCGGTTTCTTGTGAAAACTTGTGGAATTATTTCGCTTCACTAAGGTAGCGTTCTACAGTATTAAAAAAATACTGCTAAGAGCCCTACAGGGCTTTATTGTTGTATGTAAAAAAGAATACTAAATTGGTATAGTTATTGCTCTTCAATACAGTTAAGATTTCAATACATACAATTTTATTTCACAATCTATTTTTAGTCCAACTTGAACTTTATACTTTTACTACAAATGTGTCAGTTTTGTATTTTACTTTCTTCAAGAGTGTCTTGTTTGAAAAAGGTATTATATTTAGGTAGATAGGTACCTACTAAGGTACCTACTAAGGTACCTAGTTTTAAATGAATAATAACACTACCAAAAAAGTGTAAAGACTGAAAATATGCATTAATTATTCAGATTATTAAATTAAACAATAGTTTACCTACTTACAAGACATTTCCATTAATATTTATTAAAACAATACAAAAGCAACATCTGAATTATTATTGTTACCTTGAAGATAAATATTTACTTACAGTTATTAGAATAATTTGAGTAAAATCCAGACTTAATACCGAGCAAAGCTTGGTTACCCAGGTACCTACTAATTTATTAATCATACATATACACAGGGTTTTTGTTGTATGTCTGCAAGATGTAATTATAATTATTCAGCATATTATTATTATCTTCAATTACACCATATAATAAAAATCTTGTTACTATGGCCTAAATAGATAATGATAATATGCTCCTATGAACTTTTATATTATTATTCATCATACATATCTACCTACAACATACATAATAACGCAAATATACTTTCTGCACATTCTTATCATTAAATTTATCAAAAAAAAAAAGAAAGGAAAAAAGAAAAAAAGCCAAATTAAGTGAATTCAGTTAGTGGTCCATGGAATAATACCAGTTGGTCATTAAACCTGCTTTTTACTGGTTTGGCAGCAGCAAAAGGACCAGTTTTATTTTGTTTGCATTGTAGGGTGCCATGTATTGTGCAAGTCGATTAATGTGGTGCCTACCTACATTATAAATACATATTTAAGTAGGGACCGTGACCTTTGAAAGAATAGGACTGATATGGTCTAAAATCATAAGAATCAATACGCATGGAACTCTAAAATCACCAAAATTTGACAGTAGATGAATCCTATCGGTTTTTTTTTATGTACTTATTTTAATTTTAAAAGATGACACGGGTGGTACTTATATGTAATCATTTTCACAAACTGTTCCTCCAGCCTTTTTCAAATTGTTTCAAATACATTAACTTACAGACTAGACGATTATATTAATATATTACTATATATTCTATTCTTTTGTTGCAGGTATAACAAATTTGAAAACCAAATCGAGTAGTGCCGCTGAGGTGAGCCACATTTTTTTTTTATTTACTCTTTTAAACCTCTACATATATTACAGATTATAACATTAAAATAACCTTCATATCTACCAGCATTAGCTACCAGCTACATTGACACGGCTGCCATTGCATACTTCCGTAATTCAATCAAATTTTCGTGTCTTGAATTTTTTCCATAACATTGGCGGATAAAAATAGAAAATACTTAGAATTGAGACCTGTAATTGCCGTTAATGTGTTCATCTGAAGTACCTATTTAGAAATGTGTAAAAAATTGTGAAAAAATAATAAACACTAAATAGGGGTAAGTATAGTTTCCGGCCACGAACTAGAAAAAAAATTAGGACTCTACGCCACGCATATTATCGAAAGTCAAGCACCTAAAGTACGCCGGACCGGCGGGCGCACACATAGATCGGTACGGTCGGTACTTTCGATACGCGTGGCGCGGAATCCTTTTTTTTCTAGTCCGTGACTATGATGTGAATGTGTGCGTGGGGCATGTTTCATGTTTGTACAAACGGTCTGGCTTACTTAGGGTGCTTCACTTTCAATATGCGTGGCGCGGAGTCCTTCTTTTTTTTCTAGTCCGTGTTTCCGGCACGTAAGTTGACAAGAGATTTTGTAGTGGGGGAAGATCGATTTCATACATTTTTACTTGCGCGAACTTCCCCCACTACAAAATCTCTTGTCAACTTACGTGCCCGTAATTATACTAGCTTTTGCCCGCAACTTCGTCTGCGTCAAATTTCTACGGATCCTTAATTTTTTTATAATAAACACTCCTACAGCACACGGGGATAACGTAGGTACCTTCCCATTGGTGAAATATTTTTTTTAATCTGACGAGCAGTTTCGGAGATTACCTATTACATCCAAACTTTACCTAATAATATTAGAGTACATGTGCCTGTACTGTACGCAAAATACGCGCCGAGACGTGGGGTTGCGGACACCAACCCGTCATAATACTACTAGTTTATATAACATCATGTTCTTGTGTTTAACATCAACAAATAAACCTTTGACTGATAGCATCCATTGTTACACGAAGTCGTGGGCAAAAGCTAGTTTGAAATATGTGTAAGTAGTTATTTTACATGAAAATTGTATTCAGTAAATCCAAAGTAAGTTGTATGCAAGTTAACTTTCTAGTTAAAATGCAATGAAAATTACGACTTTGTTTGTATACAACACCGTCAAAGCTGCTTAGATAACAAATATGAACTCTTGCTTGACAGAACAGTTGACACTTAAGTCGGACTTAATATACCAACGTACATACAAACATGGTACAAACAAACATAGGTAGGTACGTATTACATACTTACATAGTTTTATCTGATGTAGTACATCGTTTTCACAATAATTATGCATTGTATATATTATTTATGTCATGTATATTTATTTATAGTATGTTAGTGCTTTTTAATAAATTATTTGACTTTTCAACTTGTGGATATTGAAGTCATAACGAGTGACCTCTAAATACCGGATTTAGTAGTAGCAAATATTTTTTTAAGCAGGTTTACGTTTTAAACAAATATCCAATATTCATAATGCCGATGCAGCGGTTTCCCCTGTAACCATTTTGATAATTAATTATTTTAAGCCGCTTAAAGCCTTGACCGTCAGGGACCGATATTGATGTAACGGCAATCATAGAGGTACTTATCTATATGTTTATAAAAAGATTATTTAGTAGATGCCTTGACTTTGTGATGTTTTTTTTTCTGTTTTGAATATTATTTAAACCTTACAACTTACAACCAGTCTTACCAAGGGGTTTCGTGTTACCCTGTGTAACTGGCTTGTGGAGGTCAGATTGGCAGTAGCTCCGTGGAAAACACTGGCCAGTATTCAGCTGCATCCGGTTAGACCGGAAGCCGAACCAAAAATGTCGGGAAAAGGTTAGGCAGATGAGATTATTCAAATACTTTTAGGGGTGGCCAATCGGTTGATCGCCGACGCAATGCTCACTCTTCAAATATAATTATATTTTTGTGTTCACCTCGTAGGCTCGTAATAAAATATACAGACCTGTGCCCTGTTTATCAAAACTTACAAGTCTACACGTTAACAAGTTACACTATACAAGGAAGTTTTTACAAGTTCGTGTAAATTCCGTTTATCAAAATTTACACGTGTAGTTTTGATAAACACATTTTTGTAATAATGAAATTTTTTACAGGTAAAATGCTTGTAATACAAGGCTTGTAAGTTTTGATAACCAGGGCATGCACTTACATAGGTACAAGGTGGGAACCGATCACTTTTCCGAAATGTTTTTTTCCGAATTTCATTTTACCGAAAACTATTAACCGATGTCTTTTTTGCTATATGCATTATTTGACATATTTTTATATCATCGAAGTATCATGTGTCATAAGTATTATTTTACCGAACTATTTTTCGTCGATTTACTAATTAACTTTTTGCTATTGGCCGAAGCCTCTTTTGAACTTTTTTCATTTGCCAAATGATTGATTTGCCATATTTTCACCACACCGAAACAACATTTTACAGAATACTAGCAGGCCCGGCAGACGTTGTCCTGCCTGAAAATAAAAACAAGTCCTAGAACTACAACGCCACCTATCGGGTCCAATTGTGAATCTAAACCATTCACAAATCCACTGGAACACACACAAAATATTTCATCAAAATCGGTCCAGCCGTTTAGGAGGAGTTCACTTTCATACACACGCACAGAAGATTTTTATACATAAGACTAGCTGACCCGACAGACGTTGTCCTGTCCCGATCGACCTAATGGGGGATGAAAAAGGGGTGAAAAAAGGGGATGAAAAATAGATGTTGGCCTATTCTCAGACCTACCCAATATGCACAAAAAATTTCATCAGAATCGGTCAAGCCGTTTCGGAGGAGTACGGGAACGAAAACTGTGACACGAGAATTTTATATATTAGATTACCTGGTAGCATTATCAATATAAAATAAAATAGTGTCATAAAAAATCAATAGGCTACAAAATTTTAGTGACAGAAACGAATCGCTGCAAAACCGACTTCACGCAGTCTTGTCTGCCCTACTCCTAGAGTGTAATTTAAGCCCGCGTAGGCGCGGAGGGGTGGGGCGGCCCGCGAGCTGAGGAGCAGGCGGTTTGAAGGCTCGCCGCCGCGGCTGAGGCTGGCCGGCGGAGCCGGCCAGCAAGCCGAAGCTGCGGAGGTGAGCATTAAAACCATCTGCGACGATAATCTCGCGTGGGGCCGCTCAGACCCCGCAGAGCCGGAGCCGTGACAGAAACAATGCTTGTGCATGTTGCATGCCTGCTTGCATGTTTCATGCTTGTTTGCACGCTGCATGCTTGCTTGCATGCTGCATGCAAGCAAGCAGATAGCAGAATGAAGCAGATATGAAATAGTGTGCACAAACTTTCTAGGCGTTTGATGAAATGAAAATATGGTAATTAAAACAGTGGCATAATGAATATTTGGAATCATAATACTTCGAACAAATGTTATTCGGCTAAGTCTAATATCGGTAAAAAGTTTATCGACCAAATGAAACACAGATTAACGAAAAAAATCGAATTGATAATAGGTCAACTGATACAGTGGCAGACGTGACTTCGATGAAGTAAAAAAAAACGAAACGATAATAGTTAAAAAGTTTTAGGTGAAATTAAATTCGGTCAAATATTTTTCGACCTTATGATAGGTAACCGTACAAGGTTTTTTTTTTTTTTTTTTTTAATCTTTATTTTATTATGGGATTTTTGTACACATTTGCGACGATGTCAATCCCATCGTACTTCTAGGAACCGTAAACATCATTACCAACCGTACAAGGTTAGTGCATGTACTAGGTAGAGTTGCTGATTCATTGTAGTCGGTTAAATTTTCCTGTGACTACAATGAAACAGTAACTCTACTGCTGTATACATTTGTATACCTGTGACCCTGTGTATGTTAAATGTGAATATACTTATAAAACGTAAAATACAATTCGATGTGATGTTTGGAACTTCACATGGCGTATTTGTGCAAACTGTAGATCTTGGGGGGGGTCAGCAATGCTATTCTGTAAGAACTCACTTCAGTTGTCACTTCTGATCCCGCGGTGAAAACCGTATTCTATAACTCGATTAAAACTACGTTAGCGGCACTGAGTGAGGTGAAGCGAACTATTTTTACGTACTTAACTACTTTTGCGAATATTTTTCAGAGATACCTACCTAAGATTCAAATTAGCGGGTGATTTCTTACAGAATTGCACTGCTGATCAAGTTCACTCCTAAAATACACTGAAAATGTATTATGTTAATGTATTGTAGTTTGCTACTGTACAGTGTACAGGGCCTCAAGTCTGCTATTACAATAGTGTCAAAATGGTCTATCATTGATTCCATAATTGTTGATTTTGACAAGTTTGGTAATCTACTAATATAATGGCGTCACTATGACGTCCAATGGTCAACCACTGACACGTCATTGAAAGAAATTATATAGAATGGTAATCTCCTACAAAATGACAACTGTTACTTACTAATTTTTAACCGACTTCAAAAAGGAGGAGGTTCTCAATTCGGTTGTTTTTTTTTTTTATGTACGTACATCGATTACTCTGAGATTTATGATCCGATTTACGTGATTCTTCTTTAGTTTGATGCGGAATGGTTGCCATTTGGTCCCATAAAAATTCGACATTGTTGGGCTCAGTAGTTTTCATTTTATGATCATTTTTTTATTTTTTATATATTTATTTTTATGTTTCACCACACATAACTTTTTTCAATGTAGTCCGATTTCGATGATTCTTTTTTTAGTTGATAGTGTACACCTCAAATTTGGTCCCATAAAATTTTCAAGAAAATATTCCACCCCTAGGGGTTGAAAATTAAGGGATCACAGATTTTTTTTGGTGTCGCCGTTTCGTAATTAATTAAATGATGAGAAGAAGGCACTAAAAAGCGAAAAAAAAATTTTTAACAAAAAAGACAACCGCCTTCAAAAAGTAAAAAATAACTTTTAATTCACAAGTCGGTGGCAATACAAAACAACAAGCAAAACCAAAGCCGCCGACTTGCGAATTGAAAGTAATTTTTTACTTTTTGAAGATGGTTGTCTTTTTGACAGTTACTTTGATCAGTGATCTACAATTACAACGTCATTGTGCGACCAATGATCGACCATTATGAATTTAGCAGATTACGAACTTTTAGCAAAATGACAATGGGATCGTGTTGGAATGACGAAATTATACAAATAGCAGACTTGGCCCTCTGGTTGTTTGTCAAAGTTATGACGACTTTTCGAGCTCAGCTGTTCAATACGCAGACACAATAGTGACAAACAATGGCCATATTATTCCAAAAGTCATATCAACAGTCAAGCGGATCATCATAAAGATTTGGAATAATTGTAAAAATATATTTGCATTACCATGACACTTGGACAAGGATCAAGGACCTTCCCACGCCCCAAACCCTGAAAAAATTGTGTCGAGCCTTGTAGGTACCAAACACTCTTAGCAGGCAAGGGGCATTACTTAATAATTAAAAGATCTAATGACACCTGCCTCTAAAAGTTAAATAGGTTTACGACTAGCACTTTACCTGCGATCCTTAAATTATAGAATAAAGCATATTGCACTCAGGGATAATGCAGCTTCGTATTGGCAAAATATTTTTAAATTCGGTCAAGCATTTTTTGAGTTTATATCCATTACATAAAAACATACTCAGATTATGAAACAAAAGGCAGATAGACCGCGCGGAACACAGAGTGAAGCCACCAAAACAAATATAAATTCAAAAGCGAATACAATCACGAGATTGTAGGCATTCGCTTTTGAATTTATATTTGCTTTGGTGGTTCCGCGCGGTCTATCTGCCTTTTGTTTCGGTACAAGAAGTTGGTTAAAAAAATCAAATCTTTTTACTTTATAATATTAGTTTACATTGAACTTTAATATCAATTTAAATATCCCGCTTGTTTGCAATAAATTGTTAGGTAAGTAATTGCTTTTTCCTCAGTTTCTACCATGCTATGTTCCTGCAGTTATGTGCAATTGGTCTTTATTAGCAACAATGTGTTATGTTTAATTACAAATGAGTGTTACATTTTAAATTATCAAGGAAAACAATAAGTAATAACAGCTATTTATAGACGGTTGAATTGGTTTTATTCAAAATCGAAATGCCTAACTGCAGTGGTAAACTGACTGGCTGGCTACAGTTGACACCTGGAACAGTAGATGAGATTTTAGGGACGCACTGCCGTCCTAGGATGCCGTTAAGCCCAAAATCAGATAACATACTTGGTGTAGTTAAGTAAAAAGAGAAAACAAAAAACACATTGGGCAGTTAATATAATACTCGGTAAAGAGGCGTAGGTCAGTCGCTTTCAATTGATGGAATCATCATAAGTTCTGTCACTGAACAGCCTACAAAGTTCTTATATATATCTGGAATTCTTTATACTATTAAAATGTTTCATACACAAAAGTAGAGACTTTCTATTGAAAAGTAAAAATTGGCCATTACCTACAGGGTTTCTAGACCTTCTAGTTATAGAAAGGCAGCGCAGATTATCTTACATAGTATAAGAACAATCCTCATTAAATAATACAGCTTAATCTTGTCTTTTTTTACAGGCGGTTCATAGAGCAAGGGACACATTCAACCGCGGCATAACCCGCCCCATAAAATGGCGTCTCCAACAGCTGAAGAACCTCCTTCGAATGTACGAGGAGAACCGCAACGGAATGATAGAAGCCCTACGCAAGGATCTGAGGAGAAGCAAGATGGAAGCAGTTCTTCTAGAAGTTGACTATCTGATCAACGATCTAAAGAATACTATTCATCATTTGGAGGACTGGGCTAAGCCTGAGAAGGTAAGCAAGCTTATAAGGATTCAACCTAGTTCCCTGCTGTACAACGGCTTCTCCCAAATTGTGCCGTAAGATCTTTTAATCATATTGTTTTTTTTTTAACTAGCTTTTTACCACCCGGTCCAACCTACAGCACTCAGGGACAATATAGCTTCCTATTAGCGATACTTTATAGAATCAGACAGCAGTTCCTGAGATTTGCGCGTACAAACAAACAAACTCTTCGACTTTATTATTTCAGGATTATATGCATTGCAGAAAAGCTTTATGTCTGGCCTTTTACTTATACTGTCTGCTGCAGAGAACGTTCTTGCTAGATTATTAAAAATCTATTTATCATAGGCAAACAGTTCAACTCATGAGTTATGTATAAGTCCGCGTACCTAACTAAATCTGCAAGAAATATTTTATGCAAAAACATAAAGTTTTCAAAAAAATATATAAATAGTTATGAATATAAATATTTCATCAACAACAAAACTATCTTTAACAAACCTGAGTTGAATACATAAATAAAATTGTTATATTATCTTGTTTACAAAATTATCTTTAATGATTCTTTAACGTTCATTGTTTTAAATGAACTGGACAAGTGCGAGTCGGACTTGCTCACCAAGGTTTCCGTAAAAATTTGTAGCATATCCATATATATACTAATATATTATAATACACTAGCGGGCCCGGCAGACGTTGTCCTGCCCTGAAGATAAAAAAACCCGACTACAGCGCCGACTACAGCGCCACCTACCGGGTCTAATTGTGAATCTAAACCATTCTCGGATCCACTGGAACACACACAAACAGTTTTATCAAAATCAGTCTAGCCGTTTAGGAGGAGTTCACTTTCATACACACGCACAGAAGATTTTTTTATATATAAGATAATATTATAAATGAGAAAGTAACTACGCTTCTACGATGAAACGGGTGAGCCGATTTTGATCAAATTTGGTATGAAAATAGCCTGAACCCTGGGAACGCACATAGGGTAGTTTTTAATGCGGGACTTCGTCTGCATCCTCGATAACCGACATTCACACGGACCAAATCGCGGACAAAAGCTCATTATAAATAAAGAATTATATTTTTTTTATGATTTCATTACAAATGTATAGTTTCATACTTTTCCCTGTATTTATAGTATTGTTCTAGGTCAACGGAAAGTACCCTATAAATTTTGATTCCCTTGAGTGTGTCGAAATGTACGTTTTTTGCGACATAAACGGCCGTATCTTTTTTTCTCGTAAACTTAGAAGTTTAATTTTTTCACAGCTTCAAGGGGCCGTGGACTTTACTAGATACCTTTACGCTTTCCCGAGATAAAGGGTCTTGACAGACAGACAACAAAGTGATCCTATAAGGGTTCCATTTTTTCCTTCTGAAGTACGGGACCCTAAAAACCCGCCAAGTGTGAGTCGGAACTGCTCTGCTATTTTCTAACGTTTCCATTGATTGGTGACTGTGCTCGACGGCGAACTACTAGTTCATAAGAATATTTTGAAACTATCTACTACTACCAAATAAATTCAAACACTAAATTAAAAAAAAAAGTTCCGATTATATACTAAAGAGCATATAAATGTAACCAAAATAAGCATAAACACCGTATTAAATATTGGTTTTCTAACTTGTGAGAAGAGCGGCAACTTGTGGCGTCATTATTTAATAATATTGATGCTCAATAAAACAATTACACCAAATTACCAAATCCTACCATGATCATTTTTTGTACTATTGCCATCCCTATATATGAACTGTCAAAAGTGTCAGTTTTTCTTGACCTAGCGCCTTAATAAAATCCAAGGTGGCAACACTGGTCAAACTGTTCAATCTTGAGTAGTTCCACCACCAAAAACCGTTATCACGTGGTGATGCGTAGCGTATTAGGCGTCGAGATTTAAGTTGTGTTGTTATTAGAATAGCACCATGCACTGCACTCAAAAGGTTACATTTTTAATATTATTACAGTCATTACTAACCTATTATATACATATAGGTACATAACCATACGATGTTTATTGTTGATGATGATTGACGTGTCTTATGTTAGCCTTCTATTAAAATGCATAAGAAGTTTTTATCTGTCTGTTTTTATCTGCCTACCTACCTACTAAATTATGTGCATCACATTTTAAAATAACAATTTAATTTAATCACCCTCCTTGTTGACGAGAGTCATCGACCGATTTGCGCCATTCCCTTATGCATTCAATTAACTTCAGGCCAAAGTCCACATTCGGTTTTTTATTTATTATTTAAATCAGACGAAAACAATAAACGCACTGCCTTTTGAGTCGAGGCTCAAGACATCGACCTTTTTGATGCTTACCAAAAAGTTTTAAATTATGAGGAGTTTCAAGGTCGTGATATAACTAAAACTGTATCATTAATTTTAGTACTTCATCATTATTATGATACAATACAAGTGAACTAAGTTTGTCATAACAGTCGATGCTGGAATGCAGTGTAATGATAATATTCTCATGGGTTTCACACGACGTATTTCAACACACTTGCGAGGAAAATTTAATATCATTAAAATAAAGAATTATTTTAGACAAAGATTTTATGAAAAATGGCGCGTGCGAAGATTTTTTTAATTCGAACATTGACGGTTGTTTGGCCTTGTGGTTGACTGACGTAACCGCTAAACAGCCTGAAATAAAAATAAAAAAACCAAATATTTGATGAAATATAATGTTTATTTATCATCTAATACCTTTAAACGAGCAATTCTTGTATATGTAAATATATCACCGTATAAACCTTCCCTGGACTTTCACAAATATTTCAGGACCAAAATTAGCCAAATCGGTCCAGCCGTTCTCGAGTTTTAGCGAGACTAACGAACAACGATTTATTTTTATAATATACCTACCTACCTAGATAATCTGAATCTCGGAAACAGCTCCAACGATTTTCATGAAATTTTGTATGCAGGGGTTTTTGGGGGCGATAAATTGATCTAGCTAGGTTTCATTTTTGAAAAAAAAACACGATTTACCAGAAAAAATATACCGAGCTAAGCTCGGTCACCCAGGTACTATGTCATTAATTAACATAATTAGTTAATTTATTCACAAATATACATATAGGCGTAGGATTTTCTAGGTGCCAAACACACTCGTACCTACTCAATATAAATTCATATAAAAACAGCTTACTTAAAACAATAAAATCTGCAATCATTATCTACCTTTATTCGCATGCATATTATTTTCCCCCATTGTTCTATTACAAGTACTTATTACAATCTTGAACTTCAACTCAATGCTGGAATAAATTACAAGTTATATTTACAATTCAATATACCTACTATAATATCGACTCTAAACGCCGTTACATAAGCTTTTATTATTAAGTACTTACCACGTACTTACTCAAACTTGCATCAACCTAGCGCCATTGAATGTTTAAAGCCTAATTCACCTTATGTGGTTCTCTTTACGCTGTCTGCCAGCAACTGTGTTCTCTTCCCTTTATTCCAGTTGTTACATTTCACAAACTATAGTCAACCATAGGAGTTAAAACTTACTAGTTTTTGCCCGCGAATTCGTCAGAACCCAAATGGTTTAATTTGTTATTAAAATATAGCCTTTAGCACACAAGGATTACGTGGTGCAGGCAGACTGCAGAGGGGTCCGATTTTAAAAATCTGACCTCCCTAGTTTCAAATATAAGCGCGTCAAACAAATAAACAAACACAGGTTTATAATATCACTTAGTATAACAATGAATATTACCTAAAGAAACTGGCGTGCGCTCATGATTTGCAAGGACTATGCCCGTAAACTTTCAAAGCAACAGTGATCTGGTCGAGGGTTCTGCTCAAACATCATCATCTTCCTGCCCCATGTTACTTGGGGCGACGCAACACGTTTTCTTCTTCTATTATTCCGTCCTGTTATCTGTCATGCCATCTCTGACTTTTCTTTTTAACCGACTTCAAAAAGGAGGAGGTTCTCAATTCGATTGGTATTTTTTTTATTTTATATCGTTTTTCACAAAATCTATCCATCTTTTCTTTGGTATTCCTCTCCATCCGGTCACATTTAGTTTAGTTGTACGAATTCCATCATCAACAAGACTATCTTCAAAGAACCTGAGTTGAATACATTAATAAAATTGTTTGTTTTGGCAAATGAAGACAGGGGGCTGGCAGGGACTTCTTCAATGAGGCTCGTTAGAATTTTATAATTGATGTATTGTCGGTTTTGGTTTTTACAATAATAATCGCGGTCACGTACGCACAGTCCTGCTTTATATATCGCCTTCTGGAGGGGGTCGGATGTTTCTCGAACCCGTCGCGAGCGAGTCGTCTTCTCAGCAACAGATGTCGCACCTAAACGTTTATCGATCGTAGATCTATCGACCGAGAGATGGCGCTGCTTGACTCAACATGCCGGCCGCCTTGGAAGATCCGTCTTCCAACTAAACGGAAGTCACGCCCGCTTCGTTTGTAGAAACCGGCAGCGGGCAGATTCTTGAAGAAGCACGCTTGATTGTGCCTGTTGATGTGCGGATTTCTGCCACTCTCGAGACGCCATCATTTCCTGGGAACAGATGAATAATCCTACCCAATTTCCATTTCAATGGTGGCAGGTTGTCTTCTTTGATGACAACAAGACTGTCTTTAGCAATGTCATCTTTATTGTGTGCCCACTTCGTTCTGCGTTGTAGCTCAGATACATATTCTTTTGCCCACCGTTCCCAAAAATGTTGTCGCAGTTGTTCCAGCCGATGGTAGCGACAGGTAGGCGTTGATGTCTTTGTGAAGTCATCACTGGCATGCGCAGTCAACGGCCGGCCAATCAGGAAATGCGCAGGTGTGAGTGGAAGGTAGTCATTTGGATCTGAGGACATAGGTGACATAGGGCGGGAGTTCAGGACGGCCTCAACCTGTGTCAATACCGTACTAAACTCCTCGTAAGTTAGCCTAGCATTACCCACGACACGTCTCAAATGGTACTTACACGACTTTACACCTGCCTCCCATAAACCACCAAAGTGAGGCGCATAAGGCGGAATGAAATTAAATTTAATATTATTACTACTAGCAAAATCCATGATATCATTTGAGTTTTCAAATATAGATGAAAGCTCCTTTTCAGCACCAACGAAATTTCTACCGTTATCGGAAAAAACGTGACACGGCTTGCCGCGTCGTGATATGAATCGTTTGAATGCCAATATATAATCCTGAGTGGACAAAGAACCTACTAATTCTAAATGCACAGCTCTGGTAGCAAAGCACACGAATAAGCAAATATATCCCTTAATTAGTCGGGAACGTCTGCCTTTTCGATTCAATATAGATATTGGCCCGGCATAATCAACACCACATCGCATGAATGGAAATCCAGCTTCTAAACGTTCGGCAGGGAGATCACCCATATGTGGAGTTAGCGTATTTCCCTTCATGCGAGTGCAAGTTACACATTTATGAACCACTTGCCTTGCTAAATTACGTGCTCCCAGCACCCACCATCTATCACGCATGGTAGCTACCAGAAGCTGCGGTCCAGCATGAAGTAAACGTTTGTGTTCGTATGAACATAATAACCAAGTAAACCGATGTTTACGACACAACAACACTGGATGTTTCTTATCATAATCAAAACTTGAATTACTAAGTCTGCCAAATACATGAATTATAAAATTCTAACGAGCCTCATTGAAGAAGTCCCTGCCAGCCCCCTGTCTTCATTTGCCAAAACATTGTTATATTCTAATAATGGCCGCATTTTCAGTAACCTTTGTTACAACATTCAGTACCTATATTTTGTAAAATTTAATCAGCGTTTACTTCTGGTATTAAAACTGTGTCCACGTCATTGTCATATCTTGTTTACAAAATAATCTTTAATAATTTTTCACATAATCCATCCATCTTTTCTTTGAGCTTTCTTTCTCTCTCGTATTTTTGATGAGTATAGGTCCTACAATTGTACCTATTTTACGTGTTAGTCAATTAATTCCACAAATTATCTACACAAGACATGAGATTCTTCCTGAGTTGTTTAACTTACCTGAATAAGTTAAAATGATACCCGTTTTTAAATGAATCTGCGGCTGATATATTTTTTATAGCAAAGCCTCAGACCAATTGGTCTGAGAGCAAAGCTAAAAAATAATTTAAGGTCGGCTTCCTCACAAAAATGTATAATTTGTATCTGTTTAAAAACTCATAACTTTTTGCCTCGCATAACCTGTTTATGTCGACTTTAGACTGACCTAACGGAATCTTCAATGCCTTACTCAAAGTGGTTTTTTTACAATAAACTGCATGCCCACGCATCATTTTAAATAAGAACTTTATACGTGCAAATTCTGGCAACCAAATAATTATGGCAATACACAGGTAGCTTTTATTGGAATTTTTATTATTGCCTTCTATGACTATTCCATCTCCATTGTGTAGGTAAGTGTAGGGTAAAAAGGTGTGGTAGGGTGTAAATTGTGTAATTTTTATTATTCTGTTTGTTTGGACTGAATTGAGTCATTGAAATAATTTGTAAGTAGGTACTGAAGCATTGGTATACTAAGCAATGTACTTAAAACTTTTCCTTTCCAAATTGAAAACTATATTTATTTTGCATTTCACTTAAAATACCGATAATCGCATTTGGCGACTAAGCCACATGTTGGCTCCCATTCCAAATAACCCCTTCCTTGTTTTAATTAAAATAAAAAAACGGAAACACTGCATAATCAATTTTTAAGGTTACCTACTACGTAGAAACTATCGTGGTCATGAAGTAGTCACCTTAACTCACCGACCGATCCCAAACAAATTATATAAGCTGCCAGGCCGGTTTCTATATATGTATTACATAATTATCATTTAACTCTTTGCTAAATATTGTGCTCAAATATTTGCTACCTCGCTTTTGCTAACAAAACCGGAAAAAACTAGATAAAACCTAATAGATATGGCATCAAAATGTAATCACTAATGGGGAATGGGAGATTAGTGTAAATAGGGTATTTTACTCATGAGAAAATATCTATAAATATATAATTGAGATAGTTTAGGCAAAAAGCAGTCGCGTCATGTTCAGGGTCTTCATTTAGTTTACGATTTATCAACTCCCAACGGAAATGACAAATCAAGTCAGTCCAAAGGTAAAGAATCCACAAAATCGTTTAGAAATCCCATGTTATTTGTTGAAAACAATAGAATGGAATATTGCCTAATTTTGTGACTGACAGGTAGGTATATTAATTTTCGTTTACAGGTTGGTAAAATTCTATGCATTCATTCATATACCTATTAGGAATATCTGCATAGCACCATACAAAACAGATTCACTCTGAGTCTCTTCGAATACATTCGCGAAGTTAATGAAAAACAATAAATTAACTTATTATATTATATATACTTACAACAAAATCATTCATTTTTCAAAAATTTTGCTTCGCCTAGATTATATTAAAGAGTGAAATAAGAAAGTGAATAAATAAATCTAGAAACTTCACACTTCCGTAATAACAAGCCCGAGTAATTATAGACACGCAACAATACGTGAAACTCGCTGGCATGCATGGCAGTTAATTAATTGTTCACAACCACGTTTAAGAATGAACCATGTACCTACTTAACTTCAATGTCGTTCAGTCCTTGACTAATAGTAAACATTACGTCATTCCTTGCATTAAGTGGGTACTTTAAAAACAGCTGCTCAGCAGATAAAGTTACTTATTTTTAAAACAAATATTCTTAATCCTAACTTTGTTTGCTAACATTGCTGACAGTCTGCATGCACCGTAGGGCGTAGACCTAAAACTTCTTTTTCTTGTAGATATAGTAAAGCAATCTTTCACAGTTACATTAGCAAGACAAACCAGCGGTATTTACCATGTTAGTGGCAAAATTGAATCCTGCAATACAAGCCCATGTAGACTTAAGATGCATGAACTTTACATCTAATCTTCCAAGGACCCCGTGGCAACGTTGGTCAGAACCAGAACACCAGTCTTGAAAGACCTTGGCGTTTTACTTGGCTCGGTCTTTTAATACCAGCCTCAGAAACCATTGCCTTGCATTCGTACAATATTTGTTCCATTGCAAGGCAGTGGTTTCTAAATTCTCCACAGAATTGATCACCACATTTGCTAAAGCAGATTGGTGATTTCAGACTTTACTTTATGTTCAATATAAACTCAAAATGTACATATCAAATAGAAAATGTCCAGCACTCGTAGCATGACCACGCTATGTCTACGGAAGAATAGACATACGGACAGGAAGAATAAACAAACTGTACTGACTTGTATATTCTCGCTGGCAGTATGTCTATTTTTCCGTAGACATAGGGTGGTCATGCTACGCGTGCAGTACTCGACCCTGTTGCGAACCCACAAATTGAAATTTCTCCCAAGGCACTAACGTTAATATTTCTTTCTCTAGCCAGAAAAAGGGTTAGTTAACGCGCTGGACGATGTGATCATCTACAACGACCCCTACGGCGTCACCCTTGTGATTGGAGCATGGAACTATCCCCTACAACTCCTGCTGCTGCCCATGGCTGGTGCCATCTCCGGAGGTAACACCGTGATTGTGAAGCCTAGTGAATTGGCAGAAGCGTGCGCTACTTTTGTAGCTGAGACCCTGCCTAAGTATTTGGATAATGTGAGTATGAGCATAATTTCTTTAAGCACCATAAAAATATTTGTTGACCTATTAGGTAAGTTAAATATGGCGTCTAGATACTCTCAAAGACTGGGTAATCCCAACAATGACACATATTCCCTCATATTGATTTAATTATTTTAAATTATTTGTATTAGAATTTTAGTACGCCTCAATAGCACCATCATTATCAATCAGTCTCTCTGAAATACTTGTGGATAAAAAAGTTCTTGGTCCAGAGGTCCAAAACTGACATTGAACTGATCTGCGGATCTAAGGACCAATAGCTGTAAGATATGGTCCTCGGTGAAACAAATGAACCAAAGCTTTTTAGCTATTTACAATGAAGGCCAGACTCATTAGTAGCATACTTTATTTTATAAATCGTATGCATCAGACTTCCCTTCACTTGGTCAAAATTGGACTTTCATTTAGCACAATGTCATACGCCATTAAAATATTGCTCCACATTTAAAAATATTTTGCTCCACTTTAACTGCTTATTTTTTGGTAGGTACAATTTTATTTAATACTGTAATTAAGACTTTCCTTATATTGAATGTGTCCTTATCCTCAATTTCAAGTAAAAGTTAAAAACTTTTTAAGGTCACAAGGATGAACAGTAGCAACCTTCTGTTTCCTAATAAACTGCTGTCCATATAAAAGTTGAACAACTTCACGGTCGAAATGTATGAAACAGCAATATTTTTTTTTAATAACTGGGCGCTCTTGTTTCGTTATCTGAATCCAAGGTTTACATCACGATGTTCTCTCTGCCGTATATGCAGCATGCAACTTGAAAAGCAACACTTGCCATACATTTTCACTGGGTTAGCACACATAAAACTGTATAGGATATGTTACATTGCACTATATCAGCCTATTGTCGTCCTCAAGTCCTGAACCTAAAGGCTGCGTTACGGACAATTAATACTGGCACTTTCACTTTAAAAAATGTTTGCACAAAAATCAACGTTATTCCAATTATTATAGATTATACCTTGTGTTACCCAAGTAACGCGAATATTTGGACTAATCAAGAACCGACAATACAAATACATGCATTACACAATAAATACATTTGTCTGTATTTTTGAAAATAAAGATATTTATTATTATTATTATTAAATACTTATCCCCCCTTAAACCCTATATTCTAGGATGCCGTAATCGTTGTGGAAGGCGGTCCCCAAGAAACCACAGAGCTTTTGAAACAGAAGTTCGACTACATCTTCTTCACCGGAGGCACCAGTATCGGCAAGATCATCTATGAAGCAGCCGTCAAGAATCTCACACCAGTCACATTGGAACTTGGAGGCAAAAGGTAAACAATTCATACTTCCATACTAATATTATAAATGCGAAAGTAACTCTGTCTGTTACGCTTTCACGATGAAACGGCTGAACCGATTTTGATGAAATTTGGTATGAATATAGCTTGAAGCCCGGAGAAGGACATAGGCTACTTTTTAATCCGCGACTTTGCATCCACTATAACCGACTTTCACGCGGACGAAGTCGCGGGCAATAGCTAGTTTAATATAATAAAGAAGAATTGACGACTCTAAGTATGTTTGAACAATTATTCGAAATTGAACTTTGTGCGATTAAGTTAAGCTTTCTTATTCTCATCATCATCTGCCTAGCCTTTTCCCATCTATTTTGGGGGCGGCTTCCAGTCTAACCGGATGCAGCTGAACACCAGTGTTTTACATAGAGCGACTGCCTATCTGACCTCCACAACACAGTTACTAGGTAACACGTATCCCTTCGTAAGACTGGTTGTCAGACTTTAGGTTCTGACCCATAACGACTGTCAAAGATCTACGAATTTGACAGACTTTACGTACTTTCTGAAACAGGGAAAAGCAATCGACACAATATTAACAATTACGTCTAGTTCTCCCGAAACAAACCAACTAACAACAAAATATTGGTAAATCGGAACATTGTTATTTTGCCAAAATAGTTAATTCTAATTATGTTTTTAAAATCCCTATACCAAAATTAGTTTTATGAGTAATGGGCTATTGTATCCCTTGAACTGTGGGCGGCTGTAATCCGCGCTTGCGCAACCATGCACAATAAACCTTTTCAAATGGTAAGGCACTTCATACAAAATTGGACCACAGCAAATTAGTCGTATTAATAAATTAAGTATTGATTCTCCCCGTCATCCTTTCCCAATTCCAATCTTGAGCTAGTGTTGATCAATTCTGCCTTTTTGAATGTCAAATAATATTTTAAAGAGCAGACCAAACAACCATATGTTAAGTAGCGAAATTGTTTAGATATGATATCAGGTTTATAATCGGATAATTAATTAAAATCTAGCAGTATTACTTAACATAATTAGTGTCATTTACGTCCAAACGTTACACAGCAATGATAAGAAGAAAAGAAATGTATTATCATATTATATACTAGCTTTAACCCGCGACTTCGTCCATCAATTTTCTGACGGATCCTTAATCTTTTAAGATATATTAAAATATAGCCCATAGCACTCATAACATAGTTTCCTATTCATCATCATAATTATCAGCCGAGAGACGTCCACTGTTTAAACACAGGCCTCCCCCATAGAACGCCATGCCAACGGCAACCTGCCGCTTGCATCCACCGGTTACCCGCGATCTTGACAATGTCATCGGTACATCTGATGGGAGGTCTACCAACCTATTAGCGAAAGATTATTCAGACTCAAAATCTCCACTCCACAGCCCAGTATACATCGACAACACAGTTGACCTGATGGTCACAGCAAAACGCATCCTCTGGGGAAAATTCATCAACGCAGGGCAGACCTGTATCGCGCCAGACTATGTCCTGTGCTCCAAGGAGGTTCAGGACAAGTTCGTGGCTGCTGCCAAGAAGATCCTCAAGGAGTGGTATGGATCTGAACCACAGAAGTCACCGGATCTGTGCAGGATTATTAATTCTAGGCATTTTAGGTGAGTGTTTTTTAATCGGGTTTCATGTCATGTATTAGACAAAAAGCAGCCAACTTTCTACAGTCATTAAGTTATATTATTGTAATACCTCTTTCTATCATTTTAGTGATATTATTAGTATGGCTTGATGTGCTGGCGTCTATACATGTAAATAAAATTACGAAATTTATCACACGCTAGCATTGAAATAACGATATTTGTCTAATGTTATAATGTATGGAGTCTAAAGACTGCAGCAGAATTAAACAGGTCTTGTTTCCTGCCCAGTGCCTGTGCAAAGGGCACACCACTAAAAGTAACCGAATAGGGTATTTTACTCTATTTGAGAAAAAATCTATAAATATATTATTGAGACAGTTTAGGCAGAAAGCAGTCGGAAAATGTTAGTTTGAGTTCATAACATAACAAAATAAAATTTGAAATTCAATTCAAAGTTTTCAGTTTTTTTAATCTGTTTTAAACCATGAAATAGTAGCCGCCATGTTATTACGTCGTACGGCTGTGTAAATAAAAAAATATTAACTGTCAGTCAACCGATTGGCGTATAGAGGCTTTGGTCTTCTATTATTTTCGTAACCAACGTCATTTTTTAATTGTTACACCTATTGCAACCTTTTATTTTAATTATTTTTTAATTGTATTATTTTTTAATTATATAATTATCATATATATTAGCAGCGCATTTGTTACCCAGCAAACTGACGTCATGTCCACAGATCAATATGGCGTCCACTACGAGGCGCTATCGTCAAACTACGCGCGAAATTTAGAACTATAGAATTGAATTGAGACACATTTCAAAAATGGGTGTAACACCCTATTGATAACCGGTTCATAGCCATGGCGGACCAACGTCCTACGCCACAATTAATGTCGTTTGAATAAAGCCGGCACAGTACAGTCAGTGATTTGCATTACCTAACTCTAAAAAAAATTAAATTTAACCTATTCACTGCCACGTCAAAAAAACAAAAACGTACCCTTTGGCGCCAAGCTACGAATTGCTGCTCTATGGAAGTACGTTTCTTAACGTAACACCATAGAGTAGTAATTCGTCTGTCATGTAGTCGTGACCGTGACGTGCTGGGCACATTTTGGTTTGTCATTTATACATGACAATGGCGGGCCAAAGGTTAAAAAGTGTAACCCGATTACGAAAAAATAAAAGTGATCTAAAACGTACGAAACAAAAAATATTACAGGTATATCAAGATATAGGTACAAAAATATTACAGGTATATCAAGATATAGGTACAAAAATATTACAGGTATATCAAGATATAGGTACAAAAATATTACAGGTATATCAAGATATAGGTACAAAAATAGTCATATGAATGTGGGTACCAGACACACCTAAAAAATGTAATGACATACAACCGCGGCTTTAGGTACCTTGAACATTTTTGTACCTGTATTGATTTTTACAGTTATGCATTATTAAATTCTGTTATTAATAAAACTATTGTACTACATTAAACGATTTTAATATTAACATATTATAAAACAATGTCGCTCTCGCCGTCTGTACGCTTAGATCTTATTTAAACTAGGCAAAAGATTTGAATGGAGTTTTCATCAATAGATAGAGTCATTCAAAATGAAGGTTTATACGTACAGTATGACTAACATTGCACCTGTGCAAAGCCGGGGCGGATCGCTAGTATATAAATAAAGTCTGAAAAGCCAAGGCTTTGGGATCCTCCAATATACTCATATTAATTTGGCTTTGTATTTTAAAAGCCCATATCCTCCATTCCTATGTGTCGACACAAATCTGTTTGTTTTAGAAAAATAACCTAATAATTTTTGCGTTTCAGCCGCCTCCAAGCCCTAGCCGATGCTAGCAGAGACAAAATCGCAATCGGAGGTTCGTACGATGCCAACGACAAATTTATCGAACCCACAGTGATCACAAACGTTGTGGCTTCAGACAAAATCATGCAGGACGAGATATTTGGACCTCTACTCCCTATAGTACCTATTGAAAACGCTTTTGAAGCAATTCAATTCATCAACGAGCGGTAAGTCTGTTTTCTAAACTTTCTTCTGATTCTTGTCGCTGTATTGTGATTTGAGTTGAAATATTATGCGATTATGGTGAAACCGCCAGGGTAGCCCGCGGTATACGAATATTCTTATTTTGCAAATTTCAGCCCAGTATCTATATTCGCGGGAGTAACAAATATGCATTTATTTTTACAGAATTAGGTTAAGTAATAATTAAAATCATCAACATAACTTTCCAATTTAACACAATTTCAGCTTGCCCCAGACATATAAGTTATTGGTTAAGAATAGTATAACTTAAGTACTAAACATAAACATAAAAAGAGACATAAAATATCATAAAATGAAAAACATAGAATCTGACAGAATTACAGTTAATGGTGTTATTTTTCAATTCTTACACATCATATTTTCATTAAATATGCACATTTACGAATTATGCTAACTTGGAGAGGTATGTTGATGATTTTAATTATTATAATTGTTTAAACACATATTTGTTACTACCACGAATATTCTTTTTATTATAAACAAATTGCAATAAACGTAAGAAATTTTGAATTTCGTGGGTTACCTTGACGCATCCTGTGTTTTAAGATAGGATTGCCTTTTTAGAAAGAACTTAAAAGTTTTGAAATGATTTCCGTTTCGTTCGATTTTCTTTTTTGGTTGTATTATTTTTATTATCTATGGTATTTATAATGGCAACCCTTGCTACGCTGTTTTGTCCTTTCTAGCGACCGCTAAAAGCGAGTCGCCTGGTTGCGCAACAAAGCGGTCAGCTTAACGGAATCGGGGACTCGGGGTACTTGTACGCGGGTCAGAAGCGTAGTGTACTGATCATGATATTGGTCGGGGTTTCATATTTTTACACATCACTTGGTGTCAAACTCGATGAAATAATCCTTATATCCCACATTATGTACTGAATGAAAACAATAAATTATTATCAGTCTTGAAATTAAATCAGTTGGGAAATTATCATAAAATATGTACAACATTTACAAGAGCCAATGAATCAGCATTGCCATGTAACGTCATAACGTAGCCTTGCTGCCAGCCTTTTGGTCACCTGGCCCTGTAGACAAAATCCGTTTCTGTTAGCGTTAACGCCAACGGAAAAATCTAATTGTATGCAGTTGACGTTTGCTTCCAGATATCACGTGATGCAAATATGTCAACTGCATACAATTCGATTTTTCCGTTTGGCGTTAACACTAACAGAAAAGGTTCCATTAATAGCGATGCGGATGCCCTATATACTCCTTCCATTTTTTATACTCTAAATGTATTCTATATTGAGGTTAATTTGACTATAGGTATTAAATTTATATTTACTTAATATATTGTCATGTCAAATAACTACATATAAATTATTATGTTGTGTGCATTACAAAACAAATATTCGGTTAGTTGAAACACTTTTGACGTGTGAAAACACTGAAAACGTATGCGTGTCTGTGTGTGTTTTTGAGTGTTCTGGTTTCGAGTTATAGAGTGATGTTACTTTAATTGTCGGTGATGTTTTATGCATTTAGTAATAAAACATACATTCATCCTAAAATTACACGAAAACAAATAACTGTCACTTCAAAATATAACTTTAAAGTAATAGATTCCATCGAATGTAGTAAAAAGAATAAAACAACCATGTAATCCCCATTCCATATACAGTGCACAATTTACAGGGGCCAGTCACAAAATATATTTATTTAATTTTATTATCTACATGTTGACCCATTACTACCCATATTGAATCGATATTCATGGAATTTGATTTTATTTCATGTGGGAATATATTGTGAATCGACTATATTTTGACATTAGAACGACAGTTGCAAACACAAAGAATTAATAAATCAATGGTAGATATCTGATGACCGCAAGATCGTTTTTAAAATTACTCTTACAATATTGTCATCAGAAGTTTCAAAATTTTTATTGCTTAAAAGTCTTGAACCTATTATAATGACTGTTTTTTCTACTAATCAGATAATTTTTAAATGATAAATTAATATGGTTTTTTTTACATTTTCTAAACAAACTGTCAAACCGCCTTATTTTTTCCTTTGTAAAGAATTATCTGACGGCCCAAAACTATGTTTATTCAGTATATTAATATACATTCAAAATAATAGTCGATTCGTATTCGGACCATTTCCATGGGTAGAACCATGTTGGCAACAGTGGCCCATCATTACCAGTTTAATACCATTATCCGTGGGAAGGAAACATGAAGACCACAGAGTGAAATCATAAACAATTTTCAGGGACCATCCGTTAGTGCTTTACGTGTTTAGCAAACAAAGCAATATACAAAAGTTGTTCACTGAACAAACCCGGTCGGGCAGTATCAGTATGAATGATACGATCATGTTTTATGGCGGTAAGGAGAATACATTACCATTGGCTGTTTGTAACAACATAAATACAACTTTTATAAAATATGTATCGAAAAGTGTCTACAGAAAAAAAAACATCGAAAAACGTGTTGTGCGTCAAAATAATATGCATTCGATAAATCGACAACGAAAAAAGTAGACTTAACATTTCGGTGTATCGATTACCCAGGTTAAAAAGTACGTCTGAGATCTTTTAAAGGATTGTTTAATTAGACAGAAATACAAAAAGCTGCAAAGAGCTGTATATTTTTTGAATTCCCTACAGACTGACAAGACCACCAAATAACGAAGAGATGGCATGCTGCCTCGATAGTAATAATAATGGAATAACAAAATTATTTCCAGATTATGTTGCGTGAGTAACAAGTATATGCCTAAGCGCACAGCACCTTTTTAAAGGAAAAGATTGAGCACTTTTTCAAAGACCTAAACTTGAGTCAAGCATAGGATTTTGTATATTGAATCAAGACGCACCGTACATAGAAGCAGCTTTTGAAATATATAGTCTGTTAAAAATAAATACTACACACAACACAATTGAAGAATTTATTCAATAGAAACCTTTAGCAAATGTCACTTTTTTGAAAAAAGAACACAAAATTTACTATAAAAAAGTTTTGTATGTTATTGCAAACAGTCTTTGGGATAAGGTGGGACATATTGGTTTGGCTTGATCTCTTGCTTTTGAGGATAGGGTTGGCAATCAGGTTTGAAGGAAGACTAAAAATCTTTGTTGTACTAGACCACGCTATTTGACAGACAAACATTTACCGCGATATATCTTATTCATTATTGTCGTCCTAATTGTATTTTTGTCTCATTTTTTTATAATTAAATATAGCACAATAGTAACATAAGTTTTTATTAGTGAAATTATTTTTAGAACCGGACCAATTTCAAAGTTCAAATTTATAATATACATTAGTAGATTAACTTGACACTAGACTATATTTTTAGTTGTTCTTTGTTACGTCAGCGATTCGCTGCATTCCACATTCAAACAAAATCGATCAAATTCTGTTTAGTAAGGTTGCGCCGGAGTTGACATAATTAGCAGATATAAGTAACCAAGAAAATGTGGAATCGTTATTGTGTAAAATGTGAGACGTATAGCAGAGTTTTACGTCACAAGGAATACCTTACAATGAAAAACCGGATGTTTTTTAAATATTCTTGATCTGATTGTGGTGCTCTAGTACACAAAGTATAACATTATTTTCATTAAAATAAAATATGGTTACATTTTTAGTGTATTTCTGTTCATGGTGTCTCTTGGTGGTCGGTAACGGTGAAGGACGGTGAAGGGTATATTTTTATGTTAAAATGTCTAATATCTATAACGTTAAAAAAAACTTTTTGGTTTTTTTAGGCCGTTTTATTGACATAACTTGCGATTTCACTTTTCTGTCAAAGTTATTGCTGCCAGACTTAAAAAATATACATTTTAGTAACTTTTTGAATAACTAACAAGTTCTTGTTTTTTCAACCAAACTTTGACAAAAAATTGACCTTAAATAAAATTAAGAATATTCCTTACTCTTCTGTAGTAAATAATAGCCTGTTCGGTGGTGGTCTGACATATTCTGTTGTATATAGAGAGAAGCCGCTAGTGCTGTACGTCTTCAGTACGAGTAAGAAGGTTCTGTCCAGTATCGTGGACAACACTAGTAGCGGAGGGATGTGCGTTAACGATACCATGATGCACATGGGAGGTTTGGATATTTTCTCTCTTATTTTAATAGTTTTTTTTTAATTAAAGCATTGCAGCCTTAGAGATGGAGGAAAATAAAACTTGTCCAAGATGGACAAATAAAAGCAAAGAAAACATTGTCAATACTAATTTTCATAACAGTCATATTTTCGACAACTTGTTTAGAAAGATTGATTCAGAAAACAAGTATCATAACTTGTTTGTGGATGTAAACGAGGGGTTAAGGAGGTTAATGAGACAATAAATAAATAAACATAGCTCACCCCAAGACGTGATCAGTCACCTAACATTTTTAAACGGGTGACGTTTCATCCGAGGATGATAATATTTGGGGATAAGTCGTATGTAAGCCACGATGCGCGTACTTTTAAGTAAGCGGAAAAATATCTAACTTATTTACAACACGATAAGTTATACACGCGAATGCCAATCAAAGTTTACCGTGCTGTGTAACGCATCGTCGAACATCAGCGTGCATAACTATACCTTATTTATTATGCAGTAAATAAGTTCGTTATTGGCGCCTATTCTCTTGTTCACAAACAAAACTAAAATTAGACAATTGGCATCTCTTAACGCCAGGCAGCTGAAGAAAAAAAGATGCGACAAATAAGAACTATGGTAGAGATGTCAAATTAGTTTATTCTTGAACTTCGCCGTGTTTTTAATCAATACGTTCTGACATGACAACTATAATTGTATGAACATTTTAGATTAACTTAAATTGACAGCTCTTATTAATATCTGTCTCTTTCTTGTTTTATTGGATAGAAAGAGATATAAATAGCTTGAATAAGTTTAGCTCGTCGTGCACGTCAGAATTGGCACCATTGTTTCGCTATTTTAAAAAGCTCGCGCCTCTTCTGGCTGTGCTTCTTAGGTTTTATTTATTATGCCTAGAAATCTTTAGTAACGGCCTACTTCTAAATAATAGGTAATGCTTGCTAGCATGTACAAAATATTTTTGTTTACTAACTCATTTGACTTCAAACTTTTCTTTTTTTTTTCTTTCTGCCAGTACTTATTAATAGCATGAATTAGCATGATTTGAGAATGTTAAACTTAATTTTCTATGTTGAAATTTAAATGTAAGTACTGTAGTAGTGTAATACTTCTGAGATTTTTACTTGCTACGTATTTTCAAAGTTTATTTGTATTGCTAAAGAACACAATTATATGGGTATGTCATTGCTTTACTTTAATTATGACAATTATTTCGACCCTTTAATCATGTCAATTATTTCGACCCTGATTTTTTAAAGCGGTCCCTGACTGCGTAGACAGAGGCTACCATGGCTGTTTAACGACCAATCAGAAGCCACATTCAAAACTCAGTTGGTGGACTCTGTTTAGACAAATGAAAATCTCACTAGTCAAAATCTAACCTAATCTCCCAACTAATAAAGTATGTTATAACAGTTGAGACCCTCCCGTTCGGAGGTGTCGGCTCAAGCGGCATAGGCGCCTACCACGGCAAGAAGACTTTTGACACTTTCACACACAAGAAGAGCTGTCTGGTCAAGAATTTCTCGCCGATTGGGGAGAAGTTGGCTTCGTAAGTGAATTTTGAATGTATTCTTTACCCTACAGATGGCCACCATCGCAGAAGAACCGTATAATAAGCACCACCATCATCTCTCCAACAGCAATGTCATTGCATAAAATATCACTTTTAAAATATCACTTCCATAATGTCAGCTGCCATTCAATGGTGCCGATTCCCTTGTTCACAAACTAAATTAAAATTAGGCATTTTAGCATCTCTTACTACCAAGCAGCTGAAGAAAAGGACGGCTACAGGCAAGGACTAAGTTAGAGATGTCAAATTAGTTTCTCCCTCAAGTTCAAACTTCGCAGTGTTTTTAATCAATACGTTCAGAAATGACAACTATAATTGTATGAACATTTTAGATCAACTTAAATTGACAGATCTTATTAATATACTTATGTCTCCTTCCTGTTTTATTGGAGAGAAAGAGATATAAGTAGCCTAAAATTAATTTAGTTTGTGCACAACTGAATTGGCACCATTATTTGGAAAAAAATACTTCGGGATTTATGCCTCGGCTAAAGCAACTCAGTTTCCTTATTTTTCTATATGCCATCTCGTAGGTCATCCTAGGAGGTTGTTGGCTGCTAAACCGAACTTTCATAAGGTGTCTTGATAAATGAAGGCTTCCAACCACGCCATAAAACTTATAAACTAAGAGTACTTACATAAAGATACAGGTACCGATCGCTGCAGGATTAACTATCATAATAATCTGTCCTTATTGACAGCTATGGCCTCCATTTCATTTACAAACTAGATGTACTTCTTTACCTCTTTTTTGACTGTGGGAATCGTGTAGTAGATCATGGTGTAGAGCCTCATTTGGTACTTTTGGTCATATAAAGAGCTAATTACGCGACCCCCAAACATCGTGGCAAGCCACCTTATGGATGGAACAGGGGCCAGAGGCTTAAGTACAAAATACCTCAAGATTTGATTTGACAAACCTAGCAATGTGATAATTATATGCTAAGTAAATAGGATGTCTCATAGGACACATATCGAGCAAGACATCTAAACACGCCAAAAAATTTACTTAATGTCGAATAGTACTGCGACAGATTGCAACAACAGAAGAGAGAGAGAAGAAACAAACTTATGTCCCTCCAACACTTATCGGTGACATTTTTATTGCTATGGGACGTGGCTATCAAAACTTCGTTATCCTGATCTATTTTCTTACCACCAAACAACAAACGCTTAAACCCGTGTGACTCGATACACACCCCACACCGGCAAACGCTTAAACCCGTGTGGTTCGATCCAGGCAGTCGGAACCGACAAGTTAAACTTGTTTATTTGTAACATAGCAATACTATCATCATCATCCAAAAGACGTCCACTGTTGAACATAGGCCTCCCCCATAGAACGCCACAACTCGCGGCAACCTGCCGCTTGCATCCACCGGTCCCCGCGACATTAACGATGTCGTCGGTTCATCTGGTGGGAGGCCTACCAACGCTGCGTCTTCCGGATTATGGTCGCCACTCGAGAACCTTTATCCTTAGAATACTATACCTGCACCGAAAACCTGTTACTTTATGTAAGCGACTACAAACGAAGAGCAACCAGTCGTTGGGCAGTAAAAGGACAAGCTGGATCGGTCCTTACAGCTTCCTATCACTTTATAACAGTACTTAACCGCAATGTTTCTCCCTTCCAGCGGCCGCTACCCACCCTACTCGGACGGCAACTTAAACTTCATATCCACGTTGATGCGCAAGCGCTTCGGTCCGTCGCTGAAGTTCGTGCCATATTTGCTCGCCTTCATGCTCGGCGCAGGCGTTTCTTACGGCATCTTCGCTTGGCAAAAGGTAAAGAAGTTATATGAATTGTGTCGTTACTTGATAGGTGTGTTGTAAAATGTTGGCGTTTGTGTTTCATATTTCTAAATATTCAACGCTACTCAATTTTAAGATGCCGTTAAGTCTAGTACTGTCATTTTGATATAAAGTGATAGAGGACAGCACTTAACGGCATCTTAAAATTGAGTAGCGGTTGAGTATTTGGCCATTAGTATGGCCTAAGACCTTTGCTCAAGCGTATATCCAGGCAGCTATATCTTAAATGCTGGAGCTAATGAAAGGGGAATTTGCGCTATCCTTTAAATGTTTTAGTCCAAAATTATAGCATCACTATAAATCTATATGTAACTTCTTTCGGAAAACCCTCTCCAAGATTTTATAACACACCCTTTATTTAGGTAAAAAGTATTTATCAAACTATACTGTAAGATATTCCATCAAGGTTTAATTCTGTTTAAAACAGTAATTCCCCCTTTATTTGTTTACAGGCGTAGATATTGACAGTATTGTAATGGATATTATATTATAGATAGTATTTTATTATATTTATAAGCATCAAATACTGCAGACGTATTGTAAAAAGTATATTAAAAGCAAAATAACATGTAAAACACTCAATGTAACAAAAACTTGTAACAAAGTATTCCATAAAAACTTAAATATAAAACATAAAATCTTTAAAACTTAAGAACTTGTTTTATTTCCCTAAAAAAAATATACAAATTTCTTCTCAAGGCTCTGAATTATTCATTGCATCATTATGGAATTGAACTTCTAAATTCTAATGCTAACACTATTGTCATTTAGTTGCCAGTTACAAAAATAATTACATTGGTACGTAAATTACATTTAAAAAGAAAACAATTGCGATAAAATAAATATAATCTTAAAATGATAAAAAAATATCGACACAAACAAATGGTTTGTCAAAAATAATTAAGAATTTTAATTGCAATGATAATTTACGACCTATTGGAAAAATAGTATTAATAACCAGTCCTGACTTCCTTAGACTTTCAATTTTAAAATAAATCAGTCTTAAAGAAACCAAAATAAAGATTGTAAGTAAAGATCTTTTAAAAAAATCCACAGAAATCCTAACTTTTTTAGTCGATCGTCGTCGATAGTCGTCAACTCTGTTAGTCGATTAAAATAATCGACTATTTAACAAATTATTACCCTACACTACTATGGGTAGAGAAATAAAAACAAACTTTACCACGTGTATTAAATTGGAAAGCTATGTATTCAAATGATTAGTATCACTAGATCAGGTATGGTGTGCCCAGTATATAACAATACATTGCGGTCTCGCTATTATGAAGCAGGGGCGTAGCCACCAGACCACCTTATCACTCGTAGGCACAGTCCGTGCCACGAAAGATGAGACTTGACACGGACTTGATTTGAATTGCGCAGTACTCGATTTAAAGGTCTCTTACCTTTAAATCGAGTACTGCGCAAGTCAAATCAAGTCCGTGTCAGAACTTTAAATCGAGTACTGTGCAAGTCAAATCAAGTCCGTGTCAATTCTCATCTTTCGTGGCACGCACTATACCTATGATAGGGCTACAGGGGCCCCAACGTGTGTAAGCAAAATTTCGTAAAATGTTTACAATCTCACTCATACCTCTAGGCCGTGCACTACGAGCATTCATTATTTATCTATACATAATGAATATATGTTTTTATACTAAAAGATATCCTCCATTTGCGCTTCGTTGTAGTCATGTAGAAGAAAATAAATGATACGGGGCTTTTATAATGCAAGCTACGCCACTGTTGTGAAGTCTGGCGGTAGGTCCCGCTATTATAATCGTGTACGATGTGTAATATTTTCTAATTTATGACATCCCACAGATAGCCATTAATAGCCTAGTTTTGTACTGTAAATGGGTTTGGTCTGGTCTACAACGACGCCATTTTTTTTTACTGTATCAGGGCTCCATTGTGCTGTTAGTTTAGTTACTGTCCTGCTGACGAGGTCAGCCTAATTTCAATTAAGTTAAGTGATTTCACACGCAACTGGTACGCCCACACATAATAGTTTAAATTACGGTAATCAAATGGGAATAATAAATAAACGACACGACTTTCCGCGACACAGTTTGAAAGAATACTAACGTGAAGTAGGTAAAGTAAAATATAAAATACTACAAAAAAGTAGCCTTGAGAAAATTAATAAACACAAGTCTCGTGAATGAATAAAAAATGCACATTAGTATTGCTAATATATCTGACCTTATCGGCATAACAAACATAGCCAGTAATATTTTAATACCAGGGACCTACTCCTCGGAGGAGTCCTGTCTATTACACTCCACCCATATTTTGCCATTAACGATTTTTGTTTTGAGTCCCTTAAAAAAGAGGATTTATTCAATATACCTATTATCCTTTGATTATATATAATGTCTAGATGGAGCGTCAAGTGCACGCAAACGTGTCAAAAAGTGTCAGCCAACTATTGGCTGACAAGTGCTTATATAATCAAAGCCCAAATGCGTAATAATAATAATAAATGATTAATATATGTATAATAATATTAATTTATGTATAATTATATACATAATTGCTTATATAATCATTATTTACGCACACAGAGACGTAGATGCACTGTGTAAAACGACGCCTGCACGCACACATACTTGAAATTGTTGACTCGTTTTCTTTGTTATGATTTTAGGGCGACGCTCCATCTAGATATTATATAATCAAAGCTAATATCTTACTAGCGACCCGCCCCGGCTACTGGTAAAAGCCGCATTAAAATCCATTGCGTAGTTTAAAAGATCTAATTCTAAACGTACAGACGGAAAGACGGCGGGATGCGACTTTGTTTTATACTATGTAAAGATCATAGTATGTATGTATGTAGTTATTATGTGAATTAGCTAGTAGACTCAAATAATCGCACCCTACGACTAGCTAATCAGATATACCTACAGGTACGTAAGGGGTACGTTCTGTCAGGAAGTCTACCTGCGTCCCTTGTTGAATGAAAATAGGACACATCAAGCAATGATTCACGATGTCATGGTGTCTGTCGACGATGATGAAGAACGCATTTCAGTTTGTTAGTATTTATTCTGATATTTCGTGGTTAGCTTAGAACTTCTTTTGTCACAATAGTTAATCAATAAAAACATGACTCAAGGAGTCATGGCAACAGACAACAGTCAAGGGTTCCTTGGAAAAATGCTAGCCAGTCAGCACGTTGCTATAGTAACCGCCAGATAAAGCTGCAACAAAAGTCATTGATCCGACATGTACCAAAAAGTCCCGAAACTTAACGATAGAGATCGCTCGTCATACAAAACTGTCGCTAACACTGCTTTGGTCGAGTTTCATAATACTAAATACTGTGTCAAGGACGCCCCATACCACGATACGACGGTTATAGCGATAATGCTTTACATTTTTTTTTGTATGGTTTTGAGATATTAGAATACATTGGTAGAAGGGCGTCAACGACTTTTATTGCAGCGTTTTCTGGCGGCTACTTTAGTGGCATCTGCCTAACCTTTTCCCAACTAAGTTGGGATGCAGCTGAACAGAAGTGTTTTACATAAGCTACTGATTATCAGACCTTCACAGCCCAGCCAGGGCTAAATTTTATGATTTAGTTTACGCTCAACTAGGCACTGTTATTATTATCATCTTTGTACTGTACTTTGTAAATTCCGTTCGCGTGACGCGAGCGTATGTGACAACACTGACAACGATCGCGAGGTAAGATGAATGGGAATAGATTTGTTTAGATCGAAATCTGTTCTGAATTGTACTAAACTAATCTAATTGCGTGAATTAACCTACAGTTACTAGGTAACACGATACCGCTTGATAAAACTGGTTTTCTGGTTCTACATTTGAGCTAATGAATATCCGTAGCGACTGTCAAAGATGAACGACTGACAGCTGGTGGGTGTAAAAGTAGTTGTTAGTAAGCTGTCTGCATACTCGTTTCTATAGTCAAGTTAAAACAAAAAGTTTTTTTATTGATATTCTAATTGGGCTGCGTTTGACCGCAACTCACCTGATCGTGATGATACGGCCTACGGTATAGCACGCTTACCAGGATGAACCTATTCACTCAATTATTACAAAAATTTAAAATGTTCTTTTTTATTTCAGATGGCTTCAGCAGAAGAATAATAAAGCCGAGACTGAAGTGGCATCAACCAGGATTGCTGCGAACCTATTGTGATAACGTTTTAGAGTTAAAATCAAACAAGCCTGGTTGTATGTTATAAACACACATAATTATTGACCCTAGTGTCTAACACAATTCTAAATATTCGATGCAGATACTTTTTATTGTCTTTTGAAAAGGCTTAATTTTATAAAACATTGTCGACAGAAGTAAAAATGTGCCTTTGCTTTAGTTATAAGTAGCTTTTCAAAACACACCTACGTGATTTACGAAGCAATATTAGTCTTATTTATTACTTTGCACGAAGGTATATTTGCCATGACTTTTATGAATTATCGTGCAATTATTGTCTTAGTTTATATTTCAAGGAAATAAGCATTTATTTTTATACTCTTTTATAAGCCAAGATTTTTTCGTTTGGCAAGCAATTTAAGGAATGTTAGCTTGCATTAGATTCGTTTCACTTGCCAAACATGCTTGGCTCATTTTTTACTGCATTCCGTTGGCTTGAAGTTCAAAACTCCTTATTGCATTTAATTTTATGAATCACTAAATTCTACGTTTGTTTTATTTTAGGCTGGCAATTCTATTATTTACTTTCTTATATTGTTGGTATCAAATTGCTTTTTTGTTCTTGCCGGTTTTTCAATTTAATTTATACTACCAGTTACTGTTCTATTTATGTTAAAATTGTTATTATCAATATGAAAACGCACGCGATTTTATTAGTGTAGTAAAAACTGCAAAATTGTATACTGAATAAACAGTTAAAATACAATTAATAAGTAACCTATTATCTATAGTTGTTTTAAATTATAAATAAAACCATTTTCTCGTTGATAAGCATTAAAAATGTGAGGTTGTTGGATATTACGTTTAATTGTATTTGTAAATAAACGGGAATAATGGATATTACGAGAGAAAATGACTATTTTTTGCTCCCTATCCTCCTTTATTTTAGTAAATTCCAAAAGAACTTTTGGAATAGAGAAAAACTCAAGATATTGTAAAAAAAAGACAAAATGAGACTGGTTCGAAAAGCCAATAAACTGAAACAAATTAAATTCATCATAATCTAAATAGACGTTAAAGAACAATGCTCAGTCACCGTGAAAGTCTATGTATATAAAAATGAATTGCTGTTCGTTAGTCTCGCTAAAGCTCGAGAACGGCTGGACCGAATTGGCTAACTTTGAATGAAAAAGGATGGACTTGGATTTGTAGGAATTATTGAAATGTGAACAGGTTATCGGGCAGTTAGTATACCATAATAATACATATCCTGCGACACTTGGAAAACGTGGTACATTTCTATCAGTGAAAGAATTTTTCTAATCAGACCAGCAGTCCTACCATGATCTAATAGGAGATAATACTGCAATGTTCTGGCACCAGAGTGCAGCACTAGCGTAAACAGTAAACAGTTTTTCTACGAGCCGTTTAAAGCGTGATATTCTGCCTTTACCTAATTGAGTTCAAAATTGGGAAGTGTATTATATTATACAATAATGCATCAGTGTTGTGTATTTCGATGTATGAATGAAGGTAATCATTAATTTCCAAAAGAATAAAATGTTCGAAAACTATGGGAAACAGCTAAAAATCACTCTAAAATATGTTCAGGTTAAGTATTCAGGGAGATAGTCGCGTTTACAGAATAACGTTCACATTTATAATGTAAGACAACCAAATATGATTTTAGTCTGAGCATAACCTAGAATCCACTTTCAAATGGCCGTAGGATGCCATAATATAGTTCTGAGTACAGTTATGTAAGTAACATTAATTAAAATTGATATATTTTCACAAAATACGTAGTTATTACAATGAATAACATAATTTAACTAACAAAAATACGTTTAGCTCCGCGATGGCGGTTTGTTTACTGTATGTGCCAGTGGCGCCCTCTGCACCGAGTTTCGCGTGATGTTCCCTATTAAAACGTTTCAAAAGCTAGACATTTCAGTTGAGGTTCCCTAAACTGCATCGCTTCAATTCGTACCATGTCGTCCAATATGCTAGTACTTTCTGAGATTTCTATAAACTTTAGATTGATAGTATTAGCACATCCGCGACACTCCATAGAAATGAAACGATATAATTGCCTACACTAATACTAAAATAATAGACTATACATATACGTGCGTGAGTGTGCGTCTACGCGCCGCGCGTACAAAAACGCAATTTCCAGAGCTGCACGCAAGTTCGACGCGGGGAGAGGTGAGGAACGGTTTCAGAGGGAGGCGGAGCGTGTCGCTGCTGTACGGTAGTACTAATACTTATACTGTGGTATTAGTATAATGAGATCCTATATCCATACTTACAAATTTTGCTTCTGTAAAGTAACTAAGTCCATTTCGAAGTTCTTAATAGAAAATCAGACTAAGGTGAACGCACACTTAACCGAGGCGAACGCATCGAACGAAACGAATTTTAGAATTCTATATATGAAATCTTATGAAACCTCGCACACTTCCGTGCGTACCTACGTTAGTATTATATCATCATTATCATATCTGTGCCTGCGTCAAATCGTCCGAATCTGGAAGAACCCCAGAAATCCTAGACAAATTGGGATGACGTCATCAGATTCGGTTTTTCCTTATACGTTGATGTTATGAACCCACATTCTTGTTCCCTTTGGCGTATTTCACTTTCTTCACCTTCCAAAAGCACTGACAATAAAAACCTCGTCAAGATCTATCACAATATCAGTGCTACAGACGTAAAGGAAATATAAACGATTTCTTCGGCGCGGTCGATTCTTTCGGTGTGGATATGTGTGCGAGGCCTCCTTAACTTCGATTCGTTCGACGCGTTCTGCTCAGATAAGTGTGCGTTCACCTTAAATTGGGCAAGATAGTGCTCAAATTAAAATCTGATTTGTTACATTATACTTTAAGTACCTAATCTCGTACCTACCTAAGCTCTCAGACCAATACTGGTCTGAGCCTAAGCTATAACTAAAACTACCAATTTGACCTTCGAGTAACCATAGAAGAGAAACATTAAAAATATCCTACATCTCTTTGGACCTATCGTGAACAGAAGTAGGTACCTAGGTACTTTAGCGACTAAGTACAATATTACGTAAAACAGAGTGTATGCATGTAGAAACATGGAAGTCAACACATAGGTAAGTAGGTAGGTGCCTAGATAGTTGGTTTGGTTTCTCTACTCCACATCAACGAGACATGACTACATGACTCATTAATTCGCTACTATAAACACAACGTCCGCAATAATCTAAATACCTAATTCGGCTTCCGTCCAGTTTCTGATGATAAGAAACGAGTCAATCGTGCTTCAGTGCCTAAAGGAATTAGGTATCTCCGTAAATATGAAATTACTTTGCAGTTTTTGCGCGTCCCTTACGCGCGTGACCTACGTTTTTAGTTTTATGATCCTAATTCATTGATTATATGCAACCGACAGACTTTTTATACGAACAAGTCTGTTACGATTCTGTCAGAAGGTAGGTACTTACCTACTTAATTACTTGCTAGATAGAAGTAATGCTAGAATCCAAGAGTTACAGTTTATTATCAATGCTGTTATGCAGACGGCAGATTGGTGATAACATGGTCACAAAATTTGTGACGTCATTTATAAAAATAGGTAGATACTTTGCCCACAGAAAGTCAGGAGAAAGGTACCGCTCTAAGTCTAGCATGACGTTTTTGACCTCATGAACAGCGTTAACTGTAGTCTATATGTAGGTCTATACGTATGTGTATGACCTCATAATTCGCACTGACGGTGTCAACAGTTTATTTATATCCATGCGGTCATTTTCTCATAAACCAATGATTAAATGTAAGCAGTACGCCTTTACTGAATATTACATCATTGCAATAACCCCATATAGGAGGAAGAAAGACTGGTGGTAAATCAACTGAAAGTACGGTGTTCATGCGTGGGATTATTACCTGTATTGAAGGGATGCCTTATTCATTATTTAGGTATATTATTACTATTATCTCAGATACTATAGTAATATTTTGCTCAGCCTAAACTTAACCGTTTTGGGTCATTATTTTAAAGATTCTGCTGGAAGAAAATCAACCAATAAAATGTCAAATTCTTGGTCTAATCCAAGATTTCGTCACTTTAGAGTACCTAGATAAAGTTAGATTTGTAGAAAATATTATTTAGCTACTGTAACAGATTTTTATAACATGCTTAAAACATGAGAACCTTGACCGGATAACAGACGGAAGTAACCAAAATCTTCTTTATTTGAACCAAATGAAGGTCTACATTTTTTTCAATATTACTTTTACAAATAATATTTTTACTCTACACATCCTAAACTGTTTAGGACGTGTATCCGATCTTTGTACAAACGTCAAAACAATAATTTATCAGTATGGCAATAAAAAAAATATGGTGTATTTTATTTTTTTACGTGTAGTACACTATTAACCGTAATTATAATATCATCGTAGGATTTAAGATTAGGTCCCAGATGTTATAGACTTTCTATATTAAACAAATTGGAATATTTAGCAAAAACTTTAACAAATCATATTAATGGTATATTTTCTAGCGTTGCAACATTAGTGACTTACGAACGAAAGTGCTTGTGATGAGCAAAGACGATTAAAAAGTGTCGATAAGCCAATATTCTGCAGAAATTAGCCACAATCTTCAGGTATCTACAAAATATAATAAATAACACCCTCGCATGTGAGGGTACTATGTGGTGGTGCTGTACTTCTTCCGCTAGTTCAGGTGCTTATTCACATTTGAGGGCTTGTCTGACTACTCCCTACCCATAATCCTATACGGCGGCCATATTTATAAGTCATGAAAGGCGTTGACGCTCGACACCATCATAATTATTTGCGTTGTATTGTTTCACAGGACCGATGGCTGCGATACGCAAAAAATTAGTGATCGTCGGTGACGGTGCGTGTGGTAAAACATGCCTGCTCATCGTATTCAGCAAAGATCAGTTTCCGGAAGTGTACGTGCCGACTGTATTCGAAAACTACGTCGCCGACATCGAGGTTGACGGCAAGCAGGTTGAGCTCGCCTTGTGGGATACGGCTGGCCAGGAAGACTACGATAGGCTGCGGCCGCTGTCATACCCCGACACTGATGTGATCCTCATGTGCTTCTCGGTGGACTCGCCCGACTCGCTCGAGAACATCCCGGAGAAGTGGACACCCGAGGTAAAACACTTCTGCCCTAATGTGCCCATAATTTTAGTGGGAAACAAGAAGGATCTGCGCAATGACCCAGCCACCATTAACGAGCTCCGCAAGATGAAGCAGGAGCCGGTGAAGCCGCAGGAGGGCCGAGCTATGGCGGAAAAGATTAACGCTTTCGCGTATCTGGAGTGCTCCGCCAAGAGCAAGGAGGGAGTGCGCGAGGTGTTCGAGACGGCGACCCGTGCTGCATTACAGGTCAAAAAGAAGAAGAAGACTAGGTGTTCCCTGCTGTAATTGTGCTGTTGTCGGGAGAACTCTGATTTATGAATTGTACGCATACTGCCTGATAACTTAGTTTGAAACGACTCGGACTGTGCAGCAGTCGCGAGGTCGGCCACACAGTGCTTCCTTCCGATACTGACTGCTGACGCGAAGTCGCGACCCGCGTCGCACGCACATTCACTCAGTATTTGTGTGGCTACTCTTTCACAATTGGTACTTTGTATATTTTATAGATTATCTATAAAGAGTAAGCGTAAATGCCTTAACAAAAGTAGTCGGGGGCATATGGACCTCCCGTCTCTGGCAAGGGCCACTGGAATTTTTCATGCTATAATATCACGTTATATAATCGAGTAGCATTTCTTCTACATATAGATTATTCCTCGACCGGTGGCATCTCACCGAGACTTGTTTAGTTCGGTATTTTGTATTTTAATTTTTCAATAAAATAGTGGTGTATAAATTGTGTAGGATGTTTATTTGACACGGAGCGTGAGCCCCACTCATCTAAGTGCCTGTCAGCTAGACGCGTCTCTGAGACGTCCAATCTGATTCTGTAGGGCAGTTTTATTGTAATCTATTGTTTGTGTGAAATCATAACTTCCTAATATAATTTATTAGTAATAAAGGAACCCCATGTCAACAATTCTTAACTAGACTCTTTTTGACTTTTTATAAAATTTTAATGCAGCATTTATAAAGCAAAGGTGTTTAGAATGGGGGATATTTAAGTTAAATATGATCATTTATGTTATGTTTCATTAGTCTTGTAAGTACAAAATTATCGTCAAATATAATTAACAAAATAATTATTAGATTTCCTTTTATATAATTTAAGATTTATTATTTTGGATTTACTCCAATTACAAATTTATTAACCAATAATTGAAAGTTTCAATTTAGGCACTCCTTGACATTTTTAGTAGTTGTAGTGGGTTGAAGCGGCGTCTGGGCGACAGCATGAACTGTTTCTGCATGTGGTTAGTGGGGCTGCGGTAGGGAACCGCGGTGCCGTCGGGCAGCTGGCGCTCCGGGCCGCGCAGCTCGGGCGCCCAGTCCGCATACACCAGCGCGTCCACTGCACACAGTTTGTCCCCGGCTAGTGGGGTCACTATGTACACCACCCACTTCTCAAAGTCCACACAGCGAACCAAACCTGTGACAATACAAATAACTCCAGTAAACGCCTGAGTATGTCACGTTCTTAGTTATCATATTTAATCAGCACTTTATTACACTTATTGATAACAAATTTTACGATATTAATTATATTTCTATGCATATCTTTTGTGCTATTTGTTTAAAATTACAATATTTAAACATTAAAAGTAAACTGCATATTTTTAAACTGTTAAGAATTTGTTTGCTTGAAGAACATTTGCATCTATTTCAGTGATATCTTAGTCACTAGGACATGCATAATCAATATACCTACTTAGTATAATTTTATCATAATCCACTTTTTAAAAACTAGTTTTTAATTTTAAATGTAGAGCACCTGCTTTAGTAGAAGTGTGAAAACATGAATACCAGTTATTTATTTGGGATATCAATATTAATAAGTTTATTGGTTGGTTCTATTATTATGTTTCAATTCAATACAAAAACAATCTTTTTTGCCAAAAGTAAATATCGTAAAAAAAAATGAAATAAGTTTTTTGTTTTCCAGTCTTTTAACTCATAGTTTTTGTGGCCTATCTTTTTTCTCTAAAACAATTATAGTAGTTACCGTGTCCGTGGCATAACAGCGCGTTATCTTGCAGGGTAAACACTTTTCCCTTATCTTCTATGGCGAGTTGACAGAGCGCTACTATTTTTCCGTTAATCACTTTCAGTATCGCATCATTTGCTACTTTCACGTTCGTAAGCACGTTCACATTTGACAAGCTCACTCTAGAACAAAAAAAAAAAGAAATAATTTCGTCGTTTCCAATGTCATTTTATTAGAATATCATTGTTCTAGGTCTGTTGATTTCTAAACAGTATACATATGCCTAACTACCTGTAGAACTTTGTATACCACCTGTTGCTTTTCAGTGGAAACACTTCATGTTTCCGCTAAAGAGCACGGCATACTCAGATGTATTTGTTTGTTATTTTTGAAACCTGTTGTAATATAGAGTTACAAAGGTAGATCTAAGGAGTTTTTAGTAGGCGTATCTAATAATTAGTTGCGCTAGGCAGAATAAAGACGCAATGAAACACGTTAATGGCTTAGTAACAACATGCACGTAGTTCTCATGCATGTACCGTAGACTGTAAGAATATTCCAGCTTCGTTCTGAGGTTACAATACTTCATAGAACCTGAAATGATAGCCGAGCCGCTGATTGATAAACGAGCCATTGTTAGCCTTCGCGTGAATCACGCTTAATTCCCGGACAAACATTATCTTATTACTCATAATAATTGTAGCTTACAGTTATTGTGATAATCGAACATGTCATTCATAACAATGCACCAATTGAAATAATCAAAATATAAGAATGGAAAATCCCATCAAACACATAGGTACATTTATTCTGTTCACAGTTACAAGTATGTATGACTGTGTTTTAAAGCCAACGTCGCGTCGTCTTAAATCGTTTAACTGCAAAATAGCTGTTTTTTAATCCTTGGTTTAAAGCTTGAACTAAGATCAAGTTCAGGGCATTACTCCAACAATGCATTTATATCTAAAATTCCACGAATGCATGTATTTTCCAATGACTTGTAGGCCAAGGTGGCTAATGAATCATACTGTACGCGATAAAGCCACGGGGAGATTCTGCAGACAGTACCAGAGATTCAACTAGCATCGAGTGTTGCCGGAAATAGCACGGGATCGTGAAATCGTGAAAACAGATGGAGGCATTTATCGAGTAGGCTAATGGGTAAATATTGTGTTTCTCGCTCACTCCCACGCAGGTAATCTAGTCTTGTAATATCTAAGCGTTCTCACATATAATGACCGCTCGCATGTGTTGTATACTTGGCAAATTGTGTCACTGTTACTATTCAAGATCGCTACTGATTTACGCTAGACAGGCAAACTTTTTTAGTGTTTGCCTTCGCTTCTCTAGAGCCTAGCTACCATTACGAGCGACGCGCTTGAATATTAACCAGCTAGAAAACTACTAGATGGAGGGATATATAGGTAATGAATCGGAACAGTTAAGGAATCTTTCACACGTAATAGTAATAAATAAACTTCTTACTAATATAGCTTTTCTCAGTACAATCTTGGGTCAAGCTTAGTTATTTTCAATTTTCAGACTTGAATCTTTAGCTGCAGATAGGAATATTGAATGAGTAAAACGGGGAAAATAGGGAAGCAGGGGCGAATCGGGAAGAAACTTTAAAGGTGATTTTAAAGTTGAAATAATGAGTTTTTCCATTAGAGTCATTTTTGTCAAGAAATTATGTTATTTTAACTTTATTTAAAGTTTCGTCCCGATTCACCCAGTTTTACGATCGTAGAATAAAGGATGATTAGATTGTTCGATTGAGACATTTGACTACGGGATGTCGATAAAGTTACAATTTTTTTACTAGTGACCCGGCCCGGCTTCGCATGGGCCTATAGCCTTCCTCGATAAATGGAATAACCATCGCAAAAAGATTTTTTCAATTCGAACCAGTAGATCCTGAGATTAGAGAGTTCAAACAAACAAACTCTTCAGCTTTATAATCCATATACTAATATTATAAATGCGAAAGTAACTCTGTCTGTTACGCTTTCACGACGAAACGGCTAAACTGATTTTACTGATTTTGATGAAATTTGGTATGAAAATAGCTTGAACCTTAGGGAAGGACATAGGCTATTTTTTAATCCGCGACTTCGTCTCCATCCACGATAAGCGACATTCACGCGGACGAAGTCGCGGGCAAAAGCTAGTATTAGTATAGATTTAATACTAGCTTTTGCCCGCGTGAATTTTCTTACCCTTACCTTATTTTGTGATGGTATATTATAGCCTATAATACTTAGGGATAACGTAGCTTCCTATTTGTGAAAGATTTTTTGAAATAGGATGAGTAGTTTCGGAGATTACCCCTACATACAAACTAACAAAAAATCGGTTCAGTGGTTTAGCCGTTTACTTTCACGTTTATAAAAAGTAATTAAGTGTGGATCAAGAAGATACTCACTCGTACGGCACGATTCCTAATAACTGAGCTCCTTTGTGAATGTTCATCAGTTCACCGAAGTACGCCAAATAGTTCAGATATCTCTGGTCTTTTGGCGACAGTGCTGTATTATGTTTGTCTGAACCTTCCGGATGCTGCGTCAAAATGTAAAAGTAATCCAAATTGGGAAGCTCAACATTTCTAAAGAAGCGATCATTCTTAAAATTGTGATATATATTTCTAACAGCATTAGGTTTAAAATGGCATTCGAAGCGTTTTTTGACGACTTTGCTGTCTATTTGTACTATGAAGGTTGGTTGTGTGTGAAGAATGGTTAGGAGGACGAACTTGAGCCCCATTTGCGTGCACATGCCCATTGTGTTAATGATCCAGGGCATAGAGCTGTATGCCTGGTTGGAGCGACAGTGAGCAAGGACTTCAGTGACTGCGGTCACGTAACGGTTGGCATTGTCCATCGTGTTGATCATGCCTATGTTCAGCATTCTGGAACGAAGAAGGTTGGTTAGATTTCTATGTAAGAGTGAAATTGTATTAAGAATAGCGAAAACTGTAGAATCATTTTAAAGTTAAGGAACAGCCTTCTTGACTAGGTAGGTATATGCACAATAACTACGCTCGATGATTGGATAGTAGGTAATGAGTTACCAGTGCGGTGGTATTTGAAAGCTTAGTATCCACTAAGGTAGCACCAACCCTAGGTTGTTTAAGTAGAGATGTAGCCTCAACATAGGGCACATCATGCCGTAAAGCAAATTTTGTCGCCTTAATACGTAAATAAGCTTACGTTAATGTCGATTTACAACACTTTTGTAAGTTCCATAGTACATTGAAAGTAAATTCATCAAAGTGGCAATAAGTATGTCACAGCAGGTAGATACAGGTTGTTGTAAATTCGCTACACATCTTTACTTTATACCATTCTACCGTTAGTAAATAATGTTCTAGGTTTAAACATTAAGCAAACTCCCTAAGCCCCAGAACTTGAGACTGGTCACTAACTACACTTATTTAGGTCAATTCTGCTTTTGTCCATAAAAAAAGCCAGTTTTGTATCTCTAGGCATTAAATGGGTTTCGCTTGGCCGCATTGAAGAGCGCGTTCAGGGTGCCGCATGACGCGGAGGAGATACGACGTGAGCTAACGGTTCGTTGCAACGGCATGCTTAGGGACGCGAAGACAGGCTGAGGGTCACAAAGGCATGCGACTGAATCCACTGAATCAGCTATCCTCGCGGGGTGAACCATCTCGTTAGCTGTTGGCATGCCGTGGCAAAATCTCCCACCCTGACGTCTATGGTATACGCTGGCCCTCGGTATGACCCGGGATGTCTCTGTCGCAAACATTATCTATGTGAAAATCCCTTGCCCTGCCGTCGCCGTAGAACAGACGCGGAAAGCTGAATGCGTATACGCATGTTCATACAAAACTGGTCTTATTTATGGACAAAAGCTGAATGGAACTGAATAAGTGTATATTTTAGTATCTTATCCTCCACAACCAGCTTCCATTTAATTCAACTCGAGACTGATGGTTTTAGCTGCTACCAAGTTACTTGATGCAGTTCTTCTATGGGTTAGCAAAGCAACAATATGCTTAAGCAGTTTTAATTTAATTATGAACTTAATAAACCACATAGAGATGAAAGTTCAGTAAACAAAGATCTAATTTGGGGCAGCATTTATTCTTGCATGCAATTAAATTTACAATTCTATTCCTGTTATTTATTGAGCAGTTATAAGTAATTTTCTTAATGTCATGTTTCTGCCTATTTTTATATATGTAACTTTTTATTTACAGCAAGTCACCCAAGTAGATCATACATACATTTCCGGAGTTTTTAAATGTGTATAGTTGGGGCCGAGCAGTGGTGTAGTGACTACAGTGGCGGATATATTGCCTGCCACAGTAAACTCGGCCTGTCCCGGGTCTAAGTCTATGACTAGCACAGGTCCATTGGCTAGCAGACAGTTTACATAGTATCTGAGGAATGTCGACTTGCCGAGTCCTTTGCCACCGCACACAATACCTCGGCTGTTCTTTTCTGAAAAAAATTAACAAAAAAGATAATTATGTGTTATCTGATCAAGTTGTATAATATTGGTCCTGAATGATCAAATTAAACTACATCAGTTAAAGTTTCGATAATAACACAATTTATGAATCTTGTTAGCTATGTAACAAACATGAGATTTCTAATAATTACAAAAATTCAGCTAATTCCTAATTTGCTACAAATACAAAAAAAGTTAATTGCCATCTTTACTAATATTACAAAGCTGAAGGTTGGTTTTTTTCCGGTCCAACTCTTATCATCTCAAAAAAATGAGGGATCCATGAGGAAATTCACTTTCATTCATTCAAAAGCTAGTACATTTATATAAAGAGAAATAAATCATTAAAGTTGTGTTTCCTTACCAAGTCCACAGCTTACAGCATGATCCCAAGACTCAATCTCTTCAAAGTACCTCCAAGGCCTCTTCAAGACAAGGCTACAACCGAGATCAGTTGAAGCCTTTCTAAGGCAACCATGTGCCTTACACTTAGTGAACAGGTCCATAAAGACATTGCTCTCAACAAAATCCATTCTCGCATCAATCAACTTTGACACACTTATTATACCATCATATGGCCCAATCGTAGTTACTATTTCCTCAGCTTCTCGCACTAACAATCCTTCTGAAGTCAACCTTCTAAACACACCATAATCATCATTTGGACGTTCAATAGTTTTAAAGCATAGAGCAAAATTATTATTTGGGGCATACAAATCAACAACATCCCGTAGTATATATCCAAAAACTTCTACTGTGCCTGCTATAGGTCTAACTCTTACTTTGCCATTAAGATACAGTTCTGCTGGATGTTTCAGTATGAAGACGTAACAATTTTTTCCATGATACACTTTTACAGGCTTTGTTATTTCTTCATCAGTAGATGGTTCTCTTTCTGTATCTGATTGTAGTGTATTGTCATAGTCTGTAGTTGTTTCTTCTAAAGGTCTGTCTGTGCTTGCGTCCAGATCTTTATCTAGGTTTTCTATAATGATCTTGTCAACTACTTCTTTAATAACATTATCATTACCTAAAACTTCAATAATATTGTCATTATCTGGGTCCTCGTTAATGTTATCATTATCTAGGTCCTCAAAAGTGTCTTCATCACCTAATTCTGGTATTAAACTGTCCACATCTTCAACAATCATGTCTGTACTGTTTGAGGAGAACAAGCCAGTTGGAGTATACCTTGTAGTGTGGACAATATCTTGCAAATGTCTTACAGTAGGATGCTTGTACTCCTCTAGAATGTCACTAAGCCTTTGTTTTGGCATGTCCGCTACAGTTATTGATACAAATGGAGACGAATCATTGGTTCCTACTGAGTTTTGTGTACTATTACTGTCAGACATACTTTCTTCAGTGTCATCATCATTAATGTTAAGGGCTTCCATTATAATAACATCATCATCATCATTGTTTCTTTTCTTTTCATTAGATGGCTTGCTTTTTCTTTCTTTCTTCTTAGATTTACTTTTCTTTGGTTCTCCTTCTACTTTTCTTTTCTTACTCTTAATGCTTTGTTTGTTTTTATTCTTATCAAGTTCTTCTAGAATCTTAGATGCTAAAGCTCCATCAGGGTCAAAAATTTCAGACTCTTCGCCATAAGAACCAGGTTCTGATATATCTTCTGATGTGTCTTCTATGTCCGAAAATTTCACATCTTCACTAGTGTCTAAATCATCACTCAATTCAATATATTCTGATAGAGATTCACTGTTTTGCCTACATTCAGATATGGATTTGAGAATCTCCAAATGAAGTTCATCCAAGTTATTCTCTGTGTCTGTGTTGATTTTAGGTGTATTGGAAAGATTATAAGCACCAGTACTATCTGTACTAATTTCTACAGTTTTAGAAGTTGTTGCCCGACTAATCTCTTCATCGCTTTCCGAATGTGTGAGGTCTAGATCTGAAAAACCGCTGACTGACGCCGAATCGTCAAAGCGGCTGTGTACTTCAACTATATCGTTATTGGAGTTTCCACTATGCTTGATAAGTTCATTGTCATTTTTCTTAAACCCCTGCAACATTTGCCGTAGTTGTTTCTTTACCATTTCTTCTGATTTGTTATCTTTTTTCGGAGGTTGCTTTTTCGAAACATGCGCTTTCTCAAAGAACTCCATTTATTACAACGATAATTTGAATTCTCCGGTTAAAATAATGGATAGTTAAGTAATGAATATGTAATAACTCAAAACCCTTTAATATGAATTTGAAAGGGTTTTTTGTACCACAACCCGGGCGGGATTTAAGAAAGAAAACAAGGAAAACGACGAACGAATCCGAAATCCGAATCGATCGACCTATCAGTGACATGCGTGAATTTCTGTCAAAGTGTCACTGTGTCAAACTGTCAATAATACTGACAATGGCAGAAAGATCTTTCGTTCAGAAATTCTGAACGAAAGATTTGATTCTGAAAACTGTTACCTATTTTATTTAACATTGATGTACAAGGTCTTGACCGGACGGACATACATTTTGTAAACGTCTCCTTTGTAAGGATGCAATTATTATCGTAATTCCGTAGTTCCGACTCACACTTGACCCTTGCCTCGGTTGCCTTCAAAAAAGTGTATGGTGACCACAACCTTTTTTGAGGGCTAGATCCGAGCCTGGAAACTACTCATTCGATTTAAAAAAATATTTCTCCAATATGAAGCTACGTTGTCCCTGAATGCTATAGGCTATATTGCATTATCAAAAAATTGGGGATCCTTAAGAAAATTCGCGCGGACGAAGTCATGGGAAGCCTGGTCTCCTGGTACTTAGAAGGCCCTATTACCAGGAGACCAGAAAATTCACGCGGGCGAAGTCGCGAGTCAAATGCTAGTAAAATAATAATAGGTATAGTTCGCGTCAAATAACTTTGCCGCTCTGAAGTAGGCAACAAATCACCGCGCAGTAGGTAATCTTAGGAATAAAACAGCAGCGCGCATGCGCGGTTAGCGAAGCAAGGGTTGGGTAACAACATAATATTACTTTACTCTATGGTAACAACGTTGTGTTTCCGTCTCAGTCGGCCTCATACGTCCGATGCTTACATGTGTTTCTCTCGCACATTACGGTAGACTGTCGATGCCAAAAGTGTTACGCGTTTTTAGTTTGTTGTTTATTGTTATTGTTGCGTTTCCTTTGTTATTGTTACTATTGACGTTGTACTTTAAGTTTTGTGAAAGAAATGCCGAAACGGAGCACAGCTTTACGCCGTCAAGCGAGAAAATTAATTCATAATATGGTGAATTATATGCAAAAAAAATAATTTTTTTTCTTCCTTCTATTTTTAGGTACATCAAAATGAAATAAGAGTACCTATTTTAATTTTAGATAACATATTTAATCTTACGTATACACTTAAAATATTTTTTCGTAAGCGAAATCTTTTTTACGCGATAGTACCTGCGCGGTCGTTCGGAAAGCCTAACTTCAGAGCGGCAAAGTTATTTGACGCGAACTTTAACAGGATCACGCTATCGCACACTGCGAATTTATACACAGTTGCCGGAATACTTCATTTTTTTTTCATAAAGCCGGCCGTGAGGGAAAGTCACGAAGTGAAAACGAACACCTAGATTACGCTGTTTTTGCTATCCCTGTGCAACTGCACATTTAGACTAGAATTAGTCCTCATGCCAATTGAACGCCAGTTTGATAAAAACTAAAAAAACAAATGCTTCACCTAGGATACGCCCCCTTGGGTTTTTTATTATTTAATTTTATTTCAACGAACAAAAACCCAGATGAATTAAATTATAAAACTGGGACAAATCTTAGTTGATAACTACCTACTCAGTGTTACCAGGGGCCTATTTAATAAACGTGACAATCCGAAAATTTTTGTGTGCGTTACCCCAGCAAAATAATGTCGAAAATAGTAATTTAAATGGTACAGGCAATTAGTTGTCCAGCTTCTGTAATTGTTGCGCACATTTTTAAATTTGTTGCACATATAGATTTTGAGTTATTCCACAAAAACATTTCCTGCTGGGGTAACGTTACCGCAGCCAGACATTTTCTTTTATAATGGGAATATTGAAATAAATATTAGCCATATAATTAGTAGTCTAGACGAGGTAAATGTTGCAACTTATTTTGTATTTGTTCTTCCTTCGACTGTGATGTTATCCAAGATTTTGCTGGAGTAACGTTTGTGGTTTTGCTGGATCTCTGAAACGGATAAGCAGATTCTTATCATCTTTTTCACATGACTTCTTAAGAATTAGTTTGAATTAGTTGGGTAATAAAAAAAAACAAAATTAATGCACCATTCAAAGGTTAATTAATTAAATATAAAAACACTTCAATAGGTCCTAACACTTTGAATAAGAGCTCGAAAGAGTTACTTTAAACGTTGTTTTGTAGCTTGTATCTGTCTTCAAATGTATGTGAAGTTTCATTAGTATCCTGTTAGTAATAAACAAATTATGATGAAATTCAGTTCTCCACTTTGACGGTCATAATGCGCTCTTAGTTATTTGGCCTCCGATAACCCTGTATGTGAATATATAAACTAAATGATATGTCAATAATTAGTTACTTAGAAAAGTTATATTCCTGTAAAATTTCAGCGTAGTACATACAATAATTAAAGAGATAATAAAATAAAAGCCATTAGGAAGCGCAACACCGTGATAACCCGACTATATTAAGGTGGTTACAAAAAAGCGACCGCGCAGTACATTATGCTACCTTCTAAAATGTTTAGTATAATACACCTTACAAGTTCGGTACAGACGCGTACACTGTTCAATATTCGATGTGATTTTTAAATAATTTAAGTCATTTTTAGAATACAACTATCCGTATTTAGCTAGGAAAAACTATTGTGATATTTGAAATTAGACTATAAAACAGTGGTGCTTACTGTAAGCACTTTACTACTTACATTGTGATGTTATAGTATATTACCATCACTTTGTGATTTTTAAACGATATATGTAAGTATTAGTAGGCATAATGTGAAATTAAAACAATTATTCTATATCTGTTATTTTCTGCGATGGTTTTAAATCTTAATTTATATTTTAAAAGTGAAGATTTGTATTACTAAAGACAAAGTGTAAAGTAAAATTTAAAAAGTAATGGAAAATGCCATAAGAACAGTATTGCTACCTGTGATTGTTTTAAAGTTTTATCAATATTTTGAAAGTTTTATTGAAACTATTATTTTACCTGTAAATAAAATTGAATAACACAAATTCAAAACACTTGTGTACACATCCGTACAAAACTTGTAAACCTATCCTACATATTTAAGAAGGTAGCATAATGTACTGCGCGGTCGCTTTTTTGTAACCACCTTAATATGGTCGGGTTGTCACGGTGTTGCGCTTCCTAGTTCCTAATGGCTTTTATTTTATTATCTCTTTAATTATTGTATGTACTGCGCTGAACTTTTACAGGAATATAACTGAACTAAGTAACGAATTATTGATATATCATTTAGTTTATATATTCACATACAGGGTTATCGGAGGCCAAATAACTAAGCGCGCATTATGACCGTCAAAGTGGAGAACTGAATTTCATCATAATTTGTTTATTACTAACAGGATACTAATGAAACTTACACATACATTTGAAGACAGATACAAGCTACAAAACAACGTTTAAAGTAAGTCTTTCGAGCTCTTATTCAAAGTGTTAGGACCTATTGAAGTGTTTTTATATTTAATTCAATAACCTTTGAATGGTGCATTAATTTTGTTTTTATATTACCCAACTAATTCAAACTAATTCTTAAGTAATCATGTGAAAAAGATGATAAGAATCTGCTTATCCGTTTCAGAGATCCAGCAAAACCACAAACGTTACTCCAGCAAAATCTTGAATAACATCGCAGTCGAAGGAAGAACAAATACAAAATAAGTTGCAACATTTACCTCGTCTAGACTACTAATTATATGGCTAATATTTATTTCAATATTCCCATTATAAAAGAAAATGTCTGGCTGCGGTAACGTTACCCCAGCAGGTAATGTTTTTGTGGAATAACTCAAAATCTATATGTGCAACAAATTTAAAAATGTGCGCAACAATTACAGAAGCTGGACAACTAATTGCCTGTAACATTTAAATTACTATTTTCGACATTATTTTGCTGGGGTAACGCACACAAATTTTTACACTTTTTGACAAATAAGTCGAATTGCCGCGACAAGTGCCGTTTAATAAAGATGACAGTATTATGTCCAAATGCGACAGGTAAATACTGACCAAATTGTCGAACACAAAACCCGCTTAATAAAGGCGACAATTATTGTCAGATTTTACCTGTAGAGTCTGTAGGAAAATATTTTGTGACTTAATTGTCATAGTAAATGACAAATTTGTCTTTTCTGACATATTTGTCAAATTACAATATCGAGGCATGCTGAGACATGAGGGTAATATTAAAAAATATACCTGTTTTACGTGTTTTGACGAGAACTTAGTTTTTGTTTGTTATTTGAAATATACGCCAAATTAACGATTTTAGACCTTATCTATAAAACGTTGTAATAATTGCATCTAATGATGAAACTATCAAACAGTTCCCACCCAAATATTCATCTTCACTACTACTGCAATCCCTCGATGACGCGACGTTAACACCATTTTTAAAATTAGTCGTACTAGGGTAATGTAACTACCAAATTGCCTTGACATTAGATGATTTAACTGTCGAAAATTGACAAGTTTTCCGGACAAATTGTCACCTGTCGCCTGTCAAAAGAAACTGTTTATTAAACAGAAATATGTCAAATTGTCACGACAAATCGACTAGATAGATTTTCCACCGTGACAAAATCAGTGATGATCTTTATTAAACAAAAAATTGACGAATTGTCGGAATGTCACCTGTCATTGTCGCGTTTATTAAATAGACTGACCTGGTGTTACCAAGTGGGTGTAAAAATAAGAATTCCTTTTGTTGGTCTTACCAATAAACAGCTCAGGTGGTTGGTTGCTGACGAAAATAACAAAAACGTGATACTAATATTTACGATCTTTAATAATATATAACCACTCCTGACGTTCGAGATAAATACATTCCATGATTGTATCAACATTCAATACAGTCCATACGAATGACAACTACTACTAGGATGCTGATGGAAGCACCCCCAAGTCTTACGAAACAATAGTTAATGGGAATGCTTCCATGAGCAGGCCGTTTACATACAGTGGTACTTGACATGAGACTGCGCTACGAAGGGATTAGTTGAAGTGTCCTAAATGCGGCTCACAATCTCTTGTCCATGCCTGTGTTCGTAAAAGCTAGATTCTTATGCCGCCTGTGTGAAGGAAGCAACGAAATCGGTGACGATCTTCTTCAGTGAGGCATCAGACTCCGGGGTGATCTGACCGTCTTTGGCAATGGTAGCCAACAGAGCCTGGTGACTGGTCTTGATGTGCTGGGTGAACTCCTTCTCAAAAGCTGTGATCTTTGCGGGGTCAAGTTTGTCGAGGTGACCACGGACACCACAGTAGATGATGGCGACCTGTAGATGCAAGGATACAATTATTCTTTAAGAATTTTCTGTCATGTGAGATTAAGTGGAAAAATAGGCCATTCTTTTTCTGGATTTCGAATACTTTTATGCTACAGTTACATTAAAAATGTTCTCCACATAATAATATTGGTTTATGGCCAAATGTTACTTTCAAAATGTAACTCCTATATTTACCTGTTCCTCAATAGCCATGGGCACATACTGTCCCTGCTTCAACAGCTCAGTGAGACGCATACCACGGTTCAGCAGCTGCTGGGTGGCAGCGTCCAAGTCAGAGCCGAACTGCGCGAAAGCGGCGACCTCACGGTACTGGGCCAACTCCAGCTTCATGGAACCGGCCACCTGGAATACAGAGTACAATGTTCAGAAGTAATTGACACCGCATTAATGACCTGGGTAGACATGATTGTAGTATAGGCTGATGCCACACGGGCGTTGTCTGCGTTGCGTCACCGCTCAGTCGACGCAACGCACAGACAACACCCGTGTGGCATCAGCCTTACGTCGCGTAGGGTGCAAGAAAACTGACATAACAAAAAATTTAGCTTAGGCTAAAATGGTTTTTATGCAAGGTATATTGTATTTAACTGTAATCATACAACTCCTGTTTACTAAACATTGAAAAATAATTATTTTAAAAGAGTATGTATTTTATGGAGTTTCTTGTTAATTTTTCTCCGTATCAACCTAACTTTTAGAAGGGGCAACTAGATTCAATTACTTTTTCTTGTATGTGTTCAAAAGTGTTTTTAATTGTCTAAATGACGACTTTTCTTAAAGGTTATTTAAGTCACAAACCTGCTTCATAGCCTTAGTCTGAGCAGCAGAGCCTACACGGGACACAGACAGACCGACGTTGATGGCGGGACGAATACCCTTGTAGAAGAGCTCAGTCTCCAAGAAGATCTGGCCGTCAGTGATGGAGATCACGTTGGTGGGAATGTAAGCAGATACGTCACCAGCCTGGGTCTCGATGACGGGCAGAGCAGTCAGGGAACCACCGCCCATCTTGTCGGACCTGCATGGAGAGATGGTTGGTGGTTATTATGGTATATGATAAACTCGGCACTTTATTTTATTTACACGGCAGCAAATATTAAGTATCAATATTTTTAGACAATTCTAGCTACAATTTCAACGTCTCCAACACTTCATAATTAAGTTTGAAATGAATTTGAATTGTCGAGGCTCATTCATAATCGTAGTAGTATTCAAGTATTGCGGCGTATTTATTATGGTACCACCCACTTGCTATGGTACTTCTGACATTATAATAAATCAACTCAGTGTTTATACTGTAATGTAATTTAGTAGTGATGTTTATACTTACATCTTAGCGGCACGCTCGAGCAGACGAGAGTGGAGGTAGAACACATCACCGGGGTAGGCCTCACGACCCGGGGGACGACGCAGCAGCAGGGACATCTAAACACAGTACTCAGAATTACTTGACAAGTCATGAATTGAATATACACCTGCTTTTTGTTTTGGCCTTTTTGGCAGTGAATGAGACTTTTTGCGTGTACTTTCAGAAATCTAGTAGATCATAAGCGTCATGCAGGTTGTATAAGTGACACAGTAGTAGGTAGACTGGGGATTTCCAGTGTCACATCAACTTCTAGTCCTATCAGAATACCTAACTCTAACTTTTATTTCTTTCTATTTCAAACTCAAATAATTTATTTCAAATAAACCACTTACAGGCACTTTTGAATTGTCAAGGAGTCAAGTCAGTCAGAAAGTTCAGCCTAGTTGCTCGTTCCAAACAGTAGGTTTCTATGGAGAAGAACGAGCAAGAAACTCCATGAACACTCTTTTAAAATCAATAGAACATTACAAACTTAGGTTACATCACTCATGTTGAATTTACGGGACACAAATGTGAGAAAAATGTAACAAGTTGTGCACGTTAAAGGAGGTCTAGAGACAATCATAAAGAAATCAATATTAATTTAAAAAAACCCGAGGCAGCTACGAAATGACCAGTCCCAACTGACGGCGCCCGTTCACGAACATGACGCATGGATCGGCACCACTTAGCTCAACCATTTTGAAGGGAACCGAATGATCCGACACATGCGCCACCATCAGCAAGACATTAAAGTAAGCATGACATACTCCCAACCGCCAGGGCATATTCAAGTCAATGAAAGACATACCTCTTAAATGGTAGCTTTAAAGTATATATAGTGCTCACATGTATGTGCTATGCTAAATTATAAAATACTAACACATTGAGTTTATACAATGCAAATATAATTTAAGACTACATCTTCAGCAGCTCCATCAAATGCTAATAAATTAATCTATGAACCCTTGTCACTGTGGAGCAGGACTAGCATCCAGCCAAGCATTTTTATCAGTGATGTAATCACCCAACTTATAATATGCTCGGCTGCACAGTGTGAGTTTTATATAAGACTTAAATTTCGTCTCATTTAGTTGAAGAATGTGGGGAGATATTTTATTGTAACATTAAACAGTACCCCATGAAAGATAAGCTACTTTAGCCAACTTTCACTAAGCATTTCATTCATACCTGACGGTAGGCAACAGCCTGCTTGGACAGATCGTCGTAGATGATGAGGGCGTGCTTGCCGTTGTCACGGAAGAACTCGCCCATGGCGCATCCAGAGTAGGGGGCGAGGTACTGCAGAGGGGCGGCGTCGGAGGCCGTGGCGGATACGATGACGGTGTAGTTAATGGCACCTAAGGGGCACAGACTTGTTCAAATACTTAGCAATGTTTCTATGTTAGTTTACTTATAAAGTCGTATTTTATTTAACAATGTGCTCAGTGACCCAGTGTGAGTGCGGTGATCCTGACCAGACAATGGCCCACTTATTACAGTGCCCAAAGTGCCCCTACACCTGCACCTTAGAGGACATTAAAAACGCCACTGATGCTGCGATAAATGTGGCTACCTACTGGGCCCAAGTAGTCTAGCATAAAGGAAAACCATCGATTGGAAAAGAAGAAGAACAATACGTTGTTGAAGGTTATGTAACAAAATCTGTTGCAGGGCTTGGAATATTTAAGCTGTCACACTTTTCTCTGATTTATAAAAAGAAATAACATTAATTCCTCTTTTTTTATATTGTTAAAGGCTTGCATTGCTTTTATTGTTATCTCTTGGAGAGATAAAACAGGACAAAATATAGAAATATCGGCTTTTATAAACCATTTCCATACACTCACACTGAAGTGTAAACCAGTTAATGTAACTATCTATTTATGAAATAATGCCCTTTCCCAAAGGCAGAACTACAAACAACCCTTTGCTGTGAACCTTTGCTTCATAAAGTAATGTACTAAAAAACAAAACTTATTCTTACCAGCATCAGTCAACCTCTTCACGATCTGGGCGACGGTGGACCTCTTCTGTCCGATGGCGACGTAGATGCAGTACAGCTTCTTCTTCTCATCCTGTCCCTGGTTGAAACGCTGCTGGTTGATGATGGTGTCAATAGCCAGGGCAGTCTTGCCAGTCTGACGATCCCCAATGATCAGCTCACGCTGTCCACGACCGATGGGTACCAGGGAGTCAACGGCCTTGATACCTGTGGTCAGTAATAGCATGTGTTTGATCAAAATTGTGAGTAGGTTTAAAATAAGTCTTCAAGTATTGTTTTAATACTACTTTTCTAGATCTCTTGATAATGCTATCAAGATATGTCTCATTGCAGGGTACTTTACAGTTTATTCCAGTCTTTATTTTGAAATTCTATCCTAAACTATTTATTACCACTAGGTTATATAAATAAATTTCAACCCGCGACTGCGTGTGCGTCGGTAGTCAACTATCTCATAAGACAGCCATTGGCACTCCGCAATAATGTGGATCAGTGAAAGATTTCTTTTTTGTATCTGAGTAATTTGTACCACTTTGACCATGGTACACCGCTCCTCCTCTCCAGCATAAAGTATGACCACTCACCTGTCTGCATAGGCTCGCGTACAGACACACGGGGGATGATACCAGGGGCCTTGATACCCACACGCATGCGTGTCTTGGTGCCGAGGGGTCCTTTGCCGTCAATGGCGTTACCCAGAGCGTCGACTACGCGACCCAGCAGCTGTTCGCCGACGGGCACGTCCACAATGGCACCAGTACGCTTGACGATGTCTCCTTCCTTGATGAGCTTGTCGTTACCGAATACTACCACACCCACGTTGTCGGGTTCCAAGTTGAGGGCCATACCCTATGGAAGTAATATGGGTCATTTTAGCAATTGTTTTAATGGGCAAATGATTTTGTGTATTTCTGTTACTTGAAGAAATTAGCAGTCACTGCAGCAGAAAGCTGAATGAAATCATTTAGGCCATAAATGAGATTTATGAATTCAAAACTAAATGTCACCTGTATAAAAGTATAATAAAAAATAAAAATATGCATTCATAATTAAAAATTGTCCATATAATGTTAGGTCTTATAAAATATGTTAGTATTGTATTCACGAGTCCAATATAAAAATTCTTCCTTTCCTTCTTTTTTTTTTTAATAAGTTTAATCTCTGGAGTACAGACATAGCTACTTAATGGCATTCATTATTTGTACTCAAAAATTCTAGACATTAGTTTGCTTTCTGCTTCTGAATGTACTAATACACCTCTGGACAAACAGCTATGATATTATTTGTTATCTGTTTGGACAAAAAAAAGTAAATTCCAGTTTTTTGGTAAAAGGTGCAGAATTTTATCATAGTTCAATTATGATAAAATAATTCATAGCCATCTCAATTATTGATTATCAAAAGGATAATCTATAACTTGACAGTCATTAAAGTGGAACCAGCAGTCCATAGCCCCAGAAGGACATGGCCAGATGAGCAGGGCTCTAACATTGGGATTGTATTACAAAATTCTGAATAAATGGAAAGAAGCTTAGTGTGACACAACATGAGCCTGTTGTGTCACACTAAGCTTATAATTTATAAATAAAAATATATTAACAAATTGTAATAATTATACAAACCTTAAGACCCGAGGAGAATTCCACCATCTCCTCAGCCTGGATGTTCTTGAGACCATAGACACGGGCGATACCATCACCAATGCTCATTACACGGCCAGTCTCCTCCATGTCAGTCTATTTCAAAATTAAATAAAGAATACATGTAATGGAGTCATAACAAGAAAGTTGGAAATTGGTGTCATTAAAATAAATTGTTAACATTGTAGCTACTTCATTTTTAAGTTATGCCAAAGAACTGACAAACTAAGGAATATGACCCCAATAAGGTTCCAGAATTAGACATGCAGTTCCAGAAAAAAAAAATGTTTCATAATCAAAAAAATCTGTACTGCTCAAATTAATAATAAAAATTTCTGATAAGGATTAGATAAATAAACAGTTTCCTATCATGGTAATATTATCATTATATTTTTCAAAAGAAGGCTCTGCTGCTGAAAATTAAGTGTGAATGAACTGCATTACTGAAATAGGTCATGGATCATTATCATCTTTATTGTAGGACATCCCACTATCAGATAGCATAAATTGGCGCTGTCTCATTGACGAAGTACTGATACTAATTATTGATAAGGGTAGGTTTATGTAACACTTGAAACAAACCTTGGGTGCCGCACCCAGGATCCTTTCCTCCAAAATAGTGGAGATTTCAGCGGCCTTCTGGGTGGGAGAGGCATGGAAGTTGCGTGCTGCAACCGATACGGCGGGGGCCGCGATCCCCGCGACCTTCGATACCTGCCGACCGACATAACCAACATCAACACATTTCACATTACATTTGTACACTAAACCGACCCAGATACACTCCTTTCCGCTTTTCACTGAACCTAATATTCATTAATTTACTCATTTCGTGTTTCTGAAAACCTGAAAATCGAATCGCCCATTATTACATAACACCAATCATACACAACAGAATAATGTAATAGGCCGTCTTCATGAAAATATTATCCAGAACGGTAATTTATGCAAACTTATTGTTACATAACTAACTACAGATCAGTTCTTCTATGAGCAAATCATCAATGATTCCTAACCCGTGGACATTCCGTCAAATCCGTGAGACATGTTAACCGGGTAGAATTTTCATGTTACAGCTTTTCACTCATGTTCTTGAACTAAATAATAGTTACCTGCGAAGCGGCATTGGGCAAACGCCTGGCTACTGAGCCGGCAATACGGGCTGAGATGAGAGACATTTTTCAGGAATTCTTATAACTATGGCAGACGAATAGAGGCCCAAAGCAGTCGAAGTTCTCCGCTCGCGACTCGTTGCGGTAGAACAGGAAGTGACTTATTCGATCGGCGATTCGCTGTCTATGGTGAATGGTATTGGTTATGTCTGCAGTAGATGGTGCGTTTAGAAAGATATAGAAAGACGTAAATTAATTTGAATTATGAAATCAAACTCCAATAATGAACAGTAAAACTCCAGTATAATTATGTAAATAAATTAATTTAAAATTACAAATCTTAAGTCTACAATCGATGCAGATGAAGGTATCAGAATCGATGAAGGTATCTATCAGACTACAAACAATACATGACAAAATTTCAGATAGAGTTTTGTCTAACTCTTTTTGAAATTAAATCCTTGATTGAAACACACTTTCAAATAAATCATTATGATAACAATATTATTATTGTATTATTATCATTGTTATACAACAATCATTATTAGATGAATTTTCAAAAATGGTTTCAATCATAAAAAAAAACTATTTACACTTATCTAACCCTGTAAACGCTAAGACATCCGTTTTAGGCACGTTTCAGCGACTTCAATGTTTGCACTTTGCAGAACGACAAAGAACAGCTGACTGATTGCAATATGAAGTTTTTTAAGAAAATATTTGTTTTGTAGAAACCATTACAATGTTTTGACCATAATTATTTTTATCATTTTATTTTTAATTATGATCATAATCATGATTTTGTTCAACGAAAACGACTGAGACAGGTAATAAAAGAAAGTAATATAGTGCACCAAGGTTTCTTATTCAAATACTTTTAGGGTTCAATAAATACGTAATTTTAAAACTCAATGGTCAATAGTAATTCATCCAAATATTCATCGTTAACTTTTTAAACATCTCTCCAATGTCCATTCTTCTATGAGCTGGAACGCTTCTGACAAATTGACAGTCCAGCCTTTTTTGACAGTGGGAGGGGGGGGGGGGGGGGCACTAAGGCTTTCGTTCCATATAACAGGGTTGCCAACTTAGGGGTTTTGCCCCCAAATTTAGGGGCTAGAAGTGTTAAAAGGGACATTTTTAGGGGCTGGAATTTTTTGGGGGTTTTTTTAGGGCCACTTTAAATGGGATGGAGTTCCAATTATGGCAACAAAAATGACTTCGGAATGGCATAAACTGCAAAATAAAAAAACATGGACACATGTTTCGAGTTCATCTTCTGCAGTACATATCGATTGCGATGCTGGTAACTGCAAACGATTTGAAACTATCTAAAAATTTGCTTTGGCATTATTGACACTGCCTGTTTTCAATGCCTCTGTTGCATCCTCTGAATAAACTGAGGAACAGATTATCCCTTAAAATAGTACAGTGTCATGATGGTATTGGATTGGCATGGATTTTCCGGGATAAGAGGGAAGGGGGAAGGGAAGTCGGGATTATGAAACGTGTGTAAAAGAAGACTGCCCAATATTGGGCCACGGCTTGTACAGGAATAAAATCTACTGGGAAAAATTCCTTATTTTTTGATAAACCAAAATAAAAAAATAATAATATAATCTACAGTTGCTAAATACAAAAAAATATTATTTGAAGATAATTTTTTTCTGGTTGTAATTACTTGTTCCATGCCATGAAATGGCTGAAAAGACAATAACTCAAACTTGAAACAAATGTCAGTGTCAAAATAAATACGTCAAACTATGAATTATTTGTTGTCATTCGCTCTGTGTTGTGACGCGCGGTGAATGTGTTCTTTTGCGATTTTCGTGTTTTCGGTGATCTTTCTGACGACCTGGACTGTTTCACGGAATCTGACGAATCTTGCTTTCACGGACTACTTCGGCGCGAACACGGACTTAGTTTCTGCTACTTCGATTGACCACGGCTTGTTATTTGGAACGTCGATATTGCCTTTCGTAATGGACAACTGCATAAACTGCGGGATTGCAACGTCTCGTTGCAATATAACAGGAAGGCGTCCATTAAATGAAGAATCCATCTTGTCCATTGTACGTGGATGGGTTTCTCCCCGAACAGTAAGTCCACCCACAATACATAATACCAATTTAATCTCACCCTTCCAACAGTTACGCGGCCCGCTGGAGGGTCGCGCCAAATTACATAGTATTTACCTATTCGAATATGTGTTATTGCCCCTATTTGCCTAGCTACATAATTTATTCTGTAGAAGTATCAACACCTACATGCTATTTTATTTACTACAACTTCATTGTCTTTTTTTAGGTAGAAAGTAGTCATCATCTATGCCAAGCTTGTTGGGATCTGGCTGTTGATACATTGCTCCTACATGTACCTGGTGAAGAGAGGCCTGCTTTACGTGGACATGATCGTGTATGTCTCTATTGTGGTCGTTCTCTATTGCGGAATACACGATCCCATCGGCTCCGGACTACTTCTGAACGGGAACAGAGAATATATAATGTCATACGGGAATGGGTTCTACCCAGGACTGTAAGTATTCACGTATTATCACCTTGTAATTATTGTTATAGGTTTATTGACTATGATATTAAATAAAAAAATAAAAAATAGTAAATAATTAACGCTCAACACTACTTTTGTATCTTAACTGTAACATTTTTCATTTTATAGATTGGAGCTCAAAGTGAAATATGCCACTCTTGTTGGGTGAGGGCAGATAGAGCGGCCCGGCACTTCTCGTCAGAACCATCAACATCAGCATCAGGATCTGATGTGTTGGTTTCTGATCTACCAACTGAAGCACCATCACAGTCAACAACAGAACAGTCAGATCCTGTACCTGTGGACCCACCAACCCAGCAAGTCATCCAGCGTCCTTCAAATGAGGCAACCATTGTTTTACCCGACTACATTCGAGCTACTGAAACGGAGAGGAGATGTTTTATTGAAGGATGTGGTAGGAGTGAAAGACACAGAATTCCAGAGTCTTTAAGGAAAGATCTGCTTAATAGGCACAATTTGTATATTCCTCCAAATAATCGCTTATGTGATTACCATTTATATGGTGTAGACTCGTGGGACTTTTTAATAGGTGTTACAAATAACTTCACAAATAGTTTCTCAGCACACCATATCCAAGACATGTTGGCTTTGAAAACCCCCAATCCCACTGCTTTGAACTTTGAGGATATAGACTCCATAGAAGACCACATTTTCTATTATTGGATTGGATTTACAAAAGACCAATTTCACCAAATACTATTAGAAGTACCAACATTGATACAGATCTCTAGAGGTGTTACAGCCCTAGCAGCTTATCTTATGAAACTGCGTACTGGTGAGTCTGATGACAGATTGGCTACATTACTCCAAATGCCCAGGTCAACATTAGAACGCTTAATGAAGAAAGCAAGAGAAAATATGGCAGAGAATTATGTGCCACATCATTTAGGCCTAAATCACTTAAATAGGCAACAACTTATAAATAGATCTTTAATGATCCCAAGAGGTTTGTTTGCTAATAACAATAATGAATGCACACCTGTAGCAATTTTTGATGGAACTTATATATATGTTCAAAAAAGCTCAAATTACATGTACCAAAAAGACACCTATAGTCTACATAAATATAGGAATTTGGTCAAACCATTTTTAATTGTATGTACTGATGGTTATATTATAGATGTTTTGGGCCCCTATCCAGCTACAACGTCAGATGCCGATATAATGAAAGAGGAATTTAAACATGGTTCTGCAATGCGAGAATATTTTCAGGCTGGTGACGCATTTGTACTGGATAGGGGATTTCGGGATGCCTTGCCCTTACTAAATACGTGTGGATATAGAACGTATGTACCCGCTTCGTTACAACAGGGTGAAACACAGCTGTCGACAATAGAAGCAAATAAATCGAGGGCAGTCACCATTTGCCGTTGGGTTGTGGAAGTAGTAAATGGTCGATTCAAACGTGATTTTAAAATCTTTAGGCAAGAATATTTCAATGTAGCGTCTAGACATTTAATGCAAGACTTTGAGGTGGCTGCCGCTCTTATAAATGCGTTTCATCCTGTTATAACCGACCGAGATGATGCCGGGGAAATTCTCCAATTAATAAACCAAAATATGTACATAGAAAACAGGTTAGCTGATTATGTTGTTAGAAATAATTTAAACAGAAGAAGAGTTGAATTTAGACCAACACCAGTCGACAGTAACGTTGTGACAGATTTTCCCCGGCTCACATATAGTGAATTAGTACTAGTTTCCCTAGGAACATACCAAATAAAACAAGCACGTTCCTATTATGGAGAACACGTAAGGGCAGATGGCTCCTATGTAATAGAAGTGTGGAGGGAGGTCGATAATAATCTTTTAAGAGTGCTGTCGGCTTCAAGCACTGCTTGGTTGCTAAGAGGGAGAATACACTCTCGACATGTAAGTAGGAAAACATATTTTGTTTACATATTGGTCGACAGCTCTCTAGCAGGAAGGCAAGCAATTGTGCAACATTATTGCAATTGTATAGTGGGAAGGCGTACAGTAGGTTGTTGTGCACATACCATGTCAATTATATGGTACTTGAGTTGGGCTAGGTACCAAGAAAATGTCACACCCCCTGCACACTTCTTAGATTCTATTTTAATTGTTTATGAAGATGAATAACAGCATGTATGGGTACATAATAAATGATTAAAAGTGAACTACAAAATGTTTTTTTATTTATTAACTTATTTCATTTCCTTTAGATTGATATTCCTCTGGACCAATCTACTTAAAAAACCTAGTAGGTAAGTATCTATTAATTATACTGTGACATTAATGTTAAATCAATAACGTCTAAATCTACTAAATCCTAGGTCTAAATGCTATCTAGTAATAGTAAGTAATCGGTGGTTCAAATCTGTCCGATACGCTTCTATGAGGGATGTAAAAGACTATACAACTTAGTGCACTGCACACGCATCAGTCATTGTTCATAATTAGTTAAACCCAGTGGCGTAGCTAGGTAACCGGTGGCTCCGTATCAGGAGTCCCTGCTCTCACACAATCGCAGGTGTTTCGGGGCCTCCTGATAATTGATACAGCTGATACGGCCAACTGTCTAAAAAAAGCTCAATCGCATCTGTTTCGGGGCCCCTGTTACCCGAGGGCCCCTTATAATTGATACGGCGGTAGCAACGCCCCTGGTTAAACCAATCTTTCTTTTGGACTGTAGGTACCTAGACTACCTAGGTATAATGTAATGGGTGGTCAATCTGCTGATCACTCTCAGATGTTGAGTGCTTAATTATACTTAACGAATACCTTTAAAAAGAGTCATTTGATCGTTCCTAAATTGTTAATATTATAAAAATAATCTTCAAATGCTTCAAATAATACATTTTCCAACATAACCTAACCGTATATTCAAGAGCCTTTATCTCCAATACGCAACTGTCAATCAATCTGAAATTAAGGGAGCCTAAAGCTGATATGAAGACCTAACAAATGACACCAGTATGGAACTTGTAACGGTACATCACAATCATGGCCCAACGATGTATGGCAGATGGGCGGACTCCTTTGAACCTACTGTTGATATGATAAAGAACGTATGTATGACTTCAAAAGTGGGACGTCTAATGAAAATAGGGAACGGGATAAAGATGCGATTTTAGAAACAATTAACATCTTTGCATGATAAATTACTGTATTTAGTCAATAATATATTTTACTAACTTAATGTACGTAAAGTTTAGGAAATAAGTAGGTATATAAAATTCTATATTTAGGGGTTTTTAGGGGGATTCAGAAAAAAAATTAGGGGAAAATTTTCATAAGGGTTGGTAACACTGCCATATAAATAACTTCTTTACTTGCAGATATTTAGCATCAATATAATATATACTCTTTCATTTTAGAATGTGAAAAGAGTTACACAAAATGGAAAAAATAATTGTATCTAATAACTACAGCTACGCGGAACGCGTCTCGATAAATTGATATGGATACGACTCCACTCTCGTTTCTTTTTTTCAATAACTAGTGATAACGAAATGTTTAGTGGTGTTTGTCATATTGTAATATCGATCAATGAATTGTGAATACTTGTTGCAATGGCTATATTTGAAAAAACATCGCATACCAAAGCCCTAATAGATGACACAGAAAAACTTAGCTGTACTGTAGAAAATGCACAAAACATTAACAAACACACAGTAAGTGATATTTTTTATTTCGAAATATCTTACGGTCTAGTGCGGACACCTTTTCCTTGATCATTTTAAATGTAATGCGGTAAACAACCGAATTTATATTGAGGAAACCGTAAAAAATAAAAATGATCTCTGTACGGTTTTGTCGGCAGATTTACAGGATGATCATCATAATGAGCTTAGTCAATATTGACTGGTCCTCATCGTAGTATCTTGTTACCCATTCATTTAGTTTGATATTATTTCAATCCATATCATGACTATAAATGATCCATATCATGACTAAAAATGGTTGATTGCTCCAGGAATACATATTGCGTGTCCAGCGAGGTCCTTCGAAGGATAACAAGTGGAATGTGTCGCGTCGCTACCGAGACTTTGCAGCGCTACATGTAGGGCTACTGCAGGCCAACATAGAACTGCCTATACCACCGAAGAAACTGATTGGAAACATGCAGCCAGCATTCATTGCTGAAAGACAAATAGCATTGCAGGTTTGTAGTGTTAACTCATTAGTTATTATTAATTAAATGTAATAATTGGTTTACCATAATTGGTAAAGCTATTAATATTCATGAAACATTATTTCATATTTCCTTTTATGAACATACATTGTTTCTAAAGGTGTTAGAAAATAATAGATAATTGTTGTTTTCCAAGTTTTTAAAATAGTAATGCTAAATGGCTAGAAATTCATGTTACAGTAATTATAGAAGATATTTATTAGCAAATTATAATTATATATGTAGATTTCTTGGCCTCGTGTCAGACATATCAAAATAATTGATACATTTGCATTCAAATATCATTGCATATCATTTTAAAAAGTTGTTTTATTTTGCTCAGTGGTTATCATAATAATTTTATATGGTCAGAGTAGATGTCCTGTTGGACAGTTTCAGGAAAGGAAACCCAGTGTGTTTTATACTAAATTAGCAACTCAACATAGTATAACTAACCTTCCACTTGAATCACTCTTATCTATTGAAAACCACATTAAAATCCATTGCATAGTTTGAAAGATCCATGCATACAGATGGTGGGAGCGACTTTGTTTTGTACTATGTTAAGATTTTCTTATTCTACTTGGGGTGGTCATGCCCATGTTGCTCCTATAATAACCTGTCTGGCATTGACTATGAGTAAAGTCACAAAAGTGTGTGTGAATATCGCAATGGCAAGCTACTTGCACACTTTTGTGTAGGCATGTAAAGTCACAAATATACGGCTTGCAGTACTTTTTGCATCAAAATATGCCTTAATCTAAAGGTCTCATTATACCTAATTCTAAACCTTCCCTTAATCTAAATTATTTCAATTTATAAAACAAATCAACTTAAATTACATGTACTTCATATTCCCAAAAGTTTTACAAGTTCTTGAGATTAAATTTGCTCCTGAATACTTTCATTCAACTGACTTCAATCATTTCTCAGTATGTTGTTTGTCATGGCGGTATTGTTAATTGGTAGAGACACCTGTGTTTGGGGGTGTTACTACACCAATCGATTGATCATCGATCGATGCCATCGGTCGACATCGATCGACGTTGAATGATTGGTGTGGTAGCTTTAGATGATCGACGGATACCATACGACAACTAATCGATCGATTGACGGTCGTTGGCATCGTTACGGTCGTTAGACGTTGATCGATTAACTCCGGCTCTAATCCATTACTAATAATAATCAAGCAGCTCGATCGACGTCGACTAATCCATTCTACCATCGATCGATTCCGTCGATCGACAATCGATCGATTGGTCTGGTAGAAACCATCGATCAACGTCGACTAACCCATTCTACCATCGATCGATGCCGACGATCGATCGATTGGTCGGGTAGAAACTATCGATCAACGTCGACTAACACATTCTACCATCGATCGATGCCGTCGATCGACGATCGATCGATGCCGTCGATCGACGATCGATCGATTGGTCTGGGACTGTTTTCTTTTTCTGTACCTTAGTCATACAGATTGACAGATTGAGAGAGAGACACTTGAATTGGGACATACTTTTTATGAACAGTCAAAACGTGTTTCCCCATAGATTTTGTATGGCAACTTGTACTTATGACATCACTTGTAGGTATTCAATTTATGTATTGATTTCATTTCAAAGCAACTAAAAATTTATGTTTACAGCAAATGGAAAATTAATTGGGTTTTCAGGTTTACAAGTTCTTTCTTGGACCTATTGGTTGTTTGTTTGGGTCATGTATCCAATTGTGATATAATTTTTTTGTCAATCCTATGATTTAATGCTAATACTGAAATGTCAAATCAAGACCAGTATGATAAACTCGTACCATCAGAAATACTCACTTTCGCGATTTGCCATTCAGCATTGGTGTGCGTACCAGAAGAAGGGCAAACAGATTGTGCACCACATAGTTTTTTTGGCATGCTGCTGCTTTCTCCAAATACCAGCCCATTATACAGTTTGTAATGAGGTCGAAATATCTAAATATGAATAATTTTTAATTGGGCCCGAAAGGCCTAATTAAAAATTCTTTACCCCTACAATTAATTGTTATGTATTAAGGCTTGTGTTCACCAATATTTAATCTAAAGATTACATATTTATACTGTTCTTTAATTAAATTATCCAGGAATGTTCTTCATTTAAAATTTCCTTAGGAAACTTAATATAAACGGCTGTTGACAATAAATTATTGGTAACCGGTTGATTGAAAATTGGTGAACAAATGTCCTCAATTTAAAATTTTGAGTATTTTCAGAACTACATCAATGAAGTGTTGACCTATGAGGTGTTAGCTTTGTCACTACAAGTGAGGAGTTTCCTAGATCCTAGCAACTACCCACTGGATATAGCAGGTAAATCACAGTTTAATAATTTTATGCTTGCGCAATTAGTTGATAATCTTCAAGCTCTGTACCAATTTATATCCTAACCAGTTTGGTAGTTTAGAACCAAAGATGTGCCATACAGATATAGATTTTTATAAGCAATTATTTAAAAATCTCTTATAAGAACTATGTTTGTCTGTAGTAGTTTTCTCATATTATAATGATTTTGTATATTCATTATCATGATCAGATTCAACCTCAACTTAACATAATAGTAAATACCTTCTTGAGTAGGTGCTAATGTGGTGCAATTGGTAGTATGCTGGTTGCTGCTGCGGCCTGCATATTATTAATTGTACTTTAATATGTTTAACTCTATGAGGCTGACATAATAAAAGTAAATTCTCTTGAAAATATTTTTTCAACACACTTGCTCATAAAATGGCTCTAATTTCACCGCAATTAGGCACATAATGACACCTGTAATCAAACTGTGACTTTTTCATTGCTATTATTCACAAGTGAGTTATAGGGTTTTTTATTTTATTTTATTGGTTGAGTTGCTTTGTTCTTAAAAAAGTTTCGATACAAAAAGATCGTGTTCAATAGTACAAATAAATTAATGTACCTATTGCTTGCTCATTTCATGCAACTTTGTATTTAAATAGATAATTTCAACTTGTACGTTTTTTATAAATAAAACTTTCACTCAAATATAACTTTTGTTTTCTCTGCAATAAAGAGAACTTTGAATTCCCCATTGTGTACGTGGCTAGAACGCTATCCGCGAAAAGACAAGAAAAAAGAAACCTTATTCTTTTAGTCTATGGCCGATCGCCATTATTTGATGCGCGCGCATAGGAAAACAGATTAGTTTATCCCGCCATTGCGAAAAAATTTTCACAACTCGTTTTCACTGTTGAAAATATTTTTTTAGTATTATTTTCTTCACAAGTGTGTTGAAAAACGTCGTATGATACACGTGTGTATTGATGATTACCGTCCTCGGCTCTCTTAAGACCCTCACCTAACGGCTCGGGTCTCAATGGCGCCTCAGCGGTAATCACCAACATTACACACTTGTACCATAATGTACTATTATTACAGAGATATTTAATAGGGAAAACATTATTACTCGACATTGCGAAACAAATATCACGTCCGTGAGTGGCAAAGAGCCAAATAAACGAAATTAAAGATCATATTTTTTTTTTGCTTACGAGAATATCATATTTACTTTACCTTCAGTAACATTATCCTGCCAATGCAAACTGACACTTAGACACGGGTCAAGGTTGAAAATGATCCGTTGCTAGTTGATGCAGCATGGCAATATATTGCTAAAGAATTGTTTCGTTCAATTGACCACATACTTCATTCTGGAATTCCATTGGGCTGATATTCAATGATACAAAATGAAGTCATGGTGAAATTATAAAAAAAGTTACAATTAACGAACACTAAAAAAATTTAGAAAAAATTGTTTATGAACCTATGGAGCTGTGCATAGTTGCTTTGTTTTTACCCGACTGCGCCAGAAGGACGTGGAGGGAGTTTATATCATATTTTTTTTTGCGATGACACATTGTATTTGTTCTGTATCGTGGGTGCGTCTACAGGTAGATGAACTCTGAAACACTAACAACTATTTTAATAATATTGTGATGCCGTCAAAATCTAACCCCACAATTTTGAGAACAAAAGCATAGTGGTAAAAATTGTATGAAATTACGATGATGCAAAAAGGACAGGTGATACAAGATACCCACTTTCACCTACCAGACTGGCAAATATATTTACGGCAGCATCATTGTGTCTGGTTGTTATTTATCAGCTGTCTGACACTCATAGTACAGGGTCTGCCTAGTTTAGGGTCAGATAGCCGTGTGTGTGATGTTCTCATATTGTACAGAGAAATTGAAAAAATACCCAAAACCTCCTAATCTGGACTTCGTATCATCACCCTGAATAACATTTGTTCTACGACTTTGACCTCAACTAAATAACGTAGCCAAAAACAATTTATTTGAAGTCTGTAAAATATACGTATACTACGCTTGCGCGCACCTATATGATAGCGAATATGATGTAGATAGTAGGTAGGCTAATGGACAGGCACAGCTGATTGCAGGCCTTTCGTCGGCCGTGTCAGAAAAAAATATTATGCACAATTTCAAGTGTGTTTATATTTTTTGTATGGAAAAAATATGTTTCGAATTTTGAAAAGTCGTAGAACAAATGTTGTTCAGGGTGATGACACGAAGTGAGGATTAAGTAGTTTTGGGTATTTTTTCAATTACCCTGTATACAAAATAATTGATATACAAAATACCTTTTTTGTAGAGAAGAATACAATAGAAGAATAAAGAATAATAATATTTTTTAGGTTTTAAGTTTTCTTCATTGTTTGTTTCAGAACAAGCTCTTCAGACTGTGTCGATCGCACTGCGGGGCGACGGTAGATACGAACTGAAAGGTCCGCTCCCCGATATCGGCTGGCGGATACGGAAACATTATTTTTTAGTAAGAATAAAGTTTTATTAATTATTATTATACCTATTGTTGTCCCACAGGAATAGGCCTCTCATATAGAGAAGGCTAGAGTAATTGATCACCATGTTTGCTCAAGTTCTATTATCTGATAACGAGTCGTAACCGATGCCGAGTCGTAGTGTGCCGATAAATGGAGTAGAAATTATGCCTCTATGTCTGATGTTTTGTGAGAGGAAGTATGCTAGGTTAGCCTCTATTATATGTTAGTACACGGACTAGAAAAGAAAGAAGGACTCCGCGCCACGCATGTCGAAAGTGAAACACCCTGAGTAAGCCAGACCGTTTGAACAAACATGCCTCACGCACTCATTTACATCATAGTCACGGACTACAAAAGAAAGAATTTGTGCGTCTCGGTCCGGCGTAATTTAGGTGCTGCACTTTTGATATGCGTGGCGTGGAGTCCTTTTTTTTTCTAGTCCGTGTGTTAGTATTTAAATTATTCTTCTATACCATAACTATGTTAATTTATGTAATTGGTGTTACCGTTTTAATTAACGATAAAAAAATAAATAATGGTGTAAAATAGAGAATTAAAATCAAGAAAATTCAGACTAAAAAGGGCATGAGAGTAACTAGGGTATACGGTAACAAAAACTTCTTGACTGTATAAACAATTGATGAAGAGGTGACAAAAAAAGAAATAATGGTTTTTTACGACAGATGACACACACACACACAAAACAAGATTATTACTCTTGCATTCTGTAAGACAGCAAACCGTGGCAAAACTACCGCCTCCTATATATTTACACAGTACATACTATTTCCATGATATTTACATTGAAATACACGCACGACCTTGTTAGATACAAATGAATGATAATGCTAACAATATTTTCATAGTTGAGATTTAAATAACAACTTTTCTATAATTTAATTCGCTGTGCACAAAATTTAGCTACTGATATTGATACCTCGCATGAATAACATATTGTGATTTTAAATGAGGGCAATGTACGAATAAACAGTCTGTCTAGGACATTGGATTAACGACCTTACCTACTGACACCGTTTGTTCGTGTATCTTTAAGATTAACCCTTCTGAAGAAGGCAGTGATTACCCGATTATAAATAATAATACTTGCCTATAACTGTCCCCCTGCAATACAAAGGCTTCTTCTCATATAGAGAAGGCACGAGCTGCAGCGAACTACTAGCTGCAGCGAGTTACTAGCTTTTGCCCGCGATTTCTTCCGCGTGAATGTCGATTATCGCGGATGCAGACTAAGTCGGGCGGTCGGGGGTGCCGGAATAGCACCCCCCCGTTTCATCCCGAGGGTGTCGTCGAAGGCGACTAAGGGAAAATCCGGAGGTGGGACAGCAGCGGCTCCCGTGTACTTACCAACTTCACTGCGATCCCCAAGACGCCTGTCAAGCGTGGGGATTATGGCAACCCCCCGCCCCCCCCTGGGGAGGCCTTCGTTCAACAGTGAACGTCTTCCGGCTGATGATGATGAGACTAAGTCGGGGATAAAAAAGTAGCCTATGACTATAAAGCTGAAGAGTTTGTTTGTTTGGTTCAACGCGCTAATCTCAGGATCTACTGGTTCGAATTGAAAAATCCTTTTTGTGTTGGATAGTCCATTTATCGAGGAAGGCTATAGGCCCATGCGAAGCCGGGTCGGGTCGCTAGTAATATTATAAAGCTGAAGAGTTTGTTTGGTTGAATGCGCTAATCTCAGGATCTACTGGTTCGAATTGAATAATCCTTTTTGTGTTGGATAGCCCATTTATCGAGGAAGGCTATAGGCCATGCGAAGCCGGGTCGGGTTGCTAGTTTATAAATATGGATATGGGGTCCAAGTTTCCTCACGATGTTTTCCTTCACCGATATCAGTGATGTCAAATATAAACTTTGAATGTACTTATGAAATTGAAAATGTCACATCGGTACTTGCTCGTGGCCGGTTGGGAACCCACAACCTCGTGCATGAGAGGTGGGCGCCTTAACCACTGAGCCATCACGAGATTATCCGAGTATACAAGTTATAATTGCATGAACTGAAAGCACGAAAACAGATTAATATACTCATTGACATAAACAACTTTGGAATCGTGAAAATTTTATCAACGGGTTAGAACATTTTGTAGACCTACGTGAACAAAAATGTATGAATCTGTTGATTTTTTTTTTGCCCCTTAGTAAAAGTTTGTATATTTGCATGTATTTTGTTTTTGTATGCTACTAAATATATATATATAAAAAAAACTTGATATAGAATGGCGAAAAAACATCCGGTTCGTGCTTCAGATATCGCTTCCCTTTATTTTTGACAGGAATGAAGCTTTATTAGTAATCGTTTAATTCATTCTTGTGATTTTTTTAAGACATGTTTCATTATTTCATCATGCTATTGTACAGTCTGTGAGTTTCCAAAATGCTTATTTACAACAAAGACATTTTTTTGTACAGAGTATCGTACAATATACATTTTTTTTTGTGTAGTTCGTTCTGGTCTACTACTGGGCAAATGCTTACCCTAAGTTCGACCAGCCAGGCACCCTTTTCTCAGGACATAAACATTAAATTATTCACAACCCCTATTCAAGTGTATCTTGTAACGAGTAGTATCACAAAATCATTGTTATTTTAACCCTTAACAAATATTCTCGCCCATCGCCTTATAAGCGGAAAAATATATCACTATATTTTTATTTATAAACAACGTTGTATCGAGGTACATGATAATGTCGCGGGAAGCCGTTGACGTCCATTGTCATGAATCATAATAACTTTATACCCGGCTTATCGGGCAAGTGATAAAAATAAACTAGTCATATTTTTTTACTTCGCAATTCGATTCAAAGAACCTTAACTTTGAAAAAGAAACTTTGTAATGTAGTGACGATAATAAGTAATAATAAAATAAATTAATTATAATAATAATACCAACAATAAATTAAGACCAACATCTAAGGAGGCCCTAGTTTGTCGGGTGGATCAAGGGCTTGAGGTAGAAGGTAATCCTGGACACGGCACGTGTTGTAAGGAGATTCCTCTCTCAGGAGCCCTGACCACCGTGCACTGGTAGTTTGGACCGGTACTTAAAAATCATACAACTTAGGCAATAAATTTTCAGGTTCTGACTATATTCTGTTTATCGTCTTATCGTGTTAGGGAATCCTTAGCAATGAAAGTAACTTAATCTTTATTCTTGCAGGTAACGGATACAGAAAGTCGAACAAATTGCATGCTGTCATGGCAGAGCTATGGTACCGACAGGTATCTTAGTGATAAAGATTTGCAAACTGCTTTCAAGAGCTTAATAAATCTTTCTGTAAGTATGCAATTTGCTAGCAGACCTATTACTCCTATTATAACTGGAAGTTTTGACGACATTCAAGAGAGTATGCAGGTGCAGCCTACCTTTGGTCTAATTGGGTATATCAATTGACATGCTTTTTATAACATGTTAAAACGCCTTTGCCCCATAGATTTTGTATGACAATCTTATTTGCTATCTCAATTGATTATTTATTGTTTTCAAAACAACTAAAAATCGAATTTTACAAGAATATATCGAAGAATTAATCGGATTTTTAGAGCAAAAATTGTGTATGAAAGTTGTGTTTTGTAATAGGGTATTTTACTCTATACGAGAAAAAACTATAAATATGTTATTGAGACAGTTTAGGCATAAAGCAGTCGGAAAATGTAAGTTTTAGTTCGTAAAAAAACAAAACAAATTTTTAAATTCAATGTTTTCAGTATTTTTAATCTGTTATAAAACACCGTGAAATAGTAGCGGCCATGTTATTACGCCATACGGCTGTGTAAACAAAAAATTTACAACTGTCAGTCAACCGATAGGCGTAATAAAGGCTTTGTACCTTTATTATTTTCATAACCAACGTAATTTTTTCATTATTACACCTATTACAAAATATGCTTTTAATTATTTTTAAATGATATACAATTATCATATTTAATATGAGCTCATTTGATACAAAACGAACTGACGTCATTTACGCTGAGCAATATGGCGTCCAGTAAGAGGCGTTTTCGTCGAACAACGTGCAAAATTTGAAAATTTAAAATTTAGATGCATTTTGATGGCACTTATCGATTGAATAAAAATTTTGTGATTTTTTTGGTGGCATATTAGCACTACAGAATTTAATTGAGACACTTTTTAAAAATGGGTGTAATACCCTATTATTACTGGTGTATACTATCTTTTGTCTTAGTTGCATCATAACCGGTGTAACATGGTACAGAGGCCATATAAGAACGCATACCTTTATAAATGTAACGTCTACGTGATATTATGTTTTGATGTGACATGATTTCAGAACGAAAGCAGGCTATGTAAACTATAAGACGCCATGTTGAATTAAATATGGCAATAATTGAAAAACTATTACTTTTTGTACATAACAAATCGGGCTTAAATTCACGAAAGGATATTTTCCCTCTTTTTCGATAATTGTACATCTGATGGGTGAAAATAAAACATCTCCTTTCTTTATTAGTTTGGAAACTTTATCACAAAAGAATAATATAATATAAAGGTTCTTGTTCAATTGGGCAGAATTTACTGTTTGGGATCGCTTGATGTGCTGGCGTCTGTACATAACGAAGCCGAAAGTTACACATGTTCGTTCATTCTTATACAGTGTGGGGACGACGATACGACAAAAAATTAAAATACTGGTAATACTAGTTCATACGAATATTTTTAAACTTTTAAATAAATCCTAAAAACGAAATTAAAAAAAAAAGTTCAGATACTAAAGAGCATATAAATGTAACCAAAATAAAACACCATATGAAATATTGGTTCTCCTACTTGTGAGAAGAACGGCAACTTGGGGCGTCATAATTTAATATTATTAATGCTCAATAAAAACAATTACACCAAATTACCAAATCCTACCATGATCATTTTTTGTGCTATTGCCATAAGCCAAAAGATCATCTTTTGGTTACGGAAATATTGAAGGCTGAGGTTACCACGTTTTTAACGAAAACTAGTTTTAAATGAGACGATCCCTGTTGCTTGCGTTATATTGCGCGCTACTACAAACAGTTATTTTTCATTACAAAAATAAAATTCGTTTCTTATTAATACATTTTCAGCAAAATTCCGCTTATTTCCATAAAAAAAAACATCGGTTTAGTATGGAGATGCGTACGCATCCGTTCAGTTTTCCGCGTCTAAACGGATGGAATACAAAATTGGTATTTTCTATAGACAAAAGCTGAATTGAGCGGAATAAGTGTAGTTAGTTCGATTTGTCTTTTACACACTGTTTGTGTAATACCATAGGTATCACGTTAGATGTATGTGTATTGGTTAGAAAACTGTATACATTTTAATTAATTTATATTTAAGATCCTTTTCAGAAAGGGATTAATAACATTGTAAAGTTAACTTACTCACCATTAACTTAAGGTACATAATAATAACATACATTTTATTTATTTTTCAGCACCCCCACATAGATCCAGTATTAGCTATTCAAAATTTAGAAACGGGAGCATACGTAGTTAGGAGGATACATGAATTTGGAAGTCTAAGAGACATACTCTATGGTACGGAGTATAATAAGAACCATTTAGCGAAATATGGCAACCCTAGGATAAGGAAACCGTTTACATTAGGACAGCTCGCGCATTATGGATATCAGATATTGTTAGCGTTGAAGTTCTTGCATGAAAAAGGCATACCTCATGGTAAGTATTTAGTATAATATATTTTAGTGTTGATGACAATAATTTATTTTTATTATTACTTATTTATTTAATATACATACTAAAAAATCTTGCCTCACCATATGTCTCCTGTACGTGGGTGCGTTTATAAAAATACAAACTCACACAAACAGCCAGACCCGGAACAAATAGCTTAAAAAAATAATACAACACTACAACTGTACAAAAACCTTGCCCCACAATTACATAACAAACCTACGTACACGAACGTGCACGTACTATCGTGAACACACGCGCCTGACCACCACTAAGTTAATTTTTGCTTGCACTCAAAAGATGGAAGCGCTCTCTAGCCCCGCTCCGTTGACTTCGCAGGCGCCAAGGGATTTTTTTTTTAACTGAGTAGGCTGAAAAGTCCGCGATAGTACGTACGTTATACAATAATATAATAATTTGTTACCCGGACTAACCCTTTTTATTTGGTGCGGGGTGAAAAACCTCATTGATGTCCTGAGGGGACTGTCAGATACTTACTGACTTAAAACCACCCCCGTGTCCCTCTCATACCTACTGGGTTGCCGGGAGCGTATGCGCCTTCGGCAATCCCCGGTTGACCCGACATAACCCTACAGCAACTTCTGCTGAAAAAGTCTGTCCAATTTTGTAGGTTTTCAGCCTTAATCGCTTTGTAAATATCGTATATCCTTAATATCTTTTTTCCTCTTTGCTTGAACTGTTTTTAGATGTACTTACAAAGAAAAAGCCATTGAGTTTATATTTCTGCCTCTCAATTTGTGTCCATTCAAACTGATCGTCGAGCTTGTGTCCACTTTCTGACTGACTGGCTCCTTGACAATTCAAAAGTGCCTGTAAATGGTTTATTTGATTTGATCTGATACTCCACAGGCCACATCCACCCCGGAAACATAGCAATAGAGAACCAGCGGGCACTTCTGATGGACATAGAGAACATCCTAGTAGGCGTGCCGTGTCTATACCGACCTCATCTTCTGCAGCTAAGACGAGGTGCCACGGCTGAGGCCATCGATGTCTACTGCTTTGGACGCACACTGTATGAGATGGCCGTTGGATGTCCGCCGATGCAGTATTACTGTGATAGTTTTGAGGATGAACCACTGCTTCAGAATGAGGATTTAGGTATGTGTAATCTAATACCTTTAAACGAGTAATTCTTTTATATGTTCTGAAATCTCGGAAACGGTTCCAACGAGTTTCATGAAATTTATTATGCAGGGGGTTTCGGGAGCGATAAATCGATCTAGCTAGGTTCCATTAAAAAAAAAAACACGAAAAAAAATACCGAGCAAAACTTGGTCGCCCAAGTACTAATGAGTTTAATTGTGTCAAACACGACAACCCACAATTACGTATGCCGTAACTAAATGAATAGCGTGCGATTGGAGAGACCATGTCCAGCAAATGTTCATCCAAAATTTAAGCTTTGAATAGATTTAAATTTATCTGATAAATGATAATACTAAACCCCCACCCTACACACACCCACTCCCACCCAACCCTACCTTCCTACCATATACTTATACTAATTTTATAAAAGGGAAAGTAGGTAGTCCTTTGTAGTCTGTGGTGAAAAAAAACACTGATAAAAGCTACTTTATTGCAGAGTCCCATATGTAGGTTATGTGTTATGGTCATGGTACATTTGTCTACCATGCGGACGAAGTCGCGGGACAAAGCTAGTCACTAATAGAACAAACGAAATAAATACCTTTTTTTTAATCCAGAATCAGTCCTACAAATGTGTCTATCAAGAATGTCGTGCAAGCACGGCGGGCCATCATTGGACAACTTGCTACAACATCCGTTTTTCGTGCGCGCGCATCTCAACGGTCTGGCGACGATCTCGCACAACGAACGAATGCACCTCAAGTTCCCAATCGCGTTGAAAGATGAATTGAAGACGGCTGTGACTAATATGGAGGCAAGGCTGAAGAGTGAACAGAGATTGGTGAGTCGGGTTAATTTTTGTTAGTTGTGATGACCCAGTACTTTACGTTAACCTATTGACCGCCACGTCAAAAAACGTAAACGTCCCCACGGCGCCAAGCTACGAATTCCTACTCTATGGAAGTACGTTTCTAAACGTAACACCATAGAGTAGTAATTCGTTTGTCATGCTTGTCATGTAGTCGTGACAGTGGCGTGTTGGGCACATATTGGTTTGTTATCTATACATGACTGTGATGGTCAAAAGGTGAATGCCTCTCAAAATATGAAACTTTCATGTTTTTCGTGCGTTTTATTTGTGCGGAATAAATTATATTTTACTTTTTTCTATACCAATTATTTATATTTTTGTTTCAGGTGCGAAGTGCGAGAAGAGAAGTCCGTATTCAAGAAATACTCGGCTCTGAAGAAGAAATAAAGAAACAAAAGCGAAGAGCGGTAAGTAATTGAAACATAATAATAATAATATGAGCCTAATAATATCCCACTCCAGAGCAAAGGCCTCTTCTCATACAGATAGGGGATGAGCATGTTAATAATAAAATGCTAGAAAAACAATTTAATAACTCAAAATATAAAGGAGACGTTTTGATAATCCTCAGTAGTATGGGTGTTAAAATACCCAAATACAAAATGACATCAAAGGTTGTATATAAAATGACGAACCCAATGTGCGAACCGGACTATGTGTATAGCGACCTTTACACAAGACTTATTGAATATTAGTTTCAGCTAAGCATGGCGATTACGGCTGAACTCCCCCCCCCCCCCCTATGCCCAGCAGTGGGCGTCTAAAGGTTGTTGATGATGAAGATGAAATTTTTTTTTCGAATAAATTAACGAAAAAAAAGCATTTTCAGTATCGCGAATTTTGCCGCCCTGGGCACTAGCCCCGAGTGCCCCTAATGTTAATCCAACACTGACCCAATGTCTAATTTGCAGAAAAAGCGCGATAGTCTATGGAAGTCAACGTCATCATTGGCTGAGACGGTGCGGTCGCAGAGTGCAAGCACCGCCTCGTCGCCGACGCCACCCGCACTTTGTGAGTATTTATTACCAGCGACCCGCTCCGGCTTCGCACGGGTGTTATCGTCATATTTTAACCAATTTATTATTATTATTATTTATATACCTGGTGCTATGGTGGGTCTAGAACTGTACCACTCACCTAACCTAACCCAAATGATTTACTAACAATAGATGGGATCTGGCGCTCGTCGACCGCTACCGCGGCACCACTCGATACGCTCGCGCGTCTTCAATGGTCATAGTGAACCCAAATGATTTTCCAAGTGGAAAAGTTTTAGACCCACCAGGGGTATGGCTAGTGGTATAATAATAATAAATAAAACAAAAACTGTTTATTCTCAGACAACTTCCTAGTCTATAGAAACATTAGTGTGACAAATCTTATAAACTATGTTAGTAGATCAAACAATGCAACGGAAGTAACTTTACATAATTGAATGACAGAAAGCTTCTTTAATTGAGGAAGCACATAGATTTATGTTCTTGTCCTTTATTATATAGCATGTAAGGTGTATTCTTTGTTGGAGATCCTATTAAAATAAAATAAAAATAAAAATAAAATAAAGCTCCTTCATTAACCTGCACCTATCACATGCAGGTCAATGGTAATGGTAAGGTATGATGGGTCCGCAGTCCGCACCTACAAATCATACACCTAAACCTTCATCATGAATCACTCGTGTTTAAATATAGTGAAAACCGCATAAAAATCTATTTCTGTAGTTTTTGAGTTTATCGCAAACAGACAGACGCGACGGGGGACTTTGTTTTATATAATATGTAGTGATAATGTTCGTTTAATTATTTTCTTATTTTATTTAATATTTCTATTATCCGAAAGTTTCTCTTGGACATCACTGACATTGATAAAGGAGAACATCGTGATTGAAACTTGAACTTAATTATTTTAATCTTATTAACCTTTTCACCGCCACGGACACAAAACGCGATGCCTCGTCCAGCGCCATGCTATAAATGTATAACGAAATATATAGTAAAAACTAGTGGTGACGGTATCGTCCTATCGATAAATGAGATTTATACGCGTTAGGTATAATTTTATTCATAAATTTACGAATATAAATAAAAACTGATTGAATATTTCTGTACTTGCATTATTTCACAGTATTTTTTGTAAAAAATAACAAAGAAGAAATAAGAAAGAAATAAATTCATGTTTCAATTAAAGCTATAAGAAATATGGTACATCTCTATTTGTTTCATGGCCTCATCCGTTGACTTCATATCAAGCTCTTGGCGCTCAGGGCACGGTAAATTCAATTCTGATTAAGGATGTCGCCTATGGTCTTTCTTTCTGTCACTTCTATTATTGTGTTTTTTACTTAAATACGTCAACGTTTATTACCGTATCTAAGCGGAATTTTGTGTGTTAGTGTTTTTCTACGTGTTTTCTGGAAATGGAAAGTAGGTAGGTAATTATGTATTTAAACTATTTAAAAAGCTCTTATAGCAGTGGTGAGTTGTCCAACAGTGATCCATAAAAAAAGTTTAACATTCGAAGCTCAGCTAAACAAAAAGAGTTATTTTATACAGCACCTAGTTATTTCATTTGTAAACGAAACATAAGAAGTTTTTAATATATAACTTTTAAAATACAGCAAAACTTTACCCGCAAAAAAGAATGACCTTATTTTTTAGTTATTCCGAATCAAATTCCATACCTTGCAAACATCCGAATCTAACTCTTTATTCATTTTGCATTGGTTTATTTATTCGATCAATAATATTGTTGTCACAAGCAATACGACGAAAGAAAGATGCGTGCGCCTTCATCCGTTTAGTGCTGCACTATATCAAAATGACCTTGACACCCGTACGCCTATGACGACACAGAACAACTTCTTTAAAAGTTCGTGGCGCTCGGGGCACTGACAACTAACTGTTTTGTAGAGATGGGAATATGATTATCGACAAGGATTGGAAACAAAATTAACAACTATTTCAATCCGGATCAGCACCCATCTGAAGGTCGAAATTGGTCAATTTTCTTTTTGTTATAAAGTCGTTAACTAAATTCATGTTTTACTGACCTCAAATTGTTTTCGATCTTAGTATTTATAAAAAAAATCTACAGACGAAATGAAACGGAGACAAATTTCGAGTCACATCACTGGCCGACTTGATATCAAGTCCTTGGCGTGCAGGGCACATACTTTATTTTTGGAGTTTTTATTTTTGCTGATTTTAAGACAAATGAGGGATTCTTTTGTGTTTAAAAATACAAAAAACGGGGCTTTAGACAGTGCTTTATTAAATAAAAATAAAAAACAAAGTCTTTAAATAAAGTTAATTGATTTTTAAGACTGCAAAAATGAAGAGCTTCTAATGAAGTCGTGGCGCTGGTGGCACGAAAATCCGGAACTTCTATTGAAGTCCGTGGCGGTGAAAAGGTTAATCGACTTACTTGTATTATTGCATGATGTATATTTGTCAATTATGTGAATTATATCATTCATAGTAGAAGATCTATAAACCTACCACATTTAGAGTAATAAATAATAGGGTATTACACCCATTTTTGAAAAGTGTCTCAATGAAATTCTGTAGTGCTAATATGCCACCAAAAAAAACACAAATTTTTTTTTCAATCGATAAGTGCCATAAAAATGCATCTAAATTTTACATTTTCAAATTTCGCGCGTAGTTTGACGAAAACGCCTCTTACTGGACGCCATATTGCTCAGCGTAAATGACGTCAGTTCGTTTTGTATCAAATGAGCTCATATTAAATATGATAATTGTATATTATTTAAAAATAGTTAAAAATATATTTTGTAATAGGTATAATAATGAAAAAATTACGTTGGTTACGAAAATAATACAAGAACGAAGCCTATATTACGCCAATCGGTTGACTGACAGTTGTCATTTTTTTGTTTACACAGCCGTACGACGTAATAACATGGCCGCTACTGTTTCACGGTGTTTTATAACATATTAAAAATACTGAAAACTTTGAATTGAATTTAAAAATTTGTTTTGTTATTTTATGAACTAAAACTTACATTTTCCGACTGCTTTATGCCTAAACTGTCTCAATAACATATTTATAGAGTTTTTCTCGTATAGAGTAAAATACCCTATTGTGATGCTACTCCACCGTTATTTATTATATTTTTTCCTTTTTTTATTTGTTTCAAATACTCTGGCCTTGCATGGCCTTTACTGTTAATTATATTCTACTTCTAGGTATAAAAGAGCGCCTTGACGTCCATAGTACAAGTTTTACTTAGTAATATGTATAGCCCTATATGTCCAATAAATGATTTTTATTTATTTTTTATTTATTTATTAGGAGTTCGTGGCTAAGTTAAAGCCGTATAGATCGATCGGTCAACGGTTAAGCTACGCTAGCCGTGGTCGGTCTGTGGATGGGTGACCATCCCTTTCATACAGTGTTCCCTCCGTGCCGCGGAAAGCACGTAAAGCCGTTGGTCCCGGCTGTTATTTGTAGATCTTTGGCAGTCGTTACGGGTAGTCAGAAGCCAGAAAGTCTGACAACCAGTCTTACCAAGGGGTATCGTGTTACCCAGTAACTGGCTTGTGGAGGTCCGATAGGCAGTCGCTCCATGTAAAACACTGGTATTCAGCTGCATCCAGTTAGACTGGAAGCCGACCCCAATATAATAATAATATAATAATGTGTGGGGACATTTCACACACGGCCATCTGACCCCAAACTAGGGAGACCCTGTACTCAGGGTGTCAGACACAAATACATTTTTAAATACATACATATATAGATGAACAACACCCAGACACAAGGCAAACACAAGTGCTCATCACACAAATATTTACCCTGGGCGGGAATCGAACCCGCAACACGCTGCGCAGCAGTCGATCGCTCAGCCACTGCGCCAACCGTGTCATATAGATGGGAAAAGGCAGATGATGATTTATTTTTTATTTAATATACAGCTCATGAGACGGACAGTCGCAGCACGGCTCCGTGTACGCCGGGTGGCGGCGCGAGTCCGTGTGACGCGCGCTCCTCACTATTGGCGGCCATTTGTTCCTTCGACAAGACTCGCCTCGCCAGTGTCGTGGACTCGCGGTGAGCCCACGGTGGGCACGTGGACCTCGCATTTATACAGAACATATGTTTAGTGGTGACCTCGAAATGGCAGTTCTTTGTGTTATTGCTCTATTGAACTTAGTTTTACCTTTACGTTACGTCAAACTAATTCAGTATGCCAAAGAATCATGGCGAGATCCATACATTTATTTGTATGAAAAGAAAATCATTTAGATGGTTTAAAATATTTTCCAATGTGGAGAATAGATTACCAGGAGTAGATTGATATACTTACTATATTTTTAAACCCCCGCATAATTAAAATATTTAGAAATGAAAATTATAGTTTTTCGTTTCATCTTGTTGCCCTTTCTGTATTTATAAAAAAAAATAAAGTGACAAGTGACTTTAACGGATCTATCAAACTGTGAGACAAGTGACGTGAATCGTTGTTTACCATGGCGGAGTTGAAAAAGTACATTGATTAATCGTTATTAATTGTGACATTATTTCCCATAAAATGATGCAATTTCCGTGTAAGACCTGAGAAACGGCGTTTCGTTCTAAAATAATGAGCTTTTTCTGAAATTATTTACTTTTAACATCCATTTTTATTGCGGGGTTTTAAAAATATTGTAAATACCTTTAGGTACCCAAGAGTATAAAATATGCATTTCAACTTCTCTAAACAGCTTGATTTTTTGTACAAATCCTGCCATGATCCTTTGTAACATTCATCATCATCACCTTTAGACGCCCACTGCTAGGCATAGGTCTCCCCCCAAGGGGGGGTTCAGCCATAATCGTAGTAGGTGTTATGGTACTCAGAAGGACGCTGCTGCCCATACATCTGGTCAATATCCCTCTGTCGCCTTCTACGACACCCACGGATAATGGGGAATGTGTTACATTAGTATCCAATAATACCAGTACAGTGTGCATCATAAACATAACGAACTTTACAAATTTTAAATTAAATATCCCCACAATCATCATAATAATCATTTTATTTATAATTACTTGGAATAAATTTCATGTAGGTTTAATCCTGAACATTTTCAATATAGAATATCTACATGTGCCTCTTGGCATGGGTCTCCTCTAACATCTTCCATTTCTTTCTATCTCTTGACAGAACTAAATCCTAAACCTATCTTTATTGTGATGAAACAACATTTTGTAAGGATATCGTCATCATTTGGTTGCCCCATTTTTAATGTATTTTGTACCACGTAAATAGCCCGTATAGACACTACTAATAATTTGAAGAAATAACTTCTGTAAAAACACTGTATTAGCCCTAAAAACCAGATTAATTTTGAATTAATTGTAAAATTCGATTTTTTGTTGCTTTGAAATCAATTAACAGTTACTCAATTGAGTTGGCAAATAAGTGACGTCCCAGTACCCTATTGCCATAGATAATCTATGTGGTTCAATTGTGTTTTAACAGCACATTAAAAATATGTCAATTGATTGGTGGTCTACACCCGTTTTGATGCAGTTCTCTGTACCTATATCTCGATACTTGTTTAGAAGAATGGAATGAGAGATTAATATTATTTTGATAGCTAACCCTTAAAAGGCGACCAGGCCTTGCCTGCCACGAGTGACATGGCTAAATAATATACCTGTATATTAGGAGCGCACTTTTTTAAATTGTTTGTGGGACCAACAGTAGCGTGCCCGCAATGATATCGTGTAAATATTTTTTTGGTATGATGTTCATTTAGATTAGACAGATAATTTAAAAAATGAGCGTCTGGTGTTATCTAAAGTTGGGCTAACTTTTGTAAAAAAAATCTCTGAAAATCTAAGTAAAAGTTTAACTTTCTTGCTACACGCCTTGCAAAATGTTTAGTGTGGTGTGTACTTTGTGGTTAATGTAAAAAGTAAATACACTCCCGGACTCAAACTCGCAACTCATAGCATAGGCTATAAAAGCAAAGGCTCATCAAAATAATTTGTTAAGAAAAGTTTTGTCAGTCAGTTTTGAAGAATACATTACCCACCAAAAACATTTTCATGTAAAATGTTGCCGAGACGAGAGCAAATTCACTATCTTTGCTAAGACCGTAATTATTTTTAAAAGCAGGTTGGCTTGTTTTATGACTTCGGGAGTATATTTTAATATTACGTTGTAAAAGCTCATTCCAAAGTCAGTATTGGAAATAGCTAATTCATCATAAGTTTAATTAATATTAAAGCAAAATTAATATTTCAACGCACGAAATGTGTTTTGTCATAAGTTGTTCGCGTTACACATTGCGTAAAACGTTCTTGATACTTAAATTATCAGCACTTTGAATTGTATAGTCTTACTCGACTTATTACATTCAACAAATTTGTGAAACAATTGCTAACAGCATCAAATGTTCTTGAATACAATGTTGCTGCTTAGCATTTGTCTCAAATAAATGCGGTCCCTGCAACTCAAAACACATCCTTCACAACTTTTTTTTTCTCAAAAGTAGTCATTGGGTGACATTGGTGACAAACAGGGAGATTTAAAGATGCTGAGGCTTTAACAAAAAATATCGTACAAAATCTATGATCCCATATAAATATTGCACATGGCACATGGCATATGGGCATTATTCCAGTAGGTCGAAAGCTTTGTTCTCGTTTTGTCCTGCCTTTTGTATGTTTAAATGTGTTTGAAGTCAAAACTATGAACCGCTCAGTCAACTTTCAGCTTTTTGCAAAATTCCATTCACACATTGACATTAAATTTTGTGATACTCTACCAAAACATGAAACTTTTTGACACTGTTAGTATTTATGAGAGATTCTTTATAAACTAGGTACTGGTATTTTATATCTGATATTATTGATATTTAATATGGTGCATTTTCTTTTGAATTCATAAGGTTTATATAATTTATTTGATCCAAAGCATTGTGGGCTAACGTGTATTAAAATCTCAATTTATTATATTTTTGAAATAACTTGTATGCTTACTAAAAACCCAGTGTCGATATTTCCAACCTTAAAAACAAGAATTTAAAGTTCTTTTTGACTCGTTACAAATCGGTGCATACTTTTTTAGCCCATAGCGCCACAAGCATAAGATATTATGTGACAGATCTCTGAAACTTGTTTTCGAAAATTTTAATGGTATCTTATGTAACTTATAGATGGCCAAATAAAATTTGTTTATGTTATTTGTGGTGGTAATTTTAATCCACGACTATTTATCAAAAGGAATTAGAACTGCTAAAATGGGGAGTGCAAGTGCACATACAAAAATCTGGAATTATAATGTTCATATAACCCATATAGTGAATCTACTATCAATGCCCCCTGTATCTGTTTCCTTGTATTATGTTTGGTGCTCAAAATATATTGACTTGTATAGAATGTGGATTGAAGCTATCACCGACCAAAAGTGTTAAATTATTTAGTACAATATAAATAATTCATACAAATCCAATGCAATGTATTAGTGTAACTAGATATTTTGGTTTATTTCGAACAAATAAAATATTAAAACCTGAAAAAACGTAATTATTGTAGTTGTAGGTTCATCCAAGATCTTATATGATTATAGGAAGTTATTAATTTATATAATTTTAAGATTCAACGTGATATGCTACTGGTCAGGCATTATGTTATTGGTTTATTACGAAATTATTTTTGGAATATATCTATGTAGAAGCTTTAATGTTCTAGTGTAAGGTATATAAATTATAAAATGATTAATATATTTTGTTGTAAGTGTTAGAAAATATACAGTTGCGATAATTATTTGGCTTTTATTTTCCTGAGTTTGTGAACTGAAACACTCATATTTATATCGTTTCTATTTATTTGTAAGCTTACATCTAATTATATAAAACGTAACATTGCAATCTTTTGCTGGAACATACAAAATAAAAATGTGATTATCACTAAATTAAATCATGTCGAATTAGACACGTGTCACATGTTCAACATACTAATGCTCTATCACCACAAATTGAACACAAAACACCAAAGCAAACTTTTTAATTCAATATGTGGAATACAGAACTGAAGTTTACTTAGAATACACGAAAAAAAAGCTATATTTTTTTAATCAATTTACAGAAAATATAAATGAAATAAAACAGAACTTTGAGATAGCTGAACTGAATAATTATTCAGCTGAGAAATAATTCTAAAACCGATAATGTTGATATAATCCTACACAATAATACTTACACTAACATCTAAATTATGTATTACTATACTCTGCCATTAATTAGAAATAGTCAAATAGGACAAATTAATTTCACACAATTAAAAAAGAATCATTCATTTATCACAATCAGAAAGTAGATACAACTGTACTTAACCACTTTTAAGGTGGAACCAAAACTCAAGTAGCACTCTTACTTTAGCGGTAAATAAATCATATGATGTTTAGTGTAATTCCTAACATGCACCTCTATGCGACTCCACTGAGACCATGTTCAACTTGAACATTAATCTAAATGTACAGTTATATTTTTTTTAGCCTGTTTTACATGAATTTATTATACAATTTCAAAACATGTAATTTGCTAGAATGTATTGTTCAAAATATTTATTTATTGCTAAATGTGACGTGTTACAAAGTTGAACATTATCCTTTACAGACGTAAGGGGCAGTCAAAAGATTCAAGTTATACAATTAGGTACATAATATGATAAATAAAACATGTGCAACATGTATTGCTGGAAACATGTTTCATACACATTGCAATGTCTCCAACAAAATGTTTTAGCGAGACTAAAACATATTTTTGTGGACTATGAAGCTTTATGTTGCACACGTAATATATTTCAAACAGCGATTCTCAAACCTATGGTTTGCACGATTTCTCCTTATTCCAACTGCAAAACTGTAACCCTATCTTCAATATCTATTGGGCTGTATTTATAAATTATACTTATTTTATATTAATTAATTATACAAAATTACGTCAGAAGGGATTGAAGAGGAAGAGGCATTTTCTGTATAAATATAATATATTTGATACTGCAAGTTTTTAATAATATTTAACATACGGATACAAAAATACACTGTCTGTTTCATTACTAAAATGTTCATTTTATGCCAAAAGGGTTGTACACGGAAGGGCTGAGAATCGTTATTTTTCTTACCTAAGCAAGTATGAATGTTCGAACCACGATTAAAATAATGCTTGACTGTAAATATGGATTATCGTAATTTTTTATTTAGTAATATATACAGAGTAAACTCGATGAACTATTACATCGAGTAATGTCAATGTTGATGCTGTATGGTATTTTAATACGATGAAAATCGTTACATCAATTGTTGTTGCCAATCAGTTAATTGTTGCTTAGGAGCTGCCATCTTTCCTTATGAAATTGGGCAGTATATGGAGGAGTGGAAAGTCATAACAAGAGTCATACAGGACATATAGCGTCATTTCTTTTTCGCATAAATAGTTACGACTTTACTTTCCTATCATTTGATACCTTAAGTTGAAGGTATAATGTTACAAAATCGAGAAATCGAACTCTTAACACGATTATGTTCGATAAATTTTCCAATAATTTGTTTAGTACGCTTGTTATTAATATAATGACATGCTTACATACAGGAAATGTGTTAAATGTAATTTGAGGTTCGAATTGGTTATACCTAGTCGTTTCCGAGTAAGCATCGCACTTAGTGTGAAAGAGCAATCGACGGCCCATCGTTTGTCATATACAAACTAACGGTCATCGATAGCCCGTCTCCACTGCTAATAATGATGATTTCCAAATGAGTTAGCTACTCCAGTTCGATGATATCGTCGATATCATCCAAATTGAAGTCTTTCAGTGTCATCGCTGAAAAAAGAACACATTGTTTTAACAACTTGCATACATTGAGAAGACAGCATTTTCTGACACGTGATGCAACAGTTTGACATAATTTTGTATAAAAAATATTTAACGAACCTCCAGATCTAGTAAATGCACCAAAAATAGTAAATAAAATAAAACCAAAAATAATAAATGATCACCAAAAAATAGTAAATGATCACCAACATTTTAAGAGTTTGACTGTAAAAAGCGATTTGGTTCTGGCGTAGGGGGGTCACCGTTCTAACGTAACTATGTCGGACCGGCACAGGGGGGACTTAAGGGTCAAAAAGATTTTGATTATTTTGCACACTAAGATTTGGTGATCATTTACTACATTTGGTATTTTAATGTAATTTTTGGTGGTCATTATATTTATTCCCAAAAAATAATGTCGTTCGTGGAAATATATTTTGTTTTGCATTGCAGTATTTTATTATTATTAGAACAATCTAATTTACAATCAATTGTTAAAAAAAGAATCATCGAAATCGGACTACACAGAAAAAAGCAATGCATGGTCAAACATAAAAATAAATACGTATCGAATTAAGAACCTCCTTCTTTTTTTTAAAGTCGGTTAAAAACAACAAGTTACGTATTTCAGATATTACTTATGACAGAAAACCTATTGTTAATAAGGTTTGAATACTTACGTGCAGGCTTTATCTTTTTAACCGGAGACTGAGTGACCACTGTAGAAGATGACTGCCTCTTCTTAGACTCTATCTTAGGCTTGATAGAAGTCCCGGGTAGGACAATATTACTGTAAAAAAAAATACTTATTCAATTAAGCGCGCAATAAGCATATAACATTGGCTAACAGCTACCGTATCAAATATTAATTTATATGAAATAAAAATCCAGATTACCAGGTACTAAAAAAAATATATCAAATAATTCGTGCTTTCGAAATGCGAAACAAAAGGTCTGCAAAGTACATTACTTTTTTTATCTCTATATTTAAGCATGTAATTATATTTTTGGAGTATTTGAACTAAGGCCAGAAGTATATTTGAATGTTTTCGACTAATGGCAAAATGAATACTTACGTAAGATCCACAGTCTCTGAAGTCTTCAGAACAGATTTGCCTTTCTTGTTCGTCGATTTGCCAGCATCGGTGTTTTTCAACAGTTTGGTAGTATGTGCACTGCTCAAATTGTCAAAGCTTATCGTGTTCTTACCACGAGTTTTCTGCACTTCCTTAGGTTTCGGTTGGTTTTGACTCAATAATGGTGTTATTTTCTTCAATAGAGCATCTTTCTTGATCTGTTTCTCTACCGCTTCATCTATATGTTTTGGTACTTTTTCCTTTGGCACCCTGGTTAACTTTATGTTTTTAGACTCTGATACAACATGTTGTACAGAAATATTGGAGTTTGTAGATTTTTCTGTATGCATGATTACAGACTTCTCCGATGGGTAGTCTACAGCATTGATGTGCACGACGTCCTTTAAGATTGAAAGGGGGTTGTCAGGACTCGCGGCACGAGAACTATTACTACTGTTGCTGCTCGAACTACTAATCTTTCGCGATTTCCGGGCGTCTCCTTTCGTCTGAGTGCTATTTACCTCCGCTTTATGTGCAGGAGATTTCTTCGGTACCGCAGCCTCGTTTTTATTGGTTAAGTCAAACGACGCAGTAAGGGAAGGCTTTGGCGCTATCGGTCTTGGTTTAGCGGCAGGTGGTACATTAGTCAGGTCAACAGTCGCGGACTTGTAAGTTTTCTGTGGAGTTGTCTTCGGTTTGGTAACCTCGGGGCTTGTATTGGTCAGATCAAAGGACTCATAACGAGAGGGTTTTGGAAGAATCGGTTTAAATTTAGGCATAGCAGGATATTTTTTATTTGATTCTTCGGATGCTTTCGAAGCAATTGGCTTAGGATTCTGTATGATAACTTGGTTTGTTTCCTTAGTGTCAGAATCTGATTTTGCCTTCTGGTCATTTAATTCAGCGAGTGTAATCACTTCGATTGCTCCTGTTTTCGATATTCTGAGTATATCGCCCGGTTTACACGATGCTCTATTGACTTTAGGGGACATTTCAGGATTGCTAGTAGCTAAAATGGATTCACCTGGTGCTGTGTTGAACGATTTAGTTGTAATTAATTTTGGAGGCGTGTGAGTTATTATAGGTGTCTCTGTGACAGCCATTCTGTTCGATGGCATCGGAAGTTTATCGGACGATATTAGCACATACTTGGGTGCAGATGTGCCGTCTGGCGAGACGACTTGTCGCAGCACCAATTTTTGTGATATAGTTGGTTGTATTTGATGGGTTGGCGGAAAGGGAATAATAGGAGGTAGTGGAAGTTTGACTCCTGGATTGTGTGCACTGGTGAGAGACACGGGCACCGTCGGTTGGTGGGTCATGGCGGGTGCAGTGGTCGCCGAGGGCACCGTTGCTGGGACGTTCGGCGTGATGGATTCCTCGTCATCGCTGTCTAAACAGATGGTGTCGTTGTTCGGCAGGATTCGTTCGGGCGCGACCGGTGCCGGTGCGGTTGCTTGAGCGGTCGGCGTGAGTGCTGGAGTTACGTTAAGCTGTGGTATCACTGACGGGAACATGTAAGGTCTGAGGACTATCTTAGGTGGCGTTACCGATTTAGGTTCCTTGCTTGTGTTAAGTTTTAAGTTTACTATTTTAGGTTCTCCGTTTGCGCCGCCTACAGTAACTCTAAAACCTTGTTGTGCTTCTAAACCGCGTGTTTTTTTACCGAGCAAATTATTAAGTATGATGGGTTTGGGGTTGGATACGGGAGGGGCGGGAGGAGCGGAAAGAGCGGGAGGGGCGGGCGCTGTTGGAGAGGGGAACACTGTGGGCGTGGCGCGTAAGTCACTGATGATGACGTCATCGTCGTCGGGCAGGATGCACTCCACGCGTGGCTCCGCTTGCTCGGACTTCAGTAACGGCTGGCCGTACGACGCCGGTCTCGATCCAACACGCGTCGTTGTTTTGATGCTAAACAATTATTGCAGTTAATATACCAACAAACGTAACAGCAAACATATAGGCGAAGGCGAAACTTTTAAGGTAGCGACTGAAATGAATATTCGCTCGAAGTGAGCACGTTACAGATCGAATATTCGGTATGTCAGTACAGCGAGCTGAGCTCGATGACGAGCACCGAGCACCCAAATGTACTCCACCCGGCTGTCGGTTTTTTGGCGAATCCCTTTGAATGTAAACCCACAGATATAGTTAGACCTAAATAACGCAAGTATCCCGATCTGTATGAAAACCAAGCGTGCCATTTTTTGGACGTCACAATGTAATACGAATGTTTTATTTTTCCCAAATTTGGTATTACCAGGTTTTTGTTTGTTTTTTAAACGAATTACGCATAATATTAATCACAAAATGACTTACCGATGGAAGGAAACGTTGACTTTATTTTTTTACTTACGATTTTTCATCGTAAGTTAGTCACGAAAATAAGCACGCGAAGTAGTTGCTCTTGCGTTATCTAGGTCTATCTATAGCTGTGGTTACACCAGTCAGTTGCTAGCGCGAGCATCGCCGCGAGCGCACGTGTCGGTTTGCGTTTGGTCTGCCATTTTAAGAGAGTACGCTCGAGCATAATAGTATATTCGCCGCGCATGTTCAGGTGTCATGAGCAATTGCTATCGAGCAAATGCTCATGTCAGTCGCCACCATTAATGGTTAAACGCAATAACACTGCCCGTCCTGAGAATCGAACCCAGGTCGAAGGTCCCTATGCTTGGCGGTAGTGGCCAGCGGGGCAGGTAATCTACACGAATATTAAAAAGTTAAGTTTATTTACTTTTTCGTTTTAACCCGCAAATTTCCGGAACAACTAAACCGACTTTGGAAATTCTTTCGCTAAACGAAAAATACGTTTTCGCTACATAGTGTTATACGCTATATTTTATAAAAAAAAAAAAAAATAGGAAACCATAAGACAATGCGCTCGGACGCAGCGGTCGGTATAAGCTATACCCTGTTCACAATAAGATTAGACATAAACACAAACCTTTTTTACAGTCCCTTCAACCGATTTTGACTTCTATTCCGTAGGCTCAAGGATGACATTAGAGGCAAAAAAGTGGTTACAATAACAACTGTTTACTGCAGTTGCCATTTGTCATACTACCAACGCAATATAAGTCAAAATCGGTTGAACGGACTGTACAAAAGGTTTGAGTAAATGTCTAATCTTATTGTGAACAGGGTATAGTTTATCAAATAAAGAATAATTTAAAGTTAACTAGCTTTTGCCCGCGACTTCGTCCGCGTGAATGTCGATTATAGTGGATGCAGACGAAGTCGCTGATTGAAAAGTAGCCTATGTCCTTCCCTGGGGTTTAAGCTATCCTCATACCAAATTTCAACAAAATCGGTTCATCCGTTTCATCGTGAAAGCGTAACAGACAGAGTTACTTTCGCATTTATAATATTAGTATGGAAGTATGGATAAAGTATAAAATATGGATTATAAAAATGATTTGAATGATTTATTATATTAATGGATAAGTAATAAGTATGGATGGATTAAAACGGAATTTATTTATTTAAAGTTAATTAAAGATGAACACTTACAACCCAACCGGCACCACAGTATTGTTGGCACTGACTGCAGGAAGTGGGATCTTGACAGTTGCCTTAACCTCAGCCGCCTTTGCCTTGTTCATAGCCAACTTCTGCTCAATTAAGTCCTCCCTGAGTTGAGCACTTTTGGCCTTGTAACTCTTGGCCGCGGTTTCTTCGAAGGTTTTCTGGGTTTGTATCATCTGTTCCTTCATCTGTATGCTGGCAGCCGCGTCATTGGCTAAAGAGGCAGCTGCAATAGGGTTCGCGCTGTGCATCCTTCTGAGTATCTCTTTGCCTATGACCTGTTGAATTATTTTATTTTTTAATAAAAAACTGGCTTTCTTAACGATTGGCAAGACACAGCGAAAAGTCAATGTGGAAATGGGCAGGCTACATCGCTCAAAGAACCGATAACCGATGGGGAAGGAAGGTTCTCGAGTGGTGACCACGAACCGGAAGACGCAGCGTTGGTAGGCCTCCCACCGGATGGACCGACCACATCGTCAAGGTCGCGGGTAACCGGTGGATGCAAGCGACAGGTTGCCGCGAGTTGTGGCGTTCTATGGGGGAGGCTTATGTTCAACAGTGGACGTCTTTCGGCTGATGATGATGAGCGAATGAAGGAATGAAGGGAGGCCATTGCCCTGCAGTGGGACAGTACAGGCTAAATAAATAAAAAAAAAAACAGGTGTGTGTAACACTTAGTGCAAAGTTAAATGCCTCGCTAATGCTGGCATGTGGGTTGGATCATTCGGTCCATTTCAAAACTGGCAATTGAGATAGGTCAAATCTTCATTGTCATGGCTTATTATTTTGTTTTGTTCTTTACCTACATTGTTTTCACATATAGAGGCAACAGGAATAATGTAACCAGGTTATTGTGAAAAAGTTGATCAAAAAGTGTGTCCGAGGAGTTTCTTGATTGATATTCTAAATAGAGACCTACGTTTTGGAATGAGCAAATAACTTCAACTTTCTGACTAACTGACTCCTTGACTATTTAAAAGTACCTGTAAATGGTTTAATGGCAATAAATTCTAGCATTCTGGAATTCAAAAACAGACTGTCTGTTTTCATCTAAAATCGATACCCTGTCGTCAACGGATTTTTCACTTTTAACTTACTACCGTTCTTTCATGGGGTAAAAGTACATGTGATGGACCAATATAAAACCTTTTTAGTTCTACGAAAATGCACTACACGACGATCAAAATGTATAGGAACAGCCGTTTTTGTTTTTCATATTTCAGTGTTGGTCCCATTTAGTTGTCCATATTCATGAGTCCTATAACTCCCTGCAAGATCAGTAGTGAATGAAAGTCAGCTTGTAACAATAGTACTTACCGTCACAGCTATGTCATAGATGGGTCCGCTACACACCGGCTTGCCGGTCTGCTCAGCCTCTTTGTAGGCTTTCAGCGTACTGTACTGCGCAGCGAGTGTGGCCGCGTCTTCATCTAACATCGGGTTGCCGGCCAAGTACGTATGCGCGACTATATTGATGAAATTCTGATTTTTCAGTAACGACATCGGTAAGGGTACTATTTCATCGTTTGCAATTTTCGGTACAGGTTTGTCCGGTACTTTTTTAGGACTGTCATCGGCTAATTTCTCAGCAGTTGTGAGCGTTAATGTTGTTGCCTCATCATCACTCAATAGTATGCTCGCGTTGTTACTCTTACTCGCGGTTGGTACATCGTCCACAGGTTTGCTTGTTTCATTATTTTTTTCTGGTGTAGAATACGTTTTTACGATTCTATCCTTCGTTTTTGTAGGACCACACGTCTTTGTAGAAACACTTGTGTCTTCATTCGTGATACCAGGCTTGTTCCCCATAGCGCAAAAGCTGTCATTGGTCTTAGTTCCTTGTGACTCCTCAGCACTCAGAGTGCTTTCGTCGGTATCGACAACTTTTGAGGGGTCTAAGTTTTTTGACTTTTTTTTTTCTTTTGGCATGTCTACTTCATCGTCTGGTACAAAATCGGTATCTCTTGAATCAAAATCGTCTTCATCTATATTGATGACAACGTCTTGTGCCAAAGAATCTATGTTCCTTTCAGCAGCGATCGCAGCTTTTCTCTTTGTTCTTAATTCGGGTTCGTTGAAAGATTTATTTTGATTGTTATAGGATGTGTTGGTATAGGATGTGTTGGTGGGGGTGTGACGGGGGGGAGTGGGATCACTCGTTATCAACTCTGTATCGGCGTCACTGGGCACTGCGTTTGGTTCCGCGGAGTTGTTGATAGACTCGCACATGATGTTAGTGACCATGGGAAGGGACATTTGCTGCGGAAGTAACACTTTCGCTATACTGGCAGTTAGATCATCCGACATGTCCTTTTCATCGACATACCCTTTCTGCACCATAGTTCTAACTTTTCTAACTAGGTTCGCGATATCAGACATCCCTTTTTTATTCTGAAAGTCATATTTCAGAAGGATGTCTGTGATTTTTTCCACCATGATTTCTTCTTTGTTGATGTCGTCAAGTGGTTTTCGGTCGACGTGGGATGCGGGTGCCGCATGGTCTGGGTATTGTTTGCTGGTTCCAGGTCTAATAATCGCTGGTCCTTTTCTTGAGCGGCTTCTGGTTTCTTTTTGTTGCTCGGTCTCTTGTATTGGTATGCAGCACTTGATGACGGAAGATTTCTTCCCTTTTTTAGTCTTAGGTTCTGTGGGAGTGTAGTCGTCGCTGGTATCTTCTGTTTTGACGACGGTAGACGATGCGGGCTGCGCATTGTCGCGGATACGCTTCAACGGAACAGTTGGAAGGTTCACGATAAGTTTGTTCTCCATTTCTGTGACAAAGATTAGTCTATGTTTTTAAAATATAAAGAATGGATCATGATGATTTATGGTTTTAAATCTATTATTTAGAAAAATGAGGAGTAAAACAATATATAATAATTTATTAATTACTATCATAGTTTTATAAGTGCCTGTATTGTAACTAGCCAAAATATGGATGTACAGTCAACAGCAAAAGTAGATGATCAAAATCAGAAATTCAATACTAATTTACTAACACTAATTTATATAATTTATTACTAGTTTATTTATTAAAAGTATGTGATTGTCACACACACGGAATAATAAAAACAAGAGGAAGTGCCCTTAGTCTTACTTAATACTGGATCCAGTGTCGCCAAACTCACACATTTGCAAATTAAAATGTACTTGCAATACACAGAAAACGATGATATAATTGGCTACAAATTAGAAACGCAACTTTGGCGAAAAGCTTATTTATTGTTGTTTGAAATTAAACCGTATCACAACTGACGAACGTTGCTATTATTTTACATGTCAAAATCACTAAAGAGATTTTTTCCATCTAACAATCCAATTCGAGCAATGTCCAACGAGTTCAGCTATTCGACGCTAGAGAGCGCTGTTACCAAATTACGTAACATGACATCTATTGTTACTATAAATAGATGTAATTTTCGCATGCAACTGTTATTTATTTTTCTATTCAATGAGAGATGTGGTCAAGTTGTCGATAATTTGTACAATGTAAGAAATATTATATAATATAATTACCTAGGTACAGTGTTTAAATTGATCTTTTTAATGTACGTAATGGATCAAAAATGACGATTAATTAATTATGTATGCGTATATTGACATATTTTTCTGTGATAATATGAGTCCGTAATATGATTGTATGTAGAAAATTGATTGACGTCCCAATGAAATGACGCATTATTTTAGACATTACAATGTCTTTTTTAAATACGTGACAGTCTTTTAAAAACATAATTGACATCTGAATTTTTGTATAATAATAGGAAGATAAACTATATACATGTAAGTATAATTATAATAGAATATTTATAGGCCTACGTCTAACCGCGAATGAATGACTATTTGCCAGAATATAGGTATAAGGTTTTTAAAACTCATTCTTTTAAACTCGTACTTCTATTTATTAAAAAAAAAAGTTTATTACTAAACATACCTACATGTTATTGTTTTGTCGACACGAACTATTTGCATTAATGTGTCGCATCCCTTAACGAGTAGCGTCGAAGTTTCTAGAATTTATGCCACGTAAAACGATTACAGTCAAGACAGCGAGCAAGCTAATTTAGACTTTAATGAATAGACATAAGGTAGTTTTTAGTTCGCATCAAAGTAAAAATATGGTATTGTCAATAAAAATCGATTATAATGAAATATATGAAAGTTTTATACTTTTTGGTGATACGATATACCTCTGCAAGAAACATTATTTGCACTGCTATCATTTTTGCATGTAAAAATTGCACAATAAGGCAGGGTTGTATTTTTTTTCCTTACGTGCGACATTGTGCGATATGTCACGTCGCTGCAAGTAGTTGATCTCGACTGGACCAATGTTGATCATTTCCACATAATTGTGCCACACGTTCGATGGCTGCGTGGCACTTCCCCTTGTTTTTATTATTCCGTGGTCACACACATACTTTTGAATCACTTCGACGCCACACAGTTCTGACGCGAACTCCGTTCATTAGTATTGAATTTCAGATTTTGATCATCTACTTTTGCTGTTGACTGTACCTTGTCCGAAATATTTATACCTATTGAATAGGGTATTTTACTCTATACGAGAAAAAATCTATAAATATGTTATTGAGACAGTTTAGGCATAAAGCAGTCGGAAAATGTAAGTTTTAATTCATAAAATAACAAAACCAATTTTTAAAATCAATTCAAAGTTTTCAGTATTTTTAATCTGTTATAAAACACCATGAAATAGTAGCGGCCATGTTATTACGTCGTACGGCTGTGTAAACAAAAAATTGTCAACTGTCAGTCAACCGATTGGCGTAATATAGGCTTTGTACTTTTATTATTTTCGTAACTAACGTAATTTTTTCATTATTACATCTATTACAAAATATGCTTTCAATTATTTTTAAATTATATACAATTATCATATTTAATAGGAGCGCATTTGATACAAAACGAACTGACGTCATTTACGCTGAGCAATATGGCGTCCGGTAAGCGGCGTTTTCGTAAAACTACGCGCGATTATTGAAAATTTAAAATTTAGATGCATTTTTATGGCACTTATCGATTGAATAAAAATTTTGTGTTTTTTTTGGTGGCATATTAGCACTACAGAATTTCATTAAGACACTTTCCAAAAATGGGTGTAATACCCTATTGAATTATTCCCCCATCAAGCATTTAGTAATGTTTAATAATAATGTTGTACCTATGTGAAAATATTTTTTTTTTGTTAGTCTGGTGGAAGCAAATACAAAAGGGTTGTGTAGGTATAGTGCGTGCCACGAAAGATGAGACTTGACACAGACTTGATTTGACTTGCGCAGTACTCGATGTAAAGGTACTGCGCAAGTCAAATCAAGTCTGTGTCAAGTCTCATCCTTCGTGGCACGTACTATAAATACATAACAAGTTTAACTCACGTTTGTGCGCTTGCTCTTGCTGGAACTGCATCCAGGCGGCGTTCCTCTCGTGCTCAGGCAAGCCTTGTTCGCTAGAGCCTCGTAGCAGCGAGTCGTGCTCATGCACCGCGTGAAGCAACACGTCGCGTGCTACGCGAAGCAGTGCTACGTCGTGGACGCCTACGGCTACGCCGCCTGCTACGCATGAACCGCCCTCGTCGAATCTACACACGTAAACATTTTGCTATAACAACTCTGCAAGAAGTGTCATTATGGAAGTGTAATTATCTGTTTGGAACGAGCAACTAGCTTCAACTTTCTGACTGACTGACTCTGACAATTCAAAAGTACCTGTAAATGGTTTATTTGAAATAAATGATTTAGAGTTTTTTGAGTTTATGGAATGTATTATGTACTTCAGTGAACAGTCAAACAACGCTTTCTAGTATTTTACAGCAACGAGTAAAGCGACTATACGAAGATAATACAAACAACGGGGAACCTAGATTGCTTCCTTCCCATTGTAAGGAAGAAAATGTTTTAAATAAAATAATTAATTTCTGCTTAAGCCTTTTCCCAACTATATTGGGGTCGGCTTCCAGTCTATCCGGATGCAGCTGAATACCAGTGTTTTACATGGAGTGACTGCCTATCGCACCTCCACAACCCAGTTACTGGGTAACACGATACCCCTTGGTAAGACTGGTTGTCAAACTTTCTGGCTTCTGACTACCAATAACGACTGCCAAAGATCTACAAATGACAGCTAGGATAATTAATTTAGCGAACGTATTTCATACAAAGATGTGTAAAAAAATACTGTTATGTCAAATTTATAAGGTTCTTATTTACTTGTAAAGCTCAGTGAGTTCAGCCATATTGTAGTGGCGGTCGATCTGTTGTTCGTCGACCACGCGGCAGGACACAGCTTGCTTCGTCACTGATCGTTCGTAAATCTTCTGCTCCATCGTACCCTGGATGGGATGATTGTTTATATATAATTTGTTCTTATTTATAAATGTAAACTAGCACGCCACATATGGCAGATTATGTATACAATTTACATTATCACATTGTTCACACACTCTTTCACTCTTCCAGGCTTCGTCTTAGTTTAAGCACCAGTCTCTCACGAATAACATATTTTTATATTTATAATATGCTACATTGCTGAAAAATACTCAATGATATCATTTGAGAGTTGAGTTCTTTTTTATTTTATGTTAGAATTTAGTGTTTTATATGTTGTTTGTAGTTTTTTATTTGTTTTCTTCTATTTTTATTTAAATTTTAGACCCAACCAAAGACTTAACATGTTTCGTCACTTATTAAAAAAACAGTTGTTCCATACATTTTTACTGAGTAAGTGTTGCACTTTTGTATTAAACAGCAGATTTTTTAAAATAACCGTCTTAAATTTTTAACGTTGCGATGTCTGTAATCCTGTAATGAATTTATGTTAAAGGTTTGCACCATGTATAATCCCTCACCATAGCGACCAGGCGGTATATGAAGCAGTCCTTCTTCTGTCCAAAGCGGTACACTCTGAAGATGCTCTGTATGTCATGCGCGGGGTTCCATGAAGTGTCCATGATGATGACGCGGTTGGCAGCCGTCATGTTCAGGCCTAAGCAGCCCGCGCGGGTTGATACCAGGAACAATCTAGAAGTAACATATTACTTTAACCTTTCGACAGAAAGCGAAAACGTGTCCTCTGCCCCAAGGTATGAATTACAGTTCGCGTCAAATAACTTTGCCGCTCTGAAGCTAGGCTTTCCGAACGACCGCGCAGGTACTATCGCGTAAAAAAGTTTTCGCTTACGAAAAAATATTTGAAGTGTATACGTAAGTTTATATATATTATCTAAAATTGAAATAGGTACCCTTATTTCATTTTGATGTACCAAAAAAAAGAAGGAGGAAGAAAAAAATATTTTTCTGTTTATAATTCACCACATTATGAATTATTTTTCTCGCCTGACGGCGTAAAACTGTGCTCCGTTTTGGCATTTCTTTCACAAAACTTAAAGTACAACGTCAACAGTAACAATAACAAGGGAAACGCAACAATAACAATAAATAACAAACTAAAAACGCGTAATACTTTTGGCATCGACAGTCTACCATAATGTGCGAGCGGGACACATGTAAGCACCGGACGTATACGGGCGACTGAGACGGAAACACAACGCTGTTGCCCAACCCTTGCTTCGCTAACCGCGCATGCGCGCTGCTGTTTTATTCCTAAGATTAACTACTTCGCGGTGATTTGTTGCCTACTTCAGAGCGGCAAAGTTATTTGCCGCGAACTGTACTACTTTATGAAATCACATTATTATAGAAGTTTGTCATGGAGTCGTGACCGTGGCGTGCTGGGCACACTTTGACTGTGGCGGTCAGAAGGTTAAGTACTATTGTAAGCCAATGTTTGATGTATATGCTGTTGCTGTAATTCTATGACTATATAAATAACTTTTGATGGAAATGTAAGATTTTCACCATCAATATAATCAATGACGAGGGTTATGTATAGGCTTTATATAGTTGAAAGAGTGATTTTAGCATGACCTATATAATGCTAGTGAGATTTTCACAACAATTTAAGAAACCGGGTGTTACATCAATATTATTTAAGAAATATTTGGCCGCATAAAGGTCAGTGTACAATGTGTACATCTTAGAATTAGTAATAATAAATCTTATTATCAATACTTAAAGTTAAGTCCAAAGACGTGTCAGCGCGTTCGAGAGCACCCGAGAAACCGTGTCGATGATTTTACCATTTTGCACTTTTAACACCGACATTTATGATAAGGCGAGAATTGGGTACAAACTCACTTAGTCTTATAGTTGTTGTCAGCGTTGAACTCGCGGCACCACTTCTGCCGCACCTCGGGGGGCACTGATCCGTCCAGTCGGTAGTACTCGTGTCCCAAAGACCACTTGTTGATCTTCTTCAGGAAGTATTCCAGGGCGTCCAGGCAGAATAGCGATGTGGAGAATATTAGACTGAGGACATCATAATCATTTATTTATTTGTTAGCAAGATCATCACCATCATATCAGCTTATTGCCGAACGTAGGCCTCCCCCAGAGATCGCCAAAAAGCAACATAGGTACAAACAAATACAGATCTTAGGTTAGGTTAGGCGCTATATTATGCCAAGAGTGTGTATGCTGTAAACATAATAATTATGTATCCTATTTGCCAGAATGTGTAAAAATGTGTGATGTGAAAAATTTATACGAAAGCTATTTGAGATAGGGATGCGACACCTTTGTTTTTCTTAAATCTAAAATGTATTGATATTAAAAGAAAAAAAAAAACACGAAAGCTCATTATTGTTTATTTGAATGTGAGCATTTGTGTATAGACTATCAGATACAGAACATCACACTTAATGGCCACCCATTTCTCATGTTGTATAAAACAAAGAAATAGCAACATTTTGAATCTAAATTAATTGGTTAATTAAGTATACATCAATATTATGTTAACATTTAACACAAAAACCTTCTGGAATAAATTTTCTAAACGATGGCGGAGACCGCGTAAAAATTCCTTGTGTAGTTTTAAAGTACTAAGCGTACAAACGGACAGATATGTAACGCGACTTTATTTTTTACTATTTCTAGATAACTCACACTTTATCCCCCAGCAGGACACACTCGTCAAGTATCTTGAAGACAACAACAAACTTGTTGGAGCTATCAAGCCTCTCCAACATATTGCCGCCGTCTAAGTAGTCCAGCCACCACAGGTCGTCTGTCGCATTAGGCTTAATTTCTTCTAAGTCCTCGGTGGCTAAGTCATCTTCCAATTTCTCCACTGTGAAAATATTGATGAGGTTATTGATAGACTGAGAGGCTGATAAAGTACGCACTAAGTACTGTTCAAGCTAAATAAAAACTGCTTGCGTGAGAACTCTATGGTTATTCATTAAATGAGTAAAACGAAAAAGTTTGTATGTCTCGGTCGGCGTTAGTGTAATACCACAGTTTAACTACATACAGTGGTTCATCGCCCATGATTTGACAGGACTTGAAGAAAGTTATAAATCTTGACATTCATAATACCTTGGTACATTATGCCTATTTATGTCCTAAACTGCAGTTTGGCTGTTATTGCAGTTGGCAGTTCCCAGACCTTCCCCAATTGCTCTAATATACTCTCACGTTAAATGCTCGCAAGTTAGTTAGACTGTGGTAAACCTATGTCATGTTTGTTATGGATAATATTGTGTATTGTAGAGTGTAAGGTTGTAAAAAAAGCGCTCGAATGAAGTTAATTGAGGAGATACCTGTACTTTCCTCTTTCATTTCCATTGCTTGAAACAATAAATCAAAACCATTGAATACATGATATCAACACTAGTATAATATTTTTGCTAGAAGTATATTTTATTATACATAATTTTGTGACATATTTTGTGGAAAAAAGGGGTATCCGAATATTGAACACCCATCCAATTTTATTTTGCCGTCAAATGTCATACTATTAACGAAAATCATTTGAAAATCCAGGCTAGTGCATTCGCGTGCCGCATCCGATCCGATTACGAGAGATGACGGTGTAAAGTAGCCGTAGTATTATTATTAGTGAAGGGTTGATCTAGATCCGAATTTCTAACTTCTAATTTGGAAAACACTCGGATCTCGATTCGTATAGGATGCAGAGCGTAAACGCTTATAGACAGCAAATTTTCTAATCAAAATCAAGCTGGAGACCCGATCCAGCCTGTCCCTTTGCTGCCCTCTCTCAGTGGCGACCTAAGCCGAGGCTCGTACCCCGCAGGGGGTGCCCTTAGCGTAGTCACTTAGTTTATAAGTTTTTGCCCTGGCTGGAGGCCCTAAAAGTCACTTTTAAGGCACCACAGGATTGTCCGGTTAAGCAGTAACCAACTCTCAGGTTGAACTGCGAGATGCCATTCAGAAAAAAAAAAAAAAAATAAAAAAAAAAAAAAATCAAATTCAAGAGATTCGGAATCCTAATTCAAACATCATCAAAATTACAATTACCTTTAATCTTATTCTTGTCGTCCCGATCCCTAGCCTTCGTCTGAAAGTTGTGCAGCACTTGAGGATGTGACCAAATCTTCTGTAATATATGGAAGTCTTTCAAGATGCTCTGTTTAGCCTGCTTTCCATATTTGCGCAAGTAATGCTTGTACAAATCCCACTGGCATGGCGTCAAGGTTATGAACACTGTGTACTCGTACTTCTTCGGCAAATACGGGTAAAGGACTGAAGCCTCTTGTCTTTGCAGACAACCTTCCAGAACTTTGTGCAAGATGTGAGTACGAGCCTTCATGAGTTTTATGTCTTCTTCTCTTGAATCTCGGTGCTGACCGTTCATAATTGGGTTTTCGAACCTATTGGAAGAGGGTTGAGATTAATTTTGGATGAAGAAAAACTCTTTCAATAATTGGCTTGATGATTGTTTTACAGTCTACAGTCACAAGCAAAAACATGTAAACAGTTGGTCTCATTTTAAACTGATTTTCTCCTAAACTATTTATTGAAAAGTTATGGGGGTTACGAAAAGGGTATTATTGATTCCCAACTACTATAAAATAGGTTTTATCTGTAAGTTGAAATAGTTATTTCACGAGAAAATTGCGTTTGAATTTTGCAATCTGTATACATATTTATGCTCGTGACTGTACATAAAAAAACGTTCGTTTTTGTGTATGTGAGTTTATATGTTTATAAAGGCAATACAAAAGTAATTCCTAGTGTGGGGCTACATTTTCTGAACTAAAAAGAAAAACAATAACCAATTTGTGTTGACATTTTTGACAAAATATGAGTCTTCATCATATTCATACCATATTGGTCATAAATAAACAAAACCATTGAGGTGATCCTGAGCTAGTAAAACACTTAATGTAAAAGAAAAACAAACATCACAGTGAATTTCATAATATTAATTTCCAACTTACCGATTAGAATACTCCGAATAAGTTCCCAGCAAATTAGGCTTTACGAAGTTCACCATACAGTAATACTCTCTCAGATTATTCTGCATCGGAGTTCCCGTCAATATAATCCTTCTTTTAGTAACAACCCTGCTCATTGCAACCGCGAGTACGGAGCAATCGTTCTTCAATAGATGTCCTTCGTCGCAGACTATTATGTCCGGACCTGGGTCGAGTAGGGCTGTACGTATTTTGTTGACTATTGTAGGTCGTACGTCGTCGAGGAACGGATCGAGTGTCGACAGACTTCGGAAGAGTTCGTATCCTATGATGAATATGCCGCCACCGTTGTACCAGTCTTCTAGTTGGTAGGCGCGCTCGTATGTTTTCTTTAGCTTTGATAGTTCGAATACCTGTGAGGATGAAGGTGTTGTTATTTACTTAATATTTTTGGTGATTATGTATGTATGCCTCTAGCTAACGTAAAAGTATTAGTTTGGAGTGGATATTTGAATTAGAAATACTAGTATTGGAGGATTTGGGTAAAATATTATATGACAAGCACAATTTATTAGTATAAAGAAAGAAAAGAAAGAAAGTAAGAAAAAATGTTTATTGACACAGACCATGTGCACACTAATAATAATAATACAAAGTTATTCATTAAAAAAAAAACAGAAATAAATAAAAAGCATTATTGTGTGCCCTACGGTTGCATCAAACAGGCCCAGTTCAGTATCAACCATTGATATGAATAAACCCTTCGAACTAATGCATACAGACACAAACATCGATCATAAATATAATTAATACCTGCAATTTCCTCTTTATTTTACGGTGCTTGAAAAAAAACAAATGAAACAAGTTGGTCACATGGTATAGGATTATTTTTTTAAATTAAAATGTGCCGATACACACTCTTTTGTTCTACTCTTTGCGCCAAGAGCCACTTATGCGCAGAGTATAAGTAAATTACTTATTGCGCATAATAAACATTTATTGATAACAGTGCAAAGTTTGAAAGAATTGTCAAAGAGTTTAGCACAGTTTTCTAATTACAAACAAGATATTATAAAGGTGACACTTCACCGAGGCAGAAACGAGCGGAGCAGATAACTGAAAGCAGAAGGAATCTACTTTACGCATTGGTGACCTTTTTCAGTTTTGACATTATATTGTTAAATATTAGCATGTCATTGATAAATTATAAAATATCTATACTAATATTATAAATCTGAAGAGTTTGTTTGGTTGAACGCGTTAATCTCAGGATCTACTGGTTCGAATTGAAAAAATCTTTTGGATATTATTCTGTGCTGGATAGTCCATTTATCGAGGAAGGCTATAGGCCCATGCGAAGCCGGGTTGGGTCGCTAGTTATTTATAAAACTTGATATTGTGTTCAAAAGTTACATATTTTTTTAAATAGCTTACTAATTTATATAGCTAATTAATTACATTAATATTATTTGATTGTTAATTTATTTTTTCGAAAATATTTGCTAACTAGCTATTTAATATTAAGATCTTAATCTACCATTTACTTAGAAATAAATAGGTTTTTCTAACTTAACATAATCTAAACTCCACGCATGTGATTGGTCGATTCCAGTCCCCTCTCCGTTCCTCTAGTTACACCTCAGAAGAGTGTCGACTACCCACTATTTCCAGTATTTATTTTTACCTTGATCTCATTAGTGACAGGTCCGATCCACTTGTGTATCTCGTCAACCCAGTTCAGTACAGTCGATAGAGGGCAGCACACGAGAACACGGTGCATTCTCACGCCAGGGTGAGTCAATACCTGAGAATAAAATTGAGAACTGTTCTGAAGCCAACTGTTGATAAGCGTACAGGACTCGCATCGCCAAAAAGCTTAAAACGTGAAACTTAACTAAGTCTGCGCATATCAGACAGTAGCTTTTGCCCGCAAGTTCGTCCGTGTACATATTCTATTATAAAACGGCAACACAGTTAAAACAGAGATTGAAAGTACTTCAAAGATTGAGGAAACTAAAACCTCATCTATATGATGTTTTGAAAAAGCGCTAAATATATTTCGATAAAATTTCTATGGGACCACCCCTGAGGTATACCCTATCCATAAAAAAAGAAATTTCAAAATCGATTTACATTTAACGGAGAAATTGCGTAATAAACATATAAAAAAAAACATACAGTCGAATTGAAAACCTCCTTTTTTTTAAGTCGATTGAAAAATGTTGTATTTCTGTTTTCACTTTCGTAAGCAATACGTACGGTATGCAGCAACGCCAGTACTTGCAGCGTCTTGCCCAGCCCCATGCAGTGCGCGAGGATACACCCGCCGCCAGGTCGCCCTGCTGCGATCTCCGCCAGGCTCTCGAAGCAAGCGTCCCACATGAACTTCACGCCTTCATACTGTTTTCAAAAAAGGTTATAAAAATTACAGTTTGTGTTAGTTTAGAAACTTAAGATATAATATGTCAGTGTTATAGTGGTTTTGCAGAATAGACACATGTAATTATTATTTATCGTATCATACCTTGTACTTTGCAATTTAGCCACGTATGCTTCATACATTATATAATGATATAAATTATATAATGTAAAGATACTTTTTAGTTAGGGTTAGAGATGAAATAGAAATTGGGCAATAGGGTATTACACCCATTTTTGAAAAGTGTCTCAATGAAATTATGTAGTGCTAATATGCCACCAAAAAGAACACAACATTTTTATTCAATCGATAAGCGCCATAAAAATGCATCAAAATTTTTAATTTTCAAATTTCGCGCGTAGTTTGACGAAAACGCCTCTTACTGGACGCCATATTGCCCAGCGTAAATGACGTCAGTTCGTTTTGTATCAAATGAGCTCATATTAAATATGATAATTATATATCATTTAAAAATAATGAAAAGCATATTTTGTAATAGTGTAATAATGAAAAAATTACGTTGGCTACGAAAAGAATAAAAGTACAAAGCCTATATTACGCCAATCGGTTCACTGACAGTTGTCAATTTTTTGTTTACACAGCCTTATGGCGTAATAACATGGTCGCTACTATTTCACGGTGTTTTATAACAGATTAAAAATACTGAAAACTTTAAATTGAATTTAAAAATTTGTTTTGTTATTTTATGAACTGAAACTTACATTTTCCGACTTCTTTATGCCTAAACTGTCTCAATAACATATTTATTGATTTTTTCTCGTATAGAGTAAAATACCCTATTATTCGTTATCCAGATATTGTTTACTATACGGTCGGATACCGAATAGTAATTCACTAGCCGGCCGGATACCGAATAGTAACCCTGTATTCGGCTAAATACCGAAAACACAATTATATCTCAAAACCACAAGATAAAACATGCCACACTAGCTTATTAACACCATTTATTTATTATCCCTTTAAATGTCCAGTAGCCAAATATTGGTCGTTTGTCATTAACTACTGTGTCTCCTAATTAACAGCTAAGCTCTTATTAAAGATGCAAAGCTTTATTACTGAGAATAATCACTTGTCCAAATGACATGACAATGACGATGACACCCGAACGCGCTCTCATGTTAGCCGTTCACGCGATGACACCAGAATCTTTCTAATCTCGTTCACTCAAATCAAACTCATCACAACATGCCAACGCGAATATCTGGCCATCGGGCTTCGAAGCTTGCCGAATATTCAGTATCCGGCCACGCTACTATCCGTCATCTATACTTTTAACTGAGTATAGTACGCACCTATAAATGTGATGATATGTCTAACAGTAAAAGTTTATGTACTATCGTGGTCACACCCGCCTGACCACCACTAAGTTCATTTTTGCTTGCACTCAAATGATGGAAGCTCTCTCTACCCCGCCCCGTTGACTTCGCAGGCGCCAAGGGAATTTGTTTTTAATTGAGCAGTCGGGAAAGTCCGCGATAGTACACACATTAAAAAAAACCACAGAAGAAAACGTTAGAGAAAAATAGTAACACCGACGATTTCACCTAAAATATTTTAATTGATTTGCTTTACATTACTTTTCTGATCACAGTGAATTACTTTTATATTAGTTATACTTTTATCAATATGTGCTTCAACTGTAATGTTTTTTCTTGAGAAATACATTCCTTAAAAGCGAAAACCCAAACATAGCAGATATATTGGGGTTTAAAGAAAGTTTGGCTTAGTAATGTCGGTTCAGCATCTCCTGTGTGATTGTCTGCACTATACTTCGGGTTCGACTACATACCTGGTGGGCCTTCATAACTTTGGTGAAGAAGGGGTGTATGGTGACGACGGGGCGGTTCTCTTCGAAGTCGTACTCCAGACACACCTCGTCGTTTATGACTAGCACGTTCACTCCCTCCTCGCAGCCCAGTAGCTCCCTCTGTACAAACGATATAGAATTAAATTAAGGTAGAATGCAACCGACAGATGAATATAGAAAATACTATTATCATGTTATTCTTAGTACACTTATTATTAAAAGTATTTAGTTATTATTTTAAATTATGTTCTTAATTTAAGTTCTAGAATAAACCTAGTTTCAAAAGTATTTTTGCTTTCTCTCTAATGTCAGTAGTTTTGTTTATTTTATTATGAGTTCTGTACGCAAAATACGCGCTGAGACGTGGAGTTGCGGACACCAGCCCATGATACTACTACTACTACTTTATTATGGGTTATATCACTTTTAAACATGCTGCACGCGTAGCATGACCACCCTATGTCTACGGAAGAATAGACATACTGACAGAAAGAATAGACAAGTCAGTACACTTTGTCTATTCTTTCTGTCAGTATGTCTCGTAGACGCGTGCTGGCTGTCCTGGAACTGGCGACTATATAATTAAGTCCGAGATGATCTTTTTTGTTATACTTAAGTTCGAATGTATACAGAAGGTGTTGTTGGCGAAGCTAAATCCAAAAAAAGGTCTTGATGCTGAATGAAAATTATTGACCACAAAATATCTCATCAGGTTTCAGAATACCAGACCGAAAAGTGAAATTTCTTATGCTATAAAGAAGGCCTATGAATTATATGTATGATATATCACACTTTAAGAGAATTATAGAAAGAGAGAAAATGAAAATCTTTATAAAACCTAAACATTTTATTTTAAAACCCGAAGTTACGCTGCTGGCTGGTCACGATTAAATGTGAAAATAATATCTAGACAGTTTCTAGTATGTATTTTAATTTTAATCATAATATAAAAAATAAGATTCCATAGTGTTGTAACCCTTGGGTTGTTTTTTATTTATTTTATTGTTATTGACATTATATGTGTCAAGACTTACACTTAGTGTAAGTCTCGTTTAAATAATTTATTAAATACGAAACCATTACAAATATTTATCAAATATTGTTTCAATAACATACATCATCATCTGCCTAGCCTTTTCTCAACTATATTGGGGTTGGCTTCCAGTCTAACCGGATGCAGCTGAATACCAGTGTTTTACATGGAGCGACTGCCTATCGGACCTCCACAACCCAGTTACTGGGTAACACGATACCTCTTGGTAAGACTGGTTGTCAGACTTTCTGGTTTCTGACTACCCATAACGACTGCCAAAGATCTACAAATGACAGCCGGGACCAACTTTACGTGCTTTCCGAGGCACGGAGAGAACTCGGTATGAAAGGGATGGTCACCCATCCACAGACCGACCGCGGCTAGCGTAGCTTAACCTTTGACCGATCGATCTGTACAGCTTTAACTTAGCTTTCAATAACATACATCCAATAATTTGGAATGCTCTCCAATTACTTACCAATTTGGTTTGCTTAGCATTCAGTCTTCTCTTCCTCTCGAACTCCTCCATATTAGCCACTACAGTACTGCGCGCTAAAGATTTCTTGTCGATAACCTAAAAATAATGATTATTTTAATATTGTAACTATATCTGTTACATTTAATAATTTTGTCGGCACAGTTACTGAGTGATTGGCTGCTGTGCTGCGTGTCGCGGGTTCGTTTTTCTCACGAAATAAATACTTATCTGACCTACAGATAGTTGTTTCGGGTCTGGCTGTTTAAGTATGTGAAAAAGAAATGTGTTTATTTCTCACCACAAGCCAAAAAAATACAAACAAACGCTAACAACCTCTGGTTGTGGATCGCTGGTGTCTGTGGTAGGTAGTAACAACAGGTCCAAACAGGTCACCATACAGGTCAACAGGTCTCCACCTGTTCCTAGTTACATATTAGATAGCTTACATTTTTTTGAGCCACTAACCACTAGAGGAAATAAATACAAGATGTGTGTGTATGTGTGCCCGCGTCTGTGTGTGTGATAGATTTTCAACTTTATTACAAAAGTATAAGGTTCATATTCAATTGGCAAAATTTGACAGTTTGGTATGGCTTGATGTGTTGGCGTCTGTACATAAACCTAGTTAAGAACACAGGGTTTTTTCACTGGAAATAGAACTTCACTCGGAAAACTAACAAGTCAATTTTAGATCTAAGTAATGTAAATGCATTAATAGAGAAATAAAAATAAAGAAGAAATAAAGATTTATTTATTATTTATAGACTGCATGGGGGGAGGCCTTTGCCCAGGAGTGGGACAGCAACGGCTAGAAAAAAAAACTGCATCCTGTAACACAGGTTTTTACCTAGCTCAAAATTCAGGTTTCAAATTCATTGTATCATATAATTTTTTGCCAATAAATATTGTGTTAGCAACTAACTCTAAGTTAAGTTTTTGGTGCAAGTTTACCTAAGTTTACTTACCTTCCTGATATTACGACGTCCTCTAAACAAGCTTGCTTGAGATCTTTTAGACATGTAGGAGTCTGATGATTCACCAAATAGTTCCCTTGATAATATTCTGGAAATTAAAAAATAAGAATTAAGTGCCAGTTACATGGTGATGACGTTGTTCTAAATAAAATACACTTTTAATTCACTGTGCATTTCTTTCTTTCAGAAATATTTATTAAAAATAAACAACTAACTATGGGACCAACCCAAATATGGCCAAAAAAAACCATATCTCATATCCAATCCATAAATTTCCTTTTTGTAGTGTTTTTTTAATAAATGAAAAAATAAGAAAATAGTTCCTCTATTTTCATTAGAACGCACTTTGAAAGTGGATTGTAAGTCAGCCAGTATCTATCTAAATGTATATATATATATAATAATATATATATATATATATATATATATATATAATAATATATATATATATATATATATATATATATATATATTATCAAAAACTACTCGAAAACTTACTAATACCCTGTTCACAATAAGATTAGACATAAACACAAACCTTCTTTACAGTCCCTTCAACCGATTTTGACTTCTATTCCGTAGGCTTAAGGATGACATTAGAGGCAAAAAAGTGGTTACAATACAACTGTTTACTGCAGTTGCCATTTGTCATGCTACCAACGCAATAGAAGTCAAAATCTGTTGAACGGACTGTAAAAAAGGTTTGAGTAAATGTCTAATCTTATTGTGAACAGGGTATAGGTAGTTTACAGGTACCTAGGAAAAAAACATCAGTTATGAACGGATTTTACTTTGTGAAAAGTTAATGGCATGCTTGAGAAATGAAGGTGATTAGGTCTCTCCCAAGGGCGAGTTCAGCCGTAATCGCCATGCTTGGCCAATGCATGTTGACGATCGCAGTAGGTGTTATGGTACTCAGAAGGACGCTGCTGCCCATCCTCTGATCAAGAACCCTCTGTCGCCTTCTACGACACCCACGGGTAGGAAAGGGGTGGAGCTAGCTTTATTCTGTTTAATAAAAATATTTTAGTTTTTAAGGATGCTGTTAATTTTTTCTACAAATAGTACTGTTTCTCGGGTACCGCGTCCTTAAAAAACGAAAATATTCTTAATAAACAGAATAAACTAGTGAATTGCCAATCGTCGGGGGGGAGAGGGGGGGGGGGGTCCAACATTAGTATTGTTTACCCTAGTTCATATTCATACCCGAGTTGTTTCTGCCTCTCCAGGAACTTCTTGGCGGATCTGCGCGCTCGAGTTGAGCGCGGTCGTATGTGTGAGTCGGGCTGGTCGCCACGTCTCTCTATGAACTCGCTGACTAATTTTGCTCGTTTGGCGTCGTCCACACTGAGTACAATTTTATTGATTTATTACATACATATTGTTAAAAGACGTTACTTAAGTTTTACTTCACTATATTGAAGAGATTATGGTTAAGTAAGTATTGAAATGTTAAATTGTAATTTACTTTACAATTTTTTTTGTATCACTACAGGTTTTATCTCAATAAAATTTAATATGATTATTTTATTATAAGTAGTATTTCAACAATGAAACATGATAGGGCACAGCAACATATTTACAAATATTTTTATAAAGGACATATTGTAAATAAACAGACGATTTATATAGTTAAAAAAGGCAACCGCCTTCAAAAACTAAAAAATGATAAATAACTTTAGCACAGAACATACATGACTTTAAGTTTCGGAAGTCGGTGGCAATACAAAATAATAAACAAAACAAAGTCACCGACTTCCGAAACTTAAAGTCATGTGTGTTCTGCGCTAACGTTATTTATCACTTTTTAGTTTTTGAAGGCGGTTGTCTTTTTTCACGGTGTAACACGATGCAACATAGTCAAAATAGAGATTGAAAGTACAAGATTGGAGAAACTTAAAACATCATCCATGTATAATTCTTTGCTTTCTGCCGGTTTTTTCTAAAAGTGCTAAATCAATTTCGATAAAATTTAAATGGGACTATCTGTGAAATCTACCCTTTTAAACAAACAAAAAAAAGAATTTTCCAAATCGGTCCAGGCGTTTTCAAATAATCAGTGAAGAAATAAAAAATAAAGAAAACCGGACATCGGACAAATTTGTACGTACATAAACATATCCATACTTCCATACTAAATATTATAAATGAGAAAGTAACTCTGTGTTACGTTTCCACGATCAAACGGTTGAACCGATTTTGATAAAATTTGGTACGAAAATAGCTTAAATCCTGGGAAAGCACATAGGGTACTTTTTAATTCGGGACTTCTTCTGCATCCGCGATAACCGACATTCACACGGATCAAATCGCGGACAAAAGCTCGTTATAAATAAAGAATATACTTTTTATGATTTAATTACAAATGTACAGTTTTCAGACTTTTCCCTGTATTTATAGTATAAGATGATATTACTTGCCAAATTTCATAGTTCTAGGTCAACAGAAAGTACCCTATAAATTTTGTGTCGAAATGTACGTTTTTTGCTACATAAACGGCCGTATCCTTTTTTCACGTTAACCTAGAAGTTTGATTTTTTTAATTTCAACTCGATGCCTTTACGCGTTCCCGAGATAAAGGGTTTTGACAGACAGACGGACAGACAGACAGACGGACAACAAAGTGATCCTATAAGGGTTCCGTTTTTCAACCGACTTCAAAAAAGGAGGAGGTTATCAATTCGTGTTTTTTTTTTTTTATGTTTGTTACCTGATTTCTTTGGACTGGGTGAACCGATTTTGATGATTCTTTTTTTGTTTGAAAGCTAGTGCTTCCCGTGTGGTCCAATTTGGTCCGGTTCTGACAATGGCATCCATGAGAAAACCGAATAAGTCTTAAATTTAGATTAAGTATATGCGCGATTTGTTACGCGATTACTCCGGCAAACGTAAACCGATTTTGAAAATTCTTCTTTTTACGGATAGAGTATGCTTCAGGGGTGGTCCCATATAAATTTTATCGAAATTGATTCAGCACTTTTTGAAAAATCAACAAATACCCAAAAATTTTACATAGACGACGTTTTAGCTTCATCAATCTTAGTAGTAGTTAACTTCCATACTCTTCTTAATAGATATGGATGAGAAGGAGGTACTAAAAAGCGGAAAATAAAAAGCTTTTTATAAAAAAGACAACCGCCTTCAAAAAGTGAAAAATAACTTTAGCACAGAACACACATTGACTTTAGTTTCGGAAGTCGGTGGCAATACAAAAAAACAAACAGAACAAAGCCACTGAATTTCGAAACTAAAGTCAATGTGTGTTCTGTGCTAAAGTTATTTTTCACTTTTTAGTTTTTGAAGGTGGTTGTCTTTTTTGTAAAAAGCTTTTTATTCTTTTTGAGGTACGGAACCCTAAAGAGATTTTGACGAATTGAGAACCTCCTCCTTTTTTGAAGTCGGTAAAAAATACATAATATGGTTAACTGTGTAACGTTTAGAGTGCGACCGTAGGAATTTTGCAGACTTTTTAACTATAAATTAAAATAGGTTACATTAAATTTATCAAGTAAGCTTATTATCTCTTTTATGTCTCCGTAATGGAAATTATAGCTTGATAAACTAAGCTTTATTATATTACAGGCTTTATAATTTTACCTCACAATTCTTTAACATGATACGACTATAGACTTTAGTTTTAACTCACAATTATTCTGTTCATTGCAAACTGATCCTAACTTAGAATTATGTACAGTACGCAAAGGAGATAAGTATCCATGTCGCCGGAAACAGTTGAAGTTTACTTAGGAACCGATAGGTTTTTATAAATAAAATAAAATACAATTTATAGAGAATAAACAGTTCAATGATTTAATAAAATTTCATTTGAAAGCCCGCATTGGTTTATAAGAAATCTTCAACTATTCCCGACGACATGGATACTTATCTCCTTTGCGTACTGTACATTACAGACTTAGCCTTAACTAAGTTCTGTTTCAGTACACTTTAGATTTAGATTTCTAACTCACAAGTTCCTTTACATTACAGACTTAAGAGGCTCATAAGATCCTTTTCCACACACTTGCTCATAAAGTGGTTCTTATCGATTTTAGGGTCATAATGTAGCGAATTACGCACGCGTGCTTATTACATTACTGTACTAGATTGCGGTAATGGTTTTTTTTTAATAATCTCGGCAGTTTAGCCCAATTACTTTGTAAATAAATGAATTATTAATAAAATGTGATAAATAAACATCACATATCATCTAATTATTTATTTTAAACAAAAAAAAACATACTTTGATTTGTGTCCTATGTATGTACAAAAATAAAGTTTTTATTTTTTTAAATCAGGCTTTCTGGCGACTTCTTTGGCCAACTGTGGGAGTGACAAAACCTCAGGGTTCAGTCAGTTAACCTAGTAACCATCTAGTAGCAGAGTTAATTTTAGGCGCAAGTGGGCCTTGGAGGTCTATAAGGCTTTTGACACTAAAGGAGCTTTATTCGTCTTGGGTAGTAAATAAAATAGTCAGACATGAATAATGTAAATGAGTTGTCAGTGCCTTTTTGATACGTTTTCACGGTACAACAATTAAATTGATTTGCAATCTTTTAACAAAATTACCGCTTCCCAAGTTTGACATGGTGGTAGAATTTATATCCAGGATAAATTAAAAACAAAGGTCATAGTATTAAGACAGTAACTTTTATTATTTATTACTTAATTATAGACTCACATTTAATCACCTTATTATTACTTATTATTAAATCCCAATCACCCTATTGTTTATTATTAAACTCTTATACTAGGCTTAAATCTAACCATTTAATTCTAGTTTCCGATAGGTACATTTCAATTCCATAAAAAAACAAATGTAATTAAGAAGATATTGTTTACAATACCTGGTTTGGTCTTTCTTGCCCATCCTTTTCAGAAGCTTTTCCTTGGTGGTCACCCATTGTTTCTCTTCCTCAGAAGAAGAATCTTCGTCATTCTTTGTTTTGCTGCTAGACGGTTGAGTTTTCGTCGCGCTTTTCTAAAGAAACAAAGAAATAATTAATTAACTTTAGCAAATCTCGAAATATCTTTCATGTTTAAACTACTCTTACTTTGCGATATTAAAAAAAAATAGCTACATTCGTTCGAAAATGAATTTCCTACGTAGTTTTAACCCGAAAAAGATAGCAATATGAGGTGTTGGGTTTCACGCGCGTTTCAATTATTGCAATATAAACTATATGTAAGATAAAGAAAAATAAAGAAGTAGGTTTATTGATTGTCTTATAACCTAACTCAAGAGGATTTACAATACGTGGAAAACGGGAAGGAGGTGTAGTGTAGGGTAGGTGAAGTAATAATAATATCATTTATTTCAGGTAACAAAAGACCCATAACATATATACCTTACAGACTATCATACATATTTATAATATAACCCATAATAATATTTTTTAACTACTGTACACGAAGAGACGGCGTCGTGTTGCGCTGCGTGGTGCCGCGTAGCCTTCCGCGGAATCGCCGATACACGACACCCTTCGGCCAAAACTCTCCCTTGAGGAAGGTCTCTAGATAATGCGTCGGGACTCGCACCACAAATGACTTGAAATTCGTATTGTAAGGTAGGTGTAGTGTAGGTGTAGGGTAGGGTAGGGGTAGGGTAGGTGTAGTGTAGGTGTAGGGTAGGGTAGGGGTAGGGGTAGGGTAGGTGTAGGGTAGGTGTAGGGTAGGTGTAGGGTAGGTGTAGAGTAGGTGTGAAGTAGGTGTAGGGTAGGTGTAGAGTAAGTAGTATAAGAGTAGTAGTAGTAGTAGTAAGTGAGTAGTATAAGAGTATAACCTGCCTCTCTGTTTAGCGTTTGTGGACTACGAGAAAGCATTTGATTCGATCGAGACTTGGGCTGTACTGCAGTCTCTCCAACGGTGCCAAATCGATTATCGGTATATCGAGGTGTTGAAGTGTCTATACAGAAACGCCACCATGTCAGTTCGACTTCAGGACCAGACCTCGGAACCTATCCTTCTGCAGCGAGGTGTGAGACGGGGAGACGTCATATCTCCGAAACTGTTCACTGCTGCATTGGAGGATGTCTTCAAGTTTCTGGACTGGAGCGGGCTAGGCATCAACGTCAATGGCGAGTACATCTCTCACCTTCGGTTTGCTGACGATATAGTGGACATGGCTGAGACCATGGAGGACCTCAGTACAATGTTCGATGACCTCAGTAGAGCTTCCGAAAGAGTCCTCTCACTCCTATCAAGATCGGAGACTCTACACTCGAAGTTGTAGACGATTATGTCTACCTGGGACAAACGGTCCAGTTAGGTAGGTCTAACTTCGAGAAAGAGGTCAATCGTCGAATCCGACTCGGCTGGGCAGCGTTCGAGAAGTTGCGTGGTATCTTCTCGTCCAACTTACCGCAGGGTCTCAAGACGAAAGTCTATGACCAGTGTGTGTTGCCAGTGGTTACATACGGGACTGAAACGTGGTCGCTCACAATGGGCCTCATCAGAAGGCTTAAAGTCACCCAAAGAGCAATGGAGAGGGCTATGCTCGTAGTTTCTTTGCGTGATAAAATCAGAAATGAGGATATCCGCAAGAGCTACGTCGACGGGCTACGTCGGTAACCTTGGTTGGTTACCGACGTAGCCCGAAGAATTGCCAAACTTAAGTGGCAGTGGGCAGGGCACATTGCTCGCAGAACAGATGGCCGATGGGGCCGAAAAGTTCTAGAGTGGCGACCGCGAACCGGAAGACATTGCGTTGGAAGGCCTCCCACTAGGTGGACCGATGACCTGATAAAGGTTGCGGGGATCCGCTGGATGCGAGTCGCACGGGACCGGTCAATGTGGCGCCACTTGGGGGAGGCCTATGTCCAGCAGTGGACGTCTTTCGGCTGAAATGATGATGATGAGGTGTAGAGTAGATGTAGGGTAGGTGTAGGTATAGAGTAGGTAAATAAGTAGATAGGGACAGGACAACGGTTGTCGGGTCAGCTAGTGTAAAAATAAAAGAAAGTCGTGTTAGTGTTACACTATTTATAACTCAAGAATGGTTTGGATGAAAATTAGTGGGGAGGTAGCTTAGAACTAGGAGACGGACACAGGATACTTTTTTTTTGTAGATGTAGGGTAGGTGTAGGGTGGGTAAATAGGCAGGTAAGTAGGTAGATAGGGACAGGACAACGTCTGTCGGGTCAGCTCGTTCTTTATAACTTCAAATGTGTTGCATATCGTGTAATTTTAATTACACACTATTGTATTGTTTTATTTTATTACTTTAATTTTTGCGTAAAATGTCACCAAACTTCAGATTATTTTTAGAAATTAAAATTAAATAATTACAATGAATTCGAATGTTTTATTCAAGCAAAGAACCTGTTTTATTAACTTAACCGTATGCTTGGCCGTTAGTCTGGAGATTACCTAAGAAATCTGCAGATTATTTAGTTAATATAAGAACTTAAACATTTTTTTTTCACCTTATCAGACTCAACCAGATAATTTGCAGATTTACAAATTAATCTATCGGTTCGATTCCCGCCCAGGGTAAATATTTGTGAGATGAGCACTTGTGTTTGCCTTGTGTCTGGGTGTTGTTTATCTATATATGTATGTATTTAAAAATGTATTTATGTATGTATATCAGCTGTCTGACACCCATAGTACAAGGTCTGCCTAGTTTGGGGTCAGATGACCATGTGTGAAATGTCCCCACATATTATATTATATTATTATATATATTATATTATATTATTATATATATTATATTATATTATTATATATATTATATTATATTATTATATATATTATATTATATCTGATTTACGTACATTAGCGGTAGCATATCCACCTATAAAGAGTTTTTTACCTGTTTATTCCTTGTAACAGGCCCTTTGGAAGGCGTATCCTGAACATCATCTGTGACGACAACAGGCGCATGTAAAAGTGTCAGCTCTTTGTTCATCATCTTGTCTGCAGTGAGCATCAAGTCTGCACTTTCTTCTGGCACGGCTTCCCCTTTCTGCTTAGACTTGCTACTTAGTCTGGTCTTAGGTTCAGTGCCTTCCAAAGCTTCTTTCTTCACCTTGACACTGGTTCCATCAGAATCACTGTCATTGTCATTCATAAGGAGGTTCTTTGCTAGACTGTTTTCTGTATGCTTTAGTGGCTGTGTATGAAAAGTATTTTGCTGTTATTAATTTTGATGATGTATATGTACATGCATAAAATATGAGTCATGACTTGAGAGAATAGAATAGACATTCGAGGTTCGGTGTGATACACAAAATTTACAAAATATTTAAATAATTCCAATAACAACACTGTAATGATCATCCGCAAATAAAACAGCTTTTATTACTTCGAATATCTCACTACCAAACAAAAGAAAAACAAGAAAGTCTCAGTATTCCACTGCTAAGGTATTCTACTTACTTCAGGCGGAGCAACTTCATTGGTCACATTAGCTCCTTCATCGTCCGAAGGTTCCAACTCAGCATAATGGTCAGAATACGTAGGACTGTCAGGCCGACTGTCAGCCTCAGAGATGAGGTCACCTTTAGCGTCCCTTTTAGACTTCAATTTAGTTTCACCCAAGTTCAGCCGAACTGTTCTATTCAAGGAGTTTAAGTTTGTCAACCTGAAAACATATAATCATTAACATAAAAAGATCAAATAACATTATTGCATTATTTATTTAATAAATATACAAAACACGAAAAATTAAAAAAAGCATTGTTTTGGAAACTAGACAATCATTTCATAAACAAAAGATAAAAGATTTTGCTGCTTTACCTGTCAATCTCCTGGTCATCAACATTTTTGCAAGTAATTCCTTGATACTCGAAATATGTCTGGACAAATGATTCTGGCAGTTTCTCCAGAGCTACACAAGAACTTTGGTATAGTTTTCCATCTGCTCCGTTTACTGGATAGCAGTGCCATCCATGACGGTCTACAAATGAAGGAGTTTCAACAACCTTTTCTTTCAAAAAATCTTCTTTCTTTACAGTAATTCCTTTCTTAAATATTTCTTCCTTCTTGACATATTCTTCTTTTTTTGCAATTTCTTCTAATTTAGCCTTTTCTTCTAATTTAGCCTTTTCTTCTAATTTGGCCTTTTCTTCTAATTTGGCCTTTTCTTCTAATTTGGCCCTTTCTTCTAATTTGGCCTTTTCTTCTTTTTTGGCCTTTTCTTCTAATTTGGCCTTTTCTTCTTTTTTGGTAATTTCTTCTTTCTTGGTAATTTCTTCTTTCTTGGTAATTTCGTCTTTCTTGGTAATTTCGTCCTTCTTCGATATTTCAACTTTTCCTTTCCCTTTTCTTGTGGATCTTTTTGTGCTTACTGATTCATCAAAAATAGGCATTGTTGGTTCACACTCCAGTAATTCTACTGGCTCATTAGAAATTAATGGCTCTTCACGAATTTCTGCCGTTTTAGTTACATTGGCAGTCTCATCTTCTTTGTCTGGTATAATTTTGTTATACACAAATTGCATGTATTTTTGGTAGTTAGATATCTCGTTCTGATCGATAGCTGTAAAGCCAGTGAAGTTGCCAACAACATCATCAACTTGATCAGTAGAATCAACATTGTTACATTGTATTTCATTTTCTTTAGTTTTACTGGTTTGCGCCGGTTTTGTCTTATCTTGTTCTTTCCTGCTTCTTAAACGCAATGGTAAACTATCAGTTTCAGAATCTGTAGAATCATCTTTTTTCTCCTCTTGTCTAATTCTGTCTCTCATTTTTTTGGTTAAATTAGCCACTTCGTGATTTGTTGGCTTATCTTTTGTTGTCAGTATGAGAGTTTCTTTGTTGATAGTCTTTGGATCAGCTTTTTTCTGTTTACTTTTACGTTTCTCAGGTTTCTTTTTCCCAGTAACCTTTTTATTTTTAGAATTATCATTATCAGAGCTACTGCTTTCCATTAAACTTCCTTTAGCAGTTTCAATAGTTAAAGGTTCATATGTCTGTGGCACTAAGAGGCTCATGCTCATGTCATCTTCGTCATAATCAGGTTCGTGTTGTCTACGTATCCTGTGCACGCTCTGGCTGAATATGTCTTCGCTTTGTAATTCGTGCATAATTTTGTTGGTAGCAGCAAATTGTTCAAATGCTTCGACATCGTAACTATTACTATTTTGTCTTTGTATTGGTGCAGCACTCAAGACATCTAAAACTTCTGGTTTTACTTCTGGTATAATTGTCATTTCGTCAGGTACATGAATTGGTTCAATTTTTACATGAGTCTGTGTATCTAGATTGTCTGGTAAATCATCCAGAGGTTCAAGTTTGATTTGAGTAACAAATGAAACTGTTTCCCCTTCATTTACATCTGAATTAGTAGTGTCATAGCATGACCTCAGTTCCTGCATTTGCACTTGAGATACCCAACTGGTTTCAGTTTGGTTTTCCTCCTCAATTTCATTAAAGTCAGGCTCATAATGGTCTTCATTATCAAAGTCATCTAAGTATTCAGGGCTATCTGGATTGCAAGCATGAGATTGTTCTAGATTCAAGAATGCTTCCTCTGATAATGTATTTACACTATTTATTGTTAAGCCTTCTATCATAATTTCATCATTATGATTATTTAAATTGAATTGATTCTTATACATATCTCCATACATCAATTGTTTGACATGCTCAAAAGAAGACATTTTCAATGTTTTTGGAATAAAACACCTGATGATATCACTAGTATCAATAACTTGTTGTTGTATGATTTCTACACATAAGGATAAGAGTGATTTCATTTTATTTCGTATCTTAATTGATGGGGATGAATATTTTGAAGAACAGGTGGAAATCAAATAATTAGATTCTTCTGTACTACACCTTGTTTCAGCACATTTTTGTTCTTCTATGGGATCCTTATTGCTTGAGTTGGATAGTAGTGGCACCAATGTTTGGTGGCATAGTGTTTTAAGAGGTAGTACAGTTGATACATCATTAGGGGTTATGATTTTTGGGGTCCTTTCCATGGTGTTAACGGCTCGACCAGACAGGACTCTCAGGCATAGGCGCAATAATGTCACTGGCTGGTCCTTCCCATCTGTAAGTTCATTTTGTATGTGTTGATGACAAACTTCTTGAACATTGCTTTTATCGTGCATTTGATTCGTTACAATCCGAAAACACAGTTTAAGAAGGGTCTCTGGGCATGTAACTATGGTTTTTTTAGGTATTTGCTTTACAGCATTATTTGTCTCCGAGGTAACAATCCGAAAACACAGTTTAAGAAGGGTCTCTGGGCATGTTACTAGGGTTTTTTTAGGTATTTGCTTTACAGCATTATTTGTTTCCGAGGTACTGGCATTGTTTTCTGTGCTAATTCCTCCATTTGTAGAATGATTTGCATCATTATTATATTGAACTGGCTCAACAACAAAATAGTTGCACACACATTCTTTCCTCACGTTAAGCCAATCTGTGGTTACAAAAGGGGCACAAACAGTTATTGCTTTCTGATGGTAATAATTCTTAAAAAAATCACTTACCATTTTTGTTGTGATATTACTATCTGGAGGTTTTTTATTTCGGCTGTCCTGGGCTAAAAAAGACTGTGTAGGTTTAACTTTTTTTACCATCACTGTGTCATTAATCCATACAGTATGCCGCCCCTTAATATCGAGTTTTTTGTTGATATCAGATGGCTTTTTTGCTATTTTAATAGAAAGTTCTTTGTTAAGAAACACAGTTTTAGGATTAAATTTTGGTGTTTCCTTAGATTTATTTGTTGAAGTTGTTACAACTGGTTCTTCTACGATTTCACAATCACTATCACTGCTTGCTTGTTCTGATGAGGTCACTATTTGTTTTGGTAGTTCCCTACATGATGCCAAATTGTTGGTTTGTAGAAATTGATCATATTGTTTAGCAAGATCTTCTTCCATTTGCATTAGATTATGTTTAGCTAGTTTAAATAACAAAAATGACTTTTTCACACAATAATCCATCTTCATGGTGTCAGTGACATGGGTAGTATTTATTTTCTTTTTGATAAAATCTTCAGATTTTTGTGTCATTAATGTACCTAACTCGGAAGTTGTTTTCACAATACTATTTAGGAAATAACAAGCTTTTTCTGATTGTTCTGCTGTTAGAGCAACATTCTCTTTCATGGGGATATCATAAGGTGTAGTAGTTTGCACACCAATGGACACAGTCGGAATAATACTTGTTTGGCTACACATCTCAAAGGTCTTCTTGGCTTCTGGGTCAATCACAGGTATTTCAAGTGATTTGCTCTCAGTGGGAGTTGTTGAAGAAACTTTTTTAATTTTTAAATTAGTACCTTGAATCTTTTTGGCAAGGAAGTTTTCAAACTCATTGCTACAACCCCACAGTTTTGAATTATTCGGTTTGGTGTCATCACTTGATTTTGCTACTGCAGATGGTTGTAAACACAATTCCACATCATCACTATCCAGATCTTGAACTGACTGATCTACTTTAGCTTTTTTCTGTGGAGACTGATTGTCTGATCTTTTACGTAACTTTTTCTTCTTTTGTTGTATTGCATTTAGCTTTTTACTCTCTGATATATCACTGTCTGTAGTATCTATATCTTTATTACCTCTTCTGCCAGGTATATATTCATCATCAGAGTAACATCTCTTACCTCTTCTCTTTGGTTCATCATCATCATCAGATAACTCAACATTAGCAAAAGGATCCTCATCAGAACTTTCATCATAATGTAATTTTTGAACTTTTTTACGAGTAGGTCTTTTAGAAGTGTCTTCAACAAGTAATGCATTCTCAGCATTTAGATCATTTCCATTGTCTTCTTTTTCTATAACACTGTCGACATTGTATTCAAAGTCTGACATAACTGGCATCTTACTATTGCGCTTTGTCGGAGTTTTATTGGCATTATTGCTACTTTCAACAGAATCATCGTTAACATCAATAACTTTATCGTCAGCAGTCAGCAGCGCATCAGCAGTCACTACTGTGTTACTATTTTCATTATTTGCTAGGTCACTTTTGGTTTCTTTCAATTGAGTCAGGCTCAAATTTTCATTATCATCAGATGCTTCATGAGTGATTTCTAAATGAGTTTCATTATTGGTTGCTGAACTCACTGCCATAGAATCTAATATGTCACAAGTTTTAACTTGATCTCTTTCAGCAATCTCTTTATGTTCTTTTTTAGGCTTATCTTTCCCTTTTTTTTGTGAGTTTCTTTTTTTACTTGGTGGGGGATTTAAATTAGCATTTTCAAAACTACTTGTGAAGTTTTGTTCCTTGTTATTATCATCAGCTGACTTGGATGTTTCAGTGTGTGTTTTCAATTTACTTAAAGTAATATCATCAAGGCCATCATCTGAGTCACTAAATATTTTCTTATCCAAGTCTCTATTTTCTATTTTAGACATATCTAATTCTAACAAATCCTTGCTCCTTCCACATGTGGTCGTGAGCTGAGTCCCGTTTAAATCTTCAAAAGTTATAAGGTCATTTGATAGGTTAGTTGTATTATCTTTTATAGCACTCTGAAGATTAGTTTCAGAATGGGTTTTTCTTGGTCTACCTCTCTTGCGAGGAGATAGAACACAATCAATTCTGTTGCTGTCAGAACCACTCAGTTCATATGAGAAGTCTTGATCGCTAGGGACTTTTCGTGGACGACCACGCCTTCTCTTAACACTAGCAACTATATCAGAACCTTCCGGATCTGAACTAAGTTGAGAGCTAGAGATATTCAAATTATTTTGATGAATCTCTATCTGTTTATTGGATTCTGGAGGTACAGGTTTAGGCTTAGGCTTTCTACCTCTTCTCCGAGGTACCATGCTACTTAAAAGTGAAGATTCTTGATCAGTGTTTACCTGAATATCACTGCTGTCTTTAGAACCGAGCAACATACAGTTTTCGGAAGCTATATCGGTGTCATTTTTCACATGTTTCTTTTTTCTGCCTCTTCTAGTAACTTTTAGTGGTTCACAATCAAAGTCTAAATCTTTTGTATTGCCGTCTTCTAAACTTGCAGTTATTTCTAAATAAGAATCATCTAAAGTTTTTTGGTCCAATTTGGACTCCATCTCGGACTCCATATCTTCCGTGTTGTCATTGACCGTGCTGTTTACTTCATTTTCGGTAGATACAACTACTTCATTTTCAACTACTTCATTTTCAACTACTTCATTTTCGGTAGATACAACTACTTCATTTTCGGTAGATACAACTACCTCATTTTCGTAAGTAAGATGACTTAACTCGCCGGGATCTGGTTCCTTAGGTTTTGTTGATACTTTTGTAGGCAAAGTGATGTATTCCTCCTCCTGATACATTGAAACTGCTTGGAACTGATCAAATGCATCCTCAGTTAAACAGAGGTTGTTCGCCTGCGAATCCGTATTCTCAGACATGTTGTTGGATTATGGTAGCTTAGACCACTTTAACAGTTACATATTATTTATTTTCACGTTAAATGAAGAAATATCGCGTTACAAACACTGTTATTTTCTTAATAATCAAGAAAAAGAAGATTTTTTGTTGTTAGCATCAAAGAGTCTTGAGATTGCCAAAAACTCAGTGTTGCCAAACTAGGCCATTAAAACAAAAAAAAATCAAAATCACTATTATCCATGACACAAATATTACATTGCTTCAGCTCACAAAAAAAATGTTTTCGTATTGAATTCATGAATCAATCAGTACAGGCCTATCCACTATCCAGCACATTAACATTAATATAGAATAATAGAATTTATCTTTTACTTGAACGAATATTTTATGGATCTCATCATAGCAAAGAATTAGTAATAAAGATAGGAAGTCTATCTAATGCTTATTATGGAGATTCCTAAGATTCCTAGTTTTGTTGGGTACGTCTCTATAAATTACGAAGGGAATATAAAGCACCTTATTCACAATCCATCTTGCTGTACGTCCCACCAAGGTCATGCACGATGCACGATGCAAAAGTACCGTGAATAAGCTTGCTGTACGTTTATAATATTATTATTGATCGTTTGTTGGACTTGCTGGACCTATTTTGCGACCAGCGAGCGTCCCCCACCGCCGCAAACGTCTGCAGCTGACTCGTGAATAAACTTGCTCTACAGAAGATTTGGCATTTAGAGCTTGTATCGCAAAGTGACACGTCAAAATGGGTCGCGAAACACTTTCAAGATTTGTTTATTTTATTTTATTGAAAGATATAAGTACCTATACATATGAGTACATGAATAAACAAGAAATAATTTAAGCTTTACACGATTTGGTTGGTGCCCATTTTGAGGGAAGCTGCAACGATTGCTAATGAGCTTAAAAAAGAGGCATACTGAATTAGAAACGGTTATTTCAAAGAACTAAAGAAAGTTAATGCCAGGTCATCCACAGGGAGGTCCGCAAAATGATGTTTGTACGCCAACATTGTAGAACTATGATTTGACGTCCTTTTTGCCATCATTTCAGTATGATACTCTGCACGTTTGTGATACAAATTTGAAGAGGTGTTTTTACGTCTTCCTATTTTATCCCGATCTTCTGTTTCTTCTGTTGCTGCTGACAACATCAGCAGAACTCGCATTTTTGGCATTTTGCTAAAACAGGTGGCATTTTAATTTAATAAAACACGTCCTCTCATTTCATTCGTCCGATTGCATCTAGCGCGCTGGAAGCACGCACGAGAGCATCCAGCGCCGCGGCCTTGAGCGGACGTACGGCGGGGATGGATCGTGAATAAGGCACTTTACATCGAACGTAGTTTTAATATAACGGTAGACATACTGATCAATACTGGCTATATAACAATGTTATATTATTAAGCAATTAAAAAAAATAAAAATTAATCAATGTATCTATTTTTTCAACTCCGCCTTTGTAAACAAGGAATGAGACCACCAAGAAGTTATAGGTAAAAGTGGAGGAATACATAATATAAAGAAAACACATTTCACTGTCTCGTTCTTATGTACGGTCACCAAAAGAGATAAGTACCTATCCATGTCGTCGGGAATAGTTGACGTTAACTTAGAAACCGATGGGTTTTTATGAATAAAATAAAATACAATTAAAAGAGAATAAACGGTTCAATGATTTATATAAATTTCATTTTAAAGCCTCCATTGGTTGCTAAGTAAACTTCAACTGTTCTCGTCGACGTGAATACTTTTCTTTTTTGGTGACTGCAACTATGTCTTCGATCGACTTCGGTCGCATCTGCGTAAGTAATGTGTGCCGAAGCTTCGCACGTTTTGACACTAAAAATTTATAACGATAAAACCAGTGGTCTATTAGCGGCTTCGATATTTTGCATGAACTATCTACCGTGCAAGAATCCAAGATAGCCGAAATCATTTCCAAACTTTTAACTACGGGCGAGGCCACGAGGGCTTTCTTTACTTCTACAGATGTCGGCCACCAGAAGTTTTTTTTTGTATTTCATATTTTTTGGATCCCATATGATGGGCTCAGCTACATAATTATGGAGGAATTTTAGTACAATTACATCGATCCACTCTATTTTTACACTGCCACCCGCACACGTCCGAACTGATCGAAAACAAGTACAACGGCCGAAATGAAAAACGTTAGTCTGAGCCTGACCACGCAGCACGGTTGGTCCCATCTGCGAGTATCGTGTCATGGCGCTAAGCTTCGTGACGATACACGCAGATGCGGCCTAAGCATTACGCTTAAAGATCGAAAACGCTCATTGAGCGAAAATATAGCTCACAACGCGTTGTGGTCACTGTAAAATATCTACGTGGCGAAATTCGTGTTATGGATCATATGAAAACGCTCACGACGCGTTGTGGCAATCACAGAAAGACCACGTGGCTGTCATGTTACACGACCACAACGCATATTGTCGCAAGAAAAGCCATGACGCCTTCTGTCTGAGCATTAGTAAATTTGTTACCTTAACCCGACGGGCAGGTTGTAACAGAGTACTTAATCCTAATAAAACTTAACAAACGTTTTTTATTTTAATGTCACGACATTTTTATATTAATTTCCTAATGACAAAACCGCATGTGCGGTTTTCAATGTTGACCAGCAGAAAGTGCATTAAATGTGTGTAAAATTTTGTAAAAGCTGATTCCCAAAAAATAAGAAATTGAATAATTAAAAATATGTAAAATACAAAAAAAAATCTAGGTTTATATTTTAGGAGCTGCAAGGCAAAAGCCCCATGACTGTGCCATTGAAACGGTGACACGTTATCGCCGATATATATCACGCTGAAAATGCATCGCAGACGTCTGAAATTCATTGTAAAATCTAGATTTGAATTTGTCGAAATTTGAAAAAGTACATCAAAATATCTTAGGTTTATATTTTAGTCAGTCCCATCCGTTAAAATATTTTATTATAAATTGAAGCAAATTGAGGTTGTAAGCAGAAATAATAGTTTTTATTGTGTAAGTAGGTGGCTTACTTACTGGCGCAATTAAGTTTTTTCCTATATTATATATTTTTTTCTTTATTTTACAATTCCGCCCGCGCGCCCCTTCGTACCCTCGCGCCCCTAGGCACATGCCTAGTTTGCCTTAAGGATAATCCGCCTCTGTATTATACCTTTAATCCTGTTCATTAGTTGTTATAGGTACAAACCGCGTGTTTAAATGTACTCGCGGTTTGTACCTTCTGTCTCATTATTAAATTTGTTATTAATTTGACTTGACCGTTATTCGAAGCTTATTTAATTTGAGATAGGCACTACGTTTCCCGCCATCTATATCCGTCTCTTTCTTTCTTGTATCCTTCTCTTTCCAACCTCACCACCTGGCAGAGTGGGGGTGCACTGAGTGAGCCGCCATCGATACCTCATTGGCGTCTTGTTTCCCGCCGCGAACGGTTGTGTTAACATTAACGTTACCACAATAATCAATTTTATTTAAAAATAATTAATAATTATTAACAAAACTACACGTGAGTAATTTAATATTAATGTTAAATCATTAAGTACCTACCTACATTTTGTACTGTGTAATTTTTACAAGATAAATATTGTGTCTGTGCTCAGTGTGAAGCCCTACTGGTAAAAATACCTACAAAACTATGCGTGAGTAATTTTATATTGATGTAGCACAGTGATTTAAGAACCTAAGATCTTTGGTTTACAATTAAATACCTACCTACATTTTATACTGTGTAATTTTAGACAAGATATGTTTATCGTGTGTCTGTAGTCAGTGTGTAGCCGCATGATTTTAAACGTTTTCATCGGCTTTTTAGAACGGACATTTTTATTTGGTTAAATTGTGTGTGCTAGTTAGTCACATATTTTTATTTGAACTTTTATTGTAACGGTTTTTTACCGTTAGTGTGTTCTAAAGCCGCTTTCCTATTTTTAAATGGATCATAGTAATAATTACGTACAAAAGGAAGTGACTGAACCATTACCAGGACCATCTGGTATGCAATGTAAATTACGGTCTAGGAGCTCGAGTTCAAGCAGTAATAGTTCCCAGAGCGATTCTTCATCTTCGTCTTCATCACGCTCCTCAAAGCATCGACGGATACGTCATGAAAAAAGGACGGGGAGAAAACGAAGACATTCGAAACTTATCAAAAGAGGTACGTGATCTTTGTAAATCTTTGTATACTCGTGATAATAAGCGTCAAGTTAAAACTAGTGATCACTACTGTACCTGACGATTACATGTCTATAAATTCTGGTGTTAGTCGTAATCTTTACGAATAAGTAATTAGGTGTTAATGCTTCGATTATCGATGCGCCTAATGAAGTTATTTTTAATATTCAACAAAATTAAAAGAACCTCCTGTGCCGAAGAGTTCTGAACTCCATTTGAAACTGCTATGTGATCTTCAACATTGGGATACTAGTAATTGGCATGATAACAGACATTCCGAAACTCAAAAGGCGTATAATCACAAACCGGGTTTTACGGATATTGAAATAAATGAGGAAGTTGCAGCCTTCCAGTCTCCTCGTCATTTGATATACGCTGATAAAGCCTTTGCTGCCTTAACAATGTGCATTTTAAAGCAGAAGGAGTCGCTTCAGAAGGTATTGCTTGATTTTGCCCAGTGGTCTAAAGAATTAACCCCAGATTATCAAGTTATTAATAATAAGTTAATAGAACTTGTAAATTGCGGTGATTTTCAATCAACCTCCTCAGATTGATTACAACTTGTTTGTGGCTATCGCTCAGAGATATTGCAAATGCGTCGGAACCGTGTAATCAAACGGGTAAAGGAACCATTAGTGAAATCTACGCTTAAGAAGGTTTCTCCTACATACACAAAATTATTTTAACGCAGAAAAATTCACAGCCGCTTTAGGAAAAGCGTGTGGAGTGCGAAAATGTTTTTGGCCGCTAAAGAAGCCTAACAACTCTACCTCGCAGGTAGAAACACACAAAACTAGCGTCTCCTTGCAGGAGTACGCAACCCGAAAAAGACTCTCGCAGGGTTGTCAACATGGATCAAGTTATGTGCAAGGCTGTTGTCAAACTGAACCACCTTCGCAAGCTGGTTATAACTAATACTATCATGGATACAGCTCTCATTCGGTCGCACCGAATAATCAGGGGCTTTTTCGTGGACGAGGTTCTTCGAGGAACCACCCCAAGCACCGGAATCAATCCAAGGTTGGGCAGAAACGAGCACCGTCTCAACCCAACATCAATAGAGACGTCAAACGTTGAAAATATTGTCATGATGCTGTGCAAAGCAGGCCGCCTAGCAAATTTTTTAACTCTGGGAACCATTTGGAGCTCCAAATGTCATTCTCAAGATGATATTGGGGTATCGCATACCCTATCGTCAAAGGCCTGCAATGATCCATCCAAGGAACACAAAAAAGGGTATGTTGTCATCCATAAAATGAAGGATCAAGGGGTCCTGAAACGAGCACATCTGTCCCCAAGTTTCCTGTCAACAATGTTTTTAGTTCCCAAGAGCGACGACTCTGTTCGGCCCATTTTTAACTTGAGAACCCTCAATGAATCCGTGATGACAACAAAATTCAAATTGCTGAATGTTTTTCGTGTGCCAGACTTCATACAGCAAAGAGCCTGGCGGTGCAAAATAGATCTCTCACAAGCGGAAATTAGGTATGCTTTCACGAAATGCTTACTGTTTGGTCTAAGTAATGCACCCAAGACCTTCGTATCAGTCACATATTGGATTGCCCAATGTTCAGAAAACGAAGAATACGACTACTGTTGTATTTGAATGTTTGTCATTCAGACTCTCGACGTTAGGCTAGATCATAAATTACGAGAAATCTGTGTTGTCTTCGTCAGAAACATTGGCGTATCTGGGCGTTCAGTGGACTGCCTGGACAAATCAGAAGCAACTCCCCAAGGAAAAGCTGATGTCGCTGATTGTCAAGCTGTCCCAAATGCTAGACAAAGAACATGCAAAGCTCAAGAAGGTTCAGAGTATAGTTGAACTTCTGAATTTTGTGAGTTTTACCGTTTCAAGAGGCAGACTCAATTAAGTCGGCCTCTTGAAACGGTAATTAGCCCGATAATTATCGGGCTTTATTGGACCTCATCAACGAAATGTTTAGTTCAGACCAGAAATGGCATTTAATTTTTATCGAAGCCAGGAACAACATAAAATGGTGGCTTCAGAACTGCAAACGTCTTTCAGCCATTCATTCATTTGACAGGTTTGTGGGCAGATCACGAAAACCAAAAAGAAATGCTCGCCATCCTAAAGGTGTTACAAGTTTTTGTCAGCTCCTGCACCGGAGCACAGTACTAATTCAATGTGACAACAAAACTATCATCGCATATGTCCGACACGAAGGGGGCATGAGATCCACACCTCTGATGTATCTAATATACCAAGTTTTTCAAATTCTGGAAGAGTACCAAATTCACGTAAATATTTTTTATATTTCCGGAATGTACAACGGTTATGAGGACCATTTGTCGAGACTTCGGGTCAATCCGGAGTGGCATCTCTTGGCCAGAGCCAAGATCAGCACCCCTCTGATAGTTCTCTTTGCCTCCAGTTGAGCACACGTCGTAATGAATTATGCGTGCCTGGATCTGAACGATCGTCAAGCATTGTTTCACGACGCTTTCTCCCGACAGTGGAATTTCCAACTGGCATGGATTTTCCCGCCACCGTACTTGATTTCGTACAAAGTGCTATCCCATGTAAACAGGGCTCAGGGAATATACTAGTTAGTAGTTTCGCATTGGGATCGAGTATATTGGCGGGCAGATCTGAAGGCCCGAGCGCTGGCAGCCCCATTCACACTTCGGAATATCGATCAAGTCGTAATAGATAATGTCGACGAGACTCCCACCTCCGAGGACAAAGACATGATTTTCGAGGTATGGAAATGTGGGGGTGGGTCGAGACCCTAAGAGATGGAAATGATAGCCAAATAAAGCTATTGAAGAAGTCTTGGCGGCCTTCCATACTAAAGACTTATGATATTGCTTGGAAAAAATTGCTAATCTGGTCTGAGCAACACCAAATTAATCCTCCTAACGGTAGAGTAGCCAGATTCCTGTCGGATCTTTATCTGGTTAATGAATCACCATATAATACGATTCTCTTGCACAAATCTGTAATTTCCACTCTTTGCAGTCCAGACATTGCTGGCCAAATTAGTTCTATTATTTTAGTAAAACAGGCTTTAAAATCCATTACTATTAGCGTTAGAGAAACCAGTTAAATCTAAACCACCGATTTGGAACCCCCAGCCTAGCTGCTTACCTACTTTTTTTCCAAATGCAAAGACATACTGCGACATTATTACTCCTATGCTCAGGTCGAAGAATTCACGTTTCGACTTTATTAAGAACTGATTCGGAGCATTGTATTCAAAGTACTAACTTCATGGCCTTGTGGTCTGTTTTTGATTCAAAGACTGATTTGTCGGATCACAGGCAATCGGGTTGGAAATGGTTTACTAATCTAGATAGCAATCATTTAGATCCGGTTTATTGGATAAATACATAGAACAATTGATTTTGTTAAAAAATCGCAGAGATTCGGCTAAGATCCATAATCTGTTCATTTCTACAAGAGGTGACGCAAAAGCCGCTTTATTGACAATCATATCAGGGTGGATTAAGACAGTACTTTAAAATGTGTGTATAACTGCAACGACTGGGAGTTTCCGCTCTGCTGTTGTCTCAAAAAATTGGCTAGACAAGTTCACGCTAGAGAATATTCTCTAAAGAGTAAATTGGAAGTCCCAAAATACTTTTCGTAAATTCTATAAGCGGACAGTTCATCTTCAAAGACCTCTATAACTATTGTTATTTTTAATCCGATTGATTGATGTTGCTGATGTAATGTTGATTCTATCATTGTGGTTAATCAAGTTGAAACAATTACTTAATTAAACCAAAAATTCATTATTCTTTCCATAATAAAAAATCAAGATGCAGTTGTTAAATTTACATGGTCAATATAACCAGTAATATATCTTATTTTGCTAACAAATCATTCACATTGGCGTCCATGTCACCACCACCAGGCGATAACAAACAGGTCTCAAATTAAATAAGCTTCGAATAACGGTCAAGTCAAATTAATAGAAGCGTTTTACCTACCAATAAAACGCATATTAATTTACTTACCTTATTCGAAGCTTATACTTTCTTCCATCTGTCAAGTCTGCCTGGTGATTTTCGACCAAGGAACATATTTACTCGACTCAATGAGGTATAACGATGGCGGCTCACTCAGTGCGCCCCCACTCTGCCAGGTGGTGAGGTTGGAAAGAGAAGGATACAAGAAAGAAAGAGACGGATATAGATGGCGGGAAACGTAGTGCCTATCTCAAATTAAATAAGCTTCGAATAAGGTAAGTAAATTAATACGCGTTTTATTGGTAGGTAAAACGCTTCTATTCTATGATGCCAAGACGCGGTGATTGGTGGCCAGGATAATGTTTGTTTTTATTCACGCGCAATTGACAACACTTACTGTCTCTTTTTTTCTTGTTGGTTTTATCAAGCCTTCTCTTTTCAACATTTTGACTTGTAGTGGATTGTAAAATAAAAATGAAAAGCGTGTATGTGTGCAGCCGCTGCTGAGCGGAACACTTTTTTCGTTTGTTTTGTGAGTGTATAACATATCTGTTTATTAGAATATCATTGATTTACCCTAACCGCAAGGGCGGTAAAATTCTTTGAGAAGTGAGCACACGAAGTAAATTACCGAACGAACATTTTTATTTTAATAATGTCACGATCGTGACATTGACACATACACATAATTGAAATTGACACATTAATACAATGGCGAATTGTGTTGACGTTTTTGGGAATCTTTGAATTTTGTCAAACCTTAATAAAATCAAATCGTATCACAGAACTTCTTATTTTACAACAGGATATTAGAACGAAATTTCATCGGAGTGTCTAGTGTTTTCTTATAAAAGTGGCAAATGTTTTTCAATCAAAATGTACTTTCCAATTGGATGGCCCAAAGTTTTGAAAAATCTGGGTGCAGATAATCAAATTATAAAACAAATCGTTTCGAACAGGGACAAGATATTGTTTGCTTCACTGAGCGATGACTGCCTCGCAGTATGGTTTTGTAAGGTATGTTTATTTTTGTGTGAACATTGAGGTCATATTGACAAGTAAACATGTAAGTACCATCTTTGGTTGCTCGTAGTACCAATGTACTAAAATTCACAATAGAATTAAATGTATATTGTTTGTTATAACAATCTGTTGCTATTAGTGATTTTAAAAAGATAAGATAAAACAAATATCAGTGTAAAGTCTATCTGGCAATTACAATCTTTTGGTATCAATATAAAGCATCTATCGTTTTTGTACATGAACATAACTGCATTGGCTGCAACATATTTTGTTTACAAAACTTAAGTTTGATTTAGCAATATTTGTGTAGTACAATGTTTGTTTTATTACTGCTATTCAATTAGGTAACAAAATAATCTATTGCATTTTATATTAATCTTATTTTGCATTAATAAATCTGAAGTCAAAGGACAATAATACACTGTATTTATTTGAGACATTGTGGACCTATTGAATGAGTATTAATGAGTATCAAAAACTATTGCCCCTAAATGAGTATTTTTTTATCTATTTTTAAGTGCACCACATAAATATTCTAAATCTCTGTTCTAGCCAACTGTCCCCATTGTGTACCATAAGAGGAGTACAGAATCTCTACAAAGACTCGGATTCAATGTTGGAGTGGAGTGGAAACCAGATTCATCTATGATATGCATTTCTGTGAGTAAATATGACTACTGAACATCAACAATATTTATTGTATAATTTATTATTGTTGCAGATTTTAAAAGACTGCCTGCTTTATATCTAAATAAAATAAAAAATAATTTGTTCAAAATAAGCTAAAGGTATTAAAACTGTCTATATAAACTTACATAAAACTTAAAAAATATTTTACAGTAAGCAAACTTTGTTATTGTTTTTCTAGAGTCATTATTACTTGCCAAGTGTTTAAACTTTTAACCTTTTCACCGCCACGGACATGTATAGAAGTTTCGGATTTCCATGCCACCAGCTCCACAACTTCATTAGAAAGAAAAGAAAAGAAAGAAAAACCATTTATTCACGAGAGAGTGACGCACATTACAAAATAGTTTGTGCTGCATAAGTTTATTATGTTATTATTAGGTTTTTTATTACTATTAGTTCTTCATTTTTAACCAACTTAAAAAAAAAGGAGGTTATCAGTTCAACCCGTATGTATGTTTGGCCGCGATTATCTCCCGTTTGGCTGAACCGATTTTGATGCGGTTTTCAGAAAAGTGTTTCTTACATTCTGGAGAAGGTTTTAGTCTAAAACAAGCAGAAATTTATTCAGCGCTTTTTGAAAAATACAACAAAAACCGAGAAGACGTTTTCGTTTCTTCCATCTTTCCATCTTTGGAGGATCTTTGTTTTAACTGTGTTGCCGTTCCTTAATGGATTTGGGTGTCAACGAGGCACTAAAAAGTGTAAAATAAAAACTTTTTTGAAAAAAGAGAACGCCTTCAATAAAAAAACCAAAAAGTGATAAATAACTTTAGCACAGAACACACGTGACTTTAGTTTCGGAAGTCGGTGGCAATACAATACAACACACAGAACAAAGCCACCGCCACAGTTTTTTGAAGGCGGTTTTCTTTTTTTAAAAAGGTTTGATTTATATATATAAACTTGCGAGAGCAAGTCCAGGCTGACACAAAATTCTTTCTTAGCAAATGTCTACTACTCATAAACTCTAGACTTGCTTAATTTCAGCTCGGTAGTTCACAAATGAATCAAAACTTTCATACAAACTTAAGAGAGCCATTAGACCTGTTTAATCCGGCTCTGTCACAAAATCCGTTCTTAGCGGACGTCTACTAACTATTAACTACCTCCCTGCCAAATTTCAAGTCTGTGGCACAAAAAAATAAGGACTTCCATACAAACTTGCGAGAGTCATTAGACCTTAATCCGGCCCTGTCGCAAAATCTGTTGTTAGCGGACGTCTACTAAATGTTAACTATCTCCCTGCCAAATATGAAGTCCTATAGCACAACAATGAAGGACTTTCACACAAACTTGCAAGAGCCATTAGACCTTCTTAATCCGGCCCTGTCCCAAGTCTGTTCTTAGCGGACGTATATTAACTATAAATTACCTCCCTAGCACATTGCAAGTTTGTAGCACAAAAAATCAAGGACTTTCAAAGTTGCCAGAACCATTAGACTCCCTTAATCCGGCCCTGTCGTAAAATCCATTCTTAGCGGACGTCTACTAAATATTAACTATCTCCCTGCCAAATATCAAGTTTGTAGCACAAAAAATCAAGGACTTTCATACGAAGTTGCGAGAACCATTAGATTTCCTTAATCCGGCCCTGTCGCTAAATCCGTTCTTAGCGGACGTCTACTACTTATTAATTACCTCTTTGCCGAATTTCAAGTTCGTAGCGCGAAAAATGAAGGACTTGCTTACAAACTTGCGAGAGCCATTAGACCTCCTTAATCCAGCCCTGTCGCAAAATCCGTTTTTATCGAATGACTACTACTTATTACCTACCTCTCTGCCGAATTTCAAGTTTGTAGCGCAAAAAATGAAGGACTTTCATACAAACTTGAGAGACCCAATAGACCTCCTTAATCTGGCCCTGTCGCAAAATCCGTTCTTAGCGGACGTCTACTAACTATGTACTACCTCTCTGTCAAATTTCATCTTAACATGTCAAGCGGTTTTCGATATATCGTGATGAGTGAGTGAGTGAATGACCTTTCGCTTTTATATATGTCAGAGACAGTTTATTAATCACATTGTGGGTGTTAACTAAATTTGTTATGATTTGTGTTTCTTATTGTTAATTTATGTGATTTTACTATCAATTATTGTCTATTAATTCGAAACATGATTTATTGTGTGTGCACACTGATTTGTGGTTACTTTATTTCGATAATTGTTATCGATGGTTTTATTCAAAACAATTGCTGACACATTACTTTGAATGTAAAACGAATTACTTTATGAAATCACTATTGTTTATTCATGACAATTATCATTGTGTTAGGTATTTGATTACAGATCTTATTAGATTCAGCACATTTTAGTGTTTTGTATCAAGTAAACGCGTGACGCACTTCCGTGCGCATGGACAGACTTGTATGGAGAGGTTGCAAGGTGGGGGGCATCGCCTTATAAAAGAGCGTGCACTCCGTAAGTATGGCAGTCGATCCTCGGATTCGACTCAGTAAAGAGTTCCTGCTCCCAACAATACTGTCGGTTTACCTGGTACAGCGCTGCTGTATATTCACATAGCTGTATAGGCTTGCTGCTAGCGAGCGATACACTTTGTATTTGGGTGGCTTATGCTACTGTACGAACTATAGACCTTAAGGGTTTGTTCGTTTATCATTGGGTGGCTTAGGCTGCTGTACGAACTGTAAACCTTAAGGGTTTGTTCGTTTATCATTGGGTGGCTTGGCCACTGTACGAACTGTGGGACCTTAATGGTCTGTTCGATTAACTGTATTGTTGCTGTACTTTTAACTTCTTTATTCTTGTTACTGATTACCATTTGTATTATGTTTTCTTTACTAATAGTGTGTAATTGTTTTTACTGGTCTTGTTTATCGATAATGGGATAATGGGAACGCCCATACTCCTGACGATGTACTATACCGCTCGGCACTCCTCCTCGATCGCTCAGTGACGATCCGACATATATATACTTAGGTAGTCTGGCCATAAATACTGTTACAATTAAAAATAAGAAAGATATTATTACATTTGAATTTGGAATCTGTCATTTTTATACGATTGTTCATTGAGTTTTCTAATTTTGGCGCCAATACATTGTACAATATTTTGCGATATTAAAATGGAGTGGGGTGAGAAAGAGAACCGAATCGCTGTGATTGCATTACACAAAGTTGGTATGGAGCCAAATGCAATTTTTAAAACTCTCCATATGCTTGGTATTAGTCAAATGTTTGTGTACCGGGCTATTAATAGGTACAATGAGACCTCCTCTGTTTGTGACAGAAAAAGATCTGGCCGTCCACGTAGTATTCGTACGAAAAAGGTGGTCAAAGCAGTAAGGGAAAGAATTCGAAAAAATCCTGTCCGAAAGCAAAAGATTTTATCTCGGGAGATGAAGATAGCACCCATGTCGCGTATTTTAAAAGATGACTTAGGACTTGCAGCCTATAAGACACGCACTGGTGGTAAACCGAAACGACTACTGAAGCGGTACGCAAAGGGAGGTCACAGAAAAATTTTGTTTACGGATGAAAAAATCTTTACAATTGAGCAACATTTTAACAAACAAAGTGACCGTATTTATGCTCAAAGCTCTAAGGAAGCTTCCCAATTAGTCGACAGAGTGCAACGTGGGCATTAACCGACTTCAGTGATGGTTAGCTATGAAGGAGTGACTGAGCCATATTTTTGTGAAAAAGGTATCAAAACATCGGCACAAGTGCATCAAGATACCATTCTTGAGAGGGTAGTGAAGCCCCTTAACAACACCAAGTTCAATAACCAAGTATGGTCCTTCCAACAAGACTCGGCGCCGGGTCATAAAGCTCGGTCCACGCAGTCTTGGTTGGAAGTGAACGTTTCGGACTTCATCGGAGCTGAAGACTGGCCGTCGTCTAGTCCCGATCTTAATCAGCTGGATTATGATTTATGGTCAGTTTTAGAGAGTACGGCTTGCTCTAAACGCCATGATAATTTGGAGTCCCTAAAACAATCCATACGATTGGCAGTGAAGAATTTTCCCATGGAAAGAGTGCGTGCTTCTATTGATACCTGGCCCCAACGTTTAAAGGACTGTATTGCAGCCAATGGAGACCACTTCGAATAAGCTTTTTATATTTTTAAAATTGTTTTAAATTTATGTATTAAACTAACACACTGTAAAAGTAATAAAATATTATTTGCAATAAAAAAAAAATATTTTTCTTCGTGACAATATGTATGGCAAGACTAGGTAAATATAACACTTCTTTCTTTTCTGTTTACAAATAAATAACTAGGTACTGTATAAAATAACTCTTTTGGTTTATAAACAGCTGAGCTTTGAATATTTAACTTTTTTGTGGATCACTGTTGGACAACTCACCACTGCTATAAGTGCTTTTTAAATAGTTTAAATAGGTACATAATCACCTACTTTCCATTTCCAGAAAACACGTAGAAAAACACTAACACACAAAATTCCGCTTAGATACGGTAATAAACGTTGACTGAAGTATTTAAGTAAAAAAACACAAAGATAGAAGTAAAAGAAAGAAAGACCATAGGCGACATCCCTAATCGGAATTGAATTTAGCGTGCTCTGAGCGCCAAGAGCTTGATATGAAGTCAACGGATGACGCCATGAAACAAATATAGATGTACCATATTTCTTATTGATTTAATTGAAACATGAATTTATTTATTTGATTCTTACAATTTATATTGTTATTTTTTACTAACAATACTGTGAAATAATGCAAGTATAGAAATATTTAATCAGTTTTTATTTATATTCGTAAATTTAATAATAAAAGTATACCTAAGGCGTAAAAATGTAATTTATCGATAGGACGATACCCTCACCACTACTTTTAACTATATATTTCGTTATACATGTATAAGTTGGACGAGGCATCGCGTTTTGTGTCCGTGGCGGTGAAAAGGTTAAATAAAAGAATAAGCTACCTTTTAGCTTTTATATCTTACAACAATTCCTTTTCCTATTCCAGACATCAGAAGGACATTTAATTCTGTACAATGTAGAAGCCCATAGTGAACAGACCGCATATCAACAATATGACCCACCCACTGCAAGCCTGCGGCGGGACTCTGCTGAGCTATTTGTGAAAGAAGTAATTCCGTCACTGAAAATTACCCTGGTAATATTTCATTAAATAAATGTTTTATATAATTTAATAGCACGGTTGGTGCGGTGGCTGAGCGATTGACTGCTGCGTAGCGTGTTGCAGGTTTGAATCCTACCCAGGGTAAACATTTGTATGATGAGCACTTGTGTTTGACTTATGTCTGGTTGTTGTTTATCTGTATACCTACCTATTTTATTTGTGTACTAGCTGACCCGACAGACGTTGTCCTGTCCCTATCTATCTACCCGACCCTACCTACTCTACCTAGCTACTTGCCTACCCTACCTACTTACCTACCTACCTACCAACCTACCTACCTACCTACCTACCTACCTACCTAACTACCTAACTACCTACCTACCTACCTACCTACCTACCTACCTACCTACCTACCTACACTACCCTACCCTACCCTACCTACCTTACACTTCCTAAACTTCGACTTTTGATTCTATTCAGTAACTTGACAGTTGACCAGAAATTGTCAAAAAAAGGTAGTGAGGTGGTGTAAGAATGAACGAAATTGAATAAACTTAAATAATATACTTATGTATACAAACATTTTATTTGAAATTTTATAACTTACACAACAAAAACAGAATTATCCAATTTGGCCCAGCCGTTCGGCAGTTATGCGCTTACATACATTTCGGCGATTAATTTTTATAGATGTATATAAGCTGTCTGACACGCATTGTACCGGGTCTGCCTAGTTTGGAGTCAGATGACTGTGTGTGATTATAACTCATATCTTAGTACTGTATGTTGTATACAGTGATATTCATTATCCGTTTTATTTTTACTTTATTTATAAAGAAGTTTTTAATCGGGTAATAAAACAGTTTAATGGTTGGTATGCTTGAGTTTAAGTATTGCAAAATAGACAAGTGAGAGGGTTGTGTTAAATATTCATTACCATAGATAAGAAAAAGTACTTTATATTAAAATGCTGTGTGGCCTACTTACTCAATGATAAAAATACTGTTCTCATTATTTACGGTATATGCAGATACTTTATTTATAGAAAGCTAATTTATTCATTATGATTTAGTAGGCAGCTTTGTACATGAGTTAATTATGAATAGTTTAGTTATTTATGACACAATGTCAATCTATTAGTTTACCATACTATGCTTTACATAGCCATTCTTTTATAAACTCAATGCCTAGCAGTCTTTAAAGTTTTTGACTAAGAAATAGGGCATCTACTAAGGTACTCGCCAGATAAAACTGCATTAAAAGTCATTGACCCGACTTGACTAAAAAGTCCCAAAACTAAAACGATAGAGATCGCTCGTCATACAAAACTGTCGCTAATACTGCTTCGGTCGAAATTCATAATACCACCCTGCCCCTTACCACGATAGGATGGTGATAGCGACACGGCTTTACATTTTTTTTGTATGGGTTCGATATATTAGAATACATTGGGGGAAGGGCGTCAACGACCTTTATTGCAGTTTTACCTGGCCCTTACTATAGTAGAAAATACATTTTTTTTTCATTTTTACTATACTCCGTTCACAATAAGATTAGACATATACACAAACCTTTTTTACAGTCCGTTCAACCGATTTTGACTTATATTGCGTTGGTGGTTTATGGCAGCTGCAAAAAACAGTTATTGTAACCACTTTTTTGCCTCTAATGTCATCCTTAAGCCTACGGAATTGAGGTCAAAATCGGTTGAAGGGACTGTAAAAAAGGTTTGTGTAAATGTCTAATCTTATTGTAAACGGAGTATAGGTACCGTACTACAAAATATTACACTACTTGAATTCTGGAATGTTTACAATCATGTTAGCTGTATTAAATCTTTATTCCAGTTAAAAGAGGTGTTAATATGGGATGGACAGATTACTCGCATGTGCTGTATATCAGGCACGGAGATCCTAGTATGCACCACCAGAGCCCATCTGTTGAGGTACCGATGGGATGGTACACAGAACCGGGACTACTGTCTTGACCTCGGAAGAATACCGTTCTCTATTAACCAACAAGTTTCTAAAGGTAATAAAAAATATACTTCTAAGTTGAGGCAGTTTCTGACGTAAATAGAACTCGCCTTTGTCCGCGACTTCGTGTGCTATGGCAGTCATCATTAAGAGCGCCCAACCCGTCATATTTCCCATACAAACGCTCATACGCGATTACGGCGTTATAACAAATTATTTTCCAAATATTTTTCATACACAGGTATCTTGTGGTATAAATCTAGGTTTGGATGAAGCCAAAAATAAACCTTTTTGAGAAATAAATTCAGTGAACACGTCCGAAAATCAGCTTTTTTGCACAATTTTATCTGAACTTTGGCCGGTTATAATGCACTCATACATTGAAAAAGTAAAAAATAGAAACCGAAAAATAGAAATAGAAAAATAGAAAAAGTAAAAAGTATACGTAATGGAGATTCTAAATTACAAACATTTTTACCAAAAACTTGTAAGTTTTTATCAAAAACACGTATGTCCTGGAACAAGTTTAGTGAAATTTCCGCGCGCCAATTTTCCTGTGATGTTATCGCGTTCTCACTCACTCGTTGGTTTTCGACCTCTGCGTTGGTTGAAACAAAAAAAAATTAAATCACGCTCGCGTTGAAGTTCGTTCGATGGGGTTGGGCGCTCTTAATGTAACTTTCTACCAGTAAAGTCTTATGTTTTCTCAGAGAAATGCAGTTACCCTTGTTTCATTATCCATGAAAACCCATTATTTGAAGTATTTTATAAGTGAAGTATGTTTTGTAATCAGATCAGTATTTCCAGAAATTACTTCGTACAAACAAACACACAATTTACCTCTTTATTAACCTTTTGAACCACATTGTCACAAATACGTGACAAGCAAGCGCGCGCCCTGTACGCTACGGTCACGAATACATGACAGGCATGACAGATGAATTACTACTCTATGGTGTTACGTTTAGAAACGTACTTCCATAGAGTAGTAATTCAGGCACGATTTGGTTTTTTTGACGTGGCGGTCAATAGGTTACTTCGAGGAAATTTTGACGTGATTTGGTTTGTGTTGGCAGAACTAACAGGCATTTGATTTAATTGTGCGCGGATTATTTCAGCTGAGCCGATATTAGAAGACAATACGCATGTGAACGACATAGAGTACTCCCCGCTCGTGTGTGGTTTTGGGATAACGCTAAATGACGGACGGGCGGCGTATCTAACCGCGCCTAATCTCAAGTTTGATCCTAATGTAAGTATAAATAAAACTTGCTTTTCCTAAATTTTCACCGGGCAAGAATTTTTATTTTATATTTTTTTTGTGAGGTATGTTCATGTTGATTAATGTTGACGGTTTTGTTTGAGTTCGGGATAGACTGACTAGTATCGAAAACATCGATCGAGCTCGAAAGAAATTGGATAACCGTGAAACCGAAATCGGTATAATTAAGTTTTGCTGGTAATTATTTTAGCAAGCTTTTGTTAGGCTCGCTATACACACAAGCAGGTTGTCACTTTCGAATACACAACAATCTAACCTTTGGTAAAGTTGTATTGAATAAAACTTTTTACGAAAAAGAGAACCGCCTTCAAAAACTAATAAAAAGTGATAAATAATTTTAGCACAGAACACACAATGACTTTAGTTTCGGAAGTCGGTGGCAACACAAAACCACAAACAGAACAAAGCCACCGCCACCAAACGAAACTAAAGTAATGTGTTCTCTCTTTCTCTTTCAGGTTCTCTTTTTTGTAAAAAGTTTTTATTTTCCACTTTTTATTGCATCCTTATCATCCAAATCCATTAAGAAACGGCGACAAGATTGTAGAAACTAAGAGGTCATCTATGTATATTTTTTGGGATTTTGTAAATTTTTTCAATAAGTACTGAATCAATTTTGATAAAATGTATATGGGACCATTTCGGAAAAAAGAATTTTGCAAATCCGTCTATATAATTATGACGGAGTTATGCCCGAACATACATAAAAAAGATATATATAAACATCCGAATTGTTATCAATTCGGATGTTTATATATATATTTTTTCCTCCTCTTTGAAGTCGGTTAAAAAGCCTAACTTAATGTTGCGACCCGCTTATGTGTATACCTGCCCTTAACCTTTTGACCGCCACAGTCATGTATAAATGACAAACCAAAATGTACCCAGCACGCCACGGTCACGACTACATGACAAGCATGACAGACAAATTACTTCTCTTCTTCCTGCCCTTATCCCATGTTACTTGGGGTCAGCGCAACATGTTTTCTTCTTCCATTCCACCCTGTCCAACGTCATGCTTTCACTGACTCCCTTTTCATTTACCTATATCATTCTTCACATCCATCCAACTTTTCTTTGGCCTTCCTCTCCCTCTCCATCCATCCATATTAATATTCATAACTCTTTTGGTCACAAGCGTTTCATCCCTTCTCTTCACATGCCCATACCAAGACAAACGATTCCGTTTCAACTTTTATGTCACTGGCGCCACTTTCAAACTTCCTCTAATATATTCATTTCTCACCTTATCTACATGCAATCTTTTTTCATACATCTTCTTCACGGCCCAACATTCCGATCCATACAGTACGACAGGTCTTATCACGGACTTGTAGATTTTCCCCTTAACTTGAGGGGCATCCGTGGGTTACAAGTTGTTCCAGTGACCTGTCGCCATTTCATCCATGGACAGACGAATTACTACTCTATGGTATTATGTTTAGAAACGTACTTTCATAGAGTAGTGATTCGTAGTCTGGCCCCGAGGGCACGTTTTGTTTTTTTTTGATGTGGCGTTTAATAGCTGAAGCGAATCTGAAGTAATAGCGTATTGTGTCGAGATGTTGCTAACACAATAATTCTTTCATATCAATAACAATTTGTTATGTAAAATTTAATATAACTTGTTTTGATAATCCCAGATATTATTGGACACAGATCTGATGGTAAGAAACTGTAAAGCGAGTGTTGTGATGATATATACCCTGACGCACGTTTATTAACCCCTGGTTTCTCGATCACACGTAAGCTTCTGTGATTGGTTGACTGAATTATCAACAACCAATCACTGCAGCAGCAGTGCACGTGTTGTGCTTGACAATTTGTCATATTAATTTTGCGCTGATTTTCGTTCGAGAAACCAAGGGTAATTCCCCCCAAAATTTAAAATTCGTGAATCCAGTTGAATCTAGTTTACCTTAACAGGCACATCCTATAGTTCATGCATTTCGCATGGCATTAGCAGTCATTGCCCTTTTTCTAATATCTCTTTTTGCGAATCCGGATTACATTATGATAATACACTCTCGTGTTTTTAATTGGAAAGTGTTATCACGATAGATATTTATTCGGGATGTTAAGGCCCGTTTGTGCCGGTCAGCGTTATTTGTTAACTCCGAGTGAGACGAAATGTCATACATAAATAGGCCCATGTTAGCAAACACGGACCTTTTATGTATGACAATTTGTCATTTAATCGTGTTAACAACTAACTCTGAGTTAAGTTTTTGAGCGTAAGCGCAAGACGGCGTAAGAGACCATTTTTTTTAAACTGATGCTAGAAAAATGTTGGACGTACAATGACCGCAATTGACATGCTAAAATGCAACAACTGTAATTAATTTCCTTGCCAGATTCATTGTGTGGTAGGCAGAAAGGCAATGCAATGGCTATGTAATGTTTAAGCGTGCTCCATTTATATGCTATGAAAAGGTTGAAAAAGTACACTCCATCATTTATGTTATATTTTTAGTAAAAGAGTATTAAGATAAAGTTAGTCTGCTAGGATACTTTGAACCTATAAGAAAGTGTTTTCATGAACAAATTTTTATTTGTAGGCTGTACAAGGCATTTGGGCACCCGGCATCGATGACGCGACTTGCGCAAGAGTCAATCATAAGTTTAGATTAATTGCCATTGGCAGGAAAAAGTAAGTAGGAATTTATGCTAATATAATAATAATAATAAGGCTCCAGGGCCGGACGGGCTGCACAACTTCTGGGTAAAATGGTTCCAGAGATCGCACGTTCGCTTGGCGTCCCAGTTCCAGTCAGCCCTAGAGTCAGGATCGTTGCCTCAATTCCTAACAACTGGAATAACCCACCTGCTCCATAAATCAGGTAGTACTGCGGAACCCAAAAATTATAGACCGATCACTTGCCTACCAACGGTCTATAAAGTTCTTACATCCATTTTGAGAGCTAAAATTAATGATCACATTGACAAAAATTCTATTATGTCTGCCTCTCAAAATGGATGTAGGAACGGGTCTCGTGGTACTAAGGAGCTACTCCTCATTGATATGGCCATTAACCAGCAGGTTCGTCGTTCCCGAAGGGATCTGTCGACATGTTGGATAGACTATAAGAAGGCCTATGATTCTGTGCCACATACATGGCTCATGAGGGTGTTAGAGTTGTACAAAGTTGACACAACTCTACGCACCTTCCTGATGTCATGTATGGGGCGATGGAGGACGGTCCTTCGCTATCCAGGATGTCGGCAAATCCGGGAGAATAGCGAACCGATAAGGATCGAGCGAGGTATATTTCAGGGCGATAGTCTGAGTCCACTGTGGTTTTGTTTGGCCTTGAACCCTCTAAGCACGTTGCTGGAGGGTTCAGGTCTGGGCTATCGGTTGAGAAGAGGAGGTCAGGTTATATCTCACCTCCTTTACATGGATGATCTGAAACTCTTTGCCCCCAACAATTTGCGACTGATGGAGCTACTGAAAGTAACAGAAACTTTCAGTAGTGCCATCAGGATGGAATTTGGTGTGGACAAATGTGCAGTCATGCATGTGAAGCGAGGGGAGATTATGGAATCCGTGGGAACCCAACTCTCGGATTCCATACGCCTTAGATCCCTCTCCTCAACCGAAACCTACAAGTACTTGGGTATGTCGGAAGCGTTAGGTATCAATGCTGCCGACATGAAACAATCGTTGAGGGAGCGCTTCTTTGGCCGCCTGAATAAAGTGGTAAATAGTCTTTTATCAAGCGGAAACAAGGTGCGCGCCTTCAACGGATGGGTCATGCCGGTTTTGATGTACTCTTTCGGCATACTCAAGTGGACTCAGACGGAACTTGACGCCCTGGATAGGAGGGTCCGTTCATTGCTGACCGCAAATCGGATGCATCACCCACGGTCATCGGTAATGAGACTGTATATCCCACGGAAGTGCGGAGGCCGAGGCTTTCTTAATGCTAAGTCCCTGCACAACCGTGAGGTATGCAGTCTCAGGGAGTACTTCCTTAAAACCGACGTGGGTATGCATCGAGATGTGGTCTCAGTGGACAAGGGCCTCACCCCGCTCTCCTTAGCGAACGAGAACTGGCGCAAACCTGTAGTACTTGATACTAATGACCGCAAGGAGGTATGGCAGAGCAAGGAGCTTCACGGGCGCTTCTACCGGGCCCTTCATGGGCCTGATGTAGATTTCTTGGCGTCCGTATCCTGGCTGCGTTTTGGTGACCTGTTTGGGGAAACCGAAGGTTTTGTCTGTGCAATTATGGATGAAGTTATGATGACGAACAACTACCGGAGGTATATTGTGAAGGACGGCACGGTTGACATTTGTCGGGCATGCCACCGGCCGGGTGAATCAATCCGACACATTATCTCTGGGTGCTCTCGTCTAGCTAATGGAGACTACTTGCATAGACACAACCTTGTAGCTAGGATTATCCACCAGCAACTTGCTCTAAAGTACAGGCTTGTGGAGTCGGAAGTACCGTACTACAGGTATGTGCCCGACCCAGTTCTCGAAAATGGTCATATCACGTTGTATTGGGATCGATCTATCATCACTGACAGGACTATTGTTGCCAATAAGCCTGATATAGTGGTGATAGATCGATTAGAGCGTCGCGCAATGATTGTTGATATAGCGGTTCCGCATGACGAGAACCTCGTGAAAACCGAGAAAGATAAACAAATTAAGTATCTTGACTTGGCTCGCGAGGTTGTCGACATGTGGGATGTGAATACAGCAGTCATTGTGCCGATAGTCGTTACGGCCAATGGACTCATTTCCAAGAGCCTCGACCAACACCTAAGGAGGCTCTCGTTAGGCAGCTGGATCAAGGGGTTGATACAGAAAGCGGTACTCCTGGACACGGCGCGTATAGTCAGGAGATTCCTCTCTCAGGAGCCCTGACCACCGGTAGCTTGGACCCTGTTCCCGATACCGGTGGGCTACTATTTTTTATATTTTAAATGTTTTTATTTATTTTTTTTACTAATATTTAAAAATATAATGAAATATGTAAATAAATGAATAAAATATAATAATATAACCAATTTTGATAAAATTTGGTACAGACTAAGCTTGAAGCCCAAAAAAGGCTATAGGGTACTTTTTAATCCGCGACTTCCTCCGTATTTGCGATAAGCGACATTCACGCGGACGAAATCTCAGGCAAAAGTTAAGGCCGGGCCAGACTGTTCAAGCTTCCAACAGGGGTCACCTTGGTGGGAGGCTTGTGGAGCCCACGGTTGGTGTTTGCGTTCACACTAGTTTACAGCAAGGCTCCCACCTCAGTGTGTTGTCGACTCTTTGTTTACAACGGCGGTATCCACACGCGATTTACAACGCGCGTCCGTCCACAGAGGTTGTTGAAGGTCAAACGAATTTTTGTTACAAACAAGTGTTAATTACACTGTTGTAAACCGCCGGTGGAGACCGATGTGGAGGGCTTGTTTAGAACAGTCTGGCCGGGGTTTTAGTAATATTATGTTTTGTCTAGATATACGTAAATGTTTTTAATCCTGTAATTGTCTACAGTATTTCGCACGAAATAAATAAAGTATGTTAATCCCCAAACTTGTACTGTAGGCCTTGACTGTTGCTTGTAAATTTGTAATCCACTCTGTAAAGGACACATATGGCAAACTCTTCCATTAGATCGGAATCAAGATTGGGATTGATATACATTATTAATTACGGGCGATAACCCATATTCGATGATGTGATTCGGGCAGTAGAATTACTTAATAGTTTCTCTCTGCATTTGGACATATTTTCTTGCTCTTTGGCGGAATTCCAGAGGGTGACACTTCGTATGTTGTCCACTGTGTAAGTTGGGCTTCTACCCAGACCCGTTACTTGGGACTGGACAATTAGCAATTTGTGACTACTTTTGTTAGATGGGTTGGGTTGGGTTTTACTTGTTAAAACAAATGTATGTGTTCATAAATAAATAAATAAATATTAACATCAATTGGGGTTAGTTTCGGCCAAAACGAAGTATGCAGAGTTGACTGCCAACCTTCATAGTTCGGAGAGACAATAGAAGAATAAGGAGAAGAAGTACATTGAGCTGTTATTACTACATAGTAACGTTAACACATTTGGCAAATATGACAATACGTTTGACGTAATTAATGAGATTTTGTGGTTTGTGTATCATCAGAACAAAGCTATGTAATTTTCATATATGGGCTGACTTTTTCTCTCTATGTTCCAGTTCTCAAGTGGATGTATTCACGATAGACGAAGCTACTGGTGGTCTGGAGTTGTCCCATACAATGGTGCTCAGTTCCAAAGACTTCCCCGGCGATCCTGGACCTGTTAAATGTATGAGGTAATAAGTAATAGTTTTCTGTGGTACAGACGAATAAGCTGTGTGTGTGTCTAGGCTAAAATATTCTTATTCTTAACACAATTATTTTATGTCAATATTTACACAACAACTTATGACATGGAATCAAATTTCATGTCTTACGCTGACGTTATATAGTGGCGTGCACAAACTGAAACTTGTAACGAAAACATGTTCCGCGAGAACGCTTAGTGCTTAATAACCATTACACGCTCGAACGTGACATATGCCTTGATCGAAAGTTTATTTCCTCTTGAAGTAATTACCAAATCAATGAAGGGTATCTAAAGTTGAGTATTTTTGGCGAATTTGATTCCATGATCTCCAAAGTAGGTGTAGGTAGGTAGGTAGGAGGGTGTCCACCAAAGGCTTATGCTTAAAAAGTGATGTAAAAGCAGAGTCATCAGTACACTCACACACTCGCATTGTTCAAGAGTATTTGCAAGTTCGCTGCCTGGATACCAAATTGCTGGTTCAACCGTACTTGTCCATCTGTTTATCTGTTAGCAGATTACAACATAATGCGATTACCAATCCATGTGCCAATCATTGTTATTTTATGACCGATACAGATATAATAAGTGATGTTGGTATTTGTTTTATTTTCGACTTTATTTCAACGTTTGGAGTGTTGATATTTCTTGTACAGTGAACACCTCGCTCACAGTTTGTACTAGTGGAACGACCGAAAGGTTGAATATAATGTAACAAACAAATTGTATAGCACTTAATGTACAGCACATCAAGCTACAACAATCTGTCAAATTTCTTTAAAAGATTTTTGACTTTATTTCAAAATAATAAGGTTCATATTCAATTGAGAAAATTTGTCAGTTTTTGTACGGTTTGATGTACTGGCGTCTGTACATACAATATTCTTGCAAATAAAGTCATCATTGATTCAAAATATTACCAAGAATACTATTATAATATTATTACCCGCCTCTCTATTCCCCGATACATATAATCTGTGTATCTTCAAGGCACGAGTCAACCGGTTTATCCTAATCAAGCGTGCTCCACCTTAGGCCGCATCATCACTTAAGATCAGGTGAGTTGCGGCCAAACGCAAGCCTATAACAATATAAAAAAAAACAAAATAATTGTTTTGCAGATAATTATGTTGAAAATGATCTTTTCAGATGGACAGCAGACGGCCGTGCAGTGGCTGTTAGTTGGGAGAGGGGGGGCGTGTCGGTGTGGAGTACGTTCGGAGCCCTACTCATGTGCTCGCTAGCGTGGGACTACGGACTCAACCAGGACCTTAGCAAGTCCAATCCACTGATTGTGTCGAGTTTAGTAAGTACTGTAAAGGCTGGATGTTATGTATGTGTAGTATTATGACGACACGGTTGACGCAGTGGCTGAGCGATCGACTGCTGCGCAGCGTGTTGCGGGTTCGATTCCAGCCCACGGTAAATATTCGTGTGATGAGCACGGTGTTATTTGGTGGGTGTTATTTATTTATATATGTATTTATCTGTATTTAAAAATGTATTTGTGAATGTATATCAGCTGTCTGACACTCATAGTACAGGGTCCTAGTTTGGGGTCAGATGGCCGTGTGTGAAGAGTCCGCGCATATTATTATTAAAAAAAAAACAAAGAAAGCCAACCTGGTCGAAAACATTTCACTAAATGTTTCTTCTGAACACACACTATAGAATCATTATGTTTATTTTGAGCAGATGTCTGTCGGTATAGAGCTATTACGTTTCTCTGTGAATACAATTTTTTTTTTCGGTTTCCTTCTTTTAATAATAATCGTACGACTCCTCAGCTTCAGCTGGACCTTAAGGGCTCATTGCCCATGAGATGGATTTTCGCCAGAGTGCCCGGCGTCAAACGGCAGACGGCGTAGTAAATACTGTCAAGCGTCTGCGTAAAGTACATTTTAATGCGCACTAATAGGGTATTACACCCATTTTTGAAAAGTCTCTCAATGAAATTCTGTAGTGCTTATATGCCACCAAAAAAAAACAACATTTTTATTCATTCGATAAGTGCCATAAAAATGCATCAAAATTTTAATTTTTCAAATTTCGCGCTTAGTTTGACGAATACGCCTCTTACTGGACGCCATATTGCACAGCGTAAATGACGTCAGTTCGTTTTGTATCAAATGCGCTCATATTAAATATGATAATTGTATATAATTAAAAAATAAGTAAAAGCATGTTTTGTAATAAGTGTAATACCGTAAAACGGGGTGAATAGGAACAGTTTCAACTTTCAAACCTAAAATTTTAATACAATACCTATCTCAATGGGGTTAGAGTCGTTTTTATTATGGGAGTCTTGTACTGTTTCACAACCTAGTTTCTGATAGAATGTGAAATTTTTATTAGTCTTTGAGAAATACCCAAAAAACTCCTTGTTTTCTATTTACCTGGAAACTGGGGTCAAAAGATACGAGAGAGGGGGTGAATAGAGAAATGCTAGGGCTGTTAAAATCAACGTTTATTATAGAAATAATAAAGTTGGATTAAGAACTACAGTAACAATTAAAAAAAGGAATATTTATATCGGAAGTCGAGTAAATATTAAAATAATTTGACCAAAGTCGATGAGGGTAGGAAATTACACATTTTATTTGACAATCACGTAAAAAATATTTTTTAGAGTATGCGATGTGATAGTTCTCGATTGACAACCCTGAAAAATTATGTTTCTATTGACCTTCTTTTCGTTTCTATTATCCTCTCACTCGTACCTATTCACCCCTTTCTTTGTATCTATTGACCCCTAAAGGCGTTTCTTTTCACCCCCCACTCGTATCTATTCACCTCAATTATAGGAAAAAGTATCAGTGTCCAGATTTTACTAGAAATACAAACCAAATCATTAAATAAATCTTCTCATCTTTGTACCTCTAAGAGATGAGAAACTTTACTATCCAATTACATGAAATTTGAAGGAGATAAAACTGAAGAACTTTAAGTTTGATAAAAGTTTTACACAGGCTAAAATCACTAGCATACGCAGACGTCACTTTAACCGCTTTTTTTCTTTAAGTAATGGAACTTGACGTAAATTTTGGAGTAGCCAGAATAAAGGAAAAATGTTGCCGTTTAATAAAAAGTAGGAATAAATATACGATAACAGACTATAGAGAAATTAGAGACAACAACAATAGACTCCCAGATTTTTTTCTATTCACCCCGCGCTTTCTATTCACCCCATTTTACGGTAATTAAAAAAATACGTTGGTTACGAAAATAACAAATGTACAAAGCCTATATTACGCCAATCGGTTGACTGACAATTGACAATTTTTTGTTTATACAGCCGTACGGCGTAATAACATGGCTGCTACTATTTCATGGTGTTTTATAACAGACTAAAAATACTGAAAACTTTGAATTGAATTTAAAAAATTATTTTGTTATTTTACGAACTAAAACTTACATTTTCCGACTGCTATATGCTTAAACTGTCTCAATAACTTATTTATAGATTTTTTCTCGTATAGAGTAAAATACCGTATTATAGTGCGCGCTAAAATGTACCTTACCAGTCTTACCTGTATCTACAAGAATTGCTCGTCTAAAGCCATTAGATGTATGATAGTCTGTAAGGTATATATGTTATGGGTCTTTTGTTACCCGAAATTCATGGTATTATTATTATAACAAAACCTAAAACTGAAACAAGTGAATATTTAGTTAGACAAAGGCCTTCCCCAAGGAGAGGGAGGTTACCGTAATCCCCACGCTTGGCAGACGTTTTGGGGATCTCAGTGAGGTTGTTAAATACACAGAAGCCGCTGCTGCCCGACTTTCGGCTTTTTTTTACTACCACTAGTTCATACGTATATCTTTTGGACAGTTGTCATTTTGTTTTTCTAGGAATGGGCGACAGAAGGTTACCAGTTGTGGATGGTGAAAGTGGAAGGAGATTCAAGTACTAATATCATTCAATTAGATTTTGTTAAAAGTCCACTCAGCGTCAACCCTTGTATGGTAAGTTATCAATGACTTAATCGTCATCATATCAGCCTATTGCCGTCCTCTGCTGAGGGCCTATTCTGAGTTTTTATTCGAACTCGATCGCGTTAACGGAAACCATAATTCGTATTTAAACTGGAACAGGCCGGTCTAGTGTCAACAATAGGAAACACAAATATTCCATACAAGTTGACATAAGCGATAGAGTTCGAATAAAAACACACTAGGCCCACTAAACGTAGGCTGTAGGTCTCCTCTTTGTAGTTATCACTGACTTCAATATAGATTACAAGCTTTGCTCGCGATTTCGTCTGCGTGAAAATAGGTTACCGCAGATGCAGACCAAGTCACAGAATAAAAGTAGCCTATGTCCTTTATTGGGGTTCAAGCATTTGGGGTCTGCACCAAATAGGTTCTGTAGTTTAGCGTGTAAGCGTAACAAACTCACTTTCGCTTAATAATATACTAGCGACCCGCCCCGGATTGACACGGGTGAGATCAGGGGTGGGACAGTCACATATTTTTGGCTTGAACCAAAAGATGGTGGCTCCATCTACATGTTGTTCCCAAAATTTTGTTTTGTATGTTTTACTTAGAAACAAAACATAAAATTTTGGGAACATTTCAACAGACGTCGCTACAAAAACAAATTTCATTATAATCGTGATAATTATACATTTAAATATAATATATTTTATGTCATAAAATGTATTATATAATTATTTTAAATTCATATTATAAAAAAAAATAAGTTTCAAATTAAAATGAAGCTTATTTTAATATTTTTACACATTAAATTAAATAAGATGTTACAAATTTCAAAATGGTGGCTGTATCACTGCGTAGGCGCTTGTTTGTAACATCTTTTCCATTTTTAGTTTGTATTTCGGTTGTGAAATCTTCCAGAAAGTACGACAAGTGATAATAAGCCAGTTCCGCTTTAAATGGTTTTGTTACCGTTGATAAGCGGTTGCACCAAATAATAATGCTCTATTTCTATCCATCCAGTACATACCTATTCTATCTATAGCTAGTTATAGACGCTTGATTAGTTCGGGAACAAATTGTAGACGGCGCCACTGCGCTTATTGGCATAAATATACCGTAAGAGGGCACTCTTTACCCGTATATATCTTTATAGTACTCTTTGGGTGAGATGTTGATCAAACTACACGTAAAAACCTTCCTCATGAATCACTCTGAATAATGACCGCATGAAAATCCGTTGCGTAGTTTTAAAATTCTAAGCGTACCGACAACGCGATACTATGTAAAGAAGTATGGATCTGGTGATAAAATACACCTTTGATTCACTGTACGTGTTTTGATTTAACCAGAGATTTTGAGATTTTGAGATTTTGATTGAATCATAGACAATCGTTACCACAATATTTTTTTTCAGAGCAACCAAAGACACCTTTACCTGCAAGCCGACGACAAACTCTACATCAACTTAGAAGACAACCTCACGAAGCGAACAAAGATCTCCATCATAGACTCTTCATCAGAAATCTACCAAGCAGAGAATGGGCTACCAGACCAGCCTAACTTGGAATACGAGAGTAGTACTAATTATAGGGAGTTTATTGATGATAACGAGTGCAGGAAACAATGGATCGTGCTGCCCCTACCTGCTACTTATATTGCTACAAATTGGCCTTTGAGAGTGAGTTTTATTTTGTACTACGTTTTTCCCGCGACATTGCTCGCGTAGTGTTTGTAAAATGACATTATTTCGTGAAATTATTCCACAAGAACGTTACATCGGGATAGAAATGATGATTATTATATGTTTATACAGGGCATGATCTATCTATGTGCCAAGTTTCACTAATATCTTTTCAACGGGTTTATGCGTGATTGAGTAACAAACATTCTAAGATCTTTACAAATTTTCACATTTATAAAATTGGTAAGGTAAGAAAGTTTGAAGTAAGATAACTATACATAGCGTGTTACTTTAAAAAAGTTGTATTAGTAGCCCGAACTTAAACTTTGCAGACAGTTGTTGTATTTCGCATTGTATTCCAACTACGGTAAAGTTCAAAATACATTAACTGGCTTCAAGGTTCAAGCGTTTTGGATTGAGACGGATAATGCCTAGGAGACTTTGGTGCCAAATGTTTATTTATTTATAAATAACCAACCTATATTGACAGCTTACACCAAAAATTTATTGGTTAATAATAATATAACTTAAGTACTAAACATAAACAAAAGAAAAAACATAAAATATCATAAAGGAACATAGAATCTGACTAAATTATAGTAAATGAACAAAATCGGATGATCATAAACGGCAAGATAAAATAATAATAATAATAATAACTAATCAATTTAAATCAAGGAGATTGTACTGGGAGTGGCAATTATCTCCAGGTAACGATTAGCGGCAGTCAGGAGTCTCAGCTCAGTACTTGCAAAGACATCCAATGATTCGTCATACAACAATATGTTATCAATCAGGGAAAGGGCTAGGTACAATGGACTGTGTGTAAACAGCGCTTTTTATAGTAAGCCATATGCTTAATCAACGCTGCAACATTCTCCTAATAAAATAAACCGATTTATTTATCTACAGTACAGCGCTTTAGACGATGCAGGAGTAAACGTATGCGTGGCCGGTCGGACAGGATTAGCTCACTACAACTGTCTGTCTCGTCGATGGAAGTTGTTCGGCAATGAAGCGCAGGAGAAGGACTTTGTCGTCGCAGGCGGCATGCTGTGGTGGAGGGAGTACATCGTTATAGGTAAGCCATAATGACTTGTGTCAAGACATACCAAACTGTCAAATTTTCACAATTCTCGACATCAGAGCCATTTGGTCTGATATCCATTTTTGCAATTTTACAGGAGAGCAAAAATAAACATTTAAAATATTTTTTTGTTTTGTAATTTTGAAGATTTGGGAGTACAAGGCCGTCACTATTTATGCTTGGTTATTTGAGAATAGGCGTTGGCGGTTTTTATGCCGGTTTTCCTAATAAATCCGGAAGGAACCTTATTTTTACATCCGAGGGTAGGTACATCAGACCCATTTTTTAAGGACGATGTACAGTGAAAAAGTTCCATATAAACTAAATACCATATGCCTCTAAGAATCTTACGTAAATGGATCTATTATGTTGAAATCAGACCGTATGGCTCGTAATATTCACTATTTAGGTTCATAAATATACTGGATGATGTTTACATCCGACCATTTGTTTAACAAAAAAAATGACGCGCATAAAAATAATACACTATTTATGTTAACATCAGACTTTATGGTTCGGGGCAGTGATCTTTTTAATTACGAATTTTGTTACGTATGTCTAAATCGGACTTTACATTCTCTAAAAAAAAAAAGATAAATAGGACTTATCTAATTATAATACTATTTGACTCGTATATACCTGAAAATACTTTAAATATCGTCGAATATAAAGCCTTAATCCGCCCCAGATCAGACTCTTTGGCTCTAAGTTTATTTGATTGGTATACAGTCTATTGTTAAATAGGTCCTATTAGCCTCTTAAATCTAATAATTCCACTGGAGTAGGTGGGGGATATAAATGAAATTATTATTTTACTATATCAGTTTGATTGATGATCGGAATCAATCAATCAATCTCAATCAGTTTTTCTAATAAAAGAGAGCTCTCAAGCAACAAAAAATCAAAGAGAAAAAAACTAAATTGTACAACTAGTTAGCTGTAAAAAAAGAATAACTACATAATAAGTACATGCTATTCTAGTGTTGACACAACAGGTTTGAGATCACAACTACACCAAATAACAAAAACCAAAACATTTAAAAAATATTCTTAGAACGATTTAAAATAATAATAATATCGAAACAAATCTCACTCTTCATAATTCTCTGGAAAATCACATGCTTCTTCTTGGTGTGGTAGGTTTTTATAAATATAATAATAGTCATGGAACTGTTCAGGTATCCAAACAGCTAATGTTTGCAGATCATAGATAGCTGCTGAATGCCGGGATTCTTCAGGGGTCGGTGCTCTCGGCAACATTGTTCCTGCTGCATATTAATGATCTGCTAAAACCCGGTACCTTTGGGTATGCAGACGACAGTACTGTCGCTGAGAGATACGTGTCCGACGCACGAGCTGGTGGGTCGCAGATCCAGTCTCTCCGGGAAGCAATGGTTGAGCGCTTGAACTTGGCCTTACAGGCTGTCTCTGAATGGGGCGATGCCAATCTGGTCAAGTTCAATGCTGCTAAGACCCAATCGTGTCTCTTTTCCGCTAAAAGGAGCCAATTCCACCCAACTCCATCTTTCCGAGGTGTAATCGTGCCGATAACTGACCGACTTGAGCTTCTTGGTGTTACGTTAACATCTACCCTCAATTTTGGCCCTTTCATAGAGGCAAAGGCTCAAGTGGCTGCCAAAAAGTTGGGAATCCTAGCAAAGGTGAGACTTTACGCCGGAACAGCTGCTTAAACTTTATCAAGCGCAAGTTCGATCGTGTATGAAGTACTGCTCGCATCTTTGGGACGGATCTGCCAGATACCAGCTTGATGCCCTAGAGACAATTGAGAAACGAGCCAAGAGGATCATTGGCAATGATAGGCTCGTCGAGTCAAAGCTCCAAAGTCTTGAGCAGCGACGCCGAGTTACTGGCCTGCCGGTTTTCTATCGGTTGCATTTTGGGGAGTGTGCGACAGAATTGCATAATTTAATTCCGCCGAGCCCGTTTCATCATAGGACCACAAGACGTACGGCGATGCGCCACCGGTACATGGTGGACATCCCACCCACACGCACTAAACGTTTTGGGAACACATTCATTGTGCGTACTGCTAAGGAGTGAAATTCCCTGCCTGAGTCTGTGTTTCCTGATAGCTACAACCTAGGAGTCTTTGAGTCAAGAGTGAATAGGTTACTTCTAGGCAAGCGTGCTCCATCTTAGACACCGCATCATCGTTTCCCATCAGGTGAGATAGTGGTCAAACGTATGCCTATCAATTGATAAAAAAAACAACATACAGTCGAATTGAGAACCTCCTTCTTTTTTGAAGTCGGTTGAAAAACGTTTCTCTTTATCCCTTTTTTGCGCATATCCAATATCGGAATCCAAAGAAGATAGAATGGGAATATAATCATTATCTCCTACACTGTTTTCGCTATCAAAATCACCGAGTCTTGCTGGTGACAATGAGCCTAAAAAAAAGCGGATACGTACCTAATTTTTTTGTTGAATTATTCAAAGTAAGAACAAAATTTGTAGTTATAGTTACATTTATAAAGTATATTAAACTAGTTTAATGTCACTTATCGCGGTTGCTTACGAAGTCGAAGTCAGATAAAAAGTCTATGTCCTTTCATGGGGTTCAAGCTTCTTCCATACCTACTTTTAATAGTAATGATAGTATTTTCTTACATTGGACAGCGTCATCTCTGTTTTTCAATTTATGTAATATTTTTCGGGTGCGATTATTCATTGTTCACACATAAAATAATTATTTAAAAACCTATCGAAACGAGAGATCCTACAAGTCACCGCAGCATTTTACAAATGCGAAAACAATCCCGACGCAGACGAACAGCGCGCGGAAGGAGAGGTGACGTCGTATGTTTATGATTTATCTCTGTCCCACGCAGTCATAATTATAGTGCTATCTCTTTTTCAGTGAATCTTGTCACTTATGCTCCGAGCCATAAAGACTGTTGTTAGTTAATGACTTTATGAACTTGAATAATATCCGAGCTACAAGGTATGTTGTTAATACGAGACCTACAAATTACATTTATTTTTTGACTTATCTTTACATGATACTGCAAAAATAATATTCTGGTAATTTTACTCACGACCATAGAATTTCAAATAAAGATCAGACTCATTGGTTCTAATGTATAGTGGATATCCGACTATTTTTACGTAAACGAAAATGTTATTAAAGGGAGATACAAATATGTTGCCTAAACAAAAAGAAAGAGAAAAAAAAATGAATAAAGATTCAGTTAAAATACAATTTTTGCAAAAATGGGACATCCGACCTTATGGTTCTGATGTCGAGAATTGAATATGAACCTTATTCCATTGGAATAAAGTGGAAAATCACGAACAAACAAATTCTTTATACTATTAGTTTGTTTTTATTTTATTTTTCACTTTCGGCTTGACTTTGTTTGTTTTTAGGGTTTCGAACCTCATAAGGAAAAAACGGAACCCTTATTGGATCACTTTGTTGTCCGTCTGTCTGTCAGGACCCTTTATCTCGGGAACCCGAAGAGGTATCGATTTGAAATTAAAACTATATACTTAGGTCCACGGTCCCTTAAAGCTGTAAAAATATCAAAGTCCTAAGTTAATTAGGTCCGTGTGAATATCGGTTATCGTGGATGCAGACGAAGTCCCGGATTAAAAAGTACCATTAAAAAGTGCTTTCTTAGGGTTCAAGCTATTTTCATACAAAATTTCATCGAAATCGGTTCAGCCGTTTCATCGTGGAAGCATAACAGACAGAGTTACTTTCTCATTTATAATATTAGTATGGAGTATGGATATGTCCCTACAAATTTGTACGGAACCCTCGGTGAGCGAGTCTGATTCGCACTTGTCCGGTTTTTATTTATGATAGGCAATTTTTTGTGTCCCACCAAACTTGTTCCAAACTTTCCGATCTTATGCGATCTCTGCCCACGTTTGCCCCGCAAACATGGTTAGATCGTCACACCACCTTCGCCGCGGTCGGCCTTGGCGGGGATGTCCTCCTTTAGGCCTACCCTAAACGGGGAAATTATATGATAACAAAAAAATCCTAGATCCCATCGCATCTGCAGCATCACCTAATGGGTCCAGTTCTGAATATAAACCTCACTCGAACTCACTCAAAAAATCGAAGTTGGGTACATACCGGGAGCAGCGCCACCTACCGGTTCCAATTATGTTTTCAAACCATCCAGGAACCCATACATACACACACAAAATTTCATCCAAATCGGTCCACCCGTTTAGGTAACAAACACACGTACAGAAAAAAGATCTACAAATAAAGATAATAAATTCTCCTTCACTCATCACCTAGGTTGCTACAGCATCCTGGACGGTCACGACGAGATCCGCTTCTACCCCCGCGAGGCGAAACTCGACAACAAGTTCGCGAAGATCGTCCGCGTGCAGTCGCAAGTGTTCGTGCTGGACATACTGGACGACCAGCTTGTAGTGTTCGGAGCTGATGCACTCGTCACCATATATGAGCTCAACTGTGTGGATAATGGTGAGCCTATCTTAAGTACTAAGGACCGAGACTATTTGGTGTGTTATATATTACTGGAGCGATACTAACTACGAGGAATCAAACGTAAATAAACTGATAGAACTCTAAATTGGGATAAGATAAAATAACATGACCGTGACTGACGGAAGGCGGCCTGACAGTTCATCTGTCATAGTATTTAGGCTAAGCGCGCACTGCGAATTTTAATCGTTGCGAATAATAATCGCCAATCTGTGAACAATACCAATGTTCTAGAGTTCGCGCACTGCGAGAACAATTCGTTTGCGATTTTTCCTTTTTGTCAATCGATTTCATTTCACATTTTAAAAATCGCGAACGAATTATTTTCGTTGTAAAATTGTTGATTGTTTGAATTGTTTTCGTTGGCTTAGCCTAAAACTATATTTTAAATCATCAAATATAATTCAATGACACCTACATTTTAGAAGGATTCAGTGTTTTCCATAAAGCAAATAGTTACTGGCCTACGTATGCTAAATGCATACAAACCTCTACAGTACTCAGAACTCACACGTCATCATCATCTACCTAACCTTTTCCCGACTATTTTGGGGTCGGCTTCCAGTCTATCCGGATGCAGCTGAATACTAGTGATTTTGATATGTTTTCAACTGGGAGGTGTAGAAATAAGAACACGGGTGTCACAAATGATCGCAGGTTTAATACTGAGTGTTTGACAGACAGTGCACTCACACATTCACAATATAAGTAACTACCTAGATATGTGTGAGCCGTAAGCACATACACATCAGTTTTTCATCAAGCGATTGCTTGCCAGACCTCTACAACCCAAGTTACTGGAACACGATAACCCTTAGTAAGACTGGTTGTCAGACTTTCTGGCTTCTGACTACTCGTAACGACTGTCAAAGATCTACAACTGTCAGCCGGGACCAACGGCTTTACATGCTTTCTGGAGCACGGAGGGGTCTCGGTATGAAATGGATAGTCACCCATCTACGGATCGACCGCGGCAGGCGTAACTTAACTTTGACGAAAATCGATCTGTATGGCTTTTGCTTAGCTCCGAGCCCCTCAAAAATCATCTTACGTATTTTTTTGAAACATTACCTAGGAATTTCTCCTGTATCGTGGGTGCGTTTACAAACATAAACTCACGGAACAACTACTTGTAGGCTATACAGATTTTTGTTCCGTGCGGAAATTGTATATACGACTCGCGATATGGGGGGAGGGGTTCACAGAGGGGCAGTATCTGCCAAGTAATCGGATAGCTCCGGAACGCTTTCCTCCTATTTCATTATTTTCCTGACGCTCGCGTCTTTGGTATTTTCAATTGCAATTTGACTGGTGGAGGCTTGATAATCTTGAATTTGTCTCTCAATCTTTGAAGATTTGCATGTATTAAAATTAAATAAAGGAAATAATTATGTATTTATTAAGTAAAGTTACCAAAGAGATAAGTTAACTTTCAGTTTATAGTTGAAGTTTACTTAGAAACTGATGGATGTTTTGGAATTAATTTTAAGTAGTTTAATTAATGCACTATTTATTCTCTATTAATTTTATTTTATTTTATTTAAAAACATCCATCGGTTTCTCAGTAAACTTCAACTATATCCGACGACACTGGTTACTTATCTCTTTTGGTGGTACTTATATAAATCACACGTTATACAATACGACTCAAGTGTATTATCGTTTTAGCGGGTAACATTGAAATGCGCTGCGTGCAAGCAGTAGACGTATCAGCACTGTCACACCCGGCTTGCGTGGTGTCAGCGTCACTATGTAGACTACAAGACCCTCCACATCGCCACCGCTCATCCACAGTCAGCGTTCACGTCCAGCGACAGCCTGATTCACTGGTAAGAAACGACAAGAGCAAATGGCCTCTAAACGCGGTCACAATACGTATGGAGGCTCCGTATAAATATTAGTACTACCGTACAGTAGCGACACGCTCCGCGTCCCTTCGAAACTGTTCCTCACCTTTTCCCGCGTCGAACGACTGGTACTGGGAACTGCTTTTAGTTCGAGTGGTGCGTAGACACGCACACACTCGCACGTATTTGTACAGTCTGTTATTTTGGTAGTAGTGTAGGTGATTAAATCGTTTCGTTTGTATAGTGTCGTAGGTGTGGTAGAGGTATGGAGCACTATCTCGGTGTATGAAAAATGTCCGTTAAAATGTGACATATAAGGGTGGCGCTACAATCGCGACCGGGTTCATATTTTCTAACTCTCTCTCACTCTCTCTTCTATCTATGGCTACATTCATACCATACCCTGTGCCACAAAGTACGTAAGCCTGCGGCGTGCCCGAGCAGAGAGACCATTCAAAACGCCGCCATTTTTCGCACGCATACATTGTTTGACATTACATTTATAGGCAATCTCAGGCAGTCTCAAGCAGACGTCAGTCTGGACTATCACGTGCTGTCTAAAAATATTGTTATAAAAGAATTGCAAAGAGTTCCAACCAGTGTCAATAAAATTTCATATTGTCACAAATAAAAGCTACAGAGTCAATACAGTAGCAGCCCTAGTGAGTCTGGCAAGTTTAGGTAATTATTTTTGAAGATGGCGGGAGCGATCCTTCTGTAACCTTTATATTTTGTGCCAGTGCCTACGCTAGCGCCATTTTGGAATTGTTACTTCCTGCATATAGTTGGACACTTTTTCAACTTCCCGTTATATGAGATTTAGCTTCTTACCCTCCATTACACAAAACGGATGTAAACACCACCAGGCAATTGTTTTTTTTTCTTTCTTTGGGCTGTCAAAACGTTATTCTCCCAGATTCTGTATGGCAATATGTTGCTGTGACGTCACTTATTTGCAAATTTAACTGACTTACTGTTTATTGATTTCGAAGCAACTTCAAAACAAATTACACAGTTAATTGAAAATTAATCGGAATTCCGGGACTAAAATGAAATGCTTTTTTAGATTTAGTTGTGTTTTCGAGTTACTGTTCAATATTGTCAACACCCGTATTTAGTTTCCAAACATGTAAATAAATATGTGTTTTTGAAAAAAATACATTTATACAGTTATGGTTTTGTTCGCGTTGTAACATCAAACTTTTGAGATAGAACGTCTGTTTAGATTTAGTAAAACCAGCTCAATTTAAAAAAATCAATAGTGATTTATATTTTCAGGTGATCAACGCCAGCGGTAAGCTGATGATGGTGCAAAGAGAAGAGTATGATGTTGATGAAGATAATAATCCGGTAAGTTTTAACTATACATACTTCGCTAAGAAATAGTGAATGTTTTAATAGGATAACTAATCGAGTTTTAAGTATATGACCCTAGCTTACCACCGGTTTCTCTAACCAAAGTCAACACAAAAATAATGTTGACAATTTGCCATTGTCAAGTGTAATTAAGCTGCTGTCATTGGTTGTTCAGTCAACCAATTACACCAACTTACGCGCGCTTACTACAACAATTTTGAGGGCTTAGTGGTAAGCAAAGAGCTGATCATTTTCTATTCTTAATTTGTGTTTAGCCATAGCTCGATTATACCAAATTAATGAGACCATTGCAACCTGTGCCGGTTTTAAACCACTGTGTCGGAATGATTTCCTTCATAATGTTCAATCAGAGTGTGAAACTTAATACTTAATACTTACTATACGTAAGTAAAACGAATTATCCTCTTTGCGCAGTTATGTAATAAAAATGCATACATTACCTGTTAATGCGCGTGTCATTGAATGTTCGGCACGCATAACTAAACGCGCCCATTTTACGCTGCACTACACACAAATAGGTTGAACAAAAAACAAGTTCGTTCGTAAAATATTTATTTATTCAGGTACACTTCGTTGCTTTGGATTATACCGCTCAAACTTAACTTCTAAAATGACCTATGTGTATTTTTGCATGTACGACGTCAAATGCAAGAACACACTAGCGCCGTGAGTAACTAAATAGGTTACCTATACACGGAGAAGTTAGTTATAGGAATTATTTACATTTGAAACTTAAATTAGCTTAATGATGCTTGGTTCTAATGGTGAGCGTCTTGCCATCTAGTGAGATAGGTCCGGCCGCCCAGCGGCGGACGATGTTGCCCTTCCCTCCGTACGACGTGCCTGACAAGTGCACCCACGGGCCGGCCGGGGGCAGCGGGTAGATCGGGAGGATGTCGAAACTCGGCACCGGCGCGATGATTGGTGGCGTGTCGATAACGGGGGTTATGATTGGCTGATGATGAACTTCGGCAACAGGGGCTATTGGGATAGGGCCATGTCCAATAGGGCCGATAGGTCCATGTCCGATAAGGCCAAGTGGTCCGAGGGGCCCAAGTCCATAAGGTCCGATTGGCCCATGACCAATGGGGCCGATGGGTCCATGGCCTATGGGGCCGATGGGTCCATGACCTATGGGGCCGATGGGTCCATGACCGATAGGCCCAGCGTGTATTGGTCCCAAGTACGGCCTGGTGATTACGGGGGTGATCGGCGCAAGGGTTTCAACGATTGGCTTGGCAACTGGTAATGCCACAGAATGTACATTAGGTCCGGTTCGTTTGACGACGGCGTTGAAACCTGTCAATGAGTCGGCAGTGTACTCTACTAAGCGCACATTGCCGTCAGGTTCCACCAGTGAGTATGCTCCTCGTACCACGTCTCCGTTACGGGTCTCCCACTGCGCCTTGTTGTCGCCCGTCGACGGGTCGTTTACCGCGTAGTTAAATCCGTAGTTTGGGTTCGGCTAGAAAAAGAAAATTAAGTAAGAGAAGAGCATATTTTATGGAGATTAGAGTTTATATATTTACAATACTCTGTCAAGATAGCAGTGCCAATGGTGATTCGCCACACAAAAATATCGAATTATGTGTAATTTATCTTGAACAATGAGGTTCCACTCACGATTTGGTCAATTGTGGTAATGGGAACATATGACAGCGTCGCGGGCGGGATTGCCGAAGCAGCCGCAACCAGAGCAAGCAGGCAGGTGACCTGAAAAAGATGAATGATTAAATTCAGACATTTTTGTTTTGCTTATTGCCCAGCAAAATAATATGTTTGTGCTCTTAACGACTTAAAAACATTTGTTCCATTCAAGATTGCATCATAGTATTAAAATACATAGCGTCAAACTCTTGGTTAAGATCTGAACCGACCCAATATAGACAGTTATCGACAGGTAAGCACAAGAAAAAAGGTATTTCAACTTGTACTTCTAGAAATGCTAAAATCTGTCAAAATGCAATTGTACAAAAAATATCTTCAGAAGGCCAATTCTACAAATTAAAAACGTTTTATTCTAGTCGCAATCTCAGCGACAACCAATGTCAAAATCTTGCCAATAATGGTGACATTACTGGCAGATTAAGACCGAAATTGGAAGGCGAACGTTACTATAAAATGAATTTTGTACGCCATAGATGGCAAAACATGTAGCTCTAAGTTACTCTATGTTTTAAGACCTTTCATAATGTACTCATGTTTTACAAAATAAATACTATCTTATCTTATCTTATAAAATTACTAGAGTATGGTATTTTACGAAAAAAAACTATTTAGTCCGTCAGATATAACTTATGCTGACGACACAGTCCTTTTGGTTAGCGCTAAAACGTGGAAAGAGGTTAACGTTCTAGCAAATGAAGCTTTTAAACTAGTGTCAAATTGGCTTAACTCAAATCTTCTTACGCTTAACGTACTTAAAACAAAATATATTGCCTTTAGTATCCAAAATAATAGTCAACCCCCTAGTAATTCAATAGACATTAAGGTGCATACATGCTCAACGCCTGTCAACTGTTCCTGTCCCAGACTCACAAAGACTACCTCAATTAAATATCTCGGTGTAATTATTGACCAACACTTGAACTGGAAAGAACATATTGCAAATTTGACCTCAAGAATTAGGAAAATAATTTATATATTTAAAAATATTCGCCACTTTTGTCCTCTTAAACTATTATTGTCAGTATATTCAGCCTTATGCCAGTCCATATTAACGTATGCTATAACCGTGTGGGGAGGAGCTGCGAAATCCACTTTGATTAGTGTTGAGCGAGCGCAGCGAGCGGTACTGAAAGTAATGAGCTTCAAGAGATATAAATTTCCGACTGACCTGCTATACTCCGAATTATCGGTACTAACAGTAAGGCAGCTTTTTATTAAACACACAATATTAACTCAACACAAAAATACTCCAGACTATAGTATTGAGAGGCGCAGGAAAGATTTAGTTTATACAGTTCCCCACTATTATACATCATTTGCCCACAAATTTCTAAACTTTCTTGGTCCACATATGTACAACAAAATTTCCAAACTCATTACTCTCAGAAACTGCACTCGCTACTCATGTAAAATTGGAATTGACAAATTCTTGAAACAATTCAATTACGAAGATACGGAAAATATTTTACTCACTCAATCATAAAAACACATAATTATTATTATATTTTTAGCAAAAAGCAATATTATCGCATAAAATTAATATAATATAATTTTATGCTAATAAACATGATATTATTATTAATATTATTCATATATATACATATATATGTTTTTTTTACATTCAAACCTTTTCAACACTCAACACATAAATTCACGCACTAAACACAACACTTTTACGTCACATCATAATAACATTACAGATGGTTGGATACTGGGAATCACAATTTATTTTTATTTTTCTTTACACGTTTGTCTTATCTTTATTTTAATGTATACCTAACATAGCCAATAAGATACAGTTGTGTATTAAGTTAAGCCTGCACAATTTTTATTGTTCTGAGAATTTTGCATATACTGTCAAACATTTTTCATGTACCCACATTGAACATTGATTCACTGATTTTATCTAAATTGAAGCACCGCCATTCTCTTTTACATTTGTGATCCAATATTACGATAATGAGTACAAGTGCTTGCAATTATTGTGTATATAGTGCAAATGAGTGGTTGGATTATGTACGTAAACATGTTAATATTCGTTGTCAAGGATGAGGAGAACTATCCTACCGTAATACAGTGTCTACTAGTACGGAGGACAGTGCGATTTCACCCCATACAACCTGTTCCCATTGTGAAATTATTGTTTTACCATCTTATGACATGGTAAGTACTTATTCACCTACTTTCCACACAAATCACCCTGTTCATGTTACTGGAAGTATGTTTAACACACACTTATAAGTTCCATGGTACACTGACTTTTAGAAGTCAGGGATTTTTCACGCTGGGCCAATTAGCTTTAGCCATATTTCTTAGACAATGCAATGGTTGTAAAATTATTAGAGAAATAAAGATTTTTTATTATTATTATTATTATTATTATTAGATAGATTTCCAAAAAATATTAGACATGTGTTTTTTCTTTTTTCACGTAAACAAAAGCGTCGAAAACTCGTGTTACATCACTATGTCAGTACATTTTTACTGGCGAAGTGACGTCACAAACCCCCACTCATGATCTTTGATGCGTTTTATCTTCGTCAGTTTTTATTGATTTGATAAAACAAAAAATACGTATCCAATATTTTTCGATAATCTAACTGACGGACTAATTAGATTTTTTGGTAAAATACCCATTGCCCACCAGATAAAATGTTATTAAAAAGAATAAGCAATTTTATATTTCGAGAAACTATTACCGTAATATACATGTTCATGTTGCTGGCAAGGTATTCCAGTGAGCAAGCGAAGTGCACTGTATTCTGTCATTTGCGACATGCCTATTTATACTTTGCTACAATTATTCGACCTGGCAGCGCCCCGGTTTCTGTCAAATATCTTGTTCTTAACCGGTCCTTTTCAGTGCTTTTTGCCTGAATTAGTATTCATAAATAGTCCATACATAACTGGTAGTTGTGTAGGCACTTATAATATGACTGGCTAATGAGTTAATTGGGATTGTTATGCGTTAGAATGACGTATTATTTTTTGTTGTTTTTTTTCGCAATTGGTTGGTTGACGGCTGACTAATGAATTCTTTATCATAGACATGAATAGACGTAGTCAAACAGAGTTTTTTTGTACTTTCTTAAGGCATGATAAACAAAATTTTGTGTCCAAATGACAAAGAAGTATAGTACTTACGTCCATCTATCAGGTCATCTGTATTTAAGATGACGTACCTCTGGTTTCTATAAATATGTTGTGGAATCTCCTGTCAACAGAGTATATAAACTGTGTTCACAATTTAGTTTCCAAGCAAGTAAACAAATATGTGTATTACTGCAGTTTTTGCTTCAATGTAAAACATTTTTACGTTTTTTTATTAATCATTCTGAAATCAACTTAATTTACACTAGTGTGTTGTTTTAAGTGGAAGTAACATGAATTTCAAACAAGAATTTGAATAGACAATAAGTTTATGTAGTTGTCGGTATTTAGCTCAATCAATTACAATAGCTAACGATGCATAATTGTGAGATAATACAATAGAATCGAGTTTTATAAGCTGGGACAGTTTTAGAACTAGCTTTTGGGTCTTCAGCCGCGTGTTTTTTAGGGTTCCGTACCTCAAAAGGAAAAAAACAAAACCCGTATAGGGTCACTTTGTTGTCCGTCTGTCTGTCAAGACTCTTTATCTCAGAAACGCGTGGAGGTATCGATATGTAGTAAATGTTAGTGATATATAAGTCTGAAATCGCCAATCCGCCTTGAGCGCACGTGGTGATCAATGCTCGTGCCTTCTCTGTATGAGAAGATGCGTCTATCTTGCATTAGGACATTGTCTTGTATTATGATTATTATTTAGAACTTATTCAGTGGTGAAATACTGCTCAGCGAAATGAATAAACATATTTTGGAGAGGTTTATGACATGGAAATTGTCAACATTCATATTTTAATTACTTCGAATTTCTTGCAACAAACTGAATAACTTAAAAAAAAAAAAATATTATATCATTGGAAGATCAGTATAATAAAATAGTTACCGGTATACGCAAAAGCTGTACCTAACACCTTCAAATATACACCCAGAAAACGAAATAAAGTAACAGTAGTATTCAATTGATAGACAAACGAACAACAAAAGAGATTGTGACAACAGAATATAGGACATTAGATAAAGAGGTTAAAAAAAGTATTAGGAAAGATTTGAGAAACCTAAATACTCGTTTAGTTCAAACAGCTCTGGCAAAACATGCATCTTTGAGGGTATTAAAATACGGAGTTACCAAGGGAAAATCATGGATCAATAGTCTAGTAGATGAGGACGGAGTAAAACACTATAGCAGAGATAAAATCATGGAAATAACAACCGAATTCTACAAAACGCTCTACTCAGATCACTCAACACCCACCACTATTATTATTATTACACAATACCATATCACCGATTCCGTTTCTCCAGTAAGCGGCTATGAAGTGCATAGAGCGCTTACCACCATGCGCTACGATAGAAGTCCTGGGAAGGATGGGATCACTACTGAAGCACTTAAAATTGGTTCTAACACTGCCTGCTGCAGTGTGCTGCAGCTGCCTTATCGCTGCCTTATCTTACAAAACCTATTTAACACCATACTACAGTCAGGAAATGTTCCAAACACAATGCCACTCAAACATAATCCTTCTGCATAAAAAGGGCGACAAAAGAGAAATTTCAAATTATCGTCCAATCAGTTTAACCGGTCACATTTACAAAGCATTTATTAAAGTCATACATAATCGTATACCGGGATACTGGATACACATCAACCACCAGAACAAGCCGAATTTCGTCCTAGTTTCTCTACAACTGACCACCTTCAGACATTGAACCAGATCTTGGAGAAATATTCTGAGTTTAATAAACCATTATATCTGGCCTTTGTAGACTATACGAAGGCCTTCGACAGTATTAAACATCCCGAAATATTCAGATCTTTGAAAAATCAGGAAATCGAAACACAATATTTCGACCTTTTAAAAAGCATATTATATCGTAATAGCTCCGCCAACATAAAACTCAACACAACAGGGCCTTCGTTTAAAATAAAAAGAGGTGTTAAACAGGGTGACCCGCTCTCTCCACAACTATTTACGAGCACTCTCGAAGAAATATTTAAGACACTGGCAGCCTCATGGAAGACTATTAAAGTCGGCAGTAAGAGGCTGACAAACCTCTGATTTGTCGACGACATAGTACTTTTTGCGCCCACACCTCTGGAACTACAGTCCATGCTCCAAGACCTGAGCACGGCTAGCCTCAAGGTGGGACTCGCGATGAATCGGTCTAAGACAAAAATCATGACCAACAGTATTAACCGTAGAGTCGAGGTAGATGGGCAGGAAATAAATTATGTCGATGAGTATACTTACTTGGGCCAGCTAGTCCGAAAACAGACAGGAAAAGGAAATAGATCGTTGCATCGAAAACGCCTGGAAAGCTACTGGTCCATGAAGACGCTAATTAAAGGGGGATTTACCGATCTCCCTAAAGCGAAAACCTTTCGACAAGTGTATCCTGCCCATCCTGACCTACGGTGCTCGGATCAGACCTGGTCGCACACCGAGTCTCAAAAGTTCTGCCTTGGAGTGTGCCAAAGAGCAATGGAGCGCCGCATTTTGGGTGTAAAAAGAACAGACAAAATACGAAACATTACGCTGCGCTCCAAAACAGGGATTATAGCGGCCTAGGAAGGGGTGGCGAGATGATCTAGACGCGTACTGCGAGGGCTGGTTTGAGGCGGCGAATGAAAAGAATACCGGAAAGACTCGGGGGAGGCCTTTGCCCAGCAGTGGGACTCAATGGGCTAACAAAAAAATAATTATATCATATACTAGCTTTTGGTCGCGACTTCGTCCACGTGAAAGTCAAAGTCAAACCCGTTCTTAGCTGATAATATGTCTCCTACCTGTAAACTACCTATCTGCCATGTAGTATTGTGCTTTTATATATTCGATTATTCTACTTCTAGTTATGAATTCCTTGATCTGAAGAAGAAGTAGGCCCCTTCTAATAATAACCATATATCCCTCCTCCATAATAATATATATCATTACGACTGGGCATAGGTATAGGTAAGTAAGGAAGTGATGATATGTATAAATGTATGTTTGTACCTAACGTACTATGTGTTCCATGATCATACGTTGTACCTTTCTGTTTGTCCCAGTTGTTTTTTGATATAATACATACAAACATTGCATTTGCATCGAATCAGCTCGCCAGTATTCGCATGTTTCCTTTTGAAAGTGCGTTTACGTGTGTTTGTCCATATTGCTCTAGCGAACGACACCTTTCATTGGCAGAAAGGGATAGAGATACATATTGTAGTGTAATATTTTACCATTCAATTTTAAGACATTAAATAACTCAAATAAAGATAACACTGTTGGTGCAGTGGTTGAGCGATTGTCGAATCCCGCCCAGTAGGGTAAACATTTGTGCGATGAGTAGGTACTTATCTTTGCCTTGTGTTTTTTTTTTGAGGCAGGAGTGTGAAATCCTCATGGACGCCCAGACTATCCCATAATTGAAACAGTCTTGGCAGTGCCGGACTCTTACCGGCTAAAACCACACTCCTGCCTAAGCGTGAGCCCCTGCTGTTCTTGCAGGGATTTTATTTGGGCTGTGTTTTCTTTACATTTTAATATTAATTATTCCTCTTGTTTAATAATTTTACGATCTTTACTATGTAATCTATAAATGTATCTCTTGACTTTGAACCTTTTAATAGCATGCTTAAATTCTCGCTATTTATTATAATTCCAAGTTTCATTTCCAGGTCGTGTCTGTGGGAGCCATATACAGGGCATTCCGTCAAGAGATGGAGGATCGTCTCCTGACTGTCGGGATACACGCTGGGTTCTCCTTGCACTTGAAGCGGGTCAAGTATTCGGAGAACCCACCGTGTCCCGTTAGGGCTTGGGTCAGCTCCTTTGTCATCCGTAGTTTTCGCACCGTCCTGTACGCCGCGATCGCGCATGGGAAATACGTCTTGGTGGTGGCCGCCGTTTCTCCAGTACAGTACCTCCGGTTCCATTCGCCCAGCGTGTCCGATCGGATCGCTCGCTTGACGAATGAAACCGGGCATCTGTCGTAGTCGGGTGCACGTTTTGATCTCAGGGCAGCCTCCTTTGCGAGCGAGTCGGCTCTCTCGTTACCCTCCAGCCCCACATGTGCTTTGATCCAGAACAAGGATACGCTCTTGTTCTGGCAGTTACTGTGGCGGATGGCATTTCTTGTTTCGACTGCGAGGGGGTGGAGGGCTTCGGGGTTCACGACTGTTTGGAGGGCTGCCATGGAGTCGGTGTAGATAGCGAACGCCGTCTCTGGTCTTTGGAGGACCACTTTTGTGGCTTCGCAGAGGGCGAGGAGCTCAGCCTGGTAGACGGTACTATAAGATGGCAGAACAAGTTTGCGGGTCTTCGTCTCGGCCTCGCCAGTCCATATAGATAGCGCGGCTCCGGCTTTACCCTCTATCTTGCTGCCGTCTGTGAAAGTTCACACCGCGTAATCGCGGTGTGAGTTGTACTGCTCCTCGTCTACCAGACGTCGTAGTTCTATGCCCTTCTGCTCAGCTAGATGTGGTGCCTCCAGCGCAGATGTCACACGCTCAATCTCCCGGTCTCCCAGCGCAGGATGGGGCACCCCCTACTTGGCCTCGTATAGCGAGGCCGCCTCTCGAATTCGGAGGTCGAGAGGGAGTATCCTAGTTAGACACCCCAAGTCCGGACATACTCGAGGGCGACATTGGCATCCCTCTGCACCTCAAATGTCGTCTCCCCATCGAACACAAGAACAAGGTCGTCTGCAAATGCCTGACCTCACCATCGGCAGGTCCTCCTTTCTTTTTGCCGTCCTACGGATCACCCTGTAGATGCCTTCCCACATTCCTTCCCGATCCTGCTTCTCACAGAAACCCTTCCAGCTCTCGACAGGTCTGCTGTACTGCTGTTGTGAGTTTCTGGACTACCTCGTCTACACTGTGTGCGCTGTCGATGTCATCGAACAGGTGTGAAGTGAGATTTTGGTCTAGCATAATTTGGCGCAGCTTCACGCCTCTGGTCCCGTTCATCCTTTTTGCGCTGCCCACGTAGGGTTCCTGGATCAACGCTGCGGTCGCTTTGCGCTGCTCGACCTCGATCATAAGCTCATGGGTTACCAGTTTCTTCCTTTGGAGATTCGGCTGGAGTATCTTGTATGGCACTTGGCTCTATGGGACCACCTTAGCAGTAGGCGACGGACGCCCGTGCCAGCCTATCCCACTTTATCCGAACAGGACACTCGGGGCTGAACGCAGTTTTGGCATTTGGGGGTACTCGCCTCTAGCCACTGGGCACACTCTGCACGGAGGTGTGGGCCCCCGCAATGGCTGCATAGGTCGGCAGGTTCTTTACAGAGCCGCCGGCCATGCCCATAGCCTAGGCACCTTGTGCACTGCACCAGTGGCGACTGGTCGTCGACGAAGACGGTCTGGAGGTCGATACGCGCTTTTCCCCTATCGAGCATCCTGTTCCAGATTTTTGGGGACGTGCTGACGACTACGTTGCTGGTCAAAGGGTTTCTGGAGTTCCTCCTGAATTTTACGGTCAGTAGATCCTCTTCCTTGTCGTGGCCGTGAAAAACATCCCGATTTTGATTTCGTAGCGCCCGCAGTACTTCCTCGTCGGAGCTGATGCGCAGGACGCCACGGAAGATCAGCATCGGGTCCTTGTTTTTCACCTCCTCGACAATGGGGTGGTCTCCTGCCTTCTCCAGTTTGTCCCGAACCCTGTTTCGTTCGTCTACCGACCTACAACCCATAATAATTTTACGGTCTTTGGCCTTCCTCACGCTCTCTACTTCTACTCCTCCCTCTTTAGCGTTTACAGCACTTCGTATTTTGTTTAAAACCTCGTCGCGTCTCCCCTTCATCTTTGCCTGGTGTTTGGTTGTTGTTTATCTTTACACGTATTGTATTTAAATGTATTTGTGTATGTATATTAGCTGTCTGACACCCATAGCACAGGGTCTCCCTAGTTTGAGGTCAGGTGGCCGTGTGTGAAATGTCCCCACATATTATTATAATTAACCAGCATATCTTACTTAGCATATGTGATCAAAATTGAAATATTCCCAATCCGTCATGTCTTTGACTGACAGCTTTCCGTTACTTATTATCTTATTGTGCACATACTTGTCAATAAATAAAGCTTATGCTTGGTTATTTTAATTGACGGTAAGTGTGGCAGTTAACCGTGTGGTGCCGGTCACGAATAGCACCTTCCTATTTCTACCCGTGGGTGTCGTAGAAGGCGACGAAGGGATATTGACCAGAGGATGGGCAGCAGCGTCCTTCTGAGTACCATAACAATACTGCGATCGCCAAAATGCATCGCCCAAGCATGGCGATTACGGCTGAACCCCCCTTGGGGAGACCTATGCCTAGCAGTGGGCGTCTAAAGGTTGACATGATGAATTGTGGCAGTAAGGGCCATTTCACTGTGTTGGGATTTTGCTATAATGAAAATTTTCGCATGTTCTTTCCCAATTTGCACTCAATATTTTGTAGTCATTCTTATTCTTAAGTGAGTTAGAGCTAACTTTAGGTTTTGTACCAATCATCGTCATCACAGACACAGTTCACAGATAAATGACGACACGGTTGACGCAGTGGCTGAGCGATCGACTGCTGCGCAGCGTGTTACGGGTTCGATTCCCGCCCAGGGTAAACATTTATGTGATTTATGTTTGCCTTGTGTCTGGGTGTTGTTTATCTATATGTGGATGTAATTACAAAAAAAAATGTATTTGTGTATGTATATCAGCTGTCTGACACCCATAGTACAGGGTCTCCCTAGTTTGGGGTCAGATGGCCGTGTGTGAAAATGTCCCCAATAAAAAAAAAAAAAAAAAAAAAAAAATATACCTGAACACTGTTTAAATGCTTTTATTAACATATTTACAGTAGATCCGTTGCTGTACAATAGTATTTACAAAGCATTTATAGACTAGATATTTTAGCCTTACCTCCGACTAAAATAGAATGACGAACCCAAACGCGCTGAAGACATTGTAATATAAGTAAAATGACTACTTCAATTTCAGTAATGACACTTTAGACGCAATTGTATTGCCATTGCAGTCTATGACCAGTATGGTAAAGTTATAAATATACCAAGGCTTATACAAATCCTACAACTTTCAAATACAACTTCAATGTTTCGTCTTCAAAATTAAAGTTCTACCATAAAGCGGTATAGGTCCCGTCGCCCACTTGTGAACTTTGCCGTCGACATATTTCTTGCTGAATATAGTGACGTACGGTTTGTCTACTAAGGGCCCTGCCAATGGCACCCAACCTCCGTAGGAGTGGGTGAAAGGATCCCATGGGAGACTCCACTGTCCGAGGTTCGTTAGCTTCGGAAGGTTGGCAACAATAGGTGCTGCGCCGAAGCCATAGCTTACAGGACCAAGTATAGATGTCACAGGAGCAACTGCCTTTGCTATTGGTAAGACTGGAGGGTGTATGCCCGGGCCAATCTTCTTGACGACTGCATTAAACCCGGTGAGGTCATCGGCCGAATAGTCTACCACTCGTAGAGTTCCATCAGGTTCCACCAATGAGTAGGAGCCTTTGACGACGTCGCCATCTCTTGTCTCCCATTGCGCTTTGTTGTCTTTTGTTATTGGATCGCTGACAGCGTAGTTGTACGCGTAGCGGGGATGATCCTGTAATGTTATGATCTATTTTAGTTACAACAAATCTTTTTTAACGATTTCTGTTTTCTTGGTTACAACACAGTCGTAAAAAACTTGAGTTATACTATTTACTTCTATACTACGAACTATTTTCAACTTTAATATGTTTAAACTTGATGTTAGTTACCTTTGTCCATTTTAGACAAAGCAGTGTTTATAAGCTATTCTAACAAAAAATATCTCGATTTTGTCTATGTCGAAATCTCGAATACTTACAATTTTGTCAACGACTGGAACTACGTTAATGGCACCAGCGGAAGCAGTAGCAAGCGCTACGGCAAGTGTGCACGCAATCTGAAATTATATACATTAACAGTTAAACCATGCTTGTCTGTAATGGTTTTTCTTCATTAGGAAATAATGGACAGCTAAAGACTAGATTCATTTACTTTATTAGGTTAAGCCCGTGACTTCTACGCGGATTTTCTAACGGATCCCTAATTATTTTGATATCAAAATACAGCCAATAGCACTCCGGGGTAACGTAGCTTCCTATATTCGAAAGAATTTTCAGCATTGGACCAGTAGTCTAGTCTTTTTTTTGAACCGAAAAAATCTTCCGTCAGAAATGAGAAAAAAATGCCGTTACTTAAAGGATTATTGTGGGTCGAAAACTCGCTTTTACTAAAACAAATTATAAGTTACAGAGGTAATCGATACAAAGAATTATGTCCCAAGTTCCACATGAACTTGTTCACAATATATCAATAAATAATTACCAACCATTAAAAATCGATTCATATTGTCAGCGAGTGTTATGTAGAATGTTCAGTTATCAGTATAACAGTCCTTTTATAAGTATAACGATGGTTTAAGTAGCACGACCTGTTTCAACGTTACTGGTTCGTTATTCAAACATGACCCAATGTAGGGTAAAAAATGTTGCCAGTTCGCAAATATTTTTTTATGTAGGCATGTGGTGAGGCAGTATTTGGCATAGTATTTAGGGTTACGTGCTTTGGGGCGCGGATTATGAGTTAAGCGAGCACCGGGCTCTCAACCCATTATAGCCAAAGGAACCGTAAGGTTTTAGTCGGTAAGAGACCCCCATAAACTACCTGAGGATTTCCCCACGAAAAAAGGGAGTTTGGTACATACCTTTGAAAGTCATCAATCGTAATCAAACATCTCAAATAGCTTTGAAAGTCATCTCTCATCTCAAATTGATTCTAATATTTGCTAAATCACTACATATTATAAAACAAAGTCCCCCGCCGCGCCGCGTCTGTCCCTATGTATGCTTAGATCTTTAAAACTACGTTACGGATTTTTATGCGGGTTTTTTTTATTAGATAGAGTGATTCAAGAGGAAGGTTTATAAGTATAATACATGCATATTATAGTAGAAGAAAACCGAGAAATTCCAAGAGTAATGTGAGGTCGTAATAAACATATTTTTGTGCGCTTACATTGCAGACGCTGGCCTTACGAGATATATCAAAAGTAGATGATCAAAATCAGAAATTCAATACTAATGAACAGAGTTCGCGTCAGAGCTGTGTGGCGTCGAAGTGATTCAAGAGTATGTGTGTGACAATCATATACGTTTAATAAATAAACTAGTAATAAATTACATAAATTAGTGTTGGTAAATTAGTATTGAATTTCTGATTTTGATCATCTACTTTTGCTGTTGACTGCACTACGGAATTGTATATCTTAAAAAGATCGATAAAAAAGTCCGCGATGGTATATGTTTATCTCTTAAGGATAACCCACAGTAACCATTTTTATCTTTTACATATTACAAATAAGATATGGGTTACTCACCAAGCTATTTTAAACAATACAGTTTTATTCCTTACCAAATTAAATGTCTTAGATACGTTGTGCATTGCATGTAGATCAAAATTGCCCTTCACAGCATATCATTAAAATCAATATATTAGAAGATATCACAGTGTTAAAAAGCGGGGGTAGAGCGGCTGGCGCTTAGATTTGAGCGTTGAGTGTTTTTCACATGGCCAATTATATGTCGTTCTTTCAAGAGTAACTTCTAAAGAAAACATGTTTGTATTGTCTAATGACAAAAAAGCTGTGAACGTTGTATATACAGACATTCTGTAGTATATTTAGTATCACCATTGCTCCCGTGCGAAGCCGGGGCGGGTCGCTAGTCCATTATAATTAAAGGTAGGTAGGGTTTTTTTTTCAGACGATGTAGGATTTTTTTTCAGCGAAATTTTTCTTCATTCTAACATCCAGTCATAAATCTTGACTTGTAAAATAATGGTCCTTACTTTTCAAAATACTAGTAAAATCAATATTTTAGTTATACATGTCATCATATTCAATTTTTTGCGTCATATTCACTTATGCGGGTCGGAATTATTTGGTTTGGCGTTCTCTTTGCGAACGTTGTACATATTAAAATTGTTGAACCAAATGTCCGACACACCTACATTTATGTATGTGTGTAACGACAATTACCCACTTTATTTTCACACTACATTAGGACAGACAGAACCCTTGTTGAATTTCACCGTTAAACTTGACTGACAAAAACCATTCATATTTACATTGATATACATAAATTGTACATTCGCGACCATCACTGTCAGTCGTGCATGTTTCCAATCCATCATGACACAATCCGAATTGGTAAAATATGGTTGAGTCCGGGATAGAGGGGCTCGTGGCAAAAAACAAGATCGGTTATGGTTAAGCTGCGCTTTCCGCGGGCCTTCCGTGGATGGGTGATCATCCATTTCATAACGAGACCCCTCCGTGCCTCGAAAAGAACTTAAAGCCCTTGGTCCCTGTCATTCGTAGGTCCTTGATAGTCGTTATGGGGAGTTAGGAGCTAGAAAGTCTTACAATCAGTCTTACCTAGGGGTATCGTTTTACCCAATAGCTGAGTTGTGGGGGTAAGATAGGCAGTCGCCCCATGTAAAACACTGGGAAAAGGTTAGGTAGATGATGGTCAGGTCCGGAATAGTAAAATTCATAACTATCCCCGAAATACTGTTGTATGTAATTAGTATGGCGTTATTAATTGAATTATTGAGAGACTGTGGATTGGCTCGCTTTGACCATCCTAAACTTGTTTGTAAAACCCCTGACTTGCAAACTAAACAAAGCTAGAAGCATACCGAGCTGCATATCTCAAAACAGCATCAGTACTAACATATCCTTTAAATTAAATATTCAAAGGGACACACAATTTTTAAGCCCGTCCAATTCCATTCCAAGTCCATTAAATCATTACGTTAAAATATCAAGAAGATTTGAAAAGCCTTATTATATAATTCTGCGGAAACTACCAATTTAGGCAGTTTTTCAGAAAATTTAATTGAAGGTTTTCTAATTTTAGGTTTTCCTTTCGGTACATACATACGCAGCACTCTCCACCAATTATTATCAAGAGGGTGCCTCCTTTATTATTAATTTCTGGAGTGTGTTATTAAAATAAACAAACAAAATTGGCTTAACTGTTAATTCGGTTACCTAATTTACGTTTGCCTAAGTAGAATTATAGTGACTAAGGTGAAAGCGACATGGTAACCCGCGAAATTCAAATATTCTTACGTTATTTGCAATGGTCAGCCCAGTATCCGGTTGTATAGTAATAAAAACTTAAACGCAGTAGTAATAAGTATGTGTTTAGACAATTATAATAATTAAAATCATCAACATAGCTCTCCAAGTTAACATAATCCGTAAACATCATAATTATTTTCATGAAATAGGCACCATTTCATGAAAATAATTATGATGTTTACGGATTATGTTAACTTTGTTGATGATTTTAATTACAATAATTCTCTAAATACATTTTTGTTACTCTCACTTCTAATTTGTTATTATCATACTACCTTACTGCAACTACAAATTGCAAAAAATGTAAGATAATTTGCCTCTCTGGCACATTTCCCTTAAAATGTAAGATAATTTGCCTCTCTGGCACATTCCCCTTAAAATGGGAAACGGGAGATCGCTGAGTATTTGCCACTTGTCAAAGTCATCTTGAATGAAATTCGTCCAATCGACGACAAGTCAAAATACTTAGCGACATTTTCAGCGATGAATCTATTGACAGCAGTATGAAATTAACAAACAGCGCCATTTATGCGGAACTTATTTTGACAGTCACCTTCCTATTTTTTTTTAGGTCAGTAAAACAACTTTGTATTACCACATGGTGGTATATGCTTTATTAGTGCTAGTCTGACTTATAATTAGCAACATAAATATTAAATATCTTATGTACAATAGTTTTCTTGTCTTATCCAACCTTAAAGCTCTCTTCAAGGGGACTCACTTGTAAAGACAAAAAATAGAAGTAAGTAATGGACAGCGGCATTAAGACGTGTGTTATGAGATAACAGCTTTGTAGTAAATCAGTGTTTGCCGTATGCTGCTCCCGCGCCCCACGGATTTAGTAAACCCTGACCAAGGTCAGCTATTGCTCCGTAACCACCAATAGGCGCTTTGACAAAACCAGCACCCAAACCGGGACCACCATAACCGGCCAGACCATCGCCCTTCCAACCTCCGTATCCACCATATCCTGCCAAAAGACCATCGCCCTTCAGTCCACTGTATCCGCCATATCCGCCCAGACCATCGCCCTTTATTCCGCCATATCCACCAATTCCTATCAAACCATCGCCTTTGATTCCTCCGTATCCACCGTATGCTGCTAGAAGACCGTCACCCTTCAGTCCTCCGTAACCGCCAATTCCAATCAGGCCATCGCCTTTTAATCCACCATATCCTCCAATTCCTGCAGGTCCTCCATAGCCTCCGTAACCTCCAGCTAGTATCGGTCCAGATTTGATTATTGGAGCTGGTAGCGGAGCATTGTATATCGGTCCCGGTCTATAGATGGGAAGAGGTGCAGAATATACTGGTCCAGCTTTGTATATGGGACCCGGGAGTCCAGAATACGATGGTAATAATGGCGCAATGGGTGCATAAGGCTTTGAAATTGGTCCAATAGGAGCAATTGGCCCGTATGATGCAATCGGTGCAATGGGTGCAATAGGAGTCTTGATAATAGGTGCAATGGGCGCAATTGGTGCTATGGATATTGGCTTCACAAGGTTTGCGGTTGATATAGCTCCACCGACAATCGGTCCTGATATTAGAGGAGCACCCGCTAATCCTCCTAAGTTAGCAACTGGTCCTACAGATATTGGGGCAATGGCAGATGCATGCCCCAATACCGGAATGGGCGCCTTGTAGATGGATGTTGGAATTGTCGCTGGGTGCAAGTTAGGTCCAATGCGTTTTACTACAGCGTTGAAACCTGATTTGTCATCTGCCCAATATTCTACGATCCGTATGCTGCCATCTGGTTCCACAAGTGAGTAAGCCCCTGTAAACAAATTAAAAATGTAAATAGTGATTGTCAAAAAGTTTACATCTAAATCTCTAAGGCCCATTTGCGCCAAAAACTAATCTCAGAATATATGTCATAAATAATGGGCCCGTGTTAGCAACTAACTCAGAGTTATTAAATAACCTTGGCTGTGCCATCCACCATGATATTACCTTTAACTACGTCTCCGTCTCGCTTCTCCCATTGTGCCTTGTTGTCTCCCGTGTGGGGGTCTTTCACTGCATACTCGAAGGCGTATCTGGGATATGCCTACAACAAATAAAATCACGGGATTAGTATAGCAAATACCTTGCTAGTAGGTACAGGTATGTCCATAAAACTCACATAATAATCTACTGAAGCATGGCCCGGCGCATATACAAGTCCTCCTCCTAAAAGTCCGTCACCAGCGACAGACGCCGTCAAGGCGAGGAGGCACGATATCTGCAACATTCAAACATCACTTCACACATGTACCTTTAAAACATGACAATTCAAAGCAAAAATGAATAGCACTGACCGCTACGTAAATATTCATTATGCCGGAGACGCACTGACGTGATGTCAAAAACGCACTGCTTAGCAATGAGCACTTTTAAGGCATTTATAGGCGATTGGTTTAGAGACCTTCATGTTCTATGTTGCGGATGTGGAATGTTTGGCGCGTACTCGCTCTAGCTGCAACAACAATCACCCAGAGTTGCATCAGGCTTCCTCATTTTCATAGAACAGCCTTCGGGTAGTGAAAACGCGAGTTAATATGTAAAGAGGGCTCGATGCCTCGGTATGCAGGACGCGCGGTGCAGCGCGTGAAAATTTTCAGTTAACTTCAGATCGGAAACTGATCAAATGCGGCGATGATTTATATGATTACCATCCGTGATAACTTAATATTTGTGTAAAAAAAAATCTATGTATCGTGTTGTTTTTATTGCTGCAATATAGTTAAACGCGTTAATGATACGACGTTTTGCTCCAGTTGCGTGCGGCTCTGGGCGTTGTAAACGCCTGGTTGATTGCACGCTCCACTGACGGATGTCGGTCAGTGTGATCATAATCAGATATTACTTGTGTAACATTACGCATCAATCTTTTCGCACCTGTTCTGTATGTTCTTGAACTTGATCGTAGTTATTGATTTCAAGGTAGAAATACTATACCTCGTAATCGTTCTGTAAATTCACCAACATGAACAGGCAAAAACAAAACATTATGCAGGATTATTCGAAATATGATCTAGATATTTATCATATTACTGGTTTTGTTACATTTTGTCTGAATTAAATATATACAAATCTTAAATAAAAAAATAATGATAATATGTACAATTCCAAGCAAAAAGGATTGGAAGCTCAAAGGGCATCAAAAAACTCGTCCACATAGCTGTCAACGGGACACGTGCCCAACAGGCTGGCAGCATTGCCATGCTGAATCTTTGGCCCAAGAATAGACCATCCTTCGGGTCACATGAAGAGTCGGCCAGCCGCTTGACGATGTCCCGAAAAACAAGATGGACACTCGGATCCCATGGCCCTAGAGATTCCACCCCAAACGGCTCAAATATATAGCTTCCAGGGAGGCTAGTTTTGCACATGCGATATAAAATTGGTTTGACGCATAGGCAATTTAATGGCATAAAATTAATCTATAAACCAATGATATAATAAGACAGCATTTACTAGTCGACTCTAAAAACGCAGTAAAGTTGTGTTTTATTTAACTCCTAATCTAGATTGGATCTGCTTCGTTGCCCTCACATTTGTATATTAATTACAAGATATCGTGATAGCTACTGTCAAACAATATAACCGTAACTTACTTACGTTGGAAATAAATAAATTCTAAAATTCTAAATTCTAAATATTTTAGAAGTTATAAGTGTAGGACCACAAAAACAAAAGATGCATGTTGATGCGTACGCCTAAAATTATTGTCCTTTATACTTTTACATAATTCTGATACACCGTTTGAAACTCGGCGATGTTCAATTGATTTTAATATAATTTATGTACGTGTAAAATTTTCGGTTTTCAAATAAAATAAAAATAAAATTAAATAGTAAATAAATAGTTCCTTCGTTATTCGAAGACATCCACCGGTATTTAAGAAAACGTAATTATTTATTTTGTTGACCGTACATACTGAATTATATTTTTTTCCTATTGTCCTCAGGCGTACAGCTGCCTCCCAGCCACAGTGCTTGCATCCTGCGTTGAAAGCGTCTGGTCCTGCGGTAGCATCGCTGGCTCCCAAACCCAGCTCTCCCGCGCCCTATGGCTATGGTGCGGTGCCCTAGGTGCAAGAGTGTGGCTCCCTCTACTGCCAAGAGACGCCACCAGACATCCCGATTCAGGAAGACATACCTTTATGGCTAAGAGGATCATGTTGCCGTTCCATCTTAATATTTATCCACTGAGTAAGTATAATTTTATGCATCTACTCACGAGTACCTTGTGATCGCAGAATACAGTTCTTTGTATTTTACTATGTCCATCATTTACACACATTTATCATCATTCATCGCGGCCATCATTTTGTGATATAACAGTGTAAACCAAGTAATCAATATTGAATGTTTTATTTTCTTGTTGACAGCAATTTTATTCGACGACGCTATCCTGCTGGGTGCTGAGAACGATACAACACTATACGCTTCAGACTCAAATTCCGTATTTTCGCTGCCGTTTTGTGTCGTCAATAGAACAGTAAGTTTATCTCTTATTTAAAAAGTATTTTGAGGAAATGTCAACATTTAATAAAATGATTTCGATCTCAATTTGAGGTATGTGAAGCAAGTCTCATAATTATTATCAAGTTTCATAATTATTATTAATCCCTGTTTTTATTAGCAGAAGGAACTTGATAAAACCTATATATTTCAGTTTCATCCTGCTCTTCCTTCATTAAAAATCCATTAATAGCACTTAACCCATTTATAGCAAAACCTTTTCCAAGTAACAAGCTATTTAACGCCTAATTAACTAATGATATCCTAGTAATTAACCTCATTAAGTTAAATATGATGTATCCACAAGATATCCTTATTGTTCGAGGCACTTACTGAAACGGTAGTGCCTAGTGATGAAATATTGCGTAACTCTTGCCAATGCCATAACACCACAAGTCTTTGCGTGATTTGTTATGTTATATCAATTTCAGCTGTATTCTCAAGTAGATAAAGTCAAGTTTCAGTTATTGGTGCCGATTCCCTTGTTCACAAACTAAATTAAAATTAGGCATTTGGCATCTCTTACTACCAGGCAGCTGAAGATAAGAACGGCGACAGACAATGACTAAGTTAGAGATGTCAAATTAGGTTTTCTCTTGAATTTCGCAGTGTTTTTAATCAATACGTTCTGAAATGACAACTATAATTGTATGAACATTTTAGATCAACTTAAATTGACAGCTCTTATTAATATATGTCTCTTTCTTGTTTTATTGGAGAGAAAGAGATATAAATAGCCTAAAATTAATTTAGTTCGTGCACAACAGAATTGGCACCATTGTTTAATAGGGTATTACACCCATTTTTGAAAAGTGTCTCAATGAAATTCTGTAATGCTAATATGCCACAAAAAAAAACACAAAATTTTTATTCAATCGATAAGTGCCATAAAAATGAATTTAATTTTTTAATTTCGCGCGTAGTTTGGCGAAAACGCCTCTTACTGGACGCCATATTGCTCAGCGTAAATGACGTCAGTTCGTTTTGTATCAAATGAGCTCATATTAAATATGATAATTGTGTATAATTTAAAAATAATTAAAAGCATATTTTGTAATAGGTGTAATAATGAAAAAAATCCGTTAGTTACGAAAATAATAAAAGTACAAAGCCTATATTACGCTAATCGGTTGACTGACAGTTGTAATTTTTTTGTTTGCACGGCCGTACGGCGTAATAACATGGCCGCTACTATTTCATGGTGTTTTAGAACAGATTAAAAATACTGAAAACTTTGAATTGAATTAAAAAATTGGTTTTATTATTTTATTAAATAAAACTTAAATTTTCCAACTGCTTTATGCCTAAACTGTCTCAATAACATATTTATAGATTTTTTCTCGTATAGAGTAAAATACCCTATTTGCCGGAAATTTACTTATTACAACAAGTCCTCGTATTTCTCTTTTTACTAGTCTAGAGACAGCAATATCCCAATTAAGAGGATTCTTTAGGGTCGCTGTGCACGTCTGTTGGGGGAGCGGGGAATGCTAATGCGAATCCCGCACCCCCGGCCATAGGCAGAGGTAGAATACCGCAGTGGTTTTACCCAGTAAGAGTGACCCTCCGTTTACCCAACGAAGGAGGAAGTCCACGAGGATTGCCACCGTGTAACAAAAATAAAAAAGGGGTCGCTGTGCACATAAACAGGTCGGCACATACGGTTTCTGAACACAACCTTTTATAACGTTATTTATCTATGTATTTATTTATTATTCAACTTTTTTGTATTTTTGTGAATTCCTTCCTTCTAGATTGTAGTGCTTTGTAAATTCCTAGCATCGGGACAGATGACAGCTCACTTCACCTAGGTGTTCACCGAGGGAGATTGTAACAGAATAGACATACTGAACTGCTAAGGTGCCGTGTGTTGCCGTTAATCGATCTTCATATATATTTTCTATTCTTCAGAGCCAAGTCTACCTCCACCAAATCCTACGCCAGCTTCTACGTCGTAACTTGGGCTACCACGCGTGGGAGATAGCGCGGTCTTGCTCACAACTGGCATACTTCCCGCACTCATTGGAACTGCTACTTCATGAGGTGCTGGAAGAAGAGGCTACTAGTAAAGAGCCTATACCCGATGCACAGCTGCCCTCGATCATTGAGTTCGTGCATGAATTTCCTGTGTATTTGCAAGTGAGTAAGTTTTTATATGAAAAGAAAAATATTTGCTAAAATATTTTTGATGAAGTCTTATCGAATACTGTTTTGAAGGCCTGGAATTGGCTTTTACAACTGTTTATTTGGTGTACACTTAATTTATTCAATTTATTCAAAAATAATTTAAATTGTTTATGAATATTGAAGACATAATACCTACATAATATAAAATAATAAAAATGTTAAAGTTGAAATAAGCAATTAAAATAGATAGAAACTCAGTAGTAATAATCAGGTTAGTCACATCAAACGAATATTAACTGTAATGTCAATAAATCAAAAATTTCATCAACTTAGGTCTTTTATTAACTAAAAATGTTTATTAAAGAATATTTTGAAACGAACGTTTGAATTTTAACATTATTCGTGTTTGTTTGCTTGCAACATTTTTTTTTGTATGTAGAACAAAATACATACTTCACATCACATCTACAAAGTGTATGCAAATGGATTTATAAAAGATTGCGCGTTAAACAGACAGAACAGGTGAACAAATAGCCCATTACACATGCTACTAGTCAAATGGGGCATATAAATCATTGAAGTTTAGCGACAGGCGTTGTCATGCAAAAAAATATTACACCTTGTAAAATGCATATATCTATCCAAAGAGTCTACGGGACAGTGGCTCAGTAGTTCAAATTGGTGTGGTTTGATTTAAGTTTTAGCTGAAGACTAAATTGGTTGGACATATTTTGTTGGACATATTTTCCATGCAAAAGCTGTCATTATACCATATTTTATTTATTCTTCAGTTTAGACGATTTCTAATGGTTTGGACCATTCGATTTTAATTTTGTTTAAACTAGGACAACGGATAGCTTATTCATTGCATCAGAAAAATAGAAATAAAGAACAGTTTGACAAACATAACATCGCAACAATATCTCTTTCAGACAGTGGTCCAGTGCGCAAGAAAGACAGAGATAGCACTATGGGCGTATTTATTCTCAGCGGCGGGCAAACCAAAGGAATTATTCCAAGAATGTTTACAGCGCAAGATGTTGGATACAGCCGCCTCGTACTTAATCATACTACAGGTATATATGCAATGTTTTCAGAAAAAAAAAATACATTAATTATAAAACGTAATGATTCTGAATTAATTATGTTTTCTTCTTGCAGCTGTTAAAGGTACATTAAAACAATACTGTCCGCTTCTTTCGCGCATTTTACGCGAATCTCTACCTTATTGTCGACTCGACCAAATGTACTTGGTTGAGAGTAGCAATACTAATTCTTCTTTACTTACAATTTCGGTGTAAAATCTTTTAAGCATACAAGTAGCTTATTTGTGCTTTTGTCACATGGAACAGTGAACCGAAAGCGTGGCGTGGCAAATGCGAATTTTGAATGTGCTACGCTTCGCATTCGTTTTTCTGTTTGACGTGACCATGTATCACAACTGTTCGCCTCGCTTTCGGTTCGCCATGCCTTCGCTATGTGGCAAGAGCTTTGGATATATCCTTGACATGGCATACGATATACAAATCTTGATACTTCTCTAATTCTTCAATTAATAACTGTTGTCAATGTTCAGCGTATGTAGAATTGCCAATATAATCTTTATTGAAGTACTGATAAGGCAGAATATTCATTGTAATAAAATATCGTCTGCCTGAATGTTGTAGTGTTTAGTATTAATATCTGTTGGTATTTTGTAGAACTTGGAAAGTTCGACGGTTAGCAGACAGCTAGCGACACAACTCCTCGACACCGCCCTTCAGCAGGAGAGGTGGGATCTCGCCAGGGATCTTGTCAGATTCTTGAGAGCTATAGGTGAGCTAATTTCAAGCTATAGGTTAGCTAAAAAAGGCCATGAAACTCTGAATAAACAAATATTTCTCATTTTCGCAATTTTTGTTCCTAGGACTAGGTTCACAGACCGCCATTAGATTTTGAAGCGTTTTACAAAAAATGCAAAAAAGATTTTGATACAATAACTGTTTTAAAATATACCATATTATTCGGAATACGACCACATTCTATTACAATTTACCAAATTTCCTGTTTTTATCTCCTGTATCCCATAGTAAAAGTTAAAAGGAAGTGGGTACAGATTTTCAATTCTTTTGAAAATCTTTTGAAAAAGTACGCTTAATATTAATACAGAATGATCTTATAACAAACAAAATAACATAGGTGTAAACCACAATGATTGAGATATAAACCTAAAAAAAACTGATTACGTTGTATTGAAAATGCCAGACCGAATATTCAAACGCAACTTAATTTTAAGATGCGGTTAAGTCTCGTGATGTCTCTATAATTTTATGTCAAAGTGAGTGTGTGTGACAGTACGCGACTTAATTATTGAGTAGGGGTTTGAGTATTTGGCCATTAGCCTCTTCTGTGACAAACATACAAAAAAGTGATCGTAAAAAGATTCCGTTTTATCTTTTAAGTTCAGAACCCTAATGATATATTTCTTTAAAGATCCCAACGACGTCGACTCGCCGAGGAACTCGGTAAACGTTCAAGCGAAGTTCGGACAAGTGGTGCAGTCGCAGACTGTCAGCCCTAACGCAGAGGACTTGTCTGTCATATTGGGTAACATGCAGGTAAGCAACACATACAAATACATATCTTTATATGTATAATTTTCCTGTGTGTGTTCAACGGACAAGTGTATGTGATTGAACTCCCTCCTAAATGGCTGGACCGATTTTGATGATTTTTTTGTGTGCGTTTCAGTGGATTCGATAATGGTCTATTCACATTTGGGCCCGGTAGGTGGCGCTACAGTCGAGTTGTAGGACTTTTTTATTTTAAGGGACAACGTCTGCCGTGCCCGCTAGTAATATACAAAAATATGGCCTACAGTTAGTTGTTACGGGTCGGTTCTTTGTATATGCGAGTTTATATGTTCGGAAATGCTCCCACGGCACAGGAAATATTCGTAGTGTTGGGCAAGGTTTAAAAAAAAAAGAAAACATTCCTACTTGTTTCAATGTTGATTCCTATGTGTGGACATATAAAAGTAGCCAAATGGCCTCTTTGATTTGGTGTGTTATGGTTTCTGTAAGTAATTCCGAGACTATTTTTAGAAAAACCAATGACCGACTAAGGGCCACTTTCGCCAAAAACTAAACTCAGAATTATTTGTTAACACAAGATCAATTTCAAATTATGTATGAGATTTTGAATAGTTTTAGTTTTTGGCGCAAATAGGTCTTATGGCCAAATACTCAACGATACTCAATTTTAAGTTGCCATTAAGTCTCGTACTGTCATGACATAAAGGATAGAGACAGCACGACACTTAACGGCATTTTAAAATTAAGTAGCCTTTGACTATTTGTCCATAAGACAATCATAATCTATCGTTCTTTTGTGAACTAATTTAATAACCTTTAATGGATTTACCTTTATTTGAACCTTTAAATGTGGCTGCCTACTGGGCCCTATTAATCTAACAAAAAAACACAAAAATATGTGCTGGGACACATAGTAGAAGTGAAACTTCAACGGACAAGTGGAAGCGATATATCGTCTACCCCCTCCACGCGGCCGTAACGTTTTTTTGTGACAGAAAAATCTTAATACCCCTCGTCTATATACAAGGTGTAACGTCAAATACGCAAAACCTGAAAATAATTTGATTAGAATAACGAGCAGAATCAATTGAACCACTTTTTAATATAGGTCACATTTTTCAAAAAATCTTCATGAAACATGTTGCCCTGTCTATTTATTAATAAGTCAAGCCATCACGTGCGCAAACCTGCCAAAATAGGTAAACAAACACAAATGGTTGTCATCCAATTTAAATTTTCTCATACGCGGGATAATAATAGTTCTTATTTCAATGCAAATACGAGTCTTGGTAAAACTAAAACAGCACATAAAACCTTAAAAAAAAATGTTTTTTTTCTCGGAATGAGGTTAATTGAATTAAAAATCATTTGGGGTGTCTGAGGTTTTGCGTGTTTAACGTTACACCTTGTAGAAGTTTCACTTCAAAAAGGAAAACCATCGATTCGAAAAGAAGAAGTTAACCTTTAACTTTGTATCAGTTGGCAGGCGGTCGCGGGCGTAGCTTTAGTACGACGGTGTCACCGCGCGAGCCCTCGCCCCCCGCGCACGGGCCCGCGCCCCCCGCGCCCTCGCCGCATGCACCCCCTGCGAGAGCTACTGCTGCCGTCAAGAGAAAGAAGTCTGTTCCTACCAGGGCTGATAGGTACGTAAAGACAGGGAACTATTGGAAAGCAAACTGACAATAAACTCTTCTTCCTGCCCATATCCCATGTTACTTGGGGTCGGCGCAACATGTTTTCTTCTTCCATTCCGTCCTGTCCAACGTTATGCTTCACTGACTCCATTTTCCCACAATTCATCCATCTTTTCTTTGGCCTTCCTTCTCCCTCTCCATCCATTCAAATTAATATTCACAACTCTTTTGGTCACAAGCGTTTCATCCCTTCCTATACCAAGACAAACAATTCCCTTTCAACTTTTCTGTCACTAGCGCCACTTTCAAACTTCCTCTAATATATTCAAATTGACAATAAACTATTATTCTTTAAAAGTTTGAAATGGCCGTAACATGACCATTTGACGTAGTTTAAAAAAAAAATACAGTAACTTCTGCCCGCGATTGTGTCCTTGTAGAAGCCAAGAATACCATAATACACAACATAATTATTATGACACTATCGTTTTCTATCAGCACCAGTATTTCCACAGATAACCTCATACAAACAAACTATATCTCTTTATAAGTCGAAACTTAAGAGCTAAACTTATTATAGGCTATTTATATCTCTTTCTCTCCAATAAAACAAGAAAGAGACACATATTAACAAGAGCTATCAATTTAAGTTGATCTAAAATGGTAATACAATTATAGTTGTCATTTCAGAGTGTATTGATAACTTAGTTCTTATCTGTCGCTGTCCTCTTCTTCAGTTGCCTGGCAATAAGAGATGCTAAAAGTCTAATTTTAGTTAAGTTTATGAACAAGGACTCGGGGCCATTATCTTGTATTCTGTTAGTACTCGGCCTTTGTTGCTGCTCAAATGTTACAGACAGCGTTACGATGTACACTCACTGTTTTTTGTTACGATAGTTCAGATCTCGTCCGACGAAACTCCGAATTACCGACATTACGCGAGGCGCGCTCCGGCTCGAAGGACCGCAATGTGTCGGGGTACGTAGAGAGGTGGCGGTACGCTTAATGTGAACGGAATGTATATGTTCTCCTGACTGCTGAGCAAAGGGTCTTAAGTTTCGACCCCTAGACTCATGGTTTTTTTATATGTTTTCAACTGGAAGGTGTAGAAATAAGAACATAGGTTTCATAAATTATCACTAAAATAGTAAGTGTTTGTTAGACTGCAGTCTCACATTCACAATATAAGGAACTATCTAGATATGTGTGAGCTGCAAACAAATATACATCAGTTTTCCATTCGTTTTTTAGTAGCAGCCTGGACTCTAGATTTGTGCCCGGACAGACGTAAAATTAACAGAGTTAATGTAGGCGTACCTGTACACCTCTGTCTGCCTTTTTAATTATGTTGTAATATTAACATCACATTCATGTTTAAAAGTGATGTGGTACAAAAATGTTATTGAAATATAACATGTATATTTTAGTGATAATATTAGGTCAACCGATGGTGAGCCAATATTGTATACTAATGTGAATACCTAAGCCCACCTTCCTTTCATTCGGTCAAAACACCCAACAGCTACCACAAGTAGTTTACAAATAGCTATAACTTAAAATGAAACGCACATCAAAAATGTTAACACTCCTTTCAAACAGGGACTCCTACAGTGGTACAGCCGAGGAATTCTTCATAGACATGATGATCCAACGTCACGCTCGTCTCCTCCTATCCACGGCCCGTTTGTACGCGCTCGGCAAGATGGCGGCCGCGCTAGACTTGCACTTGGTCGCGTGGCTCGCCGGCGAGAGGGAGAGGGCGGCGCGGGTCGACAGCGCCGTGCTGTGTGTGAAGAGGCTGCACGAAGACTTCGCGTGGCCGTACCCTGTGGTCAATGATGCGGAGCAATATCTGCAGAGGAAGGGCAGCACTGTTACCAGTAAGTGGGCTGTAGGCTTCTCCGGATTCTACATCATACAATGGAGGCGGAGACCGGACGTCTCCACCAAATATGTAAGAGGTCCAGCTGTAGGGCCTCTTACAGGTGGGTACCTGTAAGAGGCCATAAAGCTGGTTATCGTTTATATAGAGTTACAACGTGGTGTATGAGGATTCTAATATGATAACTTGGAATCAAACTAACTTCTTTAAGAGCGCCCATCCCCATCGAACGAACTTAAACGCGAGCGTGATTGAAATTTTTTTTGTTTCAACCAGCGCAAAGCTCGAAAACAAACGAGTGAGTGAGAACGCGATAACATCACAGGAAAATTGGCGCGTGGAAATTTCACAAAACTTGTTCCAGGACATACGTGTTTTTGAAATGGCCTTACAAGTTTTTGGTAAAAATGTAAGTAATTTAGAATCTCCATTACATGTGAAAGGTTTCTATGGAGCTGTTTTTTTACTGTTTCAATGTATGAGTGCATTATGCACGGCGAAAGTTCAGATAAAATTGTGCAAAAAAGCTGATTTTCGGCCGTGTTTACTGAATTTATTTCTCAAAAAAGTTTATTTTTGGCTACATACAAACCTAAATTTAAACCACAAGATACCTGTGTGTTAAAAATATTTAGGAAATAATTTGTTTTAACGCCGTAATCGCGTACGAGCGTTTGTATGGGAAATATGACGGGATGGGCGCTCTTAAGTATTACTTTATAATCAAGATAATCAAACGTATGCCCGTGAAGGGATCAGGCTAAGAACTATCCTTCCGTCATATAAAAAATAATACAAATCTACGATTTGAACGTATTCTAATTATTCTAGAAGGATGCGGAGTGTTTAGCCATAGACCATATAGTTAATGGCTTCTGCATGCTAAATGCATGCAACCTTTACAATACTGTCTAATCATTATCAATTTTTTTTATGTTCAAATGATATTATATATTTTGGTTTGACACTTAATATCGTATGCTGCTATTATTTAAATTCCTGGGCTACAAGGTTGTGTCTATGGTAAATCCTGAATCTTAAGGACTGTTAACTTACAAACTACAAGTTTGAGTTAGTATATCATAATTATGTCCTACCGTATAATCACCAAATACAAACTAAATCGCCTCTTGTTAAGTAACTTCTGTACTTCGAGTGCAAAATAAATGGTAATGTTATGTTACTATATAAAATGAATTGTTTCAGGTACCTACACACCGTCCGCCGATTCGGACAGTTTATGCGGTGACAGCGGGTACATGAGCCTCCCGCTTCGCGCCGCACTGCCTCTGATGACGGGCGCAGTGCCCGTGTCGCCGGGACCTGTCAGGTGAACATACTAGCAGACAACTATCCACTACTTAAATACATTATCATTTGGTTCAACTTCAGTATATTTGAACTATGATGGGGGAATAAGACCACGGGCTTGTGGCCTTCGGATTTCTCAGTTTTAAACTGTTTTTGGCGGATCACCAATCGGCCTGCCAAGCGTGGCGATTATGGCAAAACTTCCCTCCTTGGGGAAGCCTATGTCCAGCAGTGGACGTCTTTGGGCTGAAATAGGTAATGATGATGATGAATTTATTTCAGGTTTTGCCTCGTTGGACCAGGTTATAATTGTTTTTTTTCTGCTATGCGAAATTAATTTGTAAGTCGCGATTTAAATAAGGGTTACGTGTAGGAGGATGAGGATTTTTTTAGAACTAATAACATTTATAACCCTAATTATATTCCTCAGTTCCGCGGGTGAAGGCAGTGTAGCCGAGGGTGGTGGGGTCGCGTGGGGCGGTGACGCGTTGGGGGCGGGCGAGGAGAGGCGGTACGCCGCGCTCATGGAGAGGCTGCACCACCACCAGGCAGAGCGAGGCTCGCACACTTCGCATGTGCAGCTCAGGTTAGTCAATAAAAAAAGAAAACACTGTGGCACTCAGGGACTGCCGCGGTAATTTATATATCTATTGCATAGCATTTTTTGCTTTGACATTTGACTTTCAAAAGTCAAAAGTCAAAGTAAAAAGTCAATGTCAAAGTCAAAATTCAAAGATTATATAGGTATAATATATATTATGATTAAATATACCATATACATACACGTTAAGCGAACGCTCGGCCGAGCTACATGGTAGGCGGAGTGGGGGGTGTCAGGTTTTATTTTCGTTACGGAATTTTGATTCGGTCGCCGCGCTCACAGCCCGCGATAAAAGCTATGCAATAGCTTAAATAAAACATTATTCTCAGACAACAATGGTCCATAGTGTTAGTTACAAAAATACTTAACAACTATGTTAGTAGATTGACAAATATTACACTGTATTTTGATACATCACCCTGCATCTCTCAAATATTGAAGTTATTATTTTACTAGATATGTGTATAGCATAACGTCGTCGTCGTCGTCGTCGATTTTATAACTTTTGCCGAAAATGCAGTCGAAGTGGCCAAGGTCTGAGCCGCAACAATATAGTAAAAGTTAGTTTGTCGTTGAAACGGTAACCTAACGAAAAAAAATTATGTTTCAAAGTAAAATATAATTAATTTTTTCGCAAATTTATAGAAAATGGCGAGCCAAGGAACCATGTTTTTCGTCTGTTTATGTCGAACAATAAGCGCCGAGCGCCGACTGTATTCCAATTTGAAAAGAATGCGCGACAGTACAACACATGAATATATAATATGGACGATCCAATGACATACCATTTGACGAGGCAGTAACATATTCCCATATGATACAATATCATCTCGAGGAATTATTACACGAACTAATTAAATATTTTCAGGTACTACTTACAACTGATGACGGAAGCAAGCTGCGTAGAATGGGCGGTGATCGTAGCTGTAGTGCTACGCGACGCGCTCGCAGTGCTACGGACTACGAACGCGGCGCGCGGCAATGACGTCAGTCTGGACGCGGTGCGGCGTCTGCGCAGGACACTGCAGGACATATGCGCGTGGACTGATGCCGAGTGGTATGTATTATACGAAGTGTGAAGAATGGGCCAGTAATCGAATATGTAATATTTTTCGATGCACATTTAATGATTCGGGAAATGAACACTAAAAATCATACAAAAAAAAAATTACAATAATTTTTAAACTTTTATACAGTTTCCGAAGGACCTTGTAAAAGAGGCCTTTCATCAGGCCGTTTGAAAACTATTAGTAAGACTACAGGCCGTTTGAAAATTATTAATAAGACTACAATGTTTCTGATAAACTCGAAAACTTCACATTAAAATCAGTACATGTAGTATTCACCGTTACTGCTTATACAATAGACTATTTAATGTCACATATAAAATTAAACAGTCTTTTGAGATGCTGATGGGGATCGAAGTTACGTTGACATGATTATTATTGCACGATAGTGTGTGAACATGTATAATGGTTGAGTGATGTAGATGGCAACATTACACTTTTAATTTCAGTCTCGGCTACAAACCATTCATGATGGCGATCAGCAACCAGATTCCGTTCCTCACATCCATCATCAACACTAGAGAGCGTCGCCTGTCGATGTCCAAGTCCCGGGTCCGTACGACCAGCACCAGTTCTTTAGGACCAGACACTAAAGTGAAGCCACAGACTCAGGAGGCTAAGCTTCCTCCGCCGCAGAAGGCCGAAGTGTCGAAACAAGCGGGGAGGAAGGAGTCTGGGGGGGCGGAGCCTACGCCCTCAGTTAAAGTGTCTCCGCCCCGCCCACCTGCGCCCGCGCGGAATGACGTGTCAACCGGCTGTCTGATTATGTAAACGTTATTTTGCCCTTTTTTTGTATAGAAAGGCTTGTGTTTATCAATATTTTAAACGAACGTTTAGATATGAAATCGGTTAATTAAATGTTGATGAACACGGGCTTGAGTAACGTCCACTTAATTTGCAGACACCGAACTGCACTTTACTCCGAGTTTATAACAAGGTGGATATAGAGTACAGGCCAGCATATCAAGCTACCCCTGTCTGTCAAATTCCTTTGATAGTTTTTCAACTTTATTTCCAAAGTATAAGGTTCATGTTTAATTGGGAAAAATTTACAGTTTGGAATAGCTTGATGTGCTGGGGTCTGTGTATGAAAATACATTTGTCAGTATACATTTTTAATAGATCTCTTTAGGGCAAAGTGACCCGGGGCGGCAATCAAAGCGAAATTTGTCACATTTCATTTTGTACAAAAATTGATGCTGGCAAGTTGTTCAGTACCGAAGTTTTTTATCACGAGTAGAAAATTATTTTGAACTTGGTTTTTTATCTACAAATATAAGTATTAGTGTAGACATCACTCGAGTGTTTGGTACTCGTTAAAATTAAGAAATTAAATTTTATTATTAAAATACATTTCGTACTTTCGTACTCTAAAAAACTTTCTTGTATATTAAAAATTTTCACCTTCGTCTCGACGTGTTTCCTAATAGCTTGTTTTGTAAATAATTAGGTAAAATTAAATTAATCTTATAAGTGACTATTTCAAACCTTATGAAAAATATGATGAATTATGATCATTTTGGTGCTGATTAATGTATACATCTAAATATTTATTTGTGTAAATGGATTCATTATTTACGTCTCTAGTCTATGTGTAATGGCTAATAATTTATTTCTATCGATCAGTTGTTGAGGCAGGCCTAGAGTTGAGGATAAAATATTAAGGTTGGTGTTCACCAACATTTAATCAAACGATTACATAATTATTTAATTAAACAGTTCTGTATATTTTGAAAGGCAAGTGCGTGCACAGACAGATACAAAGTTAATTGTAGCATTATGAACTAAGTCAGTATGTGTTGTTTTTGTGAAGTAGTTTAATTTATTCTGAAGGCGCATCTTAGTTCGTAATGTACAGTACTTTTTTTTTGGTACGGGGCATACGAAATATCTCATTGTCCCACAGGTTATTTGATTACAAGATGATACATACCTGGTTCCGTTTTGGATGGGGTCATATTTTTATACCGTTATTTTTATTTTACAAAAGTAACTTTCCGTAGGTATCTAAGGGCGTTGTACCATTGATAGCTACCTCAACGTATTATAAATGAAAATTGTTTGTGTTCGTTCGGGATAATCTCCAGAACAGCTGGTCCAGTATTGTAAATTCTTTCGCGAATAAGAAGCTACGGTATCCTAGAATGTTAACACCTATCCATACTATCCATACTTCATACTAATATTATAAATGCAAAAGTAACTCTGTCTGTTACGCTTTCACGATGAAACGACTGAACCGATTTTAATGAAATTTGGCATGAAAATAGATTTAACCCCGGGGAAGGACATGGGCTACTTTTTTTCCGCGACTTCGTCTGCATCCACTATAGCCGGGTTACCTATCATAAGGTCGAAAAATATTTGACCGAATTTCATTTCACCTAAAACTTTTCAACTTTTCTCGTTTCGTATTTTTTACTTCATCGAAGTCACGTCTGCCACTGTATCAGTTGACCTATTATCAATTCGCTTTTTTTTCGTTGCTCCGACGTTTCATTTGGCCGAAAAAGTTTTTACCGAAGTTACACTTAGCCGAAATAACATTTGTTCGAACATTCAGTTATACCACTGTTTTAATTACCATATTTCACCAAACGCCTAGAAGTAGATATGTCTGATATTGAGTCAATGATAACCGGTACTCCACCAGAAAAAAAAATGCGTCGTTAAAGAAACGAAAAATCAAAAACTTTTGAAAATTAAAGACAATTTGAGTGAAATTAAATATTTGAAAGAGCTTTCAAAACTAATGTATTTGTTTATTTACAGTGGCGTTATAGAGAGCTAATTTCAGATTAGTTTCCTACTATTTTGTTTCAATAATTATTTGAATGTAATGGCACTTAAATAAAACAGGTGGTCCCAGTAAGAAGCTTGCAAACAAAGATTCTTGCTTCAAGCATGCAGCATGCAAGCAGGCATGCAGCATGCAAACAGGCATGCAGCATACAAGCAAGCATGCAAGCAAGCATGCAGCGTGCAAACAAGCATGAAACATGCAAGCAGGCATGCAACATGCACAAGCATTGTTTCTGTCACGGCTCCGGCGCTGCGGGATCTGGGCGGCCCCACGCGAGCTTGTCGTCGCAGATGGTTTTAACGCTCACCACCGCAGCTTCGCGGGCCGCCCCACCCCTCCGCGCCTACGCGTTCTTAAATTACACTCTAGGGGTAGGGCAGACAAGACTGCGTGAAGTCGGTTTTGCAGCGATTCGTTTCTGTCACAAAATTTTGTAACGTATTGACTTTTTATGACACTATCTTAATTTAATGTTGAAAATGCTACCAAGTAACCGGCTATATATTTGAGATCAAATAATATTCCGAAATGTTGTTTTGACGGAGTGAAAATATAGCAAATAAATCATTTGGCAAATGAAAATAGTTCAAAAGAGACTTCGGCCAATAGGAAAAAGTTATTTTGTAAATCGGAGAAACATAGTTCGGTAAAATAATACGTATGACACATGATACTTCGATGATCTAAAAATATGTCAAATAATGCATATAGCAAAAAAGACGTCGGTCAATAGTTTTCGGTAAAATGAAATTCGGACAAAAATAATTCGGAAAAGTGATCGGTTCCCACTATAACCGACATTCACGCGGACGAAGTCGCGGGCAAAAGCTAATAATTATCTAAAACTCTCGTGTCACAGTGTTTGTAACAAAATTCCTCCGAAACGGCTTGACCGATTCTTATGAATTTTTGTGTGTATGTTCAGTCTGTGTAGGTCTTAGAATAGGACGTAGGCTACTTTTATTTTTATTTTATGTGGCAATACAAAGTTTGCTGAGTCAGCTAGTTTTATTATAAAAAAGAAATCACTGGCGAAGTCGCGGGCAAAAGCTAATAGCTTACTATAAAACTATACGGGAGGGGTGACAGTTGTCACGAGTTGACGTATCAGTGAGCTCTCGTATCACTTTACCAACGGTCTCAGTTAAGCGGTCGGGCTGTTGTAAACTATGATAAGTATTGCCATTTTTACCTTGTAGATTTAATTGTAATTTACTTTTTCGTGAACAACAAAATATCTCCTACTAGCTACTAGCACAAAATATAAAGGGTACAGAAGGACCGCTCCCGCCATCTTCAAAAATAATTAGGTACCTAAACTTGCCAGATTCACTAGGGCTGCTACTGTTACTGTATTGACTCTGTAGGTTTTATTTGTGACACTGATTGGAAATCGTTATTTTTATACTTCGAGACTGAAGTCTGCTTGACACTGCTTGAGAATGCCTATAAACGTAATATCAATGTGTGCGTAGTAAAAATAGCGGTTTGTTCTGAGTGGTCTCTCTGCCCGGGCGCGACGCAGCCTTACGTACTTTATGCTACTAGTTATATCATCTCAATGGGACCACGCCCTAAACACCTATGTTCCCTCATCCCACATCCTAATACTTCTCTAGGCCATCGACTCTAAATTAGACTAATTAAACTATTATCTATTTAAATATTTATTATTGTACTTATAAATAAATATGAATTAGGAGTAATTGAGTAGTTAATATTAAATTATCTCATATTTTAATTTGGAAATTAAAGCAGATTGTCTTTGTAGATATGATGTCTATAGGTTAGACTTCTTGGACGATATTAGTATAAATTTATTGTTTAATATTATGTCATTATTTGGTGTATAAGTAGCGAGTTATATGTAGTAAATATTAGGTAGAATTGTGTCAGATTCGATGCCAGAGGCCAAAAAACTTTGAAAGGAAAAACATCTTCATTAAATTTTAGCAGAACATCATACTTATTCCGTCTATGCAAACATGTAAATCTCGATAACGGCATTTATCAAAAATAAATTCATTATCTTATAAAGTTTTCTTGTCTATGGCGTTGTCTAAACCATTAAATGACAACTTTTCAAATCGCTCCACTGCCAAATTAACAGAATTTATTCGTTGAAAATTATACAGGCTACTAGTTAAATATAAGATTTGATGTGTTTCCTATTAACAATATTTCTGGTAGTGACGTTAAAATTAGAATGTAAAAAATATAACATTTCTTGAATTATTTTTGTGTGGCAACCTCTAAACGATCTAGTTAGAATGAGATTTAGGCTTCAAGTGCAATCATTGGCCACTTTTTGGACCAAGGCTACTTAAAATCAGTCTGATTCTACTATAAAGACCCTTTTTGTGAACTTATTACAAATGTGTGTGTTGTGGTTTTACTGAAAATAGTTTCTAAAATATTTGGCCGTGTCGATATCGCCATCTATTCACAGGTACGCGGTACCGCACTGGATGCCTTAATCTTAAACTCAGATCGAACGTTTGAATACTAACAGTACAAGTAGATATAAAATATACTTAACAATATGTATAATTATTTAATTTAATGTAAATTATAATTCACATTTAAATCGTCCATGAGAACAGCAATAACATAATTAATTCGATTAGGGTTGTAACGTGCATTGCTCATTTTTTTTTAGTGATGCGATTAATTTATTTTTCTGTTGCTCAACTTATAATCTCAACGTTTTATTTATTGCTCACAACAATACTGTAAAACTGGTTATACTAAGGTTTCTTCACATTACGGTTTTGCTGTGGTAAATTGTTTTAATTGGAAGAAATAATACGTATGAATGATACAGTTATACAGTAGCAAATATTTATATTAGAACCTTAAGTTCAGATTAAATAAATCGGAGCCAGAATTCATTGAAAGCATATGAAAATATAATCGCTTCATTATGAAGTGCAGCTTAAATGTTGGCAATTAACCAATACGAAAAACAAAATGGCGCTATATAAATAGTAGACGCTCAGCTTTAAATCGTTTCCCGCCATCTCGGTGCCAATTTTTCCCCCAAATATATATATTATAATTATTTTCATAACTTATTAATGTTTAAAATGCCGATTAGTACAAAATACTTGATTTTGTTGTGACCATAATAAAAAATTACAAATTTTTATTTTATAAGTATAACATCTTCATAGTCATCTTTATTTTTAAGATTTATTTTTTCTTCAAATGATATTATTTAGTTAGATAATTTATGTAGATAGAAACACACCGTTAACGCCAACAATTTATTTACTTATCGCTTTTTAAATAGCATGTAAGAAAAGCCCGGTATAAACCATCTCTACTGAGGGTTATCTATGGAAATTGATTTCAGTGTTTTACAAAGCATTGTGTTTTTTGTATAATTTAGTTAAACGTATTCATCATCTGCCTAGACTTTTCCTAACTATTTTGGGGTCGACTTCCAGTCTAACCGGATGCAGCTGAATACCAGTGTTTTACATGAAGCGACTGCCTATCGGACCTCTACAACCCAGTTACTGGGTAAAACGATACCCCCTTTGTAAGACTGGTTATCAGACTTTCTGGCTTCTGACTACCCATAACGACTGCCAAAGATCTACTAATGACAGCCGGGACCAACGGCTTTACGTGCTTTCCGAGGCACGGAGGGAACTCGGTATGAAAGGGATGGACACGCATCCACAGACCGACCGCGGCTAGCGCAGCTTAACCTTTGTCTGATCGATCTGTACGGCTTTAATTAACTTAGCTACGAGTTCCTCCGATTTTAGTTGAACGTGTTATTCTTATGAAATCATTACATTCGTGCTCATTATTGGGAAAACATTTAAAATCGCATTTTATCATACCCGTTTTACCCAACACTTGTATTTCAAACATTTAACTCAGTTTAACTTGGCCTTTTGGTAAAACCAGCACCAATCGAAATTTGGCGTTCTCTGTGTGTTTTCAAACTTAGATAATTAATTACATATTATTATGTTAGTAATATGAAGATTTAAAGGTAAATCTAGTAATGTCGACATGCTGCAAAATTAAAATGGCATAGATTATTCCAAAATTGACATTGTGACTAATTAAATAGCAATAATGTTCCAGCATTCCTTTTACAGTAAGATTAGTATGATAATTAGGTCAATTATTAAATGAGTGTAAGCAGATTTACTGGACCATCACTAATTATTTTTTCAAGTTATTTGATATTCATGCCGGTGCTAACATATTTAAGAAAATGAAATTTAAATTATTTTGTTCAATATTAATATGGAATACATTATTTTTATTTACTTATTTATAGCGGGTTTTAATGTAACGAAGATGTGGCAAGGCGAAATTGTTGTAAATTATAGCTACATTCCGAAGCGTGGCAACACCTACGAAGAATTTAGCCAGAAATTCTAGCTAAAACCTGAGCAAAACCTCTTAGCACCTATGTATGTTATTCTCAACCCGTTTTCAGATATTTTAAAAGGCTTTCGTTTTAACTATTTCTAGACTGTCAAGACCAGATGCGCTTGCGCTTAGGTTATTTACTACAAATTTCGTTACGTTCAAACGCTGCCTAGCTCCTTGCTGTAATGATGAAAAATATATATAAAATAATAAAGTGCAAAAATATGTTTGGCGTGTCTATAGAAATACTTTTTTCTGGTGTTTCCACACTGTTTGCGTTCTCAAAATTGCGGCGCGTCGGTGTGTAAACCCTATTATGCTACATTTTAATGATCCGGATGTCATCCCTCTCTTTATTTTGATTTGGATGTTTGTCGTTGTAACTTTTGTAACATGATTTGTAATTATTGTCAATTTGGTGTTTAAAAAATATAAACTAAATTACACTTTCTGGTCTTAGTTTTTTTTTTTCCTTAAATGCGGTGGGTAAGTTCGGCAGACAAAGAGATGAGAGAGAGCATTTTAAATTTATAAATTGAATCTGATACGTCTTATCCAATCAAAATAAGGTTTATATTTCAATGCTCGGTGATTCACCTTGGATCTTACTCGGTGGATGCGCGGATGCCGGTAAGCTGGATGACGCTTCACAGATAACTTTTCTTGTCAGTTTGAGCTGGTGGATAGAGGAATCCTTCTTGATGCTCTCCCGTGCCGTCCGCTAGTGTGCGTAGGCCATTAAAGGTTTTATTTACACTATTAAAATAAACAGGTTGCCTTGTTGCACCTTCAGGTAAATAACGGATGACCAAAAAAGGCAGGGGCAGGCACTTGAGGCTATATTTCGATCTCTACTTATTCAGTGCTCACCACATCATTCCGAACAAAAATTATCGAGATGCGACGTGAAGTTCAAGGTACCTAAATGGGCTATTGACCGACTCGTTCAACTATGCTACAGTTGTTAACAAAAACAATCTTAGATAAAATCGCATTATAGGCATTTATAATCTTGCATGCAACTATACAATTTTCAACCGTCCTGTTCTATTTCAATAATTTTAACAGTTAAAACTGCAAGAATATTATGCTCCTGTGTCAGTGCAGACAGCAAGTCGTAACTTTATAAGCATTTATGGATTTTGTAGGTCATGCTGGTTTGTTTGGTAGATTTTTACTAATATAAGCCTAGCGGCCTAGCCTAAAATGAGTTAAGTGATTTTTTCTGATTCTAGTTACCTATATTTTTCATGCATTCAGAAATGCACGAACGCATTTGCCTATTTTTTTTTCAATGTATTTTTTATCTGTTTTCTTGCCAGTAGGAAAAAATGAAATGCTTTGTTGGGAGGTTCAAATTATAATCAATTATTAATGGAAAATTAGCTCTAATAGTGCTATTAATTGAAATATGTAATTCATTAGTGCACTCCATGTAATAGTTTTGTTTGATTTAAATGGTTGAGTTATTTTACTGTTCAAAAATAAATTATTTTTCTGTGGTAGCTTATTTACAAGACATCGGTCAGTGTCAGTGAGTCAGTCAAACAATTGGAGTTGACAACACTGAAATGAGCTGTCAAGACGTTTTACCTTTGAGAGAATGTAGAAACAATTGATTTTACACGTTTTATATAGTTGTTTTTCTGAAATTATTTACTTTGTTTATGAAGATTAAATATCTAGCCGTCTAACTGTCCGACGATGGCAGCCACGGCTCAAAGCGATTTATCGATCGCGGAGCTGAAGGCTGAGATCGAGAGGCTTGGCCGCGAGCTCGATCAAGCTAGCAGCGAGAAGATCCAATCAGCACAGCTGGGCCTGGTGCTGCTGGAGGAGAAGAGCTCCCTGCAGCAACGATGCGACGAACTCGAGAGCCTATACGAGAACACCAGACACGACCTGGAAATCACACAAGAGGTTAGTGGCCTACATTCTGCTCATTTCACTCTTCATGCATTAATGGGTACATTAAAACGTGCCGAAACGGACATTTTAATCTGTCTTTATACAATTCATATTATGCATTACTTTCAAAAGTCGCAAGTGAAAATTATGAGTATAACCTACATACACTGTATCTAGTTCCTTCAGCTCTTCTTTACATTCAGCATACATACCTGAGAGTAATTGCTACATTAATATCAGATTAGTTACTGCTACTTTCTTATTTAAACTTTCTTTCAGAAAAGTTAGTCACAACTTAAATACCTAGTTAACAAAGTTTAGGATAGTTTTTATATATGAGAAAGTTAGTTTTGTAGTGCTCGTTTACTTTCATAATTATGTTACAATTGCTTTATTACTTTTTATGGTATTATTCATTGTAATTTTCAAGATTCATAAATTAAATAATTTTACATAGATTCTTGTTTTTATGGTTTAAAGTTATTTCATTAAAACTATTTAATTCTCAAAACTGTTAAGAGTTTTTGAGAAGTCATATTCATTAAAACCTAACGTATAAGAATATACTTTCACAATATTTCCTGAAACATACCTACTTGAATATTTATTTGATTCATTAATAAGCTTTACAGTTGTTTGCTTATCAGTGCATACCATTCCAATTAATTTCATGTCGGAGTAATATAATTGAAACTGCTTTCCTGTAGGGAAAATCAAAACTGACTTATATGTATTATTTGATATAATTTGTCAATTTTACCTGCTGTATGTGAAATGTAATTTGAAATAATAGGACTCATTTATAAAAAAATATTTTAGTAAATTAGAAACTCTATAACAATTAAAGTGTAATGATAATGATGAAGAATTTAGAATAAGTGTGTCGTTATCGGTATTGTCAGCTTCAATATTCTTTATTAACACAAAACTCCGAAAAAATGGTCACAAAAAATTTCATTTGTACTTTATTTTGTAGGCTGGTTCATAGTTCATACAAATAAAAAGTAAGTACGACTTAAAAAACAAATTATATTATTTGTCTAATATAATATTACTTTGTGGTAGTTTGTGATTTCAGTTTAGAAATTAGTATATTAGAGAAAGTTTGAAAGTTGCCCCAGTGACAGAAAAGTTGAAAAGGTTTGTCTTGGTATGGGCATTTGAAGAACCAAAAAAATCAACCACCTTCAAAAACGTCAGTTATCCTTTAATTTTATACCCTTAGGGGTGGAATATTTTCTTGATCAATTTGAGGTACACATAATCAATTAAAAAAAGAATCAGCGAAATCGGACTACACTGAAAAAAGTTATGCATGTTCTAACACAATAAAAAGTGGAGGAAGAGAAATGCCGAAAGAATGATGCATAGATTATGTAAATGATATGATAGAGACCTCATGATATCCATGACACTGAGGGTTGACAGAATGGGATGGAAATAAAAAAAAATATTGCTCCCACCCCAAGTAACCTGGGATACGGCAGGAAGATGATGATACGTTGTGATTTGTAAAATTTTAACTCAAAGAAGTCTTGTTTGTAGCTTTTTTGTGGATGTTTTTGTCATAGAAGAGTTTTCGTTTTTTTTTTATTATATTACAGTGCAGACATGGATTTGTAGATAGATACGTAGACAGCTTGTATCATCTATTTAAAAAATAAGGGTGGTTTGATGAAAATAGGGGTGAAATATTTTCATGAAATTTATATAGGACTAACTTTGTGGTATACACTATCAATTAAACAAAGAATCATCGAAATCGGACAACACTGAACAAAGTTATGTGGGGTCAAACATAAAAAAAATATATATGTATATGTGTCGAATTGAGAATCTCTTTCCTCCTTTGTTTTTTAAAATCAGTTAAAAAACAGCATGTGACACTCAACAATAAAGTAACTTTCTAAATGTAAAGTATTTTTGTAATTGAGCCATTACTTTTAGAGTTTACGGAAGCCGTAGTAATTAAGTAGCCTATGTTACTCCTTATAACATCAGCTATCTTCCAGAGACAGACCCATCATAATCAGACCAGCCATTTCGGAGGTTAGCCGGAACAAATAGACGGACAACAATTTCATATGCATTTAGTACAAAGTTGTTAATTTGGCATTACAAACAGACGCTTAACACTGACGAAATGCCCAAAACATCTTAATTCAGCTTTCAATGTCCTTTTTTTGTTACCAGGCTCTTATGAAATTAGACACAACACAGAAGGTAACAACCCGGAGTGGAATAGAGCAAGAAAATGCTCTCCTCAACGAGTCTGCTGCTATGGAGAGCTCTCTCACTCTTCAGATCCTGGAGCTGGAGAGTGAATCTAAACAGGTATTATATTATATTTCCATTTATAAAGGTGGCCTGTAGACAATCCCTTTTCTGTTAGCCTTAACGCCAACGGAAAAACCAAATTGTATGCAGTTGACATATTTGTAATTTTGGCCCTGATCTGATCCGAAAAGCCCAATGAAGATACTATTTTGATAACAATTGATACTCAACTTTAGCTACTTTTTTATTAGGTTGAAAATTGCATAGAAAAGAAATCATGTGGTAATTAGTAGTCTAAGCCGGTGTCCGCAACTCGACGTCTGAGGGCGTATTTTGCGTACAGGAAATCATGTGGTACTCTCGACGGCCAGTGTTATTTCGCCGCCGGTTGCCGGTGTCCACAACTCCACGTCTATGCGTGTATTTGACGTACAGTAGTTTAGAAGTATTAACATAGTAGAAGTATTATTTACATATAATATTGCAAAATATTAAAATGTTCTTCCATTTAATGTTTTGAACGCCAGAACATAAGCGCGCGTGCGCTCCATGTTGACCGCAAACCCAAAAAACATCGCAAATACCTGCAAATAAAAATATCGAAATAACAAATGGATATATCTTTGTTCCTTTTATCAAATTTTGCTTCGTTTTTCGCGATTACTTCGCCTTTTCTTTAGTTAATGTAGTTTTAAATAATAGCAAGAAGAACATTTATTATTATTATATTTAGCTGCTACTGTCCCATTCCAAGGCCAGTCTCCCTCCATTCCTTCCATCGGTCTCGACTTGTCGCTATGTCTTGCCAATCCTTAAGGAAGTCATTCAAATCGTCCCGCAATCTCTTTCGTGGTCTACCGCGACCCCGTCTCGCCATTTCGGGGCACCAACTTTGGGATTTACGGGCCCATAGGTCGTTCGGCATGCGGCAGACATGTCCAGCCGAGTCCCATTTAAGCTGGGCAGCCTTTTGAGCCACGTCAACGATCTGTGCTTTGGAACGCAGTATGGTGTTTCGAAGTCGGTCGGTTAATTTAACACCAAGTATGCTGCACTCCATAGCACGTTGGCAAATCTTGAGTTTGGAGTTTCGGATGTTAGTCAACGGCCACACTCAGAGACGTCACTTTTTTTTTTTTTTTTTTTTTTTATTTAGCCTGTGCTGTCCCACTGCTGGGCAAAGGCCTCCCCCAAGTCCTTCCAGGATCTTTTATCCAGCGCCACCTCGAACCAGCCCTCGTGGTATGCGTCTAGGTCATCTCGCCACCTCTTTCTGGGTCACGTCACTTAATAATAATAAATCATTATCTTTAATTTTTATTAAGTGTCGTCTCTGAGTGTGGCAGAAATACCAAATCTGTGCTCCATGGGTCAAGAAAACTTCATCATCATCATTTCAGCCGAAAGATGTCCACTGCTAGACATATGCCTCCCCCAAGTCTCGCCACATTGACCTACAAGAAAACTTAATTTAGTATATTTATTTTGTACTTAAAAATGTTCTGAGTAACATTTTGCTGTCGGCTGACGGTGGCGTGTTGGGCACGCTTTCATTTGTGGCTATATCCGAGTGTGGCGTTCAAAAGGATAATTTCATTGTAAATTATATTTCGTCAAATATGATTGTTTATAGAATGAGAATCTTTTCCCCTAGTTAAAGTAATCATAAAAAATTCTATAAATCTGAAACAATAACGCGATATTATGTCTTATCGCATTTTGTTCCGCAAAATTAATAACTGAGAGTCTAATGGAAGGTGAGTAAGAAATGACTGATTAAGTTTGTATAGTTCTAAACTTTTTAAATAAGTCTCGTAGGTAACAGATTTTATAAAGTAGATTAGTTTGTATACATTTTCCCAACTATGCTGGGGTCGGCTTCCGGTCTAAACGGATGCAGCACAACCCCGTTACTGGGTAACACAATATCCCTTGATAAGACTGGTTGGTACTAGATTATTTTTCACATCTTTACATAGTACGTAAGTACGTATGAAGACGTATATCTGCATTGTACAAATGAATACCTATTACTGATAGTGTAAGTAATTTGCCACAACTGATAAGGGAACACTATAATAACTCTAAAATACCGTTGTAAAATTATAGCCGGTGACATACTGCACACTCACAAACGACACATGGCGACTGGCTATGTCTTCTGCTGATGTAAAACAGTTTAATTTTAAATTATGACGGGCTTCTCATTATCTCATTCAACAATTTTTTCCCGAGACACATCTGACTGCATGCCTACGCCTCGGTTTAATGAAATGGGAGCAATTGACATGAATCATCCGCGGACCCTCGAAGCAGTGCGCGCGAGACGCCCCTACTCAACACACTCCTACATTTTGTTTTAAAGTACATTTTTTTTTACGGGCAATAATAATATTTCCAACGCAGTAAATACTGCTAACCGTGATTAATCACAAATAATCGCGCGCGTTGCAGCAGTTGATATAGGCGCGAACCAAATACACCTCTCGTCCGTGATGTAATGCTGCGAATGGCGTAAGCGCAGCCGACGGGAATCCATAACACTGCTCCAGAAATACATTTTTATTTGCCCGGCCTTGATTCGCGTATTCACGCATTACTCAATGGTGTGTAGATTTTTAGCAATGCACACGAGTTCTGTGCGTTAGTGTCTTTTAAATTATGCCGAATATTTAGTGCGTGTGCCAAGTGAATGTGTGTAAATATGTTTTAGTGTAGTGCATGCAGATCCCCGGCGACGCTGAAAAATGAATGAAGGAGGCGAGGTATTAATGTGTTATTATTTCGTGTTTATCCAACTGGTTATCCCGAAGGGGGAGGTTGGTAGACATTACTCGTGTTTCACGTCAAGGAGTGTTTACAGTAATAATGGACTACTGTTGACACTTGTTTAGTTGCTGGCAGCTCGCCAGGAGAACAAATACGGCAAGATTTAATCTCCATTTACGGGTTTATCGACATAAAGTTGTACCCGTCCCGAACTTTATGTCTCGCGCATGCATAATTTATGAATCAATTCAATAGGGTCCTTTTATGTCGCGACTATTTGGGAGATAATGTCCCGACAGGGAATTGTTCTGAAAACTATTACTTGGTTAGTTATTTGTTAGGAATCGCATTCTCTCTATTGTGGGTTAGAAACCATTGAAACGGAATATCGTAATATCTTGTTTGTTCATATAACTTGACCAAGTAATTGGACTCAGCGGCCCAACTACAGGCATGAAGCGTGCGGAGAGATTATTTTACAATTACTTTACCTTGACATAATTTATTCAACATGTTAATTTCTCCATAGAGTTCCTCCACGTCGTTAATTAATCATGTGTAGCGCGAGTCACGAACTATGAGTAAGTGCCGGTGCTCGCGAGACTCGCGAGCCTGTAGGTCGATTCTCTTATCACTTGTAACAGATTTGTTTACAATGTCTGAGTCAGAACGCATAATACCGCCCGGTGTCGTGCCTGCTCGTGTGCCGGTGCACTGTGTTCTTATGATTGGACTTTATGTCGGGTTTTATTGGTTAAGAACAACCAGGACGTGTTCGTGATTTTGTTGCCAGAGGCAGTGACAATTTCTAACTTTTGCCTGCGCCTTTGTCCGTGTGGAATTCAAACCAAAGTCAAAGTAAGATCCGTTTAGCAATGAGCTGACGTCTCCTAACTACCTTTTTTGCTACCTTCAAAAATCGCCCAGTCTTTGTTTAGACCGGGGAGTGTGGGATTCCTTACTCACTAAACCCACTCTGGTGGTTATCATGAGCCGGAAGACGTTCACTGTTGAACAAAGTCTTGCTCCAAAAAAGGGGGTTGTTATAATTTCCACGCTTAGCAGGCGTCTTGGGGATCGCAGTAAAGTTGTTTGAAGCCGCTGCTACCCGACTTCCGGATCTCATTTTTTTATTGACACCATCAGCAAATTGAGTGTACTTCATTTCCTCTTAAAAGACCGGACATGAACTCTCCCCGTGTAACGCCTGTTAGAGCACATCATTGTGGAGACTGTAAAGGGTTTAAGCCTCTCTGTGCACAGCTAGCACATGACCATTGTAGTACTGTCTTCTCTGAGGTGACCTTGGTGGGCAGACACAGCACGACGATTAACGACACGGTTGGTGCAGTGGTTGAGCGATGGAATGTTGCGTCGGTGTCGCGGTTTTGATTCCCGCACGGAACAAATATTTGTGTGGCCTACAGATAGTTGTTCCGAATCTGGCTGTTTGCGTATGTGAGTTTATGTTTGTAAACGCACCCATGATACAGGAGTAATTCCTAGTGTGGGGCAACGTTTTTACAAACGAAATAAAAAACAGAGTCCCTATTCTGGGCGTCCTCGACCTCAAAGGCCCACCTGCCATAAAAGAGAGGTGGGGTTTCGGCGTTTTAATAAATAATAATAAATATCTTGGGACAACTCACACACGGTCATCTGGTCCCAAGCTAAGCAGAGCTTGTGTTATGGTAACCAGACAACTGATATACATACTTATATAATTTATAAATACATACATATTATAGATAGGTTTTAGGAATCGAGCAGGTTGCCATACCGTCGCCATCTTCTCCGAGCGGGATCGGCCCTCTTAAACTTCAAACTATAGCTTACCTGTAAAACTTTTAGCTTCATTGGTCAATTAACTACTGTTCAAGATTTCAGGTTTAGTCAGTGAGCGACCTTTCGTTTCTGTGATATAGGGTTTATTAAATACATACTTAATTTTTTTTTTCCTTTAAGTAAGTATTATAATCTTTATTGACATCCTACTTAATACGTGATTAGAAACTATGGCTAAAGTTTGCTTTACAACCAGATTTTCGCAACTTTGCGCAGTGTATCATTATCACGCAATCATCCTGTTTGATCAGATTTTCATCATCATTTTTATCTTCTTATGGGTATTTGAACAACAAGTAGACTTACTACGTAAATCGATAGCTTCCTTTCACTCTAACACCGAGATTAATAAATGTTACTTAGCAGGTCCAATCTTAGAATGTCCAATTTCCCACTTGTATGTAGTTCTATTGTGCGATAGTGACAGGAATATTGCTTAGCCAAAGCAAATGCTGTGTAACGTTTAGTAATGTCGACCTTAGACACTAATCGCCCTCATAGCATGCCAGCCAGCGGGGAATGTCATCGAAACGGAAGCTACTTAATACCAAATAGGTACCAAACGACTGACGCATTTTAGGACCTACTAAATAATGTTTATTGTAATCCGTGGTTCTGGGTAACTGGGCCTCCCCCAGTTGTAAAAGGCCCTTTGTGCCTATTGTCCTAATTCTGTTCTGTCTCCTGCTTGATTTGGAGGGAAGTGGATAATATGTTTTTCTTACTCCTCCGCTGTTCTTTTCTGATTAATTTTGTTGCGGGATCCAAGACAGTTGTAATGTTCGCTTCATTGCCTCAACGCTTTTCTAGTGGTCGCTACTGTCGATTCTGAGTTTCAGAAGTTGCAGTGGTTTGCAAATAGTGTGCATGCGGACATGTCCCATTAAAAAAAAACGGTTGACACAACAGATTTATCAAGAATAGCAATGACGTAAAGTCTAGGTAGTAAAAGTGTGAAAGTCATAATATGACTGGACTTTTAATAGAAACCGATTTTATTACGAGTCAGGTGTAAATATTATTTACACCTGACTCGTAATAAAATCGGTTTCTATAAAAATCGATAGGCTAACAAATGACTGCGTCGTATTGATTGCCTTTCTTCATGTTTTGTTCACACGAATGTCGCTTGAAGTTTGTATAATACACGTCCTTGAAAAGATAATAACTTAAAACATATATTAAGTGGGATTGTATTGATCTCTACTTTTCATCATCACCAAGTTTTCGTCGAGTTTGGGCTTGACAACAGCAAATATGGATTTCGTTGTAACCAAGAGGCAATATTGAGAAGAAATCCGTGTTTATTTCTCGCCTAATTATGATTCCTTTAATCTAACTCCTCATAGTTTGGCGTTGGTCAAAAATGGAACCTGTATAAAAGTTATGGATGTTGACTTTCCGCAACGTTACTTAGATATAGTTTTCTGTTAGCTTATTGACCTAAGTGAGGCATGACCGTGTTATGTTTACGATCGGCCGCTCCCTATTGTTGCCTTTACAAAATAGGCGGGGCTCATCACTAGAGTGCTTACAGCATGTACTACCTGTAGGTAATCAATAACTACTTACTACCTTTGTAGTGCCCGTGTCTCGGAAAGCACGTACCTGAAGCCGTTTGTCTCGGCTGTCAATCATCTTTGACAATCGTTACGGATAGTCAGAAACCCGAAAGTCTAACGTGTTGTCTAGTAACTGGGTTGTGGAGGTCAAATAGGGAGTCGCTCTAGGTAACTGGTATTCAGCTGCATCCGCAACATGGCCGGCCCTAACATAGTTCAAAAGTCTAGGCATAATGATGATGTTAATATTTTTTCTAAGTACTAGTTTGTTACTTTGATCCAGTTTTTCAGTTACCTCAGCCATGAAGACCGGTCGATTTATTTGTGTATTGTCATGAAGTTTTATCATTAATGCTTTCACATTTTATGGAAAAGAATGTAACGTAGACCGTAATGGGTGTGGTTGGTATACTAGTCCATTAATTACACTCAAAAAGGGTGGCAGTAATTAGAAAAAATCGACCAAGTACGGCACGAACAATTTTGGACGTGATGGGTTCCGTACCACCGTACAATATAAAGATAGTACGACAAACGCCGAAAAACTACATTTGATGCACGAATACCTATCTACTTAATAAAGATCAAAAAAAATGTTATAAGTAGCCCTGTGACAGAGGGATAGACTGGCGTACGCGTGAACAAGAGCGATAGGACTTGGGTTTTTTTAGATTTCTGTGACTTGAACCCTTTCGATACGGATCTCCAAAAATATGTGTAGTATAATATGTTATATTATGTGGCGTTTTACCGACGCTTAATGATATCAAGCCGTAAATCTACGTTAGCGCCCTTAATCCCCACAGGTCGTTACTGTGTACAATGAAGACTTTTTCCACCAGAGTGTGGGGAGGGATGTGTGTGAAAAAAACCAATTACAGCCCTAGCTATGAATATGAAGCGATCTCATTGGTCACTATCACATACATTTCTCGCCACGCATCCCTGGATTGTGTTGAAGATTATGAATTACGTCGTAATTTGATTTCCACACGGACGAAACCGCGGGCAGTAGCTAGTGATGGAATAAAGCAATTGCAATTCGACACTTTAAAGGCACTATCGTTCATAAACGATCGGTAAATATCCGATTAATATTCATGCATAATAGAGTTATCTCTAAAGCCCGATACATAAATTCAGTTTATAGTCAATTGTGGCTGAACATCGCGTGTACCTACTACGTCTCCATGTTTTTCACACCATTCAAATGAAAACTCCATGACGATAAATCAAATACACGTTCATTTTCCATCAATATACCTAGTTTTATCACTTCTCGAACACCTTTATATTGTGAAAATTTTATACAAGCTAGATTTATTACTTGTTAACGCTTTTATACTCTACAAACGTACACGTCGTATTTTATGCAGGCAGGTTTTTATGAACCGATACTCGCTCGACTTTTCTATTAAATATTGTTTCGTTTTCCAGAGAGTAGAGTTAGGCAATTGAGGTTTTCATTTAGAAAGTCAGCAGGTGTCTGAGCATTAATTTCGCCCACTTTTACTTGGATCTTAAACGTGACTTGCAAAATGTACTTGACCAAACGCATCTCATACCTTTAGAAATCTAGGCGTGACGTTTAATAAAGTATAGGCTGGTTTTATTAAACATCACGCCTAGATTCCTGAAGAAGATGGGAGCCTATTATTGTCCCACAGCAGGGCAAAGACCCCTTCTACTGAAAGCAGGAGCATTGATCACCACGTTTCCTCAAGTCAGATTGATGATTACAGACTAATATTAAATACTAGCGACCCAACCCGGCTTCGCATGGGCCTATAGCGTTCCTCGATAAATGGACTATCCAACTCAAAAATAATTTTTCAATTCGAACCAGTAGATCCTGAGATTAGCGCGTTCAACCAAACAAACAAACAAACAGACTTCAGCTTTATAATATTAGTATAGATAAGTCGAGGTTTCAATTCTGTAAATTACTTTTTTTTTTTCTCACAGTTACGTCACGAATTGGACCGCGTTGTAAGCGAAAGGGATCGCTTGCTGGCTGAAAGTTCAGAGCTCGGCCACGACAAGGTGTCCCGCGAGTCAGAGCGAGTGGCTCTGAGGGCGGAGCTCCGAGAAGCCAGGCAGAGGGAACAGAGGCTGCTGGTAGATATAGGAGACTTGGAGGACGAGAATATATCGCTACAGAAACAAGTGTCTGCGTTAAGATCGTCACAGGTTAGTTACCAAGCCTTTGTTAACTTTCAGATATTTTTTTAAAGTTTATCTTAACACTCGTCCAGAACGGCGTGATCGAAGTTAATTGGTAAGGAAACTAAAATAAATTATCTCTGTATTCAGATGTTTCATATGCAGCTAATGCAGACATTGCAGAATTTTATATGACCCATCTAGTTGCAGAACTGTATGGAAACATGAAAGCACGTTGAGCAGTTTATGATAATTCATAATTAAACAGCATAGAAAAAAGTTGGTTAAAAAGACTACGCTCATTTATTTTTATCAGGCTACACAGACCCACAAAATAACAGTAACTTATTATACAGAAACGCCAGATTATCTTATTCCGTAAAGGAGTTTTTGACATGCTAAATAGTACTAAATATTCAAATAGGTTTTTTTTCTTCATCACAGTTTATGATCCGTAAATATTTTCCCGTTCAAACTCTTCGCATCACAATTGCCCATAGATACTGTTTAGTACCCATTTATATTTTACGCGCAACTTTGGAGCCGTGCCCATCGCTAGTCGCGAAACCTGCTGCCTAATTGATTGGCTCATATATCTTCATGCAAATCGTATCTGGAACATAAGGAGGACTATTGAATTTTCCATACTGTTTGAGAATTTGGTAGTTAAGAGTGCAATACTGCTTATTGGGGCTATAAATACAGGGTGAAATTGAATGCATGAGGAAATTTTTTCACTCTGTATAAATACAAGGCCATTTATACAGAGTGAAAAAATTTCCAGTAGTAATAGTAAGTGCTAATATACTTTGTATTGGTAAGGACTAAATACTGATACTCTTTTTTGTAGGTGTGATCTTCAGAGATTGCAAGAAAACTTTTTACAAATAAGTCTAAAACAGTTATATTTTTTTGTAAATCAATAAAATTAAGTTGCGTCCCCCTAATTTTCCAAGCTTAAAAACCGTCAGTTGTCTTTAAAATTCAGGTCAGTCATCAGTCACTGCTGATGAGATAAACAAGCTAAATGTGACCAAAAAATCTTCGTGAGGGAGCTAACGGTCCCCTCTTCTTGCAGGTCGAATTCGAAGGTCTAAAGCATGAAGTCAGACAATTACGCGAAGAGGCTGAAAATGCGCGCGCCATGGCTGACGAGACGGCAGCGCTGCGTCGCATCGCTGAGCGGCAGCTGGCTGAAGCGCTTGAAGCGCTGCAAGCTGAAAGAGAAGCCAAATTCGCCGCCAAGAAGGAACTTGACGCTCATCTTAGCAGGGAAGCCGCCTACAATATCACTAACTTGGCGTATAGTATACGAGGTAAGTTGATAAATGTCATCACTTTTGTTTACGCGAGTACACCTACGTAATACCTTTGTTGACCATTATTTATGCCGTGTGTGTTTTGTTGGTGATCCTAAATAAATAAATAAACCCTGAGTTCCTGAGTAAACTCTTTGGTGTATTGAGAATGGTAACTTGCATTATTACTACTCGTTACGACTGTTTTATCTGATTTGATTTTTTATCACTAACACTGCGTATTTATTTTAATCAATTTCTTCAGGCTTTGTAAATCGTAACTAAAGTGTATTAAAAAAAAAAAATTTTTTTTTCAAAGTCACGTCGCCACCGTCCTGTATTGTGATGTCGAGTGTGAATTATTTACAATTTTGAATTCGAATTTGGAATATAAACATTTTAATGTCAGCTTGATATGGTAAAAGTTTTACAACTACCCTCTTTTGGCTAGCATAAAAGTACAAATTGCTAAAACAGAAAAAAACGGAAGTTTATATAAATAAATCGACATAGCAGTGCTCTAGTACTTTACAACTTTGAAAAAAAAGCCCCATGGGCAGCGTAAACCTAAAAGGTAAATAGGGTGTTTAAAATAACAAAATTCTGCAATATGTTTGGTTGTTACGCGGAAAATTAATATCCATTTGAATTTGTATCTTTGTAATCATCACAAAATTCATAGAATTATAAGGAAAGTTATTACGACTTCCCAAATTGTGTATCATATATTCAACCAAGAAAACTGAATAGAATGCGCTCTCACGCTTACCGTTATACACCCTATATTCGACTACCACCTTTTCCATACTACGTATTCCTTGCGAAAATTGAACACGCATCACCTGCCAATTGTCCAATTGACTTGTTCCGCTAGTACCACCGTATAACAATACCCGCTCCAATGTGACGCCGCCTCCTAGTGGCGTTGGCTATTGTTTAACTATTGTTTCTGCTAATTGGACAGTTGAACTCATACCATTCCTGTCAGGTATGCCAGATGACGGTACTGAAGACGAGGGTGAACCCGGTGGTTCATCATCAGCCGAGCTTGCCAACGCGATGGGCGATCACCACGCCGATCTGTTCTCCGAAGTACACTTGCACGAAATATCACGACTTGAGAAACAACTGGAACAAGCGCATAATGAAAATGTAAGTGATTGTTTAATTGAATTTATACGTGAACAAAGGTTACAATAGGTGGTGAACGTGTGTTTTCTATAATGTTTTTGTTACTAGCTTTTGTCCGCGACTTTCCCTGCGTGAATCTCGATTGTCTTAATTCCATCATCAGACGAGCAGAGATACGACGAAGCGTCACCGATATATGGTTGAAGTTGAACTCTCGAACCAAGCGTTTTGCTTCCACATTTATTGTGCGAACTGCCAGACTGTGGAAGTTCCTGCACACCTCTCTGTTCCTCGATAAGTATAATCTGGGTATCTTCAAGGCACGAGTGAACCGGTTCATTCTGGGCAAGCGTGCTCCACTTTAGGCCGTAATACACTTATGATGCCAAACGAATAAAAGCCTCCTTATCCGAAGCAACCTCTTTCTTTGAGTTGCACGAAACCAGCATTAGTTTTACAGAAACTTTAAATTCATGCTATCCTTTACATTTTGTATCAAAAAGAAAGTGACAGCGTAACTTTAAAGTCTCTGTTAAACTAATGTAGGTTTTGTCAAATTTCATAACCATCGGTTCAGAGGTTTCATCTTGATGACGGAACAAACAGGCAGACAGGCCACTTTCGCTTTTATATTATGGATATGTATGAATTTTGTTAATATTTTCGGGTTTGTCTGACTAGTTTCGGACTTTAACTTTCATCACTTCTTCACTTTAACTTTATCATGTGCTCGCGAGTGGGATTGCATCTATTCACAGCAAGAAGGCTTGCTGCAAGTTTTACTTTTAAAATCAGTCATCTTTCAAACTTTAAAATATATTGACAACTGACGAGGCTTCGGTTAAAATGTTGATTCACTCAAGAGCTTGTTTCGCACACTCAAATGACACTCAAATACATCAGATATTTTCAAAAAATAAAACTGAATTTGAATGAAAAGCCAAGTAATCGGAACTTCGAATTCGAAAGTGGTGTAAACAGACCCAGCCCATCTCCATCCTTTGTTATACAAAAACTACTTCATTAATAAAATCATTGTAGAATTTTTAAATTTCAAATTACGAACATCCACGTTCCGTTTCGCTACTCTAATATTCAGGCGAACTTCACTTCACTCTGTATGCATATTTCAGTCGCGTTTAACAAAACTGACCTCATTCGTGAACTTCAACGTTATAACCTGGAATGTTTCATGAGATTTGGGAATTGATACTAATTAGATAACTCGAGGTAACTGCAGACTGGATTTAATGTACCAACCAATTTATATTTCGGGGTTATGAGTCAAAATGTGTAATCTTTTATGCAAGTATCTTTTCAGAAAGTTATTGTATAACAGACTTTTTATTTATTTATTTATTATTAAGGGTTTGCCAACAGCTTCTGTATACATTAAATCTTAGGTATAATTTTTAGAAGTAACGGACTTATACAATCGCCAATTACAGGCCAACCAGCATGTTAAAAATTTTGACAACACTAATAAAATGGGTTTTATTTATGATGTGGACAGGACTGGTGGAGAGATTGCTATTTAGAAACTGTTTATTTAATAGAAAACTCAATAACATTTTGCCTGGACACTACGCTCATTAGACGCACTTGCGACGACTAGATCAAAGGGACAGTCAAAATTATTATTTTGGATGTGTGAAGAATAAATTACAAAAAAGAAAACACTAACATACAAATTAGAATAGAATTACTAACACTTATGACCAAGTACTCAAACGCTACTCAATTTTAAGATGCCGTGAAGTCTTGTGCTGTCTCTATCATATCTTTTCAGAAAGTTATTGTATAACAGACTTTTTATTTATTTATTTATTATTAAGGGTTTGCCAACAGCTTCTGTATACATTAAATCTTAGGTATAATTTTTAGAAGTAACGGACTTATACAATCGCCAATTACAGGCCAACCAGCATGTTAAAAATTTTGACAACACTAATAAAATGGGTTTTATTTATGATGTGGACAGGACTGGTGGAGAGATTGCTATTTAGAAACTGTTTATTTAATAGAAAACTCAATAACATTTTGCCTGGACACTACGCTCATTAGACGCACTTGCGACGACTAGATCAAAGGGACAGTCAAAATTATTATTTTGGATGTGTGAAGAATAAATTACAAAAAAGAAAACACTAACATACAAATTAGAATAGAATTACTAACACTTATGACCAAGTACTCAAACGCTACTCAATTTTAAGATGCCGTGAAGTCTTGTGCTGTCTCTATCACTTTATGTCAAAGTGACTGTGACAGTACGTGACTTAACGGCCTCTTGAAATTGAGCATAGTTTGAATATTTGGCAATAAGTCTCGTTTGACAAGATAAGTTGATAAGTTTGACATAAAGTGACATTAGACAGCACGAGACTTAACGGCATCTTACAATTAAGTATCATTTGAGTATCATTTGAGTATTTGGCCATTAGTTTAAGGTTTTTAATGTGTAAATTAATTAAGGATCCAAGAAATTTTCAAAGGCTTTTTTATTTGATTACTAGCTGACCCGACAGACGTTGTCCTATCAATCGATATTTTAATTTTTTACCGTATAAACCTTCCCTGGATTTCCACAAATATTTCAAGACCAAAATTAGCCAAATCGGTCAAGCCGGTCTCGAGTTTTAGCGAGACTACAACCCGGTCACATTAACTTGACGCTTGGCGTTGATGACGTCATTTTACCTCTCAGGTACGGTGACAAAAAAACATCAACAATTAAACTACCGATTTGATTTTAGGGCATAGATTTCATTAGCCAATCTTGCAATACATTTACGTAGTATTATCTATATCTATAAGGGAATGCGGGGGGAAGCGGGCGGGGCCTTGCATTCCAGAGATGCGTCAAGTTAATTTGACCGCGTAGTAACGAACGATTCATTTTTAGGGTTCCGTACCTCAAAAGGAAAAAACGGAACCCTTATAGGATCACTTTGTTGTCCGTCTGTCTGTCTGTAAAGACCCTTTATCTTAGGAACGCGTGGAGGTATCGAGTTGAAATTAAAACCATATACTCAAGTCTACGGTCCCTTGATGCTGTAAAAAAATCAACCCTTTATGATAACGTGAAAAAAAGATACGGCCGTTTATGTCGCAAAACAAACGCATTTATCATATTAAGATGATTAAAGTATAGATAGTAGGTATGGATTAGTGTAGAAGTATGGATATGTACCTACAAATATGTACGGAACCCTCGGTGGGCGAGTCCGAGTCGCACTTGTCCGGTTTCATATTGGATGTGTTGTACAGAGTCAACTGCAAGCGTCGATGCGCAGCGCACAGACGACGGCGGAGAGCGAGAGTGCGGCGGCTGCTCTGCTCCGCGCCGGCCTCACGCGCGCCGCATCGCGCGTCACCGCACTGCACTCACTACACTCCGACTGCGCGCCTATCGTCAGTACCTTACTTATTATTTTATTTTCAGCCTTTTTGACGTGATAACGTCTTATAAATCGATGAACACCAGCTGCACGCACGAAAAAGTGTCACGTTCCGCATGAGCGTGCAAGCGAGAGCTCGGAACAAGCGATAGAGAGGCACGATCGGCCCAAGCAATAAGCTCCGCCCACCTCGACAGAAGCCATTATTTGCTTATGTTATATATACACATTTCATACTACAACTCACTACACACAAAACTGAATTGTTGCAATTTCTGCTATCTATTGTCTTTGTCACATTCACATGCCCGTGATATTATGTGATAGGGGCAATTATTGTTATTAACCTAGTTACTTTTTAACATTATACTATTGTGTTCAACTGTAAAATGGCCATCGAAAACAGGTGATGAATAAAACTGGTGCCTATAAGCACAGAGGCTTATCCTAGTTTAGGCCAAGCTGCACTTTTTCTAGTATCTTGCCACCTTATAGAATAACTTCCTTGTTTGTTTGCCCTGTAAATTAGGTTAAGTCTTGGCTTATTCAATATTCTTATTCTTATGTTAGCCCTTATGTTTCTTTATGACGTTATCTCGTAAAACTATCGTCAGTAAACCGACTTTACAGACAAGCAATTTTTTTCATTTATTAATTGTTTGGGATATGCCCGCCACATTATTCCCAAACCACTACAACTCCTGAAAGCCAGAATCAACAGTGGCGACCACTAGAAAAGCGTGAGTCCCGGAGAAACATTACAACTGTCTTGGATCCCGTGATGAAATTAATCAGGCAAGAATAGTGGAGGAGTAAGAAAAACATATTTTCCACTTCCCTCCAAATGAACCAGGAGACAGAACAGAACTATGCCAATAGGACCAAAGGGATATTTACAACTGGGGCAGGCCCAGTTGCGAAGCACCACGGATAACAATTAACATTATTGAAAGGGTCCTAAAATGTGAGCTGTTACATTTGATTCCCATAATAGGTATGACAAAAACAATATTTTCACCCTGTATTTTCTCACTCCCAGGCATGGCACGTATTGTTAGGAGATTTTTCACTAAGGAGCCCTGACCACCGGTAGCTTGAACCCTGTTCCCGATACCGATGGGCTACTATTTTAATACCATGCTTATATTCATTATTTTTATTAAACTTTGCCCCCACACTTGGAAATACTTGTGTATCGTGGATGCGTTTACAAACATATTAAACTTACATACACAATCTACCAGACTCGTACTAACTATTTGAATGCCATACAAATATTTGTTCCGTACGGCAATCATACCCGTGACGCGCAACGCAGCAGACAGTCGCTCAGTCACTGCATCAACCGTGCTTACAGTACGGTCAACGTAACTTGGCGCGTCTGAAGTTAGCCGATTAGCTGCGCAGTAGACAATTTCGTTACTAAAAGTTCCATTGCGCAGCCAAACAGCTAACTTCAGACGCGCCAAGTTACGTTGACCGTATTGTACATATGATGTAAATTCGAAAATGTCTATGCTCCATTTATTATAGTATTAGACAAATAACGATATTAATTAGGTTATATTGCTGCATAACTGCATTTTAATGATATTTTTTGTAAATAAATTGCCAATAGTCTAGATTTCTTTGTATTTGTCGTAAAATAACGAAGCTTAAAATATGCAAAAAATAAAATAACGTTAGTGTTAAAATGACATTTGTCTAATGTTATAATGATAGAGTATAAACAGGTCTATGTATGTATAAATGACATGGCATTTTACTCACATTTTTAGAACCCATTAAGTAATTTTGCTTGGCAGCTGGGCATCCCCCAGTTGTAAACGTCCTTTTGTGCCAATTTGGTCTAGTTCTGTTTTCCTGTTTGATTTGGAGGGAAGTGGAAAACCACATAATCTATTGGTTACCAGGTTGATTGAAACTGTTGATGTCATGGACGTAAGCTAGAACTCCTTTTTCAGGCGGAACAAAGCAAAAATGAGTAGAAAAAAAGACATTTAAAAAGTTTCCACACACCTAATTGAAACTTTCTTCTTACAAATACATTCACAGGACGACGAGAAGGTAGAATCAGGCGGTGTATCAGCCCGGGCAGCTAAATGGCTGACGTGGTGGCGCGTGTCCGGCGGGGAACTGTCCGGCCTGGCCGCGCTGCTGAGCGAGCTGGCGGCCGCCGCGCTCCCAGCGGACGGCACAGCGGCATCCGCTGCGGCGGCACAGCGGACTGCGCTTGCGCAGCTCGCTGACAGGGTTGCAGAGGCTGAGGTGCGCTGTGCTGCCTTGGAAGCTGATGCTGATTTGTTGAGGACGCTGGCGGGAGGTAACAAATACTCCATACTTATTAATTTTATAAATGCGAAAGTAACTCTGTCTGTAACGTTTTCGCGACGAAACGGCTAAACCGATTTTGATGACATTTGGTATGAAGATAGCTTGAACCCTAGAGAAGGGCATAGGCTACTTTTCCGAGACACACGGACGTAGTCGCGGGCAGAAGCTAGTCTTCTAATATATAAATATCTCGTGTCACAGTCTTTGTTATCGAACTCCTCCGAAATAGCTTGACCGATTTTTATGAAATGTTTTGTGTATATTTGGCAGGTCTGAGAATAGGTCGTAGACCATTTTTTATAATTTATATGTCAAAACAACGTTTGCCGGGTCAGCTAGTAGTACTATGCGTTACATCTTTTTAGTCATTGTGGAACCACCATACCACTGGCCATACCCCTGATGGTATGGTGGGTCTAAAACTGTACCACTCATCTAACCTAACCCAAATGATTCACCAACAATAGAGGGAATCTGGCGCTCAGCGGCCGCTACCGCGGCACCGCTCGATTCGCTCGCTAGCCTTCGCACTGGTCACAGTTTCTAACCTAACTTAATCCAAACGATTTTCTCAGTGGTATAGTTTTAGACCACTGGTATGTTGGGTCCTCACCTTTTTTATTCAGTTTACTTTGTACTAGTTTTTATTCGCGATCTCGTTTGCTTAGACTTCAGAATTAAGCACAAGTCCTAAATGCGGGAATACAAAAACGGAATAAAAATTACCACACATGTTTAGCCAGATCAATATCAATATGTGTGCCATATTTCAGCAAATTCTGTTTAACCATTTAAGTGTGAAAGAGTAACAAACATCTATTCTTCCATCCATCTTCACAAACTTTCGGATTTATAATGCTGGCATTTCACATGGCGTAGTTGTACAAATATTAATCTTATTTGGATAATACTAAATGGACTTTATTTCAATAACCATTGGGTAAATTTCGTATTTTCCAAATAAGGCGCCAAGTGAAGTGCCAACATTAATCGGTAGTATGATTTAATTAAATACTCAAATTACCCATTCCAGGAGCGGGCCGTGCACTATCGACGGCGGGCCCCGCGCTTCTGTCTGCGGCGGAGACTCTCGCGCAGATCTACCACCACGTGTGTGCTGTCAACGGCACGCAGCCCGAGCGCGTACTGCTGGAGCACGCCGGGCAGAACGACGGTAAGCTAAGTATACAAGATTCCAATCCTCTATTGAATAAAAAGGTTTTTGACACTGACATAACCGTTTTTTTTTTGTTTGTGTATTTTTCGCGTACTTGCGTACTGATTTACATATCTCCTGTTTATATAAAGGATCCAGCTAGTTTAAAAAGATGAATAAAAAAAAAGGAGATGAAAAAGAAAAAGATAAAAAGGATGAATTAGATTGAAGCTGTGTTAGGATTACCATTGGGCAGTAGACACCACAAATCAATTGACTTACTATTTATGAGTTGTCGAAACGCGATTCCCCTATAGATAGTGTGTGGCAATATACTGTGACGGCCCTTATTTGTCAACTCAATTGTCTGTTTCTTCTGTCTATCTGTTTATTGATTTCAAAGCAAGTTAAAAACCGAAATTAAGAGTTATTGAAAATTATTCATGTTTTCAGGGTAAAAATAAATGTTCTTTTTTTTATAGAAGTTGTGTTTTGAAATTATTAGTAAACGTATTTGCTGCCAAAAACTCGATCTAACCAATTTTCGTTCATTTACTCCGCAAATATGCGAAACTGGCACTCAAAACATTAATAGTGCACACACTACACTAATTTATTATTTTATTATTGTAATAGGTTATGAGAAAAAATCTGTAAACATATTATTGATAAATTTTAAAATTCAATTCAATGTTTTTAGTTTTTTAATCTGTTTATAACACCATGTAAAAGTGACCGCCATATTATTACGTCGTATGTACGGCTGTATAAACAAAAAAGTGTCAACAGTCAGTCAAAAAAATTTGCCACGCGCCGGCTTTGTACTTTTATTATTTTCATAACCAACCTATTTTTTTAATTATTTCTCCTAATTACAAAATATTATTATAATTCTTTTTAAATTATATACAATAATCATACAAAATATCAGCGTATTTGACTACACAGCAAAATTACGTCATTTCCACTGATTATTATGGCGTCCACTACGAGGCGTTTCGTCAAATTCGCGCGAAATTTGAAAATGTAAAATTTAGATGCATTTTTATGGCACTTATCGATTGAATAAAAATGTTGTGTAAAAATGGGCGTAATGCCCTATTTTTAAGTATCTATGCTAGGTAGACTGGTAGAAAATGCCCCAGGCATTATGTCCTCCTTTGTACAGTGCTTTAAGTCCATAAAATTTACTTAAAAAAAATTATTTGTCACAGCGACGGGCGCAGAGGGTCGCGGCGCGGAGGCGGAGGCGCTGGCGCTGGCGGCGGGGGAGCTGGAGGGGCTGCGCGCGGCGGGGGGCGTGGCGCGCTCCGCCGACACGCTGCTGGACCAGCTCACGCACCTGCGCCGCGCGCTCGACACCGCGCTCGACTCGCGCAACAGGCACCAGCCCGGTATGTATTACAGCTCACGCAACAGGCACCAGCCCGGTATGTATTACAGCTCACGCAACAGGCACCAGCCCGGTATGTATTACAGCTCACGCAACAGGCACCAGCCCGGTATGTATTACAGCTCACGCACCTGCGCCGCGCGCTCGACACCGCGCTCGACTCGCGCAACAGGCACCAGCCCGGTATGTATTACAGCTCACGCAACAGGCACCAGCCCGGTATGTATTACAGCTCACGCAACAGGCACCAGCCCGGTATGTATTACAGCTCACGCACCTGCGCCGCGCGCTCGACACCGCGCTCGACTCGCGCAACAGGCACCAGCCCGGTATGTATTACAGCTCACGCAACAGGCACCAGCCCGGTATGTATTACAGCGCACGCAACAGGCACCAGCCCGGTATGTATTACAGCTCACGCAACAGGCATCAGCCCGGTATGTATTACAGCTCACGCAACAGGCACCAGCCCGGTATGTATTACAGCTCACGCAACAGGCAGCAGCCCGGTATGTATTACAGCTCACGCAACAGGCACCAGCCCGGTATGTATTACAGCTCACGCAACAGGCATCAGCCCGGTATGTATTACAGCTCACGCAACAGGCGCCAGCCCGGTATGTATTACAGCTCACGCAACAGGCAGCAGCCCGGTATGTATTACAGCTCACGCAACAGGCACCAGCCCGGTATGTATTACAGCTCACGCAACAGGCACCAGCCCGGTATGTATTACAGCTCACGCAACAGGCACCAGCCCGGTATGTATTATAATTACCGGCACGTAAGTTGGCCATAGATTTTGTAGTGGGGGAAGTTCGCGCACGCACAATGCGCGAACTTCCCCCACTACAAAAACAATGCGCAAACTTCACCCACTACAAAATCTGTGGCCAACTTACGTGCCGGTAACTGTACAGCTCACGCAACAGGCACCAGCCCGGTAGGTACCTTTAGGGCCAAGTCACACCGGAATAGCAGCGACGCGGGGATCAGCCACGAGCCGTTCTTTTATGCGGCGGTCAACGGCTCGCGGAGCCGCGCGGCGCTGCGAGCTATCGCTCGACTCATACAAATCTCTAAACGATACTATGCTTTGATGTTCAAAGATAAAGTTGAAAATAGTTTGTCAGCAAAACTACCGGCCGCTGCGCTGCCGACTGCTGCCATCCCGGTCTGACTTGACCCTTAAACTGCTCCAGTGGGACCTCTATCATCATCGTCAGCCGAAAGACGTCCACTGTTGAACATAGACCTCCCCTATACAACGTCACGATAAGCGGCAACCTGCCGCTTACATCCAACACATCTCTATCACATCGTGGCATTCGCCGCCAGTTTTGTCAGACACGTTTATTGCCAAGCCAAAATGCTGAACTTACACAGAGACCAAAAAAAAATCGTATATTATGGTTTTGCTAGGGGGCCCGCAGGCCACGCCCACAAAAAAATTGGTAATCTGCGCCCGCTATTTAATGGCTTTTTATTGTAAGGCACATCACACGACATCGCGTGAACGGCCACTGGTGCCTCTGGCATTGCCAATAAACGTGGCAAAGTTTTAGGGGACAATAATTCTACTAACTTTTATAATCTATCTGTCATAGTTTTTACTTTGATTGTTGCTGAGGTGGGATGGCGAATATATTTTAAAGATTTTTAACTAGTAGAATTGGACAACTTTTTGACGACTGCAGCCTATGCACAGACGCCAGCACATCGAGCCATACCAAACTGTCTTCCCAATTGAATATGAACCTTATCCTTTTGAAACAAAATTGAAAATCTATCATAGAAATTTGACAAATTAAAATAGCTTGATGTGCTGACCTCTGTACTGCACTGATGCATATTATTATCTTCACTACAACATCTGCAAATGCCATGAAACTGGTTTTTTGATCCTTCCTATTGTTTCTTCGTCATCCCCTCTTTCGCTCTTATTTAAGTACTTAACTAATATTAATCTTTTAAAAATGAAGACCCAAATAGAGTAATGCCTTTCCCCTCCTACCCAGGTAACCAAACCGACCTCTATCCCAAATCCCGGAACTCCTACTATACTCCTATAAAGAAACTAAAAGATCAAAGCAATTACAAGCTAAAGATAGCCGACACGAAACGAAAACTTCAAAACTTGATATCTGATCTACAATCCAAACAAAACTATAATAAACTACCTCCACAAAGAAGTGTTAAAGAAATTACTAACTTCTTCGAAAACATATCGAAACATTCGCACACCGACGTCGAATCCAATGCGAATACAAAAGAGTCTCTAAATAATTGGAATAGTAAGACCACATATCACAATAATTCGCCAATGCCTTTCCCGAATTCCTTACCTTTTCATAACCCTGCGAACATGATCATGGCTAAAAATATGAATATAGGGAATACATTGAACTTGCATTCGGTGTGGAAAAATAATGTTTTGAATAGCGGGAGTGTGTACTGTAAAAAAGTACCGTGTCAAAGAACCGATTCGAAGCTATCTTCTGGAATTAAGACTTCGTTGAGAACCAGCCTGGTGACGTGTGTAATGGTGCTACAGTATATAATTTGATGGGCAGAAGAAGCGGATGGTTCTAAAGGTGCTGTTGCTTTTATATGCTGGTAGTTAAGGAAGAACGGTTACTCGCTAAAAGCTTTATCACACAGAGGGCGCTGAATGTTACAACCTTTCAAAATCTTCTAGAACGAAAAACAACCAATCAGCGATAAGTCAAAACACTCAGCGCCATCTTACGATGAAGTTGAACAAGAAACTCCTTTGACATCTGAATGAAAGTAACAAAAGTTTAGCGCCATCTACGCGGAATTCCATTTATGTACACTTTACAAGTATGCAAATAAATGCTTTGACTTCGATTTTGAGTTTGACTAATTTCGTAGTGAACATTTGCATTACACTTGGTCGTTTATCGCGTTCGTAATCATATGGAATGCGGGCTAATCTGTAAAATACCATATTTCAGACAAATAAATGAGTCTATCTACTCGTATCTAGCAAATGACAAAGTATAATGCGCCAGAAAATGAGTAATTAAGTAAAAACTTTTAAGTCAATTATTTGTGTAGAATTTGAAGTACTTTGTATTGACATATGGCCAAATACTGAAACACTACTCAATTTTAAGATGCCGTTAAGTCTCATGCTGTCACAGTCGCTTTGACATAAAGTGACAGCGACAGCACGAGACTTAACGGCATCTTAAAATTGAGTAGTGTTTGAGTATTTGGCGACTAGTTATCTTCTTAATTAAATTCAGCTTGAACATGAAAGTAGTTCTTAATCGGCTACAGAGGATTTTATTAATCATGTGGCAAATGATATCCTCTGTAGCCGATTTATTATTTATTTTATTTAGTGTTGATTTTGGCGTAAAAAACATAGAATTTGTAACAAGAAGAACTTAAAAATTATGTTAGTTGAAGTTCTTAAACTGGTTTTAGGCACTGGGTCGACATGTGGAAATCTACCCAGTGTCCTCATTTCTTTAAATTACAATCACAAAACCATTTGTTATTAAATTACAGTAATGGATACCGAAGAACGCGGCGCCGAGGTAGTTGAACTTCAAGAACAAGTGATCAAGCTGAAGTCTCTGCTGTCTACGAAGCGCGAACAGATCGCGACCTTACGTACCGTTCTCAAGTCCAACAAGAACACCGCAGAGGTCGCTCTGGCTAACCTCAAGTCGAAGTACGAGACGGAGAAGATCATCGTTACGGAGACTATGCTCAAACTGAGGAACGAGCTGAGGTTGTTGAAGGAAGATGCTGCGACGTTCTCCAGTGAGTATAGTGTTGTATAGGACCTCCGCCCACGGCAGACAATCAGTGACCCATTATTTGTCTGAGAGTAATGGAACAATTATGAATTCCAATATACCTGATGTCCCACAAAAATCTTACGAAACTATGGGACAATCATCCAATAAAATAATGGATCCAACAAAAAGTCTGATATGGGCGAAGAACCTTATTTCTTGCTTTTGATTTGTTTTTGTTTGATTTTGATTGATTTTGATTTTGATGTTTGATTTTGTTTTTTTTTTTACTTGGTTTTTGTTAAAATGTCAAGGTTAGTGATTTTAGTCGATCTTTTTCTTTTTTTCTGTTCAAATAGAGAAGTTGATGTATTATACATATTGAATTAGTATGTCGTGATGTACGGTCTCATCGTCGTACATTTTTCTGTTTACTCTGTGTAACGACGCGCGGCTAACGATGCGCGTCATAATTTAGCATTATAAAATAACATAACTTAACGAATTTATATATAGCGAAATCATAACTGTGTAGCTATCAACAACTGAGAGAAATAATCGCCTTCCTATAACTACTGTACTGTAACTTACTTATTACTTAATTAAACCTTAACTAGTGCATCTTAGTGGAAGGTGTTTCTCTTAATAACTTAACTTTAAACCTTCATGACAAATCGGTGTACGGAGTTAACTACTACAACCCGTACATTTATGGTCCTTCGAGCATCCGCGTATCTTTGTGTATTTGCGCCTTCTCAATCCAACTGGGGCGACCCTCTTCCGGGAGACCAGCTGAACCGATTCGCTACCGTAACAAGAGGCACAAATACACAAACATACGCGGATGCTCGAAGGACCATAAATGTACGGGTTGTAGTAGTTAACTACGTACACCGATTTGTCGTGAAGGTTTAAAGTTAAGTTGGTAAGAGAAACACCTTCCACTAAGATGCACTAGTTAAGGTTTAATTAAGTAATAAGTAAGTTACAGTACAGTAGTTATACGAAGGCGATTATTTCTCTCAGTTGTTGATAGCTACAGAGTTATGATTTCACTATATTTAAATTTGTTAAGTTATGTTATTTTATAATGCCGCGCATCGTTAGCCGCGCGTCGTTACAAGTAGCTTGCAGAGTAAACAGAAAAATGTACGACGATAAGACCGTACACGTGAATTGAATTACGATTTGTGTGACATAAAATATCTTGCGTAACGAAGCACTGCAATTTAAACCTTTTGCCAATGACAAAAGTCACATGACTCGTTCTTTATATGTTACACTTTTAATTGCACACTTTTCTCGTAACGTTCTAAAAGTACACCTCTACGTGTGTAGGTCTCCGCGCGATGTTCGCTGCTCGGTGCGAGGAGTACGTGACGCAAGTAGACGAGCTGACACAAGCCCTCGCCGGCGCAGAAGAAGAGAAGAAGACCTTGAACCAGCTGCTGCGACTCGCTGTGCAGCAGAAACTGGCGCTCACGCAACGGCTGGAGGAGTTGGAGGTAATGTGACCTTAGTTACTAGGTAATTTAAACATACTATCATTTGTATAAGTACAGAATCTAGCACATCAAACCAAACTGTAAATTTTTCCCAATTGAAAATGAACCTTATTCCTTTGGAATAAAGTTGAAAATCCATCAAATAAATTTGACAGATTATTGCAGTTTGATGTGCTGGCCTCTGTACATCCGATTTTCTTGCTAATAATGTCATCATTCAATCATTCATAAATTCTTTCATTCAGGGGGGTGTACGATAGAAGATGACTCGTAAACTAGCAGCTGTGACTGACTGCAGCACGAACTGACAAAGCTGCAGTTAATTTTTGATGATTTCCAATATTATATTTCTGCTCAATCAAATGCCTTGTATGTAATAGTGTCACTGTTCTGTCAGGTGGACCGTGAGATGCGCACGCGCCGCGTCCCCAAGGCGGGCGCGCCGGCGCGGGCGCGCGGGAGAGACTTCTAGCGACTGGTGTCCGCGCTCAAGGCCGCCGCCGCCGCCCTGCGCGCGCTGCTCGCGCCGTCTCCCTCGCACGCGCACCTGCGCAGCTAGGGGGGACGAGAGCGACGCGACCCACTCTCTCGCCACGAGCGCCCCCTCGCGGACGTGCGGGGTCGGCGACGCGGTCGATGGCGTCACGAATTTATAGTGTTTAGTGTCGGGCGCGGCTCGCGACCGCTCGCACGTGTCGCTGCGAACGAAGGCGGTCAGACCTCGCCCGCGACATTTTTATAACTGTGGGTCTCCCTGGGACTAAATTATTTATACGTTTTATAAAATTTTAATCTAATTAATCGTACGGGTGTGCGGCCGGGGGCCTCGGCGACGCGCGGTCGAGCGCAGCGCATGCGCGGCGTCCGTAGCTCTGTGAACCGTCAAACTGTGCAGCCGTGCATCGCGCGACGCTCGACTCGTAAATTAAGAAATAGGAACGAAAACATAGAATTAATTGAATAAAAAGAGGCCCATCGCCGTAGCCCCCTCGCCAGGTGAACGGTTGGTGTTGTAATATTAAAGTTGACTGATTTTGACCGTGAGGCGCCGCGCCGCGCCGGCCGGCTGTTGTTGTAGCTTCACGTGTTGCGTCTCTTCGCGTACTTCACCCGCGCGCCACCGATCCAGATATGATATCGAATTTCCTCAATATATCGATCTACCTATTGCACGTCGTCAAATTGATGTTTATCGAGTATTTTTGTAATAGGATCAGTGTATTTTATTACGCATATGAATTTATCACCGTTGTTACGATATCACAGATGACATGCGGGGCGGACGACGCACTAGGCGGGTTAGCGTGATAGCTAATGCGAAGTACCCGCGGTACATGATCTCTGCCCAGTGCGTTGTCCGCGCTGTGAGATGCAAATTTTCTTATACGTGTGGGAGTTGAACGGGGGTTTTGATGAAACAATGTGAAGTTATTTTTTATGATATACATTATATTTATTGTTCGAATCTTATTATAATAATAGAATCCTCTACTCGATACGAATGTTTAGTACGTCCAAATAAATTTCTAAAAAGAAAAAAACATATTCGTCGACGTCCATCCATTGTGTGCGCAAAAAGACTATGTAATCTGTTCTGTAGTGGATACGTTTGTTGTGTTGTTGTGGCCCTCTGCCGAATACTTTCGTCCATCTTGTTCTAGTTGTACTCGTAGTGTTTCAGTATTTTTTTGTTAGTGACGTTTAGACTGTTGTGGCTCGGAGTCGGACTGTACCGGACTCAGTAGTCACATCGCCGCGGACCGCTGCGAACGTGACAATGTTGCTATTAGAGTTGGAGTCTACCAGGGACTTGTTGATGAGCGTTGTAAACTTCATTAAAAGACATTTAATGTGACGATACCTGACTGCGCCTACGGTTCGCGGCGATGGCGTCGACTCCGCGCCACTGTTGTGTTACTCTGCCGTCCTGTGGCGTCGCCACACGCGTCCATTTCTTGTCCATGAGCTGGTCGCGCCCCTCTGATGTACGCGCACTTCTATACCGAACCACGATCTTAAAAACACAATTTAACTCATAATATAAAAAAAGTAATCAGTTCTCGTCCTTGTTGCTCAAAACATTGCTCACGGGCGTCGACCAGCGAATCTATTGATAAGACAAAATTTACAAAAAATGAAAAAAGATTTTATTAAGTGTTACGTATTTATTGTTTACGTTATCGGATGTGATATTGGCAGCTTCCCGTGATACGGTCGCGTACGACCGCTCGGTGACTTAGTCGTTGACCTCTCCTAGCGTCTCAGTGACCTTAGGTTAGTTGGACCGTTCCATGTAGTGTGGGCACTCGCCCTTAGTAGGTATTTTTACTGGTTTAGGATAGAGCTAGTTCATTAACCTTCAAGTATACTTAGTAGGTAATCTAGCGAGGACAGTCTCCTCGTGTAGTGAAATTAATTTGCAATATTAACTGTCGTAGCGTAATTAGTTTGCATAGCTCAAAGGGCGGCAACGCGGGGCTTAGAGCCGCGCGCGCTGCAGGACCATCGCCTTGCATTTATTGTTTATAGATATAATAATATATTGACTAGCTTTCATTAGAGCATTCTTCATGTACTTAAACGATGGACTTACCAATTGTTAGCTTTACTATATATTTTACTTTCCTAGTATTATTTTGTTCGTATGTAGCTTAGCAGCAGACATCGTTTATGTATTCTTATGTCTAGTCACGGATAGTCCGCGCGTCTAGTGCCTGTTTCATGGATATCACTTAAAGCATAATGAAACTCGTACTAGAGTCGGTTTGCATCGACATAATCATATTTTTGTATGCTATTTGTTATCAGAGCAGTATGTTTTTCGATAAATGATATTCATTGCAAGATTTGAATTTTTCTCTGTATTTTACGACATTGTTGAGTTTGCCTTATTCACTTGACGTGTTTTCGACATCGTTTTATTTGATTCAGATGTATTGTTGAATGTTAAATATGGCCGATTATATATTTAGTGCGCCGAAACTATTTCGCCACTACGTATTATATGAGTTAAAGTATTAGTGCAATTAAAGTTTGGTTGTTTCATAGGCATAATATATTTTTCAGCGTATTATTATACAGTATTTGTACTTGGTGGGCATCGCTCGATGTCTGCTGCCACATCTGGTGGTGGTGATCACAGCGATTAACCAAAAATAATATTTTTTTTTCTTTATACATTATTACATAACATTTAGATAATTATTTTGCCTAGGCATAGATATTACTTTATATTATAGAGTAACTATTGATTATGAGTTATATTATTTAAATATGAACTTTTTGTTATAAAATGCCCGCTACTTTATTATTGTATTGCGACATGATTTAGGTGTTGGACAACTCGAGGCATGAATGTTCCCACTTCCCGTGGTCTCATTTTTATCTGTAGATGAGTAAGGCGTCAATTAAGTTAAGCTGGGTGCGGCTGCGAGCTCTGCATTATCACTTAAACTTACCTTGCTAACAATGTACTAATGTGACTTGAAACAATGTGCTTGCCCCCGAACCCACGCTTTCGATACATATGGCACAGTTTGATGGTTCACTCTGGATGCAGAACAATATATTTCCTCAATTTAATTTCAGATGGCCACATTTTGATTACCAGATTACATGTCTTTTAGAATCTCTTTAACCCAATGAGCTTGTTTCGAGTATAATGCGGTGTTGTGTAGATATTCACCGACAGATGTAATGAACCAGCGCCGGGAACATATCATGACAGAGCGGATTTATTTTCACTGTGTAAGGCACACCGTGTTGTCACAATGACTGATTTGAATCATGTATGAGAATAATAAATTATATATTTAAAACATTTTGTGTGAGTTTTCTTTTGTAACATCCTGTATTGCTTTTCGATTTTCATTAGCCGCTATATATGATGCTTTCCTACGTGTAATGCTGCGTAACTTCAGTCCATCCGGTTCGAAGGACCAAATGGCCCTCATCAATGAATTACCTTTATCTAATCTAATAAATCTCGTAATATTTTAAGGGTCTATCCAGCAGCAATATAAACTGTAGAAAGTTGTATTAACAGTCGCTCCAGGTAAAACAATGATATTCAGCTGCATTCGGTCAGACTTCAATAAGCCGACCATAAAATAGGAAAAGGCAGTTTGTTTGAGTGAAAACATGGCGGACACATGTCGATAGCGGAACGCCAGAATGGTCAAATAGATAAACATTTAAGCTTAACGAGCGGCATGTTGCCAACGGCAGAAGCAACTGCTGCGGTCGATACGTGACGGCGGTAGCCGTATAATAAGAGTGCTGACAACGGCTGTCGCGATCTTTGAAGTTGGCATGTCGACGGCTGCAGTTACCTCTGCCGTTGGCAACATGCCGCTCGTGTGTAAGAGCTCACACATAACCGATGTTATGTTCGTGAGTATAGCTTACTATGATACGGCAGACAGATGTTCGTCCACCTACAGATCTCATCCTATGGCTCTCAAATGAAACAACAAGATGTGTTTAATACGCATATTATGTACATACAGACTGAGAATGCTTCAAGTTACACATTGAAAACAAATAATTTACTCTTACATGAATAGAAATGCATATTTACAAGACGTCTTGCGTACGTATGTAAATTCACTTAATTACGGATACAAAACTAATATTTACAAATACGCTCGAGTATTTAGGTCCTTATGTACAGTTAGCAACATAAATGTGTGCACACATGTTATGGTGACTGTACCTACTAGTACATCGGGAGTATTTGGGAACTAAATGATCTAAAATTCTCTACAGATTATATAAATTTATGCACAAATAGTACTAAAAAGTGCAGAACGCGTGGTTAACATTTTGAGAGTTAGGTGCTAAAATTATCCATGCTTACCTTTCATAATGTCAGAATGAATGGAATGGTTCAAGAAATATATGACCCAAATTAATTCCTGCACTTTTCGAACTAAATTAAACAAAAGGTTATATTAAAGAACTTTATAATAACGTTATTAATGAAAACATCGTATCATACAGTTTTAGTACCCGCTCCTAATGGTAAATACTGTGATTACTACAAAAGCAAGTAACCTCACTGATCCATTCTTAAATATAAGATTATTCATAATATTACTGAATTTACCTCTATGTAGTTTTAAAACTTATGAAACAAACAAAATGCTTTACACAGTCAACTGTTTTTACTGTAAATAAATATCATGATCATGTTTGATTGTGCACTTACAATCATTTAAAAACTATTCCTTGTAAAAGTTCGTAATACACAATAGATAATTTTAATATGTGGCAGTACTATAATTTGGCAACATTCCCTAGCTCTTACGCCGATAATTACATATTATTGATTACAGCAATTTTATCACAGTCTGTAAACATATCTACGCGACCCTTTTTATCCGACTACGGAAAAGGAAGGATTATGTTAAATTCTAATTATAAAAAAGCTGACTAACAAGGTGTGCATTGTTTTGCGATGAACCTGTATAACAGGCGAATCTTAGTAAGCCCCAGTTTCTCGAACAAAGATCAACGAATCAACGTAAATGAATATGACAAGCGCTCGTAAGTTGGTATGATTGGTTCTTGAACATTTAGTTAGCCATTCACAGCAGCTTACGCGGTCTTTACATCTTGCCATCTTCATTTTACGTGCGAGGCACCGATGAAAACTTGCAACATTTAAATTTTTTAAACATCCAAAAAGAGTAGTACAAAACTTACACAATTTACAATACCCCAAAATATTGATTTGTGTTACTTAAAGTGAAATGCAATATGTCTTTTTGTCGTACTTAAACTTGTTAAAAATGTATCGCGTACAACTTAGTATTCAATGCTTGACTAGACTGTTATAGGGAACACGGCCGTTTACGCAAATTCTTTGAAAAAACTAGAGTTAGAATATTTACAATTTTATGAAGGTAATAAGCCTCTGCTGCTTCTCGCTGTGCTGTAGAACCATTTGATACTTATGTACAAAAGCTTGCAAGATTGACAAAATGATTGAATTTTATGCGTTAGACTATAAGATACATATTTATCTGCAAGGACGTATAGGCTTTCTTATTCAATATCCTTCCCATTATTCAAATATAGTTTTGTTGATCGAAATATTTGAACACTTACGGTGACAATTGAGCGAAACGTTATAGATATGTGTTATTTTAGGCCTCCTGGGCTCACAACAAAACTCCAGAAATGTCTCTTATTTTTTTCTGAATTTAAAATAAGTTAGTCATTATGTCAGTCTTGCAAAAAAAAACATAAACACGTTTTAACTTAAAAAGGCTCATACAATATCCATAATAAAAAGGTTAACAAAAACTAAAATAAATTATAGGTACTCATGTTTGTAGATAAAAAATCTTGTAACTTTTGAAACACGTTGAGTAGAATAGAAATGATTAAAGTTAGTGTGTTACGAGATATAGTGTTAATAATATATCAATAACATACTTGGTATTAACCAAGGATCGGATAATCGCATACTTACTGAAACTTCAGGTGCTAGCTTATTATGTAATGGACTTTTGTATCGAAAAAATCCCGCTATTCCGAGATTGCCCATGATTTCTTCTAAAAATCAATTTCTAAAAGTTTCATCTGTACTTTCGTAACGAAAACTTAACTTTAGATAACGCATCCGATTATCCGAACCCTAGTTAAAACTGTTTGATTTACTAATTATTTAGACTGGCCACGAGAACAAATATGAGATTACATTTAGCAACATTTTACAGATATGACGATATGAATGAATGATGATCACTCAATTAACTGCAGAATAATAAATCTTCTGGTATCATTATTTACTGAAAAGTTATCATTACATTTCCTTCACTTTGAACTATCCAAATTATTTCAATAAAAAGTAGACGAGTTTGGTGCCCTCTTCCTAGCCCACCATACTTTGATAGTTGGTCCTTCGAGACGAATGGTGTGCAATGAATTAATTCGTCCCGTGGAGTCGTTGTTCTCATGGCCATATCATTAGTAGCCACATTATTACATATTACAAATTGTGAAAACATACATAGTACGGTTATAATAATTATTAATAGTACACGGTAATAAAATAAAAATTACGAATCAGTGTAGTTGAGATAAATGACTAAAATGTTTTGAACTTTATTTTTTCTTGTTTTATATTTCGAATTATGTATTTGGTGACAAGCAGAATAACTTACGAATATTATTTTTACGTAAAACTAAACGCCGTTAAATAGGTCTTTGAGCACTGCTTTTTAAAAAATAGAAAGAAAGACTGGTTGTAACAGTAAAGGATTACTCTTGTAACTTTTCGCGTTTTAGCAGAGATTTCACTTAATCGCGACTTTCGATCATCATATATCTTTATTATCTTTAATCCTTAATTCTCGTTGAAAAGTCAACTTCTGATTCAGCTGTTTTACCAAATCTTACGTTTCTAGATACCGAGTAGGCGTTTTTCTTACTTATTACTCCTTTGTTAAGGCTAGTTGCAAAACCAGATATATCAAAGTTGCAGTCGTTTATAAAAGTTTAGTTGTCAATCACTTACCTGTAAGAAAAAAATCACCATTCCAAATGGTGCTCAACTACCAATCACAACGTCCTACCACCGACCGTCACCATTTTATAGCCTCACCAAGTCAGAGATGTCTGCTTTGGGTGGTATAGCCGACGGTCTAAAGAACTGACACAGATTATCATAAATTACGATGCGTTGTTCCCGGTCGTTCCACTCGGAAGTGTCATCTAGTTCTCCCGTAAGCTCGTCGTCTTGTCCTACGTCCCAGGTGTCCGGTGTCGGTTCTGATACTTTTTCGTATGGTAGGACCGCTTCGAAGGTTGTCTCTTCGGCTCCTAGAACCTAGAATGGGATTAGTGGATAAAAAATGACGTTAATTTAATCAGAGTGCTCATCTGCTTTTTAAGGAAAAACCCAAAGATTGGTTCACACTTAATGTGATCCAAGAGCTGGTTTCTACTTTGGTCAGAAGTAGCTTCTGGCATTGTTCTTTTGACAGATTATTGTAACTTATAGAATAAAAACTGGTTAAGTGCGAGTCGGACTCGCGCACGAAGGGTTCCGTACCATTATCTATACAACAATAGACATCGAGAAAAAAGCGGCAGAAAATCGCGTTTGTGGTATGGGCGCCTCCCTTAAATATTTATTTTATTTTGTTTTTAGTATTTGTTGTTATAGCGGCAACAGAAATACATAATTTGTGAAAATTTCAACTGTCTAGCTATCGCGATTCTTGAGATACAGCCGGGTGACAGACAGACGGACGGACAGACAGCGAAGTCTTAGTAATAGGGTCCCGTTTTTACCCTTTAGATACGGAACCCTAAAAATGAATAAAAATCTGAACTGTAAAAAGTTTAAGAATGCGATCCAAGTTTGAAAAACAATGAAACAACAAGTTACCTGCGCCAGCGCATGCGCGAGGTCGGCGGGCGCGGGCTGCGCGCGTCTTCTGCGCGCGAGGGCGCGCGTGCGGCGCGGGCTCAGCGCGCACGCGGAGCTCTCGCACGGCTTGGAGCCCGCGAACAACACGCTCGCTAGCTTCTGGAAGCGGGCCGCCTGCAACATGAGGCAAATTCGCAGCTATTTAAAATTTCCTAAAAATACAAGTTTTAAAAAATCTCGACAGTTAGGAGTAATAGTTTATCTATACAGGGTGGGGATGGCAATAGCACAAAAAATGATCATGGTACAAGTAGGATTTGGTAGTTTGGTGTAATTGTGTTTATTGAGCATTAATAATATTAAATTATGACGCCACAAGTTGCCGCTCTTCTCACAAGTTAGAAAATCAATATTTCAGGTGTTTTAATTTGGTTACATTTATATGCTCTTTTTTTTAATTTCGTTATTAGGATTTATTTGATAGTTTCAAAATATTCTTATGAACTAGTATTACCAGTATTTTAATGTTTTGTCGTATCGTCGTCCTCACCATATGTATGTATTTAAATGTATTTGTGTATATATATCAGCTGTCTGACACCCACAGTACAGGGTTTCCTAGTTTGAGGTCAGACGACCGTGTGTGAAATGTCCCCACATATTATTATTATAATATTATTTTCATTTATTTAAGTAATTTACTTACAAATTCAAATCCTTAGAAAACCAAAAACTTGAAAAAAAATACACAGACCAACAAATCAAACAACAAACAACAAATCATATACAACAATACCTCCGCAAACATAAAATTAAATACTACTGGACCTTCATTTAGAGTTCAAAAGGGTGTCAAGCAGGGTGACCCGCTCTCCCCTAAATTGTTCACAAGCACTCTCGAAGAAGTATTTAAATCACTGGCAGCCTCATGGAAGACCAAGGGTATTGAAGTCGGCACGAAGAGGTTAACAAACCTCCGGTTTGCCGACGACATAGTTCTTTTTGCCCCCACAGCTCTGGAACTCCAGACAATGCTCCAAGAACTGAGCACGGTTAGCTTCAGGATGGGACTTGCAATGAATCGGTCTAAAACACAGCTAATGACTAATAGCACTAAGCGTAGGGTCGAGGTAGACGGGCAGGAAATAAATATGTCGATGAGTATATTTACTTGGGCCCAATGATATTCTAATAAACAGATATGTTATACACTCACAAAACCACCGAAAAAAGTGTTCCGCGCAGCGGCGGCAGCACACATACACACTTTTCATTCATTTTACAATTAAAAAATTTTAATTCATTTCATTTAAATAAAAAACACTACAAGTCAAAATGTTGAAAAGGGATGACTTGAAAAAACCAACAAGAAAAAAAGAGACAGTTAGTGTTGTCAATTGCGCGTGAATGTAAACAGACATTATCCTGGCCACCAATCACCGCGTCTTGGCATCATAGACTAACAAATTTAACGAGACAGAAGGTACAAACCGCGAGTACATTTTATACACACGGTTTGTACCTATAACAACTAATTAAAAGGACTAAAGGTATAATAGAATATATATACTAATATATAGAGTAGAATATATTTACTTCGTAATAAAATTCATTTCTTTATTTACGAACAAATACGATTCATTCTTGAAGCCAGATCTCATTGGATAACCTTAACGAAGAAGGATAGTAAATATCTGTTGTCACATTGTTTAATTTCTAATTAAGTATATAAATGATTAAATGAAACAAAATGATTAAATATTACAAGCTTAGAAAAAAGAAAAACAGGGCCTCAAGTCTGCTATTACAATAGTGTCAGAATGGTCTATCATTGATTTTCATAATGACGCCATTATATTAGTAGATTACCAAACTTGTCAAAATCAACAATTATGAAATCAATGATAGACCATTCTGACACTATTGTAATAGCAGACTTGAGGCCCAGAACTGTGGGTAAACAATGACTTTACTGCCTACGATATCGCATCTGTACTTTTATTCTATGTCCGGAGTGAACGCGTCCTTGTCTTACTCACGTCAAAATATGTATTTCCGTTTCTTTCTTTTTTCTAACCTCCAAATATAAGAATATTAGGAAATTTATTGAAATATATAAATAAATCGATGTATATTGCGTAGTTACATGTGGTATGAGATCCCTTGTGTTTTATTATATTGGTATCATAATTGGAACACTTTCTAAATACACAAAATAACATTTTTTTTTATTTTTTTAGCTGCTTTAACAAAGCGTATGCACATGCATGCGCATGCGTGACGCAGACTAAAGGCAATACGTCCCAATTAGGACGTTTTTGAATCTTCAAAATTGGGCGCTCATAACATATCTGTTTAATATAATATCATTGCTTGGGCCAGTTAGTTTCTTTCGGAAACAGGCAGGAGAGGGAAATCGACCGTAGAATCGAAAACGCCTGGCAAAACTACTGGTTCATGAAGACGCTAATGAAGAGTGATCTACCGATCTCCCTGAAGCGAAAACTTATCGATATGTGTATCTTGCCCGTCCTAACCTACGGTGCTCAGACCTGGTCGCCAAAGTTTGCCAAAGAGCAATGGAGCGCAGCATTCTGGGTGTAAAACGACAGGATAGAATCAGGAACACCACGCTGCGTTCTAAAACGGGTATATCAAACGTAGGCAAAAAGGCTGCCAGGCTTAAGTGGGATTGGGCGGGTCACGTCAGCCGCATGCAGAGTGACCGCTGGGCGAGAGTCTCCACGCAATGGGTTCCTGAAGATGGACGGTTTCGCCGAGGACGGCCCAGAAAGAGGTGGCGAGATGACCTAGACGTCGAGGTGGCGCTGGATAAAAGCTCCTGGAAGGACTTGGGGGAGGCCTTTGCCCAGCAGTCGGACATTGTGTTGATTGTATTGAGAGAGAAATCTTCTGACTATATACTATACGTACCTATTATTATTATTATTATAGCCTAAAAATGTTCATCAAATCAGAGGAATTAAGTTGGCTGATAGTCCATTTTTACCTTCATTTCCTTAGACTAGGAAATATTTTTTCAAATAAAAAAGAAACAAACCAAAAGGGCAAAAAAAATAACTTTTAACTCGCAGTAAGGGCGGGTTGCGTCAACTATACTTTACTGACGGGTAATAGTAAAAAATGGTGTTAACTATCTTTAAACCAATAAAATGGGTTGTTTCACAAAATGGTGGTCTTAACATACGTCAAAAAGTTACTATTACCATAACTGATGCTTCATCCACCAGTCGACGTAATTTTGTGTTGTCAAACAGTTACGTCAACCATCAAAATATTATGGATTCTCTTTTTTAATAACTTTGACTGACGGATCTTTATGTCATGAAACCACCCGTTATATTTAACGGACGTTAAAAATCTCACGTCACAGTAATTTTTAACCGTCCGTATGTAACGTTAACCAACTGTTTGAAAAATAAAGTCACTTAAAGTACCTACGTGCCACGAAATATGAGACTTGACACAGACTTGATTTGACTTGCGCAGTACTGGACTTAAAGGTCTGTTACCTTTAAATCGAGTACTGCGCAAGTTAAATCAAGTCTGTGCCAAGTCTCATTTTTCGTGGCGCGTACTATAAGTTCTAATAAGAAAGTCACCTGTTCCGGGCAGGAATGGTCGAGCGCCTGGTAGAGATCGTTCTGCAGATAGTGCAGCGCGTCCGCGGCGGCGGCCGGGTCGGGGTCCCGCAGCGCGGCCGCGCACAGCGAGCGGTAGGCCGCCTCGCGCAGGGCCGCGCGGCCGCACTGCTGGGCCCCTGCTAGAGTACTGCGGCGCAGGCGCAGCGCCCACAGGTCGTCCAGCCGCACGCGCGGGCTGCTCTGGTTGCCCGGGTTGCCGCCGAATAAGTAGTGCATCTAAAACGTACAACATACATAAACGCGGATCCACATATCGTCGTTGAGCGTGCAATTCTGCGAAACTAAAATTATTAAATACCGCAAATTTCGACCTTATGTTATATCAGCGAAAGTGTACTTTCGCGGTATTTAAAAATTTTAGTTACGTGGAATTGCACGCTCAACGACGATATGTATCATTTGCCCGATCCGACCGCTGAATCCGTATCACCTTATCATCAAAAAAATTTTACACAACAATGAACACAACAATGTTTATTTGACACAAACCATGTGCACACAAAAATAATAATAATAAAGTGTTCAATATATAACAGAAATAAATAAAAAGCATTATTTGTGTGCCCCACGGCTGCGCCAAACAGGGCCAGTTCAGCTTAAATGCCAGACCACTTGTGCCTGACGCTGGTTTTCACTGTATTAACCTCCGTATTTACATATGAATGCCTGTATTTGACACTGTATCATACCTGTCGTATTCTCAGAATTTGTAGCAAAAGAAGTATCGGCAAACCGTGCCGTATCCGAATCTGCTTTGATGATCAGACAAAAATCAACTCCAAATAGAACGCACCGTATCGCGCTTTGTTTGCGCGGCGTATCAAAACTGCGTATTATGATCGCGTACCATCACCCATCCAGATAGGCGATCATGTTACGCGTCGGCGATACGGATTCGGATATGGTGATCGCATCAGGTAAATGATCATAATTATGTGGACCCGACCTGACATTAAAAAATGCTGGCAAACTGTGAATTGAGCGCAAAAACGAAAGATAATTTTCATTCATTGGGGTCGCATACCGTAGGTTGTTTATAAAGAATTTTTGGTAATTTCCGAAAATCTATGCTGGTTAGAGGGATCACTTTATGTTACGTGTAATATTTACATAAACCTTAACAACAAACAAAAACCTTAAACAATATCAATCTTAACTTTACAAACTCAGACGGACAGACAAAAAAAGGAGTTGTTTCAAAATGTATGGAGCCTGGGCGCAGTCCTTGTACACCATACTTAATAATAGGAAAACAAATTTTAAATAGTTCTCAACTGTCCAATTACTTTAAAATGGCTTTGTGAGCAGGTAAAACACAAGAAATTGCACTTGCAATTGCAACACACAACAAAAAAGCAGTCATGGCGGTAAGCTGTCATTTTGATTGATTAATGACGTTTGACATTTATATTTCGGTTTTTCTGCGTCGATTTGTGAATAGCCAGTTAAACAGATGGGAAAAAAAAGGTGTTAAATTCAACAAATGAAAACGAGGTTGTTAAAAAGAGCTCCAGAAACTAGAAACAAAACGAGACGAAAGTGACTGAAGTGACACTGACAGCTGACAGTTCTCTTTCTATGATCGATCTATGGTTTATAAAGTAGCTAAATCTGAGTGACGCCATGTTGAAAATCCATAAAAATAATGATTTATTATCAATGTACTACCACAACAGTATACATTTACATGAATTATCTGTATTTTTCCCGGATTCTACGGAATTTTCTCTTTTTTTTTGAAGTGGTGTACATAGACTGGGCCCAAAATGAAACATGTCCTTTTTCACTAAAATCATTGCGACATGAGAGTTCGATTCTCACCTATTATATTATGTACATGTAAATTGATCTTCTTTTTTGGAGTTCCTTAAACCTAAAACGAAAATCAATTCACCAATCAAAATAAATATATTGGTCCTTTTGACCAACATTTTACTAAGCATCAAAAAGGATCACATACTACTCCACTATTTCATAACCCGTACCTTTTTAACGGGATCATAAACGAGTTGGTGTGCGAAGCGCGGGCGCGGCTCGTTGGGCAAGAGGCTGTCGTTGCGGTACACACACGTCCACGTCAGCCGACGAAGAGAGAACACCCAGAGAGTGTTGTAAACACGCTTGTCTTTCTCTTTGCTCATACCCTGTAGGAGAACATACGGGGTTTAAAATAAGGAACTACGCATAGTACGCAACATAACATCATCATCAACATGTCAACCTTTATAGTTCGACTTTTACAGGAACAACAGTAACTTGACAGTAGAAAGGTTACCAGGTTTTCACAAAAAAAGATAGTGAGTTGGTGTAAGAATGAACATAATTGAATGAACTTATATTACAAACTATTAACTCAGACGGTCGCCCACTGCTGGATATAGGCATAGTATAAATATATGAACAGTATGGAAACTAGGCCTATTTGTTAGAATAATTACCTACGCTGTCGTAGAAGAATATAAAATTATGTTATAACATCTAAATCAAATTTTCGAAAAAATCATTAAAAAACTTTGTCCGTCAATATCTCCGTAATCTATAAGATTCCTAGATATGGTCCAGAATAAAAAACCCTATGTTATGTAACTTTCGGTCTAACTACCCATAGCGACTGCCGGGATCTACGAATGACAGCCGGGCCAACGGTTTTACGAGCTTTCCGAGGCACGGAGGGAACTCGGTATGAAATGGATGGTCATCCATCCACTGACCGACCGCGGCAAGCGTTGTTTAACTTCTGACCGATCGATCTGTACGGATTTTACTTAGCCACGAGCTCCTCCTCATTTTTTACCAGTTGAATGTAATTTATTCGAATATTAATTAATCAAAAAATAATAATTAATCATTAATAATAATTAATCAATTTGTTTTTGTAATTTGCGCGATTTTTCTCTCGAATGTCGATGATACCGTACGTATGCACCTAGCATGAGAAGCGGGGGACACTTTTCGCCTGACAGTTGCTAATGTAATCATACTAAATGATTCAAATAGGTACACGTCGTATAAGATATCACTTGTATACAACGCGTAATAAATTAACTGAAAACTAGCATAACATCGGTACTATGTGTGATAATACCTTCCGACTCGCTACATGCCTGCGTCTGGGCGCTCCATGCGGGCACATCGCTGTCAATGTGGTGAAGCTGTCGACTGCCTCGGACATCATGGCCTATCCTGCAGTAGGAGCGCAGGCCGAATGGCACGGCACGCCAGCATCAATGACATCCTCCGTCGTGCTCTTGCCACCGCTGGGGTGCCTGCTATTTTAGAACCCAATGGCTTGGCACGCGACGATGGGAAGAGACCAGATGGGATGACCATAATGCCTTGGAAGTTGGGTAGGCCTTTGGTGTGGGACGCAACATGTGTAGACACCCTTGCGCCATCTCATCTTCCTAGCACAACATGTTGTGCTGGGGCGGCTGCTGCAGGTGCCGAAAACCTCAAACGGCGCAAATATGAATGCGCTTCTTGGAAGCTATATATTTGAGCCGGTTGGGGTGGAAACTCTAGGGCCATGGGGTCCGAGTGCCCATATTGTTTTTCGTGACATCGCCAAGCGGCTGGTCGACTCTTCACGTGACCCGAAGACTGGTCTATTCTTGGGTCAAAGAATCAGCATTGCCATACAACGTGGCAATGCTGCCAGCCTGTTGGGCACGTGTCCCGTTGACAGCGATGTGGACGAGTTTTTTGATGCCCTTTGAGCTCCCCTGTCTTTTTCTTGGAATTGTACTTAATATTATTAGATTTTTAAGATTTGTATATACTCAATTAATAAATACTGAAAACTTGAAATATTAGTATTTGAACTCAACATATTATGAACAACTTTTACTATGGGGGCCAAGTGGCCAACCCAGAAATCATAAATAAGCTGGTTCTGACATTTTGTTGAGCTACGTGAACGTAAGTATGGATCACTTGTTTAATTTTTGTGACATGGTGAATTTACAATCACACATACACAAACAACCAGACTCGGACTTACAGACTTATAGGCCATATCAATATTTGCTTCGTAAGGGAATATAACTCATCGAACTGCAGCAGCCAATCGCTACAACTATCCATCTTTATAGATCAGATATCACCATTTCCAACTCTCTTAATTATATTTTCGCTAAGTACTAACGCCAACACATCAAGCTATCCCAAACTGTAAATTTTTTCCAATGGAACATGAACCTTATTCTTTTTTTAATAATGTTGAAATAGTATCAAAGAAATTTGATAGATTGGGAAAGCTTGATGTGCTGGCCTCTGTACAATACTCACGGACAGCACAAACATTTCATCAGTATCAGGATCTAATGTGGCTCGCTGGGTGAACCCTGCCTGCGGGGGTGGGGGGGCGGCGGCCCCGCGGCACAGGGCTCCGCACTCGCCCGAGCCTACGTCCCACCACCACAGGTCTACCAGGTGCTCCTTGTTGCGCTGCCCAGCGAACATGTATAGGCGGCGTTGGACCTAATGGTGAACAATACGTCATTATATTGGTGCTTACAAAAAAAAAACTGCGTGTGTGGTAGCGCCATATTCGTACCTTTCTGTACGCACGTTTTTTGTATCAGTTTTTGTACTAAACTGAAAAAGGATCAAAACTTTTGGTCCTTTGAGGCAAAGTTGCATTAATTGACTTGGTGATTTTTTTATTAACCTTATCACCGCCGCGGACATGTATGGAAGTTTCGGATTATCGTGCCACCAGCGCCACCACGACTTCTTTACAAGATCTTCATTTTAACTGTCTTATTAGATCAATTTAGTTTTTTGAAGGCTTTGTTTCATATTATTATTTAAGGGGCTTACAAGAGCCAACTAGGGCCACCCATAATTTTATTTCTATAACTCCTAAATCAGTTCAAAATTAAAAAATCTAAAACTGTACTTAACTAACAAATAATCGTTGCTTACCTCCAAAAGTGACCACTTTTAGCGTTAAGCAACGATTATTTTAATTTATAAAACGCAAAACAATGGAAAGTCACTCGAGAAATACTTCAGGTAATTTACTAGTTAAGGCGCTGTGCAGAGTCAAAATAGGCTTCACAAAACAGATTTTATATTATATTTGAGAAATAAGAAATAAGATATTTGTGAGGATGTATTTATTTCATTATAAATAATTCGAACGACTCGAGCGAAACGTCGCGCCATCGCGGCGTCTTGTCGATTCTCTTTTTATTTCTACGCAAAGACAGTAACCGCTGAGGCGCGCTGCTAGATGGACTTGTGTCATTTTGTTCTGCGCACCGCTCAGAAATAACGGAGGGCAATAAAGCGATCTTATTTCACGAAACAAAAATACATGATGAAAGTTGTGAAGTAAGTACCTACCTTTTTGCGCACACCTTATTTCGTTTGTATGGATTATCTATAGCGTTATTTTGCTGTATTTGTTCATTGGTCGATTGGTCTAGTGGTCTCGTACGTTGCTCAAAATTTTCTGTTGACTAATAACCCACGGATCAAATCCCATACTGAATGTATTCTTTTTTTATTTTTTTATTTGAAATTTCTTTTTACATTATTTTTTGTTTTGTTTTTATTATTTTGTTTAAAATATATTTTCAATGATGATAATTCTTGAGGATTTACTTATTTTTGAATTGTATTGTTTTTCCTTATAGTAAAAAGAAACGGTTGGCGAGCAATGCTTCAGCAAATGAATCACCGGAGAATACTTTTCATGAGTAAGTATAAAGGTACTATCGTGGACACACCCGCCTGACCACCACTAAGTTCATTTTTGCTTGCACTCAAAAGATGGAAGCGCTCTCTAGCCCCGCCCCGTTGACTTCGCAGGCGCCAAGGGATTTTTTTTTTAACTGAGCAGGCGGAAAAGTCCGCGATAGTACATGGTGATACAAAATATTGTAGTACAAAGTAATATGAAAGGAAGTCATTATATTGAGCTCATCAATATGAACAACTTTTACTATGGCTCCAACCCTGAAATCGTAAAACAAAATCGGTCAGTCCCCGCCGGACCATAGTTTATTGGCTAGCGCCACAGTAAAAGTTGTTCATAATGATGACTGCAATTATGTCTTTTAGTATTTCTACACTCTTCTGGGTTAAAATTTAGTATACGGTAGCACGAGTTGAGGGGTGTGAGGGTGGGGGGAGGTATGGGGTGGATCCCCGACTCCCCAGATACCACTCTCATGAAAAGAAAACGCACTTTTTTGTAACTTAACCTCAAAACACTAAACTTGTCTAAAAGGCGTCTGCAACGGTTACGAAAATTGGCACAAAGGCGGTCGTTTCTGTCAGCAGTGTTTAATGGAATGTAACTAACCAAACTTAAGGGTGCCCCTGATGTCGACCTATAACCTAAGTTTTTTCTTTCCAACGAGTTTAACAAAAGACAGTGACAAGACACAAAGGTCATTTCTTTTTTACGTTTCGTTTTATCAATTTTGCACGATTTTTTACACCACAAACAATATATTTACAGATTTGGTGGTCAATCGCCAATTTGAACGTTCCTTTTTCGCTTTTTAGGTGTTATGATGTGATTTGAGGTTAGTAAGTTATTTTATGAACTTCTCGAAAACTTCGCAATATCTTTTAATGAGAATGGTAGCGTTATAATCGGAGACCCAACCCCTACCAACTTCAATACTTTTTACCCAACCCCTTTTGTTTTTTTTTTTTCAGAGAAACCATCGTAAACGAGTCGTACCTTGTAGAAACCGTTTCTCAAAAAGAAGCATACCTACCTAACTTTTGATGAAATGTAGTGAAATAAAATAAAAATGTATAATTGATCGGGATCTCAAATATATTATTTTTGAAATAAATAGTTTTAAAATTATTTAAAAAAATACATAAAAAATTACGCCCTTATCTCCGAAACTACTAAACCTAAATTTGTATAAAAAAATCAGAATACAGTTCGTTACTTACAGATTTATACTAAAAAACCGAAGTCTATGACCGTCGTAATTATGGGATAAATCGTTACCGTCTCCATACGAGTGTAACTCGCACTTGCCCGGTTTTTTTTGTAGTACTATAACCTTGGAAAAGGTGTGTCTGTTCTTTTATCCTAGTATTTGACAATGGAGCTGGGTTATGGCAAAAATAATTTTATTTAGAACTTTGCTTATTATATTATGTGCATATTAGCGTCTATGGGCTCGCGAGAGGCATCTTAGCACTCACCGACTATCGAGTGGTAGGTGTGCCGTGCGGCATCTTAGCGCTCATGGGATGGTCGCGATCGCGACAGAGCAAACTTTTTTGAAACGCAACTTATTGTTTTGATAGAATATGGATGGCGCCAAAATAGAGCCGCGCCTAATCATGAACGCGGGGAGTGGCAGGCACCCCGCAGTGGGCGGAGCTATGTGCTCCTGCTTCACCCCCTTAATTACCTATAAATTTGCTTCTTACCGCGCCTTAAGTACAGTTTTAGATTTTTAATTTTGATCTGATTTAGGAGTTATAGAAATAAAATTATGGGTGGCGCTAGTTGGCTCTTGGAAGCCCCTTAATAAAGCATTGTCTAATTCCCCGTTTTTTTTTATTTTTACACACAAAGGAATCCCTTATTTGTCTTCAACGCGGCAGAAACAAAATCTCCAAAAAAATGTCACGTCTCCTGAACACCAAGGACTTGATATAAAGTCGGCCAGCGATGTGACTCAAAATTTTTCTCTGTTTGATTGCACCCATGGAAATATTTACAAATACTAATATCGAAAACAATTTAAGGTCAGTAAAATATGAACTTTAGTTAACTACTTTACATAATAAAGAGAAAATTTACCAATTTCGACCTTCACATGGGTGTCGTCGATCCGGAATTAAATAGTTGTTGTGCATAACATAGTTTATGCACTTAACCATTAAAATAAACTTGAACATGTCCAGAGTACTTACAGGATGGAACAGCATAGAGTGTGAGACGCGCGCCTGCGGAGCGTTTAGCTCGTGTTGATCGCTGAGTATCAGCTGCCAAGTTTTGGTCGCGATGTAGTACGCGTACAGTCCTGAATACTGAGGGCTTACTACCTCCTCGCTGTAAAATGCAAAAAAAAATACCAATGAAAATCGTTATGGGAACAAAAATAATCAAATTTTACAATTTTCTCACAATTTCGGACCAAGAGAGGAAGACAGTGTTGCGAATCTATACTCCATACTAATATTATATGGATCGCTTGTCGAGACGCGAGACTAAGCGGACGTGTTTTTTGTATTTATTACGTATAATGAAATAAACAATTACGACAAATAAATATAATTATTTGCGCCGTCAGTATATTAATAAAGTGTGTCCTGTGTGACTTGTAGTTTTTTTTTTCAAGTTTGTTTTTACCCATGTTGCAAGATGAAACTAAATAATTCTTAAAAACAATAAATAAAGTGATTCGGGTAATATGTTTAACAGGATCGACCCAGTTTGGTCGAAGCCAATTACCGAGCGACGGCAAATTGACAATGAATTGCCGACGGCAATTCATTGTCAATTTGCCGTCTGAAGTCATCAGTACGCCGGAGATCCAGAAGTGGTTAGGATCTATAGATGCCATTCTGAACGAAGTTGGCATTGTTGTCGGAAGGGAAAATGAACTCGGACCAGAAGCTTCGTGTGACTAATCTGTGCCGGAAGGTCTCAAGTGGAATTTATCAGATGGCCGTCTTATACCAGTCATTGTAGCAGAAGACGATCCAAGCCTATACCACAATCCAGCACCTACAAGAACACCAGAACGTTGTGAACTCCCTCCAGCAGTTCAAAGAGGTTGTAGAATCAAAGCTAAATTCACCAGACAATAATTCTTATGCTTGTATAGTCAAGAAAGTTGCCGATAACTTCGTCCGTCTTGCAAATTTGAGGTCAGTCGCTATCTATCTTAGCGGTAAAACCCAAACAAGTGACGGCACCAAGTCACTTGTTCAAAAGATAATCTCCCCCGAACAACTTAAGCTCCATGCCCGTGGCCTGAGATGATGAAAGAAAAAGACAACCGCCTTCAAAAACTAAAAAGTGAAAAATAACTTTAGCACAGAATACACATTGACTTTAGTTTCGAAATTCAGTGGCTTTGTTCTGTTTGTTGTTTTGTATTGCCACCGACTTCCGAAACTAAAGTCAATGTGTGTTTCAGTGCTAAAGTTATTTTTCAGTTTTATGTTTTCGAAGGCGGTTGTCTTTTTTGTAAAAAGCTTTTTATTTTCCGCTTTTTAGTACCTCCTTCTCATCCAAATCTGTTAAGAAGAGATTGAAAGTTAACTACTACAAAGATTGATGAAACTAAAACGTCGTATTTATAAAATTTTTGGGTATTTGTTGATTTTTTAAAAAGTGCTGAATCAATTTCGATAAAAATTATATAGGACCCATTGTCAGAACTGGACCAAATTATTAAATTGAGTCACAAATCGCGTAAGAAAGACCTTCCTACCTGTAACTATATCCTGGAACTACTATCAATTTGACATCATGCCCTGTGAGAGATTTAACGATAGTCACCAGGTGCATCAATTGCCAGCAGTTCGGACATGCGGCTAAGTTTTGCCGGAAAACTAGTCCTACTTGCAATCACTGTGATGGGACTGGACAATCCTTCAAGGAATGCAACAACAGATCTTCTCCCGCTCAATGTGCGACGTGCAAACGATTTAAGAGGAAATGTGTGTGTGTGTGTGTGTGGAACTGGTGTTGAAAGTTGCCCGGCGCGCAAACATGCAGCAACATTAACTCAATAGACTATGAAAGCGCCTAAGGGCGCCAACATTTAAAAACATAATACTATTGAACAATGGACTTTTACCATCTCACTATCACTCCACGCATCAAAGCGGCTTTGGAAATGCATCCAAAACATTGGTTATTTATTCTCCACTTTCCGATTATCAAGATGTTCTACTAAAGTTAGAAATAAGTTCCAAGAAAATATTGCATGCGTAGCTACACTAAAGTCAATATGACAAACATTTTATTTACAATTTGACATGATAATATACCGCTTACTAATCCAAACATTTCCGCACATAATTGTAGCACGTAAGTAAGCTAACACTGCATGCCCTTGCCCCACTTCAGCTAAAGCTGACACTTAAATATCTAGGTCACTATTGACTCCAATGTAAATTTCCGTAAACATTACCGAGTTATGTACCAGTGATTTATAATAATAAGCTCAACAACTCATTTAATACACTCAGCTATACACTCAGACACCGATCTAGATTAAACGTACCAAGTTCCCGACTAAAAATGCACTCTACAAGTCCCTATGTTATGTCTACTAAAATATATAATAAACTACCCAAATTAATAAAAGAAGAAGAAAAAATTAACATATTCCTAAAAAAACTTAAACTATTCCTAGTAAATAAATGTTACTACTCGATAAATGAGTACCTAAATGACAGACTTTTAAAATCTTAATATATAATGAGTAGGTATACATAATAATAATAATACCTATAGCGGTATTCATTCCACCTAATCGAAATAAAAATAACGAGCGTTACATTAGCAAAAATAATAATTATAAGTTTCCTCTCTCCTACTAACTTATTTACTGTGCTCGATAGGGTCCATAATGATCTATATATCTAAGTTACCACCTAAGCTCACATTGTGGAATGTAATAAAGTATTGAGTATTGAGTAATAATAGGCTCCATAACTTACTACTAACTACTATAGCACAAGTTATAAAAATGTAGTTGTAAAAATGTGTTTACATTGGTTTAGTTTTTAGATAATTAAAAAATGCTTTTTCTCAAAATTGTTAAGAGATTATTTTATTTCTTTTTAACTTTAAAAATAATGAACCAATATAATTTAAACGTAAAGTGATGGGCTGAAACACAGGTTTGTAGTAACCTAGTAGTTCGGGCGGGTTGCTACCTAACATTGTAATTCCGATTCATCATAACTTGCACCAGTTAGGTATACGAGCGTATCGCGGGTTCGATTCCCGCTCGAAACAAATATTTGTATGGACTTCATATACCTAGTTGTTCCAGGTCTGGCTGTTTGTGTATGTGATATTGTATGTTTGTAAACGCACCCACGACACAGGAGAAATTCCTAGTAAGGCGCAAAGATTAAAAAAAAAATTGTTTTATTTTATTTTTATTGACTAATGTACACTTTTTTGTAAACAATAATTAATAAATAAAATTATTACCATACCATACTATCCATATTAATATTATAAATGCGTAACTCTGTTACACTTTCACAATGAAACAGCTGAACCTATCTTCATACCAAGTACCCTAAGTCCTTATGTAGGCTTCTTTTAATCCGCGACTTCGTCTGCATCCACGATAACCGACCTTCACGCGGACGAACTCGCGGGCAAAAGCTAGTTTATCTTTCTCACCTTTCAACGAGGTTCTCGATCGTCATGCAATACGTACGGACTACTAAGTACGGACGTTCTAATCGATCTTTTACCACTATGTGAGACTTATTAGCAACAATTTTTCTGTCAGTGATAATTCAATTCAAAACATTTATTTCAGACTTTAGGTCCATATGGTGTTAGTAATACATCGAAATACCTCAAAACTATGTTAGTATCTTACACACAAGCCTATACTACATGCAACCTTATCCAATGCCTCCAAATAGGACTATGGATGTATTCAGCAATTACATTCAGGTAGCCGTTGGGACTGCCCCTCACCCTTCGCATCAGCGATGCTGCTCTCTTCCGAATAATGGCGTGAAAGCCGTCCACCTGAGCCTCAGCAAACATCGCTGACGCACTGCAGTAGCGAGGCAATCCCAACAGCAACCTGAATGCATTGTTATACTGGACCCGCAGGGCACTGACGGTTCGCTGCGTGTAGCTGGTCCACAGACTACACGTGTAAAAGGACTGACAGTATGCCCTGAATAGCGTCGTCTTTACTGTTCCTGAACATCGTGCAAATCTGCGTGCCAGCATATTGCAACGAACCGTCAGCCCCCTGCGTTCCCTCTCCATGTCTGCTTCATCGGTCAGGTCCTCATTTAAAACATGACCCACGTACACAAATTGCGTAACTCTGCTTAACGCCACCCCTGCTAGTGTCACGGGCGGTACGCAAGAGGGACTCTTACGCCCCGCCCGAAACACCAGCAGTTCACTCTTCTTGACGTTGTACGCCAAGCCATGCGTCTCAACAAACACCTCACACACGTTTACTAGCTTTCTCAAAGCGCTGATCGATGGGCTCAACAGCACTATGTCATCAGCGTAACTAATGTTATTAACTATTTTACCATCTATTGAGCAGCCTACTCCGGTGCTGTTGAGCTCACGGATCAGCCCATTTACATAAATGTTAAAAAGTGTAGGAGAGCTCAGTCCACCCTGCCACACCCCACACTTCAACTGATAGGGGTCAGAAAGTGTGCCCGACCATTTCACATAATTGGTTTGGTGATTGTACCAATACTTAAATACATTTGTTATTCCGTCAGGCACTCCGTTATCCCATAGTCTCTCATATTGAACCCGGTCAAATGCCTTTGAGAGGTCCAGAAAGGCGGCATGCACCGGCGTCTAATGGATCGATTCCAATACAACGTGATATTGCCATTTTCAAGAACTGGGTCGGTCACATACCTGTATTACTTCCAAATTCAAAAAACTGTATTTCAGAGCAAGTTGCTGGTAGATAATCCTAGCTACAAGGCTGTATCTATGGAAGCAGTCTCCGTTAGCTAGACGAGTGTAATGCGTCGGGATTTATTCTCTCGGCCGCGCGGTGGCATGCCCGACAAATGGCAACCGTGCTGTCCTTCACAATACATCTCCGATAGTTGTTCGTCATCGTAACTTCGTCTATAATCGCACAGACAAAACCTTCGGTTTTCCCAAAGAGATCACCGAAGTGCAGCTGCACTTCGGTGCTTCGGTGCGGTATACGAACGTCAAAAAGACATCAGGCCAATGTAGCCGAATTGAGAACCTCATTCTTTTTTGAAGTCGGTTGAAAACACGAAATTTGATTTTAAATTGTATAGTAGCTGACGTGGTGGGCCACAAATTTCACAGGACCACCTGTGGTTAATGAGTTGCCTCCATCCATTGGACAATCTACAGCCTAGACAATATCAAATTGATTGCTAATTCAAACTACTAAATTTAATACTTTATTTATTGTTCTTTATTGTACTTAATAGATTACTCTGGCTCACACACTATTCATTGTTTGTTGGAATAGAAGAAGTAGTCGTCTACTGTATTATTAATTGTAAATATGTGAACACTGTGTGTCTATGTACATAACTTAGCTGTCATTTCTTAACTCGTGATACTTTGTACATACCATAATATAGTGATTTTTATACAAGGTACATCGTATTCACATAACATAATCTACTGTATTATTAATTGTAAATATGTGAACACTATGTGTTTACTTAGCTGTCATTTCATAACTTTTGTAAATGCAAATATTGTAAACATTTATTTTTCTAAAAGAGTATGTATGGATCTAAAAGAGTATTTCTTGCCCATTCCTTTCCATACGAAACTACCATTTGGAATGGGCAACTAGATTGAAATTTTAAAATATGACGTTAAAAGTGCCTTTTAATGGTCTAATTGAAATAATAATAATGTATAAGTGGAAACTTGTAATTGGCTTTCTTCTATGTATTACTCTTACTACTAGAATATACTAGCTGTAAGTTATCTTAAAATTAATAAAATAAAATATAATAAATGCTTTGCTCGTGGATAAACAAAAACAGTACGAATCGGATGGCCATGGTTAAACTACGCTAAATACGTGGATGGGCGACCATTCATTTCATACCGAAACCTCCGTGCCGGCCATCATTCTTGTAGATCTTTGACAGTCGTTATTGCATGATGGCCAGAAAGTCTGACAACCAGTTTTACCAAGGAGTATCGTGCTACCCCAGTAAAAGTGTCGTGGAGGTCAGAGAGGCCGTAGCTGCATCCGGTTAGACTGGAAGCTGACCGCAGCATAGGAAAGGGCTAGGCAGATAATTAACTTTCTAAGTTTATCTTGAACATCACTGATCTCTGTGTGGAAACCTGGATATATTATTAACAAAAGCTTTTTACAAAAAAGACAACCGCCTTTAAAAAGTGAAAAATAACTTTGGCACAGAACACACATTGACTTTAGACCGTACCGGTCTATGTGTGCGTCTCGGACGCACACATAGACCGGTACGGTCGGTAGTCGGTACTTTCGGCGAGGAATCCTTTTTTTTCTAGTCCGTGACTTTGATGTAAATGTGTGCGTGAGGCATGTTTTTACAAACGGTCTGGCTTACTTCGGTTGCTTCAGTTTCTATATGCGTAGCGCGGGGTCCTTCTTTTTTTCTAGTCCGTGGCAGATAATGATAAGAAAAACTAGGTATTTCCAAAATCATCGGAGTCGGATTATGAGAGTGTATTTACCCAAAATAATAAAAATGATTGAAACTATAAACAAGCGATAGCGACTATCGCTGTCCATAATTGTTAGCATTGACCTAAGGACGGTCAACAGCAGTCAGATAAACTTGAACTGGAAAAACCGCGCTTACTGCGACGACATAAATGCACTAACAAAGTCAGATTACTACCATAGTGTTGGGTGCCCAGGTGCCCATTGTGATTTTTTGTCACGGTGACTTTTAGTCACTGTCACCTGCTGTATAGGTTGGGTGACAGCCGCGCAGTGTTGTCACATTTGATTATGTAAAATAGGTAGAAAGCATGTCCTTTTTTTTGGAATTAAAAATCTATCACCTTAAATTAAGTATATTTTTAGAATTAAGAGTTTGAGTAAGTGTTTTTTTTTAATGTATTATTAATTATTTTTGTGATGCTTACACATATCTTTATTGAAAAGTTTAAGTATTCTGTACTCGGCCCTTCGTTTTTAGAAATAAGTCGCCTCATAAATATGCTGTAGTTATCACCCTTGGCACTTTTTTGGAGCCATCCAGCATAATCCTTTTCTTTTTCCCACGTTTTCAAATATTTTTGGGCATAATCTTTCGCGGTGAAGTTTCTGACCTTTGACTCCTTTCTGGCTCTTGCTTTGCAAAACATGTCAGTTGGCTACGTGCCACTGTCAAAGTTATTGTCATTTGTCACTCACCTAAAGCGTTCTGTTTGACGTGCCAAAACTGATAGCTTAAAATATATGTTCGTTTCATTGTTTGTAGGAAAAAATATTTCAACAGGAATATTTCCATAAATAGGTAGATTTGAGGCTGAAGTTGGTGGATGTGACAACACTGCAGTCACGTCACCTAGTGTCGCCGGCCGTAGGAACTATTTGTCACCGTAACGTCACGTCACCATAGCGCACTCCCATACATCTTCATAGCACTCGACTTAGTAACATAAAGTCATCGTGACCAAAAATCACAATGGGCGCCTGGCCTTACAGTATGGTCGACTGTATATCGGGATTCCCGAAACATAGAAAAAGCTTGTAAAAACTGATAAGAAGTTTATCCATGTTATTTTACCTACCTACTTCATGATAAGAAGTGTGTCAAATAATTAAGAGGGATTTATCGATAACAAAACTTGCTCTAATCATGCTCATTAATTTTATTAGCAACCGCCCCGGTTTTGCACGGGTGCAATTAATTGGACGCCACATTTTTTTTAAAGAGATGTTCATAATAATTATAATATACTTTATTTAACAGTCAACAATTGGTCCACAAACAAGATTATACGAAAAACGTACAACTCTACATAATGTTAGTAGATAATTAACTTAGAAACTATGCTAGTAGGTACTTAATTCTACTACAGACAGGGTGGTTTTTATGAGATGCCTCATTACATTATGGAGCTTTTATCATGCCTACCAGCAATAACTCTCAAGAGGCTGTTGCGCCCCGTAAAGTGGCGCAAGAATCGTATCCGTCAGAATGGCGGGTGTATGACTTCGGTTTAAAGAATTTTATTTCTCAAAAGAACAACATAGTTCACTTAAATATGAGAAACTTAAATAACATAATAGTATTCTTAAGTATTAGTTATTGTCGTTCGATCTATCGAATTATACAAAGTTAAAATGTCTTATTATTGTTTAGCCAAATTCAACTTCAAATTATTTTTAAAAGTGTTTACAGAATATGAATCTCGAATGTCTTTTGGCAACTTATACTTCAACATATACTTAGACTTCCAAATAAAACAAAAATAAACTATATGTACGTAAAATGTACGTTTTTGTACTTAAATAGGTATAAATGTACGTGTCTGTATGCGTAGCAAACATCATTTTAAAGTGAGCCGCCATTCTGATATAAGGTGGTGGTGTAAGGGGTGCATTTTAATTCAATTAACTTTTTTCAAATTTGACATTAGGAATGAAATGTACGTCAATTGTACATAAAGGAGCACTATTTAAAAACTTCTTAAATGTTATACAAGCTCTAATATTGTACAACGCACGTGAGCCGCCACCCTGAGTCCAGAATGGCGGGTTAATTCTAAACCAATCGAACTATTTTGATCAACCAAATAACAAATAAATGTACGTCTTATGTTCTTGTCAGATAGTAAAACAAAACTCGATTAAATAATTCATAACACGATTTAATCAATTTTATAATATTTGACCATAAATAATACAATGGACAATCACCATTTCTGGACTTCTATTTAATCTTGGCTTCAAATCATCATAGCACATCCATATACCATCACCCCTATATTAATGCGCTTTAAAGTGCCCAATTGCATCATTATTAGAGAAGGACTCCTATAATATTATAAGTATTATTACCGATGAGTGTTATTTCTAAAGGAATATTGTCAAAACAGATAAATGCCAATTGACAATATTCAAAAAGTACCTATGATGTTTTGGGGTATGTATTCAAACGTTCGCATGCTGTACGAGCATCGCCACATGATTTAATTGTTTTACTTTTTTGCTTACTAAACTGTAATCAACTTTAGCTGAATAGGCAATGACGCACTCCGCGCGCAACCTTACTGAGTTTACTTAGGACAATGAACTTTTACTTTATTTAGTGCAATAAATACTCTCATTGAATACGGACACCAGACAGTGATTTTATTTCTGTGAACATCCCGTCGTCAGTGACACCAACACCTATTACACTCAACACTTCAGTGTACGGGCAAACTGCTCGTACATTTTTGGTCCTTCGAGCCGGATTTACCACAGCTGGAACAAGCAGTCCTGCAAATCTTACCAGGTACTTAGTGTTTCTATTTACGATAGCGAATCGGTTTGGCCTGTCTCCCAGAAGCGGGTCGCCCCGTTTGGATTGAGAAGGCGCACAATATCGTACGTAGAGATTCCTTCGGATCCTGCAATCACTTCAGGAAATAACATAAGCTATTGGTGAATCGACAGTTATTGAAGATTACAGCATTAGTGTCCAACAACAAAACATTTCCACAATAATGGAGACTAAACAACAAGAACTCTTCAGGCGGCAGGAAATCATCGCAGATGGCATCAGAAAAATCGGTGTCAACTTCGGAAAGGATGGTCCTGACCGTAAGAACTCAACATATATCAAGGTAAGATTGGATAATCTTAAAGCTCACTGGAACGAGTTTGAGATGAATCATGGCGTGCTACAGAGTGCCGACGACCAAGCCTATGAATACTACACTACAAGGGCGTACGACAGGGTCAAGACTGAATACTTAAACATACTACATAAGTTGCAAGCTTGTCCTGCTTACACTGCTGGCGACTCTGAAGCCGCTGGCAGCCAAGGTGAAAATAGCAAGAACACTGGAGTTTTGTCCAAGTCGGATGAGCTCAAAACGCAACAAGCCACCAACTTCAGAGCCTTTTCTCGTTTCACTCGCAACTTAAGCACTACTGATATTACCGAGAAATGGGACATAGAGGACAAACTCAAGACCCTCGAGTCTCGATGGAAAGTGATTGACGAAACACACTGGAAACTCGACAATCTTCTCGTCGGCAGTGACGTTAACTACGAGCTTGACTTCTCCAAGTATGAAGAAACATATGAGTCTACGAAACGAGACCTTAATCGCAAACTCAACCTGGCTGTACAGCAGCGCGATAGTGCTCCGAAGATAGAAATACCAACGTTTTCTGGAAACTACTCCCATTGGCCTACATTCCTTGATCTGTACAGTGTTGCTATTCACAATAACCCTATCTTCTCAAAGGGTCAGAAGATGCAACATCTGAAAGGAAAACTTAAAGGGGAAGCGGAGTGTTTAGTACAACATTTATCAGTTTCCGAGAACAACTACGACTCCTGCTGGGAAATCCTTAACCACAGGTACAACAACATACAGCTGCTCTTCACCAAACAGATGCAAACCATGATGAGTCAACCAACGATTCAACATCAAAACTCTAACGAGTGAAAGCGTCTACATGACACCAGTCTCGAAACTGTGCATGCCCTACGCAACCTGGGGATAGACACTACAACATGGGACCCTATTCTGGTGCACATACTCGCGGGAAAACTGGACACTCAGACGTATTCCGATTACATGGAAATGAGGAAAAACCCCCGAGAACTACCGGTTTTTGACGAATTGATTGAGTTCATCGAAAGCAAGTTCACAGCGCTCGAATCAGTAGGGAAGAAAAAGAACCCAACAAACCACACAACACCTACGACCAAGGAGAGTCCCGCAACAACATACCAAAGGGAGGCGTACAACAAATACAAACGCTATCCTAAGGCGAATCATGCAAGCTCGGATAGAAATTGTCCTATTTGTAAGACAAATCATATTTTGCTCACCTGTAAGGCATTTCAAGACATGACACCGGATACAAAAATGAGGACAATTAAGCAATTGGACGTTTGTATTAATTGCATGTATTCACACAAAGGAAATAAATGCAATTCGCACAAAAGATGCAGAGTGTGCAACAACGCGCACCACACTACATTGCACGACGTGATAAATGACACCACGTCAGTGACATCAACGGGTCAGCGACCCAGTAATGGCAACAAACCTTTAAGTCCACAGCGAAACACCAATCACGTGTCAGGAGACTTTAACGAAGTTCTACTGGCTACAGTACAGCTCAAAGTAAGAGCCGCAAATGGTACCTACATAACTTTGAGGTGTCTCCTAGATCAAGGCTCTCAGTTGAACCTCATAACCGAATCTGCTGCTCAACGACTGGGGCTTCCAAGACGCAATTTAAACTCGACCGTGTCCGGAATAGGAGCATCTGCCAGTCAGAGCAACGGAACTGTTCATTTGGATTGTAAATCGTTGTATGAGGACTACCAATTCACAACACAGGCGTTGGTCATGGCTAAATTGCTGAACAACTTGCCAAACTACTCCTTCGACAAACAAGACTGGCCGCACATACAGAACATTCATTTAGCTGACCCACACTACAACTTGTCAAGGTCAATAGACATTTTACTCGATGCTGGAGTACATGCTGACATAATCATGAGCAACATCCTACGGGGCAACATACATGCGCCAATAGCGCAACAAACCAAACTCGGATGGGTGTTAGTTGGAAACACAAAAACATTCAACTGCCATGTAGTAGTAAACACAGACGACATCTCTCGGTTTTGGGAAATTGAAGAGATAACAGCTCAAAACGAGTCCATGACAGTCGACGAAGAACACTGCGAAACCCTGTATGCTAACTAACACAACAAAAAGACTTGAAGATGGGCGATACGAAGTGAGAATTCCAATGAAACCAAACTTTGAACCGAATTTAGGAAAATCAAAGGCCCAAGCAGTCGCACAATTCAAGCAACTAGAAAAACGACTGGCCCGAGATGAAACCCTGACTTCAAGCTACAAATCATTTATGGACGAATACAGAGCTCTCCACCATATGAAACCATGCAGAACGCTGACTACACCCGATTGCTTTTTACCCCATCACGGAGTAATAAGACCCGACTCAACAACAACAAAACTCAGAGTTGTATTTAATGCGTCAGCAACAACTAGCACAGGACACAGTTTAAACCAGTTGATGGACTGTGGGCCTAATTTACAACAAGATTTACAGGCTATGATCTTACGATGGAGAGCCTTTGAATACGTGTACACAGCAGACATAGAGAAATTTTATCGACAGATACGTATTCAGGAAACAGACCAACACTTACAGAAAATCGTATGGCGTGACGCAGTTACAGAACCAATACAAGAGTACCAACTAACAACTGTAACGTATGGTACTAAGTCTGCACCATTCTTGGCAATGCGTACGATAAAACAATTAGTCAAGGATGACGGAGCGCACTACCCCTTAGCTGCACCCATCCTCTCCAACCAGTTGTACGTTGACGATTTATTAGGCGGAAGTAACAATATAACAACCGCGCAGAGGGCACAAGGCGAACTTATAACCATGCTAAAGGGCGGCGGATTCAACCTACGTAAATGGGCCAGTAACAACACATCCCTGCTTGAAAACTTACCCGATGACTTAATCAGTCAAGGAATGTTTAATTTCAAAGACGCAGAAACAAATAAAACATTGGGCATTTCGTGGAATCCGCACACGGATCAGTTTACATATAAACAAATGCCACTTAGCAACAAACGTGACTTCAATACAAAGCGCACGCTACTTTCAGATATTATATCTAAACTGTATGATCCACTTGGTTGGCTATCACCAGTTACCCTGAAAGCCAAGCTGATTTTTCAACAAGGTTGGACCACATCAACAAATTGGGATGACCTTCTTCCAACAAACATATATACAACAAGAATGGGAACAATTCCGCCAACAGATGAAACACATTTACGAAATAACTATACCACGCTGGATCGGCAATACACAAGAACCCCTCGAACTTCATGGCTTCTGTGACGCATCCGAGAGAGCCTACGGATGCGTTGTCTACTGCAAGTCCTCTGATGAAGAAGGTCAACAGCTGATCAGGCTGGTTGCAGCGAAAACCAAATTAGCTCCGCTGAAAAAGCCCATCTGTCTGCCTCGATTAGAGTTATGCGGTGCGGTGCTATTAGCCCGACTATTAAAAAAGGTTCAAGAGTCAATCAACACAAAAACAGTCACTATACACTGCTGGACAGACTCAATGGTGGTACTTGGATGGCTACAGGGTGATGTGAATCGCTGGAAGAGTTTCATAGCCAATAGAGTAACACAGATCATTCCATACAACTTCTGGAGACATGTCAGGTCCGAGGAAAACCCCGCAGACTGTGCAAGCAGAGGACTTTATCCATACGACTTCCTAAGTCACACACTGTGGTGGACGGGCCCTTCCTGGCTACAAACCAATAACATACCCAAACAGGACATTTTCACCACAAACGAGGAACGAAAGAGACAAGACCAATTAATCTGTGTGACACAAACGACTAGCGCGCCACTCGTCGAGAACCTTTTACAAAAATACAGCTCTATGACTCATGCGACTCGAGTATTAAGTTGGATGCGACGATTTGTAAACAATTCACGTGACGTTACAAAGGCCAAGCGATTGTCGCACCTAACAACAGAAGACATAGAGCTGTCTTTAAACTTAATCGTCAAAACAACACAACACAATTGCTTTGGCGATGATATAAGTTACATCCGAAAACACAACCAAGTACGGACAACAAGCAAACTTTTAAGTTTGAGTCCAATACTAGATGCACACGGCATACTTCGTGTGGGGGGAAGGCTAGAACGTGCTAATTTAAGCAACTCCCAAAAGCATCCAATGATTTTACCTAACAATCACAGGCTTACAGACCTCTTGATCGACCAAGCCCACAAAAATACTCTACATGGCGGGGCCAGACTGACTCTGGGGTATCTTCGAAACAATTATTGGATACTTGGTGGCATGAAAACAATTAAGAAACAATTAATTAAATGTGTCACATGTCATCGCTACAAAACGCAACGCAGCAATCAGCTGATGGCTGACTTACCGGCGCCTCGAGTTACACCTTCACGGCCATTCACACACACAGGCGTGGACTTTACTGGGCACGTTGCAATAAAAGCAAACAAAGGTCGGGGCATAAAAACAGTAAAGGCATATATCGCCATCTTCATTTGTCTGTGCACTAAAGCCATCCACCTTGAGCTAGTGTCAGACCTTAGCACCGTCACCTTTCTGGCAGCACTGAAGCGACTCTGCGCACGACGAGGAACACCTAAGCACGCCTATAGTGACAATGGCACGAACTTTGTTGGCGCAGCAAAAATATTAACAAAGGAACGCCAGGAAGCAATGCAACTTATAGTGAATGACGATCTTATTAACAGTACTTCTGACTGCGGCATTGAATGGCATTTTAATGCTCCCTCTTGGCCAACTGCTGGAGGTTTATGGGAAGCTGCAGTTAAGAGTATGAAACACCATCTCAAGCGCGTCCTTGGAGAACAAAAGTTAACCTATGAGGAGTTCACAACCTTACTCGTGCAAATTGAAGCCTGCCTTAATTCAAGACCACTCATCGCGTTAACAAACGACCCTGATGACATTGATTACATTACACCAGGACACTTTTTAGTTGGCGGTCCAGTACTTGCGCCTCCAGTGACCTCAGAACTCGATGATAATACCAGTTTGACGGTACGTTGGCGTCTGACAGAGAATATGTACAAGGGATTTTGGAAGAAATGGTCACACGATTACCTTCAAACGCTACAGCGGCGAGGAAAATGGCAAACTCCAACAGAAAATACTGCAGTGGGGGATGTCGTCCTCATAAAAGAAGAGAATATGCCCCCTGCCAGATGGTTGCTAGGACGAGTAATGGAAACACATCCTGGATTCGACAACTTAGTACGAGTCGTCACATTGAAAACGAAATCGAACACTATGAAGAGGCCCATAACAAAACTGTCTCGGCTACCCGTAGATAACGAAAATTATGCCAAAAATAACTATAGTCAACAATCCGATTTTGAACAATCTGAGTCAACATCAACTACAACACAGCAACAACATCAGCCGAAACCCAGAAGAGCAAAGAAAAGTGCCTTTAAGACTTGCTTAAGTACACTGATTCTATTCATGGTTACGTGCGTGACACCGTCCATACAGCAACTCGCCAACGTAACAGTACTCGACCCATCCCGTCTTGTATACTTCGACAAAACAGCAGATTTACAGATAATACAAGACGAGTGGAAACTAGTCGTTTATTACAACATGTCGACATACTGGAAAAGTGTATCCGCCGTTAAGGCTGCGCCGAGCAAAATCATTCAAAACAGTCGTCACTGTTAAAGTGATATAATCAATACTTTTACCATAATTGCCATAAAAAATATGTAATGAATACCACAGTGAATGTGTTAACCGATTATCGTTGGCAAAAAATAAGAATACTGTTTAATTTAATAAACAAAAATACGTAAAGTTGTACAAAAATCTTTAAAAAAATCTCGTATTTAGTTGAGTTTTGTTAGTAAACTGTATTTTTTTTTCACAAACTTGAATTCATATTAATCTTTAACATTCATACTACAATTTGTAGTTTTTACATTTTCGAAATGTCGCTTAGTTATTTTGTTATTAATTTTTGTTTTAATTGACGCGCTGTTTTGAATCATACGTACATACGTTGCGTATGATTCAAAACAGCGCGAAAAATTAATAATAAAATAACTAAGCGACATTTCGAAAATATAAAAACTACAAATTGTAGTATGAATGTTAAAGATTAATATGAATTCAAGTTTGTGAAAAAAAAATACAGTTTACTAACAAAACTCAACTAAATACGAAATTTTTTTTAAGATTTTTGTACAACTTTACGTATTTTTGTTTATTAAATTAAACAGTATTCTTATTTTTTGCCAACGATAATCGGTTAACACATTCACTGTGGTATTAATTACATATTTTTTATGGCAATTATGGTAAAAGTATTGATTATATCACTTTAACAGTGACGACTGTTTTGAATGATTTTGCTCGGCGCAGCCTTAACCAATACGTCAAGCAAGTTCAAGAACTTGGTCAGAAAAATATGGCTTACTTTGCTATATCTACACAATTCGAGCACGAATTAAACGAGTTAGCCCACTACAACGAAGTACTACAACTTGAACACGGAAGACGGTTCAGGCGAGGGCTCATAAACGGGATCGGAAACATTGCAAACTCTCTCTTTGGTGTACTAGATGACAAGTTCGCCGATAAATATCATGAGGATATCAAATTGATTCAAGACAACGAAAAACATTTGCTGAATCTCTACAAACAGCATATCTCGATAATTGAAGGTGAATACAATTTACTAAAGAGAAACGAGCAAGTGATGAACCGGCAGTTCATCGTTATCAACAAACATCTCAGAGATTCTGTGCAACAAATGAGAACAGACCAAGACCAGGCAACTTTTATCACGGCTACTGCACTTGCCGCAAACAAGATGGTAGCAAGCCTGCGAAGAATACAAGATATGTTGATCGACCTGGTCACAGATCTTCGCAGCGGCAGAGTCGACACTCATTTGTTAAAACCTGATGCATTTGAGAGACAGTTGAATATCATATCAGGCCAAGTCCCTAAAGGATTATCAATGCCATGCACCAACAGTCTCAAATGTATCCGGAAAATGTACAAACTCGCAAGTGTGCAGGGAAGACTCATCGAAGACTTCCTTATATTTGAAGTGAAAATCCCTCTAGTAACAGATGAACAATACGAATTAACCGAAGTTCATCCTATTGGTAATATAAAAGGAGGCTCCATGATCAACATAATACCGACCGCAAAATATATAGCCGTGAATTTGAAAAAGGACTTGCTCATACCATTAAACGAACAACATCTGTCATCATGCTATCGGCTTTTTTTTTTGCTGGCCACACTGGTAGCCGGTCGTCAAAAAAAACGACCTCTTAGTTTTATTATTTTGCAAAATGTGTAAAAGTCTTTAATTTACGTGAATTAGTGTTATATAACTAAAATTAAGTGATAAGTTATACGTACAGTACATATGCAGTGTTTTTGTCGCGAAAACTTCGCACAATAAGCATAACAAAAACCGGCTGTCAAGTCACGACTATAACGGGTGAAGGATTTGAAATATCATCGAACCCGGGGAGTATTTTGTTTTATCTAAGTTGTATTAACATACCACTGAACATCACGAAATACTGCTCAGGTCTCTGAGCTACGTCCATCACACACTGGCTCGGTTTATGTCTCCTTTTGCTTGACAAGTTGTGGAAGCAAAATCGACGACGAAACATTCGCCCAGACAGTAAACACTTCATAGTGTACTACACATAATAGGCTTATTATTATTTGTATGTAATTATAATTATAAACCTTAGATAAAACTTGCAAACTTGTAATGTGCCCTAAACTTGTAGAAACTTAAAATTTAACTTTAAAGTGTTACTATTGTAGGTATTGTACCCACCTATTCATCTTACTTTATCTATGTTTAACATTCCCTTCAATTCTAACAGCCTCATCTAATCGTATTATCTTTCTGTTCCCAACTCAATACTTATTTTCATTTAAAACATTTTTTTTTTTTTTTTTTTTCCTACCACCTACCTCCTATTAATATAAACAAGAAACATTTTCTTTTTCACTATCATTTAGCTGCACTTTATTACACACATTCCAGGTGACTGATATTTTAAAGAAAATGATGACCCGCAGTGCTACAATCAAAGAGATGGAAGCAAAACTTAGAGCTACACTAAAGGACCTCGAGGCTTCTAAAACTTTATGTAAACAATTGCTCCAGGAAAGAGATGACAGCGAGGTGGAAGTGAAGAATATAGTAGACAAAAACACCTTCCTTAAGAATAAACTGGCTGAGCTACATACACAACACATGGACTTAGCTGACCAACACACTCAATTACAGTTTAAGTTAACAACATTTCAAGAGTGCAGTGACACCCACGAACTAGCTTTAAACCGAATTACAGAACTTCAACATGAATTGTGTGATGCCCGTAAGGCCCTATCTCACTCAGAATCGGTCAAAGTCAGGCAACAAGCTGTGAACACCGATAACCTGTTCAAGGAGTTGGTAGGCAGTAGGTCAAAATCAGTGTGTGAGCCAGCGGTAACAATAGATTTGACTGGTGATGATACCATGCCATTATGTCCCGTTGTTATGAGTCACAAAAAACTAAAGAAATATATTAAAGTCAAGAAATTCATTAAACGGTCACAAAAATCAATCAAGAAAGAAAATCTTTTAAAATTAAATCTTTCCCTTAGAAAGCAACGTGTCACCCTATCAAAAGACTTAAATATTTGTACTGTTGAACTAGATAAATGTAGGAAAAAATATGACACGGATATTCAACTCCTTTATAATGATTTATTACACAAAGAACACATGCTGAAGGATATTTTTGAAAAGTATGAATCGTCACAACATCAACTAAGTGAACGCTTGTTTGAGGCTGGGGAACTACTGGACCTGGTGAAGGACAATGCTGAGAAGTACGAGAATTTGACTAATAATCTTTCCTGCAGTAGTGCCAACCAACCACCATCTCCTCAGCCTCAGCTTGACATGGTTTCACCGGTGTTGGCTCTTACAGCAAACACCTGTGTCAATACACAGGAAACTAATAAAACTATTTTATTTTGTGATGAATTAGGTTCAGGCTTTGGGAAAATACTACACAATTACCTTAGTCATAGTTTTACCAATCATAGTTACCATAACATTAGTTTTAAACAAATAATTAAGAGAATTGTAAATACAAACATAGACCATTACTGTACAATGGTTCTACTTTTAGGTAATAGTACTGGTATTACTAAAAAAGACATAGTGGATGGTGTGAACACCTTATTAAAGTTAAACATAGGAAAGCTCATGCTGTGTGCCTTTCCTTACTCTGATACTTTATCAGAAGTAGAAAACAATCACATTTATATATTGAATAGTACTATTCATATGTTGACATGTTGTCATAGTGACAAATTATTATATTTTGACACTAATAACTTTATTAGTGGTTTTAAGTTAACTCAGAGAACTTTATCTCTGTCTGGAGAATGTAGACATGTAATTGCTATGTTGATAGCATATAATATTAACATGGTTATAGCTAATAATAATATAACAAACTGTAGGTTAAGTGACAAACTTATGTTGTCTAGTTGCACTAACAACATAGGGATACATTTTTGTGAATCTTCATATAGTACGAAGGAGGGTCCACCTACAATGCCAACATCCTTAGATGCCACAACCAGTCAGATAGGGTATTCTCTTCCTGCTGGATCACAAACAGGGACTATGAACTCTTCAAATGTAGTTGTGGAGGTCACTCCGGATAACACTTTAAACTAAGTTGTGAGACAACAGAAGTTACACCTTCAAATAATCATTTATTATTATTGAATAATAAAAAGGTAACTTCTGGCAACCTAACAAATAAAGGAAAGCAACATACTTTAAAATTATTTAATCAAAATATTCAAGGTTGCTTTTCCAAATTACTTGAAATAGAAATGTTCTTAGAAATAACCAAATATGATATTATTTGTTTAACAGAACATTGGCTAAAAGATAATCAAGTGATGTCTATTAATTATGAAAATTATTGTGTAATTAGCCATTTTAGCCGAAAACATATGATACATGGTGGGTCATTAATATTAATTAAAAATTCTATTAAGTGTAAAGAACGAAAAGACATCGTTGGATTATCAGTAGAACATACTGTTGAATTGTCCTGTGTTGAGCTGGATAAGCATATTATAGTATGTGTATACAGACCCCCCAGTTACCAGAATTTATCTACATTTGATTCTGTAATGGAAGATGTGTTGAAAAAAATTAGTACTAGTAGTAAATCAATCATCATATGTGGTGACTTTAATATTAATTTGTTAGAAAACAACTCCAGTAGTATCAGATTATTGAGTCTTTTTAGGTCATTTAATTTGTCAAATGTTTTTATGGAACCAACCAGAGTGACAGCTTCTTCTGCCACTTGTATTGATAATATATTTTGTAATTGTGATTATTTACATAAAGAAATTATAAATAAGCTACCATCTGATCATAGTGGACAGACAATAACGTTTTGCGCCTACATTCCTTTACAAAAAATTCAAATAAGGTTTAGGCCAATTACATGTAAAAACTTAGATAAATTTAATAGTTCATTGGAAAGTAAACTAAGTGTTCATTGCTTTAATAATATAGATGACCCAAATGAGTTCTACGCTGAGTTTTTTTCACTAATAAACACGCAATTTAATGACACATTTCCACTAAAGACTAAAAGTATTTGCACAAAGTTCTTATTTAGCGATTGGGCGACTCCAGGTATTCGTAAAAGCAGGGAAAAACTTTTTGAACTTTATGGTCTAAAGCAACATGTAATGAATACAAGCTTTCATCAGTATGTTGCGAAATATTCAAAACTTTTTAAAAGTGTCTGCAAAATAGCCAAATCCCTTTATATTAGAAATAAAATAAAAGTAGCTGATGACAAAATAAAAACTACTTGGCAAATAATAAATAATGAAACAGGTAGGAAAAAACAGCGTAATACTGAATTTAATTTAGAGACTGCACATGGCCCCATAAATTCAGATATAGAAGTAGCTCAGGAATTTGAAGCATTTTTTGGAAATATTCCCATTAAAACTACTGAAGCTTTAAATTCCTCTCCCGCGCTCTCTGCTGCCTTACTTAGGAAGAATGTTAAGGCATGCCGTTCGGAGTTTAGGTTTGAACATACAAACCCCCAGGCTGTTATAAGAGCCTTTAAAGATCTTAAAATTAAATCAACAGAAGATCTCTGGGGAATGTCTGTAAAAGTCTGTAAATCTATTATCGAAACGATTGCACCCTATTTAGCTCTTATATTTAACACCAGTGTAGACCAAGGAGTCTTTCCGGATCTGATGAAACACAGTAAAGTAGTACCGTTGTTCAAATCCGGTGATAGTAAAGACCCCAACAATTATAGGCCTGTGTCGATTCTGCCAGTTCTCAGCAAGGTGTTTGAAAAGTTAATGCTCAATCAAATGTTGCGTCACTTTAATAAAAATTCCATCTTTCATGAACAACAGTATGGTTTCACCAAAGGGCGTTGTACAACTGACGCCGGTGTCACCCTAATAAAGAACATTTTTAGCGCCTGGGAGGAATCACAAGATGCCATTGGAATCTTTTGCGACCTCTCAAAGGCGTTCGATTGCGTTGACCATGAGACACTTTTGCTGAAACTGGAGCACTACGGGGTTAGTAAAACATCTCTTAATTTACTAAGGTCATACCTGAGGGATAGACGGGTAAAAGTACAGGTTAACGGCGTGAACTCATTGGGGTCTGAAACGACTATGGGCGTTCCTCAAGGTTCAATATTGGGTCCATTTCTATTCTTAGTTTATATAAATGATTTACCCCAATTGTTTCAAAATCAACCAAAAATGGTGTTATTTGCCGATGACACATCATTGATTTTTAAAATAAACAGACGGTCACAAAATCTAGACGACGTAAATGACGCTATTCTTCAGGTTCAAAATTGGTTTACGGTAAACAATTTGGTACTTAATGAAAAAAAAACCAAATGTATTCGATTCATTTTACCAAATGTTAGGAATAGTAAATGTGACATCATACTTAATGGAGAGAAACTGAAATTTACTAGTCAAACGGTTTTCCTAGGAATCACGCTAGACGAGAAATTACAATGGGGACCCCATATAACATCTATTGCGGGGCGACTAAGCTCCGCGGCTTATGCTGTTAGAAAGATAAGACAGTTAACAGATGTAGAAACTGCGCGTTTGGTCTATTTTGGCTACTTTCACAGCATTATGTCGTATGGTATTTTACTGTGGGGTCGGGCTGCTGACATTGAATCCGTTTTTATTTTACAAAAAAGAGCTGTCAGAGCCATTTATAATCTACGTCGCCGCGAATCTCTTAGGGAACTATTTAAAAATATTAATATAATGACAGTGCCTTGCCAATTTATTTATGAAAATATTATGTATGTAAGAAAAAACTTACATATGTTTAATAAAGTAAGTGATAGACATGACTTTAATACTAGAAACAAGGACAAAATAGCTCAACCATATTTTAGATTGTCTAAAGTCCATACATCTTTTATGGGGTACTGTGTTAAGTGCTACAACAAAATTCCTAGTGATATATTACAACTAAGTGAAACAAAATTTAAATCATATATTAAAAGTACACTCTGTAAAAAAGCTTATTATAATCTAGAGGACTATATTCAAGATAAGAATGCTTGGAAACATGCTGGTCTAGCTCCATAGGACGATCGACAGTCTAGACAAAATCGAACCGATTGCTAATTTAAAATACCTAATTTCATACTTAGTATAAATATGTACATATATATATTTGACTCTTTTTTTTATACACTGCTCAGGCTAACATACTGATTCATTGTTTGTTAAAATATAAGGAGTGGTCGTCTACTGTTTCAACATTAATTGTAATATGTAATATGTGAACACTGTGTATCTATGTACATATAACTTAGTCTGTCATTCCTTAATCTGTGATACTTTGTACACACTTTCAAATACCTAGTGTTTTTATGCAAGGTACATCGTATTCACGTATAATTATATAATTCCTGTAAATGCAAATATTGTTAACATCGTTTTTAAAAGAGTAAGTATGGAGTTTCTTGCCCATTCTTCTCCATACAAAACTACCTTTTGGAATGGGCACCTAGAATCAATTTTTTTTTTCTCATTTGACGTTCAAAAGTGCCTTATAATGGTCTAATTGAAATAAATGATTTGACTTTGACTTTGACATGCACACAAATACACACAAATCAGATGTTATGTAACTTCGACCTACCTATATACGAAATAAAAACTGCGACCAACCTTTGCGAAGCTGACATTATAAACAATCGAGGAGCGTCCAGTTGCCGCACAGAGGTATCAAGTTGCACCAATGAATGGATAAAATTACACAGCAAGGACGCCTGGTTGTTTACGTGTTGCGAGGAATGCACCATGCGCATTTTTTGTCCAGCTGGAATTACGTCACAGACACTACGTAATACGGGAACAATAACATTAGCGAAAGGATGTCTGATGCGCGGTAATAATCACCTCATTCACTCGCACCACAACTTACAAAGCAAAATGGAATTGGGGAACGATGATGAAATTTATGTACCGGAAACTAACATAAATTATCTGTTAACAACAAATAATAAAATGTCAAGCCTGGCTAACTTGGAAATAGAAACACACGAAGAACAACTCGCCAGTATAAAGAAAAAAATAGAGCAGGTTATAGATCAACAGGAGAAACAACTTTTAAGGTCAGCAAATGTTGAACAACATCATTACATCCTATACGGTTTCATGACAGCATGTGGAATCATATTTTTCATCTGGATCTATTACCTGCTGAAAGTACGACGCTTCTGTCTACCGCAAGTAAGCAGAGCACCAATGCCCAAACACAAGGAAGAGATGGAAATGGGAGAGACTCATCTTCAGCGAGATTCCGTGTCTAAAGCTAGAAGAACTGAAAAAGGCGAACAGACGACCGCAACAGGAGAGATCAACCATCATCAACTTGCTGCACACCGCAGCGTCAACAAGGTGGACAGCGGTACATCTCCAATTTAGTCGACGGCGGCGGCGGCGAACATTATTAACTTAGACAATTACTATTTTTCCACTTGTTAATGATTTTAATTTGTTTATTCTTTTCTTGTAGTCGGCAGGATGTACGAGCATCGCCACATGATTTAATTGTTTTACTTTTTTGCTTACTAAACTGTAATCAACTTTAGCTGAATAGGCAATGACGCACTCCGCGCGCAACCTTACTGAGTTTACTTAGGACAATGAACTTTTACTTTATTTAGTGCAATAAATACTCTCATTGAATACGGACACCAGACAGTGATTTTATTTCTGTGAACATCCCGTCGTCAGTGACACCAACACCTATTACACTCAACACTTCAGTGTACGGGCAAACTGCTCGTACACATGCCTTTACAGTCATTTCGATTACAAATGACCAAATTGCTGTCGCCCCATAACATGCATTCAGCTGCCTCATTTATTCGGGAAATATCTTTTGTTGGGTCAATTGAAAGAAATGACATTTTTCAAACAAGTCTCACTTGTACAGGTTTCTATCCCCTCGGCACTCCAGATAATATCAGCAAAGAGCCTTTCAAAAACGTATGTCACGCTACATTCACAATGTATTGTCCTTGTTTCTCCTAATAAATTTGTTCTAAAATAATTCTTTACAACTTGAGTACGAAAATTGTACAGATCGTCGATAAGTTACTTTCATCAAACATACTTTTTATAAATAGACAAATCTCATTTTTACTATAAAGCACTTTTGTATTAAGCGCAAATCCATCAGCGCAAGCTTTTGCAATCAAGTAACAAGCGGAATCAAATGCGCATGTGTTTGTATAGCAATATTAATTGAAGAAGACTGTGAAAGAATGCCATTAAATAGTAATGGAATATTTTTAAATGCTTTCTGCTTGTCATCGGTTTCTGCTTCTTTCCGATTTTCCATGTCTTTTTCAATTTTATTTAACTTTTCTTCCTCGTTTTTTTAAATATTCCGTTACAAGTATTTTTACTTCCGTCTCTTTCCTTGTACTGCCTTAAATGTTCGTTTTCTTTTTCTTCCTACACTTTCAAATTTTTGATTAATGACGGTTTTTCAACAAAAGTAGATTCGTTCTTGAAGTCTTCTTTTATTGAATTTCACTTACCCAGCATCACAGTTTGTCGCGGTTTTTTAAAATTGTTTTTGGTAGTTTTTCTTTCACTAATGCTGTTTTTATTTCTCATTCTATAAATTGTGTGTGTTTTAAAATAAATTCATCAACTCTCAGACGGTGACTCTTAGTTTTTATGTTGCAAAGATACCTTTTTATATTTCGAAAATTACTTTCCAACATTAGATGATGAAGGTCTTTTATTTTCGGAGCTATACATTGATACCATAATGTTAGACCAAAGACGCAGTTGGCTAACTAATTGTATGCCACCGACTTCCGAAACTAAAGTCAATATGTGTTCTGTGCTAAAGTTATTTTTCACTTTTTAGTTTTTGAAGGCGGTTGTCTTTTTTGTAAAAAGCTTTTTTATTTTCCGCTTTTTAGTACCTCCTTCTCATCCAAATCTACTATGAAGAGATTGAAAGTTAACTACTACAAAGATTGATGAAACTAAAACGTCGTCTATGTAAAACTTTTGGGTATTTGTTGATTTTTCAAAAAGTGCTGAATCAATTTTGACAAAATTTATATGGGACCACCCCTGAAGCATACCCTATCCATAAAAAAAAATTTGTTGGCTGTAAAGTCGGTTTACTGACGATAGTTGAACGTGACAACGCGAAAGAATCATTACCTTTAACGCTGTAATTATCGTTGCTATAAACAATTGACACCACATTCACTTTGCACTTGGAACGCCCCAGAGCGAGGTAACGCCGCATGACGTCATGTTTTTTCGTTCGTGCAGCGGGCTATCGAATTATAAGACGTTGTCACGTCAAAAAGAATTTTCAAAATTGGTTTACGTTTGCCGGAGAAATCGCGTAACAAATCGCGCACATACTTAATGCAAATTTAGACTTATACGGTTTTCTCATAAATGCCATTGTCAGAACTGGACCAAATTAAAATGGGACCACACGGGAAGCACTAGCTTTCAAATAAAAAAAGATTCATCAAAATCGGTTCACCCAGTCCAAAGAAATCAGGTAACAAACATAAAAAAAAGATTACTGTACCTACTAAGCGTCTGATTTTGCACAATTCAATTAACCATTTCACTAGGTACCTATTAATACGAAGCGTCCAAATTCACTCAATCAAGTTTACAATAACCACAATTTTATAAACACACGGGCGGATAGCGCGGACATCAAAAGCGGCGGGCGGCACGGCGCAGGAGTTCCAATGGCGGCGATCGGAAGCGATGACGCGTGCGACGTAACAGGATCGCGGCGACATCACCCTCACTGCCTCCACTGCTGAAACCTGATGGTTCTCTGGCTCACTCTGCAGAAGAGAAAGCAAACCTATTTGCTTCTCTATTTGCAGAATCTTCACATCTTGATGCAGGAGACGCGACTCCCCCGACTTTACCTGGCAACACGACTTCAATGTTTGATACTCGCATTCGCCAAAAGGAGGTTCGTCAAGCGTTACGCAATCTTGATTTGAACAAGGCCAATGGACCAGACGGTATTCCGGCTATAGTTCTCAGGACCTGTGCACCTGAATTGTCTCCTGTACTGACACGCCTCTTTCGGCTCTCTCTCGAGACTGGATTAGTGCCGAAGTCATGGAAGCTTGCCAACGTGCAGCCCGTGCCCAAAAAAGGTAGTCATGCCGATCCTACCAACTATAGGCCCATCTCGGTCACGTCCATTATCTGCAAGACAATGGAACGTGTCCTCAATAACAGGCTCCTGGCGTACCTTGAAGCTAACGACCTCCTCAGTGATCGTCAATATGGCTTTCGCCGAAATCGGTCCACTGGGGATCTTCTCGCGTACGCCTCTCATATCTTTAGTGAAGCCATCGAGAAATATGGGGAAGCACTTGCCGTCTCCCTGGACATCTCGAAGGCCTTTGATAGGATATGGCATGATGGCCTTATTAGGAAGCTTCCAGCATATGGCTTGCCCGCTGGTTTCTGTGCATGGATATCGGATTTCCTGAGTGATCGATCAATTCGCGTAGTCATTGATGGCTGCTCGTCAGATCAAATGGCAATAAATGCCGGGGTTCCTCAGGGCTCAGTACTCTCTGCAACCCTTTTTTTGCTGCATATCAACGATCTGCTGAAACCCGGTACCTTTGGGTACGCAGATGACAGCACGGTTGTAGAGAGTTATACATCCAGCGCACGTGCCAGTGCGGTTGAAATCCAGTCTTCTAGAGAGTCCATGGTCGAGCGCTTGAACTTGTCCCTCAAGGCAATCTCCGATTGGGGCGATGCCAATCTGGTCAGGTTCAATGCAGCTAAGACTCAGGCGTGTCTTTTCTCTGTCAAGAAGAGGCCTTTCCATCTGGCCCCTACTTTCCGACATGTATCCGTTCCAATCACTGACCAGCTTGAGCTTCTTGGCGTTACTTTGACGTCAAATATTAACTTTGGGTCATTTATTGAATCCAAGGCCAAACTAGCTGCCAAAAAGCTGGGAGTCCTCGCAAAGGTGCGAAAGTACTTCACGTCGGAACAGCTGCTCAACTTATACCAAGCACAAGCTCGATCGTGCATGGAGTACTGTTCGCACCTTTGGGATGGATCGGCAAAATACCAACTGGAGGCATTGGAAGTCATCGATAGACGTGCCAAGAGGCTCATAAACAACGACTCCCTGGTTAGGGCTAAGCTCCAGAGCCTTGAACATCGCCGCACCGTTGCTAGCCTTTCGGTCTTTTATCGGGTACATTTCGGAGAGTGTGCTTTGGAATTGCACAATTTAATTCCCCCATCCCCGTTCCATCATCGGACGAGCAGAGATACGGCGAAGCGTCACCGCTATATGGTTGAAGTTCCACGGTCTCGAACCAAGCGCTTTGACTCTACATTTATTGTGCGAACTGCCAGACTGTGGAATTCCCTGCCCGCCTCTCTGTTCCCTGATAAGTATAATCTGGGTATCTTTAAGGCACGAGTGAACCGGTTCATCTTAGGCAAGCGTGTTCCAACTTAGGCCGCATTATCACTTACGATCAGGTGAATTGCGGTCAAACGCAAGCCTATTTAATAGTAAAAAAAAAAAAAAAAAAACATAATGACCTACTTACACCATTTTTTGCAGGTTTCGACAAGAAGCTGGGGACTGAGTCGCCCTCGTCCGTGGGAGTACACCCTTATCCCGAATCCCCACACGTGGTCCCTGGGTGGTGCAAACCAGGCGACAACATACTGGTGGTAGGCTTCGGCCGTGGCTAGTTGCCACCCACTGGATAAAGCCGCCCCGCCAAACGGCCTTGCCGTGTTTCGGTGCGATGTCCAGTGACGCCGTCCGAGTAGGGTGGCGGAATAGCTGCTTCATTAGCTGTTAGACCGTATTTGACACGCATAACTGTAGCTGCATCGGGTACCTAGTCCTGGAGGGTAACGGGATCCGAGGCACGGTGTACCGCTGGCCGACCGCAGTTAGTAGGGGGCCCGATCGGAGCTAGCCACTCTCGGGAGGCTGCCCCGCCAACTCGCGAGAAATCCCGGGATGCGCCCTCGTGCCGGTTGGCGACCGGACGATAGGGCCCGATGGATATCCCCGGGGTGCTCGGGCGTCCCCGCAGTCTACAGATTAGTTACCCACTAATATCGTTGCGTTGTGTGTGTCTGCTGGTCAGCAGCGTGAAGCCTCATTCTACTTCCACCCTACTCACCGTAATTCATTCCATAATGCCCAAAAGAAGCAAGAGACGTAACGTAGTACAGCGGCTGCACTCCCTGTCACTGAAAGTGCACCTCACCAATATTAGAGGGTTGCACTCAAATATCGAGCCGGCCCACTTCTATCTTGAGACCGAAAAGCCAGCTCTCTTGTTTCTAACGGAGACGCAAATCAGATGTCCGACTGACACGGCGTACCTATCGTACCCAGGGTACTCCCTGGAACACAATTTTAAGGCTCGAGCCGGAGTGTACCTGTACGCCCGGGACGACTCACAGATTATCTCAGTGAGGCGGCCGATGCGGCTCAGCAAAAGTACCCTACTGCCCAATTAGTGTTACTGGGGGATCTCAATGCCCACCACAAGGAGTGGTTGTTCCCAAACCGAGACCATGCTGGGAGAGAGATGCAAAAGCTTGCTTTAGCGTTAAATCTCACCCAACTGGTCCAGCTACTAGGGTTCCTGATGTTGAGACGCACACAGCCTATTGCTTGGACTTTCTGCTCACTACTGATCCAGACCTCTACTCTGTGTCGGTTTCTTCACCTCTGGGTAGCTCCGACCACTGCAGAAGCGCAGAAGCATGAGGCCTACCTAGCCTGGGTTGATGCTCGTCACAGTAAAGCAAGGGACTTACGCCAGAAGAAGACAGCCTTTAATAGAGCTGCCAAGTCTTGCAAGAAGGTTCAACAGAAGGCTCGACATGACCACATTAGACGAATAGGAAACAAACTTGCCTCGTACCCAGCGGGTTGCAAAACGTTTTGGTCCCTAGCTAAATCGGTCGAGTCGAACTTCTGTCGCCCCTCACTACCTCCATTGCTGAAGCATGATGGGACTCTGGCTCACACTGCAGAAGAGAAAGCAAACCTATTTGCCTCTCTTTTTGCAGAATCTTCGCATCTTGATGCAGGAGACGCGACTCCTCCGACTTTGCCTGGCAGCACGACATCGGTGTCTGATTTCCGCATTCGCCAAAAGGAGGTTCGAAAAGCGTAATGCAATCTTGATGTGAATAAGACCAGTGGACCAGATGGTATTCCTGCTATAGTTCTGAGGACCTGTGTACCTGAATTGTCTCCTGTGCTGACACGCCTCTTTCGGCTCTCTCTCGAGTCTAGATTAGTGCCGAAGTCATGGAAGCGTGCCAACGTGCAGCCCGTGCCCAAAAAAAGGTAGTCATGACGATCCTACCAACTACAGGCCCATCTCGGTCACGTCCATTATCTGCAAGACAATGGAACGTGTCCTTAATAACAGGCTCCTGGCGTACCTTGAAGCTCTCCTCAGTGATCGTCAATATGGCTTTCGCCGAAATCGGTCCACTGGGGATCTTCTCGCGTACGCCTCTTACATCTGGAGTGAGGCCATCGAGAAATATGGGGAAGCACTTGCCATCTCCCTGGACATCTCGAAGGCCTTTGGATAGGGTATGGCATGATGGCTTAATTAACAAGCTTCCATCTTTTGGCATGCCCGCTGGTTTCTGTGTATGGATATCGGATTTCCTGAGAGATCGTTCAATACGAGTAGTCATTGATGGCTGCGCGTCTGATCAAATGGCAATAAATGCCGGGGTCCCTCGGGGCACCGGTACTCTCTGCAACCCTTTTTCTGCTGCATATTAACGATCTGCTGAAACCCGGTACTATTGGGTACGCAGATGACAGCACAGTTGTAAAAAGTTACATGTCCAGCGCACGTGCCAGTGCGGCTGAAATCCAGACTCACAGGGAGTCCATGGTCGAGCGCTTAAACTTGTCCCTCAAGGCAGTCTCCGATTGGGGCGATGCCAATCTGATCAAGTTTAATGCAGCCAAGACCCAGGCGTGTCTTTTCTCTGCCAAGAAGAGGCCTTTCAATCTGGCCCCTGCTTTCCGAAATGTATCCGTTCCGATCACCGACCATCTTGAGCTTCTTGGCGTTACTTTGACGTCGAATCTCAATTTTTGGTCACATCGAGTCAAAGGCCCAACTAGCTGCCAAAAAGTTAGGAGGTGCGAAAGTACTTCACGTCGGAACAGATGCTGAACCTATACCAAGCACAAGTTCGATCGTGCATGGAGTACTGTTCGCACCTCTGGGATGGATCTGCCAAGTACCAGCTGGTGGCGTTGGAAGTTATTGAAAGACTGTGATGACGTCATACTATATGCAGTGACCTAATCCCAAATTTCAATACTGATAAATAGATTTAGTTAGCACGTAAGGTGATATGGTGGACTGCGGTGTCATGTGTCGCGCGTTCAAATCTGGTCAGCGTCATCGTCGTCTTTTTGTAAATCTAACAATTTAAAAGATCATTTATTCCTTAATTTCGATATGAGTTAAAAAGGCGACCGTGACTTGAAGGACACATAGCAGCGCAAATACCAGTTGGAAACAGACGTGTGTCGCTTTATGAGCGAATGTTCTAGTAATACCGCCATTTCAAAATAATAAATGTAATTAATAATTTAAGTCAAGGCAATTAATACGGTGAATCTATTTTGTTTGTGAATATCTTGAACAACAAAGGGGTGAGTTGCATTATGAAATACTAAGTGTTGGGTTAACTAATTCGGGAATGTTATTGCATTGTTACATATTGGTGTCAATTGTTGCAGCATACCGTCACGCCCTTTGTTGTAGGAGCCTTATGGAAATTTTATGAAATGCTCGGAAACAAACCGTATGTACATTCTCAATTGATTACTCGAGACTTTGATTCTCGTCTGTGGTGAAGACCCACGCCGCCGGCAGTACTGGGGATTGGAAGGGTTCCATGCGCCTACCGTCATTTGCTAAAACCCTCCTGGCGCCCTTCTTAATAATAGTTTAGCTACAGATACTACCGTAATAAGAATTAGATTAAGATTATTTTAAGACCAGTTGTTTGGTTTTTTGGCTTAGTCAACTGAGGCTAATAAACTTGTGTCATTCAACATCCAGCATTTTTCACTGTTTCACCACCGCCAATTAAGAACGTAACATGGCGCCTAACGTAAAAATATGGTGGTTGGAACAGGGAACGCTATTCTAATTGATTTTTATTGTGCGTATTTTTTTTAAAATAAGTAGTTATAAGTTCTTAGCCATTCACCAATAACCATTAGTTAATGACACTTTGATTTCGTTGAAGTGTCTAGATACATTATCATAGGTGGTATGTATTATATTTAAATTTTATAATCGTGTTCTATAATTAGTCATTCTACACGTTCTGTACGATTATAGACATAATGGATACGTACTACCTCTTAAAAGATGAACTGGAATTTGAACTTTCGTGTCGGGGAATTGCTGTGAGGGCGGTTGTTTCTGTATTAAGGAAGTTATTAAAGGAAGTACTTGTAAGTGAACAAACCGGCGACTTTGACCATGAAATTAAGGCGCCGAAACAGAGTTTGGAAACCCCGTCTGTAGAAATTGAAACTTGCTCGTCTAAACTCAAAATACTATCAGAATATATTTCGGAATTGACAGATAGACCCGATAAATCGTTATTTAGGAGACTAGTGTCTAGGTTAATTCATCTTCAGAATAGATTAGCATTCATCACACCAAAAACAGAAGGGGAAACAAAATTAAAATCAGATCTAAAAACAAGGGGTGATATGTTATTAGCTCAGTTAGAAGAACGAGATGAACCATCTGTAGAAGCAGACTTGTCCGCTGAGGATAAAAGTAACTTAGTAGAAACTTTAGGTGAAATCGGCAACAAAATAATTAAAAAATTAGAAGAAAGTAGAAATATAACAGAGGAAACACCGCAAATTGATTTAAATCAGCCACAAATCGAGAAGAAAACTTGTACGTTTGAGGACTATTTTAATGACAAAAATAAAATCACTAAATTATTTCGCAGTTCTACCTTAGAGGACGGCATGGGTAATCGGAAATTAGTCCCGATCAGTAGTTGGGGGATAAAATTTTCCGGTGGAAATAATATGAGTGTAAATGCATTTATAGAACGGGTAGAAGAAATAAAAGAAGCACGCAATGCTAACGATATTGATTTGTGGAGGTATGCGATTGATTTTTTTGAGGGTGATGCACTTATTTGGTATAGAGCAAATAAGGATAGCGCATGCGATTGGGAAGAACTAGTTTTTCTTCTGAAACGCACATTCCAATCTCCCTATTATCAAGAAGACCTATTAGATGAAATTAAAGCCAGAACACAGGGCAAAGACGAATCAGCAGTTATGTATATTTTTGTAATGCAAAACATGTTTAATAGATTACCTAATAAGATTTCAGATAGTGAAAAAATTCAAATTATAATAAAAAACCTACAACCATATTATCAGAGAGCCGTATGCAGGGATAGCTTCATATCAGTGGAGGATCTGGTTAACATATTACGCATATTAGAGAGAACTAAACGTAATTGTGATAATTTTCGGGAGCCACAAAGTCATAACTTTAAATTAGAACCTGATTTAGCTTATAAACCTAGTGTTTATAATGTGAACCAGGAAATTAAAGAAATGCCTGTAGTAGCAGAAATCAAAAACACAAAGGCAGTAGGTAGTCGCTGTTGGAATTGTAGAGAAACAGGACATCTATTTCGAGCCTGTACGGTAGTAAAGCAACGGTTGTTTTGCTTTAAGTGTGGTCGTTTTGGGGTTACTTCGAAAAATTGTTCGTGTAAGGGAAACGCACCAGGGGAAGGAACAAAACCTGCCAAGTAGTCCCTCCCCTGCAAAAACATAGTAAAGAATGGCAGGATTGGTTACAGACATTACAGCACTTCTTCAAATATAACGAAATCTGCAAGTTAGTTCAGAATGACTATGATAACCGCAATTATATTAAATTCAAGGTTTTGGATTGCGATTGCATAGGTTTGCTAGATAGTGGAGCTAATGTAACAGTGTTAAATCATAACTTTGCTAGTGTCTTAACTTCTTTAGGATTACGCTCGTATGTCAAACCAGGTGCTAGGTTATCCACGGCCGATGGAACCAATCACACCATAAACGAGGCTTTTGATGTTCCGGTGTCATTTGATAATCAATTTCATATTATGTCTATGTTGGTAATGCCAGGATTATCACAAAATCTACTACTTGGTAAGGATTTTTTTGATGCGTTTGGCATCGAATTAAAACTAAAGAGCGATTGTGCCTTTATAAACAAAGAAATATCACTACTAGAGACTTCCAAAACGACAATAATACCTATAGAAGATTTAAGTGTCAGGCAACAAAAGGACCTGTCTGGACTAATTACAGAAATGAAATCTAGCATTGGGACTGGGTTAGGTAGAACTCATATTCTACAACATAATATTGACACAGAAAATCATAAACCTGTATACCAAAAACAATATAATTTCTCACCAGCCATAAAAAAAGAAATAGAGAAAGAAATCGATGAAATGCTCAAAAATGATGTCATAGAACCTTCTATTAGCCCATGGTGTTCACCTGTGCTTTTAGTTAAAAAACCAAATGGGGAAAATAGACTCTGTCTGGACAGCAGACAACTAAACAAGGCTACCAAAAGAGACACTTACCCGTTGCCAAGAGTTACCACAATAATTGATAACCTTCGTAGTGCAAAGTATTTGAGCACACTAGATCTTAAATCCGCATTTTGGCAAATACCGTTAGGCGAAACGAGCAAAGAAAAGACAACCTTTGCTGTACCTGGCAGAGGGTTATTTCAGTTTAAGGTCATGCCATTTGGCTTGGTAAATGCATCCCAGACTCAGCAGAGGTTAATGGACATGCTATTTCAGGCACATGATGATAAAGTTTGGGCTTATTTAGATGATATCATAATTTGCACCTCGTCGTTTGATGAACATTTGGAAGTATTGAGGAAGGTTATGGCTATTTTGAAAGCAGCAAAACTGACTATTAATGTAGAAAAGTGTAAATTTGCTAGATCTAGTTTAAAATTCTTGGGATATATAGTCGACAGGGAAGGTCTGAGAACCGATCCTGAGAAAGTTACAGCAATATTAAACTTCCCAAGGCCCACTAATTATACGGAACTCAAAAGATTTATAGGGTTAGCCAGCTGGTATAGACGTTTTGTACAGAACTTTTCTCAGATTGCTGCGCCTTTACATAATCTTACTAAGGGTAAAAAGAAAACAAAGTTTTTGTGGTCTCAAAGTGCGGAAGAAGCTTTTTTAAATCTGAAGACTTTACTTACATCGGCCCCAGTAGTTTCGTGTCCTGATTACAATAAGCCCTTTATTATACAGTGTGATGCATCTAATGAAGGTATAGGAGCAGTCTTATGTCAGAAAACAGACAAGCATGATCAACCAGTAGCATATCTTAGTCGAAAACTTAATGATTGTGAGAAACGCTATTCAGCTTCAGAGAAAGAACTTTTAAGTGTGGTTTACGCAGTAGAGAAATTTCGACCATACGTTGATGGAGTTCATTTCACAGTCATCACAGACCATAGGGCATTATTATGGCTGCATAAAATGAAAGATCCCCATGGAAGATTAGCGAGATGGGCGATGAAACTTCAGCAGTTCTCATTTGATATCATACACAGGCCAGGCAAACTTAATATTGTACCGGACGCCCTATCTAGGTCATTAGACATTAACTCTTTAGAGTCAAACTTCATAAAAGTGTTAGATAAACACAAAGATGATTGGTATTGCAATAAAGTGAATCAAATTATAGGCAATCCTAACAGAAATACCAAGTGGGCGGTTTTTAATGGTTTACTGTTCAGAAATGTGATATTAAAGCAATATCCTAATTGTACGTCCAATTGGAAATTGTTCATCCCTAACCAACTTAAAGACGAGGTGTTAAAAAAATGTCATGATGACATTAAGGCAGGACATTTGGGGGTTCGCAAAACATATTATAGAATCAAAAAGGACTTCTTTTGGTTTAACATGCTAAAAGATGTTAAGCAGCATATCAACCATTGTGAGACTTGTGCAAAATATAAAGTTTCGCAACAACATCCCTTTGGACTAATGGGTAACCATAGAGAGGTATCACAGCCGTGGCAGGTAATTTCTTTGGACTTAATGGGTCCTTTCCCTCGAAGCAAATCAGGTAATACCATGTTATTAGTAATTTCATGTTGGTTTAGTAAGTTTGTCTTACTTTTCCCTTTGAGAACGGGAAAAGCAGACAAAATTTGTGAAATATTAGAACGTCAAATATTGCTATTTGGGGCTCCCACGGCAATAATTTGTGATAACGGCAAACAGTTTGAGTCACAATTGTTTAGGGATGTAGCCACTAAGTATCAGTGTAGATTAAGGTATACACCGCTTTATCATCCTCAAAGCAATCCGACGGAACGTGTAAACAGGGTAGTAGGGTCACTAATAGCTGCTAATTCATCTGCTAAAAAGCATAACGAATGGGATGTTCACTTACAAGGAATTGCACATTCTATAAATACTGCTGTACATGAGACTACCGGTTACACGCCCTCATACCTGTTCTTTGGTAGGGAAGTTTCAATTTCACCCGTTGATATATCAGCATTAGACTCTGCTCCTCTAGATTTAAGCACAGAATTAAATTGTAAAGTTGAAAATTTTGTAATGAATAATATGAAACGACAAAATTTGTACAGAGAGGTTCAGATGAAATTAAGAAAAGCTCATAATATAAGTGGTAAATACTATAATAAGAATCATAGACCGGCTACTTTCACGGAAGGGGACATTGTGTGGAAAAGAACCAAATATTTATCCAAAGCAAGCAATAAATTTATGGCTAAACTCGCACCAAAATTTGAAAAAGTTAAAATTGTACAGAAGCTGTCGGATAATGTGTATCGTTTGCAAAACATGCAGGGCAAGAATATAGGCACCTGGCATGCGAAAGATCTAAAAAGGTAATAATAAAAAATAAAAATAAAATATTTTTTTTTTCCATTGGGAGGGGGATATTTGTGATGACGTCATACTATATGCAGTGACCTAATCCCAAATTTCAATACTGATAAATAGATTTAGTTAGCACGTAAGGTGATATGGTGGACTGCGGTGTCATGTGTCGCGCGTTCAAATCTGGTCAGCGTCATCGTCGTCTTTTTGTAAATCTAACAATTTAAAAGATCATTTATTCCTTAATTTCGATATGAGTTAAAAAGGCGACCGTGACTTGAAGGACACATAGCAGCGCAAATACCAGTTGGAAACAGACGTGTGTCGCTTTATGAGCGAATGTTCTAGTAATACCGCCATTTCAAAATAATAAATGTAATTAATAATTTAAGTCAAGGCAATTAATACGGTGAATCTATTTTGTTTGTGAATATCTTGAACAACAAAGGGGTGAGTTGCATTATGAAATACTAAGTGTTGGGTTAACTAATTCGGGAATGTTATTGCATTGTTACATATTGGTGTCAATTGTTGCAGCATACCGTCACGCCCTTTGTTGTAGGAGCCTTATGGAAATTTTATGAAATGCTCGGAAACAAACCGTATGTACATTCTCAATTGATTACTCGAGACTTTGATTCTCGTCTGTGGTGAAGACCCACGCCGCCGGCAGTACTGGGGATTGGAAGGGTTCCATGCGCCTACCGTCATTTGCTAAAACCCTCCTGGCGCCCTTCTTAATAATAGTTTAGCTACAGATACTACCGTAATAAGAATTAGATTAAGATTATTTTAAGACCAGTTGTTTGGTTTTTTGGCTTAGTCAACTGAGGCTAATAAACTTGTGTCATTCAACATCCAGCATTTTTCACTGTTTCACCACCGCCAATTAAGAACGTAACAAGACGTGCCAAGAGGCTCATAGACAACGACTTCCTGGTTAAGACAAAGCTCCAAAGCCTTGAACACCGCCGCGCCGTTGCCAGCCTATCGGTCTTTTATCGGGTACATTTCGGAGAGTGTGCTTTGGAATTGCACAACTTAATTCCCCCATCCCCATTCCATCACTGGACGAGCAGGGATACGGCGAAGCGTCGCCGCTATACGGTTGAAGTTCCATGGTCTCCAACCAACCGCTTTGCTTCCACATTTATTGTGCGAACTGCCAGACTGTGGAATTCACTGCCCGCCTCTCTATTCCCCGGTACATATTATATTATAATCTGGGTATCTTCAAGGCACCGCGCACACTGCGGATGCCAGTCGCAACGATTGGCATCTGCCGGTCGCAGTGTTACCAGATACACCAGGTAATAACGTTATTTTTAGCTAAAACAATAAAATATACGTGGTACAAATAGCAATTATAGCATCATTTCGCAACCATATAGACATGATTTAAACATAAACGGTATATTTTCATTAAATAGGCACAGTACCGTTTCCTAATGTTCTAAGCTGGAGATAACTAACCTCACCTGGCTCCGTTATCCTTCTTCTCCACTATGATTTTCCTCGCTACTGTCAGAAACTACTAAAACAGCGCACAATTATGGAGTCTTAAATTACAATAAGTACTAAAATTGCTGCAAATGCAATGCTAGCAAAGCATACTTACTTTTCGTCAAGAAAATTATATACAATTCAGTCTTTTTTTATGTTATTTATTTATTTTCTGCGGTTAAATCAATAGGTATTTACACAGAGTACTTGCTTTACAAAATATATCAGTTGGCTACCTGCCACTGTCAATGTAATTGTCACTTGTCACTCACCTAAAGCGTTCCGTTTGTCATGGTAACATGGATAGCTTAAAATATTATAATTATATTATTTGTTTCGTCGCGTATCGTGCGAGGTCGCGGGCAACCGGTGAACGCAAGGGTGCCAAAGAAAACTTTTATTGCTGCACATATTATTTCCCTTTCATCATCATTCAACATTTCAGCCGAAAGACGTCCACTGCTGGACATAGGCCTCCCCAAAGGGGGGTTTTGCCATAATCGCCATGCTTGGCAGGCGGATTGGCGATCGCAGTATGTTTGTTACAAAGGCACAGAGAACACTGCTGCCCATTCTCTGGTAAGTTCATTAGTCGCCTCTTACGACACCCACGGGAAGATATGGGATGGTGCTTTACGTCCGACACCACACGGACCCCTTTCATAAATAAGTATATTTGAGGCTGAAGTGGAATGTATAATGTATGTAATGTAGTAGAATGGAGTTAAAATAGGTAGATCTACTAAAAAGTTGGTAGATGTGACAACACTGCACACGGCGCATGCGCGACGGACACCTCCCTTCACCTCTCCGCCAGCCGACTAGCGTTGCTATAATATCGATAAACAGTATCAATAGACCTATCGATAGTAGTACTATCGATATTTATCGATAGCTCAGAACGGAGCAATACCAGATTACGTATTAGTTCCTTGGCAATACTATTGAATGAGTGTAATACTATTATTATATATTATATTAATAATAAAATGTAGATTATCAATAGTTTGCCAATTTGCAATAGGGAGGTAGGGTAGACTGGGTACGATTGTGCCAATTTTCATTTGATCGCCTGTAATTTTGTTAGATGCAATGCCGTGGTCAATCCAGCACGACACGCAGCACAGCGGCCGAGCGCGATTATACCAGTTAGCTAGAAGAAAGGTGTAATATTATTTATGTCACTAGCGTACCCTGAAAATATGTCACAATCGTACCCGACGCACAAAAATCAATCGTTGTGACAATACATAATACTCTATGTTCAAAGTAATCACTGCTATTAAACTTTTAATGTATAATTTATAACGAAGAAAGACACTCATTACTCTATCTGTACAAAAATAACGACAATTATTATAATTAATCAAATAAAAATACTTATAACTGTTTAGAAGTAATGTAGGTCTCTGCTAACGATAACGCTCTGCTCTGATGCACGTTTAGACGGGCACGCCGCTCTTATCTCTCCCCTTCCACCCAGTACCAATGTTCAGTAGGGAATACCTATGTATTCCTTACAGTTTCACTAATGACGACTGCGTACGATTGTGCCAGAATACGGTTGTACCCTGGCACAATCGTACCCAGTTTACCTTATGTATAAACAGCGATGTAATTAAAGGAAGGCCATTCAATTAGACTACTGTAGTTTTTTTTTTATATTTACCGACCTGTTACTGCTACAGTTAAAAAATAATAAAGATAAAAAAAATTGATTGAATTGATTGATTGATGATTTTTTGTTTTTTATTTTTGATTTGATTGACTGATTAATAAAATTAATATTGAAATTTATCATTTTTGTAATCAATACCATTGCAAATCGGCAAGTTATCGATAGTCGACTATCGGTCAGCAACACTAGTAACGTAGGCGACCACCGTCCGAACGCAAAGAGTCGCCAAAACGCGATGCAGCATCGGCGCAATCGCTAAACCGCGCGATTCCGATACCGCTTCCGAACGCAAAGAGTCGCCAAAACGCGATGCAGCATCGATACAGTCGCATAATCGCCGATCGCGGATGCTAAACGAAGCTAGTCTGCCCAGGCCCTAATTCTCAAGTGCACAAATACATACATGCAGAAATTGATTTTTATTTATATAGTTATATATATTTTATAATAAGCCTGTGATGTCCCACTGCTAGGCAAAGGCTTCCCCCGAATCATTCCAGGTAATCTTTTCTTGCGCCGGCGCCGCCTCGAACCAATCCTCACACTCACAGTGCGCGTCTAGATCATCGCACCACCTCCTCCTGGGCCTGGATATATCTTAAAAATATTTGTTACTTAAACTGCCCTATGAAATCCTTGGCTTTCTTTAAAGGCGCCCAACCCGAAATAGTTCCCATGCAAACGCTCGTACGTGGTTACGGCGTTATAACAAATTTTCCGCCAAATATTTTTAACACACGGGTTCCTTCACGAAAAAAAACAACGTTTTTGAGAAACAATTTCAGTAAACACGTTCGAAAATCACAATTTTTATCTGAACTTTGGCCGTTCAGGCTTCATAGAAACCTTGCATATGTAATGGAGATTCTAAATTACAAACATTTTCATCAAAAGCTTGCAAGGCTTTTTTAAAAACACGTTCTTGGAACAAGTTTTCTGAAATCTAGGCGCGCTAATTTGCATGTTATCGTGTTCTCACTTACTCGTTTGTTTTCGAACATTGAGATGGATGAAACAAAAAATTTTCAATCACGCTCTCGTTGATGTTGGACCTACGGGGAAGGAACCTCTTAAGACTGTTTATTTTTTTGTAATAATTAGGTCCCCAGTATCGTGGTTGCGTTTACAAAAATAAAAACTCACAAACACAAATAACCGGACGTAGTAGGTAATGCAAACATTTGTTCCGTGCGGAGATCGAACGCGCGACTCGCAGAGGAGCAGCTAATCACTCAGCCACTGCGCCATAAATCATAATTATCACTTTACAGATAACAGCAGTATTTAAAGCTTTGTATATATTTTTTTCCTTAGTATATGTGATAACTTAGGACTTAATAACACGCAAACAATGAAGTCACTTGTAAGTATTTTTTATTTTATTTAACTTATATTAAATAGACGACCAAACCTAGAGAAACCAGTTTTTGAATCCATTTTTTTTCACAAATTTTTGTTCAAAGTAAGAAGATTTACCCTGTTTTTATATTCATATGGATTTAGCCTTGGACACGTATTTTTCATTTGTTTTCAACCTCAACGGAAAACGAGTGTTTTTGCTTTTGTGAGTCTGCTTGTGTCATCGTAACTCCAAATGGAATGAACCAATTTCCATTATATTCTAGTCTATTTGGTGGTCAATAGGTCTTAACTTTATGTGTGATTGTACAATGTACGGTCGTATCGCTTGTGTGGTCATGGTACTGGTTGGATCATTAGATACTATGACTAATATTACAAATAATTAGATCAACACAACGAAAAATACCCCTGTCAGCCCAACGGATTCGGTTCGGTTTAAAGAATTTATTCTCATAAGAACAATACATAGGTTCACTTACAATGAGATACAAAGTAATTGTTTATATCTAAAGAAATACATTTTGCCTTCGATGCGTGTTGGAGAAGTTATACAAAACAATTATATATATATATAATAGGAAGTATGTAAATTGCTACCATTTAATATGCGATAAGACTACATTTCATAAACGTAATTTCTCAGCTTTAGTTTAAATCTGTTAATATTATCACAATCTTTTACGTCATTTGGTAGGTCATTAAACAGCTGTGCTCCTTCGAACAATATAGTTTTTTTACCGTAGTTTGTGCGAGCTTGTCTTCGTTGTAATTTATTTTTATTTCTTAGGTTGTATGATATTGTTTTTTTATGTAGTTGTAGTTTTGATTGTACGCTGTTTGTGGTGATTTTTTTTATTAGAATGCAGGTACCGTATGTGTATAGTTGTTTGAGATTTAATAATTTGGTTTTTTCAAATAGTGTTTTAGTTGGAGTAAGGTAGTGATAGTGGTATAATGTTTTTATAATTTTGTTCTGGGTTCGTTGTAAAGGCATTAGGATAGTTTTTGCGGCACACCCCCATATTTCAATAAGGTACTCGAGATGTGATTTTACTAATGAGTTATAAATAATAGTACGTATTTTCCTTGGAATACAATTTGATATTTTGCGTAATGATGCTAGTAATGACGTTAATTTTGATTTTACATGTTCGATGTGCAGTTTCCATGTGAGTTTGTCGTCTACCCTCAGACCGAGATATTTTTCGTGGCTCGATCTTCTTATTGTGTCATTGTTTATAGTAAGAGGCGGGAAGTCTGGTAATGGTTTGTTTTTTGCGGTGAAAATCATGTATGTTGTTTTGGACGTATTTATTGTAAGTAAATTGTATTTAAGCCACTCACTGAGTATACCAAGATCTTTTTGTGCATTTGTTATATTAGTATGGATAGATTTACCGAAATAGAAGAGACATGTATCGTCCGCGTATAAAGTTAGGTGACCCGTTAACCCTATCTTGTTTATATTATTTATATAGATTAAGAAAAGTAACGTACTTAAAATTGAGCCTTGAGGACAGCCGTATGGTACGTTTTTTATGGAACTAGTGAATTTATCTATTTTAACTACTTGTTGTCTATTATGTAAATAAGATGTAAACATTTCTAGGGCTTTATCTCTGACTCCTATGTTGTTTAACTTCTGGAGAAGTTTATGGTGGCATACGGTGTCGAATGCTTTTTTTAAATCAATAAATACCCCCAAAACAACATTCTTTTGATCTATGTGCGTTTTAATTTTAGTTACTAAGTCTACTGTAGCTGTAAGAGTGCTAGATTTCGAGCGAAAGCCGTATTGTTCGTCGATTAGGAAGTCTTTCTCAAGAAGGTATGCATTTAGACGGCTGTACAAAACACGCTCAAATACTTTTGATAATACAGGTAAGACCGATACTGGTCTATAGTTACCTGGATCAGTCCTGCTGCCCGATTTATAAATGGGGCTGACTTTGGCAACTTTAAGTGTGTTCGGAAAAATGCCGCGCATCATATATTCGTTTATGCAGTTCGTTAATTTCGGAACAATTATATTTTTCGGATTGACTGTGAAGCCTCTTAGTTCTAATATAGAACAGTCTTTATCTCATAACACGAATCAACCTATCATAAACTGTTGCAATAAGGTTGAACATGGATCACAGAAATCGATGAAGGAAAACCTCGTGAGAACTTTTAACCTTTTAACCGCCCGACTTCATATCAGTTGGCGTGCCTCCAACGCCCGGCACAGTGAATAATATTAGTTATTCATCTAACTTAGGACATTATTTTTAAGACTTCTTAATAAGAGACTAAAGAGTATTAAATTGTAAATGATCACTTGATTAACTATTTACCTAATATAAACATCTTCTTGTTAGAATACCGCGTAATTAAATAAAAACTTTTTGAAAAAAGAGAACCGCCTTCAAAAAAGAACTAAGAAGTGATAAATAACTTTAGCACAGCAGAACACACATGACTTTCGTTTCGGAAGTCGGTGGTTTTGTTCTATTTCTTGTTTTGTATTGCCACCGACTTCCGAAACTAAAGTCATGTGTGTTCTGTGCTAAAGTTATTTATCAATTCTTAGTTCTTATTGGAAGGCGGTTCTCTTTTTTCAAAAAAGTTTTTATTTTACAATTTTGAGTGCCTCGTGATCACCCAAATCCATTAAGGAACGGCAACACAGTTAAAACAGAGAGTGAAAATTCTCCAAAGATGGAAAGATGGAAGAAACGAAAACGTCTTCTCGGTTTTTGTTTTTTTTTTCAAAAAGCGCTGAATACATTTCTGTTTGTTGTACTCGTATACTAAAACCTTTCCCAGAATGTATCAAACACTTTTCTGAAAACCGCATCAAAATCGGTTCAGCCAAACGGGAGATAATCGCGGACAAACATACATATATACATACATACATACATACATACATACATACATACATACATACATACATACATACATACATACATACATACATACAAACATACAAACATACGGGTCGAACGGAGAACCTCCTTTTTTTTAAGTCGGTTAAAAAAAACAGACTTAACGAGCTGTGGTATTTGGTCGGAAATATACGACGCTGGCGTAATGGACACAAAAATATTTGTCGGATTAATCTGATGTAGGCGGTTAAAGGGTTAATTAATATAAGTATGAAATCGCCAATCCGCCTTGAGCGCACGTGGTGACCAATGCTCATCCCTTCTCTCCATGAGAAAAGGACTTTGCCCTGTGGGACCATTATATACCTGTTTTATTAATTAAATCCTGTAAAACTCTATGTTTAAACTTAAATATTTTGTTCAGATTTCCGTTTTCCTGACCGTGGTGCTTTTGAATAAATTCCACTGTAGTAAGTATATACCATAATTATTTTTTATTATTAAGTTGGGGTTATTTGTGAAAAAACGAACCAACCAACGTTACGATTTTGGATATTATTTTTTACAGATATCAGGTTTAAAGAAAAAAATATTTAACTCTAATTAATTTTAAATATATTTTAGCATACATTTTGGACACAATTGGACTGTTTTTGCTTTTTTAACATTTTTAGTAATAGTATTGAATTAGTTTGACGTTATTAATTTTATTTTCTAGATATTGTGGGTTGGGTAGTTTTAGCATAACTAAATTCAATTAAAGTCTGCAGAGCAATGTATGCGTGCAACGAAAATGAACTAGGTACTAAACTATTAACAGTTGTGTAAAAATGTTGGGTTGCCCAGTGGTAAGGCATCGACTTTCATGCATGAGGTTATGGGTTTCGCCACCGGAGACGAGCGACTTTTGAAGTAAAATTTCGTATTTTCAAGTTTATCATGGACATCGGTGAAGGGAAACATCGCGATGAAACCTTGACCTATAGGATATTTTACCAAAAAAATCTAATTAGTCCGTCAGTTAGATTATCGAAAAATATTGGATACGTATTTTTTGTTTTATCAAATCAATAAAAACTAACGAAGATAAAGCGCATCAAAGATCATGAGTGACGCTTGTGACGTCACTTTGCCAGTAAAAGTGTACTGACATAGTGATGTCACACGAGTTTTCAACGCACTGTATCGTCTGCATTTTCTGTTTACGTAAAAAAAGAAAAAACACGTGTCCAATATTTTTTTGAAATCTATCTGACGGACTAATTAGATTTGTTTTGGTAAAATACCCTATTAAAATGTCTGAAATCTATAGTTCTATACTAATATTATAAATCTGAAGAGTTTGTTTGGTTGAAGGCGCTAATCTCAGGAACTACAGGTTCGAATTGAAAAAATCTTTTTGTGTTGGATTGTCCGTTCATCGAGGAAGGCTATAGGCTATACAACACCACGCTACGACTAATAGGAGCTGACCATCAAAAAATTAACGCGGGTGAAACAGCGGGGCACAGCTAGTCGCCAATAAACCTTGAACAAGGGTGGCGATCAATGCTCGTGTGTTCTCTGTATAAAAAGAGACCTTTGCTCTACTGTGGGACAATAATAGGCTGTTACTATTATATAACAGTTCGGAAATTGATCCCGCGATTCGTTTCATCTATTTTTAGGGTTCCGTTCCTAAAAAGGAAAAAATGGAACCCTTATAGGATCACTTTGTTGTCCGTCTGTCTGTCTGTCTGTAAAGGCCCTTTGTCTCGTGAACGCATGGAGGTATCGAGTTGAAATTAAAACCATATACTCAAGTCCACGGTCCCTTGAAGCTGTAAAAAATCAGCCTTCTATGTTAACGTGAAAAAAAGATGCGGCCGTTTATGTCGCAAAAAACGTATATTTCGACACTATCAAGGGAATCAAAATGTAGCCTATACTTCTTGAAATGTCCTACAAATATGTACGGAACCCTCGGTGGGCGAGTCCGACTCGCACTTGTCTGGTTGTTTTTTCTCGCATGCTTATGTTGGCTGTCGGCTATTAAACACACTTCTATGAGATAATGCAATGTTTCAATGTTAATTTCAGGGAAATTGGATCTAGTTCTACCCTTGGATTCGTATGGAACTCCTTCAGCAGGATATTCAGAGTCGCGAAATTATTACGTAGGGGGTACCAACACTAGTCACGCTCTTGACAAAACCAAGAAATTGGGATTTACCGGCGACGGGATAACCTGGGACAGTAATGAAAAAGAGACCAATGACGTTAAAAATTACAGCGAATCCGATCATGTTACCTTTACCCGACTACCACAGATAACACCTCAAGCCCCGCGCGCTCCTTCGGGAGCGCTGGGACACCCCACAAATTCATGGAACATGCCGAATAATCCATATGACATGCCACCATATAATGGTGGACCATACGGCATGCCGAACTACCCTTCAAATGGCGCATCGAACGACTCACCATACAACATGCCAAGCAACACTCCATATGGCGCAACGAACGGCTCACCATACGGCGTGAAGGGCAACCCTCCATATAGCGCACCGAACAGCTCACCATACGGCATGCCGAGCAACCCTCCATATGGAGCAACGAACGGCTCACCGTACAGCATGCCGAGCAACCCTCCATATGGAGCAACGAACGGCTCACCATACGGCATGCCTAACAGACCTTCAAGTAGCGCACCGAATGTCTCACCATATGGCACGCCAAACAGTTCTCCTTATGGCACACCAAACGGCTCACCATATGGCACACCAAACGGCTCACCATATGGCATGCCAAACAGATCTCCATATGGCACACCGAATAGCTCACCATACGACATGCAAAACAGCCCTTCAGACAGTGCACCGAGGAGCTTACAAAATGGCATGCCAAGAAGGCCTTCACCAAACGGCTTACCGTACGGCATGCAAAACAGAAATATAGATGGCGCACCGAATAGCTTACCATACGGCATGCAAAACATAGATGGCGCTCCGAACAGCTCACCATACGGCATGCAAAACGGAAATATATATGGCGCACCGAATAGCTCACCATACGGCATGCAAAACATAGATAGCGCTCCGAACAGCTCACCATACGGCATGCAAAACAAAAATATATATGGCGCACTGAATAGCTCACCATACGACATGCAAAACATAGATGGCGCCCCGAACAGCTCACCATACGGCATGCAAAACATAGATGGCGCACCGAATAGCTCACCATACGGCATGCAAAACATAGATGGCGCACCGAATAGCTCACCATACGGCATGCAAAACAGAAATATGTATGGCGCACCGAATAGCTCACCATACGACATGCAAAACATAGATGGCGCTCCGAACAGCTCACCATACGGCAAGCAAAACAGAAATATAGATGGCGCACCGAATAGCTCACCATACGGCATGCAAAACAGAAATATATATGGCGCACCGAATAGCTCACCATACGACATGCAAAACATAGATGGCGCTCCGGACAGCTCACCATACGGCATGCAAAACAGAAATATAGATGGCGCACCGAATAGCTCACCATACGGCATGCAAAACAGAAATATATATGGCGCACCGAATAGCTCACCATACGACATGCAAAACATAGATGGCGCTCCGGATAGCTCACCATACGGCATGCAAAACAGAAATATAGATGGCGCACCGAATAGCTCACCATAAGGCATGCAAAACATAAATATAGATGGCGCACAGAATAGCTCACCATATGACATACAAGACATAAATATAGATGGCGTTCCGAACAGCTCACAATACGGCATGCAAAATCGAAATATAAATGGCGCACCGAATAGCTCACCATACGGTATGCAAAACAGAAAAATATAGATAGCGCACCGAATAGCTCACCATACGGCATATAAAACCACCGTTTATAAAGATTGTACATCAAGTAGCGCACCGAATATAAAATAATAATATTTCATTTGATCACAATGTTTTACTCGCAATTAGCTGTTACTGCCTAAATTGAACCGTTTGATAATAATAAAAACCATTGTTCATGTAACGTATATTTTTACTTAACATAGAAAATATAAGGGCCTGAGCAGACTAGCTGCTTTTAGTATCGGCGATCGACGATTAGGCGACTGTATTGATGCTGCATCACGTTTTTGCGACTCTGCGATCGGAAGCGGTATCGGAATCGCGCGTTTTAGCGACTGCTCTGATGCTGCATCGCGTTTTGGCGACTCTCTGCGTTCAGACGCTGGTCAGCTGTAGTGTTCTGATCGATAGTCGACTATCGATAGTTTGCCGATTTGCAATGGTATTGATTACAAAAATGATAAATTTTGCAAAAATCATGTATGAAGGAATTGTTCCCCTTTATAAGTTCTAAATGAAAGTCCGCGACCGCATATGTCTATCTTTTAAGGTTGACTCACTATAACATTTATTATGGTAATATAAAACAATCGCCTTCAAAAATTAAAAAGTGAAAAATAACTTTAGCACAGAACACACATGACTTTAGTTTCGGAAGTCGGTGGCAATACAAAACAATAAACGGAACAAAGCCATCGACTTCCGTACCTAGAGCCAGCTTTTTTTTTTAAAGCTTTTTATTTTTTGCTTTTTATTGCCCTCTTCTCATCCAAACCCATTAAGACACGGCAACGCAGTTAAAACAGAGATTGAAAGTACTCTAAAGATTGAGGAAAGTATAACGTCGTCCATGTATTTTTTTTTGGGGTTTGTTGATTTAAAAAAGAAAATAGAATCATCAAAATCGGTTCACACAGTCGAAAATTCTGAGGTAATGAAAAAAAAACAGTCGAATTGATAACCTCCTCCTTTTTTGAAGTCGGTTAAAAATTTGTTATAAAACATTTGTTTGCCCAGGGTGTTGGTCATGTTCTACAATTTGTGTTTAGGACATTCGTATCCCATATACCCCAGGAGCTTATGAAGACCACTGTTATTCCGATTATTAAAAATAAGACGGGTGATACCTCCGACGGGAACAACTACAGACCCATCTCATTGGCCACAGTGATCGCCAAGGTGCTGGATGGGTTGCTTGATTGTCACCTTAGTAAGCATATACATCTGCATGATGCCCAGTTCGGATTTAGAGCTGGGCTCTCGACGGAAGCTGCGACACTGCGACTCAAGCATACTATACAGTACTATGTGACAAGGAAAACGGCTATTTACGGTTGTTTTTTGGAACTGTCGAGGGCATTTGACCTTGTATCGTATAATGTGCTGTGGGATAAGCTTCGGGAAGAAACCAGCACACCTAGGGACATGATCAACATACTGAGATATTGGTATGACAACCAAACCAATAATGTTAAGTGGGCGGGCTCATGTTCCACAGAGTACAGGTTGGAGTGTGGGGTGAGACAGGGAGGTCTGACGTCACCAAGGCTCTTCAACCTGTACGTATTTATTTATTGGAACGAAGTTCCTTATCGCGCGTTGTGAAAGGGGGCTAGACGGAAAAAATTCTTACGAAAAGTTGTCACGACACTTTTGTATATTTGATTTAAGAGCCATCTATTAACGTTATTGGCGCAACTGTGCTCTTCGAGATCGAATTACGAACGGCCAATAGATGGCGCAGAAATAATTTATTGGTCTTTCTATCTAAATAACTACGCATTGTACTAACATGTTAGAAAATGTTAATCTTTAAAATTACTTACTTACAATGTAAGCAGCCATAATAACTTTTCATTCCTCGCTTTTTTTTTGCCCTGGCTTAAAGCCACTTAAATTCATTTTAACGCATCACATTAATTAGTGAAGGAATTGTAATAAAATTTTATTACAATTCCTTCAATAAATCGAAAGGAACTTCGTTCCATCCGGGTGTCCCTTGACACCTCTCAAGTTTTTTTTATACTTCATGCACAAACGTACAAAGGCAGACTTAATGCCTTAGGCATTCACTACCAGTCAACCAAAGGTGGTGAAGAGATAACAAGGCAGGTGCATTACAAAAAGTAATATTTAAAAAGTGAAAAAAGATATATTTATACATATACATATAAACTACACATACATAATTATATTATGGAATATAATACATACACCGAACACTGTTTCCAGAAACACTACAACATAGAGCTCACAGCAGAGCTGTGTGACTACTCAGGCCCAAATGAGCTAAGAATCTATACCGATGGATCAAAAACCAATCTCGGTACCGGAGTCGGGGTCTTCTCTGAAGACCTAAACATTAAAATATCTAGGCCCTTAGGAATGCTAAGCACTGTCTACCAGGCAGAATGCGTAGGCATCATCCAGGCAGCACACGCCATTGAGGCCAGGGAAGTCACGGATACGCATATCCGTATACTCTCCGATAGTGCCTCAGTCCTTCAATCCTTAGAGAAAAACCAGATCACGTCGAGACTAATACTAGAATGTCATAATGCACTGGAACGCATTACAGTACCAAACCGCAATACAGTGACACTACAATGGATTAAGGGACACAGTGGTTCACTAGGTAACGATGCGGCCGACGAACTCGCCAGAAGGGGTTCCAGCACAAAAGCCTTCGGACCCGAACCCATTGTGCCCATTCCGTTCAATCAGTTAAGAAGTTGGTTAAGAGATTACACACAAACACAAGCGGAGAAATGGTGGACCTCGACACCAGGATGCAGGCAGTCCAAGGAGGCTATGCCATCCCTGGATACGAAGCTGACCAAGCGCCTTCTGCATCTGGACAGAGAAAGCCTGCGACTGGTGGCGGGGACCATCACCGGACACTGCTCATTGAATAAGCACTTTCACACACTAGGTATCACTGATAGTCCTCTGTGCAGGGCCTGCATGGAGGCGGAGGAAACGGTGGCGCATGTACTCCTTGAGTGCACTGGCGTCACCCAGATCCGCAGGGAGACCCTTGGAACGCCAAACTCCCTTGCGGACGCACTGAGAAGACTGGGAAGATTAATCTGCTTCTGGAGGGAGGTGGGCTGGTTGGAGTAATCGGCCACAATGGCTCACGTACAATGGTCCATTTTAAGGACTAAGTGCGGAAACCAAACCCCCCTAACATAGAACATAGAACATATACACCGAAATAAATGGAATGATAGTTGAGCTCAGCAGGGCCGGTGTCGGCTGTTCGATAGATGGCACTTGTATGAATAATATTAGCTACGCCGACGATATGGTACTGCTGAGCCCATCTGTTAGAGCCCACAACGTGCTCTTAGGCATATGTGAGAGGTACGCAGTGTCACATGGCCTCAGGTATAACTCCAAAAAATGTAATTAGTTGTGTTTAAGGCGGGCAATAAAACTCCCACTACCATTCCACCGGTCATACTTAGATGAGTTCCTATAAGTAGGGTCACTAAATTCAAGTACCTGAGGCATTGGATCACTGAGGATCTCTCTGATGACTTGGATATAGAGAGGGAACGCAGGGCATTGGCAGTCAGATGCAATATGCTGGCGTACTGCCAGTTATTGTACACCTGCAGCCTGTGGGTCCGATATACGCAGAGGGCTATTAATGCTCTGCGGATCCTCTACAATAACGGGTTTAGGATGCTGATGGGGTTGCCGCGGTACTGCAGTGCATCGGGGATGTTTGCGGAGGCCAACACAGACTGCTTTAGGGCAATAGTGCGCAAGAGAGTGGCCTCCCTGATGTGTCGTGTACGAGGCAGCACCAACAGCCTACTAAATACCATTATGGACAGAGTTGAGTGTCCTATTGTGAGGCACTGGAATAAGGTACACAGCTTTGGTGGTGCCCTTTTTAATGTAGGATAAGTGGGACAAGTAGTTATGAAGTACTAACATAGTTTTAAGCTTTACTAAGAATTTTTATGGAATTTATGCTCTGATTTAAAATTATAAATAAATAATAAACGTGATGTTAATACTTATTATCCAAATAAATACGTTATTCATCACAAGTATTTAATTTTCAACAAAATTGCCCTTAACATTATTTGATTTCAATGAATATTTTTGGAGATGTCATAGTTTAAAAGTACCTATCTAAGCACATAATTTAATTTTGTAGTAAATTTCTATTAGGTATTATTTCGTTAATTCTTGTATCTTTTTTTTTTTTTTTTCTTCGTAATTTTTAATAATCTATTGAGCTCAACTGTCCAATTAGCAGACACAATAGTTAAACAATAGGGTATTTTACTCTATACGAGAAAAAAACTGTAAACATGTTATTGAGACAGTTTAGGCATAAAGCAGTCGGAAAATGTAAGTTTTAGTTCATAAAATAACAAAACATTTTTTTTAATTCAATTCAAAGTTTTCAGTATTTTTACTCTGTTATAAAACATCGTGAAATAGCAGCGGCCATGTTATTACGCCGCACGGCTGTGTAAACAAAAAAATGTCAACTGTCAGTCAACCGATGTAATATAGGCTTTGTACTTTTATTTTTTTCGTAACCAACGTAATTTTTCATTATTACACCTATTACAAAATATGCTTTAAATTATTTTTAAATGATATACAATTATCATATTCAATATGAGCTCATTTGATACAAAACGAACTGACGTCATTTACGCTGAGCAATATGGCGTCCAGTAAGAGGCATTTTCGTCAAACTACGCGCGAAATTTGAAAATTTAAAATTTAGATGCATTTTTGCAGATTTCGTTACAGATAAGAAGATGAGAAATGAAACCCTATATGTGAACGGCTGGACCGATTTCGCTAAATCTTTTTATGTTGCGTTTGTTATTTAAGGAAAGGTTACCATGAAAAAAAAAATGGGGTAGGTAGATAGGCATGTAAGTAAATAGGGACAGGACAATATCTCTCGGGTCAGCTAGTCTACCTAATATATTTCAATAAAAAAGTATTTTACCTTTCAAACATTAATAAAATGCCTAGAAAAAGAACTCTGCTTCCTCGGCAGTCTGCTACGGTAAAACGTCTGCGACTTTTGCGTAGCCATGAAACAACGGATGAAAATTTGCATAGGCTACTCAACGAGTGACAAAATTCCTGAACTTTGGCTAACCGCGAACGGGAATCAAGCTTTGCACGTTCTCATAACAATACGTTTCTTATCTCTTATTTTTAAACAGTAGTAAACCGTAGTTACGCGCCCCTGCCTCTGCACGTGTGTGTATCAAGAACCACGCACACAGGCGCACTCTCCGCTGCTTTTTGAGTTATTCAATTTTGCGATAGCGCTCTTAAGAAAATAATAAGTCATCGTTGTCTGCTAACACCGAAATTGACCAATCAGGTCGCGAATTAAATTGCGAATACCAATCACCTTTCAGTTGGACTGATTACGCGAATAGACTATAGTAAGTTACAGAAAGTATTGACATGTGTAAAAGCGTGTGTATAAATGGATACATACGTATTAGCAGGCAGCACCCTTCCACCAAACACATAGATGGTCTGTGTATCGGCGTCGATGCACATCTGATGGTCGAAGACAAGCCGCGGTCCCCCGGCAGCCGCTGTATCGCTGCAGATTTGTGACCACTCGCCGGAATTGACGTCATACATGTATAGATCGCTCTGTGGGATGTTGAACATTTCAATTAATCTAATAATTCAATCTGTCTCTTCGGTTGCGGTTGCAACCGAACCAAATTGGTAATTTTATCGATGAAGTGACAATATTATTTGAACGTACTTTTTGGGTCATTAGATACTGTTTATTTTGCGTCATCTATTACGAGTATATTGTGTTATTAATAAAAAAGGTATTAGCAAGAACACAAATTAAAAACTTACGTTCATATTGCTCGGTATACGCTGGGCGTTATCCAAGTACCTGTAATAGAAAGTAATAAATAGTTTTATTTTGATCTATGGACGTATTAAAAATGGTTACTATCGGGAAAAAGGACCAAAAAATGTTAAGCTTTATAAAGTCTTATTCACCTGCCAAGAGTAAACAGTCGTCGGTGCACCGGATCGAACACCATCTTATGGCAGGACCTGGGTGTAGGCCCTCCGACCAGCCCACTGTGATGACACAACGGCGTCCAGCGTTCGTTGGTTGTACAGAAGGACCACAGGTCATCTAGGTCTTCTGAGCCGTTCCAGCCGCCAAAGAGGTATAGTGTACCTGAGAGATAGCGTTACTTCTATAGCGCATGACCAAACTGTTTAAGATCCTTAATGTAAATACCTAGGTTAAAAATATAAATAATTATATTCTATTGATTGATTAATTAAGTCAAGTATTTTAAGAGGGCCAGTCTAATGCTGAGTAAACCAATAATTCTTTAATAGTGTATTTTTAAAACTACTACATAATTAAACACTCGAGACAAATGGTGCTTCATATTATTTCCATTTGTCAAAGACACTATTTTATGAAAATTAACTCACACTTCTACTTCTTCTATTTGCTTTATTATAAAAAAGTTAAGTTCAATTATAAGATAGTTGTAACGTTTCTCCGGGACTCGTCGAGTTTCATTGCCTAGGCGTTTGGTGGTCGCCACTGTTGATTCTAGCTTTCAGAAGATGCAGTGCTTTGAGAATAGTGTGGTGGGCTTGTCCCATATCGTCGTTGAGCGTGCAATTCCGCGAAACTAACATTTTTAAGTACCGCAAATTTCGACCTTATGTTAAATCAGCGCGAGTGTACTACCGCGGTATTTAAAAAAAAAAAATTACGCGGAATTGCACACTCAACGACGATATGGCTGTTATGAGCAACCAACATCAGGCGGGCCGATCGCTTGACCTTATTTTTGTAAGCTCTATAATTTTGTGTACAGTTTAAACATACCTGTGGTTGAGTCTACAACAAGTTGATGTCCGCCGCGAGGTCCGGGCTTGTTGTAGTACACGTTTGCGCCGCTCTCTAGCTCGCACAACTCATTCGGATCCACACCGTTTATTGGCGCCTCCTAAGCAATGACATAGGTGGTTTTTATGTACATTCTTTTCAACAACTGATGGCATGTCTACTAAGACTGCAAACAAAACGATATAACCGTAATGCAATAAGTAGTTACATAAGTTCCAATTGCTTGGCACCTATTATTGCATAATTAATACTCGAGGGGAATTGTGCTGATAGCCGAAATACAGGCTATGCCTAGTTCGGCTACAGATGCTAATCTCATTACTTAACCTAAAATTGTTGCCATATTGCCATTGTAAACAAATACTATTTTTTTTAATAAACTTGTTATTATTATTAATAATAATTCTTTATTAACTCTCACAGTTTAAAACCCTAAGATTACAGTTTTTTTTTTACAGTAATTGTGATTTTATAGTCACAGTACGGATCGCAACTGGCATCTTAGCTAGATTACAGTGTAACCTGTGTTAAAGATGCCAGTCCCATTCCCCTTTACAAATGTAAACATTTTCACAAGACGTTCAAACTGTTTATGCAATCTAAAATTTATTATTATAACATTTTCAGTTTATCTATACATGTATGTATTTACAAAAAAAAAATGTATTTGTGTATGTATATCAGCTGTCTGACACCCATAGTACAGGGTCTCCCTAGTTTGGGGTCAGATGGCCGTGTGTGAAAATGTCCCCCACATATTATTATTATATTATTACTATTAATTAATATTTGACAAGAAAATGTCAGGCAAGGCATTAAGTCTGTCTTTGTACATTTGTGCATGAAGTATAAATAAATAAACAGTAAACAACAACCTGTAGTTTCCAACGGCTGCAACCTGCACACCTTGTACTTAGTATAGTCAACAAAACGTTAATGGTAACAGACTGTGAAAGCAACGTAATTCGAAGCAGTAACTCATCGAGTTCAAGCAAGTTCTAAACTTTAGAGCCAACTTTTGTATTTTGAACTTTATTCCGACTTTATAAAAGTTAATGCAAAACTGACAACTTTGAAACCGATTTACTTTTATTTTATTTTTATCTTTACTTAGTTTTGGTATGAAGAACTTGTAAGTAAGAAAAACTGGCTCGAGGTTTTTCTTTTTCTTTTTAGCCTTCAATGTTCCACTGCATGGCACAGATCTCCCCTTTTCCTTTCCAATTCTCACTAACCTGAGCTCGAAGCTTGGACTGAAGTTAGAACTCGTTTGTTGATCAGACCAAACGGCGTCACTACTACTAAAGTGCAGTTTTCAATAAAGCTTAAATACTGTACTCACTGTAGTATCAGGTCTCGGGTCTCTGTCAGTGCACAGCAGATCATGTTGCCTTGCGGGGGGAGGGGGCGGAGCTTCGCCACTCCACAATCGGTCCTCAACTTGTGAAGAACAGGCTGACATCTCCCGCCACACCGGCCTGTAGGGCTGCCACGACATGTACCAGTCTATTTCACCCTCTGTTTAGGTAAAAGTTAACAGCATTAGACTTCTATAGCACGGCCGCTTAACTGAGACCGGTCCTGAGATAGCAGCGCGGTGAGGGGTGTAGTGACGTGACGCGAGAGCTCACTGACACGTCAACTTGTGACAACTGTCATCCCTCAGGAATGGCTACCTCAGGAATGGTGTCAGTAACCTCAGGAATAGTTTTGAGTCGACAAGTGGTCGGGCTATAGTTATAAACTCAATACCATTTATTTTATTACAAATACAGTACCTCTACAGGCATTTGTGAATCATCAAGGAGTCAGTCAGTCAGAAAGTTTAAGCTAGTTGTTCGCTTAGGTTTATGAAATTATGATATCATAAATCTTATAAAATACGTGTAGTGTTATTGAGTAAAAAAGTACCTCAGCAAATTGATCCGTCAAACCCTAGCATCAGGTGGAAAATACCAGCTCACTTTAATAAGGGAGATTTTTACAAAATCTGCGCACTTGATTAAATTACAAAATAGTTTGTATATGTTTGCCGTTTTTGACTAAGAGATTTATTCGATTGTCTTGTATACTGGTCTTGCAAGTCGCAAGCTTTTATTTTGTTTCACAATAGCGAAAATATGGTCAGTAGGTATGGTTAGGTTACATACCACGTCAATATTTCTTCAATTTCTCGAAGTGACGGGTAATGATATTTAACGCTGATTATTTTAAAATATGTTCTTAGCAGTTTTGGATGTAAATTGACCTGTTATTGCTGGATAGAAATGTAACACTTGATCGTGGGTTGGTTCGGTTTAGCAGAACTATGCTGAAATAATGAGCGCGAACCTTTGGGGTACCTTTTACAACATCAACACAATCTTACCAGCTACAGCCTCATCAAACACCTTTTCAGCTTGCTTGTAGTCTCCATTCTCAACAAGCGCGTTCCACAGCCTGGCCTGTATTGGTCCTTCGAGCCTTACACCACTTTCACGCGATAAGGCTTCGAACGCGTCCTTGTAACGACGCCGGCGCAAGTGCTTTAGTAGTATGCGCACTGCTTCTTCTTCTTTACGCTAGAATCATTAATAAAGTTGTTGAATAAATTGCTATAAATATACCTAAAATAATAACCGTTACTTGCTACATCCATTCTCTTTTTCTACTCTACCTTTTATAGCACTTGGGCTGGGAAGAAACAGAGAACCGCAACAAACTCAAAAAACATGTTTGTAAAAACTAAAGAGCTGATATTGAAATGTCTTTAGTACATTTAACTAAGACGTCGAAAATAAAGGTACAATTTTTTTTATCATCTTTAACCTCAAATAATAGTTACATTACACACTTTCATTTCTCGTCAAGATAAACAGAAGTAGTACTCTGCAGAACTATGTCAATACTTTGAATGTGTTTTCAAAATAACTACTACACGGTCTTCATTCATATTCATATTCATATTCATTCAATTATTCATATTCATTTCATTGATACAAAAAAAACTTTATTGTTATAGGGTAAATACGCCAAACTTCGGCCGTCTGCACATTTTTAACTTGCATTTACAAGGTAATTAAGTGGCAATTTTGCCACTCGAATTGCATCCTTAGTTCATATTCTATACGTACGAACCGTTACACACTGAGCGTCCGTAGCGATGCCGACGTTGAAGTGTCAAATTCGTAGTAAAAGTAGCTTACTTGCTGTGAATACCCACGCTTCGGGGATTGGTATTACGGCGATAAGACATTATTTTTTATTGTTTTAAGCTTTGTTATAAATAATAAGTTAGTTTAATTATATTTTGAGATGGTTTTTTTAATGTTTTGCGTATTGGTTTAAGGGAAAAATAGGGGGCCGCCATTAGAATACCAGTTTCGGTTTAAATCCGGATTCTCGGCCGGGGCCGACTTAAAGTAAATGTAGTCTGTTTTATAAACTGCAATACTATCAATTCCTTTGGCATAATAGGAGAATTTGCAAAGCTTATCTGGTAAATAAACCTATTTTACGTTTAATCGCCAAATACCGGCCAGGGTGATATTAGTTGAATCTCGAGAAATAAGATTCACAAAACAGAGGCCGACTTTAGAAATATTATAGATCGTAATGTCGGCCAGCCTCGAATTCGAGCGCCACTATACAGGCTGATTACTTTTGTATTTTTTCACTGATTGTGCGGGTAGTCATTTTTAATATATTTGTCAAACTTATTTTCTCAAAATCTAATATGTATTGTTATAATTTATAAATAAACTTATGTAGAGGTTAAGTTTTGGTTGAGGTTGATATTAATTATAAAAATTGAGTTAAATTAATAACAAAGTATTACTATATTGAAAAGATGTTTATGATAGCTAAATATGGTTTGGGATACAAATATAAATTGCTTTTTGGAACTTGCTACCTATTAAACCCATGTTTACTAGCTTAAAAAATCTTAAATGATTTTTAATAACCTGCTTGGGGGCGTTTATCTGTTTAGATAGTAAGCTCGTTTTTACTTAATACTTTTAATTTAAAGTACTACAATGACAGAGCAGGGACATGCAGGGCCTTCGCGGAAAGAAGGAAAATTATGCAGTTACTATCACACTAAAATAAAATAAGCTCTTGAGACAATAAGTAATGGAATAAATCATATTATTAATCCATTTTTCAATGTCATATTTTAAAACACCCTATACCCGGCCGACATTTGGGGAAAACGCGACCGACAATGGGCCGTAAACGGCCGACTTTAGGGTTTTTTCGTTCTCGATGCATTTAAACCTTATTACTATTACTTATATTACTTATTATATTACTTTTTGCTTTTAGTTGAAAAGACAATCCTATGCCTAAAAACATAAAATAGATTTATCAACCTATCTAAAACCGCATCACAAGGTATCCTTCGTTGCAAACTGACGGAGCCAGAGCGATCCAAAGTTAGAAAATCGGTAAGGGGGCCGACATTTAGCGTGTTTACCCTATTTTTACTATCCTCTAGTCTGTTTATAATTTGGTCTGAGAAGGTAAGAAGTAATATGCTCACTTTCTCAGATGACTAATACAAACTATTATTATGAAGCAATTATTTTTTTTTCAAAGTTTTGTAGGCTGTGTTCGGTGGACTGTAGAATTAAATATATTGAAATATAAACCGGCGCTCTACCAATTGCACCATACTAGTAGTTACTCACATGCTATCCCATCCTACTACTGTTGTAAATAGGAAATTTGACACAATGGATAAATGAATGGAAGGATGTTTCTCTTTCAACCTTATCCAGCTCAACGGACACACAAACATATAGATATTGATGTAGCTGAACACAGGATAATTTGTATCCCATTTTCGTGTTTCTGTTGGAAAATTTAGAACTTTGGCTTAATTCTTAAGTAACGCAAGCAGACGAAGTCGAGGCCAGAAGATAGTCTAATTTAATGTTTCTTTACTATTAAAGTCAATATAAAAAAAATAACAAAAAAAAATTAAAATAAATAATAACATAAATAATAATAAATAAATAAATTCCTCCATTTAACATTCTTTCAGAAAATTGTACTGACACTCATTCGGCACACACACATTTTATGTTTTATGTAGAACTTACTAAACTGATAGTCTCCATGGCATTGCTGATAATTTCTTCCTGGTTCTTCCCACTCAGTTCCACATACCATACGGTGTAATTGTATGCTGGGCCCCAAGATTGCAAGGGAACAATCTTTATGTACTGTATGGGGAAGTATAGGCCTTCTGGGGTCTTGTAGCGAAGCCTGAATGTCTCGGCGGCACTGTCCTTTTTGAGACCACTAGAAGCAAAGTATAATTGTAAATATAATTACATATTTAAAAATACAAGTCTGATGGAATAGCAATCAGACACAACTGGGGAGAGCTCAAACTCGGAAGCCGGTGTATGTGTGGGTCCACTATCAGACAAGGACCTGCCATGTGTGTAAGCAACTAAATACTTAAAAAATATTTTATTTTAACAGCTGTAAGTGTTTTTGGAAATACAGGAATGTCCCATCACCAACTTAATAAGGTCCAACCTTCTACTGCAAAATTCCTAATGGATTTCGATATTTGAAGTAAAAGTAGATATTAGCAGTAGATTTTTTTTACTAGCCACAAACGAGGGAATGCAATCATTTAATCTTATAAATATTTGCAATCTATAAAATGTAGTGATAAGCTTGTATGTAAACAAGTTTATAATGAATAAGATATTACAATGGGTAATATCTTATTCAACAAAATCAATGTGCTGGGTCACAACAATATTAAATAATAGTTAGTTTGTCACCAAAAAGCAAACTAGAATGAGCTGACATAAACAAAAAAATAGAAATATTATTTGTTTTACTCCATAATAATATAATATGTGGAGACATTTCACACATGGCCATCTGACCCCAAACTAAGGAGACCCTGTACTATGGGTGTCAGACAGCTGATATACATACACAAATACATTTTAAATACATACAGATACATACATAGATAAACAACACCCAGACACAAGGCAAACACAAGTGCTGATCACACAAATATTTACCCTGGGCGGGAATCGAACCTGCACCACGCTGTGCAGCAGTCGATCGCTCAGCCACTGCGCCAACCGTGTCACCAATAGGTAGTGAAGAAAAGATGGATGGATTGTGTGAAGAATGATATGAATGAAAAGGGAGACAGTGAAAGCATGACGTTGGACAGGACGGAATGGATGAAGAAAACATGTTGGACCAACCCCCCAGGAACATGGGATAAGGGTAGGAAGAGGAAGAAGAATTCATAATAGGTAGTAAATATTAAAGTAAATAGTTAATCAATTTGGAGTGACCTTCAATTTCCAAAGGTTGTTATAATGCGACTTCTAACATAGGAATTTAGAGGTCTTTTGAAAGAGTTTACATTCATGTTATTATGATCCGTGGGTTGCGGTCATGACCAAACAAGTTTTAAGTATCTACAAAGAAACCCACAACTAAACACAAATTATTTGTATTTTATATAAAGACAGCTTGTAGTTGTATGTGTAACTTTTGGTATTTGTTAAGATTGATGTTATTTTTTTTATTTCTTTTGTAGGTACCTGAAACTTCTACAACACTAAGTACCTACTTTCTATTATTTTACATGACTGAAAATCATTATTAAAAAACTTTACTGTTTACAAAACAACACTTACCCAAATAACAATAGAGATAAGTTATGTTCCTCTGTTCCACCATAAACTTTAAATTTCTTAAGGTCACTGACATGAGTTTTTATGTACTTTCCGAATTTTATGGATTCCACTATGGATGGCGATTTTAATTTTAACATGATGTACTGATGTGGTGTGTTGCTGTCTGTGAACCATCGGGATAGCTGGTCTGTAGGGTTATTTACCATAATATTCCTGAAAATGGAAGCGCGTGTTTTAGTGCACAACATTACTATATTTATACAGCGTTCTCTTGTTGATTACTTTTGGCATAATCTAAAACAATAAAATAACAAGTCACTCAGTCTAAAACTTAGCAAAAATCAGTAATAAACAGCACACCGGGATTTTTTTTCAAAAATAAAAATAGCAATAAACACACTGAAATATACACGTACTCGGGTACATAGTTAGCAGAATAGCTTGAGTATTTATGTATAGTATAAATAAGTTTTACAGTTTCATAATTATCATCCATTTTGATGTAATTTTATTGCAAACTATCTGCAATTTAATTTTTGTTATTATTTCAGAACTACGAACTACGGCTGATCGGTTTTGATTTGACAAATAGACATTTGACAGTTTAAGCCAGTGTCGCCTGTATTGAATAATATAAAATCCTATCCTTTTATTTTTTATTTTAGATGGTTTATTGAAAATGAGTTCATTTCAATTTTCTCAACGCAAGATGTTGATTTTGTTATCTTGTATTATTCACTCATGCGTTCGTCGTAAAGGTTGTGAAGCAGGAAAGACCAGCATGGTCAATTATTTTGCGCAACGTTGCAGCTTAATAATTCTTTTAGACTTCCGTAAAGGATTGATTCTTGCACTAAATAATGATAAAGACAATCTTGTGTTTGACCAAAACGATTTTTTTATATTTTCATGTAGAATCATTTCATGTTTGCATGAGAATATTATACTCTTTGCTTGACAAGCTTTTCTTGTCAAACAAACGGTTACGTGTGTAGTCACCTTAAGTTTCTTTTTTTTTAATTTAATGGCAACATTTCTTATAATGTCAAATCAATGACAGCAAACCATGCAGCACAGCAGTTCCTTTTGCAGTGTGACCATTTGTGGCAGATTTCTGCCATTTTGGCAGATTTCGCTCCTAAATTTTGTTTGTGGCAGATCATGCTGACGATTTACAAAACTGGCAGATTTCGGCAGATTTAAAGAATTCAAGAAAATTCATAATACCTAATATGAATTTTCAATGAATTCATCTTTTCTTAAAGTTATTAGATGAGGTTTTATATATCATTAGATTACAAATGATTTTATCGAACTGGCAGCTTCTGTTTCATGGCTAAATTACACTGGAATTTCCCGCATGTTCTGTTTTTAAACAAGTGCGCCATATGGTTATGAACTGTAATCTAACTGAAATAGTGTTCATATTTATATCTTCTTTATTGATTTGGTTTCCAATCAACTTTTGATTTGACTTCATTCTCTTTTGATGTGTATCGTTTTCGGTTCTGTGTAATGAATAATTAATTATGAAGAGAAAATTCGTTCTTGTCGACCTTAGTGGGAGCAAAATCCCTTGCTTTCTTCTTGGTCGAATCGAGGGCTTAGGATGACCAGGACGTTGCATTTTGTAAAGCTTGCAAAATTATAGCCGCGAATGGGGCTAGAAAATATCCAAACATTTCAAATTTCGCGAAAGCGTCTGCATGTTTGCCGATATTCAACGCTTCGTACGAAAGAATCTTCTCTCAGGTGAATTTAACAAATCAAAAATAAGGAATAGCTTCCTAAATCAACATGTGTCAGCTTTAAGAGGGGATTAAGGAACACGGAGGCTGTGTCTCCTTTAAACCAACTAAAAACATGATCAAAAAGACATCATCAAAATCAATGTAACACCGAAAATGACGAAAATTTGGTGGCAAAGGCGGATACGGAGAGGAAGTAGTGTATAGGTATAATAATGCATAAGAAAATTGTTAAATATTTTTGTTGATTAAAGAAATTTCATTGAATTCGTTGTGTATTTTTGTTCCGTTTCCATGAAGGCATATTTTAGGCATTTTTGGCGCCAAGTGTGGCAGATTTTGGCAGATTTTTTGCCCAGTCTGTGGCAGATTCGCCATTTATAAGATGGTCACACTGTCCTTTTGTTTCCGTTCAAAAACACGATTTTATTATGTGTGGAATGAAATAAGAAATCGATTTTATGAAAGAAATACTGGATCTTTATTTAAATATTCAATAATTGAACTTTACGTATGTATAAAGACCATTCATATGAAGCTTATTGTAATATGTTTTGAATAGGATAGTTCAGTCGGTAACCTTCGAATTTAATTTTATCATTATTCAGAACGCACACTAGTATTTGCTTGCTTTTACTTATCAATCAAAAATATTTTGTGCAGTTTAGCCATTTAAACAAGGTTCCTCGCAATTAATGTAATTATTTACAATCGGTATTTACATGGTCAAGTACCATGGAAGACGAAATTGAGGAATGTATTAGAAAAAGGACACAGTGGTCGCATTTACCTGCGACTGTAAAAAAGGTAAACTATTATGTTATTGTTTTATACAGTATCGATACCTAATGATGTTTATCTCAATAATTAGAGTACAGAATAAGTGGGGTTAACATTACGAGTATTATTTTCCTATCACATAATAAGCAGTGACAATTAAAGTAGGTAAAGAGGTAGGTAAGTATTTAAGTACAAACAATTTTTATTGTTTCAGCTGTTGGGTGATTCGCCCAAAGAATATGAGAGATACATATTCGAATTCAGTATTAAAAATCAACTGAGGTACAGAGGAAGTCTTGGTAAGTTTCTGTTAATCTATTGAATAACATCAATCATGGAAAATATTTTTTGCCATCTTCAATTAGGTATTTAATATTCAATGACCTTATTAATTCCTTTAGATAATTATTACACTTTTATCTTACTCATCTGTATAATAGAGTCTGATATTACAATAATGGTATGCATACATTTTTTTTTTTTTTGTTAACAGTCAGGACCATTCGGAAAGATGAAAAGAAATACTATGAGACACTTATACAGAGCAGCATACAAAGACTCATGCTCTACCCCTATCACCTAGCAGACATGATTGTTAAAGGTAGGTAGTTTTCATAGAGCCCTACAATATACTTACATAGTAGGGTTAAAATCTAGGGTTGGATCTAGAACACGGAAACACGAGTTGGGGGATAAAAAGTAATGAAGTTAGTAGGGGTCGGGTCCCTATTATAACACTACTACTCTCATTAAAGGAAACCGTGTAGTTTTCGAAGTATCTGGAAACATGAATTGCGAGTGGGGGATGGTGGGAGGGGATAGGGGGGAACCTCCCGACCCCCTGGTATCACTCCCATGAAAGGAAAAAAATGTTTGTAACCTGACCTCAAACACTAGGTAAAGTTGCCTAAAAGGCGTCGACTGTCTGCAACGGGTACGAAAATTGGCACAAAGACGGCGGGGCTCCTATTTCTGTCTTCAGGGTTTAAAGGAACTTAACTAACCAAACCTTGGGGTGCCCCTGATGTCGACCTATACCTAAGTTTTTTCTTCTGTCCAAAAAGATTGACACACAAATGTTAATCAATTTTGCATGATATTTTATACCACAAAAAAAATATTTTGACAGATTTGGTTGCCAATCGCCCATTTTAACGTTTCGTTTTTACTTTTTACGTGGTGTGACGTGATTTGAGGTTAGTAACTTATTTTATTAAGGTCTCGAAAACTACGCGATGTCTTTAAAAACTGAATGATAATAATAATAATATGTGGGGACATTTTCACACACGGCCATCTGACCCCAAACTAGGGAGACCCTGTACTATGGGTGTCAGACAGCTGATATACATACACAAATACATTTTTTTTTGTGAATACATACATATATAGATAAACAACACCCAGACACAAGGCAAACACAAGTGCTCATCACACAAATGTTTACCCTGGGTGGGAATCGAACCCGCAACACGCTGCGCAGCAGTCGATCGCTCAGCCTCTGCGCCAACCGTGTCGTCGTAAGAGTAATAATGAAAGTAGTAGTGATAAAATCGGGACCCAACCCCTACCAACTTCATCAATTTTTATCCCCCAACTCGTGTTTCCGTGTTCTAAATCCAACCCCTCCGCGACATTAGCATATATACAGAATCCCCACTGCAACCGTCGGGCAGTAGCCCACCAGACATAACACCCGTCTGGTCAGAGGAGCCTCCCTTTTCTATGGAGAATGAAGAACTTTACACTCTGTTCTTCATACCTCTAAAAGATCAAAAGTACTTATGTTGATCAAACTCAGTGTAAGAAAGAAGCCCCTTAAAAATCACGGGCCATAGCTAGTATTAAGTATATGTTGCATTTCACAGTGCTATATTGGTGTATGCTTTGAAATAATTTATCAGTCAATAATTTGTGATGAAATTCAATAACTGCTTATCATTATTTCCTCCTATCATGTTGTTAAATGTGTAATTGTATTATTTTTGGCTAGAATTCGCCTGTGGCTTGTTAGTTATTGCACACACAGTGAAGTAACAGATTAAAAAGTTACCTGTTTGTCTTTATCCAGATTCCAAGCTACCTATTTGATAAATTTTATTACAATTAGTTCAGTGGTTTTGCCGTAATGAGGTAACATACAAACAGACAGACACACTTAAACTACTACTTCTTACTTGGAAGAAGTAGTAGTAGTAGTATCACGGACTGGTGTCCGCATCTCCATGACTCAGCGCGTATTTTGCGTACAGGTGGAAAGTAAACCATTCGGTCCGCCTAAGCGCCCCAAGAAAGGCCAGCAGCGCCTTGACGTCCCTGGCGATCTCCCGTAGGTTACCTGGGTTACTGGGTTACTGGGTTACTTTGCCCTGTATGAAGCGACCTCAGGGCAGTTCAGAAGCACATGGGTTGCTGTCTCGTCCGCACCCATGCAGGCTCTGTGCAGTAGGCTGTGTGTTACTCCTATGACAAAAAGATGTTTATTGAAAAACCCATTGCCGTGCTGTGACCACACGCAGCTGTTGTTTAGACAGTCGGATGGCTTGCCTCGTGAAGCGGCCTTCGATTGCAGGAAGTGCCTCCTTGACCTGCCTGCACTCGCCAAGTTCGGTCCACAGTCTTTGGTGTAGATCCTTGGTACGTTTTCTTACCATGGTGTGTAGGTGACCAAAGGGGAGTGGCACTATGGGTTCCGGACCCACCACGCTTGTACTTGACCCCCTTCTAGCGAGCTCGTCTGCAGCATCGTTACCACGCGAACCGCTGTGTCCTTTGATCCATTGAATGGTTATATCATTGAGAATACCCACTTTGTTCAGTTTTTGGTGACATTTGTATATCAGTCCGGAGTTGACCGTGTAGCTGTTTAGAGCTTGTAGTACAGACATGCTGTCGGACAATATGCAAATTGGTTGTCCTACTACCGGCCCGTTTAGTATAGCTGAGGCTGCCAGGGAGATGCCCATGCACTCGACCTGGAACACTGTGTTGAGAGCAACCAGTGGTGTTGCTACATGGATGTTGAGTTCTTCCGAAAAAACCCCAGCCCCCATGCCGGTACCTGTTTTAGATCCATCCGTGAAGATCCGCAGCTCTGTGGGGCAAAGGCACTCACACCGCCGATCCTCATACAGTTGGATTTTGTATTTTTTGCCGAAGATAAATTGCTTGGGTATCCTGTCGTTAATAGCCTTAGTTATCGGAAACTCCTTAATAAGTTCCTCTAGTAACGCGGTGTGTTGAGTGGTACTCTTGCTCCAGAATTTAGTGTTTTTAAGCGTTATGCTGCCATTGTCGCTTCCTGTTGGATGAATAGGTGAAGCGGCGGCAGCCCTAACATGGCTTCCAGTGCTGCCGTCGGAGTGGTCCTCATGCAGCCCGTGGTCGCCATACAGGCTAGTCTTTGCATACGCTGTAGTTTGTTGGCGGCTGTGTTTAGCTTGGTACTCGGCCACCATAAGCAATCATTGGGCGGATAACCGCGCTATACAGCCTTAGTATTATCTTAGGGGATGGAAGAAAAATGATAGGTAAGAAGTGGGGCCTCTACTTCTTACCTATCATTTTCCTACATTGCCAAAAAGTGATGCAGGCCCTGTTTAATAAAATTATTGTTGTCTAGGTGGTTGCTCCAGTTTAACTTACTGTCTAAAATGACCCCGAGGTATTTTACTTCGTTGGCCAGCTGGGTATTGATAAGTTTGGGTAGGCGGTAGGGTCTTAGTGCACGTTTGTGGGTAAACAATAACTAGTTCGGTTTTGGTGGGATTAACTGATAAATCTAATTCCCCGCACCATCGCTCCACGATGCGTAGCGCCCGCTGCGTGAGGTTGCAGATGTTCCCGGTCATCTTCCCTGACACAAGGATGGCGAGGTCGTTGGCGTAGCCTATAGTGTAATAGCGTTCGGCATAAAGTTTGTTAATTAGATTGTTGATCACCAGGTTCCATGGGAGAGGGGATAACACTTGCTGCTCATTTTCAAGCCGAACTACACGTTACATTACGACAGACACAGCTTAGTTACTTTCGCATTTATAATATTAGACTTACGATGCTCTTGCGGCTGGCCGCAATACGGCGTGCCGTTGCGGGAGGCCGTATTTATATTTTTATATGAAACCGCATGATATCAACGCACTGATTTGCGTCCAGCCGTACCTTTGGCGCACGTTATGATTTTGCTATTGCTGTCTCTTATAGCCTTCAATATACATAGTAAAAAACAAATGTTTGTAATGGACGACGACAAGCGACAAATTGCAACAGAACCGAGACAATACAATTAGCCGGAATACGGCATACCGTTGCGGTGTTGTGACAAATGGGAGAGCACAGTATATTTGAATATCTTGTTTTTGTTTCTAGGTTTAAGAATAACCCCATTTATTTACTATGTGGAGGTGGTGGCTCTACTCATAGAGCTAGAGAAGAGCTATGATACTATGCCTAATTTTACAGCAGCTGACTGTGAGTATTTTTATTGAAAAAATATATATATTATGTATATTTTTTATTGTGGACCTACGGACATAGTTAAAGCTTTTACATAGAAGTCCAACACTGTACATTCCTTTTTTGCGCATAATATCGAGAATTGGAGCATTTTATTTTAAATTTCTCCTGACATGTAAACTGGATTTTCCTTTACAATAGGCCTAAGACTGCTTGGTATTGGTCGGAATGAGTACTTAGAATTGGTGGCAAAAGCCCGGTCATTAGGGCGGCGCGGGCGCTCCAAGGCGATCCGAGCTTTACTACCACGGGTTCCTCTAAACATACCTATGCAACCATGGTGGAGAGTTGAACTTGGTTATGTCCTAGAAGACGATGTTAAGGTAAAATTAACCCTATTGTTACAAAGTTGAGTTATATTTTCATTTGTTTTGTTTTGGTTAACCTTAGATTAATTTGAGATTTTGTTATTCTTAACTGGAGTGCTAAAGAGTTTTGTTTACATTAGTGTTAACATCTGTTGAGCGTAAAGAATAATATGTGAAAAAATATACAAAAGTAGCCAGTATTTATATGAGATGAAGCTACAGAAAATACAAATGTCTTTAAAAGTAATTTGTGCTCGTTTTGTGTTTTGCCTCATAAAATCAATTAGATGTGTAAATATTATGCATTCTGGCCTTGGCTTGCACCTGGCATCGTCAAGCATAAATCATTCTTAAACGAGAAAGTTGTCCATTCATTAACATGTAACATTAGTTGAAGAAAGAGACGAGAGACGACGATGTCCAAAATAAGACAGTCACTCGATGTACGAACAAATATAAACTACGATAAAATTTATATTCAAAAAACAACTCTATTCAGAAAACTGTACAGTTTACTTAAGCGGCAGCACGCTTAGAGAATGACTGGATAGCGATGCGCTGTTTATTGACCATATCAAAAGGTGTTGAATATGGTTGATCGTCTCTTTCGTACCTACTTCTTTTCCTATTTATTTTTGTCATACTAACACATTGCTTATTCTACGACAGCCTCTAGGCGAGAGCGAGAGGGCACTAATAGACTTGCTAATCGACCGCGGATCGCAGACCGCTGGAACGCTCGATTACTATGTCGTCAAGACTTTATACAGGTATGATTTTAACGTTTGTGATTTAGCTCATAACGATTGTTTTCTAAGAAAGGCGCTGTACAAGTGATTTGATTCAAGCATTTTGTACATATATATTTTTAAACATTTGTTTCAAAATGTTAGTTTATCCTGGCGATAATGGTCTTCAACTATATGGATTTACCATATTATTATGACCTCAGTATATGCAATATATCTCGAAGTACAGTGCCACCTCCCAGTGGCCAGTGATTCTGATTCCAACTGGCCTACCTACATGATATGGCAATGATTTGAATTTTGGAATACAGTTTTGAATAGTGTGTAAACGTTTTTTACCTTCCCCAACCACAAAGTCATATCACACATGGCCAACAAACTATTATGAACCTTAATACAATTACTTAACCTTTATATTACAGACGTGGCCTTATCTACCTGGACGTGCCAATAACAGCGGCTGATAAAGTATCAGTACCTCCGCTCAAAGGGTTCGTGATGAACCGAATAGCTGGCGACTACTTTGAGACACTGCTTTATAAAGTATTTGTATCCATTGACGAGCATACCAGTGTTGCAGATCTTGCGGCTGTGTTGCAGGTTAGTGTGGTAACACCTTTATTTAATAGAAGTTACATTTGAGAACAAATAAACGCGTAGTAGGAACTTTAAATATGTATACACAAACAAAATGGAGACGCTTAAAATGAGAATTTATGTAAACAAACTGGTGCATGTCGCATTTTTTTTATGATATGAGATAAAATTAAGACCAGAAATAAATACTTGTAGATATTTCCATAAATCAGATCAAATATATGGTATGCTAAAAGATATATATCACAAGCAAAAGAATAAAATTCAAATTCCCTACATATATCTATTTTTTTTAGGTCTATTCATAAACATATCTATGATACAATGTTTTATTTTACATTAACTTATCATTGTGTTTGGATGAAGTATTGTGAGAGGGTAGTGTATATTTCCGTCTGTCTATGTATCTCCCACAATAAACTTCTACTGCAAGTCTTATATGGTTATCACAAATTTTTCGATTATTCTGAGATCTGACTATTAAGAGTCTCTTAACATCATCACAGCAGAAAATAATGTGTTAAACCTCACGCCATGGTAATAAAGAAGTCTCATTTTAATAGGGTATTACACCCATTTTTGAAAAGTGTCTCAATGAAATTCTGTAGTGCTAATATGCCACCAAAAAAAAACTCAAATTTTTTATTCAATTGATAAGTGCCATAAAAATGCATCTACATTTTAAATTTTCAAATTTCGCGCGTAGTTTGACGAAAACGCCTCTTACTGGACGCCATATTGCTCAGCGTAAATGACGTCAGTTCGTTTTGTATCAAATGCGCTCATATTAAATATCATAATTGTATATAATGTAAAAATAATTAAAAGCATATTTTGTAATAGGTGTAATAATGAAAAAATACCTTTACTTACGAAAATAATAAAAGTACAAAGCCTATATTACGCCAATCGGTTGACTGACAGTTGACAATTTTTTGTTTACACAGCCGTACGGCGTAATAACATGGCCGCTACTATATCATGGTGTTTTATAACAGATTAAAAATACTGAAAACTTTGAATTGAATTTAAAAATTGATTTTGTTATTTTATGAACTAAAACTTACATTTTCCGACTGCTTTATGCCTAAACTGTCTCAATAAAATATTTATAGATTTTTTCTCGTACAGAGTAAAATACCCTATTGTACACACATCAAGCTATAAATTTCCAGTATAAGCTGATCTCGCATTGTAAAGAATTTTCATACTATTAGAGGTCTGCTTAAACTGGAAATGTATAGCTTGATGTGTAGCCGTGCTTACCTATTTTTAAAGTTAGTATAGCGTTAAAAAGGATGTATGATTAATGAGATAAAATTGAAGAGTATTTTTTCTATTTTTATCTGACATAAACAGTTGCAGTTGCAAATTGAGCTCTATGCTTTTCTTTTAAAATTCTATTTGACTTAAAAGTTATTTTATCAATTTAGACGTAGGTAATGAACTCAGACACAGAGTTTAATGAAATAATTAATATGACGCTGACATGCTGCGGAAACAAGGTCACCTAGGTGACGTCGATTCAGAGATAACAATGTATCAAATTTAAATTATTTTTAGACCTAACTTTTTTTTAAATTAGCCTATTTTTGTGTCCCACTGCTGGGCAAAGGCCTCCCCTTTCTCCTTCCAAATTTCTTGAAAAAATCTTGTGTGATCTCTGCCCACGTTTGCCCCGGAAATATGGTCAGTTCGTCACACCACCTTCGTTTCGGTCAACCTTGGCGACGATGTCCTCCTTCAGACAGGGCCTAAGTTAACTAAAATGATTACTAACTTGTCGAAACTTGAGGATAAACGATAAAAAATCGCCCACTATTATAAACACGAAAGTTTATGAGAATGGATTGATGGATGTAGAGAATGTATGGATGGATGTTTGTTACTCTGTTGTTTATCGACTCGGTTTGTGCAGTGGCTGACCGATTGGCTGCTGCGCTGCGTGTCGTGGGTTTGATTCTCACACGGAAAAAGTATTTACATGGCCTACATGTAGTTGTTCCGAGTCTGGCTGTTTGTGTATCTGATTTTGTTTGTAAAAGCTCGCCCGATACAGGAGAAATTGGTGTTGTGTGTGTGTGTGTGTGTGTGTGTGTGTGAATCTAGTAAACGGGATAAAAATAATCCTTTATGTTAACATATTATTTTTATCCCGTCTACTACTTATCCCTAATACTTTTCTTGCTCCCATGGGATAATTTAGAACTTCAGCTTAATTCTGAAATCTACGCAGTAGAACAGTATTTTATCAATCGTGGTTTTCATGTTTAAAGCGAGCGCACGCTGCGAATTTGAGTATATGAGCCTCTCATCCTACTTTCTTCATAGCAGTCAAACACCGTATCGACAGGACCCCAGCGCACTTCTCTTACCTTCTACGCTGTGTGCAGGTGGAATGCGAGCTAGTGAAGCAAGCAGTCTCGCTGTACTGCCGGCTCGGCTTCGCTAACAACCTGCAGCCACCACCCGTGGTACCGCAGCACCCCACTTGGAAGGAGGCTGTCACCACGCACAACCATCAGCCGTTAGTATTACAACCACATATATAGATAGACCTAGATAACGCAAGAGCAACTACTTCGCGAGCCTATTTTCGTGCCTAACTTACGATAAAAAATCGTAAGTAAAAAAATAAAGTAAACGTTTCCTTCCATCGGTAAGTCATTTTGTGATTAATATTATGCGTAATTAATTTAAAAAACAATTATTTTTAATCTAATACCCTCAGTAATACCTGATAATACCAAATTTAGGAAAAACAAAACATTCGTATTACATTGTGACGTCCAAAAAATGGCACGCTTGGTTTTCATACAGATCGTGATACTTGCGTTATCTAGGTCTATCTATATCTGTGATTACAACTGAAGCCCAACCACTTAACTGACCTTTTCTGAGGTAGCTGCGCGGTGCGGGAGGGGTGACAGTTGTCACAAAGTGGACGTATCAGTGAGCTCTCGCATCACGTCACCACACCCCTCCCGCACCGCGTAACTTTAATTAATTGAATTAAAATTTAATTAATTTAATGAATTGTTGCGTTCTAAAACGGGTATATCAGACGTAGGAAAAAAGGCTGCCAGGCTTAAGTGGGATTGGGCGGGTCACGTCAGCCGCATGCAGAGTGACCGCTGGGCGAAGTCTCCACGCAATGGGTGCCTGAAGACAGACGGCGTCGCCGCGGACGGCCCAGTGAGAGATGGCGAGATGACCTAGACGCGTACCACGAGGGCTGGTTCGAGGTGGCGCTGGATAAAAGCTCCTGGAAGGACTTGGGGGAGACCTTTGCCCAGCAGTGGGACAGCACAGGCTAAACAAAAAGAAAAATGAATTGTTTGTTTAATATTAATTTAATTTGTTTTCACTGAAAAAGGGGCAGTAGCGTCCTTCTGACTACCACAACACCTACTGCGATCGCCAAGATGCATCGGCCAAGCATGGCGATTACGGCTGAACCTCCTTGGGGGAGACCTATGCCAAGCAGTGGGCGTCTAAAGGTTGACCTGATTATGATGACATTCAAAAATATGCATCTGTTTCTCTGATATCTTTTACTACGAACTACTAGTATATCGCACTACTCTGCCTTATCTCTTTCTCTGTACATACTACAACATTTTATATACAGCATAGTAACAATATTTAAGATAATACTTACGCGAAATGCCTTTAGGTCATACACTAAAACTTTTGCGCAAATCCATTTGCCCTAAAGGTCACACTTGTGTGAAAAAAAAACCTTGTAAAGATAACATAACAAAAAATTCAGACAAATATATGTCATTTAAGTTTTAAAAAAATCATAACAATCTGTTTTTTTTTCATCTGTCCACAGATACAGACAAATAGCACCATTGACGTTTGACCCCAACATGGACGACGACTCGATACAAATGGAACCGATCCTAATAAAACATGTGCCATCCACTTCCAAACAGGTAATGTTCATGTTCCAAATACGAAGGAGATATATTTTATCTCCTTCGTGTTTGGAACATCTCCTTCCTCCTTCTGGTGAATAGTGTCTATTTAAATGTGGTAAAACAGGTCCTAAACCAGTTAAACAGCTGTTAATTTAATAAACTGGTTGTTTATTCACAGAGTTCAGATGAAGGGATTGAACCTCCGAAAAATGGTGGTCAAAGAGTTGCCGTTCTGTTCGATTCTACATTGGCAGCTTACCTTATGATGGGGAATCTATCACCAGTATGTACTCACATAATATAATTATACTGTACCCAATCATTAAACACGTACTCTCAAAAACGACTCGACGTATGATGCTGCAATATGTTCGGTAGATAGGCTCGGCGGGTAGAAGACGTCAGCTAGAACGAATTTTGGGAAAGGTTCGAATAATTAATTTCTATGTGGATGAAGTTGCGAGCTAAAGCTATTATTATAATTCTTTTTTTTTAATTTGTTTTCTAGCTATGAGACAAATCAACTTAAGACACAAACAAACTAATTAAAATAAAATAAAAAATCAAACTAATTATGTTTTTTCTAACTATTCCGCCGTTCTTTTCTGATTTATTTCGTTACCAATCAGATTACTCAGAATCAGATATATTAGGACAGTTGAATCTTGTCTCCAGGACTCGTCGAGCTTAATTGCCTTGGCGCTTTTCTGGTGGTCGACACAGTGAGTTGCAGTGACTGGGAATAGTGTGGTGGGCGTGTCCCATAGTGAAACGAACTTAAGGCGCTAACAAGCGACTTTTGCAGATTTTAAACTGACAATCACCTCAAAATGTGTAGTGTAAATGATTTGAATAAAATATATGTTAAACTAGAACATTATCTTAATCATATAGTATGTGAATATTTTTGATTAAGTTCATATTAAATAGTTTAATTAAACCGTGAAGTTGTATCTGACGCGGACATAATATTAATAATCACACAAAATCTACCAAGAATATTTAAACGAAACTTTTACTATCTTATAGATAATTTTATTATCTATCGTTTAGTATACGCCTTTTTTTGAAGTTAAAGAATACTATCTTTTTATTTAATTTTTCGACTAAACAGAGTTTTGGACGCAGTGCATACGATTCTCTTGTCGCTCAGGGTCGCCGGCGTATATCGTCGCCTTAAGACCTTTGAATGATTTCAGGATCTGAAGAGTCATGCGGTAACGTTGTTTGAAGTCGGCAAGCTTCCTGACGAAAGCCTTGACAGTTTACTAATGGAGCTTGATAAGGTGAGTTCTATTACGTTTCTTAAAGCTTTTCTCCACTAGCGATTTTTTTTTCTATTAGTACCATGTGCGCTAAATACGCGCTGAGTCAATCAGCTCGTTATACAATACTACTGAGTCGTAGCATACTATATTCGTTCGCTTGTCACACTTTATCTTAATGTTATAGGACGGATGAAAGCAGGTCACATGATATACGCATTGTATATTTATTTACCTTACAACTCAACGGTCGACAAAAAATATAATATTAAATACATAATATTTAATAACTTTGATTTTATTTTGTCCACCGCGTGTGCTGTTTCAGGAAAGGGTCTTTTTTAATGAAATTTTACGTACAGAATGGAAAGAACATCGACACGCAAACTGTCAAAATATTTTGTAAATAATTATTCAAAAAACAGTTTTTGGATTTTTCAATTAATGAATAAAAAATCCATACAACAGGTACAGACAGCGTCATCAACTGCTAACCCCCTATCCGAAGAAATTTCAATGCGTAGGGGGTTAGCAGTTGATGACGCTGTCTGTACTATACAAGATCAACAAAATACATATGGAGCAGCAAATTTTTTTAATAACGCCGGGTAAACATTTTTTTTACTGAATCAATAGTGAAAGTTACATTCCAATCAGCATAATCAACTCTAAGTAACCTTTTAGAAAAAGTCAAACACGACCTAGCAATTATAATAAATTAAATACATGTTTCCTTTTAACTTACTGACGCTGCAAAATCCCATTCCAAATCAATTCACAAAAAATATCGTCATAAAACCAGGTGGTAGCAGACCCCGAGATAGAAGGTGAAGCGCGTCGGTACCTTGCAGCCGCTGCATGCTTACGAATAGCGCTGCGAACATTGCGACCAAAGTTACGGCCGCTTGATCTGCTGCGCTGTGAAGCGCTGCATGCGCTGGGGGCCGCCGCGAGGAGTAGGCTGCTGTCTACTAAGTACAAGTGAGTGTTATTGATTGCATATCTGTCTTTTGCCATACATTTTTCCTGTCACTGTCGCACAAATGACAAACTACAAGTGCAAGATAGAGACGGGAACATATCTAAGATAAGGTACCTGTTTAGTTTCGTGTATTAATCTCTGCTGGAAAGAGTGTCTCAACAATTTTAAAGCTAGTTGACGACGCACGTGCTCCGTGTATTTATAAATGTTGAGGTAAAAATGGTGCTTTCTATATAAAACTATTTTTCGAAAGGGGCAACTAGATCCCAACTCCTTTTTATTGTAAATGACATTCAAAAATTTCTTTTACTGGTCTAGTTTAAATAAATAATATTTTTTCTTTGGCTTTGTGTCAAACTCATAGGAATACATTTTCTTTAAATAAGAAAAAAAAGCATTGCCTATGGTCTACTCGTATTTAATCTACATTAAAAGAATTTGCTCATGGTTCAACAAAGTCATCCCAATTTATTCCTAAAGATATTTTTTATGTATGACTAGCTTTTGCCCGTGACTTCGTCCGCGTCTATGTCGGTTATCGCGGATGCAGACGAAGTCGCTGATTAAAAAGTAGCCAATGTCCTTCCCCAGGGTTCAAGCGTTTAGTCGTGAAAACGTTACAGACAGTTACTTTCGCATTTATAATATTAGTATGGATTTGTTGTAGATTGGCGATATCGACGGCGCCATTATGTAGAGAAGCCCGCGCGGGCGCAGCGGCGGGGTCACTACCACACGTGGGGCCCGCGCCTCCTGAAGCTCATACACCATGGATGAGGCTTTATCTGTACCACGTGGCAGGATATGGACCACCGACGTTATTACTGACTAAGGGTAAGTTTACACCGTGTTTAACCACATCACATAGCCGTTAAATACACATGCTGCTGATCAAAATAACAAGCCTTGGGCAAAGATAATTGCTGGAAACGACTTTTATTTTTGGTGTGAAAAAATACTGTTTACTGTAGAGTAAAGAAATGTGCTTACAATGCATGCAACAAACAAGGGACGTAGGGGTATTCAAAGTTTAGTTACTTATAGCATTTAATACGTCAATCAAATTGTAAACCTAGGTATGGTCTAGAACAAAAAATAACTGTGCGGTCGGGGGACCCACGTGTCTGTACAAAAAGAAAAAAATATAAAAATTATAATATATCACGAGCAAGCGAGTGCGCCGCAGCGGCTTGATACACGCCCACATACACGCATTTCGTTACGTGACGATTTTTACTATTTCGCACTACATGTAAGCCGCGTTAGGGAACTTCGTTCCAAAAACAGCTTCATAGAAACCTTGCACATGTAATGGAGACTCTAAATTTTTACTAGAAACTTGTAAGGCTTTTTTAAAAACACGTATGTTTTCCTGTGATGTTATCGCGTTCTCACTCACTCGTTTGTTTACCTTTGCGTTGGTTGAAACAAAAAAAAACAATCACTCTCGCGTTAAAGTTCGTTCGATGGGGATGGGTGCTCTTAACCGTTAGGCCATCACGACATATTTTAGGTATATGTATGTATTATACCTTGGTGTAAACGAGGTGTTATAACTAAGCGCATGTACAGTACACGCCATGTAAAAAGAACGTTGGAAGAAAGTGGAGGGGGTGTATTTGCGCATGGGTACACTCGCGCACGAAAGTACTGGACCTATGGTTTTATTTTTAACTAGAATTCGTTCGTGACTTCGTATATTGGTTATTGGTAGCTAGTCGCTACAGTACTACATTTAAAAAATAATTTGACAGGATATCATTAAATAGAATTAAAACATGTTTGATTCAATGTAGAATGTTTAATTTGGTACAAAAATATTAATTGTTGCCTCTGCGGCCCGTTTCATGTATTGTTTTAAATTAGCAACTGCACTATTATCAGTCTCTCTTTTCATAAAACAATAAATAAATTTTTTCACTTTTCTATGTAAAACCATTTCGTAATTACAAACTTTTTTGCGCGATGGTATTTTTCGAATGAACGTAACGTGGACACTGCACGGAAAACAAATGCCGACTGATGAACCAATAGCAGCGTTACAGCAAGCATGCGGCGTGTGACCCGCCCGCCCCGCACCGCACCTCATACCACCAAATAGACCGATAATTCGCCTATGCGCAGCTTTACCGCCAGCGTTCTTTTTACATGACGCGACCTGTACCGCAGGCACCCAGCTCCGCGGCGTGCCCCGCCTGCTGCTAGGCTACTCGCGGCTCACGGTGGCGTGGTGGGGCGCGGAGGCGGCGCTGGAGGGCGCGGGCGCGGCGGCCGGGGCCCTGCCCGCGGCCCCCGCGCTGCTGGCCGCCAACACGGCGCTGCGCCGGGGGCCCGTGCTGCTGCAGGCGCTGGGGGTGAGGCAGCCCGCGCCGCTGCGACATCTCATGTTCCCGCCTGAAGCTGATACTTGTGCAGGTAACTTGGGGAACTTATACTGTTTGCTTTCACACATGTAAATTGACAGTATGGCCCAACCGTGCTGTCAATAGAGAACATTACGCGAAACTCGGCGCAGAAGGCGCCACTAGCACATACAACGCCGCCATGGAACCTAACGTATTCTTGTTATATTATGTTACTAGCGACCCGACCCGCCTGGGCCTATCTATAGCCTTCCTCGATAAATGGACTATCCAACACAAAAAGAATTTTTCAATTCGAACCAGTAGATCCTGAGATTAGCGCGTTCAACCAAACAAACAAACAAACTCTTCAGCTTTATAATATTAGTATAGATTCATTCATTAAACGAAACGTGAGTATTGTTACACATTATAGATTGAGAACAACGGATTAACTCACTGTGTTGCCGGGTTCGTCCGACTAGTTTCGATGGCATACAACCATCTTTCTCAAGGAGTTCCATAAGATAACACACCGCCCGTCGCGTTCCTGCGGACACTGCGGGACAACTGCGGGTTGGCGCGAGCGAGGATAGAGGTGATAGAGGTGACGGAAGAGTATCTTGCTTGAAACACATACACACTGAGCTGACCACATCATCACTTGAGTGTGTCACAGTGAGTTAATCCGTTGTTCTCAATCCATAATGTTATTCATTGTAATAACTAGGTATTTTTGTGAAAATATATCAAAGTTTTAATTAATCTTACTTACTTAACTGTACTTTAACTATGTTATGGCATCCTACGGCCATTTGAAAGTGGATTCTATGTTAGGCTTAGAACAAAATCATATTTTGGTTATCTTACATGATAAATGTGAACGTTATTCTGTAAATGCGACTATCTTACCTAAATCCTTAATTGAACATATTTTAGAGTGATCTTCAGCTGCTTCCCATAGTTTTCGAACATTTTCTTCTTTTGGAAATGAATGATTCTCTCCATTCCAACATCGAAATACACAGCACTGATGCATTTTTGTATAAATTACAAAATTTTTTTTATTTTCATCACGCTTTGAACGACTCGTCGAAAAACTGTTTACTGTTTACGCTAGTGCTGCACTCTGGTACCGAAACATTGTAATATTATCCTCTATAGTCAAGTGGCTGAACGATTGACTGCTACGCTGCATGACTATAGGAACGAACTTACTTAAAATCGTGTTAAAGTGTTATTTTCAAAGAAGATATACCTCGGAATTGTTTGAGTTATCTTAACTATATTAATTATTTTTGCTATATTTTTGTTATTTAGTGTGTTCACGATTGGTGAAATAAACCTATCAAAACCGTGTTAGTAAAATAAATAAATAATAAATTGTGCAGGTGCACTCCCCTTTCCCACACTCATAATGATAATAAATTAGTTAATGGTGTGTTTGTGTACAGCCGTATTATGTTATTTATTGTCCAGAGTCCCAAGCGATGTGGTCTCGCCACGCGGGGCTCCGTCGCCTACTGAAGCGACTGCGCCTGTCACGGTCAGTGGGCTACGTGACCCTGGCTGACATCGGCGTGCCCGACCTGGGCTGTCCTCACCCGCCTGCTACTGTACAACTAGGTAACAAGATCACTTCTGCATTTTTTCCTTTCAGTCTTCAAAATGAGTTCGTAGGTGTACTGGACGAGACTTCTTTAGATATAAACCGTTTCACGTGTACGTATTTTTCTGTTTCTTTATTTTGCCTGCTTATACATAAATCGTTAAATCATCATCATCATCATCATCTCAGCCTAAAGACGTCCACTGCTGGACATAGGCCTCCCCAAGGGGGGGTTTTGCCATAATCGCCACGCTTGGCAGGCGGATTGGCGATCGCAGTATGGTTGTTACAAAGGCATAGAGAACGCTGCTGCCCATTCTCTGGTAAGTCCCTTAGTCGCCTCTTACGACACCCGCGGGAAGATATGGTGGTGGTGGTAAATCGTTAAATAAATTAATAAAATTGCTGAATTTGTACATTATGTGCAACGTTCCACAAGTTTTTAATAACTTATGTTGCAAGGTTAACAGAAAGTTCAATACTCACCAAAATCACCTTTGCGTGTCATGTTTTTTATTTTGCAGATAAATGTAACGTTCACTCCTAAAGGTTAATTAATCTACTTGAAAAAAAATAACATATTGAGTCTTTGCATTTAAAAATGATCTTAACGCAATATTAATGTTATATTTCCAATAATATTTAACTTTATCCACAGTACAACAACGAAAGAAAAGAGAAATATGCGGCATAGCGAAACCGGTCAGCGAAATATCGTTGTCTTCCACAGAATCCGCAGAAAAGTACACAGAGGAGTACTCCAAAACCATAACGAGGCTACAATCCCCCATAGAGTCCCACTTTGCCGTCACCCCCACAACGGAGAGCAAGAATAGTTCTCCAGCAAATGGCTTCACGAGCGTCGAATGTGGACAGTTACTATGCGATGAATTGGACAACCTAGCACTCGGTGACGTCACAAAACATGCCCACAGCAAAGAGTCCATAGCTAACAGTGACGACCTCGTCCCGATACATTCTTCTTCAGCCAGTATTGAAGACCTGGAAAAAAAGCATTCCAAAGAAAAGTCGGCCAGCAAGGAGTCTATCGCTTTATCCGACGATTTGGTTCCGATTCATTCTTCGTCGGTCAGCAGCGAGAATTTGAGCAAGAAGAGTGAGAAATTTGTCAACCAGCTGGACGATTTGTTGAGTCCTGCCGAGGAGTCTATCTCGATGTTTACGCAGTTGAACGACAAGTTGGCGGAAATGTCGGTTGGTGAGGGCGATAGTGGCGTGGACACGGCCCACTATGTGTCTGATGATGAAACTTGTAGACCGGAGGTATATGAACTATTATTTACTTTCATTGCAGTTGATATCATCGTTAATGTGGATGACAAAACTTTGACTGATGACTGAAGACAATTCCTTTTATAAAATATACCTGAAAAGATTTGGGCGGAGAGCCTTTACTCAGTAGTGGGATGTTACAGGCTAATAAAAAAAACCCCGTACATTATTGAGAATCATTAAATAAATAAAAAATCTAATGACCAGACCATATTTGATATTCAGTTGCGTGTACGCATACAATTAACTAATAAAACTATAACTTGACTTTTTCAGAGGTGGACAATAGTAGATCTGCAGTTTGGTATACCACTGTTCGACGAAAATTTATGCGAGAAGACGTGCAGGTGTATAGTAGAACGAATAGCTAAACCTGAACTGTAAGTTATTCTTCCCATATTTTAACACTACCTAATGCCCGCGACTTCGTTCGCGCGAATGGGCGTTTTAATTTATTTGCGCGCGACCCTAATTCTTCTTACAAAAAAAAATTGAGCTATGTTCATCATCATCATCATCATTTCAGCCAAAAGACGCCCACTGCTGGACATAGGCCTCCCCCAAGTGGCGCCCCATTGACCGGTCTCGTGCGACTCGCATCCAGCGGATCCCCGCAACCTTTACCAGGTCATCGGTCCACCTAGTGGGAGGCCTTCGAACGCAACGTGCTATGTGTGTGTTAATTTTTCGCAATTTAGTTAATTAGCTAAATTGCTTCTACAATGTGAAAAATTAACATAGCTCAATTTTTTTTAACTAAATTGCTTCTACAATGTGTAAAATTAACATAGCTCAATTTTTTTTAACTAAATTGCTTCTACAATGTGTAAAATTAACATAGCTCAATTTTTTTTTCTTTTTGCTATATATTATTCGTTTTTCGATACTGAGCAAGTACACGAACGAATCATGGCGAGATCCGTACATTCATTTGTATGAAAAAAATAAATAATTTAGAGGGTTGAAAATATTTTCCAATGTGAAGAATACATTATCAGGAGTAGATTGATATACTTACCATATTTTTAAACCCCCGCATAATTAAAATATTACGAAATGAAAATAACACTTTTTCGTTTCATCTCTATGCCCTTTTTGTGTTAAAACAAAATTAAGTTGCAAGCAACGTTAACGGATCTTTCAAATTGGCAGACAAGTGATGTGACAAGTGTGTGACAAAAAAAATCATTCTTCGTGATATTATTTCCCATAAAAGAATGCAGTTTCAGTGTAAGAACTGCGAAACGGCGACTGTCAGTGTCACTGTTACTGTCAAGCGCCGTTTCGTTCTGAAATAATGAGTTTTTCTTTAAACTATTCACTTTTTTTTTGCGGGGTTTTAAAAATATTGTAAGTGCCTGAAGATACTCTTTAGGTACCCAAGAATATTAGAATTAGAATTTCAACTTCTCTAAACATCTTTATTTTTTTGTACAAATCCTGCCATGATTCTTTGTAAAGTTAATTTTTTAACACCTTATATATCGACGGATTTGCAAAATTTTTGTTCTCTTTTTTGTTCGAAAGGGGTTTATCCTGAAATGGTTCCATATAAATTTTATCAAAATTGATTCAGTTCTTTTTGAGAATATCAACAAAATCCCAAAATAAAAAAATACATAGATGTATTAGTTTCTTCAATCTTTGGAGGACTTACAATCACTGTTTTAAGTGTGTCGCCGTTTCTTAATGGATTTGGATGTTAGGCAATACTAAAAAGCGGAAAATATATATTTTTTTTTTTTTCAAAAAAGGAAGTCCAATCAATCACAACAAAGCCACCGCCACAGATTTCCGAAACTAAAGTAATGTGTGTTCTGTGCTAAAGTTATTTATCACTTTTTAGTTTTTTAAGTCGGTTTTCCTTTTTTAAATTTTTTTTTATGACATAACAAACACGACACTTCTTAGTTTAAACAATTTTAGTATTATACTATACAAGCTTCTGCCCGCGACTTCGTCCGCGTGAATTTTGTTACGGATCCGAAAGTCTGGATAGTAAAATATAATCTATAGCAATCAGGGATAACGTAGCTTCTTATTAACGAAACAATTTTCAATTCGGTTCAGGAGATAAGCGCGTTCAAACAACCAACTCTTCTAATTATGTAAATGATTATTATTTTCGCCTTTGCAGATTGGAAAAAGTGAAGGAGGACAATGAATTCATACGTTCAGATATATTGAAGTTTGTTTCACAGTGTCAGGTAAGACTTCACCACTTTACTGAAAGATATAAAAATAAGGACACTTAGGCCTAAAACGCACTGGCGTCTGGCCGTGATGCGGCAGGCTGCACTTCAATTTTTATATGAAACCGCATGATATCAACCACAGATATAGATAGACCTAGATAACGCAAGAGCAACTACTTCGCGTGTCTATTTTCGTGCCTAACTTACGATAAAAAATCGTAAGTAAAAAATAAAGTAAACGTTTCCTTCCATCGGTAAGTCATTTTGTGATTAATATTATGCGTAATTAATTTAAAAAACAATTATTTTTAATCTAATACCCTCAGTAATACCTGATAATACCAAATTTAGGAAAAACAAAACATTCGTATTACATTGTGACGTCCAAAAAATGGCACGCTTGGTTTTCATACAGATCGTGATACTTGCGTTATAGATAGTGCAATCCACGAAGACAATTTTTTGGTCGAGGAGGCCGCGGGGTGTGGGGAGTTTTCTCCAGGCGTATGTGTCATCGTAGTGTTCGTGCGCACTCATAGACAATTGGGTATTACACCCATTTTTAAAAAGTGTCTCAATGAAGTTCTGTAGTGCTAATATGCCATTAAAAAAAAACACAAAAATTTTATTAAATCGATAAGTGCCATAAAAAGGCATCTAAATGTTATTTTTTTAAATTTCGCGCGTTCTTTGACGAAAACGCCTCTTACTGGACGCCATATTGCGCAGCGTAAATGACGTCAGTTCGTTTTGTATCAAATGAGCTCATATTAAATATGATAATTGTATATCATTTAAAAATAATTAAAAGCTTATTTTGTAATAGATGTAATAGTGAACAAATTACGTTGGTTACGAAAATAATAACAGTACGAAGCCTATATTACGCCAATCGGTTGACTGACAGTTGACAATTTTTTGTTTACACAGCCGTATGGCGTAATAACATGGCCGCTACTATTTCACGGTGTCTTATAACAGATTAAAAATACTGAAAACTGAATTGAATTTAAAAATTAGTTTTGTTTGTTTATGAACTAAAACTTACATTTTCCGTCTGCTTTATGCCTAAACTGTCTCAATAACATATTTATAGATTTGTTCTCCTATAGAGTAAAATACCCTATTCATACGTATCGATAGCACTACAACACTAGCGAATGGATGCACACTTGCACTGCAACCGATTAGGAAAAAGAGTGGGGCGCGTCTTCGTGGATTGCATTATCTATATCTAGGTCTATCTATATCTGTGATATCAACGCACTGACTTACGGCCAGCTGTCTACCACTCCGTTTGCCTTGGAACTGTGGCGGGCCGCAGCGGTTGAATGTAGCGGCAATACTGCGACCTGCCTACACGCCGCGTCTCGCCCAGCCGCTAGTTCATTCCATCACCATGAAGAAAATAATCTCCTTATTAGGGGGGGAACCTTTCATCCTGGTATTAATGACTAGCTTACCCTACAGACGTTGTCCTGTCCCTATCTACCTACCTACCTAGGTAGGTAATGTAAATATATCCAAGGAATACAAAAAGTTTCATTCAAACTTTTATCCACTATTTCACCCCCTTGGGGGTTGAATTTTGAAAAATCCTTCCTTAGTGGATGCCTTCGTCATATGAGGAATACGTGTACGAAATTTCAATTTTCTAGCCTTAAGGGTTTGGCCTGTGCGTTGATACATCAATCAATCACCTTTTATATATATAAGGTGACTGGTAATTAGTGTACGATACTTAAACACGGGATTGTGTTCATGATAACAAACAACTTTCCCGAAGAAAAAATGATTTTTGTACTAGTTCACTTTTATCACAATAACACAACAGCCGAATGAAATTCACGCGCGCGCACGCCTGTGACCTAAAGTGAACCAGTCCAAAAAACATTTTTTCTTCGGGAAAGTTGTTTGTTATCATGAACAAAATCACGTGTTTAAGTATCGTACACTAATTACCAGTCACCCTATATAGATATCTATAACTTTGTATCTTTGAGAGGAAATTATGCACATTTCAAAGAACATTTTGACACAATTTTTTAGCATGGGTTCAGTATGTGGTTCTTAATTCCTCCAGCGTTAATATTTTCGCTTGGATATTAAAATTAAAAATAGATGTGTAATGGAATACCATCAATAAAAAGGTTTGGTTATGAGTAATTATTTGATATATACGATCCGTAACTACACCAGCCACCTTACTTTCTCATTCCTAATCTACTAAGAGTTTCCGTGTCGATAAACGTTTGAACGTTTTGGAACGAGCAACTAGCTTCAACTTTTTGAGTATCTGACCGACTCCTTGACAATTCAAAAGTGCCTGTAAATGGTTTCATTTAAATAAATGCTTTGACTTTGACTGTCAAACTACGACACCTCACACACATGTTGACCGTGTAGGTGTAGCTTTAGTATAGAACGGTCGTCAGTCACATGTTTATCATTATGTTTAACCTACTTTATTAAAATGAATAACCTCGTGACTGTGACGGTCATAGCTTAATGATAACTATACCCTTTTTATATTCCAGTACTACCCTGGCGAAGACATGGGAATCGTCAAACGGGGTACTCTAGTTCCCTTACCTAGAAAGAACCTGGCGTTCGAGAACGGCAGGATCAGCGAATGGACCGGCAAATGAATGTCATTTCGCTCGCACACGCCATATCTACCATTAGAGCGATAGAGATAGACGTATGTTTGTCGTTCCGGATTTGAGCTTTACTAGACGTTATGTAGAATGTTCTTATTTTAAAAGTGTTGTTAGTGGATAGGGAAATGTTTCTTAAGGCCAGTTTCATAATGTGCAGACTACCATTCAGACAGTATCTTCGATACATTAAAAAAGGTACAAAATAAAAAAGGAGTTATGCTCCAGATAGGGCAGAATGTATTTGTTACTTGTCCATTAAGTCACAAATTATAGTTTTAATATTAAATAGGATCGATATCTTATAGATAGACCATTTCCAATATCCACTACAGTACAACCTTATTATTGCGATTAAAAAGCTTCCATAAGAGTATGCGATATTCAAAAAGTAGCATTTACTTAAGCATGTTCTAAGCTTAAAGGAATATACCCGGGGACCGTGGTACCCGGCTGCAAATGTATGAAGAAACTGTTCTGATATCTATGATGCAACTATAGACCGACCGCTTAACTGAGACCTTTCCTGAGGTAGCTGCGAGATGCGGAAGGGGTGTGATGACGTGATGCGGGAGCCCCCTGATACGTCAGCTTGTGGCAACTGTCACCCCTCCCACACCGCGCAGCTACTTCAGGAAAGGTCTCAGTTAAGAGCGCCCATCCCGTCATATTTCCCATACAAACGCTCGTATGCGATTACGGTGTTATAACAAAGTATTTTCCAAATATTTTTAATACACAGGTATCTTGTGGTTTAAATCTAGGTTTGTATGAAGCCAAAAATAAACTTTTTTGAGAAACAAATTCAGTAAAAACGTCCGAATATCAGCTTTTTTGCACAATTTTATCTGAATTTTGGCCGTTCATAATATACTCATACATTGAAAAAGTAAAAAAACAGCTTCATCTATCATCTTCATTTCTTTAAACCTTGCACATGTAATGGAGATTCTTAATTACAATCGCGTTCTCACTCACTCGTTGTTTTCGAGCTTTGAGTTGGTTGAAACAAAAAAAAAATCAATCACGCTCGCATACTACGAGCGCCCATCCCCATCGAACGAACTTCAGTTCGTTCGATGGGGATGGGCGCTCGTAGGCTGTCGGGCTGTATGCTGTAGGTGCCTACATTGCGATCGACATCGACCGTTCATATTGAGCCAATGACCACTATGAACACTGATCGACCCCAATCGTTGCCGAATGTGGCTAAGCAGGGATTAACTAGTAAACTAACACTAAAGATCGATATGAACGGCAGTTTGTTTTGATCTGTATCTGGTCGACTGACCTCAATTCTAATTGCCCCCTATACCCTACGGCTACCAGCCAGTAAGACCGAGACGAGAGCCTTTACTTTGGCTTAGCTACTACGTTGGCTAGCCACGTTTAAGATTTGGTTTCTTAAATTCTTGTGATCAATAAATGTCTGAAGCTATATCACATAACTTTGTGAGCGAAATTATAATTTTATTCCCTATACTTAAATGTAAAATAATTAAATATATATTATTATAAAAGAATAAAAGCGTTCTAATTAAGAGATTCTAATTAATGAAATGTAAAAATTTAATGTGCAACTTTAATTTTTATTTTATTATTGTTTTTTGTAACATAAATGTCAGTATTGTATTTGTTATTTCTTCATTATGAATCAGAGATTTATTTATTGTTATATTTGTACTTATAGATACGATTTTAATGATTCCTTTTTTAAGATTAATGATAATATCGACGCTGATCGACCAATTCCACGTAACTAACATTTTTAAATACCGCGAATGCACACTTTCGCTGGTTTACATAAGGTTGAAATTTGCGGTGTGACAATGTTGGTTACGCGGAATTGGACTATCAACGACATTATGTATAATTAGTAACTGTGAGTGAATTATTTCAAGTCGCACGGAAGTCCAGCAGCGCTGGATTACACAAATGCTGAAAGCGCGTTTTTACATAGACTCGCAATCGAAACCAACCAACCAATTCAAAGTGAGAGCCGTAGTCTCACTTGAAGGGTTTCGTACAGAGACCTGCACATCAAGTTACAACAATCTGTCAAATTTCTTTGGTAGATTTTCAACTTTATAACAAACTAGCTGACCCGACAGACGTTGTCCTGTCCCTAACTATCCACAGTTCTACACTAATAAACTACCTACCCTACACCTCTTATTTTCTGGTCTCCTGGTACATTGGACCACTTATTTACCAGGAGAGCAGATTGCCCGCGACTTCTTCCGCTTGTATTTTCCCAAGGACCCCAAATTTTTTAATTATGCAATACTAGCTTTTGCCCGCGACTTCGTCCGCGTATATGTCGGTTATCGCGGACGCAGACGAAGTCGAAGTCGAATAAAAAGTAGCCTATGTCCTTTGTTGGGGTTCACACTTACCCTGTACCAAATTTCACACAAATCGGTTCAGTAGTTTAGGCGTGAAGAAAAGATAGACAGACAGAGTTACTTTCGCATTAATAATATTAGTTAGGATTAGGATTAGGATAGCCTATCTATGTTATTTAGGGATAATGTAGCTTTCGATTGGTGAAAGAATTTTTGAAATCGGACCAGTAGTTTTTGAGTTTATTCGTTACATACAAAAATACGAATCTTTCCTCTTTATAATATTGGTATAGAATTCATCTATACCGATATTATAAAGAGGAAAGATTTGTATTTTTTATGAAAGATTCATATTCAATTGTGAAAATTTGGTATGGCTTGATGTGCTGGTGTCTGTACCACAGTACAATATTAAGATCGAGTTAAAAACGCCGAAGAAAAGACGTGGCTTTTAGGAGGACGGACGGCCTTTAATATTTATTATTCTTATTTGTTGTTATTTCACAAACCGCGAAAATTTCAAATGTCTACCTTACGGTTCAAAAGATACAGCCCTGTGACAGAGGGACGAACAGACGGACAGACGGATCGGTGAGACCAATAATTCTTCGTTTGGACCCTTTGGGTACGAAACCCTAAAAATGGCGGCTTAGCATAGGTTTATCATGCCCTTTCACTCGTATTGTATAGCGAGTGAGCGAGAGGGCACGATACGCATCACCGTTTCCAATTATACACCGTACGATTGATCTATGCAGATGGCTAAAGTTGACTCATTGTTACTACTTAGGTACACATGTGTGGTACCGGATGTAATATCATATTTTAACATTATTATACCCTTATGGGTGGACCGCCATAACTAATAAACTACTAGTAAGTATCCGTCCCTTAAGCCTCACCACACTTTGAGATTGAATCCGTCAATTAAAGGAGAACAGAAGAAATATTTAGTTCCTTTATTTTATTTAATATAATGAATCAGTAAGTGTGGTACGCCATAATACGAGCAGTCTAGATTAGATGTTTGCTTGTAATGTAACACAAATGAATCAACTTTATGTTTTTTATAGCTTACTTCCGTTTTTATTAAAATAAGATAATAATAAAGTATTTGTAAATAATTAAGTCTTTTTTATTATCACATTGCTGTCGAGAGAGAAGAGGAAAAGTAAAATACGGTACCATTTACTAATCGAGTACCTTTAAAGTAGATACGGCACAGCCGTTCGCGTCCCGCATACAGTTGCTTGTAAGTAATTTCGCGGCGTAGCGTTGACGCATAGGTATTATTCGGGCAAAATATGGATTGTACGCGATACGTTACTGATACTGTTACTGATTAGTGGCTGGTATACCAAGTTTACATAATTTACACCTGATTGTTTTGCCTTGTGTGACTCTAGATTCTTGGAGGTAGTCTAATGCGTGAGTGGTAGGTACCAAGTTAATGCAGCTGTACATGAGCATGATTGCTCTTGTAGCGATCAATAAGAGGTTGTAGAACTTGTAGAGGTTATTTACGGGCTGATAAGATCGATAAGATAGTAACACCACTGGATGCGGCTTGTTTACTTTTTGTGGGGCTTACAAAGATGTCATTCAACCATCAAGTAAATTACAATGTAAGTGTGGGACAAAGAAAGTGAATTTATGAGATAAAAAATCAATTCTCCTTCACGGACTAGAAAAAAAAGAGGACTCCGCGCCACGCAAATCGAAAGTGAAGCACCCTAAGCACACATAGATCGGTACGGTGCTTCACTTGCGGAGTCCTTTTTTTCCTAGTCCGTGACTATGATGTAAATGTGTGCGTGAGACAATACAAACGGAAACGGTCCGTATTGAGGTACCTACACCCATGAAGAAGTATTTTAGATTAGCTTTACCTATATCTTCATGGGTACACCCATGCATTCCTATCATTAGGATTATTATTTATCTGTGACATAATTATTATTATTGTATTTGTATACTCTGGTTCACAGCGTTCTTCCTTCCTTGATCCCTTCGGTCTCTCTGCCAGTAATGTTAAGATGTAGGTAGGTAGTTTGTAGTTATACATATTGCATGGTTCATAATAAATATTATCTAAGTACAACAATGTGGCTTTGGAATATTAAAACAACATCAATAATAGTCCGGCTAAGAAAGGAGAGCGCGTCAAAGATTGCAATAGACCGTCTACGTGTATATGTTACAGTACAGTGAAAACTCTTTCTTAGTTAAAACGCGTTTTCTCTAGTTAAAACTAGTTTTTACTAACTGCCTCAGTTACGACTAGAATTAACTACTGTTCAAAAATGAATATCAGTGAAAACTAGTTCTAAACCCATCCATCCATTGCTGTATGGTTCACTTACTGAGCAATCGAAATCAGTAGAAATGTGTGTATTTTAATTATATGTTTGTTTTATTTAATTGTTTTGTGTTTCTGCTATTGTTATAAATGTGTGTGGCTATGATCCTTTGTGGTCGAATTAAACGTTTTATTATTATTATTATTATTAAAACTAGGAAAAAATACGTTTTGTCGAAATGATTCAGTTAAAACTGTTTCAACCAAGTTCAAAGTTCATCGCGCATTGTTTTGATTGGTCGAGAGACATCACCTGAAACGACGCGTCGACATGCTGGCGAGCGCGGGTCTATATATTCGGTCTAGTAGTCAATATATAAAACGATGTTTGGTATAAAGCCGCGAGTAGGGCTTAAGGTATAAGTGAACAAAGTTCTTGTATTGCTAAAGACTCTAAATTCAGAGACACATAAGCTTCAGGGTCGTCTTGACTGACGTCTACTGTAATTGGTGACTGTTCAATTATACTAGAGGAACCTTTTGCGTCTTTTTGCCTGGCTGGGGTTATAATTTGAGGCTGGTTACTACAACTAGTTACAGGCTCAGTTTCCGCATTAAAAAGTGAGTTACCATGTTCTTACTTGCAGGTGTCGAAGTTACAATGTAATTTTTATTACATCTAAATCAACTTCTAGAGGTGATAAAAATGTCTATTTTATAATAAACAGTCAATATGATTTGATGGTTTCAAAATTATTAATATTGTTAAGCCAAATAATTTTAAAGCCAGTTAAATTTAAAAGTTGATTTTAAAGCCAATTTTGAGCTGAATTTATTAGGGTTTTTATGCCTTCGGGCTATCACCAAAACTTTCGGCCATAGGGGTTGTGGTGAGAGCACATTTTCGGCCAGAAATCGACCTTCGGACGGACACTAAATCATGACATCACTGTCGTCGTTTCATGATTTGTACCCAGTGAACATTTGTGTTAGAAAAGGATTTATATACGATGGATCATCGAAAAAACAAAGCAATGATTACCTGTAATCTTCAAAAAGTAGCAGTATTTTATCTGTCAAAAAAAAAAAACAAGTGTACTCTCTATGATTCATCCTTGTTTTTGGACTTTGTAATGGGTGGGGAACTCGGCCAGCGGAAACCCAATTTTTATTTTCATGCCTAGCTCTTAAAACTACGCAGTAAGGTATAAAATCGAATAGCCACAAAATAACTTCTTTTGTTCAAATGTTATGTCAGTTCGTATGACAGTTATTTTTTTTTTCGGAAAGTTCAAGAGAATTTGAGAAACGTCACTCAATTTGTTTTGGTTAGTTTGATTTTGACGTCTTGGTTGGGTGAAAATTGTTCCTCCGGTTTCATTAACTATTGTGCATTTGTGAGAAATATCTGGGGTTTTCTAACATATACACTGGCCGGATTGAGAGGCAACGATTACGACAGTATGGAAGTGGATCAGTTTGCAGTGGACTTGTACTCCGGTGAGGGTTCGCGGCTGCCTCTCATCGACGAATCGACGGCGTTTGGGACACAGGCGCCGAAAGACAGGTAACCTTCCACGAAAAGTGCACGCAAAATACCATATGCAAAGGTATCGCGATGATTGCGAGGTGAGGGGACGCGTGGTCAGTTTCCAAAAATGGTCAACGCCAAGCGTTTCGAGTTATAAAAAAAGTTTCTCTATGTGCTCACCCACGCAGCAGTTATGTTTCTATGACTTATAATTAATTATATTACGATACTTTCCGACAGCGTTCGAGCTAGCCGGCCTTTTTTGTTAACTGTTAAGTGGGTCCCTAAAAGGAAAAGATCAAAAATGTAACTAAGTATGGTGGACATACTTACATTTTGTATGAGAACTCATTGATAATACTGAGTATGAGTTATCTTTTATTAGACCACAGAGTACTGATAAGAGCTGCAATAATGTTGCTTCATACACTTCAGTGGATAATGTAAACCAACATAAATATTCAGTGTTCATTAAATATGCCGTTTAAAATTGAATCTGTTTTTACATAGAAGTGGAATTTGATTTGAAAAATGTACAGTTGAAATTCTTTTTACTCATAGTTAGATAGTCATAGGATGAGCGCAAGAGACTGTACCAATTATACCCTCAGCTTTATTTATTAAAAAAGAAATCCTTTTGGAGGTAAACATGGAACCCATTTTGATACTTATCCTTAAGTATGTAGGTACTCAACATTTGGTAAAGCCGGTAGGGTTCCTTCTTTTTATTAATTTGGTGTTCTTTATAGTGCTCCCCAGATGTGATAATAAATATATTTATTAACTTGAGGCAACAAGGGCCCATAGCAGAAAAATATACATAAAAACAGTGATATACATTATTTGCTAATAATGGGATAATCTGACCCTGGTAATTATCAATTTCTCTACTTTCCTACAGATTGATAGCCATATTGGACCAAGTGGAGATGCGTGTGGAACGACTGCGGCGTGACACTGTCCGTATTGAGGAGGAGCGTGACTCCTTACTGTCCACCCTTGACAGCATCAAGCATTCAGAACTGCTTGGTGATGTGTCTGAATGTAAGTGATTTCATTGACTGTACATAGTTCTTTCAGGCAATAGTAGCAGTTAGTATGTTGGTCAAGGTTTGTTTTAGATGTGTATTGTGAGTTTTTTAACCTTTTGAACCCCACAGCATAGACATATGTGCGTGCCCTCCACGCCAAGGAAAAATTAACCGAAAATACCTACATATAAAAATATGGAAATAACAAATAAGTAATGGACAAATATAATATATATTTGTGCCTTTTTACAATATTTCATTGATGTAGTTTTACATAATAGGAAAAAGAAATATGGAAAACTTAATTTAGTATATTTATTTTGTACCCAAAAATGTTCCATGTGAAGTTTTCTTGTCGGCTATAGCCGACGGTGATTTGAGTAAACTTCCAGCTTACTCAAATCTTACACATACACAAGCAACTGTTGAATATAACATGCTTCAAGTTAATTGTTGTTAACTCCAATACTGCCAAGTTTCATCTAGAGACCTAAAGCATACATACTTCATGGTATGCTTCAGATTAATATATAGTATAATACTGACCTATAAATGTCCCACCACAGGGTAAAGGCCTCATCTCATACAGAGAAGGCATGAGCATTGATCACCACGTGCGCTCAAAGCGGATTGGCAATATCAGATTTATATTAATTGTAAGTCCAGGTTTCCTCGCACTGTTTTTCCTTTACCGATGTCAGTGATGTCCAAGATAAACTTAGAAAGTATACATACATATGAAATTGAAAAAGACACTGGTACTTGCTCGTGCCTGGTTACAGAGCCACAATCTTGAGCACAAGAGGCTGGCGCCTTAACCGCAGGGCCATCACAACTTAAAAAAAAGAAACAACTTTTGAACAATTAAAAATTAGTTATTATCTCAAGATTATTTTCTTCTAAGACAGACTGGTGTCAACTTAACTTCAATAAACTGCTAATACAAGGTCTAATAACAAAATGTCATACATAAAGGCCCTGTTTTATCAACGTGGAGTTAAAATATAACCCTCACTAGAACAAGTGAGTCTAAGATAATTGATTATATATTGAAATTTGTATTATAATTATGTCAATTATCCAAAATTCCAACATTTTCCATTTTCAAAATGTACCAACTCTTTAGCTGTATGCTTACCAATATCAATGTTTTCATCAACCATTTCGTGTCCTGGTGTCCAGGTGACAAGGACGACATATCACGGTATGCTGAGCGCATCCTGGCGCGTGCTATGACGGTGGAGGTGGCCGTGCGCACCGACAGAGACCCGCAACAGGAAGAGGCCTTACATCAGGTAAATATAACTACTATTTGTTATTGAAAGAGATAAAGATTTTTATAATAATACTAGCTTTTGGCCACGACTTCGGCTATATGGACGACAAAGTCAAATCTCTTCTTAGCTAACGTCTCCTGCCTATAAATTATATTTCTGCCAATCAACAGCTTCATGTGTCAAGTAGTTTTCGAGATTTCGTGCTTATTCTGTGAGTTACCTTTAGCTTTTATAATATAAAATATGTGGTAGGAACTTCCAGAAAGGAAAAGTTCGATCGAACTTCGTTTTAGATCAGGTGACGCCGAATTTTAGTTTTCTGTTTGGCTTATAGTAGACAGCTAGTTATGTGGGAACTTATCTTAGTTGGGATCGTGTTGGACTTACGACCATGAAGCTAATAATAAAAATGGATAGAACACTTTTTCTTTGATGCAGCAGAGCATCCTTGGAGATTGTCGGCTGCGTAACCGGACTTTCCTGTGGTGCCTTAAAGTCAATTTAAGGCATCCAGTCTGGGCAAAAAACTTACAAATGAAGCGACTGCACGCTAAGGGCATCCCTCAATCTTGATTAATTAGAGACGAATTTAAAGCTACAGGCTTACTAACGCGGGTTGGCACGAGCAAGGGTCGGGTTTTGACAAACTGGCAATGCCAAAGCTGAATGGGAAGGACATCGCTTTCTCCACGGAGGTTAAAATTTGGGCGTAACAAACGACCAAAAGCTGACGTGGAACCCTCACATAGACAATGTGCTAAAAAAAGCCAAGATGGCAATTGGTATTAGTGGACGAATGATGGGTAGCAACTGGGGTATCAACCCCAAAAACACTGGACGTACACAGCTATTGTGCGGCCGATCATAACGTACGCATCAGTAGCGTGGCACGATAAGCACATCAGACCACCACTATAAAGAAACTTAGACAGTCTTCAGAGACCTGTCAGTAAAATGGCTGCAGGAGCTATGTCAACAAGTCTGGGAATGGCACTGAACGCCCTGCTTGCAGTACCGCCTCTACATTTATATATACACAAGGAGGCGAAAGCAAGCATGTACAGGGCCATGGTCCGGGGCAGTGGTTGCTGGCTCTCGCAGAAAATGAGGACCTTACAGGACTCAATATTGGAAATGCCAGTTCTCGGCATGACAACTGATGTCATGCTAGTGCGGCATGTATTTGAGAAGCGATATTCCGTGGAAATTCCTTCAAGGGACTACTGGACAAAAAGCCAGCCACCTCAGGTGGCAGGCTGCATGATCTGGTACACGGATGGTTCCAAAATAGGATCCAAAGTAGGTTGTGGGATAAATGGAGTGCGGCCGAGGTTCAGCAAATGTGTAAACCTGGGGCAGTACGCCTCCATTTTCCAAGCAGAGGTGTACGCCATCCTGGAATATGCGGAAATAAATCTGCAATGGCAATACGTCAACCTAACCATAGACATCAATTCAGATAGCCAAGCTGCTCTACTAGCGCTGGACTCGAATATAGTTTCATCGAAACTGGTAGAGGAATGCATGGCTAAACTTAACTTTCTAGGCAATAAGAATAGAGTAGTATTAAGATGGGTGCCTGGGCATGCAGGCATCACTGGCAATGAACGTGCCGATGAGCTTGCAAGGGCGGGGGCGCATATCACGCGACAGGGTCCGGAGCCCTTCTGTGGTATACCGAAAAGCCTAGCTCAGAGCACCCTGACTAAAGCATGCCTCGAAAATTCCAGAAAGTTATGGAAGGAGTCTCCGGGCATTTTACACTCGAAAGCACTCATCAAAGCCTATGACAGAAGGCTTAGTAACCAAGTCCTAGCACTCAGTAGGAACAACTTTCGCATTGTAGCTAGAGCCACTACAGGACATTGCTGCTTAAACAAGCACATGCTCCACCTGGGGTTAAGTGCTACGCAAACCTGCAGACGCTGTAATGAGGCTGATGAAACGCCACTTCACCTTCTGGGGGAATGTGGAGCACTAATGCACAAGGCAACAATCATCTGGGCAAATATCTGTTAAGCCCGGATGAATTAATGGAGATCGCCCCAAAGCAGATCCTGCAGTTCAAAACAGCTGCGGGGTTTAGCGGCGATCTCTAACCAACACAAGCGGCGATCACAATAGACCAACTCTGGTCGCAATGATATCACAGCCGCACTAAGCAAATAAAAAAAAAAAAAAAAAAGGTCGGGGTGGAGATAGAACACGTCTAGCGAAAATGTTTTATAGACATTGAAGCTGTCTCTCCTTTGGACAGGGAATTCGGTCTCTTTCTGCAACCTTTACTAGAAAGAGGTAGCATTTCCTTCCGTGTGTTCTCTCTACTTGTATTATAAGCTTCCTGCATACGAACTTTGAACTTATCTACTCCAAAGAGTTAACTGCGTCATAGGAAAGTGACGGCTATGTTATCTATTCCAACAAAAAAACGGGCACGCTCATTTTAAACATCCATCACTCTGATAAGTGATGCATCAGAAATTCGTGGCAAATATAATCATTTAAAAAGAAACAGTCATGCATGTTCTTTTAGGAAGCCTTGAGCTAGTGAGACTAGAATATAGTATGACAAATATTTATTTTAAAAACTCGTAATAGGTGACTTTTATTACATGTATTTTTCTATCTGGATACAATGACACATAAAAATTCGTTTGTTTACCAAATTGGGCAATTAAGCAAGAATACACTGTAGTCAATCATCATCTTCATGCCCTTATCCCATGTTAGGGAGGGAGATGACTCGTAAACAACCAATGGGACGCTGTATTGCGTTGAAACTAAGCGGTGAGATGTGAAAATAACGCAAGCCGATTGGTTGTTCGAGATATCTCCTATCCTCTCCGCTTTGGTTGAGTCTGGGCCTTGCTTGGGGTCGGCACAACACGTTTTCTTCTTCCATCACGTCGTTTCAACCTTCATGATATGACTAACTCCCTGCTCTTTACTATCCTTCTTCACACAATCCAACCATCTTTTCTTCGGCCTTCTCTCAACCCATCCACATTCACATTCATAACTCTTACTCACTTGCGTTTCATTCCTCCTCTTCATATGCCCATACCAAGACAAAAGATTCCCTTTCTACCCTGGTGCAACTTTTAAACTTCCTCCAAAATACTTATTTCTGACCTTGTCCATTCTGGTTACTCCACACATCTATCTCAACATTCTCATCTCCGCTACATGAAATCTTCTTTCATCCATTTTCTTCATGGCCCAAAAATTCGATCCAAACAGTACGACAGGTCTTATCAATTAACTGAACAACTAATTGAATTTCACTATTGACATGGAACTTTTAACTATTGGCATGGGCCTCGTGATCTCTACAATTTCCTGTAATCACCTTTTTTAACACCCACGCGTAGTAATGTGACTATTCGTCGACTAGCCATTACAACTGCTTATCGTTTCATAAGAATTTGTATGTGCAGTCTGGTATCTTAAAGATATGCATAAGTATGCAGTTCTGTCTTCTGTCTGTTAGTAAATGAATTTACTATGACGTCATAATTATCAGTTCAAGAGACATTAGAACCGGCAGCAATACTTATTAAGCGTGGGAACTGACAGTTGTGAGACGAATCTAAACTAAAACACTAATCTTAATCATGTACTACGTTTCATTACCACAGTTTTACACACTACACATTAATCCAAGCTTAAACATTTTAGCCAGTTATTTCACTTTGAACTTTATTGCGGCTGTGGTAGTTAAGTTCATAATACAACAAATTACTTTAGAACCGAGTCTAAATTGTAAATTTTGTATTATAAACTTTACCTTCATTGGTATAAAGAAAGTTAAAAATAAACTAGTCATTGTATTTAGCTTTGAGTAAAGTTACAATTCGTTTTGTAATAAAACGGCGTAGGTTTTTCTTTTTTAATGCAGAAATCATACCAAAGAGGATTATATGCTCTAGTAGAAGACTGGAATATATGTAATCCTCTGTGGTATAATTTTTTTAGTAAATTATAATTTAAGTTCACAGTAGTGTGGTGTGATGTTCACACTTTACTGTACAATGAGGTCCATACATTACCTAGTTCAATCAATGACTATTCATCAACAGTCCCTGTAATCGTATACGTCCGCTACTACACTACAGACTGGGGGCCTACCGCAATCGCTTAAAACAGTATCTATTATTTGAATATTACTACCTATATCATGTCATTTTCACTGTTGGATTTTCAGTTTTGGATCATTGGAAATCCAAAGGTGAAAAAGATAAAGTAATCCATCCTATAATATCTATGTATACTAGTCGTAGTAGTTTAGACTAATATTATAAAGTTGAAGAAGTTGTTTTGTTTTTGGTTTGAACGCGCGATAATCTCCGGTCCAATTATGAAAATTCTTACGCTATTCATGTGTATGAAGTCGATGGCAAAAGTTAGTATTAAAATAATACTGTTAAAGAAATGGTGGTATACCCCCTGAACATGAAACGGGCACAGATTAATCATGGACTTCTCAATAACTGTTACAATGAACGATTCGAGGGCCCATTGAATACATGCATCGTTATAAAATGATTTTATAACCACTGTTATGCTCTACGAATATGAATCATACAATTTGAAAGTCCTTCACTGTATTTTTTCGATATCATTGACTTTAAGGAAGTAGGCACTCGATAAAAAATAGTGTGGTATTATGTGGTATTATATAAAAAAAGTTTTTAATAATTACGGCCCGGTAAGAAGCGGGTTAACTTTATGTTACATACAATGTAACTGATGGCCATGACTTACTAGCCGGGTTATAATGTCAGTGCTAAGTGCTGCGGAAATAAAATCAATTGTAGCGAGGTGCTGTTGGTAACCAATCCTTTGTGTTTAACTCAGTCATTTAGTTTTTACTGCTAGCTGAAACGTCGTACTTAATTCTACGGAAAAAATTAAAGCTAAGAAGTAATCCATGTCCACGGACTGTCCTGAATTTTCTGTTAGGGGTTTATATTATATTTAAGGTCTGTGTAATCAGTTTAAAATCTAAACAAACTAAAGCTTTATTGTTTCTAGTATATTCCAAAAAGAAAACAGAACAAAGACACACTCGCCCCATGAACACATTAGCCCCGGGTACTATCTAGTATCTTTATCGAAAGTTCTAACTGGACATTAAGTTAGGAGAACATAACTAAATGTTATTATAGTTTGGGCGTAGGCATACGTATTTAGATTTAATCAGTTAACGTTGTTACTCAACATAGAAACCGATGACCTTAATTGACCAATCGTCTTTGTTACTTAACAAACATATTATACATGAATCTTGCGATCATGCCATCTGGTCTCCGGCATCTGCACTGCACGAAAATTAGCAAATTGTTTGCTTCAATCGACTGTAATCTTCATAATTAACTGCAAACAAACTGACCATATCCTAAAAGGAAACAGAAGGTCCAAAGCGAAACAAACATTCGTTCTCAAACTGGCACTTCACTTCAACATCGACTTCATTAAAATAAGAATAATAATATGGTATACTAGCTGACCCGACAGACGTTGTCCTGTCCCGAGGGGATGAAAAAAGGGTGAAAAAAGGGGATAAAAAATAGATGTTGGCCTATTCTCAGACCTACCCAATATGCACAAAAAATTTCATCAGAATCGGTCAAGCCGTTTCGGAGGAGTACGGGAACGAAAACTGTGACACGAGAATTTTATATATTAGATTTACACCCTAAGTGAAGTGCCAGCATCAAATACAACTTAAGCTTTAGATCAAACTTGTGAAAGCTCATTTTATCCATATTCTACCAAATTCTCTTTAACGTATTGCTGCTCTGTCTGTATTAACAGCAAGGAGTTAAATATTATTGAAGACTAGTACTTTGCCCGCGACTTCGTCCGCGTGTATTTACTTACGGATTTCTAATTTTTAAAATACATATAACCAATAGCACTCAAGGATAATTTTTTAATTCTATTTTTTGTGTTTATCCATTACAAACAACAATCAAATCTTATCTCTTTGAAATATTTAGACTAAACCTTCTGTTCCTATTTATGTAGTGTACAAACAGTCACAACAAAAACAACAATTGATGACATAATACATTTGTATGAGTGCGATGTCCTCTTCAAACGACTCGCCATTGTTTACAAGCAACGATACTAGCGATCGCACTTACGATTTGCAAGTTAGATGACCTGTTGTATTATGTCAAACTGACTTAAGGAATTATTTTCTGCCTTAATGGTCGCTGGATTGACCATGAACAGGAATTTGTGTATAGAATTGAAATTGTAGAACATTATGAAGATATTTTTGAAGTGAAACTTCTATATAGACGGGGGGTATTAGGATTTTTGTGACACGAAAAAGCGTTACGGTCGCGGGGAGGGGGTAGACGATATATCGCGTGCTGAGATGAAGCAGCGGTGAAGTTTCACTTCTGCTGTGTCCCAGCACACATTTCGCTTTTTTTTTGGGAACTTATGACTAATTAAATGCTATACGGATCGATCGGTCACGGGTCAGTTACGTTTGCCGCGGTCGGTCCGTGGATGGGTGACCATACCGACACCCCTCCATGCCTTGGAAAGCACGTAAAGCCTTGGAGAGCAGGTATCATACGTAGATCTTTGAAAGTCGTTATGGGTAGTCTGAAGCCAGAAAGTCAGACAACTAAATCTTACCATAATAGGTAGTACTACGCCAAGGGGTATCGTGTTACCCAGTAATAACTAGGTTGTGGAGGTCAAATAGGCAGTCGCTCCATGTAAAACACTCGTATTCAGCTTCATCCGGTTAAACTGGAAGCAGGTAAGGCAGGCAGGCAGGTTCGTTGGTAAAAGGCTAGGCAGACGACGATGATTGTAAACATATTTTATTCAAGTTTTATTAAATTACGAATGTTAAAAGAGACACATTGGTGTCAGGTTATTTGACTTCTGTGTGACACTCTGTAACTGTTCATCGATTCGCATAAGTGTATCAATAACAACTTCGTAGTTTTTAACTTCTAATATTATGAAGAGGATAATAAAAGCTTGTTTGATTTTTTTTTCGTTTGAACGTGCGAACCTCCGGAACTACTTGCCCAATTCTGAAAACACTTTCACTAATAGGTAGCTACGTTATCCCTGATTGATATAGGCTAATTTTTTTTATTCGATTTCAAAACAAAATTTGACGAACGAAATCGCGGACAAAAGCTAGTGATTAAACCGTTAAAACCATAATATCGGTGTTTTTATGCTGTGACTAGAAGCTCTAGTTTCTAAGGTATGCCACTTACTTACATATTGGCTAATGCCGGCACTTCACATGGCGTATTTGTCCAAATATTTGCCTTATTTAGATAATACAAAATGGGTATAAATATAATGATCACCAAAAAATACTTCAGGATCTTAAGCTCCCTTACCAAAAAAATATACTAAATTATACCAAATGTACTAAATGGTCACCAAATCTTAGTGTGCAAAATAACTAAAATCTTTTTGACCCCCCTGGGGCGGATCCGACATGATTAGGTTAGGTTAGAACTGTGACCCCCTACGCACGAGGCGAGCGAGCGTGCCGCGGCAGCAGCCGCCGAGTGCCAGAATCAAATCGCTTTTTACAGTCAAACTCATACATTTCTACAATACTTTAGGAAACACCATTTTGGTGACCATTTCCTATTTTTGGTTTTATTTTATTTACTATTATTGGTGATCATTTAGTAGATCTGGAGGTTCGTTAAACATAAGCCATACAAAATTACTTTATTTCAATATTTATAGGGTATATTTTGTATTATACAAATAAGGTGAATATTTGTATAAATACGCCATGTGAAGTGCCAGCATTACCATTAGTCTGTTAATCTGTGGCATTACGTTCAAAGCGCCACATGTACCTACCTGCTACAATATTTTTGTAGTCTACCGCCTACAGGCAACGATTTATATCCGTCCGTTGATTTATAAGTTGGCCCACAATGACCAATTTATAAAAAGTACTGTGTGTTCTTTATATAATATGAATAACTGCTTCTTTGTTCAAGCCATAAATAACTTGTATGTATAATTAGCGGCGATACGGAATATTATGAAGTTTACATTTTTCCAAGTAGAGTTAATTAAGTAAATATTTATATACAATGTTATAAAAAAAATTATAATACCTAAGTTAAGTCACATGTAGCTATGTAGGTATATTTTGTATTTAAATCCCATTCTTCCAGAACATAACAATAAATATTAAAGCATTATATGAACAAAGGCTGTGCTATTAAAGTGAAAACGCCAGAGTAACCCGCGACATTGAAATATTTTTACGTCTTTGGAATTTTTATTAATATTATTATTTATTCATATAACAGACTACAAAGGTCCACTGTGTTAGTAACAATTTAGCTTAGCCTATGTTTGTACTTAATAACTAGAACAGAACTGGTGCGATTAGTTAGCGCCCACACTAGCGTGCTATCCGCCCGGGCGGCTATCGATTGCAGGATAGTGTTGGGACTGCCACGCAGCCTATGAAGTAGCGAGGCAGATTTCTTACGCCACAACGCATCAAAACTGTCAGTGCGTGCGTCGGCAAACATTGCTGAGGCTCTACAGAAGCGACTGCCAGTCGCAACGATACCCTGAACGCATTATTATATTGGATACGCAGAGCATTATAAGCCTTTTGGGTATATGTGAACCACAGGGCCCCCGAGTACAGCGATGTGCAGTATGCCTTAAAAAGGACTATTTTAACTGCAGCTGTACATCGTGAGACCCTGCGGGCCAGCATATTCACCCGAACTGATGCTCTCCGTTCCCTCTCTAGATCTAAATCATCATCGTTTTAGCCTAGTATCTAGAATCTAGATACTGGGCTGAAAATTACAAATGCATATTTGGTTCTCCCTCGTATATTAGGATAAAAAACAATAACGAAATTATAATAATTAAAATCATCAACATTACTCTCCAAATTGAAATTCGCGGACTGCTTTAGCGCATCCCCCTTAATTCAAATAATTTATTCGTATAATATGGGTAGATAGAGCCTCAGGTCTTTACTAGTCAAACAGTTCAAGCCCATAAGAAAAAAAAACTATAAGTAGATAGTGTCTTCTCCAATTATAAGCGTAATTACCAACCAAGATTCTCTCAATTCCAGGTAAACATGTACATAGACCAGCTAGTGATCTCCGTGCACGACGACGCAGTCATCGCGCACTCCCGCTGTCAAACATTCATGAACGCGTGCACCTCCCAGCCAGACCCCTCCTCAGGCACCGACAAGAACTTCGAGTCTGCCATCTTGGGCTGCACACTCGACGACCAAAAACGAGTCAAGAAACGTCTCCAAGGTCTTCTAGATTACTTCGCAAAACTGAACGTGACTTCCTGCTCGTGAGTAACCGCCATGTTTGACCGCAAACTTGTCATTCGCTTAGCGGCTGTTTTGCCAGATTCTCGTTTATTTGAACTGTGCCTAGAGACGGTGCCTATTTGCGCATATGTTGTAACTTGTAACCGAAAGACTGTGAACGTTAAATTGTACGTCTTATGGTTCGTTTGTGATTTTAGGGTAGGTCTGTTTTTGTAGAACTTTTGGTTAGAGGTTTTTACATCACGTAAATATAGTGGGAAGTAGTTAAAAGATTGTCATTGATACTTTAAATAGTCTTAACCGCATTTGACTAAAAGAAATGATTTGGTTGAATTAAAGGTTATTTCATCCGTAACTAGCAGCGTTTAAGCCCTTGCAAGTTACATGAGTGTGAAAAGTCTTATTAAATGTGCTGTGTTTGACATACCGCTGTCAAATCCGTGATGGTTTGTGTTGCTTTTCTTTCAAACAAACATGTAAAACTTCCTATTTTAAAAATGAAAACGAAAAAATATTGTTTATCACAACGTTCCCAACACCACTTGATTCATAATAATTTGTATTAATTCAATCATCCATTAATGATTCATAATAATTTGTATTAATTCAATCATCCATTAAATTGACAGTTAAAATCCTTATAGCGTAAAAGTCCAAAACCACGTGATGTTTAAAAAAATCTCAAGTTCTTGTGTGTTATTTTCAGTACAATAATATTTGTATCTAAATCTTTTGAACTCTTATGAATGTACTTGTGAACCAATAACGAAGTATACTTCGGATCGTTTCGGCGGTTCTATTATATTCCTATCTCATTTAATGGTAAACTGAAGGATAAAGATAGAAAGGTAGATTACTATGGACAAGGTTAATTCATCAAAATAGGCACCTCACTCATTTAGGCCTGCAGTTATTAAAAGCTTTGATAAATGTGATAATCTATGTGTTTAATTAGTATTTTATTTGTAATAATTCCATTGCCTATCTCTGGTATTAATTTCGTTCTACTATGGACCATTAGTGTAGATAACTTTAAATCCATATGTTTTTAAATCGTGTTAGGAAATATTGAGTACAGTCCGCAAAAGAGATATGTATACAGGCAACTAACAAAATATAACCCATGTTATGAGTGTCTAATGCCCAGTTTCTGAGGTGATTTAACTGAATTATGTCTATTCGATAGTGCTATTGGTTCGATATTGCGTTACCGAGCACTCAGTTAAGGAAAAAAATGAATAGCTATCTAAAGTTTATCCGAAGACCTTAGAAACCGGGCGTAAGTGGACAAATTTTTTGGCATATGAGGTATTAACCCCTGAACACATAAACCACAATTAACTTTAAGACCTAAAAGTCTTCTTGCTGCTACAATACAACTTTTCAACTATTACCTTTTTGTTATGCACCTGCCATGTTATCTCTTCACTACCCTTGGTTGAAGTCCGCCTTTGTACCTTTGTACATTAGATAAAAATAAATAAAGTACTTAACAGAGCACGAGATTTTCAAATAAAGTTGGGCACAGGTATATTTTGTTGCCTGCAAACAAAACTCTTTTGTAGACTGTACGATGTTTGCATAGATTTGTCTACGTCGTCTTACGCTTGATAGTTCCATGATCATTCAATTTTAAGTAACCTACAATTAATGAGGGCATTTTCCTTATGTAAAGTAATTATCATAAGCTTCTTATTTACGAACTTTGTGGTGTGTACAAATATAGCATTTCAGTTGTAAAGAGGCTCAATTTCGTCATTTTATTTATTGAGAGTACGTGGACTGCTGAAATTACTTTTCAATTATTTTCATATATGCTTGTAAGTTTGTTTAAATTTAAAGATACTTTTTAAATACTGCAATGAATGTAAAAATTTACTGGCGATCTTAGATTTTTGTATAATTTCATGTCAAATGTTAGTTTTTTACGTGTAATTTGCCTGCATATATTTGTCTGTTAAAATATTGAGTCAAAATTTATAATTATTCATCATAAATAATCTGTCTCCCTTAACTATTAATATTCGAATAAAATAAAATTAAATATTCTATTGGTTTAGGATATAAAATTGTACTTACTTCATCCAAATAAAACCTATGCTCAATTAATTAAATGTATCTTTTAAAATCATTAGTATTTATATAAATTATTAAATCTCCTCATTAAAAACCGGTCATATTATATTTTAATGCACTGGGCAGAACTTTATCCAAAAAGAGACTAAGGTTTTTTGCACACAGACCTTTTTCATTTTATAAGCACCAAGCAAGAAACTTATTAATAGTCTGACCGAACTCAAAACACCAGTTATTGGTAAATCGCATAAATTTCACAAAAGGTTTCACAATCAAGACTTTCCTTACAAAATGATTTATGGTTATGTTATGATGTTTAACTTCGTCTAGGAAAACTAGATATTAAAAAAAATCCGAGATCGAAAGATGGATTATAATATAACATCTCTTAGTTTGTCTAAGTCATTTTGGACCTAAACCGTCTTCAGTCAGTTTATTACTGGGCGTGCGATAATATAAGTGGAGAGAACGTGCCAGGGGATTGTTGTCTCTCTTTTGTAACCCTTACCAGAAAGAGACAGCATTCCCTGCCACGAAAAACAGACCCGTTTCAAGGTCAGGTTTAACTACTCTTTGACGTGTTCTGGAAAGAACACGGAGGTTTTATTATAAGCTTTTTGGTACTAAGGTATGTACCTATTTGAGTATCAGTCTGTATTGTGTAAAACATCATCATCATCATCATTTCAGCCGAAAGAGTCCACTGCTGGACATATGTCTCCATAATCTTTTGCCATAATAGCCACACTTGGCAGGCGGGTTGACGATCGCAGTATGGTTGTTACAAAGCCACAGAGAACGCTGCTGCCCATTCTCTAGTAAGTCCCTTAGTCGCCTCTTACGACAGCCACGGGAAGATATGGGCAAAACTATAAAATGGATGGATGGTGTAAAACTATAAAATTATAATGCCCCAGCTGCAGTGCGTGATAACATAAAATTATATTACTTCATCCTAGTGCGTTAAAATCTTCATCCATATCGTATCTTTTTTAATTGAGAATAAAAGAACAAAGAAATTTCCTATATATGTATTTTATATATCGTCAATTATCACCCAGTACGTACTACCTACATCGACTCGTAATGTCTTTTTAGATCTTTAAACATAGTTTATTACAATTGTACTTTAATAAACTTTTAATTGGTTTTGTATTTGCAAATCATCACAATTTGAAGAAAATTTGTGTGTTGTATGTTATGTATGAGTGCTCGAGATCGCCTTATTTCCAATTGTTGTAACAATATTCGCGGTAAATATGACACTGTCTTTGAGTTTGTAGAACTTTATCTGTTCTTGTTCAAAGTAGCGTTGCTGTGTTCAGGTATGGGTACCGGTGTAATTTCAGGCACATGTGACATTTCAACTTTGTTTCTGGAGTAGCAACAATGCTAATAATTTTATTAATGAATCATTTATTTTTTGTATCAAAGACCCATAACATATACCTTACAGACTATCCATACATACTTAAAAAAACCGCAAAAAATATTATTATACTATTGTACACGAAGTGACGGCGTCGTGTTGCTCTGCGTGGTGTCGCGTAGCCATCCGCGGAATCGCCGATATAAGAGACCCTTCGGCCAAAACTCTTCCTTGAGGACGGTCTCAATATAATGAGTCGGAACTCGCACCACGAAGGACTTGAAGTTTGTGCTGTGACGTGACTCCCAACTTCCCCGGTCCAGTTGATCTTCGATCAAACATACTCCACGATCTCCTCAACCTTCGTGGTGTGATGTAGCCGGGACATCTAGAGCTGCGTCGTAGGTGTTGCCGGACGCAGCATATTGGGTCCTGCCAGCACGGTCTTGCACTGGTTCCGACTAGGAGGCTTCAAGGCCTCTGGTATTGTAGATTTCTTTTAGCAACGGTATACACTTAACATCAGGTTTGCTGTTTGCTCTAATGAGTCTTACCTGTATGACGATGTTATTCTAAAGATCTTTGTGTCATATTCACCAGCGGGTACTGTTCACTATAACCAGTAGTACTATAATGTAAGTACAATCTGTATGTCTTATTTAGTTACAATTAGCTTGTTAAGTCAGCTTAAGGTGAATGTACACTACTAATGTTATGTCAACAACCGTGGTCAGTGGGCACACTGCGCGGTTAACATGTTCTGCAGTTGTTCATGGCCGTTTAGCTTTATTCTGAGGATCTCTGTAACGTGTAAAGGCGCTCATACATTTAAAAACGAGCCGCGATTTGTCTATCTGAGGTTTGTAAACGACATTTTTATATACAGGGTGATGTTATTATTGGAGGTTAGAGGTTAATGTTATGGGACTTTTTTCGCTTACTAGTGCCTAAACTATAGCTGAAAATAATTACTTTCATCCTTCTGTATGCTATAATAAAATTGTCGTGGGAAGATTTTTTGTAAAAGCATCATGTATTTTTCATTGCATTTTTTAGTGAATTATTAATTTCGTGAAAAATTAGGTTCTAAAATTGTCATAATGGCGGTAGCGTCGTTTTAAATACATACCATATTGTGTAATCTTATTTATTGTGTTTTATTTAACTTAACACCTAGTAACGTTTATACGTATAACAATGACTTATGTATATCAATGAAGGCACTGATGTTCTTTTTTATTACGTTGATTTGATTCAAAACAAACTATAAAACATAAAGTTGCTGTTTATAATTAACGCTATCAGCTGATTATACATGTGATGGTAAGTAGGAGAAAAAAAAGCAATTTGTAGGTGTACTAGTCCAACTAAGTAATCTGTGAAATTAATGATGATGGTGTTCGTAAACAAACTTAAATGTTTAAACAAGAGACGACCTTATGTGTTTTACAACATATTATTTCCAAAAAGTGTCATTTCACAAATACGAACACTCCTCGAATTGGAAACCTGAAAAAATTGAAAATATTAACCTAACGAATATGAACCGTATTTTTATCAGATAACTAATACTCAAAATAGCGGACATGCCACATTCTGACTGGAAAACTGCCGAAAATTAAAAAAATATTGGCTCCCTTAGGACTTAAGGGCATCTCCATAAGTATAGCTCTATGGATAATAATCTGGCACTTGGTTCTTAGTAATTAATATCTGTTATGTACTCAGTCGAATTTCAGCCGGTTTATCCTGTAAACATTTTAGGTAAACTGAGCTTGAGATGAGCTACTGATATTCGTAACTGACATTGACAGCTAGGCTTGTCTCAATTCAACTTCACATTTTCAGAATACGGACTCAATTCACGCAGCTGCACCTGTTTCTTCTAGAAATACCAACAAAATAATAAAGAAACTTGAGTTATAGGTATATATACATGTACAGACGCCAGCATATCAAGCCATACCAAACTGTAAAATTTTCCCAATTGAAAATGAACCTTATTGTTTTGCAATAAAGTTGAAAATCTCTCAAAGAAATTTGACAGATTGTTGTAACTTGATGTGATGACCCCTGTACCTATTATAAATTGCATAAATTGCTGTTGTGGGCACTGTAACTGACTGGTGCCGTAGCGCATTGTGATTTGTCCAATATTAAAACAAAACTATATTTGCAAATAATTTATTTTTCTATAAAATGAATAGTTAGACAAGTACAAAATATTTACATAGATTTGTTATTTTAAATCGACTAACTAAAAACATAAAAATATGACTAAACAGCTTTCTTAATAATTAGTGTCGTTATCGTAGGACTTGAAAAATCTATTGAATTTATTAGGACAGACTCTTAATAACTTCACTGTCCGCAAAGCAGACACAATAGTTAAACAATCAACATAAATCATATGTGACTTATGGGACAGGGAAATGGTTCAAAGATTTGAATGAATGAATTAGTATGTTTTGTTCTCAAGACCTGTAACGCTTTAATTTGTAAAATAATAAGTTTCTATAATTTTTCATATAAAACTTGTGTAACGAAGTACTTAGTTAAGTACCTAGACTTTAAAGTGTCATGAATATTGAACTCATATTGCCTGTAGGTACTAAATCAGTCATGGAAATACTAGGTGTCTCTGATATTGATCAAATAATAAGACCATTCATTGTAAGAAAGGTACTTCCAAGTTCTGAACAAGTTTTAAAATTACATTCCAAGTTTATTTATTTTATTTGTTAAGTTACTCTAGTGAAGCAAAACATGTCTGAATTAAGTTACAAGTTGAGCAGTATACAGTAAGGGTCGCTATACCTACTGTTTCACATAAGTGAGTCGACACATTCGGTTCCACATTAAAAACGTTGCCCCACACTAGGAATTTCTTCGTTTCACGTGGGTGCGCTTAATACATAAACTCACATACACGAACAGCCAGACCCGGAACAACTATCTGTAGGCCATACATATAGGGTGACTGGTAATTAGTGTACGATACTTAAAAACGTGATTGTGTTCATGATAACAAACCATTTTCCCGAAGAAAAAATGTTTTTTGTACGTGTTCACTTATATCACAATAACGGGTGCGCCAAAGTTCACCTAAATTTTTAACTCCGATAATTGGAAATCCGAAAATGTTCTTCCTACCATTTTTCATCCTAACAATCACAATTCCTAACTACTCTGTCTCTAATGTTCATAATCCGAAGCATTCAACTTCATAATGTCAGTAGCAATAAACATCTATTATACTTTTATTTGTTTTCCTATATTTCTCAACATAACCTTCTTTTACACTATTATTCAAAGTCATATCTTTTTTGTTTAGATTTCTTTTTATTCATAATAATCAGTACTATATACATTAATTTTGCGTAACTTTATTGGGTGTGCCCTTGCATCGGTGTCCCCTTGTTTCGCAGACAGAAATTTCATAGAATTTCGTTTTCCAGAAAATGTTTCATATCATATTTGGTTCTTGTAATTTTATTTCGACTATTATTGTGTCAAAGACTATTTACTTCAATGAAACATATTTCACAGAAACACAATTCAATGAATTTATATTCACATTAAACAGTAGAATTTTTTTTTAACGAATATTGTTTGTTCAGTGTATTTATCCATGGAATTTATTTCAACGAAAATATATATAAATAGACAATAACTAAAATATTGTCTTAAAAAGTGAATATGTTGTGCTACAAAAGTTAATGACAGAAACGAATCGCTGCGAAACCGACTCCACGTAGTCTTGTCTGCCCTACCCCTAGAGTGTAATTTAAATCCGCGTAGGCGCGGAGGGGCGAGGGGGCCCGCGAGCTGAGGAGCAGGTGGTTTTACCCGCCCGCCGCCGCGGCTGAGGCTGGCCGGCTAAGCCGGCCAGCAAGCCGAAGCTGCGGTGGCGAGCGTGAATACCATCTGCGACGATAAGCTCGCGTGGGACCGCCGGAGCCCCGCAACGCCGGAGCCGTGACAGAAATCATGCCTGCAGCATGTTGCATGCCCGCTTGCATGTTGCATGCTTGCTTGCATGATGCATGCTTATTTGCACGCTGCATGCTTGCTTGCACGCTGCATGCTTGCTTGCGCGCTGCATGCTTGCTTGTATGCTGCGTGCTTGCTTGTATGCTGCATGCTTGCTTGCACGCACGCGCAGTAGGTTTGAACTTAGCAATAGACACAAGTCAGTACGTTATGCGAAGCATACCCTCAAATTAAAACTATAAATATCATCTTCTACCCACATATACTTTTTATTACACTTGGTAAATGTTACTTTCCGAGTATGAGTGAAAATATTATGGTAATTATGTTTAGGGACAGAAGCGTTATGATAAAAAACAGTAGGAGTTTAAATATATTTACATGAATGATATTATTAATAACAATTTTCGGAAACATGAGTGTTATGAACATCGCCGGTAGCACTACAAATAGTATGAATAAAAACTTTAGGATGAAAAATTTTAGGAAGAGTGATTATTCGGATTACAAATCCTTAGGAAGTACGATTTCGGGTAAGGAACTTTAGGTGAGCCAATATGGACCCCACAATAACACTACAGCCGTATGAAATGCACGCGCGCGCACGCCTGTGACCTAAAGTGAACCAGTTCAAAAAACATTTTTTTCTTCGGGAAAGTTGTTTGTTATCATGAACACAATCACGTGTTTAAGTATCGTACACTAATTACCAGTCACCCTATATATTTGTTCCGTACGGAAAGCGAACCCGCGACACGCAACACAGCCGTCAATCGCTCAACCACTGCGCCAACTGTGTCGTCAAACCTTTGTTAAACTATTGGCCGCCATGTCAAAGTGCCCTTGGCGCCAATCTACGAATTACTACTCTATGGAATTACGTATAGTAACGTAATTCCATAGAGTAGTAATTCGTTTGTCATATCTGTCACGTAGTTGTGACCGTGGCGTGCTGGGCACATTTTAGTTTGTCATCTATACATGACTGTGGCGGTCAAAAGGTTAACGTTGTACCTATTGAAAATGACGACTCGCTTATGTGTAGAGCGACCCTAAGGGTCGTGTTAACATCACAGTAGTCTACAAGCGTTTCTCAGCACGTTCTTCTTTTTGCCACCTGGCCGGTGCTTCGTTGGCCGGAGCAGTATCGTGCCATTGCTGTTGTGATTCGTAAATGTTCCTGAAACACATTATTTTTGTTTGGTTAAGATTGCCCGCCCCGGCTTTGCACGGTTGCAATGTAGATCAAACTATACGTATATACCTTCCTCTTGAATCAGTTTATCTATTTCTGAAAACTGCATTAAAATCCGTTGCGTAAGTAGTTCAAAAGATTTACAGACCGCGGGAGCGGCTATGTTTTATACTATGTCTAACACACTGTAAAAGTAATAAATACTATTTGCAATAAATATTTTTTTTTTTGTACAGGAAAGATAAACTTCATTTAGAGCAAATAGTCTTGCCACCTCTATTTTATTTGGTGCAGAGAAAGTACCTAACTACATCTGCATCCTAACAAATTGATTAAATTGTTCCGCATCAGTTTCGCATTCTAAATTCTGTATCCGCTACATGTGTTGTTTAGTGTTTCCTACGCATGTCACCTTTGTTTTGTTCTACGTCAAAACAGAATCTACTTGGCTACTTGCTACCAAGTGAAATGGTTCGAGGAAACCTTTTCCCAACTAGATACAAATGGGTCAAAAAAGAAGACACTAACCTATGACGGGTGCTTGGCATGGTGGCATTGAGTCGGCGTCGTCTCGTCGCATGTCAGACAGACAGCGGGCCGCTAATGCCCTAAACACCGCACCAACATTGACGTCTTCTTTAACTGACGCCCGCATCAGTCGGCAGCCAAGCGCTCGCGCCACCAGCTCTGCTTCGTCTCTGGAAAGTAACACAAATATTGTTTATATTTTAAGAAATACATTTTGACGATTTAACATTTCAGAATGGATTGATACCTACATTTCAGAATGAATTGATATTGTGTTCCAAGAAAATAAGATTGGTGGTATATTGTCACATACCTAATAAATTATAAAAATATCGCATAAAACAAAACGTCTCTATGTATTATTATTATTATATTATTATTATTATTTTTGATTCTTTGTTTTTCTTCTCATAAAAGAGAGTCGAAGACCTTACACACGGGCCGGAGCCAAGTGTGTAAGGGTAAATTTAAATTGAAAATGTGGATGAGAAAGTAGAGGAAGTCAGGAACTTTCGGGTTATGCGACAGGTGTTGAGTATAGTGACTTTTTGAAGCATGTAAAGTGTGTGAGTTGGCATATGTAGAGTGTTAAGGCTTTGTGTTAGTGATTTCGGTACAATACCGGTAGATGAGAGTACTATGGGGACGATATGGACTGTTTGTGCTTTCCACTGGGTTTTTATCTGTATGGCGAGGTCTTGGTACTTACTAAGTTTTTCGGAAATTGTTGTTTGAATATTATGTGAGTTAGGTATCGCTATGTCTATTAGGTACACTGTTTTATTAATTTTGTCATGCACGGTGATGTCAGGTCTATTGTAATGAATAGTTTTGTCTGTAATTATAGTCCGGTCCCAGTAGATTTTCACATTTCTGTTTTCTAGAATGGTTTCAGGTTTGTATTTATAATATGGAATCATCTCTCCTGTAAGTGTGTATTTGTGCGCTAAGTGTTGGTGTACTATTGCGGCAACCTGATCATGTCGGTGCTTATAGTCGGTCTGTGCGAGTGATTTACAGGCCCCTGTTATGTGCTGTATGGTCTCAGAGGCACTGTTGCAATGTCTACATGTGTCAGTCGGCTGATTTGGGTCTTTTATAATATATTTCCTGAAATTACGAGTTGCTATGATTTGATCCTGGATTGCAAGCATGAACCCTTCGGTCTCGGGAAACAGTTCGCCTCGTTTGAGCCATTCGTTCGACTTAATTTTATCGACGTGTGGCTGGCTCAGGTAAGCTCGGTGTCTTCCGTGTAGAGCTTTTCTAGACCATGCTGCAATTTTGGCTTGTGTGCTTATGAGGTGTTCATTAATTTGAGTATTCCTATTTTGTAAGTTGAGTGGTGTAAGTTTTTTATCTGCTTCCGTTACATGTTTGTGTAGTGATGAATGCTCTGATTTGTTATGAAAGTAAGATCTGAGTGAGAGTATCTGTTTGTTGTGCAGGTTACATATGTCTATCAATCCTCTTCCTCCTTCTTGACGAGGTAGTGTGAGTCTTTGTATGCATGATTTAGGATGGTGTTTCCTGTGTTTGGTAAAGAGTGTATTGATAGTACGCTGTAAGGTTTTGATGTCGGTTTTTGACCATCGTATGATTCCGAAAGAGTAAGTAAGAATGGGTATTGCGAATGTGTTGATTGCTTTAATTGTGTTTCTTGAGTTAAGGTTGGTTTTTAAGATTAGGTTAAGGCGGTATCTAAATTTTTTAAGTAGTTCTTGTTTTGTCATCTTTTGTTGTATTTGTCTAGATTGTTTAAAACCTAGGTATTTGTATGTACTATATTCATCCATTGGCTCAATAGATTTACCTGATCCGAGTGTGTAACTATTGTTTTCGACTTTACCTTTTACAACTGACAAAATTTTACATTTATCTACTCCGAATTGCATACAAATGTCATTAGAAAACTGTTGGGTGGTGTCTGCTAAATGAAAAAGTGATTGTTTATCTGCTGCATATAATTTTATGTCATCCATGTACAGTACGCAAAGGAGATAAGTATCCATGTCGTCGGGAATAGTTGAAGATTTCTTAGAAACCAATGCGGGCTTTCAAATGAAATTTTATTAAATCATTGAACTGTTTATTCTCTATAAATTGTATTTTATTTTATTCATAAAAACCTTTCGGTTCCTAAGTAAACTTCAACTGTTTCCGGCGACATGGATACTTATCTCCTTTGCGTACTGTACATGAGATGTGTTAAGGTGAATTGTGTGTCATCGCTTGTCAAAGTGAATCCTGTGTTGGTTTTATCTAGTAGGTTTGAGAGTGGATTGAGTGCCATGCAAAACCATAAAGGGCTTAAAGCATCACCTTGAAAAATCCCACGTTTTATGTGGATTGGTTCTGTTGCCACAGTCGTGGAGGCTTGATTTATTTTAAGTACAGTTTGCCAATTTTGCATAGAAGTTTCTAAAAACAATCTGAGTGTTGGGTGGATATTATATATATTTAAGACATGTAACAACCAGCTATGCGGAACTGAATCATAGGCCTTTTATTATTATTGTTGCGAACACGGAACAGATAAATAGGGTGTTGCGACAATTCAGAGGCTTTCGATCAAATACGCTGTTCATTTAATGCAGTCAATAGCCTGCTTATACAATCAAGTTGAGATTCGAATTATCCATTCTTACAATTGACACTACGAAGATGTTTTATCTTCAATAAAAACCGGTGTACCCCAGGGTTCAGGGTACGTAGTCCATTGCTGTTTCAATGTGCAATTTATTTATTGTAGGGAACATACAGACTCCGATTATGAAGAAACGGGTAGCCTCAGTTAGTTACTTAAACCGCAAGAATATACATAATAGAGTGAAGTGTACAAAATACTTACGGTCCGACGACGCATTGGTCCATTAAATCAATTTTATTTTGAACTATGATTGTGGGGATCTCCCCGCACTCATTCTCCACCTGTAAAATTAAAGATCTTAGTTACTTTTAACACTTCACAAGGATATATTCAATGATAACATTATTTACCTATTTCTTGAAGTTGAAGATAACATGGATAAATTAATAACGACTGGTTTTGAAGTTCACGTCATTTTAATACCTAAGTACCTAGTACTTAATTACACATCAAATATTTATAACATTATCTACGAAGATTACAGTCAGGGCTTCCTTCACGTCCATTCATGATTTCTATGCTGTCCACGATGGTTTGCACTTCCGAAGAGCTTGGGAGGAACTTGGAGTACAATATTCCTCTGCCACCAGCTGAACAATTGATACCCAAAACATAATTATCATTCACTTTTTTGAATATATATTTTGCTATATTTTTATCACAACCACGATACATTTGCTTCACTTCTGCATCGCCGTAGTACAGTAAATTGACCGTCTTCCTGGAATTATTGATGTATGTCGCTTTAACCACAGTCTCGTTCACGGGTAAGCTAAGCTTGCTACACTCATCACCTGCCACTGCCACATCTTCCTGTGATAACTTCTTGAAGCTTATGTTCTCGCAGCTGTCGCGCTGCCTCTGGTTCGGTGGCCAGAAGTATACTGCATACATTTGTGCCGGCAACTCGTTCAAATTATAGTTTTCATCTGTTGTGTAGTATTGAATACATATCAACTCTCTGCTAACATATGCTATAGAATTCACTCCACACAATAAACAGGCAAAGGTAAGGACAAACGCGTGAGTCCCGTGCATCTTCGTTAATGATTATAAGATTTAAGATGAATGTACTAGTCCAAATATAGTTGGGGGAATGTAAACAGTCGATGTGCGTTACTTGATAGCTGTATTAGATAGTGTTGATAGTGTGACCGCGTCGGTACATGGACGGCTGTGTGAGCGAGTCACGACCTCAGTTATCTTAATGTGCTGCTTCAATTAACAAAATACCTAGGAACATGGAACTGAATCTTAAGAGCTAAGCATTAAAATGTATGATTTGAAGATTTATGTTCCGATAGACCGCTTTTTAAGTAGGTAGATTAATATCAGAGTTTCTAATAAAACACTAACGTTACTTATGTTTTGAATGTGAACAGTTTCTTAGCTACTCGTGGCTTGATTTCAATAAAAACGGCGCAAAAAGTGATCTCTATAATAAGCAGAACGAGAAACATTAACATATATCTATGTACGTACAAGTTAGTTCAATTGTAACAGGGTCAAATGCGGCCAATGACCAATGTACGTGTATTAGTACAAGCAGTAAGTAATATAAAATTATCTGCACGTGCCAAATGCTCTCAGTAATACGGTCTTATTTACATGTTTATTTGAACGAGAAGCGAAATCAAATCTAGGCTCTTTCAATGTAAGATGTTGCGATTCGATTAGCATGAATTTGCTGTCCAAAGCCGTTTTCCTGCAGAACTTTATAGAGGGTCTTTGATTTCATTTAAGTTATTGAATGTTTTGCGAACTAGGTATTTGGTGAACAGGTTCATGGTTATTATTCGGCAACATTTATGATTTATTTCGCTCTGAACCCTTTTCGTTTGCACTAAAACAAATTACCTACCTATGATGTTTTCCTTAAGTAAATGTGCAATATCTCACGATTAAGTTCTATAAATAACTAAGTTTGAATGGTCGGTAAACATCAATGATATCGTTTCTCCAATCAGGAAATTGCAAAAATTCAGAAAGAGCTTGTTATTCACTTTCGACTTTATGTTGTTTGAGCTTTATTTTGTTTGTATTTGGTCATTGGTTGTACATTAACATTTGGCAAACTTAGAGTAGGACCCTCAGGCAAGATTTTCGCAGGTTGACTAGTAGGTATAATCACATACCTAGCTAACCTTTCCTAACTATGTTGTAGTAAGCTTCTTTTTTAACCGGATGCAGCTGAACACCAGAATTTTAAATGGAGCGACCGACTATCCCACCTTCAGATCCCAGATAGGTACTAGGTTTGCTAGCGTAGAAGCTGCTCAAGACGGCGTGCGATGGGAGAGGCCCTATAGTCCAGTAGTGAGTTGCTGTACGCTGATGATTCAATGTGAGAAAATAATGATAGTCACCTTAAGTTTCCACGAGTGTAGCGATAGGAATGAATCGCGGTCTGTGGTGCTGAATGCAAGCACACATGCGTGTGCGCCGCGGTAGTACGCCTTCGTGATGGCGTCAAACTCTTCCTGACCCGCGGTGTCCCATAGCATCAGCCGGACTTCCTCGCCGTCGATTCTGAGAATGGAGTAGACGAGATTTTATTAGTAATATGAAATAAAATTGATGATGAATGAATTGAAGGGATTAATTGTCGTAAATGAGATAGCTTTACTAAATGAAATCGTCGCAGGAATTTGAACGAAGAAAGATAAATGCCTAAGTTCTGTAAGTTCCGAGGGAGCGTCTTGGGTACATAGTCGGCATTGGAATGTACGTTTCCAATGCCGACTATTAGATGCTGTGTAGGTACCCAAGACGCTCCCTTATCGGAAGAATTTAATTCGCTTGTAATGTAACAATCCAAGATTTTATTTTTAGCAGTACGTTGCATAACAATACATACTACTCGGATATCTATGCATACTACCACGGATCAGATCATTTATCTGTTCCGTGCATACTACCATACTGACTGTCATCTCCTCATTCATAGATGTAATGCTCGGATCTGAACTGCCACACATATAGGCGATTACTCTCGGTAGAGCGTCTTTACCAAGCTAAATACTTTTTTCAGCATTAAAAATGTTATCATCTTCCTGCCCGTGTCACATGTTACTTGGGATCGGCGCAAGAGCGTCGCCAAGGGGGGAGCCAGAGGGGCAATTGCCTCTCCCTCCCCCCTACAGATTAAAAATAGTTTTATTATTAGTACAGTCAAAAGCTCGACGTGAAGCTTTACACATTGGACTTTGTAGCGTTCATATAACAATGGCCACAGGGGTAAGGCTCACACTACCAGTGTATGGCTTCATGTGCCTTGGACTGTATTTGAAATTCATACTTCTCCTATCCTCTATATATTAACTTGCCCATCTCTAGGCCATCAGGTGGGGACGGTCTTCGATCGGCGCAACATGTTTTATTTTTCTATTCCGTCTTATAAACCACCATACTTTCACTAACTCCCAATATGAATGTTAGATTCATATCATTCTTCGCATAATCCATCCATCTTCTCTTTGGCCTTCCTTTCCCTCTCCATTCATCTGCATTAATATTCGTAACCCTTTTGGTCACATGCGTTTCATACCTTATTTTCTATTAAAAGTAGCAAAATTAAGTAAACACGTGATCATTCCATCATTTAGTTGTATTCCCAAGAGATGGACGCAAACCAATTATGTTTGGTTTTCAAAGAAATGTCTAGGTAATTCAATTGCCATCATTTCCTCCAGCCAATTGCCTTCATTCGATAACTTTAAGGATCCTATCATTTCTCCATCAGACCACTCCTGCGGTGCCTGCTTGATTACCCTAATTAGAGTATACCTATACATATATTCTGTATCTAGTGCACGACATCTAAGCATGTCTTCGTTTAATTAAAGGCACATCATTACCAAGACTTTTCAGTTCAATTATTTTTTAATCTCAGTTCGCTTTGGGTGACTAATTCGAAGTCGAGTGATTTGAGTTTGTTTTTTGTTTTTGTAGTCTAGAAATGAGGTCTTTTGGGTTATCTAGACTCGGTGTTTTGTTGCTAATAAAGTAGGTATTATTTTAAATTTAACAATGACGCGGCAATGTTGATGGTAATGCTTAGTTTGAACTTTTTTTGGGTTAAGTAAACAGTAAAGTTCCTTAAAAAACCGGCCGACTTATTAATCAAGGAAGAAAAACAAAAGAAATTCAGAGAGGGGTGGAGATATACATATAATATACCTACTTACAACTTTTGCCCGCGAGATCGAGAGTGAATTTCCTTAAGAATACCTACCTATTTTTATTTTCATATTAAAACATAGCTCCATTCTGAAAAGCCCAGTCTATCAATTATAATTGAAAGAATAAGACAGTTCCGGAGTTGAACGCGTTCAAATGATAAACAATCAAACAAACTCCACAGCTTTATAATAATATTAATAAGTATAGATTATAATATTCTTAGATAAAGGTACTTACCAAGATATAATTTTACCTAAAATTCAACAGCCCAAAAAATCAAAGGCACAATACTCACTCAATCTGCCGTTCCAAAAAGTCGACTCCTATAGTTTTCTTGTAGTCTCTAGTGAAGGTACCACGGCAGTAGCGCTGGATCATGCTGGACTTGCCCACGCCGCCGTCGCCCACGATCACCACCTTGAGCGCCACCTCCAGGTCCTCCTCGCGCATCGCGTCACCGCCGACCCACACATTAGTGGTCAGTGCTTTGGTTCTGGAAGAGGGAAAAAAAATTGGTTAAAAATGCTTGATGGTAGCGGCATGTTAAATTATAGTATAGTAGCATTTTTTTTAGTTTGTTCGCCTTTTAACCAAATACAATCTACAATCTGTTCAACTTTGGACGCAAATCTTATGCTTTCTGGTACCTCATGAAATAATGAAAACCAAATTTATCAAAAATATTGTCTCATTGGTACAGCTGTAGTGCGTGCATTTGGCATGCTAGTCGAAACCATTGACTATATGCCATCGTCTAAACACTCTGCATCCTTCTAGAAGTAAGTTAAAATTAGAAAGATAGTCTTGTTTTTAAATGTCAAGAGGGATTGTCCGTCGTATCCGACACACGTAATTCAATTTCTTGCACTGAAGTTTCCCCCTGATATCCTCACATAGTACACTACAGTCCCAGTACCAGAACTTAGTGAAACAAACCCAATAACGACCCCAAGATATCGGAGTCTTTTTTGCAAATTAGCTTTAGTTTATGCCATTTCATGGAATGCAGCTAATTACCAATTACCCTTTAGATAGGTACATACAAATTCCGCAACATAAGCCAGGCCAAGTAAATAACCAAACCCTCATGGAACTAATGCTGGTCTGTTACTTTAGGCCTCGACACATATTTTTTTGTCACACATCGTGAGTTATGAACTTATGACTTTGCAAAGATCATGAAAAGCTGACGGCGCAGTAGGTAGAAAAATATATAGATAGATAGTAGGATAATATATACCATAGAACATTTTTTTTTTCTAAAAAGTAAAAAATGACTTATTCGAAACAATTATAAAGTTATATTTTACTTTTTGAAGGCGGTTGTCCTTTTGTAATTTTTTTTTTCGCTTTTGGTGCCTACTTCTTAAACAAACAAATTAATTAACAGCAAAAAATTCAGTCATCCCTTAATTTTCTACCCTTAGGGAATATTTTCTTGAAATTTATATGAGACCTTTGAGGTATACCTACACTATCAACGTCAAAAGAATCATCGAAATCGGACTACACTTTAACTTACACACGCATAACTTTTTACTACAACAAAAAAGCTACATATGCGTGGCAAAACAAAAAAAAAAGTACTTACTTAAAGTTAAAACTACTTGGCCAAACTATGTAAAATTTTTATGAGACCAAATGGCAACTATTACGCATCAAACTAAAGAAGGATCGCGTAAATCGCATCATACATTTCAGCGTAATTGGTGTACATACCTACATAAAAAAGTACCAATCGTCCTTTTTGAAGTCGGTTAAAAATCGGTCTTCGTAACTAAATATGTGCGAAGCTTTTGTAGAGGAATTAAAAAAAACTGAACGGCAGTTGACAGCACCTGTTTATGCGCAGAAGATAAATTGCTACGGCAACTTTAAAAGGCGCGTAATACGTTGCAGTAATAGCTTGTATTCACAGTTTCTTATTCGAGTAAAACGATAATTTAAGTACATATTGGTATATAAAAAGTATATTTGCAAGTTCAAAAACAAGCACACAACTGTGTAACCCACAAAGGTAAAAAACTCCGCATTATGGATCGACTGTCAGGCAAGCCATTAATTTGTTACAAAGTATACAAGTGACAGCGGTTTCGTAAAACTTGTTTTACAAAATGAAAAATAAGGTCGTAATTGGTCCGTGTGGTCATAAGCGCCATATTCAATGACTCACAGGCGCCTTTATAGTCATGTCCAACATAAAATGACCCCTGCAGCAGTCCATAAAGTGAGAAATGTTAGGTCTCACCCAATTAGAAGTTCTTTTAATGTACTTTGATAATTACGACAGGTTATTTATAAGGGTAACACTTTAGTTAATTGTTTTTTTTTTAATCTGAGATACGAAATGAGAGATTATGTTATGAAGCTTTTGATGTCAGTCTCTCGATTAATTTCAAAGTAACGAAGGGAGCCACTGCCCCAGGAGTAAGACATAAAGCTCTTATGCTTCTGTGCCCTTTTAGCATTTAATGTACTTCAACCGCAAGTACCTATCTACTACCAACTACGAGTTGTACCACATAATAATTTGATCAAAGATTTACCTATCAAGAGAAATAGAATTAAAAGTAAAATAAACACTATAGTCCAACAAGGGTTTTGCTGAGCTAATTAACAGACTGATGGCCAAATACTCAAACGCTACTCAATTTTAAGATGCTGTTAAGTCTCATGCTGTCTCTATCACTTTATGTCAACGTGACTGTGACAGTACGAGACTTAACGGCATCTTAAAAATTGAGTAGCGTTTGGTTCGGATAGCCAAAGTTTTATAGAAGCGGATAGTGACGTTGTGCGTGATACGAAGTCATACATTATAATATGACGTCGCACATGATACGTAGTTATGTATGTATGTGTGTATCTAATTGTTGCAGTGCCCTACAGGGTCCACGATTGTCCCTAGCTTTAAGCCATTCTATGTGCAATAAATGACACGAGTATGACTATCAGACAATCCATAAAGATGATATCAAATCTCACAAAAAAATCTCAAATCGTTTTTATTCATAATGGAATTCATAATGTACATTTATAGGTTGTAAATAGTACAATTATGAACCCTGTCGGGCACAATTTTTTTTTAATAAGTGGAGAGAGGAAATTTGAATTATTTTACATACTTATATTTTATTAAGTATTGTATGATTATACATACAATACTCAATACAATACTTAATAGAATATAAGTATGTAAAATAATTCCAATTTCCTCTCTCCACTTATAATTTTTTTTTTTCAAAAATTCTATCAATTTACAAACACCAACGCACCAATGAACGCAAACCCATGATGTACGTAATCACAAAAGCTACATTAAATCTAGATTAAAAATGTCGAAATACCTAGTTTCTTTAATCATTCAATCACCGGAAATGGCTTACAGATCCGGCCTTCCAATAGATCTCGTTCACTTGTTCGTTTGCTAAGCATGACGGACGATTCACAATTCGTTAAATCATTGTAATTTTACTTTCGACGAATTCCGCGTTTCTCCAGTCGGCGACTCGGCGTTGGAGGCAGATTCCGCCAAGTCATGCGAGCAGATGAGCCACTCCGATTATGTCAACATTTGCAGAATGTTCGTTTTTCTCTGCAAGTGACGCGGACGGAGATTTATGATATATGCTGCAGATACCTAGATCAATATTTTAACAGCCGTTTAAATAAATAAATGAAATTGGTTTTGTGGCTAGATTTTCCTTAAGTTTTGGCACATGCAATCTAACGATTGCAAGTGACACTTTCTAAAAGCTGTTTTTGTCATTACCTTTTTTTCTGGCTATCTCTTCCACATTTGGTATTGTAATGGAGTTTGTAAGATAGTTACTTAGTAGTAAGAAAGTAACGGCCTTATAAACTCGTATCTACTATTATATTATTCTACTTAACATCAACTATCCATCAATACCTCGTTATGGGTTATATACCACTCCCCGTCTGACTGTTTCGTTACTGTCGTGTGGTCGCAAGCACGTCTTCTAAATGTATTCCAAATGGGTTCAGGGTTCGATTGGTTTGAGTCTGAGTTATTTAGTTATTGATTGTTCACAAAACCCACAGGTCCTTGATTTTTTTTCTTAAAAATGATTCTGTCTTACAACCGATTACCGATTTACAAATTAATAGCTATATACGCGTCGTTTTAAATGGCCTCGATCACGTGCTCCGGGCTGGCCGGAGGAGCATAGGTTGGGGATGCTGCTAACACGACCTCTCCTGGCGTGCCAGCTTGACCATCGACTCATTCCCACATCCGGCGGCAAGCACTTTACTAATTCTCATTGTTCACTTAATTAATAACTCTGTAATTTTGAAGATCAATAATTTTCATTAAAAAGACTTCTTTTGTTCACTTCTGATCATTCTTTCATTCAATTCCTAAGAGGTATAATACACGCAGCAGAAACATGTAACCGTCTGTCGAGACGGTGCACTCAATCTTAGAACTAAGTAATTTAATGCGGTACTGGCGATGTTCCCACTACATCTATCTAGCTAAAACTCAATTTTGGTTTTGAAATATTTGTGCCGCCTCGAATAGCAGAATAACTATTAAAAAATCACAAAAAAGGGTAGGTTAGCACGGTAGGTATGTAGGTAAGTAGATAGTGAAATGTGAACAGGACAAAGTCGGTCGGGTCACCTAGTAGCTATACTATAAAGAAATATTATGTCTAGAATCATACGTCTGTTTTCCAATAGTGCAGTCGGTTTTCCACCCACGTTAGGAACGCTACATTACCCATTTCGCGGATTATAAACTTTAAAAAGAACTGCATATACTAGGCAAATAGTGTGTCTAACAATTCCTAATAATACAGTGTTAAAACGAAAAAAATATCGATAATGAATTTCCCATGCATCGTCTAAATCCAGTAGAGCGTATAAATAGGTTGATTGCATTACGATTATAATCCGTGTTTGCACTTGAAAAAGTAACATTCTTGTCTGCATTTGCATGCTCTCGTTTTTGTGGTCGTCTGGTCAACTCGATCTACTTCAGCAGCAGCAGATGTTTGCTGCAGATGCTCTAGGCGTGACCAACTTAAACTGGTTTTAGATGTATTCCCTCGATTAACAAAATGTAGTAAGAACTGCTTGGCTATGGCTGTACGTATTTTAACAAATTACCATGTGAACTTAAATTACTAAACAGCAGACTGTTCAAAATACACTTGTTTAAACGGCGGTTGCTTCAACAACAATTTGTATAGCAATACTTTGAACTTAAGTTATGTTAATCACTCTGGATGCTTTAGTCTTAAGCAAAACTTGTATGATCTCATTTTTAACTCCTGCAAAACCGTTGTATACCAACATTTATTAAAAAAAAAAAAAAAAAAATCATGCACCTTTCTGTCGATAATGGTCATAGATATTCGAATATGTAATGGTCTTCATAGACAGAAGGAATCTATAGCTCTATCTAGTACGTAGACCGGTCTTAACATATTTAGCCGACTTTACCTTTAAGAAATGATCTACAATATTAGAGAACTAATTCAAACGGTATAGGTCCTTAGTAGTATTATGTAAGCATGCGTTTTAATAATGAATACCACGTTTAATGTTAGAACAACGACATTACGAAGTAGGAACCAAGGTGGAACTCGAAGAAAACAAAATTCTTAATTTAGTCCATAAGTAACATATTCTGCAGAGTATTTATTTAATAAATATTAAATTAAGCAACTCCTACCGACAAACTCTGTCGTCAGTCGTAATATAATAAAGAAAGACAATCATCATATTCTATCTATCATCTTTAAAAAAATACTACTCATGACATTGTTTTGCGAGACTTGAAGTTACGCAAACTTGTTTATTTTTTTATTAACTGCGCGGCATTGAAAGAAACCTTAAGTATTTCTGTAATGCAGTTTATGACTGGTTTTTGTAATCTGGAACTCAGATCCGTTTACAGATCTTGGTCTACATTGAACAAACTTGGTGTTCACATTTTATCCAAACTGCTGTAGCGAATTGGAACAGCAACTTTTCATGAATTTAATGAACATGAAGTCTTCTATTAGTTCAGATGACTTATTTATTACCTACTATACGGCTATACTCCGTTCACAATAAGATTAGACAAACCTATACACAAACCTTTTTTACAGTCCCTTCAACCGATTTTGACTTCTATTCCGTAGGCGTAAGGATGATATTAGAGGCAAAAAAGTGGTTACAATAACAACTGTTTTTGCAGCTGCCATTTGTCATGCCACCAACGCAATAAGTATAAGTCAAAATCGGTTGAACGGACTGTAAAAAAGGTTTGTGTATATGTCTAATCTTATTGTGAACGGAGTATAGCTGACCCGACAGACGTTGTCCTGTCCCTATCGCTATCTACCTACTTACCTGCCTATTTACCTACCCTACACCTACCCTACTCCTACCCTACAAAAGTGATGTTTTTTTTTCAGGCAAATTTTTAAATTTTTCTCTCCGTAAGAAAAAGTACGAGGATGGTTCCTCGTACTTCAGGGAATATAATAAAAAAGAATTAGCGAAATCGGTCCAGTCGCTCTCGAGATTTGCGCTTAGCAAGACATTCAGCGGTTAATTTTTAACCGACTTCAAAAAGGAGGAGGTTATCAATTCGAATGTTTATATATATATATTTTTTTTTATGTATGTCTGGGCATAACTCTGTCATCTAAAGACGGATTTGCAAAATTCTTATTTTGTTCGAAAGGGTTTTATTCCGAAATGGTCCCATATAATATAATATAATATAATACATATCAAAATTGATACAGCCCTTTTTGAGATAATCAACAAATTCCCAAATAAATTACTTAGACGACGTTTTAGTTTCTTCAATCTTTGGAGGACTTACAATCTCTTTTAAGTATGTCGCCGTTTCTTAATGGATTTGGATGTTAAGGCAACACTAAAAAGCGGAAAATAAAAAGTTTTTTCAAAAAAAAGAAAACGGCCTTCAAAAACTAAAAAGTGATAAATAACTTTAGCACAGAACACACATTACTTTACTTTTGGAAGTCGGTGGCGGTGGCTTTGTGTTTGTTGTTTGGTATTGCCACCGAATAATATAAAAATAAAAATAATAAAACACACATTACTTTACTTTCGGAAGTCGGTGGCGGTGGCTTTGTGTTTGTTGTTTTTTATTGCCACCGACTTCCGAAAGTAAAGTAATGTGTGTTCTGTGCTAAAGTTATTTATCACTTTTTAGTTTTTGAAGGCGGTTTTTTTTTTTGAAAAAACTTTATCATATTAAAGATCTCCAAGTATGTTTTTGTAATTTACCTTTAAAAATGAGCAATTAGGATGATGGAGAGAACAAATCAATCATTGGTTATGATGGCAGCACGTACTGTGAGGAATGCGGTTGCTTGGTCCTCGACTTGCCCATGATTTACTTAAGATTTATGCACCATTGAAACTTCAATTCGACGTGTATTACTAAAAAACGAGGAAAGTTTTTATTTTAAGCTTTTCATTTCCCAAGACAATTTTTAAAATATATAGGTAAGTGTACCTAGACTTCTTTGTTATTTTGAAATGTGGAACCCAGGTTGCAAAGTAGTAAACGTATTAACTAACAAATAACACCCTGTTAATTATAGGAATCCACCTCGGATATCTATGGAATCAACCAACTAATTATTGAAACAACCCTCTATTGCATGGTTATCGTGTAACACCAACGTTAACGATTCTCATACGCTGAAAACGTTGTCATAATTAGATATAATGGCAAGACTCTAGTTAAATATACTATACGTTAATTGTCTGTTATTATATACGTAAAAGTATTGGAATAAGCGTCAAAGTGCGAGTAAAGTGAAGCTCTGGGAAAGTGCTCGACCCAGTTTAATGCGTTTCGAAGACAACTTGTCTTGCACGCGAGTATCTGCGCTAGAGTGTTCAGTCACACGTGAGGCAAGATTCGATCGTTGATAAATTGATAGTTTCCATACTGAATGATGTAAGTAGGAAGATAATGCTGGCGGCACAATATGTTTACGTGAGAGATGTTATAATGGGGAAAAGTTAGGTAATTAGAAATGAGATCACAAATTAATGAGTATGGATTTATAAAGAGATCAGATAGTAGCAGAGCAGTACACAGATGAATACCTATAAGAGATTCTTCGTCATCAGCATCATATAATCCTACTAGCTTTTGCCCGCGACTTCGTCCGCGTGAATGTCGGTTATAGTGGATGCAGACGAAGTCACTGATTAAAAAGTCGCCTATGTCCTTCCCTGGGGTTCAAGCTATCTTCATACCAAATTTCATCAAAATCGGTTCAGCCGTTTCATCGTGAAAGCGTAACAGACAGAGTTACTTTCGCATTTATAATATTAGTATGGATTGCCACAGTATAAATATTAGTACTACCGTACAGTAGCGACACGCCCCGCCTAGCTCCGAAACACTGTTCCTCATCTCTTCCCGCGTCGAACGTGCTCTTAAAACTGCTCTTAGTTCAAATGGCGCGGCGTGTAGACACGCACACACACGCACGTATGTCTATAGTCTGTTATTTTGGTAGTAATGTAGGTAATTCAATCGTTTCTATGGAGTGTCGTAGGGGTGCTATTGCCGTCCATTGCTGAACGTAGGCCTCCCCCTGACATTAGAGGTAGTTAGTGTGAAAGTAAAATATAATACAGAGGCAAGACAGAGCAACTAAATAAGGAAACATTTAAGCTCAATCAAATGTTGTAGAATAAAACATGCCAAAGCTTTATTTTATTAGACGTAAAATAGGTGTAAGAAAATCAATTCTAACATTGCAAAATAATTACACAATACCCCATCGTATCTCCAGCAGTTTCCTTACAGACCTTTAGAAACCTTTCTAAATAAGGTAATATTACAATCCTGAATGGAATATGCAAATTTAATTGGCGATAAATTGCGTCTGCGCCGACCCATCGACAGATTGCCAAACGTTTTATCTCTCTCATTTATCTATTGCAATTAGCTGCTTTACACGGCTCTGCGGATTTATGATTGCCGTTGCGAATCGTTATTAATTTGTTGCTTTTTTACTTAAAATCAGAGTTAAAAATTCTGCTTTTTATATCCATTACTGCAGGCGTTTCAATGTTTGTTTTCGCTTTTTTATTGGATCTACAGTTCATTGAGCAGCATTCGGTGTTTATTTCTTTCTCATCTTGAATTCATTTATCATGTTTGCTGTGTTTATGATATTTCGCTTACGTGCATGAAATTAAATTTAGATATTTCATGATGCTGCTTTTTCTATGTTCATTATTGCAGGCGATTCGATTGTTTTCGGTTTTTTTATTTGATTTACAGCTGCTGTTGGGTTTGCTACGGTAGCATTCGGTAGATATTTATTTATTTTTCATATGTATATTTTTTACTGGGTTTATGGTATTTTGGCGAGGTCAAATTATACTAAACGATTGTTTAATTTTTATGTAGGTACACCTACTTTAACCACAAAGTGTCTATTCATCAAAAAGGAACATGACAGCTTCAAGGAGGTCAAATCATCTTTTTAACCGACTTCAAAAAGGAGGAGGTTATCAATTCGAATATTTATATATATATTTTTTTTTTTATGTATGTTCGGGCATAACTCTGTCATATATATACGGATTTGCAAATTTTTTTTGTTCGAAAGGGGTTTATTCCGAAATGGTCCCATATAAATTTTATCAAAATTGATACAGCCCTTTTTAAGAAAATCAACAAATTCCCAAATAAATGACTTAGACGACGATTTAGTTTCTTCAATCTTTGGAGGACTTACAATCTCTTTTAAGTGTGTCGCCGTTTCTTAATGGATTTGGATGTTAGGTCAACACTAAAAAGCCAAAAATATTTTTTTTTTCAGAGAAAAGAAAACCGCCTTCAAAAACTAAAAAGCGATAAATAACTTTAGCACAGAACACACATTACTTTACTTTCGGAAGTCGGTGGCAATACAGAAACGACAAACACAAAGCCACCGCCACCGACTTCCGAAAGTAAAGTAATGTGAGTTCTGTGCAAAATTTATTAATCGCTTTTTAGTTTTTGAAGGCGGTTTTCTTTTTTTTTTATATCAAGAAACGCCCTAAGCGATACTTTCTTCGCTAATAGACTCATCGTCCAAGGTATCGCCCCAGGCTGTTGACTATGCCTGCCTTTGCTTTCCATCTCGTCAGAAAATGTATCTACTTATATTTACGTACCATTTACGTAGAAAGTATGTCATAGACGAGAAAATGTCGTTTCAATGAGTAACGGTCTAAAGTATCTGTCATTTGCTGTGAAAACAATGATAGTTAATCACTTATTTTAAAGCTTGTTTCTCCAGCAGGTTACCAGAAAATTTAACGGGATAGAATATACCTTTAGATATTTTACTTACACTCAGAGTATAATACAGGTTAAGACTTTTGTTCAGTGCTCATCTTTCAGGGGTGAAATCGTAGGCAAGCGTGCTCCACCTTAGCCCGCATCATGATTATAAGATAACGTGAGTTGCGGTCTAACGCAACCGCAAGCCTATTAGAATATTTTACAAATAGTTATTATGTTCTCTACACTGTAATATAAAGAAAAAACATTAGTATCTACAACACGATCAAATGTATGTACCTATGTAGAAGTCTCTCCCAAGTTGCCTTCTGCATCTTGTCTAACCCAGCTGCCAAGGATGTCGATCCAACTGCCTAGGATGTCGGTCCAGCTGCCTAGGATTTCGGTCACCCTGCCTAGGAGGTCGTTCCACCTAAATGAGGGGTTCTACACTTGCCGAATTTTTAATTTCATTTCATTAAGCATCTTGTAAAAGAATTTGATTGTCGTGTCTCAAATTCTCATATATTATGTTTAAACACCAGCACATCAAGCCATACCAAACTGTTCAATTTTCCCAATTAAATATGAACCTTAAGTTTTTATAATAAAGTTGAAATCTGTTAAAGTTTGACAGATTGTTGAAGCTTGATGTGCCTCTGTACCTACTTACCTACTATATGCCAATGTGATCGTAATCTAAATATTTTACTGGAAAAACTTCATATGTATTAAAATATAACATACGTAAGTTCATATCAGGATCTATTTTTCTTATTTTCCATATTCGGCCATAATGCAAGCAAGAAGTATGCCTGTGTGTGTAGTCACGCGAAATTAAAATACCAATATTTATTTTAGTTTAAAACTAACATACAAAATTTAGTTCGTTTACCTTTCTCATTACCAACCATGATGAATACTAATGATTGCACCTAACCAATCGATTGACTGAACCGATTTCAAAACGTCTAGACCGACCTAGTCATTTCAAAAAATTTTGAAAGTCATCACTTTCAAAATATTCATTTGAAATGACTGGTTGAAGGAACCATCCATCCATCTATCACCACATTTAAAGGAATGGTAAAGATAAAGACCAATGAGACGGATAACACTATTTCGTCTGCACTGCGGATAGTGATACAAGAGAGTGTACCCTACAGAATATATCATTTATAACTACCGTTTGCCCGCGACTTCGCCCACCTGAATTATGTAACAGCAGTGCTATTCTGTTACAATCTCCCTCGGTGAACACCTAGGTGAAGTGAGCTGTCATTCGTCCGTCTGCTTTGTCAATCCCTAGCATCGTGACGGATGACAGCTCACTTCACCTAGGTGTTCACCGAGGGAGATTGTAACAGAATAGCACTGCAGATCCCTATTTTTTTCTATTACAATTTAAGTCAACAATCAACCAGCCAACAACCAGTCTTATCAAGGGGTATCGTGTTACCCAGTAACTGGGTTGTGGAGGTCCGATAGGCAGTCGCTCCGTGTAAAACACTGGTATTCAGCTGCATCCGGTTAGACTGGAAGCCGACCCCAATATACTTAGGAAAAGGCTAGGCAGAGAGAGATAGTCTATAACATATAATAAAACCTTTAGACGCCCACTGCTGGGCAAAGGTCTCTCCCAAGATCGCAGTAGCTGTAGGTAGTGGTATTCAGAAGGAGCTGCCCATCCTCTGCTATTCGCGGCGGGCACCACATGGCATATAGCCTAATAACATATAATAAAAATTATACTTGGGTAGCATTCAGGGAAAACGTAGCGAAAAAATAACGTAGGTAACTATTAGCAAAAGAAACTTCAGAATTGGCATGGTATAGTTTCGGAAATTAGCAAGTTCAGAAACCAACTCTTCAGCTTTATGATATCTATCATAAAGCTGAAATCGATAAATTATGAGCGCGACAGTTCACAACTTCGATGCATCAAAATCTGGAATTACTATAAGTTCAAAGGCAGCGCGAAGGCCCATTATCTTAAAACATCCTTTCTCGAACAACCAACTGCCTGGTATGTTCAGTTAATTAGTTTTCTTTCGAACACTTCCATATCCCGTACCCATAGCACTCCTATGGAGCATCCGACCGGATATTTTAATATAATGATAGGGTACATAAATCGATTGCCAAAACGCAGAATATGATACGTCTGCCTATTCCGAAATTAAAGCTTGTATTGACAGACAAGATTTATAAAACATTATGATATATTCCTCGCTACCGTGCCCCAATACCGATGCTTATATTTTATGTTCGAAGCTGTCGAGTCAATGCGGTTATCGATTACCGATACTCGATCGATACAGTTACGTATTCAGTGTCGAATGTCTAGACGAGGCTAAGGTTTTGTCGAATCGTGTACACTGCGGTTACGGCAACGGTATCCTTATGTGATTTTACAGTTTTTATTGCATTACAAAGTGTTAGTGTGTAGTCTGCCAAATTGCCAATAATTTCGGCAAGAATGTAACCTATGTTCTATTTCTACTTGAAATCTGCACTAGGCATGACAAATGAAAATTTTGAACTTGAATGAAGTCGGTAGCTCTATAACTCTATAGCTCTATAACTCTTCTACAAAACCATTCTGCTTTATTTGCTCATTATTCAACGTGGTTTGCCAATTGATGAACTGAAAATCATAAAACATTTTCTCCTATGAGTCAGCAGGTTTAGAAAACGTTTCTCATTGTGTGCCTTACTGAGATTTCATTCAGCAACTATTCATTTCCAGGGGACTGTTGTCTAATGCATTAATTTCCAAGTAGGTACAATTTAAAATTCAAAAGCATTTGCGATATTTTATAAGTATGCACACAATAGATACTTTGAAAACGTTTAATTAAATACATGATAAACCTAGTGGCCTGTTACAAAGCATGTGGAGAAAATGGACAAGAAACTCCGAGACTAGTTTCAAAACGGTATTTAGAAGTAATCTTTTCTTTACAACTTTTCTATTAACCACTATAATTGATGACCTAGCGTCGAGTGGGCACAATTTTATGCCTCATCCTAATACGTAAGTATAGACAGTAAAATGGGCAATAACGTCGGCACATTAAATTAGTAATCATAATAAGGAAATTACAGAAAGCTTCAAACTATTAAGTTCGGTTTATTAGTGGTGCCTATTGTGGTACACGAGCTAAACTCATTTTAGACTACTTCTATCCTTTTCTGTCTTATTAAACAAGAAAGGGACGGACATAAATAAAAGCCATCAATTTTAACGCTGATTCAACTGCATGTGAAAGATTTGATTAAAAACAAAGCTTTGAAAGCAAAACTAAATTAGTTATATTATCTGTTACAATCCTTTTCTTTTGTGGTTTGTCACTAAGAGATTCAGGTACGACAACGTTCCCATCTTAATACCTAGCCTGTATTATGACTGTTACTAAACATGTTCTCGTCGTGGACAGCTCGCCAGAAGTGACCATCAAATGCGTTGGTCGTAGTAAGATATCATCATCGACGGGCATGTATAGGTTTATCAACACTCTCACAACATCTCTCGCACTAAGTAACTATTTCTGTTATTCTCTAGACTAGACCATTAGGATCAAGCATTTTTTGTAACACTGACTTTCTTTCACTTTACTCTAATAATATGAATGCGAAACTCTGTCTGTTTGTTCGTTATTGAATAACGACAAAGCCGCTGATATTTGGCAAAGTTTAGTAGCTGCTTGAGATATGTTAATGGCTACTTTTTAATTACCTAGTTAGTTTACCGGTGGGACATAGAAAAATTACTTACTGTTTCTAACACAACATCTTATGAACCTACGATGATCCAAAATTATTGATTTTGATTAGTCTGCGTCGAAAATCGATAATAACGATAATTTCCCAGACTTAAATACTTATTTTCCGGTAGTTAGTGTTGACTGACTTGACTGCAAAGTGAGTGGCTTTCTAAACCAGTTCGGTGATGGGCATCGATCTTAGTAATTGTGACTTCCTGATGTAGTCTAGTCGGCATGTTGCAGTAATACACCATGAAATTATGTTATAAATCATGTTCAATAAGGTGAACTATGTAGGCCGTGACAGGTAGGTACCTAACGAAGCTACGAAAATATAACGCTCAAGTTTCTTTGGAATGTTGGCAAGTGATGGTGGCAGGATGTTCATGTGAAAGTATAATTTATATACTTATTGATGGCTGATTAATTTATTAGTCTTATGTAAAATTTACTTCATTTAGTGATTGCAACTTGATTTCTCCGATTCTTCTTATTAGTTTGTTTTTTCCTTTAAATAACCTCTTTTCTCTGAAGGATTGAGCACTCTGGTCAGTCAGATGCGTTGCCAATTCCTTCGAACCTGGAGCATTTATCACGGCATATACCTACGAGAAAGTCTCGTATTGGGATCCTATATACATAGAACTAATTGGATCCAATGTGTGATGAGAAAAGAGAATATTTTTTTTGAGACAAGTAGAATCAACAACGCCATGTATCATCAAATGTTGCTGTGCCCTATACAGATTCGCCGATTGTGCCAAGCTTGAAGCCTCTGTTTCTAATCACTTTGAAATTTTAGCTTCTTCTCTTTTTAGTTGGTGGTCTTTTTTGCTAGACTACTTGGGCCCGGTAGGTACCTAGCTACATTTAACGCTGCATTTGTGCAATTTTTACTGTCCTCTAAGGTGCAGGTAAAGGGCTTTGGACACTGTAGCAAATGGGCCATTGTCTGATCAGGAGCATCGCCCTCACAGTGGGTGTCGGTAGGATCTACAGTAAAATGGGGGAGTATATTCCCCAATTTTGCTAGATTGTGTTAAATTAAAATATTGTTAAATGCAATAAATCAGCAGCAGGCAGCAGCAATTTTCAATAACCATATAATCCCAGAGACGGATCTAAAAACAATCCGCAACAAATATTCATAAAAGACAGTAATTCTGTCTCCCACATGTAACGGATTGGTGACGCTTAGACATCACAATAATTATATCGACACGATACCCCCCGCGACATCCATTGTCTTGTACTTGGAACTGCGGCCATGGGAGTGCGGAGTTCATTACGATGCATCGAGCACCTTTGTGTATGATCTGCGGAAGTGGGGTGCAATGTCAGTATGTGTTCGAATGGTATAGAAAGATTGAGAACGTGTGTTTAAGTTTCTATTGAGATGGTAAAAGATTTTATATTTATTCATTTTTATTATTCCTAGATACGTACTGCGAGGGTTGGTTCGAGGTGGCGCAAGAAAAGGTTGCCTGGAAAGAATCGGGGAGGCTCTTGCCCAGTAGTGGGACATAACAGTATCTTTATCTTTACATCACATTACATCGTAGTATAATCAAAAGTAGCTCCTGCTGTCCGTAGGTACACTTAGTTTAGATCAAAGAGATTTTATCCCTTTGGTTTAGATCGTTTAAACTACGCAACGGATTTTAATGAAGTTTCTATCATGAGATAGAGTGAATCAAGAGGAAGGTTTATAGATGTAGAGTAGTCATGACGTCACTCAGTTGGTCGTCGCTTTGTTTCATAGAAGATTTTCATGCGCGAGGTAACGCTAAACGATTTCCGTTCCCAGATGGACTTGTACGAGACTTTGAATGACAGCAATCTGACCTCCTTGAACGATAGACCTCGCAATGGCACATGGCCATTTTATACAATTGAATTCCAACCGATAAAACATGAGGAAGAAGAACGCTATCTGCTTACAAACGTATATAAGCGCGTTGGACCGTTTTGCCGTATAAGGTGATCACAAAAGCAGGTAGTAAAGAGTATTGTCGGCATTGTGTAAAGTTGTCCATAGCAATAATGTGCTGCGTTTAACGAGCGCAATATTTCAGATCTAAACTGCGTTAGTCTAGCGCGGCGCCTACGCACTAGTAACTCTTGTGATCTTTTAGAATTATTTTATACTAAAACAAATTTGCGATTGGGGCGCATTTAGAAAGAGACTGGTTAGAGAACCAAACTTTTTTTTCAAAAATGAGATTAGAAGAGGTCTCTACTCGAATTTTCATAAAACAGGTGGATTTTTGAAAGAGTATTGATAGATAGATAGATAGATAGATATAATTAAATCATTTATTTAGTGCATCCAAAAGACATATCACAACATAAAAAAAAAAACAAATCAAATAAGGGTTAAACAAAGTGCGGTGTGCTACCAAATTAATAACTTTTTCACAGAATAACACATCAATAATCTATTAGGCAAAGCATTTCTCAAAGTTAAATTCATTTAGCCATTTAGAGTTACGGTACCTACAATATAACCATGTTCATATGCTTCTTAGGCTTATCTACATCTTTAAATGACAAACGCCATAATAATTAAGTTATGTACAAGTATATAAATACCACCTCCTACACACACTCACACTTCCACATAATTACATAATATACATACGTACGTATGTATATTATGTAATTACACCCTACACTCTTACATACCCTTTGCGTGTTTCCTAAACTAAACAAAATGTTAATTGTAATATTGCTATTTAAAAAGAATTATATTTAATGAAAGATTAATGAATCACTAAAACTGTAAGTAGTACAGTGTGAGTTTACACAAAACGGCTCCAGTACAATACTTGAAATATATAAATTGTTAAAGGAGCAGGTGACCCGATATACAGGTTTTAAAAAGAACTTAGTTTATGTACCAGTTTTCCAAGTTCAAAATTGTATCTATAGCCTAGACTAATTGAACTTTAAGTTGTACTTAATTTGTGATAAGAAAATAAAAATCTATTCTATTCCATTCCAATCTATTCTATTCTACCATTTTTATTTCATAGGAAACAGATTGTAATGTTGTAAGCGTTAGGCATATAGCATGAATGATTCAAAGAGGATCCATACTGAATTGTAAAGACAAACCAAGGCAAGACCACATAATGCCTATAATAATAATCTCACGAACAATGGTTTGACCTCGACACGTAAACCGACATCCGCGATGCTTTACGTTTCATGTTTTATTGTGAACCAATTTGAGTCGAATTTGATTGAGACATTTTCCATTGTTATTTTTTGTAACCCGAGATTTGAAATATTTTTAAGATGTTTTTATTGCAATATTTCTGTTACGGAATTGTGTGGAGATAACTTAATTCCAGACTGATTCGATCTCTTAATAGCATCAGATACCTAACTGGTTAACCTTTTAGTCATATTATTGAGTCATGCAAAGGATTTGAATTAAAAAGCAAGAAATCGATCTACAAAGCGAAAACTCATAACGCAGCATCTCGTAAAAAATTGGTAGGTACCAACTTGACTATAATATTAGGTCCTTACATATGAAATTGCCGATACTTAATACTGGCAACTTTGAAATCAAATATTTTGTGTTTGATTAGGAATTCCAAATTCAAAATTATTTCAAAATAAAGACTAAAGAATATTGTTTTAAAATTCGTGTTTCATTTGTTTTCACGTCATTTGTTTCGGCTTGAAAATTGCTATAGTAACAACAATGGAGAAATTAAAAATTCGCGGTATTTACGAATATGAGTTCCACCGTGGCGCCAGTGCAGCAGAAACGGCTCGAAGGATTAACGACGTGTACGGGCCAGGCACCGCTAACGAACGAACGGTGCGTTTTTGGTTTCAACGTTTCCGTTCTGGAAATTTTGATTTACAAAATGATCCTCGTGGACGACCGGATACTTAAGTGAATAATGAAGAATTAAAGGCGATAGTGGAAGCGGATCCATCTCAAACCACTTCTGAATTAGCAGCAGCCTTTGGAGTAAGTGACAAAACAATCACTATCCATTTGCGTCAAATTGGAAAAGTAATAAAGCTCGAAAAGTGGGTACCGTACGAATGGACTGAAGCACACCAACAAACACGCGTCGGTTGCTGCGCTTCTTTGCTCAATCGTCACAATAATGAGGGAATTTTAAATCGTATTGTCACTCGTGATGAGAAGTGGATCGTGTACGATAATCGCAAGCGATCATCACAATGGCTTAACCCTGGAGAACCGGCAAAACCTTGCCCCGAGCGAAAACTGACCAAAAAGAAGATTCTAGTTCGTGTTTGGTGGACCTGCGCTGGTGTCATCCACAACAGCTTCTTGAGATTAGGCCAGACGATTACTGCAGACATGTATTGTCAACAGTTGCAAACAATGATGGAAAAGCTCACCATTAAACAACCGAGACTGGTAAATTTCTCTAGCCCATTGCTCCTTCAGGATAACGCTCGACCACATACTGCACATCAGACGGTCGCCAAGCTAGAGGAGCTGCGACTGGAAACTCTGCGTCACCCACCACACTCTCCAGATCTTACCCCAACCGATTACCACTTATTCCGAAATTTGGACAACTTTTTACAAGGAAAAAAAATCAATTCTGATGAGGCAGTTAAGACAGCCTTCAAGCAGTTCATCGATTCTCGCTCCCAGGATTTTTTTACCAAAGGGATCAATGAGCTCCCGATAAAATGGCGGAAGTGTATCGATAACAATGGTGCATACTTCGATTGACTAAATATATAATTTCTTAAAAAAAGTTATTTTTAATTTTTTGATACCGAGCGGTAATTTCATATGTAAAGACCTAATATGATACTGAAATATGGCAGGTATGTGTAGGATGTAGGTAGTAGGTTTTTAGTTGGAGACGCAAGATAAGAACCGATTTTGGGACAGGGCCGAATTAAGGGTAGGTATGAGACTATATGCGTGGGCAAAAGCTAATTATTTAAATTGTCAAAATAACAGCTTAAATAACAAGGCTGTATTTTTTTTATGTTAATGTTACACTATTTATACATGGATGACGGAATTACTTAATATTCTGTGCTACTAGTGGTATAGAACTACATCGTCAATCACTGGAACAACTGGTTCCATGAATTTAAAAGTAAAAGTAAATAAGACCATAGACAAGGTAATAAAAAAAACCACACAGCCACAGGTTCGTAATTTAAAAAATAATATGTTATTTATAAATGCTTTAAAATCAAGATCGAGTACTTCGAGTAGTCATAAATCTTTCGTATAAGCGTAGATTATCGTAAGTTGTTAAGTAGGTAGGGATGTGATTACATGATGCGGTGGCGAGGTGTCGGCACGCGGATGGTCATTCAACCTGTAACGGAATGCCAGCGATTGTTCCTCGACACCTGATCGCAGATAGCAAATTACCTAAGTATCAGTGCACTATTGTTCACTTGAAAATTATGAACAGTGACTTGAGGTTGCTATAAAGATCTTTTTGAATAATTCAGTTTTGAGCGAATCTTGCATTGACTTTTTTATTTACTTTGGTAGTCGTCATCATCCTCATTATCATCCAATCGTCCCTACTAATTCATTCGGTAGGCGTAGCACGCGAGCGCTAAACGTAAAAGATAAAAATTTTCAATTCGAGTAGATTTCCGAATTGGAAGTCGCCTAAAGGAGAGTAAAATTATAAAATTGTTAAAATGCTTTATCATTTTGGTTCTTTCTTTTTTTTTCAAACGTTGTCCCACACTAGGAATTTCTTCTATGTTGTGGGTTTACAAACATATAAACTCACATACACAAACAGCCAGAACCGGAACAACTATCTGTAGGCCATACAAATCGCAGGAATCGAACCCGCGACACGCAGCGCAGCAGTCGATTGCTCAACCACTGCGCCAACCGTGTCGTCTAAACGACAAGCACAATAAGTATGAGTCGTTAATATAAATTAAGTCTTTAAATTCATCATCTTCCTGCCCTTATCGCATGTTATTTGTGGTTTACTTCCACATAAATCTAAATATAATACGGCATTAATAAGGTGTTTACTTCTTACATTCCGTCCTGTCAATCGTCATGCTTCCACTGACTTCCTTTTCTATCATATCATGCTTCACACAATCTATCCATCTTTTCTTTGGTCTCCTTTCGTTTTTTGAAGTATTTATACTTTAAAAATTACCTTACCAAACTTACGTGTCATACCTACATAATAGTCGTATAGTCAAAGGAACTATTAGTTAATCTGTGATATAGTGCTTGGCTGAAATTCAAACGTTTCTTTCTAACTGAATCATATTTTGTTACACTACGTCAGGGTTTCTTAAAATGTGGTCCACGAACCCCTTAGGGGACCGTCGCATGTGTATCATGGGTCCGCAGTAGGTCAGTTAACTCATAACATATATCTTATATATAAAAATTCTTCTGTGCGTGTGTATGAAAGTGAACTCCTCCTAAATGGCTGGACCGATTTTGATGAAAGTTTTTGTGTGTGTTCCAGTGGATTCGAGAATGGTTTACATTTACAATTGGACCCGGTAGGTGGCGCTGTAGTCGGTTTTATTATTTTCAGGGCAGGACAACGTCTGCCGGGCCCGCTAGTGTATTAGGAAATTGTGTAGTAAACTTAGCGTTTCTCGGCCAAGCCACGAACTCGCCGCGACCAATAAAAGTGATTTAATAAGAATAGAGCTTGTTTTTGTTTCCCTAAAATATTCTTTGACAGGGGTCCGTGAAATTGTTTTCAATTATGAAAGTGGTCCGTGACAGCAATAAGTTTAGGAAACCCTGCATTTCGTATAAAAAGATAGTATAGACCAAAGATTATCAAACAAAAGGCAGATAGACCGAGTGGAACACTGCGAGTGAAGCCACAAAAGCAAATACAAATTCAATAACGAATACCTACAATCTCGTGATTGTATTCGCTTTTGAATTTTTATTTGTGTTAATTTTTTTTTTTTTAACAATGCTGTACTGACTCGTGTTTAGTACAGCGCAAAGCGAATTGTAGGTATCCGTTTTGGAATTTGTATGCATGCACGGTGTATCAGCCTTTTGTTTGATAATCTGAGGTATAGACATCAACCGACACATCCTGCAATTAGTTATTGGAATGCTCTACGCTTGCAAAGGGAAAGTGCGTGATGATATGTGATAAGTGTGTGTGTGTGTAGCGACAGGTACTAATACGGACATTCCCTTTAACGCTTAGTGGCTCAGGTTACGCCACCATATTGAGAAAATAATTAGATACCTACCGACTTCATCATGTCAATCTTTTGACGCCCACTGCTGGGCATGGGTCTCCCCCAAAGGGTTTATTTAGCCGTAATCGCCATGCTTGGCCGATGCATTTTGGCGATTGTAGTAGGTGTTATGGTACTCAGAAGGACGCTGCTGCCCATCCTCTGGTCAATATCCCTCTGTCGTCTTCTACGACACTCACGGGTAGAAATGGGGTGGTGCTATTTGCGACCGGTACCACACGGTTTATAGGGATTATAATATAATAATAATAATAATAATATGTGGGGACATTTCACACACGGCCATCTGACCCCAAACTAGGGAGGCCCTGTATTATGGGTGTCAGACAGCTGATATACATACACGAATACATTTTAAATACATACATATATAGATAAACAACACCCAGACACAAGGCAAACACAAGTGCGCATCACACAAATATTTACCCTGGGCGGGAATCGAACCCGCACCACGCTGCGCAGCAGTTAATCGCTCAGCCACTGCGCCAACCGTGTCGTAAGGTAGGTAGGATAATGTTAGGTAGGTACTTGTTAGAAGAATCAAACATTAAGAAACTTGAAAACTTTGGCTTTAGTGGTGACCAAATGATCTTGACGTCGTTATCCTCTCAAAGAAGCGACTGCCGTGTATGCTCTAGTTCTATAGCTCAATTTATTGTTTCTAGTTTCAAGTCATAGCGTGTAAAAATAATTAAGTATAACAGTTCTTTAAATTTTTTCAGATAGTCTAGGCAATTCCAGCCAGCTATAGTAACTATTATGAACACAAAAGTAACTCTGTATGTTTGTTTCCTTGTCGCGGTAAAACCACTGAACCAAAAGTAATGAAACTTAACAAAGTTGTAGCTCGGGATCTAAATAGATAGGTTACTTTTTAATTCGCGACTTCCTTTACGTCCGCGGTTTCAAACACTAGTAAGATATAAATAAAGACCAAAGCACAAATGATATAATACTTACGTACAGATACCCAATCCCATACAAAGAAATGAGACTTCCCTAACTAGCAATTGCTTTGGCTATTTTCTTTCCTTCATTTCTTCAACAGATGGCAGCATCGCCGACTCACTAATTGCCAGAGACTGTATTTTTAACACCATCTTTCGAGTCGGCCTAGACACTAGGCGGCCTAGATACTACTAAATACTACCTATGGCTCTAGAAAAGATGTGGCGAAATCGGTGACACAACAAAGACAGTTCCACGTGTAAGGACTAAAACTTATGCACTAAGAAATGCACTGTACAAAGGCAGACTTAATGCCGTGGCATTTTCTACCAGTCTACCTTAAGATGATGCAGAGACAAAACATTATAATGCCTTCGCGTGTATTGCAAAACATGATATAACATTACCCTAACTAATTAACGAAACAAATCCATGGAATTTTCTCACCCATTTGTCAAACAAAATATCTTACTTAATTAAGTAATTAATTAGCTTATCCAAGCTAATCGTATGTATGTGTGTCTCATAATATGTCGTAACGAAAGTATTTGAATATATTTACATACAAATTGCTACAACGCTTTGATATCAAACGACATTATGTAAGTTAACGACAAATAGGAACATGTCAAACATATTTCACTTAAATGGCTTTATCAACAGTTTGTTTTGTTTCTTCTTTTCTTCATTTTTGGGGTTCCGTACCTCAAAAGGAAAAACGGAATCTTATAGGAAGTCCCGTCTGTCTATATGTCCGCCTGTCAAGACCCTTTTTCTCAGGGACGGTTGGAGCTATCACGCTAAAATATCAAATCCTAAGGTCTGCAATCCCTTGAAGCGGTGAAAATATCAAACTTCTAAGTAGTCAAAAGATACGGCCATTTATGCCGCTTATTTTGACACTCGCAATTTAAGGGAATGAAAACCTATAGGGACTACTCATTGACTTAGAATCATGAAATTTGGCAAGAAGCAATGTCATGTAACACAAGTAAAGGAAAAAATTTGATACCCGTACATTTCTAGATCTCGATGAAGAGAAAACTATTTACTTACATAACCATAAGTTTGTACGGATTTACGGAACATTCGGTGCGCCAGCCCAACTCGTACTTGACCGGTTTTTGTTGCGTCTGAGCAAGTCTTCTTTCTAATTAAGATATAAATCACTGTTAACATGTACGTTTTATCTTTTATTCGTAAGTTCTAGTGTAGAGAAAGCTTTTCAACGTGTTTATAATTAATCATGAGTAAGTATTAATATCAATCAAGCTTATTTTAGATGATTAATAAAATTACTTGTCATTAATCTTGCAAAACAATCCTGTTTGCTTACATAGATGTTTTCTTTTTCTTGACGTTTGGTTTAGTTACTGATTAACTTCCGTTACTTTTTCCTTAAGTAGCTATGTTTTTTTCCATGTTCTTCTTACGTAACACATAGACAAGAAAAGGTATAAATTACACCTATGTGTCTTCTAGTGCCAAATAAATCTTTAATTATTTCTATAACGTCAGTAACAATGAAAATGTTGCTTATTTGGCTCATAAAATTAAATTGTAGCATAAACTGCATTTTAGAATTCTCAACTGTAATGTGTTAATGAATATTTACATATACATCGACGCGGGTGCGCGGGCGCAGCGTTTTGTCTGCCTCTAATGGCTAGCGGTTATTTGGTTTGGACCACTATTTGAACGGTACATAGCACGGTGAAGCTGCAGAGTACAGACTGTCCAAATAAATGAGCTGCTTGCTCCCGCGCATCTATCAAATTTAGATTAGAGCACGTAGAGGCTGTTATTAATATTAAAGTATAATGAAGCTTCGTTTTTTGCAAGATATTATACCTAAGTACTGACCTGTAGATGTAATAAATGAAAAGGCATGCTAACATAGGTTAGATCTCTTCACAGAAATTGACCGTGTTTGCTATTGCAAACATGGTCAATTTCTGTCCTGATGAATGAACGTGCATTATTTAACTTAGTATGTCATGTACCTGGGCGACCGAGCTTAGCATGGTATTTTATTTTTTTGTGTTTTTTAAAAATGAGACGTAGCTAGATCGATTTATCGCCCCCGACACGGCGACACCCCCTGCATACTAAATTTCAATTAGAATAAGAATTGCTCCTTTAAAGGTAAGTATTCGATAAAAAAAAGTAACAATCTGTTTGTAATTGTACTGAATGTATAAGTATTATTTTCCACAGAAGCAATAAGATTAACCTTTTGCCCGCCATTCACGTCAAAAAATCAATAACGTGCCCTCGGCGCCAAACTAAGGTACATACTCTATGGAATTACGTATAGAAGTCTGTCATGTAGCCGTGAACATGACGTGATGGGCACATTTAGGTTTGTCATCTAAACATGACTGTGGTGTCAAAAGGTTTAATGTAATCAGGATTTTGTAAAAACTTGATTGAAAAAAGGTCCGTGGTATTTCTTGCTCGTTCTTCTCTATTGAGACCCACCTACGTTTTGTAATAAGCAACTAGCTTCAACTTTCTGACTAACTAACCGATAAAGATTAATGACTCTTGGACTGGTTTAATTGAACGTTGACTTTGCCTATCTATCTAGAAGCACTTCTTCTCCTTCTTTTAATAGTTCCTGTCCAACTAGTGAAGGTTGGCAGTCAGCTCCGCAAATTTCTCTTTGTCTCCAGCGAGGCGGAAAAGATCGGCTACACTCGCGATCCCAGTCCACTCCCTGATGTTACGCAACCAAGACTTTCTTCTCCGACCTTCTTTTCTTTATCCTGCGACTTTGCCCATCATTATGAGTAGTAGAAGCACACAAACTAATAAAACTCCCATTGATTTCTAGATGTAAACATCGGTAAACCAACCACTGACTGAGTATTATATTATCTGTGATAAGGATAAATTCTTCAAAAAACTGCGTGAGCGCATTTGGAATGTAAGACAACACTCGTTTACAAAAGTGGAATTTTCGTTCGTCCGACTGCCTGTATATATCTCCGTCCACAATTCCACATAGGCTCGCAAGCTTCATTGACATTTCACATACCGCGTGGGGTTTTAAAGACAAGTATAAGTAAACTTGTTTGCAATAATCCTGACCCAGTAAGAACACAGTTATTTCGCTCCCCGGTTCGTCTTTATTGCATGCGCTGGATTCACACATCGATGGTGGAAACAGAACTTGGAGTTTGTATGGCACGTGAATAAATATGCGAATGCAAACGTTATGTGTGAACGGAAACGTAGATAATGTTATGCTGTTGATTTTCTAATGAGTGTATTGATGGTTTGAGTATTTCATACTACTAGGAACAACAGTCTCTTTTCCAATCTTGAAGTTAAAATAATCGACCAAACAAATAATATAACCCGTACCATTAACAGGAATACCTCTACAGATTCACACAAAAGAGTTCTAGTCATATTTTTGTCAGTAAATAAGTTCGTTGAAGTTTTGTAGATGGGGTAAAGGCATATGTCAAGGCTTGTAGTAGCCACCACTTAGTTTCAAAATGATACCTACGTACGAGAATTAAAAGGCATTATTCTTTTGAAATTAAGTTATTTGATCGAAGAGACCAACACTGACTAACTATGGCTAAAATATTATTATTATATTTAGCCCGTACTGTCCCACTACAGGGCAAAGGCCTCTATTCCTTCCATCGGTCTCGACTTTTCGCTATGTCTGACAATTCTTAAGGAAGCCGTCCTGCAGTGCAATTCTGTAAGTAATCACCCGCGAATTCAAATCCTATCTCATTTCCGATTTCATTTACCTGAAGTGAATTGTTTCTGGTATTCGCTAAAATAGTTTCGTAATAAATACTTCGCTTCGCCTATTTGCTCACATAGTGGCGCTAGCGTAGTTTTTATCGAGTTACAGAATACCTAATACAGTTTTCACCGCGGAATCAGAAGTGAGTAAGATCTTACAGAATAGCATTGCAGGTCTTACCGTCACCACTTTCGTGTGGTCTACCGTGGTGAATACTAAAAAATGACTTCATTTTTTTTTTTTGAGCACGCTGTCGGCAAAGTCCTCTTAGAGAAACAAACTGAAAATGGCGTCGCAGATCATATCCTCCCACTAACTCGTTATATGTGCGAATGAAAAGGTACGATAAAGCTCCTTTGTTTAGCCGCGATTATTGATTCGTTTCTTTAATGGCACGAGTAATACTGTCAACCATAAATCTTGATGAAACTCCAAAGTTAATTAAGAATTTTCACAAGAAAGTTTACACTACTGACTACGGCAATTAATATCTAACATCTAACTATCTTAAATGTCTCGACTAGAAAATCTGTCTGAAATACTATATAGTATTACAGACATAACCTAAAAACCCACCACTGCCATCCTAGGAATCGCAAACGGAACACAGTATAAAGTGAACATTTTCATCGCAGACAATCAGAGACAAAAGACGTGGAATGCAAACGGTTAATAAAATGGCCAATAACTTAAAGTGATTAATGTTTTAGAACGCGCACTGAAACCAGTAACGGTGCAGCCTGTCTAATAGAATTACGGAGTCTGGCAACACATAAACTTAAGACTCTCCATTCACTTACTGAATGCTCTTTATTTTGGTTTGGAGTAAAGAAACTGTTAAAAGCAATATTCGATATTGCTTACCTACTATTTGATTTTAACTTTGTAATGATTAAAACGTTATTCGGCAGTAGCTATAAATCTACGTCCTGACTCCTGATGTTCATTTTGTATTTCATCAGTACCTATTTTATTTTGGCCTAAAATATCCGAATCTCTATTCTAATAGAAAAAAAGTAATTATTAGGAACGTTCGCATGCTAACTTCAGTCTTTCAAAAATGCCTCTATATCTATAATCTACCAAGATTTTGATACTGACTGTCGCTAAGATGAGAATGATGGTGACTACAATTTTGAACGTTTTCCATAAGTAGAATTGGCCTTCAGATAGTCGTCTATATATAGAACATATTCCAAATGCAAAATATGTTAATAAATAAACCTTAATAATTTTCTCAAATCCCTAGCAATTTAATACATCCTACGCTTAGTGTCGAAACGAACCTGTTTATGAATGGCCCACGTCCTTGCGCGCACGCAGGTGACTGCCCTTGCCGTAAACATGCGACTACAGACCCAATAACATGTGCATCTGTCATGCGTTCTCTTGCTTTTGTTTTAATAGCTACATGCAGCTGCTGCATCACAACGGTGGTAGCTGATGCAGTTTTAAATTACAAAGACTAGAGAAAATGGATTAAAAACGTGATGAAATGACTAGGGGGCAATTTACATATTTTTAAGAACGTTTACGTTGTAGTTAATTTCTGTCTCAATCTGGTAAAAATACCACTAAATTACCTAAATTTTTGACAAGTTTATAACAATGATTTTCACTGAGATACGTTTGTGACTAGATCTTTAAGGGTGTTACCAGACCAAACGATCGATCGTCGATCGACGATATCGATCGATGGTAGAATGGATTAGTCGACGTCGATCGATAGTTTCTACCAGACCAATCGATCGATCGTCGATCGACGGCATCGATCGATGGTAGAATGGGTTAGTCGACGTCGATCGAGCTGCTTGATTATTATTACTGATCGATTAACCTGCAACGTCAACCGATGCCATCGACCGGCAATCGATCGATTAGTTAGTGGTATCCGTCGATCAGTCAAAGCGGTAGCTTTGACTGATCGATCGATCGACCGGTAACACCAATCGATCAACGACGATCGATGTCGATTGATGGCATCGATTTTACGATCGATCGATTGGTGTAGTAACACCCTAACGTTTTTGGTCACCTGAATCATATAGATCTTCTTGGTCGCTCAGGTGAAAAAAATAACGTCAATTATATTATTTGTAAGGATAATAAAATCACATTGACAGTATTCCGGACAATTACAACTCTACCAAAATTCTTCGAAATAGTTTTTCTCAACATCATACAAATATTCATTATTATTTTTGAAGCTTTCCTACTTCTTGCTTTGCTTCTTAAATATTTAAGCATGCGAGAAATAGGAAAGCAGTTTATTTCGCTACATTCATGCAATCTGCTATCAAATTCTGCTATCGAACATACAGAGAACTGTACAGTTTCCCGATTCACAACTACATTAGTAAAACATTATTTTCATATCCACTTTTGTACCCACATCACTGACATCACAGCAAAGGTGATACATAAGCATTATCATTGTATTATAGTAACGGACTATGCAGAAATCATGCGATAGCTTCCCATGGCTGCTGTAAAACGTTACAAGGAATTAATTCAGAACTAAAGGTCGTCCCATATGGTTCTAAGTAATTAAATATGGCGAGCTATTAAACTAATAAGTAGGTACTATTTTAATGAATAAAAAATATTTAAATATATGCATAAGAATTTTAAAGACTCTTAATTTATTTTATGACAAGACAAGAAAGCTAATTCCTTTAAATAAAAACGTTAAAAATTTAGTTGCAATTTCATCTCAGCGACGATCAATGTCAAAATGTTATTAAAGTTACGCATATTACCCTGCCATGTAGACAAAATTCCTTTTCGTTAGCCAACGGATAAATCTAATTGTATTGCAGTTACAGGTCAAGGTAGAATATGGACTGACAGTCTTGTCTTCTTTATTTGGTGCGAATTATTCAAACTCTTCGAAAAATGCGGCTAACCCACCTAGTTTCTAAACAGGAATCAAACTTCCCTGGTCTCGCGTCAGGTGCGCGAGAACACCTGCTGTTCCGCACAAGTTTTTATTGAACGCGTTTAGTAAAACCTGCGTGCAGCGTGTTTCACCGGGATTGTTGGTCTTTGTTCGAGTTTTGGTATTGCTGAAGTTATTCCGTGTGAGATCTTGATTATGGGGTTAACTCGAGTGAATTTGCTTACTTACCACTTTAAAGCATGTGGAATAGCCCATTATATAACACGTATATATAATAACGTATTTTTAAAATGTATGGATCAGACGAAGTTTCCTATAATGTGTTCATATTTCTTTTTTTTTTTAATTGGACCTACCTGCTTTTTGGAACGAGCAACTAGCTTTTTTGTCTAACTAACCAACTCCTTCACAAAAGTGCCTGTAAATGGTTTAATTGAAATAAATGCTCTGACTTTGAATCAAAGTTGTTCATAATTATGATTACTATGACCTCTTTTCAGGAGTCTGGTAAACATAAAAATAAGGAAAAGGTAAGTCATTCAGTCACTGACTAAACCTGAAATCTCGGAAACTAATTCACCTATGAAGGTAAGTAGTTTATAAACAGAAGACATCAGCTAAGACCGGATTTGGTTTCAGACTTCCACGCGGACGAAATCTTGGGCGAAAGCAACAAAATATAAAACATTGCTTCTAAAATATTCAATCCACTACTTAACACTACCGACCGTGACTGACTGACGTGTGTGACAGCTAATTCCTGACAATAATACATACAACATGTCTGCCTTGTCCAGCAATTAAAATGAGTTACTTTCTACTAGTCTTTGTAATGAACCTTATTAGTGTACAATGTGTGACTGTATTAAACATAAAATTTTAGATACACCGGAAACATTTAACAAATTGACAACAGTCTGCAGTAACTTGCAGGTGTAAGAGTCTTAGCGAAGCCTGAATAATATACCGATAGGGTATTTTACTCTATATAAGAAAAAATCTATAAATATTTTATTGAGATAGGCAAAAAGCAGTCGAAAAATGCTAATTTTAATTAATAAAATAACAAAATGATTTTTTAATTTCAATTCAAAGTTTTCAGGTTTTTTAATCTGTTTTATAACACCATGAAATAGTAGCCGCCATGTTATTACGCCTTACGGCTGTGTAAACAAAAAAATGTCAACTGTCAAACAACCAATTGACGTATATAGGCTTTGTAATTTTATTATTTTCGTAACCAACGCAATTTTTTAATTATTACACCTAATATAAAATATTATTTTAAAATTATATTCAATTCATATTCATTATTCATTTATAATATCAGCGCATTTGATACAATGCGAACTGACGTCATTTCCGCGGAGCAATATGGCGTCCAACTACGAGGCGTTTTCGTCAAATTACGCGCGATATTTGAAAATTTAAAATTTAGATGCATTTTATGGCACCTATCGATTGAATAAAAATGTTGTGTTTTTTTGGTGGCATAGAATTTAATTGAGACGCTTTTCAAAAATGGGTGTAATACCCTATTGGGTATTTGACACCATCAACACGTACTCCCAAGACACGACTTCTCTAAAAAAACTCTTTATCATTATCATCATCATGTCAACCTTTAGACACCCACTGTACAGTTGAGCATAGGTCTCCCCCAAAGACTTCCACCTGTGTCAGTCCCGCGCCGCGTTCATCCAGCGGCTTCTTGCGGCTCGAATCAGGTTTATATTAACCCAAAAAATCAAACCTATCTTTTACTAATCAATAAACCAACAAAAAAAAGTTTTTTGTAGTATTAGTATCAAGTTTAGATCATCATTTCCAACGAACGTTTTATATACAAATCAAATTTCTTTATTATTTTTAAAAATGGACCATTACTTACTTTAATCTTGATCCATTTACTTTTTACTTTTTGAATGTTGAAAAGATGCACTTCTTGCAAAATGTATTTTTTGTATATATTGATTGATAAGGACTTTTTGCATAAACCGCAAACCACTTTATAGTTTTTTAGCTGCTGCGACTTTGTCTCTAGGATTTTGGCGCTAACAAGCGTCTTTTGCAGATTTTAAACTGACAATCACGTCAAAATGTGTAATGTATTGAAAAAAATATTTGTTAAACTCATTGAGTTATATGTACTACGTACTAGAACATTTTCTTAATCATTTAGTATGTGAATATTTTTGATTAAGTGCATATTAAATAGTTTAATTAAATTATATGATAATCACTCAAAATCTACCAGGAATATTTAAACGAAACTTTTACTATCTTACTGACAATTTTATTATCTATCTTTTAGTATACGCCTTTTTTTAAGGTAACGCATACTATCTTTTATTTAATTTTTGCTACCGACGTTTGAGAGTTTTGAACGCAGCGCATACGATTCTCTGGTCCTCAAGGTCGCCGGCGTTTATCGTCGCCTTAAGCCAAAGTCCTAAATTATCCCACGAAACAATCACAACGAAGGAATAAAAATCATCCTATGTGTCAAGCTTGATCAATATCTATGTGACTCAGCTAATTGCGTTCCGCCATTTATTGTAAAATAGTAACAAACATTCATCCATCCATTAATACATCCTCATAAACTTTTGCGTTTATAATAGTATGTAATGATAATATAATTGGATTGTTTAGTAATCTTTTCTTATCATAGATTGATCAGTACTTAAATGCCGTAACCTTATAGCATGCTGACGAATGGATACGGCTTTTATAAAATCTCCTAATCCAGTCAAACGACTGCCAACGGAAGCTACTGGGTGGTCCAACTATTTTTAGACCATTCATGTCCTTTAAGGATCGATTTGCAGTAAATTTTCCATGAATACTTGAGTTCAATTCGAGGAGGAGGAGCTCGTGACTAAGTAATTATAGCCGTATAGATCGGTCGGTCAAAGGTTAAGTTACACTTGCCGCAGTCAGTCTGTAGATGGGTGACCATCCATTTCAAACCGAGTTCCCTCTGTGCCTCGGAAAGCACGAAAACGGTCCCGGCTGTCATTCGTAGATCTTTGGCAGTCGTTATGGGTAGTCAGAAGCCAGAAAGTCTGACAACCAGTCTTACCAAGGGATATCGTGTTTGCAGCAACTAGGTTGTGGAGGCAGTGGCTACATGTAAAACACTAGTATTTAGCTGCATTTTAGACTGGAAGCCGACCCCAACATCGTTGGGAAAAGGCTAGGCAGATGATGATGACTTTAGTTCAATTCTGCCAAAATGCCTGCATGCATGCCATGCCATGCATGAGCGAAGCAAAATCTCCCAATAGCAATAAGCGATTAAAATTGTCAAATGTCTTTATTACTATGTCGCAATAACAGTTCAATTATCAAATATATACTAATATTATAAAACTGAAGAGTTGTTTGTTTTTTTGTTGCTTTGAACGCGCTAATCTCAGGATCTACTAGTTCGAATTAAAAAAATATTTTTGTGTTGGATAGTCCATTTATCGAGGAAGGCTATAGGCCCGTGCGAAGCCGGGTCAGGTCGCTAGGAAATAATAAAGAACCCATTATTTCTTCTGAGTACAATAATCATTTTCTTTAAGACGCTATTCTAAACTGAAGACGGGAGACCCTTGAGATACTGCTTGACTAAAAAACATCGTCAAATTTAGTAACAACTAGTAGGTACCAACGTTCACATTTTGACAGCAACACTCTAGATTCAACAACCCAATGTCATAGTAATAGATATTTATTCTTAACCATTACAATTATGAGAGTAGTTCAACAAACTCAGACGCACACATTCAATTATCAATTAGTCCAATTAATTGAAAATCAATCAATCAAAACGCCCAAAGCAAAATAACTGCATTCCAAAGCGAATTGAAAGCACGCTCTCATTAAATTTACTAACGGCCCTTAGCGCCATAATTTATAAGATTTAATCATCGCAACCTACTTTTACTTTAACCACTTAAAACTATACTCGTCCATCAACAACAGGCTACCATAAATAAGTAAATTGATGTCTATGGAAGCTTCCGTGCTCTGTTTCCGTATTTTTACATAATATTACATCATGTTTATAATTTTTGACAGCAAGATGTAATCGGGTGTGCCCATTGTAAAATGATGTAACAATTTTAATGAATAGGCACGTTTTATGTAACAAAATGTCACATTAACCGACTGGGTTGGTAATGATGAAGTAAATGGCATGTGAACATGTTACTAGATTACGTGTTTCATGTCATTTGTCTCGTTTATGTCACAGAAGGTGATAAAACTTTGCCCTCATATGTTATTCGTCATATAAAGTTGCCGACGTTATATCATAATAATTATTATGTAAAATGTCATCTCGGGACTGTTTATGAGCCGACAAAATTTGAGTTATTATTACGTTTATTTATATATTGTATCAAGTTTCATTACGGTGGAAAAAATGCTACAAAGTTTTAATTAATTTAGCTCGCTGTACGATTTCCAGCGCGTTGATGTCTTTTGTTCTACAAATTTAATTTGGTACAAAAAATCCTTAATTCTCTTGAATTTGAGTAACAGTACTATAATAAACATAGGTAACGAATATGATATAGTTAGTTAAGGAGCCAGAGTCACAGAGCGTGAACCGTGACGCCTCTGGACGTCGACCCAGTAGCCACCGCCGAATTTACACCATTCTGTTATCTCGACTTACATGAGTTTTGGGGAACTTTGATTCGGTAGCATATAACCGGGTCTAAATTGACAGATTTATAATAAAAACTTTACCTTCATTGTAATAAAGTTCGAAATATCTAAATTAACCTTTTTATTATTTTTAACCGACTTCAAAAAGGAGGAGGTTATCAATTCAAATGTTAATATATATATATATATATATTTTTTATGTATGTTCGGGCTTAACTCTGTCATATATAGATGGATTTGCAAAATTATTATTTTTGTTCGAAAGGGGTTTGTTCCGAAAAGGTCCCATATAAATTTTATCAAAATTGGTACGGCCCTTTTTGAGAAAATCAACAAATTCCCAAAAAAATTACTTGGATGACGTTTTAGTTTCTTCAATCACTGGAGGACTTACAATCTCTTTTAAGTATGTTGCCGTTTTTTAATGGATTTGGATGTTAAGGCAACACTAAAAAGCGAAAAATAAAAAACTTTAAAAAAAAAAAGAAAACCGCCTTCAAAAACTAAAAAGTGATAAATATGTGATATTTTGTTGATATGTTGATGTGGCAATACAAAACAACAAACACAAAGCCACCGCCACCGACTTCCGAAAGTAAAGTAATGTGTGTTCTGTGCTAAAGTTATTTATCACTTTTTAATTTTTGAAGGCGGTTTTCATTTTTTTTTTAGAAAGCTTTTTGTATACTGTCTACATAGACTGTCTCAATGTATATCTTTCTTTTCTAAATACAATTGTTGGCTTCAAAGTTTAATTAATTCTTAAGGACTTCAAGGTCATAAGTTTGGATTTCTAGATCAATCAACTGAGTACTTGTTGGACTTGAATGATTCGTCCATAAAAATAAAACTTGCAAATTAGGTACTGCTTTCAATTAAAACGTGTTGCTTTGTATTAAAAAGAGAAATTCAGACCTTAAAGAGAAACTAGTTTTATTTTTGCTGTGGAAAATCACTGTTTATGGTAGCAAGTAATATAACGAACGCAAAACATTTTGCTTTCAGATGCACCAAACAGTACAGAGGCCAGCACTTCAAGCTAAAACAATCTGCCAAATATCTTTGATAGATTATCAACTTTATTTAAAAAATATAAGGTACTTGTTCAATTGGGAAAATTTGACAGTTTGGTATGGTTTGATGAGCTGGCGTCTGTACGTGGATCTTGGGGGGTTGGGGATATTTAGAGTTTAGTGTTGGTGGTGTTGAGTCCTACATAACTCTTTGTACTCTCCAGACGGAGGATGTTCATGAAATTTTTTACACAAAGACAAAAGGTAGAGAACCAAAAAGAGTTTAGAAAGAATATTTTAAACTTGTTTCCATAAAAAAATGGAATTTTGACCTTCAATATCTTTCATGTTTCATTTTATCAACGAACGTGAGTATTGTTACACATTATAGACTGAGAACAACGGAATAACTCACCGTGTTGCCGGATTCGTCCGACTAGTTTCGATGGCATACGGCCACCTATCTCAAGGAGTTCCATAGGAGAGGTTTCAGTGAGTTAATCCGATGTTCTCAATCTATAATGTTCAATATCTTTGTAACCAGAAGATACAGAACACATAGGAGGCGCAGAACAAGCGAACACCGGACCTCCGGCTCATGGTAGCAGGAGGAGCCGTAGGGTTTTAGTCGGTAAGAGTCCGACATAACCCTCTGTACTCTCCAGACGGAGGATTTCCATGTGGATTTCTCCACAAAAAAAAATGAGCACAAAAAAAATATCGATATAGTATGATAGGAAAAAAAAGACAACCGCCTTCAAAAATTAAAAAGTGAAAAATAACTTTAGCACAGAACACACATTGACCTTGAAGGCGGTTGTCTTTTTTGTAAAAAGCTTTTTATTTTCCGCTTTTTAGTACCTCCTTCTCATCCAAAACTATTAAGAAGAGAAGATTGAAAGTTAACTACTCCAAAGATTGAAGAAACTAAATTGTCTATGTAAAATTTTTGGGTATTTGTTGATTTCTTCAAAAAGTGCTGAATCAATTTCGATAAAATATATATGGAACCACCCCTGAAGCATACCCTATCCATAAAATAAAGAATTTTCAAAATCGGGTTACGTTTGCCGGAGAAATCGCGTAACAAATCGCGCACATACTTAATGCAAATTTAAGACTTATACGGTTTTCTCATGGATGCCATTGTCAAAACTAGAAAAAATGGGACCACACGGGAAGCACCGTCTTTCAAATAAAAAAAGAATCATCACAATCGGTTCACCCAGTCCAAAGTTATCAGGTAACAAAAAAAATAAAAAAACAGACGAATTGATACCGTCCTCCTTTTTTGAAGTCGGTTGAAAACAAACATGTCTCTTTGTATATCCATTATAATATCACATGGTTTCACTAATCTAGTCTTTCTCTTTTTCTCCTGGGTATTATCCCAATTTAATTGAAGTCAGCCATATTAGCATTTCATACTCATACTTATATCATTCATACGGCGATACGATTACGATTTGTTTTTCTGCGCCACACGGTAGTGTTGTGGGTTGTTTGTTGGGTTACGTCACTTGCTAGCATATCGTTTTTTGTATCGTATGTAGCCAGATTATTGGTGGTCGTCCACGGCCTCTTTCCTTCTAGTATATTCATGACTCTTTTAGTCTTAAGGTCATCATCTCGTCTCATCACATCATAGAGCAATGCGGAGCAATACATGACCGTACCAGCTCAAATGGGTTTCTCATGTATCTTAGCGACTTTAAAACTACCACGGATACATTCGTTTATTATTTAATCTATTTTTAAAACACCACCGGCCCCCATCTATTAAAGTATTAATTAACTACTAACTTTACCAAAAAACGTGGACCGGTGTGATAACTTCTCCACTATTCATAACTTGCCTTAACATAAGTAGTATCATTAGGTACTTACATAAATAAAACTTAATAAAGTCGTAATTTAATACAAATAGAAAGACTTTTATTATTTAATCCAATAATATAGTAGCATGACCTACAGTCATGCATTTGATTATGATCTCCTCTCTAAACCAATTATACACTACTATTATTTATTAGTATTATATATTTCTCACACATATTGTGATAAATCATGCACGGTCATAGGTTGTGAGAGAAAGTTTTAACAACACTTTTATTCATCCACACTAAATAATAAGTGCAATCTGTGTGTCTGTTTGATACCGCATCACGACAAAAGTGCTGAACGTATCGTAATTAAATTTGACAAAGACGTAACCAGGGATTTGGATAAGGACATTATCTGCCCAGCCTGTTCCAAACATGGTTGGGGTCGGCTTCTAGTCTAACCAGATGCAGCTGAATACCAGTGTTTTACATGGAGCGACTGCCTAACTGACCTCCACAACCCAGTTGCTGGGTAACACGATACCCCTTGGTAAGACTGGTTGCCAGATCTTCTAGCTTCTGACTACCTATAACGACTGTCAAAGATTTACGAATGACAGCCGGGGCCCGGGACTAACGGCTCTACGGCATGTAGGGGTCTCGATATGAAATGGTTGGTCACCCATCCACGGACCGACCGCAGTAAGCGTAGCTTAACTATCTTGACCTTTCGATCCGAACGACTTTTACTTAGCCACGAGCTCCTCATTTGGATACAGACATAGGCTACTTTTCAACCGACTTCAAAAATAATTTAAGGATTCAGCACTTTTTGAAAAAATCGACAGAAAGCAAAAAAATATACATGGATGATATTGTAATGTTCTCCAACCTTGTACTTTCAATCTGTTTTGACTGTGTTGCCGTCTCTTAATGAATTTAGATGATAAGAAAGTACTAAAAAGCGAAAAATAAAAAGCTTTTTTACAAAAAAGACAACCGCCTTCAAAATCTAAAAAGTGATAAATAACTTCAGCACATAACACACATGACTTTAGTTTCGGAAGTCTGTGGCAATATAAAACATCAAACAGAACAAATTCACCGACTTCCGAAATTAAAGTCATGTGTGATAAGTGCTAAAGCTATTTATCACTTTTTAGATTTTGAAGGCGATTGTCTTTTTTGTAAAAAAGTTTTTTTTAATCTGTGACTTCGTCTACATCCGCGATAACCGATATTCACGCGGACGAAGTCGCGGGCACGAGCTCGTTAAACTATGTCAATAGGTAGGCATAGATTCATTACTGATGTGGCATACTGAAACTACACTGTATCCTATTGTGTAGGTATCATATTTTTCTCCGCATGGCACGTGGCATGGCATCTGATAAGCGGGTTGTAGACCAAAAGCATTTAGCTAAGCTCACGTAGCTTAGGTGACCATAAATAGAGAATTAACTGATCCATACATTTAGTTAAGTTCTTCTGCTTTTCTTTTGTTGAGTTATTGTTTGCTGATTTTCTCGCGATTCATGTCATGGTTATTCCCATAGTAAAAGTTGTTCATAATATAGTGACTTACTATGACTCCCTTTCAGGTTTATGGTAAACAGTTTACCATAAACCTGAAAAAGAGTCATAGTAAGTCCACTATATTATGAGCAACTTGGGTGGGTGAGTTTACCGTAAACTCACGCACCCCAGCTTCGCACGTATGTAGATTACTAACGTGGTGTAATAGTCATATTTCAACAAATTAACACAATAATCACTTCTTCCCCACTGCTCAGCTAGATTGCTCAACTAGTTGAGCAGTTGAGCTTACAGGTCATAGTTTATATTACCGAACATTTTAATGCTCTACAGGTCAACAATTTTTTGCTCAACTTAGTTGATCAGTATGTCATCCTGTTATAAAATCGAACATATAACCTACTGCTCAACTGCTCCATGGGCTTAACTTAAGTACTTATGAACCTTCCTCTTAAATCACTCTAGATAATATTGGGACAGATGGTGGAAAGCGGCTTTGTTTTATACAATGTAGAGACACAACCTGAGATTATTATGTGTCTATCACAAGTTATATCCCATTTACGACCTATCGTTATAAAGGTTTTTTTTTTTGTATTTTTCCATCTTACTATATGCATCAAGGTAACAATACTAAAGAAAATGCTGAGATGCGAGATAAAAAAATTCAGTAACATCTGGATGCCCATTAAGCTAACCTTACTTTTTTTTGTTCCTGAATTGGAAAATGGGTGGGTCTGTCAGATTATTACCGACATTACAAACGTATGCCTATCAATAGTAAATAAAACCGCCCCGGAAAAGCTATCCTTACATATACATATTATACTTTTATATGACAATCTGTTAGAGATAGAAATGTGTAGCCATGCTTACAAGTCTCATAAAACAACAATTACTGCTCATTTCTTAATACAAAGGTATACTATTATCGTCAAGTCGTAAACGCTATCTTAGAGAAACCTGCGATTATCTGCAAACTCTTCACATTTTATTGGATTTCCCCGCTTTCATAATAATAGTGACACAAAAACACGCTATTGCCTTTTGGTATATTTTACCGACCACTCATTTGCGTCGACGCTCTATAATTACTACATATTTTACAGCTTACGGCAAATGACTTAGGTTGACAGGTGATTTCCTAATTATCATGTATTATATTAGAAGACATTACATGTTTTTTCTAGTGAATTTTGTTACGGATCCTTATTTCCTTGATTTAAATAATAATATAAACAAAATAAAAGTCTTAAGACTAAGTAACATTTTAAAGGTAGAATTGTACTGAAACGAACAATGTTCCCGGTATTGTTCATCTCTGCTTCTTATAGGGATAACGACCGCCGCTGAGTGTATACCTTTTATTTCGTCCCTAAATTATTCAAATTCGATCCAGCCAGTTCCTTAGCTATCCTCTCCCAACAACGACCCAAGCCGTGGTCTGTATCCATAGCGAATAACAGGGGGTGTCCATGAGTAGTAGAAGCATAATACTGCATTTAAAAAAAAATGTTTGTGGTCTATACTGCAACTATTTTTTTTCTGAATGGATAAAAACCCAATAACCGCTCAATGCAATAAAAATCAATTAAGCATAAATACGAATAAGAAACTCATAATTATGTAGTACATAAAAGTTAATAAGCGTCTTAATTAACAATCAACCCTCTAATTAAAACTAACCCATTATGAAGGAAAATAAAAACAGCTCGAGAAAGCCCGCGTGTCATTGAGTGCTACCAAGAATATCATATAAAAACTGATTAATAGTTTCACTGACTATTAAAATGTAATCAGAGCCGTGAGACGTAAAAATCAGCGATCGGCAATAAAAAGTTAAAAGCTTTGCATAGACGTCTAGTTGACCTTCTTTGTCGATACATTACATGAGAATAAAAGTAATAAATATCTCCGTGGTGAGTGTTATTGTTTTAAAATAATATTTATTGCCGGAAAAGTCTATGCCTCGGTGCTAGCGACCTACATGGTAGGTACTTTTTGAACACCAGCACGCGTAGCATGACCACGCTATGTCTACGGAAGAATAGACATACTGACAGGAAGAATAGACAAACTGTACTGACTTGTCTATTCATGCTGTCAGTATGTCTATTCTTCCGTAGACATAGCATGGTCATGTTACGCGTTCAGCACCATATACTTAGCACATTCTCACACATGCTTCTCCGCAATTAAGACCTTTTCGAAGGGGTCAGATTCAATATTTTTTTCTTGTAAATATCATTCAAAAGTGCCATTTATGCCCGGTTTCTGAGGTCTTCGGATAAACTTTCGATAGCTATTCATTCGACAAAGTTATCTATTTGAGTGATTTTGTTCCTTAACTGAGTGCTCGGAAACGCAATATCGAACCAATAGCAATATCGAATAGATATAGTCCAGTTAAATTACCTCAGAAACTGAGCGTTAGTGGTCTAATTAAAATAAATAATATAATTTTGACTATTGAAAATAAATCCACACTATTACCTATTATAAATCCGGAAGTGAGTTTGTTACGGTTTCACAGCGGAACTTCAAAACCGATTTTGAAGAAAATTTGGTATAGACTAAGCTGAAAAGAAGCCAATTTCCTTTTTTGGGGAACTTGGCTTCTTTTTAACCTTTTGACCGCCACGCTAGAAATACAAAAACGTGCCCTCGGGGTGCCAAGCTACGAATTTCGTCTAGAAATCTGTCATGTAGTTGTGACCGTGGCGTGCTGGGCACATTTTTGGTTGTCATCTATACATGACTCGTGCGATCAAAAGGTTAATCACCGATTTCGTCTCCATCATAGCCGACATTCATGTGTCAAGTAAAAATAATAAATGCATTTAGCATTACTCAACTTAATTTTACGATTTAGGCTATGTGCGTGTGCTGTGTGTGTGAGGAGCTCGTGGCTAAGTTAAAGCCGTACTGATCGATCGGTCAAAGGTTATGCTATGCTAGCCGCGGTCGGTCTGTGGAACGGTGACCATCCCTTTCATACCGACTTCCCCCCGTGCCTCGGAAAGCACGTAAAGCCGTTGGTCCCGGTTGTCATTTGTAGATCTTTGGCAGTCGTTATAGGTAGTCAGAAGCCAGAAAGTCTGACAACCAGTCCTACCAAGGGGTATCGTGTTCCCCAGCAACTGGGTTGTAGAGGTCCGATAGACAGGCGTTCCATGTAAAACACCGGTTGGTATTCAGCTGCATCCGGTTAGACTGGAAGCCGACCCCAATATAGTTGGGAAAAGGCTAGGCAGATGATGAAGCTATGTACCTACTACTCTATATGTTATAAATTTTCGGTAAACAGCAGATTTAACGAACTCTCTTAATTCATTCAGAACGATGAAATAATATCGGCAAGTGTAGGTATCATAAATTTTATTTTAACAACCAAAAACTCGGCTAAATATGTGCATTTTTATTTGAGTCAATGAGTTGAAAACTAGATTATTTGTCTATTTATTATAAAGTATCACATGTGTTACGGATATACAACGTAACATTATAAAGGAAGGACGTAATATTGATAATATTAATCTGTTTGTATCTATTTTACATAACTTCTATAGTTCTATCCATTTAACTGTGTCTAAGGTATGTTGTGGTTACCAGACTGGCTGTAACAGAATCCATGCAAGACTTCAAACCACACAGGATTAATCGTTCTGCGGTTACCTAGTAGGTAAGTAATTCGTGGAAATGTATGTATACCTATAAAATTAACCTTTAAATAGGTGCATGAAGTTTCACCTTGGATCGTACTGAAAAAACGACGAACAAAACGAAACATATATTTGACGAAAACAAAAGAGATTACTTATGTTTTATCTTTAAAGGTTACTTACTACATGAAGATTACTTATTACATGAACAACAATCTAGAATTTTAGGGACTACGGTTATTTCAGAAAGACCACCATATTCTCCAATAAACATAATAAATATTACCTTATATGTATTATGTAATTTCCCGCCGCAAATGATGATAAACTCTCCATATTAGTACCTACGATAAATAAAATCCAAGTATTAATTGGCTATACTATAAGTTACTCGCCAATGGTATTAAAGTCAAGTAAATAGAAAGTATTGGACGTTGATTGCGCATACAACCGAAGTCGCGGTCGTTTTAAAAACTAGTTAATTAGGTGCTGAAACTGGTCGAAGAGGAAACAATTGACGGTCGACTAGTAGTTTGTCCTTCAAGACGAGCTTTTTATTAGCATTAACTTAACATCACATTTTGATTAAACGAGCTCCTTAGGTATGTTTATTTTAAAATTCTGCTGATACAGAAGATATTATCGTTAGTAATACAAATTATGTCGTACGTAATATGTATATGTTTAACTAATCTAGGCGATTTAAAATAAGTGCAGATAGAGCGGTCAGGGGAAAAGAGTTTCGTATATATGCCAAATAGCGTTGTAGTAACAGGTAGTCTGTATATTCAGAGGACGAATAGACTCAAAGTAATTGCCCGAACAAAATGTTCCCGCTAAGAGCAAGGCTGTATAGCGGGCTGCCAGGCCCACTTTCATTAGACTTCCTCTAATGAAAATGGTTACTTTTTCTCTTCCTCTCGATTACGATCTCTCTCTGGGCTTAAACGTCTGGCTCATTTTATTTCCAAGATTTCCAGTCATCTTTCGCTTTTCGTTGACCAAATGTTTCTAGTGTCTTTGAGATTGGGCCCAAACAGTTCGATTTGATTTGCTAAAGACGAACAATCGGTTAAATTAGTCGCTTTTGATTTACATAAACCATTAAATTTTAATTGCTTGTGACATTGTGACAAGAGACAAAGAAGTCGAAACAATAACTTTAAAAACGAAGATAGTTACTAAAAACGCGCCAGTGAAAGTGCGTGATACCAATAGTGTTGTGAAAAACTGCGGTTTGTGCGCTCAGCTCGTAATTAATCATTCTTCGGCTTTTTACGTCCAAACTCCAAACTTTTTTGAACACATTTCTTCTCGGCGTTTCATTCATCAGTAATAATTGTTATTTTACTAACAGAAGTTGTGAGAATCAGTCCGTTAAGGGTATTGCATCATGTTTTGTTGTGCTTTGAACTTTGTAACCGTTTAGAATAATCAAACGCTAACGTTTTATAAGCAAACAATTTATCTATTGGTTAAATTCAACTGCATTGCGCTTAGAACCTGAATTTCCAAATTCTGAATTGTTGGTACCTAAGTACTAAGACCGGTCGAGGAAGGCTTAGATAAGTTGCAGGTTGTATGAAAATAGTTCATGGTTCCAAAAACTTTATTTAATAAGAACTTAAAGTCTGGGTTTGTCTGTACAAACGGTGTCCAACAACCTCCAAGTACTAGGAAAACATAAGTACAGGGAAACGTTGAGCACGACAAGAACAAGTAAGTAGTAAAGCGAAATACTTATTATCATTATGGCATCTGCGCCCGCGCGGACGGCGGCTAGGCTATTAGCGTCAGGTAAAATGAAACGTAAGGTCCTGGGTACCGCATTATAAATTCCTCACGCCGGTGAAGGCAAAAACATCACGAGGAATCCGTTCGCGACTGCCCAAAGCTTTTTTGTATTCTAAGCAGCGCTCACGCTAATATGAAGGTAAACTTGAGCTGGAATCAAGTTTGTTTGGACAAATGACTGTGTGTTATGCTAATCTTTGTCCGAACATTTATGGACGTTGAGTCATTTGGAGGACATTTCAGCTCTTTTAGATTTCACAAGTACATTTTTTTTAACAAATTAGGATTATTGGCATTCATCATCTATTGATTCGTGTGTGTTCATCGTGTGGTCCTTCCAATTCCCATACAATTGCATCTTGGGGTTTAAAAAGGTTTGAATATTTTGGTATACCTAGGGGGCATATTAGTTTGGGACTTGTCGTGTACGTTTTATTTTCTCTCTCGCTTAGTTATGACTTCTTCTTCTTCTTTTCGAATCGATAGTTTTCCTTTTTTGTTAGACTTGTAGTTATGACTAAAGTTTGTAAAAGAGCGCCGAATAAAGTTTGCGCTTAACAGAATTTAAATCGTGTCTTATAGATAATAACACAATCTTTTGAATGGATATCTTTAAAACCTCTATCAATTTTATGTCTAAGTGATCAACACCAACTTCCTTACACCCGTAGAGCCACCGGCAGTAAACTTATTGCCCTTTAATCTAACCACAAAAGCTTGCAAACTTACAGTAGGCTTCGGCAGTCGATGTTCCTTTACAAGTCCGATTACCATCCCGTATTGAGATTTGATTGCATAAAATATTTATATCCACTGGCAATAACCACTTTACGATCACTTCACTTAAATCACTTGTACAAGTGAGAGCATTAATTGAAGTCGTGTGAAAATCGCGAAATCACGAAAAATATTGTACCAACGTCCAACACGCGGAGAATATGTGTAGAAACTGGCGACTGGCGTGCGCTTGTCGCGCCTGGAGGCGTTTGCGCAGCCTTCACCGGTGGAAAGTTCATCGAACGAATAGCTCCCGCGTGAAGTGAGACGTGCGATCACATGAGAAAAAGCCTTTGAGAAAATATTGCTCTCCAGCGGTCTGTACAATCATATAAGGTTTTAAAAGTGGGTGCTATACTGCAAGCGCGAATACCTACGATGAATCAGATTTATGTGAACTATTAATGTACTATAATGTGTGGTTAAAACGTACTAGATGAAACAACGAACAAGGTCTCGTCTTTAGAATAATTTTATTCGTTTTTCCGAAAATTAAAACTGGCCTACATTTGAGGGTTGATGACATGAGTTACATCCAATTCTACAATGTACCTATTATGTCCGCTTATTCTTATATATAAAAATCTTCTGTGCGTGTGTATGAAAGTGAACTCGTCCTAAACGACTGGACCGATTTTGATAAACACACACAAACGTGTGTGTTCCAGTGGATCCGAGAATGGTTAGATTCACAATTAGACCCGGTTGGTGGCGCTGTAGTCGGGCTTTATTATTTTCAGGGCAGGACAACGTCTGCCGGGCCCGCTAGTTTACCATAAAATCCTGTAATTACTATGAGAATAATTTAATTCTTATGTACACATACATTAATATTATTATGTAAAATGGGATTGAGAAAAGCCAACATAGAAAAACAGAAACGTCTGGTAATGTTTAAAATTAAACGTATTCATGCGTTTAACGGAACGTTTTAGTTTTTTACCTTTAGCTGTCATGCCTGTCATTATTCTCCTTCCATCCATCTGTCAAATCAAATTTGTCATTTGTCGTCATCTACCATCAGTCCGGATGCGAATCGTGACTTTCAGTTTCTTGCAAGTTTATGTGAATATCTATTTGATTTCTACACCCCAGTGCTGCGTGGACATTATCCATAATGCCTAAAGTTGCAGGTAAATACCAAAGTTGATTACTTGTTACTTTCAGAAAATGCTACATCATTCTTTTAGTATTGAGGTTATTACATTTTTCCAACTGTCATTTTAATTTTAATACTTTTTTCTAATAATGCTTTTGAAATTCCAATAATTGGTGCAATATCTTTTTAATTATACTGTAAATGTCAATTAGATACGATACGGCTTTGATACTAAAGTGCATCGTCATGACGCGGACTGTATTTGTCCGTAAAACACCGGCATTTGTAATGTTTTCTTGCATTCATCCTCATTTGACTTATATCAACTTAGAACGAATATAGAATAATAATTAATTTTAAAGTGAACACAATGCACTAATAAGGTTTTTAATCTATAAAATATACAATACTATACATGTGACCTACACTATGACATGCTTATCATGAAAACTAAAGTAATAAGAATGTAATGTAATCAACAAAAACACGTTTTTGTAATCCGAACTTCTTTCACACATAGGCTAAACACGCTTTACTGAACTCAAATCTTTAAATCCAGCTTATCCAACTAAGTTCTTTCCTAATCACTTTTAAGGCCAACAGCAATAAAAATGCTGAACAATACTTACCATTTAAGTCATAAAACATGTCTGCCAATGCCCAATGCCAATAAAGTAATTAATCATCATAGCCATTACAGTAAAGGTAAAGTGGGGCAAGGAGATGTACCCAGGAGTGGAGGTGAACACCGATGATGATCCAGTGGTGTTCAAAGCACAGATCTTTGCCCTGACCGGAGTGCAGCCCGAGAGACAGAAGGTGGTGTGCAAAGGAGTCACACTGCGAGATGACACTTGGGCCAACTTCAAATTAACTAATGTAAGTTTTAATGTACCTCATATCTACTCTATGTATGTAAAGGGAAGACATGGAAAGATGGTCACTCCTTGTTTTGGGCCGACGACATTGTTAAGGTCACGGGTAACCTGTGGATGCAAGCAGCAGGTAACAGCTTGTTGTCGCGTTCTATGGGGAAGGCCTTTGTTTAACAGTGGACGTCTTCTGACTGATGATGACCTTGTTTGTGGGCTGAAAAAGGTGACATTGAGAGAGAGCAAAATATTTAGGAAAATAAAATGTAGGCAGGCACATACAACAACTTTTTGATCATCTATACTTCTCTACATAGTATAAAATAAAGTCACTTCCCGCCATCTGTTTCTCTGTATGCTTGGATCTTTTAAACTCCATATTATAATGAGTCAAAGTTTAATGTTTGTAGGAGATATTCTTTGAAAGAATTCCTAGTATTTTTACTGATAGAAAGCTAATTTACAGCTGTGTGCCATTGGCTATGTTTTATAATAATTTTTCTGGTTAAAAGGTTGTAATGTATGTAGGTAATTCAATAAAGAATGTTTTAAAATATTACTTTTATTATTAGAAGTAAGTTAACAAACATTTCTGCTATTCTGAATTGAAACTTTATATTTTTATAAGATTCTGTAGTTTTTCCTACTGGGAGAGGGCACTAGCTCTTGTAACACAGGTTTATAACCTAGCACAGGAGTCAGGGACTTCACACAATATTGTACCTCTTTCTTGTGTTATAAAGATTATTATTATTAACTATCAATAACTAGGGTATTTAATTTCTTAATGTTGTAAGATTTTCACACAGTATTACTAAATTTAAAATTGTACAACAAATAACATTGTTATTGCAGCTACTTATCAAAATTCACTACTACAGAGTTGATGACCTGTCTAACCTTGATTTAATGTAAACATGGTAATGACTCATTTAGTTATTTTAATACCTGTCAGTTTTAAATATACAATAGCAAAAAAAAAAAAACAACAGAAGAATATTTGTAAAGAAAATTATTTTGAACCAATGAAAGAAGAATCATATGATGACTTTTTCCTGCCTTTACATCTGAAACAGGCACACAAACTTGACTTGAGATTTTTAGGGTGGTGGTAATCAGTATATTGTAATGAATTGCAAAAGTAATAGGTTCACCAATGTACTACCAACATGAAGGCCAGTATTACAGAACAATACTGCGGCACAGATCTTGCCTCAAGCATGGACTTAGGCCCTTTTTTTTAATAAGTGCAACACTAGGAATCTCTCCTGTATTGTGGGTGCATGTATATAGATATAAACTGACATATATAAACAGCCAAGCCTGGAAAGCTACCTGTAGGCCATACAAATATTTGTTCCGTGCGGGAATCGAACCCGCGACACGCAGCACTACAGTAAATCGCGCGTCAACCGTGCCGTCAAATAGTGAATATATAAACATATTCGTTTTAAATACATATTCGTTTTAAATACAGATTGACTTTGAGTATTGTTCTTTTTTATGGAGCTATACTGTTTTTGCCAATGGGCAGGCCACATCGCTCGAAGAATCGCTAACTGATGGGGAAGATAGGTTCTCGACTGGCGACCACGGACCGGAAGACGCAGCGTTGATAGACCTCGTACAAGATGGACCGACGACATCGTCAAGGTCGCGGGAAACCAGTGAATGCAAGCCGCAGGTTGCCGCTCGTTGTTGCGTTCCATGGGGGAGGCCTATGTTCAACAGTGGACGTCTTTCGGCTGATGACGATGATGACTAGGGTTGCCAACCCTACTATATAATATAGTATCCTACTATATTAGAGGAACGACTACTATATTTTTGAAAAAAAGATATAGTAGGCGAAACTACTATTTTTAAAGGCATCAAACTCTTATCAATAATATTCCTTTCAAAATGTGTAAGCGTAAAACAAAACGTCAATACCTATTTTTAACGATTCTGGAATGTCAAGTTGACAGATGCGTTCAATAATTCACAAAATATTCTTCAAAAAAATAAAGTACCTACCTAATTTTTGGACCCTACTATTTTTTTTACATCTTTTCGTTATCTACTATATTTTTATGGGTAAAAATTATAGAACTACTATATTTGACCGTCAAAGAGTTGGCAACCCTAATGATGACTGTTTTTGCCAGGGACAAAAAAAAATATTGGAGTGTTATTGACACCACGGAATAATAAAAACAAGAGGAAGTGCCCTTAGTCTTACTTAATACTGGATCTAGTGTCGCCAAACTCACACATTTGCAAATTAAAATGTACTTGCAATACACAGAAAACGATGATATAATTGGCTACAAATTAGAAACGCAACTTTGGCGAAAAGCTTATTTATTGTTGTTTGAAATTAAACCGTATCACAACTGCCGAACGTTGCTATTATTTTACATGTCAAAATCACTAAAGATATTTTTTCCATCTAACAATCCAATTCGAGCAATGTCCAACGAGTTCAGCTATTCGACGCTAGAGAGCGCTGTTACCAAATTACTTAACATGACATCTATTGTTACTATAAATAGATGTCATTTTCGCATGCAACTGTTATTTATTTTTCAATTCAATGAGAGATGTGGTCAAGTTGTCGATAATTTGTACAATGTAAGAAATGTAATTACCTACACTGTTTAAATTGATCTTTTTAATGTACGTAATGGATCAAAAATGACGATTAATTAATTATGTATGCGTATATTGACATATTTTTCTGTGATAATATAAGTCCGTAATATGATTGTATGTAGAAAATTGATTGACATCCCAATGAAATGACGCATTATTTTAGACATGACAATATCCTTTTTAAATACGTGACAGTCTTTTAAAAACATAATTGACATCTTAATTTTTGTGAAGATAAACTATATACATGTAAGTATATAATAGAATATTTATAGGCCTACGTCTAACCGCGAATAAATGACTATTTGCCAGAATTTAGGTATAAGGTTTTTAAAACTCATTCTTTAAAACTCGTACTTTTATTTATTAAAAAAAAGTTTGGTACTAAACATACCTACATGTTATTGTTTTATCGACACGAACTATTTGCATTAATGTGTCGCATCCCTAAACGAGTAGCGTCGAAGTTTCTAGAATTTATGCCACGTAAAACGATTACAGTCAAGACAGCGAGCAAGCTAATTTAGACTTTAATGAATGGACATAAGGTAGTTTTTTGTTCGCGTCAAAGTAAAAATATGGTATTGTCAATAAAAATCGATTATATTGAAATATATGAAAGTTTTATACTTTTTGGTGATACGATATACCTCTGCAAGAAACATTCTTTGCCCTGCTATCATTTTTGCATGTAAAAAATGCACAATAAGGCAGGGTTGTATTTTTTTTCCTTACGTGCGTCATTGTGCGATATGTCACGTCGCTGCAAGTAGTTGATCTCGACTGGACCAATGTTGATCATTTCCACATAATTGTGCCACACGTTCGATGGCTGCGTGGCACTTCCCCTTGTTTTTATTATTCCGTGATTGACACTTAATTGCAGTAAAACCCTCTGACCTTTCGTCACTATAACTCTGCAGTCACCTTGAAATAACATTGACCTGTCAAGATTATTTTGATAACCACTCTGCACTTTTTAAAATGCTGTACAATGTTTATTCGTATTTACTATATAACAAAGGTGTTCTATTCTAGAATGCTCTAGTGCTCGTGATGGGCAGTAAGGAGGAGGACGTGCCTGCCGCTCCTGTGGAACAGACGCGCTTCGTCGAAGATATGAATGAGGCAGAGCTCGCTACTGCTGTTAGTATACACTTCCATTTTTATGAACCACAGCAGACAAGCACACCTACGACACTCCATGCAAACCAAACTATTTAATTACCTACACTACTACCAAAATAACAGACTTTACAAATACGTGCGTGTGTGTGCTCGCTGCAAGAACTCAAAGCAGTTTCGAGAACACGTTCGACGCGGGAAGAGGTGAGGAGCAGTGTTTCGGAGGGAGGTGGGGCGTGTCGCTACTGTACGGGAGTACTAGTATTTATACTGTGACATGAGTATGTGGGGTACACACTCACGTGCGGAGATTTATTTTGGTACCCTCTGAAATATTGTTAGTATCGTCAAGAAAGGAATTACTGACATTACTTGAAAAGTTGGGGTAGATTAAATAACTATTTCCCACCTGTACTCAAGGAACGCTGAGATGTGGATTTGCAGACATCAATCCCGTATAGTAATGTGTGAAAAATTTCCTGAAATGTTAATATAATGTTATTGTTTCAGATGGACTTGCCAGAGGGTCTGATCAACTTGGGCAACACATGTTACATGAATGCTACAGTACAGTGCCTGAAGACAGTACCTGAACTTAAGAATGTCTTACTTAATTATGATAAAAGTAAGTTATTTTGCAGACTTGTGTGGTTTTAACAGAATGGTACATAATGATGGTCAACCAATAGGATTGGAGTATTATTAAGGCAACAAAATGGATTGATGCTTGTATTTTTGTATCCCACTTTTTGAACTCGAACAGAACACTTGCTATTTATGAGTACACGGCGAGGCTGTGAGTTAAAACTTATCTATTGATTGATTTTTCTCCCGCATTAAACTAAGGCAATTCTCTGTACACCCGCATTAAACTAAGGCAATTCTCTGTACACCCGCATTAAACTAAGGCAATTCTCTGTTCACCCGCATTAAACTAAGGCAATTCTCTGTTCACCCGCATTAAACTAAGGCAATTCTCTGTACACCCGCATTAAACTAAGGCAATTCTCTGTAGACCCGCATTAAACTAAGGCAATTCTCTGTTCACCCGCATTAAACTAAGGCAATTCTCTGTACACCCGCATTAAACTAAGGCAATTCTCTGTACACCCGCATTAAACTAAGGCAATTCTCTGTAGACCCGCATTAAACTAAGGCAATTCTCTGTTCACCCGCATTAAACTAACGCAATTCTCTGTACACCTGCATTAAACTAAGGCAATTCTCTGTACACCCGCATTAAACTAAGGCAATTCTCTGTACACCCGCATTAAACTAAGGCAATTCTCTGTACACCCGCATTAAACTAAGGCAATTCTCTGTACACCCGCATTAAACTAAGGCAATTCTCTGTACACCCGCATTAAACTAAGGCAATTCTCTGTACACCCGCATTAAACTAAGGCAATTCTCTGTACACCCGCATTAAACTAAGGCAATTCTCTGTACACCCGCATTAAACTAAGGCAATTCTCTGTACACCCGCATTAAACTAAGGCAATTCTCTGTACACCCGCATTAAACTAAGGCAATTCTCTGTACACCCGCATTAAACTAAGGCAATTCTCTGTACACCCGCATTAAACTAAGGCAATTCTCTGTTCACCCGCATTAAACTAAGGCAATTCTCTGTTCACCCGCATTAAACTAAGGCAATTCTCTGTTCACCCGCATTAAACTAAGGCAATTTCTATTGACTTCACTCTAAAAATTAACCCTAAAAACACTTTAAACTCTGTTGTTGATCTCACCAGCATCAGGCGGCGGTACAGCCGGAGAGCTGACGTCGGCCCTGAGCGACACCATGTCTGCGCTGGAGGGCGGCGGCGCGGGTGCTTGCGCGGGCGCAGCTGCCAAGCTACTGCGCGCTCTGCACTCCACCGCGCCGCGCTTCGCCGAGCGCGGGCCGGGGGGGGGGCTGGCGCAGCAGGACGCGTCCGAGTGCTGGGCGGAGATAGTACGAGCACTGCAGGCGAGACTGCCGTCTGCGCCTGACGCTCCGCCAGACAGGTTAGTCGATGGATATTTAGATAATAATATGTGGGGACATTTCACACACGACCATGTGACCCCTAACTAGGGAGACCCTGTACTATGGGTGTCAGACAGCTGATATACATACACAAATACATTTTTAATACATACAAATACACAGATGATTGTCATTGTCGAAGTGAAGGAGCTTGTGGCTAAGTTAAAGCCGTACAGATCGATCGGTCAAAGGTTAAGCTACGCTAACCTCGGTCGGTCTGAGAATGGTCATACTGAATTCTTTCCGTGCCTCGGAAAGCACGTAAAGCCGTTGGTCCCGGCTGTCATTTGTAGATCTTTGGCAGTCGTTATGGGTAGTCAGAAACCAAAGTAACTGGGTTGTGGAGGTCCGATAGGCAGTCGCTCCATGTAAAATGCTGGTATTCAGCTGCATCCGGTTAGACTGGAAGCTGTCCCCAATATAGTTGGGAAAAGGCTAGGCAGATGACGATGTCATTGTCGAAGTCGGTCTTCAGAAAAAACATGCCAGTATTTGTGTCTCTGAGTCAGCCAAATTTTCGCATCTACAAATAAGCGAATTATTCACTACATTCATCGTCATCCACCAAAACAGTTCGCTACTCTTTATGGCGATATTCTGATAATTTTACAACGAAAGAAATACAAACAGATTAGACCTTTATCTCATTTAAAAACATAGCAGATAGGTTGTGTGAAAACTTCAAAAGTCCATGAAATTTTACGTGATTAGTAGGTGCGCTTAGGTATTACAAAGCATTAAGTTGATCAACAAATATTGGTTTAGTAAATTAAGGTTTAAGGCAACTATATTCTCAATAAAAACATACTGTACTTGAGAATAATATTAATCATACTTAAATTACAAAAAGTTCGACATCATCAATGGCAGACCAATTACGAAAACTTTGTCTGAAACCTGACCCATGTGATGTAATTGTGTAAGTAATGTGAGTGTGTAAGTGTGCTAACACTTACACACTCACATTAATTTCTCCAAAAGTGTTTGAGTTGCAATTAAATACTGGTTGAGCTGAGTTTTGAAATCAATTCATTTATTTCAAATAACCCATTGACAGCTATTTATCAAGTGTCAGAAAGTTTGTTGCTAGTGCCAAACAGTAGTTTTCTGGAGCAACAAACAATTTCTTGCTTGTTCTTCTCCATCATCATTGCAGCCCAAAGACGTCCACTGCTGGACATAGACCTCCCCAAGGGGGGTTTTGCCATAATCGCCACGCTTGGCAAGCGGATTGGCGATCGCAGTATGGTTGTTACAAAGGCACAGAGAACGCTGCTGCCCATTCTCTGGTAAGTCCCTTAGTCGCCTCTTACGACACCCACGGGAAGATATGGGATGGTGCTACTCTTTACGTCCGACACCATACGGACAGTTCTTCTCCATAGAAAACTAAAACCATGATCACTCTTTTGAAATGGATGAAGTATTACAAATATTGTTTACTTCATTCACGTTTATTCTACGCGTAATAACAAAACATGCACATATACATTTCATTAACATGAGTATGTTTCTTAAAGTTCATTTAATATCAAAACGTCGTCTATTACCAGACCATCAGTGATCGAGCAATACTTCGGCGGCACTTTAGATGTAGAGCTGGTCTGCTCCGAAGCTGACGAGCCTCCCTCTCGCACCAAGGAGACATTCCTGCAGCTGTCCTGCTTCATCTCGCAGGACGTCAAGTACCTGCAGTCGGGGCTCAGATCTGTGAGTTATATTTTTCATGTAACACAAAGCTAGAAAGCCAGCTGCAGCCAGCATTATTATTTGTTATTAACTTAGTGCTGGCAGCACTAAATAACACAAATAATGGACTTGCAAATGGTGTTTGTTAATTACGGGCTATTTTCACCAAACTTTTATATAATTACTAACGCGCCCGGCAGACGTTGTTCTGCCCTTAAAATCAAAAAGTCCTACAACTTGACTGCAGCGCCACCTACGGGGTCCGTTTGTGAATTTAAACCATACTCGAATCCACTGGAACACACTCAAAAAATTTCATCAAAATGGGTCCAGCCGTTTAGGAGGACTTCACTTTCACACACACGCTCAGAAGATTTTTATATATGAAGATGTATATTATAATATCCGTGGAATCATCATCATGACAACTTTTAGGTACACGCCCACTGCTGGGCATTGGTCTCCCCCGGAGTTCAGCCGTAATCGCCATGCTTGGCCGATGCATGTTGGCGCAGTAGGTGTTATTTTACTCAAAAGGACGCTGCTGCCCATCCTCTGGTCAATATCCCTCTGTTGCCCTCCACGACACCCTACGGGTAGAAATAGGGTGGTGCTATTCGCGGCCGGCACTACACGACGTGGAATAAAATAATAATAATACCAGTGGGATAGTTGGTATAACGGAACTGTCTGTGTCCGCAACTCCACGTGTCATTCTCATACAGAGAAGGCACGAGCATTGATTACTACGCTTGCTGAATGCGGATAGGGTATTACACCCATTTTTTAAAAGTGTCTCAATAAAATTCTGTAGTGCTAATATGCCACAAAAAAAAAACTCAAAATTTTTATTCAATAGATAAGTGCCATAAAAATGCATCTAAATTTTATTTTTTTTAATTTCGCGCGTAGTTTGACGGAAACGCCTCTTACTGGACGCCATATTGCTCAGCAGAAATGACGTCAGTTCGTTTTGTATCAAATGCGCTCATATTAAATATGAAAATTGTACATAATTTAAAAATAATTAAAAGCATATTTTGTAATAGGTGTAATAATAAAAAAAATTACGTTGGAGTACAAAGCCTATATACGCCAATCGGTTAAACTGACAGTCATTTTTTTGTTTACACAGCCGTACGGCGTAATAACATGGTCGCTACTATTTCATGGTGTTTTATAACAGATTAAAAAAACTGAAAACTTTGAATAAAATTTAAAAAAATATTTTGTTATTTTATGAACCAAAAGTTACATTTTCCGACTGCTTTATGCCTAAACTGTCTCAATAATATATTTATAGATTTTTTCTCATATAGAGTAAGATACCCTATTGGCGATTTATTAATTCCCGTCCAGGTTTTCTCACAATACTGGCTATAAAAAGTTTGGTGAAAGTAGTAGCCCTACATGTTACATGTTCTGAGGTTTTTTTTTAATTTTTCAGAAAATGACAGAAAATATCACAAAAATGTCACAGACACTAGGAAGAGATGCAGTCTACACGAAAACAGTAAGTCAACTAATATACAAAGAATTATGGCGAGATCCATATATTCATTTGTATAAAAAATTAAAATCATTTGGAGGGTTTAAAATATTTTCCAATGTGGATCCATTACCAGGAGTAGATTGATAATTTTTTCGTTGCCCATTTTGTGTTAATAAAAAAAGAAAGTAACGTGACATTAATGGATCTATCAAAATTGGCAGACAAGTGATGTGAATCGTTGTTTAATTATTTGTGACATTATTTCCCATAAAACGATGCAATTTCCGTGTATGAACTGCGAACCGGCGCCTGTAAGTGTCACTGTTACTGTCAGCCGCCGTTCTGAAATAATGAGCTTTTCGTTAAATGGTTCACTAGACATCCATTTTTATTGCGGGGTTTTAAAAATATTGTAAATGCCTGAAGATACTCTTTAGGTACCCAAGAATATAAGAATTAGAATTTCAACTGCTCTAAACATTTTAATTTTTGTTTACAAATCTTGCCATGATCCTATAACGAACTCGTTACTCTATCTTCTACTCATTATTCTATCACAGAGCTCTATTTTTTTCTCCAACATTTAAACAATATATTATCTTTGCAGAGCAAAATCAGCCGTCTTCCAGCGTACTTAACGGTGCAATTCGTGCGTTTCTACTATAAAGAGAAGGAGTCCATTAACGCCAAAATCTTGAAGGACGTGAAGTTCCCCTTAGAACTTGACGTGTACGAGCTGTGCTCGCCTGAGCTGCAGGAGAGACTCATGCCCGTGAGGAACAAGTTCAAGGTTGGTTTAGTCAAATAAATTTTAACGTATTGACCGCCACCACAAAAAGCAAAAGCATGCCCTCAACGCCAAGCTACGAATACTCTATGGAATTATGTTTCAATACTTAACTCCATAGAGTCGAATTCGTCTGTCATGTACTCGTGACCGTGGCGTGCTGGGCACATTTCGGTTTGTCATCTATACATGACACAGTATAAATATTAGTAATACCGTACAGTAGCGACACGCCCCGCCTTCCTACGAAACACTGTTCCTCACCTCTTCCCGCGTTGAACGTGCTCTCGAAACTGCTTTTAGTTCTCGCGGCGCATAGACACGCACACACACACACGTATTTGTACAGTCTGTTGTTTTGGTAGTAGTGTAGGTAATTAAATAGTTTCGTTTGTATGGAGTGTCGAAGGTGTGACATGACAGTGATGGACAAAAGGTTAACGTCGTCCACTGCATGATCGAACACAGTCTGGGCTGCTTTCTTCGACGAACATTCTGCTCCCGTATCGGTGCTTTTTCAAAAACAGATACTATTGAGAGTGAGGGAAGAGGAAGTGCATTTGTGATTGCAAACACACTTGCGCACTATACCTCCTACTTACGTGGTAGTCTCGATTGAGATTAGCTAGCCAGACCAGACTTTACAGTAGGTAGAGTAAATTCAATTTTTTGGTTGTCCACTGCATTAGATGGTCTTCCGACGCAGCCTTTCTTCGACTATGCTCCGCTTACCGGTTTTCTTTCAGAAACAGATATGCATAAAGCCGGTTTCCCGCCGAGATGTACGGCGCTATAGTTGCGACGTATTAGCATGGCAATAGCTGTCATTGTCCTTTCCATAATATCTTTTCATAGGAAACTGAACAAAAAACTATCTGTTGTTTTTCATTTGTAAAATATGTTGACGGATACGATAAATATCTATTTAGGACGTTAACGATATTTGTTTCTGTTTTTGAAATGAAGAGTGCTAGGAAATGAAATTGGGTCAATGATCCCTGTTGCCATGTTAAAACGATTTTTCTATAGCGCTTCTTGCAAGAAAACGGCACGCGGACGCTTGTTTATCCGACCGTATCCCGCTGAATGCCTACATACAAAATGAACCTTGAGTGTTAAATATACAACTCAGTTTCTTTTATCTAACCGTACTTAATGCAACGGGGGCGTGTCGTTTGAGTATTTAAAATAAATGAGCCAAAGTTGGTGGATGCAAGAGTCAGAACATTCTTGTATCCGCCATTCAGTTCTTGAAGTGGTGTTAGAATCAGTATGTTTAAATTACAAAAAAAACATACACTATGGGAATTTCTCCTGCGTTTGCAAACATATAAACTAGACGTCAAGTTAGATATGTCGTACTATTAAAATAATGGTCTTCAGAACATTGCGAACATTAATGTTTCGCTTTTCTTTTATAGGAAATAGAAGATGAAAACGTGGAGTCATCGCTCAATACGAAGAACCACGGCGACAGTTCAAAGGAAATTAAGAAAAAGGCTCCGAAAAGGACTACACCAGTACCTTACTGGTTCCCTAATGGTATGATCATTTTTTTAAAGTATTTTTTGCCGGTGATTACAGCTGGATGATTGGTTAAACTGACAGCGCTAAAAGTCAAACATCGATCAGTGATCCTGTGTGATTTAATTTATAAATAATATATATATTCTCGAGTTAAGTGGCCGAAGAACAGTTGTACAATAAATAGGTGCCTAGCACAGTAAGTGAAAGTGTTATCGACACCTCAAGTTACAAATACGCGACCATTATGGTGATTGCAGTGCAGGTGTATAATTCACTCATTTAATTCAACAACACCATAGATACAGGTTTGGCAGTGAAATAATCATAACAATAAGTCTACACACTGAATTCATTGGTCATAATTTTAACAATTATTAACGAAACAGTATTATCTTATCATAACATAGGAACAGATGACTCACTAACGGTACATTTAAATGACATAGACCAACCCATTGACCAATCACACAGAGCTGACTGTGATTTGACATTACTTGACTATTGAATATTCGTTCGGAAATTTGAGTTACTGTATTTGAACACCAGCTTTTTGAGACAACGTTACGTTACACGCAGATTTACAGAACTTACAATATTTGACATTATTATCTTGGTATAACATGGAAGAATGCAACAATATCACTTATCGTAAAATACAAAGAACCAGTTCCTTAAATGACATCAGCAGAGACAATTCAACACTATTTGATGCGACCATGATGAGTTTGCCAAACACCTCATTGAATACTAGTCAAATTGTACTAGATTTAAATGAAAAAGTTAAGCAACTATCGAACGATTTATTAATAGCTCACCAAGAAATTGAGAACCTTAATTCTGAAAACTATCGATTAAAATCAGATCTGCAAAAATATGTTAAAAGTTGTAGATGCATATAAAACTATAAACATAAATGACAAAAGTAAGGTTACGCCTCGATCTAGCCAAAAAAGTAGAATTAATCAAAAGACTACCAAAACACCGAGACTACAGAAAGTTCCATATAACGATGACATGACTACGTCCGTAACAACAGAATATAATCAGACCTCAAACACTGTATTAAATGAAATAAATCACAACAAAGATAGCAAATCGACGCCGCAAAAAGAAATTAAACCTCTAAAGAGCAACCAGAAAATTCCAAAGGAAAAACATAAAATGTACATTCTAAGTAGCAATAAAAAGAACAATGTAGTGTCCATAGCTGAGGAAACCTTTGATAATAGTTTCAACCTGTGCCATTATTTGACACCGTACGGATGCACCAAACAGCTGCTCAAGGGTCTTGAGGCAAAATTACGACAATTCACTTTAAATGATTTTTGTATAATATGCCTGGGTGAAGAAGACTTTAAGACGACCAACAACTACTATGATATTATTTTCTATATAAGAGACGTATTGCAAGCCGTGCAGCATACTAACATAATAATCTGTTTGCCGACATTTAAGTGTCCTTTTGATACTAGTCTTTTTAATTGCCGAGTAGAGACTTTCAATAACCTACTGTATCTGGATATTCTGACGCATGGTCACGCCTTCCTACTAGACAGCAATCTAAATCTCGAATACGATTACAGCATGTTTAATAAGTATACAGGATCTATAAATAATCGTGGCCTATTGAGAATATTCAAGGACTTACTAGATTTAATTACTAGCTTAACAGAACAATCTGAAATAACACAAATTGATCTAAGTGAATCGAAAGACCCTGCAAAACCAAATGACAATTTTTTTCTCGACTAAGCACCTACACATATTACACCAAAATATTGCAGGTTTATTAGGAAAATCAGACAGACTTACAATTTGTCTACATGAGCTACTTGATAGACATATATGGGTCGATATTTTATGCATTACTGAGCATTTTATGATGGAGGGATATGAAAAACATCTCAACATACAGGATTATTGTCTGGCGGCCAATTATAGTCGCAAGGCAAGCAAACGTGGTGGAGCGTGTATACTAGTAAGGAAAGGACATCAATGGAGGGAACTGGAAAAAATAGCAAAATTATCTACAAATGGTGTTTTCGAATGTTGCGCCGTTGAATTAACGATGTACAAGACTGTGATTGTTTGTGTATACAGGGTACCTAATGCAAGCAACTTTAATGAGTGTATTGAAAAATTAGATATAATGTTACGTATGCTTGTAAATAAGTCCTATAAACATATTGTTTTAGCAGGAGATTTCAATATAGACGTATTAAAGCGAAATGGGCAATCAATTGAATTTGAGATATTGCTACTTAACTACAACTTAAAACTTGCTCTATATGAACCAACTCGTCTTGGGAGTCAGACGTGCATTGACAACTTTGCGCATAATTTTAGCAAGTCCTCTAAAGCTTCTGTACTAGAATTAGCTCTCTCTGACCATACGGCTCAACTCCTCAAATGCCCTATTAAAACTGTCTGTTCTATAAAACAATGGCGTATACTTAGACGTGATTATAATAATGACAATGTAAATAAATTTAAATCATATTTGAGTAGTTTGACATTCTCAGATGTATATGAATCTAATAATCCTAATGAAGCTTTTAATGCATTCCTATACAACCAATGCTTCCCTAAAATACCAATTTATGTGAAAGTATTCAAGAAGCAAAAGTGGGTATCGCGCGGTATTAAAAAATGTAGTGCAAAGAAACGCCATTTATTATGGCAGTATCGATTGAATCCCACGCAAGGAAACAAGACTCTATTTAAGAATTATTGTAATACATTTAAAAAGGTAACTTATTTGACGAAAAGAGCACAGAACACTTGTAGAATACAGACATCTAGTAATAAATCTAAAACGACATGGCTTATTATTAATGAAAATAAACAAAATACTCCTAAGAATAACATTAATAAAATTCGTATCAACGATACAATTGTCTCAGATCCTAAACAAATTGCAAACATGTTTAATGATTTTTTTATTGACAAAATAAAACCAATTACCGCAGGGGCAACTAGCACTAACCATAATATCCTGAATAGAAAGGATTCGATGTTTATGGCTCCGAGCTTGCCTATAGACTTATTAAAAATCATTTTAGCTCTCAGAAACACGAAGAGTGTAGGTTATGATGGTGTTAGTACTGAGATTATTAAAACTGTCGCTGACATTGTGTGTGGTCCGCTGTGTCACATAATGAACTTGTGTATTGGTGAAGGAATGTTTCCTAATGCTTTAAAAAAATCTATAGTAAAGCCATTACATAAGAAGCAAGAGAAAGACTTGATGCAAAATTACAGACCAATATCATTAATATCCATTTTCTCTAAAATATTTGAAAAATATATTTCTCGTGAACTAAGCACTTATATAGATAAAAATAATATACTTTGTAACGAGCAATACGGTTTTAGAAAAAGTAAAACAATCAATAAGGCGGTTTACGACTTTCTACACAAAATCATGATAAATATTGATAAAAATACACCCATCTGTGCAATTTACTGCGATATGACGCAGGCATTTGATCATGTTCAGCATGATATTCTATTAAAAAAGCTTGAAGCGTATGGGGTAAGGGGAAATCTGCAAAAGCTCTTACAATCATATTTACAGGACAGGAAGCAAACAACAGAAATAACGACAATTAATACGAGCACTAAACGTGAAGTAATTTTTACATCTGGAGAGCGTAACGTCAACGATGGCGTACCGCAAGGAAGCGTAATAGGACCACCGCTTTTTACCCTTTACATAAACGATTTTCCAAAATGTATAGATCACAGTATGACACTTTTTGCAGATGACAGCACGATAACCATTCCTTGTGATAATAAGCATATGTATGAAACGGATATAAATAATACTATAAACAAAGCTATTCTATGGTTACAAAATAATAACCTCAATATCAACTTAAATAAAACAGTTATAATGCATTTTAGTCAAAGACAGTTAAAATTTCCAAATTTTAAAATTAAATATAATAATAACGTAATTGACGCAGTAAATTCCACTAAGTTTTTAGGATTAACAATAGATCGTAATTTAAATTGGAAGGCTCATATAGAGGAAATTAGCAAAAAACTAAGTAACAGTGCATTCGCATTATATAAACTATCGCGGATACTTACTACTGATGCACTATTAACCGCCTATTATGGTATAGCTGAGTCCATTATCAGATACGGCATTATTTTTTGGGGACTCTCTACAGATAGAGATATCGCATTTAAAGCCCAAAAAAAAATGCCTTAGATCCATATTTAAATTAAAAATGACTGATAGCTGCAAACCGTTTTTCATACGCCACAACATCTTGACCTTACCATCAATTTATATTTTTGAAATCGTGATATTTGTCAAAACAAATCCTAATCTATTTCCCCGTATGGCAGACCTGTTTCCTAGAAATAGACGTGATAACAGTCAACTCTGTCAACATAGGTCTCGGACTGCACTTATGCGCAAGAGTGTTTTTTGTATGGCTCCCATTATTTACAATAAGCTTCCCAATAGCTGGAAAGAGCTGAGCGTAGAAGCATTTAAAAGGAAAGTTAAATCTCTTTTAACTAAAAAAGCATACTATGATGTGAATGAATTTTTAAGGGAATCATTTTAAATTGACATGCTCTTATAGACTTAAATTAAAACCTAATCTGAAATGTATGGAATGTAATAATGATAATATTTTGGACCTAAGTTAACGTTATATTATAATATTATTATGTTTTTTATTTTTTTAAATAATTAAATATGTATTCCCACCTTTTTCCGATATTAATTAACTATGTAATCACTAAATCTAATTTAATTGATTTTATTATGTAAGCATTGTCAATGTACAAAAATTTTGATATTATTATTTTATGTTTTCTTTAATTTAAACTTGAAATATTAATATTTGCACACCATGTCAATATGGTAAACATGTTAGCACAACTCCATGTACCCATAACACCATGCATGCATATTTTTCGTTTATATTGTATGTACACTCATGTTTGAGCAAATAAAGGAATCTGAATCTGAATCTGAATCTGAATGAAGGTGGCCAAAAAATACGCATCTATTTGAAAAGTCTGTCCAGTTGTTGACCGTCTTCGGATTAATTCTTATTTAACTGCCCGCCCCAACTTCGCAAGGATGCAATATTTTTAATTAAGTTGTGCCACAGTTTCTAACTATTGCAGCTATCATCGTTACTTTCAAACATTGTTATGTATACGTTTAAGTTCCAAATAAAGACTTGGAACAAAATTTGGATTGTTGTTTGTAGGATTGAATGTAATTTAATAGATGTAGGTATTGTAAGAGTTCAGACCGTGCTAAGCTTTTACTACCGAATCGATATATGAATAGTTTTTTTTTTATTTTAGTTGCAAACATACGAAACATTTGGTCAATAATTTCGACCAGCATGTCATACGCAAGCCACCTTTATAGTACTACTAGCTGACCCGACAGACGTTGTCCTGTCCCGATCTACCTACTTACCTGCCTATTTACCTACACCTACCCTACACCTAACCTACCCTAACCTACCCTAACCCTTAACATTTAGGGGGATGAAAAATAGATGTTGGCCGATTCTCAGACCTACCCAATATGTACACAAAATTTCATCAGAATCGGTCAAGCCGTTTCGGTGGAGTACGGGAACGAACATTGTGACACGAGAATTTTATATATAAGACTAGCTGACCCGACAGACGTTGTCCTGTCCCGATCTACCTACTTACCTGCCTATTTACCGACACCTACCCTACACATACCCTACACCTACCCTACCCTAACCCTTAACATTTGGATGGGGGATGAAAAAGGGGTGAAAAAAGGGGATGAAAAATAGATGTTGGCCTATTCTCAGACCTACCCAATATGCACAAAAAATTTCATCAGAATCAGTCAAGCCGTTTCGGAGCAGTTCGGGAACGAAAACTGTGACACGAGAATTTTATATATTAGATAATAATAATACCAGCTTATAATATTGTCCCACTGCAGGGCTAAGGCCTCTTCTCATTCAGAGAAGGCACGAGCATTGATCACCACGTGCGCTCAAGGTGGATTGGCGATTTCAGACTTATATTAATTACTAGCTTTTGCCCGCGACTTCGTCCGCGTGAATGTCGGTTATCGTGGATGCAGACGAAAGAGCGAAGACGAAAAGAAGTCGCGAATTAAAGCCTATGCCCTTCCCCAGGGTGCAAGCCATTTTCATACCAAATTTCATCAAAATCGGTTCAGCTGTTTCATCGTGAAAGCGTAACAGACAGAGTTTTTTGCATTTATAATATTAATATAGTATGGATGTCGAATTGTCAGGATTTACTCCGTTAGATTCGGTCATCATGTGGGCAGAAGATGGGTTTCGTGCAATGCAAACACACTGGGTACAGGGTACAATACACGGTGTTTAATAAAACTACAATTTAACACGAACTCAAATTAAAATAAACATAATAACACTTACACACAACGAATCGTAGTACAGTTCCGGGACGTCTTAGCTCCGATGCGATCAGACACTGACTTCTGAATGTCTTCCTCGCTGTGGGTTGAAAACATCACGAATCTGTAGAAGCGCGCCAAAGTAGTGGTAGATCACGTGTTGTCGTTAATGGCGCGCTTGCGATTCGTTCCATGTCCGTACCGGATGCGACATATATAATAATACTAGCGGGCCTGGCAGACGTAGTCCTGCCCTTAAAATAAAAAAGTCCAACAACTTGACTGCAGCGCCACCTACCGGGTCCAATTGTGAATCTAAACCATTCTTGAATCCACTGGAACCCACACAAAAAAATTCATCGAAATCGGTCCAGCCGTTTAGGAGGAGTTCACTTTCATACACACACACAAGATTTTTATATTATAAGATCATGTATAACGTAAATATTCTATAGTAAACTAGCTGACCCGACAGACGTTGTCCTGTCCCTATCTACCTACTTACCTGCCTATTTACCTATACCTACCCTACACCTACCCTATCTTTCGAGTTGGATCAAACTGCACACGGTGTACAAATTTCATTAAAATCGGTTAGTAGTTTAGGAGTCCATCGCGGACAAACATCGTGACAGGAGATTTATACAAGCTTACATTTTGATCGTTTTAATCCCTTGGACGGGTGGTTTAACTAACAAAATAGTATTCAGCGAAAGCTTGCACTGCATTGTATCTCTTAAAATAAAAAAAATAGCAAGTGATAACGTAATATTCGCAAAATGCATGAAACCGATAGTAGTTCCGCGAGTTAGTTACCTACGCGTACGCCGCGTCGACGTCGGTGCCTACCTAACTACCTACACTCCGCCCGATCGACTTTTTATTTGGTTATTGACCAAAGGTTATTGACTCGCTCAGCTGATCATGTTCACGTAAACAAATTTAATGATTCCAAATTTTCCTTCATACTTTTACGAGCTTAGGACCGTCATAATTGCTTTGTGCCTAGGTTTCGAGACATACCTATGAAATTAAAAAAATATGCTAAAGCGGTACATGTAAAATAAGTCTTTACAGGCCGGCTAGTTATGGCGTAGGTATTTAACAATGTGGAATTATTTACAATGATTTTAAAAAGGAAAAAGTTCTAATTACACGATTTAAAAAAGTTCTGTTACATACCTAAATCACCTTTGATTTATTTAACTTTCAAGGACACTTCGCAATACATAATAATTGTTCATAAAAATGTGTAGGTAATCAAAATTATTTACAACGATTAAAAAAAGAGTTATGTTACAAACTAATAATTCATAAATTCTGAATCATCACTAAAGGGTTACACTTCACGATAGCGTAATAATTGTTCGCTGTACAGACGACGAGCCGCTTGCGCATCAAAACCCGCGCTCGCGTAGAATTACACCATGGCAACTCCAGGTTGGAGTACGCGTAATTATTACGAGACGCCATTACGTTCGCGCGACAAGGATATTTTTTAACAACGGCACACCGATGACGTCTTAGGAGAAACTGAATTGTTTACATGCGCTGCCCTTAGCGCGCGGGGTGCGCGGGGCGCGCGCTTTTTGCATTGCCAATCAAATGGGGTTTGGGGGCGGGGTTTGGTCTAGGATTGGCTAATTTTTGTGAGTCCACGTTGACTGCGCTTACGCGTCATTGTTGTTAGTATCGAATGGTGCCTACTAATGGCCCGCATTATTTTTACACGCATGCGAGAATTAATTCGAGTTTAAAAAAAAAAGTATATTATATTTTAATTTTATCTTTACAAATCAATAGTGTTTCATGCACCGGATCGACCCTCCACGGGATTAAAACGATCAAAAAGTAACCGTGTATATATTAGAAGATAGATATAGTATGGAGTATGGATGGATAAGTCCAGGTTTCCTCACGATGGTTTGCATTCACCGATGTCAGTGATGTCCAAGAGAAACTTGGAAAGTACATATGAAATTTAAAAAGTCACGTTCGTACTTGCTCTTGCCCGGTTGCGAACCCACAACCTCGTGCATGAGAGGTGGGCGTCTTAACCACTGGGCCATCACGACATGTGTACAGTACTAACATACATTTTAAGGACTACTAACAATTCATGTGGATTAAAGTTACAGTACGATTCAAACTTAATAGCGGCTCTGAACACGAGGCGAGTGGCTGCGCAGTAACAATTTCACGTGTCTGCGGGGGTGAGGGGCGGGGTACTGCGCAGCCAACAGCTCACTTTACAGCCGCCATTAAGTTTGAATCGAACTGTATCTGGAGTTAAAAAAAAAATATTTGAATCAGACGTAGGCAGCAACAACAGCGGCTTCTACCGGCTGCAGGCGGTGCTGACTCACCGCGGCCGCTCGTCGTCGTCGGGGCACTACGTGGCGTGGGTGGCGCGCGGAGACACGTGGCTGCGCTGTGACGACGACGCCGTCACCCCCGTCTCCGAGGAGGAGGTGCTGAAGCTCAGCGGAGGCGGTGAGTGCCAGTCAATGTTACACTAACACGTGGCTGCGCTGTGACGACGACGCCGTCACCCCCGTCTCCGAGGAGGAGGTGCTGAAGCTCAGCGGAGGCGGTGAGTGCCAGTCAATGTTACACTAACACGTGGCTGCGCTGTGACGACCACGCCGTCACCCCCGTCTCCGAGGAGGAGGTTCTGAAGCTCAGCGGAGGCGGTGAGTGCCTGTCAATCTTAAACTAACACGTTGTTAAGTTGATTTATTATTTATTTATTTAACATGCACACCCTACCTTACAGGTTGACCCCAAAACAATAGAGTGGTTCACAGAAGAAAAAAAAACAATTAAAAAGTAGGCTTATCTACTTAACATCTAATACTAAAAACCTGAACACAAAATTAAAAATACTAAACTCTATTAACATTTCATTTGGGCCCATCCCCATCTAGCGAACTTCGGCGCGAGTGTGATTGAAAAATGTTTTGTTTCAACCAACGCAAAGCTCGAAAACAAACGAGTGAGTGAGAACGCGATAACATCGCAGGAAAATTGGTTCGCGGAGATTTCACAAAACTTTCCAGGAAATACGTGTTTTTGAAAAAGCATTACAAGTTTTTGGTAATAATGTTTGTAATTTAGAATCTCCATTACATGTCCAAGGTTTCTATGACGCTGTTTTTTTTTACTTTCTCAATGTATAAGTGCATTATGAGCGGCCAAAGTTCAGATTTTGTAGTAGAGAATTTGTTTTTCAATAAAGTTTATTTTTGGCTTTATATAAACCTAGATTTAAACCACAAGATACCTACCTACTCTAGGCTGTATACCTTTATTTCAACGAGTCCAAGTTAGCACCAGCCTTAAGGTGTTCGACTGAACCCATATTTTTGTTTTACAAATTTCTTAATTTTCTGGTCTGTGGATTTTTTATTAACATTATCAAGAACCTTCACATTTTGTTACAGGAGACTGGCACTGCGCATACCTCCTTCTCTATGGGCCCAAAATTCTCCACATCGCTGATGTACAGGAGCCAGAACCGATGATAACCGAACGGGATGACGAAGACCCGCCGGTCGCTCTCGCGTAACATCGTCAACAAGTTGCTACCTAGCTTCCCTTTGTTCCAACCCGCTCGACTTGACTGCGACTCGCACAACTTTCTGTAACCGTAACGATTGTGATTGTGACAAGATATGTGTCTCGAGTTTGTGACATTTGTGCGGGCCTGTGACGTGCGTCGCGGATCTGTGACGTGTGACGCGGGTCTGTGATATGTGTGACGTGTCGCAGATCTGTGACGTGTCGCGGATTTGTGACATTTTTCGCGGGTCTGTGACACGTGTCGCGGGTCTGTGGTATGTTTCGCGGGTCTGTGACATCTGTCGCGGGTTTGTGACATATGTCTTATCACAATAGTGTTAGGCCGCCTGTTGTATAGAGGTACGAGAGATTGGGTTCACTTTTTACTTTTTTATAATAACTGAATAGTCTTGCTGAAGTCATTAGCAGAGATTTAGAGGATACAATTAGTCAAAGTATTTACTGCCGTTTAATCCTTCAGCTTATAGAAATGAGCGTCGACAAAAGCCCCAAAAAATCATCAAACAAAATCACAAGTTCGTAAAACCTCATTTTTACCTTCGGATATTCCAAACTCGGTTATGAATAATGACGAGTTTCTTGATATTGGCGATCGATCTTTGTACTTTAGGGAAGTTAATTGTTATGTATAGGTATGCTTTAAAAGCTATGCTGTAGGCTACTATTACAGTGCCCGGCTATAAATATACATCTAGTGATAGAAAAAAATCGGCTGGACATTGCCTAAGGGTGATTGTCCACTGCCGACGTCACCGAGGATCGACATTATTCGAACTAATCGTGACAGCCATGTGCTGGCGGTCGTGTGTCCACTGTGGCCGAACCTGGCGGTTCAGTTTACTCTCGCTGATTATGCTTGACTAAACAAAAACCGACTAATTTGCGTGCAACTCATACTTAACATATTGAAAATAAGGCATATATTTCAATACTCTGAGGTTTTGCTAAATCCGCAGAGGTACTCCAAGTTCGATCTTAGAGTATTGAATGTACATTTATAAATTATTCACATGGAATTTGTATATCATTCGATTGGAAAAGTGTAATTCGCCCCAGGATTCAAGCTATTTTCATACCAAATTTTATCAAAACCGGTTCAGCCGTTTCATCTTGAAAGCGTAACGGATAGAGTTCCTTTAATTTGCATTTATAATATTACTATGGATGAATATCTAATCTTAAAATTATCTGCTGTCCCGTCCGCCGATGTGGGTCTAAATAATGTATCGCTATTTCGACGCCGTCATTCGTCGTTTCCTCAGTGACGATGGCGGTGGACAAACGCCCTTAGACTTTATAGAGCGCCGTCTTTCTCACTCATACTAATGCTATCTCTTTCTAAAGCTCGATGTAGCATATTTACACCCGAGTTCTGTACATTGCTATGCATAGTCGCTCCTGTCTCAGCATTTTGTAGCCTAAATTATATCGATATTGTGAACTGTTAGGTTATATCAATAATTCTATATCTTCCGCTCGTCTAGTTGTTAAATTTCTCATGTTAGTTATTTTCTGTCTGTATAAGATAGCAAGGTAATCTCGATTGATATTGAAAAGCAATAAAATACGTTTAATGTTATAACCAAAAGTGAACCCTTATATTTTGATGTACGAAATAAAGCATTTATATTTACACCAATGTTTTTGTAAAAGAACAGCAGCTTAATATAGCAAGTTAAAATACAGTTCACTGGCGCGCTAGAGCCATTGCAATTTAAATCTTATGTCAATGATATGACTCGCGCTCGTGTTTTGTAACGATTGGTAAAATTTTGTTAAACTGTGCTGAAGAAGACTTAAGTCGCGGGGTTAGTAATTCGTTAATTTATTGTAAATTGGCATTTTGAATGCTGCTGTTACTTGAGGCATTTTCTTTTAACTCATCTCAGTAAATATCTAGGTTCTCTATACAAGACGTATTGAATTTTATAAGACTAATTATACTAAACAATGATCGATAATAAATTTGATTATACATTTAGTTGTTGTTTTCATTTATATCCGAAGTATTTTATAGAAATCTCGTTTTTTTATTATCCCACCTCTAACCTGTAGTTGACATTATTTTTCAATTCGACCTGAGAAACAGTTGCAGAATACTAATTGTCAAAACACATAAAACAGCACTAAAAATGACTTAAGTTCGAAATGCAGGCTAAAAACGACAAAATGCTGCCTGAAAAGAATTAATAAGACCTCTTTTTAACACATGAACTGACGTACAAAAGAAAAAAATTCCATTTGTCATTAAACACAGATAAAAAATATATAATGTCAATATTGTTCTGCAACAATTCACAACAATTAAATTTATTTTGCAAACATTTCCAAATGTGCTTGTGTAAATCGTTTGTCTACTATTTACGTTATTTTCTAGTCAAATGCTTGTATGTTTGCTGTCCGCCATTATACCGGCTGTTTTTCTCCGATTGTAATCAAAGTAGCAGCTTAAGATGCACAAGTTTTTTCTGCGGATTCTTTTTAGGACAAGCTTATTACTATTATTTGTTAAAGAGGATACCCTTTCCCAATAATATAGGATTTCATTTATCTTTAGTTTTAAGTGTATTACTCGGTAAGTAATTGCAAATCATGTTGTTTCTTTGACGCACAGAGTAAGTAACTACTATTTACTTTGACGAATGAAAATCTTTGCTTTGCGAAAATACAAGCCAACGTTTTTTTCCGACTGGCGCAGTGGTTGAGCCACAGATTTTTCAGCCACAGAACGCGAAATGCTATCCTTGTTTTCTAATAATGAATTCTGTTTATCTTTTCTTCCACAAGGGTGTCTTAACCTATTGTCCGCCACAGTCATGTATAGATGACAAACCAAAATGTGCCAGCACGCCACGGTCACGACTACATGACAGACCAATGACTACTCTATGGAATGTAATGAAACGTAATTCCATAGAGTAGTAATTTCGTAGCTTGGCGCCGAGGGCACGTCTTTGTTTTTTTGACGAGGCGGTCAAAAGAATAAACATATCTACATATTAATTGCTAAATCTAATATATAATCCGGTGTGGGAGACTGGTATTCGTACTAGATAACCCTGTTACACAGATTACCAGACCCCATCTCGAACAGTATATTTATTATTCACTACAGGTCCCATTTCAAAAATTCTTTCACCTTTAGAATGCTGCGTTATCCCTGAGTAACATAGGCTATATTTATCAATTGAAAAAAATAGGGATGCTTGAGAAAATTCACGCGGACGAAGTCGCGGGCAAAGTGCTAGTTTTAACCAAATAGGATACCTAAGTTTCACACATAGTATAGAAAATAGAAAATATAGTGCGAAAAGGTCTAGGTCTAAAGATCTAAATCTACATTATGATAATTTCAGGTTTAGGAAACGCTATCTCAACACAAGTAAGATGTATATGCCTACTTATATTCCCCATGTACTGTGGCAAGGCTGGGCGAGGAGTTCTGAAAGCAGTTATCTTGACTTATGTTGTTGCAGGTAAGAAAACACTTTCTATGGATAGGTAAGTAGGTACTGGAAGAATATTATAAGAAAGGTGAGGTGTATATCTATAGATCTCATATACCTAAACTAATATGTACCTATAAATGTATTGTTCGTTTGTAAGATGTAGGTAAGGTAAAGAAGTAATTAATGATCATTGATCCGATTTAAAAAAATATTTCATTGATAGAAACACTGAATAGAAAAAACTGGATGTGCCCACACAGCTATCCCGCGTGTCAAAATTATGCGGAGAAAATATGTAGAATAATAAGAACATTCGTCAGTTTCAATAAGTCTTGATTTTGTATGAACAACATATTTATTGAACTTTGACGAAAATCTCATTTGTTGTTCAAACAAAATTAAGACTATAACAACTGACGAAGGTTCTTATTTTTCTACATATTTTCCGCATCATTGTTACACACGCGGGATAACTGGGTGGGCACTTCGATTTATTTTTTCTATTCCGTGGATAGAAGAGTGATGTGTGATCGAGTCGCAAGCAGAAGGGTGTGTACCATTGCTCGGCTCATTTATTATGTTTCAACATGTTTTGGTCAATCCTGAAACACGCGTGTAGCGCTAAGTGACACTGTAAACATACTTTTGTTCATTTACCTAACTTCGTAGTAAGTTTCTCTATATTGACCTTACTTGGTAGTTATATGAATCATTCGTAGTAGGTACCTAGGCACAGATGATCTAGGTAAACAAAATTTGTACCACATTGTTGCAGCAACAATGTACAATATTGTTGCGGCAACAATGTGGTGAGAAACAAGTTCTTGTGTTACTGGCAACATGGTTTTCCGCATAATGTTGAGACAATGTTTCGTGCTATGGTTTTTGCTTTACACTTCTGACAGAAATTAACGACTGCATACTTGCTGTAGTAATAAAGGCCTCATCCGAGACTTGGCGACCAGTAACTACACGAAATCAAACGTAGAAAACTTATGTACATAGATTACTCCTAGATTTATGATCCGATTTAGGTGATTCTTCTTTAGTTTGATGCGGAATTGTAGGTAGGTAGTAGGTATCTATAGGTACGTCGTATTACTTAGGACCCATCACAAACATGGGATTAAACGCAAGAGAAGTAGTGCGAGTGTTTGCCTGCAGCACACAACTGTCATACAATCTCTCCAAGGAACGATACGACGTGATGTTAGAGCCCTTTAAGAGAACTGCGTTGACCCTGCAAAATGAAATGGAACAAATGAAGGCTACATTGAGGTTTGTCATTTTTTTTTTAACTCGATATGCCATTATCCTTGGCTGCGTACTGTACGAACGTTACTACGTTAGTCATTTCCGGGACGCCAGAGCCAGGCTATTCCGAGGTAAGGGGTGTTACACCGCCATCTTCCAAACTCCAGGTCTAATAACATATAACATACCTATGAAACTCCTTACAAACGAAACCATTTCATTACCTACACTACTACCAAAATAACAGACTGTCCAAATACGTGTGTGTGCGTGTCTACGCGCCGCTTGAACTAAAAGCAGTTTCAAGAGCACGTTCGACGCGGGAACAGGTGAGGAATAGTGTTTCGGGGGAGGCGGTGCGTGTTGCTACTGTACGGTAGTACTAATATTTATACTGTGCTACTACTGAGAAATTCCTTGTTGAAAAACCCAATAACACTTTGCCTGGTCTGGCAATCGAACCCAGTACCCTATGCTCAACAGTCGCGCTTGAGACCACGAAACCAACGAGGCAGTTAAATACCTTAAATCAGTTATTATTAAATACCTGCCTTGAAAGGGAGAAATTTCTAATCCGGTAACCACACTGGCAATCGGCTGTCTGGTAAACTTGAAACATGAAACGCGTCAGTCTACCTATAAGTCTAGGCTATAAGCTCCATCCTTCGAGTTACCTACGTCATAGCACCCATATGACCACCCGTGCGTGTAATATTCCCTTGAATAAAAACTGTGTTTGACAGGCAAGGGTCAGCGATGAGCGGTTACATTACAACAGACTTGTGCCATATTTTTTAATGTTTGCGATAAAATACTTAGTACCTACGCAATGAAACTAGAATAAGAATGTCCCTATCTAAAACATTATGCTAATAAACTTTCTCATGGCCCTTACTTGTGGGTGTACGGTTTACACCAGCATAAATAAAGTAGCTAAGCACATTGGATTCGTTGTTCGTAAGTAGGTAATTCTTATTTTAAAAATGTGTGACTCCTTAAACGTTGGGATTTTGCCATAGATATAAGAAAGACGTTCTCTGATGCATTCCTGTCTGTATAGCACAAAATCAAGGTTTTTTTTTTAATTCTGCATAATACAATAAACCTGTACCTGTTTAATGCTATAAACTACTCAAATACATTGCAATAAACTGATACCTATTGATAAATGCTTTTGGAAACATAAGTTTGAATTCTCATAACATTGGTAGCGTGGGAGAAACTCGAAGATTGCGAAAACAAAATTTTGTGGTATTAGGCATTTAAAACCGATTTCTGACATATTTATTCAGGTAACATTATTAAGTTGGTGCCTAGTGTAAATTTTTGCCGTGTTTGTTATTTGGTCTATGTACCTACATAATATTTATTTCCTAACTGCGCATCACTGGTAAACAATTAAGCCCCAGACCTAGTGGTCTGGTGATAATTGATTATGATTTGCTTCCAGATCAATCCGAAATATAGTATCTCCCATAGAAAATGAGGTTGAAGATACAGAAGAAGTAGACATCAAACGACAAATCAATGACAAATTGGATCGCTTGCTGAACATCAGCACACGTTCTAAAAATATTGAGGCCAAGTATAAGTTAGTATTAAGTTCAACTTATTTGTAGACCCTACAAATAAGTATGTATTTGTTTCAATCGGGAATCAAACATGTGATCTTTACTCAGAAGTTTTGCACTCTATAGAGCCTTCAAGCCAATCCTGCGTCGATCGTGATAACACAGATGGTCTAGATCAGGGGTCGGCACCCAGCGGCTCTTTCGATGTGAAGTTGCGGCCCTTCAGTTCCATAAGCAAAAATCGTGCAATCAATAATATGAAACTTATTTAATTTACTGCACCTGCTATTTTTTTTCACATTCCACACACACATATGTGTCATACGATGACATATTATAATATTTATAATCCTTACTTCCCGTCGTGGCGTTTAACGTGACCTCATGACCGGCGCTAGTGGAGGTTTCACCTTCAACATTTTTGGCTCGGCAGTCAATGAGTTAATATTCATACTTCCATACTTTATCCATACAAATATTGTGAATGCGAAAATAACTCTTTCACGATAAAACGGCTGAACCGATTTTGATGAAATTTGGTGTGAAAATAGCTTGAACCCTGGGGAAGGACATCTACTTTTTAATCTTCGACTTTGTCTGCATCCATGATTACCGACATTCACGCGGACGAAGTCGCGAGCAAAAGCTAGTATTTAATAAAAAGGACTTTTAGTCTGATGGCTCCTTGAAAACTGGGAAATTTTGTAGATTGTTAGATACTTATTGGCTCTTCCGTTTCAAAAGGTTGCTGACCTCAGGTCTAGATGGCCAAGTATGAAAAACACTTAATTTTTGTATTTTAGAAAAATAGCAGAAAAAACCAGAGAAGATTATTATCAAAAGCTGTATGAAAAGAAGCTAGAATACAGATGTCAATACCAGCTGTCCCAGGCAATTGATGTGTGCAACGAAGCCTTTGTCTTAGCGTATGATAAGTGTTATAAAAATGTTCCTCGGAAACACGCTGGGTTGGTGTGTGACCTTCTCAATCCCAGAGATATCTGCAACTTTATACTACCCTTTCTAAAGGATGATACTTGTAATAGTAGGAAACAGGTGAGACTCATACACGCGTGAATCTGGGGGCCTACCATCATATGTATTTTCCACTGTTGAATTTTCAACCGTTGGCACTGAACCGAGCGGTGCGTAAGAGAAAGTAATACCTATTTAAATAATACTGTTTTAAGAGATTGTGGCAGGCCCTCCAAGCAACGAACGACAGTGAACAGTTTTATAAGGCAATTAAACATTCACAATACATTCACTACCCTTAGGTACTTATCATCCTCCACTGAGGTGTTAGTGTAAACTATGTAGATTCATCATTTGTGTCTGGGTGTTGTTTATCTATCTATGTATGTATTTACAAAAAAAAAATGTATTTGTGTATGTATATCAGCTGTCTGACACCCATAGTACAGGGTCTCCCTAGTTTGGGGTCAGATGGCCGTGTGTGAAAATGTCCCCATATTATATTATATCTTTTAAAAATTTTTGTAATTTTTGGTACTGCTTCAGTAAATTTGCAATTGCATCAGTTAGACCCCAAGCTGGACAGTTTCGGATTTATTTATCAGAACAGAAACGCTAACCTTGTTATTTTATTTTACAGGCAATTGTCTGTTCAATTAGTTAAACCATGTTTCCAAACTGTTAGTTTTCTCTTAAAGAATCCAAGAAAAAGGGCCTCGGCGGAGGGCGGACAACGCCCTCTTCCGGCCCCCCTAAATGGGTCCAGGGGCGGCAGACTCGGGGACGTCTGTCGCCCCCCACATACACCAGGACCCGAGGTGGCGGCGCGTAGTGTTCCACGCGCGCCCCTCTAAGACGTCCGGGGGGGGAGTCTAACACCTCACTCCCCCCCCTGACCCGAGAAGTGGCCCGCTGCAGCGGGCCGGCACCAGCCGGGGGTTGCGGAAGTATCTCCAGTTCCCGCGACCCCCGACGTAGGTGTGAGATGGAACACCGGGGTGGTTTTTAGTCAGTAAGAGTCTGACAGACCCCTCCGCCCGCCCCAGGGCGGAGGACATCCATGAGGATTTTCCACCCCGTACCAAAAAAAAAAAAAAAAACAATGTAGGGTAGGTGTGAGATGGAACACCGAGGATTTTCCACCCCGGAACAAAAAAAAAAAGGTAGTAAAATAGCTTCGACGTAATCCGATTACATATTAAAATGTAATGAAGACCTAAGTAGATAATATTTGCAGATGGATCGTGGTTTCGGCGAAGGGTACCTCGCGCTAGAGAAAGTTAAATGGGAGTTAGGGGGCAATTTGAAGGATGCCAACCTAACATATAAAATTACTTTTGAACATAACTTATATGATGTTCAGGTACCTAACTAACTACATATTTATCCATGATGATTGTATGAGATACGTAAACTGGGGACCTATTTAGAAGAACAGTAATGCGAGATCCAATAGCCCTAAAGATCTGCTCAGTAATCCTGCTTGGTAATGAGGGAAGTGGAAAATATCTTTCTTTCTTACTCCTCCGCTGTTCTTTTCTGATTAATTTCGTTGCGGGATCCAAGACAGTTGAATCGTTTCTCAGAGGCTTGTCGAGCTTCATTGCTTCGGCGCTTTTCTGGTGGTCACCACTGTTGATTCTGGCTTACAGGAGTTGCAGTGGTTTGGAAATACTTAGTGTGGAGAGTTTGTACCGTTTAAAAACAGTTCTAAAGATCTCTTATACTTCTCATCTAAGCTATTTAGAAGAACTCAAGACAGTTGTAAATATTAGAAGGATTAAGATGAGAGAGAGAGAGAAGAGAATAGACTTGTTTCAACTGGACGGTTGGCGCAGTGGCTGAGCGATCGACTGCTGCGCAGCGTGTTGCGGGTTCGATTCCCGCCCAGGGTAAACATTTGTGTGATGAGCACTTGTGTTTGCCTTGTGTCTGGGTGTTGTTAATCTATATATGTATGTATTAAAAAAAAAAAGTATTTGTGTATGTATATCAGCTGTCTGACACCCACATAGTACAGGGTCTCCCTAGTTTGGGGCCAGATGGCCGTGTGTGAAAATGTCCCCACATATTATTAAAAAAAAGAAAACTCTTATACGCCGTCTTTTATAAACTGACTGAGACGAAATTGGCTGTTGCGCTGCGTGTTTCTGGTCCAATTTCCATACAGAAGAACGAATATTTGTAGTTGTTCCGGGTTGTTGTTTGTGTATTGAAACGATTGAAACACACCCCAACACACGATACAGGATAAATTCCTAGTTTCAGGAAACGACATTTCAAAATCAATAAACTCTTCCTCTAGGACGCAAAAGAAACGGGCGAGCGTGTGCTACACTCCTTCGAAGAGAAGCACATAATCATGGGAGCGATTATCATCGCCCTCAACGTCATCATGGCCCTGCTATTCCTGCGCATCGTCGCGGCTGCCGTGATGTATCACGAGATGTATTTGACCAACATCACATTCGACAACGTGTATATTACGGGGTACTTCAAGATGTTGGACGAGAATAGGAAGAAGAAGAATAAGTTGACGCTCTTGCCCTTGAAGAAGGTAATATGAAGGTGATACAGTATTAGTCAACCTTTTGAAATCTGATTTCAAAGATTACTTGCGGTCTAAAAAAATGGTGCTGTCGAACATTTTGGTGCCTAACTATGTGAACTGCTAAAAAGCCATGCGGAATTCCTATGACGGTAAATCATAAATAATAAAAACTTTTTAATCACTTTTTAGTTATTTTTGAAGGCGGTTCTCTTTTTTCAAAAACGTTTTTATTTTACACTTTTTAGTGCCTCCTTAGCACCCAAAACCAAACACAGTTAAAACAGAGATTGAAAGTCCCCCAAAGATGGAAAGATGGAGAAACGAAAACGTCTTCTCGGTTTTTGTTGTTTTTTTCAAAAAGCGCTGAATAAATATACATACATACATACGAACATACGGGTCGAACTAAGAACCTCTTTATTTTTTTGGTCGGTTAAAAATCCTTTTAATGTGAGACAGTAGCTCTAGTAAGAAAATTACTACAGCTATTAATTACTAGGAGATTTAACTCCAAAAAGAATACCTTTGGCGATGATGTCCATCTCAAATTAGGGGTGAACGATTTTGCTTTTTAGATGGAGCGAAACAAATACATAGATATACATTCATTATGGTACACGGCATCGCCGCACAGCAAACTTGTGACGCAGATCTTGAAGGTGATGCTAGAAGTGGTGACAGCCACTACATTCGTGATGCTGGATCGTCTCTTTTATGAGGCTCTAGATGTAGTGCGGCAGCATGGCAGGAGCGAAGTTGTGCAGCAAGGAACGCAGGATTTGAAAATTGAGGTAAAAAACTACAGCACAAACAGACAGAGCCAGCATATGGTAAAAAATATCGGTATTAATGCAATGCTCGCATGCAATTTTCAACTCTATTCCTGTTTCATTTTAATTCATAATAAATCAATCAATGACCTGCCCATATTGCCGCTCTGTCTGCGCGATCTAGACGTTCCTAACAGCTGTTGTATCCATTAAGAAATGAAATAAAATTGGGCCTGTAACCTAACCTAACGCACAGAAAAGTTTTCATAAGCAGGAGGCTAATGGAAACTTTGTTCCTTTAAATATCTCAAACCCAGATCAGTCAGATTTACTCAAATCCACGTGTTATCTCCAATTATTCTTCCTTAGGTGGAAGGCACAGGTCTGCTAGCCACTTTCCTCCGTAAGCTGGTCTCCAATCTCTCATCAAAACAGGGAGCTCATCGCGTGGTCACCAATGAACTTTGCGTGCCTAACCCTCGTGCCATGCCGCCGATATATTTCTTAAAGATCTACGGAGGATACGTATGGATACTGTTGCTGTTGTATGTGAATCCGTATACAATGCGATTGAGAAGGTACTTCAAAAAGAAAAATCAACTAATTCCATCCATCACTACCGGTTTTCTTTTCACTGCAGTGATTTCGGGCTATCTCTAATAACTAGTTAGAAAGAGTCCAGGTTTTTGTTGCTGCCAAATTTTCTGGGTCTCTTGCAGTTTACCTATACCTAAACATTGAATAATCAGCTTGCCTACATGCTATTGGTGCGATTATAAATAACATTTCAGACTTATCTGCAGTTACTTTTATCCTCGTCGTGAGAAGCAGCGCGTATTACATCTCTACAACGATATTCTCAAAAAACGAATGAAAATGGACAAAACATTGCGCAGGTAGGTGACTAGCTATAGTGGGTAAGAATGCCAGCCTGTTTTACGATTACGTGCTGCTGTACGTAAAAGTTGACTGTAACTTAAACTTATCTAGGTATGCAGTTGCCACTGTAACCACTGTGATTTGGTCTGGATGCCGGGTGTGTGCGGAAGCTCCAAACTACACTTTTTTTTAAAACGCGGACTGACTTTAACAAAATGTTTTGGATGACTACTACGGGAGACCTTGCAGACACACTCGAATATATAAAAAATAAACAATCGCCTTTTTTTGAATTTGAACTCCTGGGGATTCACTTGAATGTTTGCATAAGACTAAGCCAGGTTACAGGACATCGCATACAAACTTCACAGTACTAAAACACCTTTTAACACTTAACACAAGCCAAAATATCTTACCAATTATTTCGATTTTTATCCAGGACAGCGGTCCAAGCTGTACGCGCACACTATCTCTCTGGCGAGAATCTCCTCAGTCTGAGGATGAAGTTTCCTAACATACTTGGATGTTTAAGTGCCCTACCTGCTGCAAGGATGACCTGCCTAATTTGTGGCGAGACAGAACCACGAACTGAACGAAGGGATGAGCGAACTGAGGGTGAGAAAGCTAAGTTTAGAGCTATAGCCACACCAAAATTTAGGTTACCTCTTATTATGATAGTAGGCGTCTTGAAAAAACCCATCTTCCCAAGGTGGAGGCAAGAGCGTCGCCCGCTGATGGCCTAGGGTAGGGGGGCAAGTTGATACGGAGGATAGGAAAGGTATGAATTTTAAATACAGTCAAAGGCACATGAAGCTTTTGAAAATTAGGGGTGGGGGGGGGAGGGCACTGCCCTTACCTGATCCCCCTTGGCGACGACCTTGAGTGGAGGTATATATGTTGTGACTTCGCGGTATACCTTAGGATAGACGCATATCTGACGGAAGATGTGTTGCCATCGGCGGCCAAGTAATGCCAGAACAGTCAGAGTTATTGAAACATCCAACCTTGCACACATAACCAATGATGCGTTACTGCATAGAGCATGCATCTTCCGTCAGATATGCGTCCACCCTTACGCTCTTATTCGATCCACTGTGCGTAAAAGCGAACTTAGTTTAGTTTCTTTTTGACGCGAGTCGCTATCTTTACATTTATGTCTTCAGGGCAGCAGTCATCAAGCCGTTGGCACTGCTGCTGCGTGCCGAATTGTCCGTTTGTGTATTGTGCGGAGTGCTGGAAGGAAGCGGGTGCGCGCTGCATCGCTTGTGATCCCAGCCTTAATGAACTGAGCGACGTGGATTCGCTCAGCGATGATGATCAGCTTCGCTATTGATGATAAACCTCCGTTTGCCATAAGGAACATCGCTAAAAGTACTTAGTTTAAAAAAATATCTTAGTAACACTTGCGCTTAAGACTTTACTACTTATACTTACTTTAAATTGTCTACTTATATTATTTAAGATTAAAACATTATTTGACTATATTGATGGAATGTTTGACTTCTAGACAACAGCTTCTTATTTTTAAGTTTTTCAATAGAGATAAGCTCTTCTATTGCTTTTGACTCGCAACAGCTCAATAACCTGCAGTGCTATTCTGTTACAATCTCCTTCGGTGGGCACCTAAGTAGGTGAAGTGAGCTGTCATCCGATTGTAGTGCGTTGTAAATCCCTAGCATCGGGAAAGATGACAGCTCACTTCATCTAGGACCTAGGTGTTCACCGAGGGAGATTGTAACAAAATAGACATACAGACCAATAGTCGAACACAAATAAAAAGTAAATTGCAATAAAAGTACCTACTAAAGAGTTCGGTGTCAAGGGGCGTGGTGTCATGCAAGCCTGGCCGGTTATCAGAAGGGTGTGATCTGTAAGGGATCACAGAAAACGCGGGGTACCTACGCCGCCGGTGGCAACGAGGGCCTTGCCCTTGGTAACACCGTCCTTCAATGCCAGCCATTGCTTGATCATAGGTCGACAAACTATTGATTCAACTTCCAAACGAGACGTCTCAGTGGGCTTTATATTGTACCTAGGTACCTACCCGAGGGAGATTGTAACAGCATAGACATACAGCTTTTGCCCGAGACTGTCCGAGTGAATGTCGGTTATAGAGGACGCCGATGAAGTCGCGGATTTTAAAGCCTATTTCCTTCCTTGAGGTCAAAGCTTAGACTGTACAAAGTGCCATTAAAATCAGTTCTTTGGTTTAGCCGTGAAAGCGAGAATGAAACACCATTCACATACGTAAACAATCTACTTAAGTTTATTTAAAACAGTCCGTATTCGAGCTGCTCGCCGACGGTGAGGTTGCTCACAAACTGTATGTTCTCTGCGACGTCATTGCACAAGGCCGCTAGACCAGAGACATTATCATCATCTGTAGGGCTGAAGTTGTACACCAACTGGAAACGTCAGAAACAGATGAAAGAAAAGACTTGTAAATAAACAACTAGAAACTGGCGCAGAAGTCAATTCTCTTCGGCCCCTACTTAAATGTCACATCCCAATGGAAATAACCTAGAAGTTTTCAAAATTAAAAGCAAACAAGAATAACATGCGAGATCGAATTGAGAACCTCGTTTTTTGAAATCGGTTAAAAAGTGGTAGAGTAAATAATTGCATAAAAACTTTCTTGGCGACTTCGCATGATGTCAGTGTTGGGACACAGGAGTAAGGCGCTGTGATTTCCTCACGTGGACTCGTTAAAGAGTTTCTATGTAACGTCTACATGTCCGTGTCGTGGATGTTACAATTTATAGTTTCGTCGATACAATCGTTAACAAAAATGTTTATGAAAAGGAAATAAATGTTATAAAAGTCACTAAAAGTTGGCTCGTCTCTCTGCCATACAATACAACGAAACCAAGGAAATACTAACTTGACAATATCATATTTTCGTACAAGTCCTCCTCGCACATGAGTTCCCACATAATATTCACACTTACACACCACTTCATCATATCCTCACATCTTCTCACCATCACACCATGACACACTTTGACACTTAGTAATAATAATTTTTACATTTCTTTTTGTTATTTTTTTATATTATTAATAATTGTCCATTTTAGAATCTCTAGATAGGTATAAAATAAGCTAGCGCAACATATTGTACGTTCGACAAACGTCTAAAGACGACCAGCGGGCGCCCAATGCGAGACGTCATAATATTATGCTTACTGATAGGAACTCGTCATAAGTGATCCAGCCATCGTTGTCAGTGTCTGCTTGGCTGAACTTCTCCTTGCGCATTTCCATGCCGCTCTCATCGCCTAGACTCTCCAGTACTGCCCCGCTATAGGGTGATGATGGAAATAAAGTGAATGTTTGATTTGGGTCAAGCATTCACGAGATTATGATTTTATCAGAAAGCATAGTCATTACTAAGTTCGATACGATGATGTTACCATCGTCGTCTCTAAATAATATGCACGCTGAAATTTTAATGGTTGTTTTCCTGAAGTGAAATGATTTGGTCTTGGTAGTACCTACAATCGATTTATAAAAGAATAACAATAAATTATTAAAAAACGGCGGATTTAGAATTGTGAAAAACAAAACTCGAAAGCGACCTCGAGCCCATGCACGAACGGACAGCTTATTTTGCACTGAGATGAACATTTACGAATCGCTCTTCACTTTGTCGGCGCCGAGCGCACGTGTGGTTGGAGTAGTACCTACATTATCTACCTACCTCTGTATCTAGTGGGTAACTACTGGTTTTCACGCTTTCCAGTTGATGCATATGTTTTTAATTATTTGAATACATAAAAACTTTTATTTTTTTAAGTTCAACTTCATGAATCGGTAGTACTAATGAGGACAAATCCATCTGCCGCGTGAAAACACAGCGTGTGTATCTTTATTATCACATATATCTTCCTGTGAAGGCAAAAAACATAGAATGTGTTATGTGAGACTAACAAATCATCAAGTCCGAGCATGCCGTTGGACTGGTTGTCAAAGAGTAAGAACAAGCTGTGCAGATTGGCGATGGTCACCTCGTTCCACCCGGGGAAGCGCTCCACCACCTTCTGCATACTCCATCTGCGGTCCTTCTCTTTCATCTCCTACAATGTTATAAATATTATTATTATTTTTATAATATATGACTGTAAATAATATTATTTTTATATTGTATACTTAGGTATATTTTATATAAAGAATGCGAAAATCAATATTTCAGGTTTATTCTGAATTCGTGTTTAAATATTTATATTTTAGCCACAAATTTTCTTATAAATACATATTATCATTAATATCGTACAATACGGTCAACGTAACTTGGCGCGTCTGAAGTTAGCTGTTTGGCTGCGCAATGGAACTTTTAGGAACGAAATTGTCTACTGCGCAGCTAATCGGCTAACTTCAGACGCGCCAAGTTACGTTGACCGTACTGTACGACGCGGATGCCATGATCGAAACGTACCAATCGCTGAGCGTGCACTCAGGCCACTCAGAAAACGCTTTGGCGAACGCTCATCACTCGCCTTCGTTCAAATTCAAATTCAAATTAATTTATTTGCTAGAATGTAGGTACAAATGAAGAACTTATAAGACTATCGTGGCTCAATTACATTCTACCATAACATATGGTGTGCAAATATGTCATATTATTTTTAAATAAAATAAAATAATAATTAAAATTTGGTTAAATATAAAATAAGATTAAAATTAGTTAGCGTCAAAATAGTTAAATTAAAATGTCAAATTACGAATACAATTAGATATCAATATTGCAGCAAGGTATGCTTCAATATTATTTAGTTTTAATCTTCTGCACGATATGACATATCGAGCTTCAGTGAGCTCTGTACAGGTCATGATACGATAATAACAGGTTATGATATTTTTTTTTCTCTTTATCCCATAATATAAGAAGTTCTTGTATAGAATTATAATAAAAATTTTACTTCCCACATTATTACAAAAAAGAAACCGCGGCACCGTACCCATTTCGCGTGAAAATGTCAAGCCAACTGATCGCGTTCGCTTCGCTTCGCGCCGCGCCGCTCCGCACTCACCCAACGTGCATTTGACAACGTAGAACACCTTCAATAGGTTTCGACTGTTTGTTGTTGTTTGTGCGAAAAAAAAACTATTCCAAGATTATGTAAAATTTTGTAAAAGTTGATTCCCAAAACCATTAATTTGTCAAAGTTATGGTTATAAAGTTACAAGGGTTTGAACGTGGCCAGGCCATTGGAACGCGGAGAACCACGCGGCCACGGAGATCTTTAAAACTATGCGTAGCAGAGACCTGAAATTCAGGTAAATAATAGATTGAATTTGAATTTTTTTTTTGTAAAAATACAGAAAAAAATCCTAGGTATAATTTTAGGAGCTGTAAGACTAAAACCACATGGCCGCGCCATTGAAACGGTGAATAACACGGTATCGCCGATATCACGCTGAAAATGTATCGCAGACGTTTGAAGATTTTTGTAAAATCTAGATTTGAATTTGTCGAAATTTGAAAAAATACGACAAAATATCCTAGTTTTATATTTTAGGAGCTGTAAGATAAGCTTATTGCCGATAGTTCTACATATTAATGTTAACAAAAAAAAAAAAAGATCTCGCTAATACTTACTTTTTTCGATAGTTAATCAAAACTTATTTCTACGCGATACCGCACTACTGGTCCTGAATTATAAACCTAGGTTCTCAGAGTTTCAATGGCACCGCCACGTTCAACCCATATAACTTTTTAACCATAACTTGTGACAAATTTATGGTTTTGAGAATCAATTTAACAAAATTTAACATAATCTTGGAAAAGTTTTTTATTTTTTTAGAAACATCGCCGTGGCCGCGCGGGTGATACGCACTGTTGTTTTCGCGCCGCGTCGCACCGCTTCGCGTTCGCTTTGAATCGCCTACGTAAGACGCCGTGTTGGACGGGAACGAGGAGAGGGATCGTCTTAGTATTTTTTTACATTTAAAGTATTTTTTACATTTAAAACGTCGGTTCTTTTGGTTACCAACACGTAACCGCATTGGGGGTGGGCCATACTATGCTGTTCTACAAAACTTTCATAATTTATTAAAAGACTAGCTGACCCGACAGACGTTGTCCTGTCCCGATCTACCTAATTACCTGCCCTGCCTATTTACCTACACCTACCCTAAACCTCACGGAGCCCGAGACCTTTCCAACGAATGCAAAACCGTGGAAATCGGTTCATGCGTTCTGGAGTTATATCGTCAGGAAGGAAAACCCGACTTATTTTTATATAGTAGATAAGCTCTTAGAAACTATAGAGTATAAAATGCTGTTCTCATAAAACATCTTACATGATTATACTGGCGTTGCTCAGCAAGTCGCGTGTAGAACAGGTCCACTAGCTTGTCGTAGTCCGTCTGAATATTTCTCGGCTGATCTGTTACTTTGCCTTTAGCTTCACCTATTATTGATAGAATTCTTTAAATACATTTGTGTTTTGAAAACAGGAATGCCTAGTCATCCTTGGTAGTAGGTACCTAGTTAATTACAGTGCATAGTGTATATTGATAGAATATCTACTTTCGTCATACTTAGTACCTACCTACATAAAATCGTCTACAGGTATTCCCCGAAGGGATAAGCGGGTAACATGTAGCACCACACAACACCAACACTTCGCCGTATATGATGAAATTCATGTAAGCAATAGGCGGCTAGTCTTTCACCAAGCAGTAATAAAGATAAGTCTAGTTATAAACTTAGTCAAAATAAATTAAAAAAATATGCTAGACTGAATAAAATTATTAAGAAATGTCATAAATTCAAAAGTCAACAAAAAAGCCATTCCAAAAATATTCAACTTAGGAAAGAACGTGTTGCTCTTATAAATAAATTGAAAAACTATCAGATAAAATTGGAAGATAGTAAGAACATTTATGAAATAGACACTCAGCGTTTGCAATCAGAAATACAGGTTCTGGATGACTCACTAAAGTCCCTTTATGGTAAATATATAATATCTGAAAACCAAATAAAGGAACATATACTAGCTGCAAATGAGTTAGTGGATTTGTGTAATTACAACGCAGACAGAGTGGACTCGCTGACTTTCAGCAACACGCAGTGTACTTGTCAGAGGGAGTCTGACCTTGTGGCCGTCCAGCCTGAGGCAAAGGAGTCCCAAGCTGTGAGTGCCCAAGGTTGTATCCCCAACCATAACCATGATATTGTACAAGAAGTGCCACAGGCAGTATCTAGTACTTGTTCCTCTGGTAGCAGTCAAGCAAGTCTTTCAGTAATGTTTTCTGATAGTATAGGCAGAGGTATAGGGAAACTAATTAATAATAACCTAAGATATAACATTCAGAACCATTGTACACCAGGGTTATCCTACAAACATATAATGGCATCAATAACAAAGTTTCAATATAATTCATCAACCAATATTTCTGTATTTATAGGTAATAGTTTAAAGGTCACAAAGGAAGATATTACTAACTGTGTTACAGACATTATAAACATTAATTGTAATAAAATAATTTTGTGTGCTTTCCCATATTTTAAACACTTAACATACAGACAAAATAATTATATACATATGTTAAATAAACATGTGCATCTTTTAGTAAGTCACTATAGTGACAAGCTTAATGTTTTTTGACACCAACAGTTTTGTTGGAAAATTAAAATCGACTAGGGATACTGTGTATCTGCCCTTTAGGTTTAGACATCAAATAGCGCGGCTATTAGCTTATAGTATTAACTCAGACATAAGTAGTATGTCGAAGTTTTGTGTTATTAGCTCCACATCAATTAGTAATAATACTAATAATAAGGTGGTGACCCAGAATGATTGTAGCACTTATGCTATACATAATTATACAAACTGTACGAAGGAGGATCCATGTGTCATTATGGACCAGCCATCTATTGATGCGAGTTGCACAAGTGGTAGGAACTCACTACCTGATATCATTGAAGTCCGTGGTCAAACTCCGGATAATAATTTAAACTAGTTTGTAAGACAACAGAAGGTACCAATAACCATATAGTTAAACCTACAAACAACAAGGTACCTTCTTGCTCTCATAAAGTTAAGTTTCAGAAACAGCAGAATACCTTGAAATTATTTCATCAAAATATTCAAGGTATTTCATCCAAATTATTAGAAATTGAAATGTTTTTAGAAAAAACCATGTTTGACATTGTTTGTTTTACTGAACATTAGTTAAAGGATTACCAAATGCTGATTAACTATGAAAACTATAGTGTGGGCAGTTGTTTTAATCGCAAAGCTATGTCGCGTGGAGGCTCATTGATCTTATTAAAAGATTGTTTAAAATATAAAGAAAGAAATGACATAGTTGGCCTATCGGTGGAACATTGCATCGAACTTTCCTGTGTCGAGCTGGATGAGCATATTATAGTGTGCGTGTACAGACTCCCAAGCTACCAAAACTATTCTTTATTTGAGTCTGTAATGGAAGATGTATTAGCGAAACTTGCAACGTGTAGCAAACCCGCAATTATTTGTGGTGATTTTAATATTAATGTTTTAGAAAATAATTTGAATAGTAGTCGATTATTAAGCCTTTTTAAATCATTTAATTTGTCGAATGTTTTCATGGAGCCTACTAGGGTAACTCCAACTACTGCTACCTGCATCGATAACATTTTTTGCGATTGCGACTATGTAGATAAAGCTATTGTTAATTATTTACCATCGGATCATAGCGGTCAAACGGTAACATTTAAGTTCAAAATGCCTACGACAAAAGTGCAAATACAATTTAGACCAATAACAACTGGTAAATTAAATAAAACTCTAAATAATAAGTTAAGTACTCTGGACCACTATAACAACGATGCAAATAAATTGTATAATGATTTATTTTCTGTGGTCGAAACTGAATTCAATAAAAAATTTGAAAAAAAGGCCCTAAGTTTATATTTAGTGACTGGGCAACTAAGGGTATTAGAAAAAGTAGAGAAAGACTGTTTGAGCTGTATGGCCTTAAGCCTTATATTAACACGGAAACTTTCAACAAGTATGTTGCTACTTATTCTAAAACTTTTAGAAATACTTGCAAGGTAGCGAAAGCGCTATACATTAGTAACAAGATCAAATCGGCAGACGATAAAATAAAGACAGTTTGGAAAGTTATAAATAACGAAACTAGCAAGAAAAAAGTTCGTAACGCGGAATATACATTGGAGACATCACACGGTGCCGTAAGCTCTAACATAGAAGTAGCTCGTGAATTTGTAAATTTCTTTACTAGCATACCAATCAAAACCACGGAAGCTTTGAATTCCTCACCTGACGACTCAATTGCGTTATTAAAAGCGAACGTTCCAGGCTGCCCGGTAGAATTTCAATTTAAACATATTGACCCCATGACCGTTTTAAAAGCTTTTCGGCAAATCAAAATAAAATTTACTGAAGATCTGTGGGGTATGTCTATTAAAGTTTGTACATCTATAATAGAAACAATAGCACCATATATGGCTTTAATATTTAATATGTGCGTAGACCAAGGTGTTTTCCCAGATTTAATGAAATTTAGTAAGGTCATACCTCTTTTCAAATCCGGGGATAGTAAAGATTCTAAGTGTCCGTGTTGCCGGCTTTCAGCAAGGTTTTTGAAAAGATTATGCTTAATCAGATGCTTGCTCATTTTAACACAAATGGCATATTACACGATCAACCGTATGGTTTCACCAAAGGGCGTTGTACGACTGACGCCGGTGTCACTTTATTAAAACACATATTTACTGCGTGGGAAGAGGCACAAGATGCCATAGGAATCTTTTGTGACCTCTCCAAGGCATTTGATTGCGTAAATCACGACACATTAATTCTGAAACTTGGGCATTACGGACTAGGTAAACTTGCGCTTAGTTTAGTGAAATCTTATTTAAATGATAGACAGCAGCAAGTTCAAATAAACGGGGTGAATTCACATGGTTTAAAAGTACAAATGGGAGTTCCGCAAGGCTCAATTTTAGGTCCTTTCCTCTTTTTAGTTTATATTAATGATCTTCCCCGGTTATTCAAAAACCAACCACAAATGGTGTTATTTGCCGATGACACGTCATTAATTTTTTAAATAAATAGACGGGCTCAAAATCTTGACAACGTAAATAACGCCTTACTTGAGGTACAAAACTGGTTCACGGCTAGCAATTTAGTATTAAATGGAAAAAAAACTAAGTGCATCAGATTTGCTTTGCTAAATGTTAAAAATAGTGAGTGTGACATAGTATTGAATAAAGAGAAACTGGAATTCGTCGAAAAAACCGTTTTTCTGGGAATGACGCTCGACTCAAGGCTACAATGGGGTCCTCATTTAACATCTCTCGCAGGACGGCTAAGTTCGGCAGCATATGCTGTCAGAAAGATCCGGCAATTTACTGATGTGGATACCGCGAGACTGGTCTATTTTAGTTACTTTCATAGTATAATGTCTTACGGTATTTTATTGTGGGGACGAGCTGCAGACATCGATTCTATTTTTATTCTGCAGAAAAGAGCCATCAGAGCCATTTATAATCTGCGTATGCGCGATTCTCTAAGGGAACTGTTTAAGGAAATTAACATAATGACGGTGCCTTGTCAATACATCTATGAAAACATCATGTACGCTAGAAAAAATCTGCATCTTTTTGATAAAAGAGGTGACAGACATAATTATAATACTAGAAATAGGGACCAACTAGTTCAACCAGGTTTCAGACTGGCTAAAGTAGATTCGTCTTTCATGGGGTACTGTTTAAAGTGTTACAATAAAATACCTCCCCACATTGTTCAACTAAATGAGACAAAATTTAAGTCTTGTATTAAACGCACACTATGCAACCGAGCATATTATAAATTGAGTGATTACATCACTGATAAAAATGCTTGGCTGGATGCTGGTCTAGCTCCACAGCCATAAGGGTTCATAGATTGATTGATTAGCATTTGTAACAATTTTTGGAGCTGCTGAAGATGTAGATCTAAATTATCTTTGCATTGTATAAACTCAATGTGTTAGTATTACATAATTTTTCGTAGCACATACATGTGAGCACTATGTTCTTTAAAGCTACCATTTACGAGGTATACCTCTCATTGACTTGAATATGCCCTGGCGGTTGGGAGAGTCATGCTCACTTGAATGTCTCGCTGCCGGTGGCGCATGTGTTGGATCATTCGGTTCCCTTCAAAATGGTTGAGCTAAATGGTGCCGATCCATGCGTCATGTTCGTGAACGGACGCCGTCGGTTGGGACTGGTCATCTCTTAGCTGCCTCGGTTATTTTAAATTTTGGTTTGAATTGTTATTATTACTATATTTGTCTCTAAACCTCTTTTAACATGCAAGACGTGTTACATTGTTCTCACATTGTACCCTTAGATTCAACATGAATGATGTAACCTAAATTTGTAAAATTTATCTGATTTTAAAGGAGTGTTCATGGAGTTTCTTGCTCGTTCTTCTCCATAGAAACCTACTGTTTGGAACGAGCAACTAGCTTCAACTTTCTGACTGACTGACTCTAACAATTCAAAAGTACCTGTAAATGGTTTAATTGAATTAAATGATTTTGAGTTTGAGTTTGAGTTCTAACGGAAAAATCCATGCCCCATCTGGGAATCTAACCCGGGCGGTCCACCACTCGACCAACTAGTTTCCGATTGTACTATTAGGTACCTGTTGCACTAAAATCCTCCTGTCTGTAGAAACAGATTGGTTTCCGCTTCACTGGGTACTCGAAGAATCTGCCCAAACCGGAGAATATCGCACTGATTTGATGACCCATCTCCCGTCACTACTCTCAGAACTGTAGGTACTCTTTAAATTACAGCAGTTTGACACATTTCCTTTACAAATGCTGTCAAACCGCAATATTGATTAGTCTGTTATTGCGCGTATGTTATCAAACAATTGAAAAATCGACAAGTTTAGCCATGTACCTAGGAACCAAGGAACTTATTAATATTTGACGTGAAAGCTGATAAGCAAGGTTTTGACAGACATGGCAGACGGTATAATTTTTTTTTTCTTTCATAACCATTTGGTTATAGTTTAAAATCATCAAGGAGGATTTATTGGATTTCCAGAATTCGAAAGACATAATTTGTTAAGGGGGTACCGAGCAAAATCATTCAAAACAGTCGTCACTGTTAAAGTGATATAATCAATACTTTTACCATAATTGCCATAAAAAATATGTAATGAATACCACAGTGAATGTGTTAACCGATTATCGTTGGCAAAAAATAAGAATACTGTTTAATTTAATAAACAAAAATACGTAAAGTTGTTCAAAAATCTTTAAAAAAATCTCGTATTTAGTTGAGTTTTGTTAGTAAACTGTATTTTTTTTTCACAAACTTGTTTTCATATTAATCTTTAACATTCATACTACAATTTGTAGTTTTTACATTTTCGAAATGTCGCTTAGTTATTTTATTATTAATTTTTCGCGCTGTTTTGAATCATACGCAACGTATGTATGTATGATTCAAAACAGCGCGTCAATTAAAACAAAAATTAATAATAAAATAACTAAGCGACATTTCGAAAATGTAAAAACTACAAATTGTAGTATGAATGTTAAAGATTAATATGAATTCAAGTTTGTGAAAAAAAAATACAGTTTACTAACAAAACTCAACTAAATACGAGATTTTTTTAAAGATTTTTGTACAACTTTACGTATTTTTGTTTATTAAATTAAACAGTATTCTTATTTTTTGCCAACGATAATCGGTTAACACATTCACTGTGGTATTCATAACATATTTTTTATGGCAATTATGGTAAAAGTATTGATTATATCACTTTAACAGTGACGACTGTTTTGAATGATTTTGCTCGGTACCCCCTTAAGCTAATCAACAAAAAGCTTTTTAACAAAAAAGACAACCGCCCTCAAAAAGTAAAAAATAACTTTCAATTCGCAAGTCAGCGGCTTTGGTTTTGCTTGTTGTTTTGTATTGCCACCGACTTCCGAAACTAAAGTCATGTGTGTTCTGTTTTAAAGTTATTTTTCACTTTTAGGTTTTTGAAGGCGGTTGTCTTTTATGCAAAAAAGCTTTTTTCATTTTCGCGTTTTCGTACTTCCTTATCATCCAAATCCATTAAGAAATGGCAACACAGTCAAAACAGAGATCGAAAGTACAAGGTGAGAGAACATTACAACATCATCCATGTATTTTTTTTGCTTTCTGTCGATTTTTCCAAAAAGTGCTCAATCAATTTCGATAAAATTTATATGGGACCACGCTTGAGGCATAGAATTTTCAAAATCGCTGTAAAGCGATTTCGCGATTTCTCCGAGAAATGTAAATTTCTCGGAGAAATCGCGTAACAAATATACAAAAAAAAGAAAAAAACATAAGTACAGACGAATTGAAAACCTCCTTCTTTTTGAAGTCGGTTGAAAAATAACATTAAATACTTACGGAAGGTTTTTTCGCTTCCGTTTTGTTTGTTGTTTTGTATTGCCACCGACTTGCGAATTTAATGTTATTTTTAGGGTTCCGTAACTCAAAAGGAAAAAACGGAACCCTTATAGGATCACTTTGTTGTCCGTCTGTCTGTCAAGACCCTTTATCTCAGAAACGCGTGGAAGTATCGAGTTTAAATTAAATAACCATATACTCTAGTCTACAGTCCCTTGAAGCTGCGTAAAAATCAAACGTCTGGGTTATTGGTTTTTTGACAGCTGCCTTATAATGTAATTATTCCCGATTACCGTTATCTTTAAAATGTGTTATAAAATAAATATATAAACTGCCTAATCTTGTTGAATTATCTTATTTATTACCTCTTACAGACATTATAATACAGGTATGCGTATCAGTTTTTACAAAAAACATAAATATTGTTCACTAGTTGCAGCTGTCAAAAAACGATTAAACCAGTGGACAGAGTGTAAGTTAACGTGAAAAACTCATATTATGAAACAAAAGGCAGATAGACCGAGCGGAACACTGACAGTGAAACCAAAAAAGCAAATACAAATTCAAAATCGAATACCTACCCACACCACGCCACATCGTTAAACAAAACAAATACAAATTCAAAAGCAAATACAATCACGAGATTGTAGGTAAGCATTCACTTCTGAATTTGTATGTGCTTTTTGGCTGCACTCTCAGTGTTCCGCACAGTCTATCTGCCTGGTTCATAATCTAAGGTGAAAAAAAGATACGGCCGATTATGCCGCAAAAAACGGTTATTTCGACTCACTTAAGGGAATCAAAATTAATAGGGTACTTCCTGTTGACCTAGAACTATGAAATTTGGCTGAAAGTACAAAGAAAAGTCTGAAAACTATACATTTGTAATTAAAAAAAAAATGGCCTTTAGTTTAATCAAGGCGGTTGTCTTTTTTGTAAAAATATTTTTCCTTTTGTTTTTGTGCTTAGTGTACACTATTCACTATAAAAAGACCTAGTATACACTATAAAAAAGAATCATCGAACCACGCATAACTTTTCAGTGAGGTCAGAATTCACTAAAAAATGTTATGCGTGGTCAAACATAAAAAAAATCGGTGTCGAATACAGAACCTCCTTTAACCTTTCGAATGTCTTATCTTATGTTACACAGTCCGACATAAGCAGCGGAGGTTTGATCTTCCAACACTTTCGCCCGACAGTCGGTGGGTTGAAAAGACGAGCTTGTCCTTGTTTTACAAGAACATTGCGGTGTTCGTAGGGTAAGTGTGTGGAGAATAATAAAAAACCATTTTCTATCAATCACTTGATTAATTTCTCATACAAAATTCATTTAAAAAATTTCAAAAATTTGACATTATATAGCGTCGTACATAAATTGATAGGATTATAAGGATGAATGTAATGTAATGATGAGTGAATTATGTACCGAGGTAAAAAAAAATGTTAATGAAATACGGTAGGCAGTAAAATAGTCTAAATTAAAATATAGGAACACTACTAAAAAACAAAAATTCAGTCTCATTACACACATTAGAGATGATTACAATAATTACGTAAGCTAAAGTAGTTAATATAATCTAGCGGAAATATCTGTGAATCTTACCTCAACCTAGTTATAGGTAGATACCTACTTTCTGTCATCAACGTTGGCCCAGTAATAGCCGCTGATTGGACGAAGCGGATGACAGCTACATCCACAGCTATTCCCGCTAGGTACTTAAAATAGATTAAGACTGTTGTCCACTTGCTATGACAATTTGTAAGCTGGACTACACTACATGAATATATGTATATGCAATTGCTCAAGTCAAACTAAACGTGACAATGCTATGGACGCTTCTAAGATTATAATCTAGAGAAAACTAAAAATTAAATAAAATAGTAGACAACAGGCTTCTAAAGCGGTGATCAAACCACCATTCCACCATTCATGGTTACTTAATTCCGTCAGTCTTAAAAACTTTACAAAAAAGAGGTAGTTTATGGTTGATCTTTGAACACCAATAAGCGTCTCGCGGGGAGTAAGGACCAAAATAAACTGGTCCTAGCGCCCAGCGAGTCACGTGTACAAAAATACTACTTACTGTTACACATTGATATTGACAATATCATTCATCCACCCTTTGCTGACGATGTGGTGATCCTCTGCGTGCTCTCTCCAGGTATTGTTCAAAAAGCAAAGCCCCAAACAATTTAATGCCCGGTGCCCACTGGCAAGATATACGCGTGTCTTCCGCGAGTTGACGTTTTGACAGCTGTAGTTAGTAAAACTGCAGTAAACTGACTTTCAAAGTATGCAAATAATACAAGTCGGCTATGGACTTTAAGTTGCGCAATAAAACTTGCTAGTAGACATAGTGCATGTATGTGATAACAAATGGAAAAGCCAGGTATGTTTGTAAAAAAAAGACATTATGACAGCTGTCAACTGTCATGTTAGTTCCAATTTCACTGGCTAGTCCATGCGCTATCTGTAGTAATCGACCTTGTCTGCAGGGACATTCGCGAAGGGGAGATGGATGCACATAAATCCTACACTAAGACTAACACAACACAAGCTCCTAGTTAAAATTACAAAAATAGCACGAAAATGGCTTACTACATTCGCTAAAATCTCATAATTGTATCATTATTATTATGCAGTTTTAGTGTTGCGTCTCACTTCGCTCCCACACTCTTACCACAGCATTGTGACGTGTCTCAACTAACTGCTGAAATGTACCGAATGCTTTTACAATCGTCGTGATAGCCATCAAAAACTTGTACAAAAATTATCATTAAGTTTCCAATAGTATTTAGTTCTCAATTTTATTGTATTTATCACAAAACCACAATTTATACTGCTAGCAGCTAGCAGATCTCACAAAGTACACATCGCTTTACAACAAAATATACCTTTTTGATTTTGTGATACTCCGAAATAGGTTTACTTAGGTCGACGTTCATATAATATTATGCCTTACATATTCAGCACAAAATTACATTAACCGCGACACTTAGACGCGACAATCTGTAAACAAGTAAACGTATTTTGAGAATCCACAGGAACCGTTTGTGTAACAAAATAATTTTATATAAAACATAACCAAATTATATCCAAAATTAAATGCAGTCATAAAATTAAGTAATGCTTCAGCAGCTTTCAGCTCAGTTGTACATTAACGACCTCGGGTCTAGTTGTTACCAATACTCGACTTGTCAGATGAAATGATATAATTTACAATTCTAAACAAAGGTAACTTGTAGTTGTAGTATGTGGTAGGTTAGGTGGTAAGATCAGCGCGTATTATACCCTTCATTAGATGTCGCCTGCTATTTCGTTCCCTGTAAGGAGCTCTGAGACAGCACTAACACGGATCATTTATAACTTTGTTCACGATATGCCGGCAGCATTCTACGAATGCACCAGGCCCAAGATGGAGGGGGGAGTTGCTTTGCAAATCCGTTACCTAAGTTCGAAACGACAATAGAATCAGTTTTTACTATAATTATGAGATTCGTTGTCGGCTAAAAAACACACTGTGATCGAAATTAACAAAAATATTGAAAGTATAATAATGATAAAAAAATGCATTTCATGCAACACATTATTTTAAAAATAACGTAATACTTTAATAATGGCACTGAACAAAAAGTAAACGTTAATTCCATTACTTATTTACTGGAAAAGATAAATATTTAGTTATTAAATTCATAATATGCGGAATTCGTCAACACCGTTAAGACGCAAGACACTGCACATATTTAACCTAACTATAACGCTCTGCTCGGCACGGCTTTCGCTTCAACTATTTCATCTAACTTGGTGTTACAATATAGGTACGTGATTATCTTATTTTTTATATTAAGGTAAACCATTCACACTATTTTATTTACATTCCTGTATTATAAGAACATAAAGTAAGTCTATTTTATGTACATTTTAAATGCGTTAACTGCAACAAGTTACAATGGATACATACTTGTGCAACGTGTAATGTAGCATGTTTCGTTCAACGAACAAACAAACTTATTCTATGGCAGTGACCGGATTAATCATTGGTTTGTAACCGAACATTCATTCACACAATCATGGTTTTTTACAGTAACGGAATACGCGGGTCCATGATACTTCATGAAGTAGGTACCTACGTTAACTATTGTTACATTACATGTTACACAAATCAGTACTTATCCTAATAGAAGCTTTGCTTCAAAACTACGAGATGCTGAATAAGAGTAAATTCACTTTAAGTGGGATAAACGTGATTACAATAATTAGTAGAAAAAATTATGCCACAGCTGAACGGCAAAGTTTTCACTTTGTAGTGCTTCTGGGCTTTTGTAAAGTTCCTATTATGAACAGTCTGTAAAAAAAGCTTGTCCGTACAACGAAAGGTCGAGGAACGTTTTAACATATTTATGTTATGCCGCTTAAACGAATAAATATACGAACTGTACCATTTGCGTGCCACCATTGAGACGTGTTGAGTTTAGGCCAATTCAGATACAAAAATGCACATTAAATATTGTTGTATTAATTCGCTACAACGGTTTAACTTGACAATTGACTTTTGTGCGAGTTAACGGCATTTACTTTTATTTAATCTCTATTTTATTCTAGCATATTTATAGATTAAATATACTAATACGGCCCTCTCGTGTCGGACATAGTTTTTATTACATGTAACTGTAAGAAATGGCTTAAAGCGCTGACGACACACATAGTGCACCGTTTATTAAGAATATTATGTAATATACTTATTTGTTTACTTATCTTATTAAGGGGAAAGACTGCTAAAACTGCGAAAACCGTACCTACGCGAGCGTTCTTAGACGACGAATAAATAAAATTCACCCAACATTAAATCTACCGACGTCTTGTGACACATAGTTAAACTTCAAACAATAATTTTCCCATCTTAAGTAATTAATTTCAGACTCATATTCCAGTCAACGTTATCTATAATTATCAGTACCTTAATTTATGTCTACTGTCCACACCGTTACTAGAAAATTTTTGTTTGAAGCATCGAATTTTTAGGATCCACATAATAACTAGAAGACTTACGTTACAATAATCCTAAGTACAAACGTGAAAATGTAACTCTAACCGTATCATAACTTACAGTAATGTTATTATGCTTTAGTTTAATTTATATTGGGAGAAAGTTCTAGTGTTGATTACGCAATTTACAAGAGCTAATTACCGCGAAGGGATAACAAGAGCTACCGGACAAACTACACCGCGCAGGAATTACTCAATATACGAATTAGGAGTATGAGAGTATTCAGTGGCCATATCTAAAGCAATAATGGTAATACAAGTCCAAGTTGCCTACAATCGTAACCTGGTGAGACTAACATGAACTGCTTATACAAAATAGCTATTATAAGTAGGGTACATCGAAGCAGTAATTACTTGCAAGTTTAGTTTGTCCAAGTTCTCAATCGATCGAAGCTAAATTTATTTCAATTTACTATATAAATTTGATTTACTTATATATATTTTGGGGTCTAACAAGCTGTAATAGTACTTTTATACTATATTATAAATAACACACAAAACAAAAGCTTAACGGAGGAAAAGATTTGGCAAAAAAACGAAATGGTGGACTACAGGAAAAAAATAATGTTGGGGCTATGTTTGCTACAAATGTACTCCTTGCTCATTTAACGGCCTGCTCGGAAAAGTAAACACTCAAACGTAAGCTTGCCTCGAGGCAAGACGCGAGGCATAGCACAAAATTAAACCTCTGCCTGTCTCTACCAAAACCATAAATGTACAACATTATATTGAGAACAAAAGCTTTTCCTCCTACTCAGCTTTTGATAATGACATTAGATATACTACAAATGATTCAATCCCGTATTATATACATGGTTTTCATACAATCTGTCTTAACTGAACAATTCCCTAACTACATTTCATCAAAAACTGCGTAAATTGTTTGCGCAAACGATAAATTGTAGGATAACTTAGATCAGACATTGCTTGTGAGACTTGACGTTAGGAAAAAAACTATTACATTTAACAATATGATGAACAAAGTCATGCTGATGTAGTTTATGTGTCAAATTATTGAAAACCATGACGGGAGAAACTGCACACAATCTAATACAACGATACTCGAGTGATGACTTAACGTCTCGCATGCAACTAAACTTAGATTTAAATTATTTATCTAACAATTAATTATATTAAGTGAACACATACTGACTGAACACATAGGGATTTTATATCGAAGTCACCTAACATACGTTTTGAAAAATATCATATCGATTTAATAGTTTTTTTTTTATTCAAAAGAATTTCACTAATAATATTTGAACTAATACAAAATAATTTGTATACCTACGACCACGCGAAAAAAAAATAACTGAAATTATTATTCTTAATTTAGATAGGATTATCTATTAATTAGCTAGTGAGACTGTAGTGCGTGGAACCAGCTTGCGGAGGCACGCACAGAGAACATCCGATTAATGTTGCACGCTGGGTGACCGTACGTTGACTTTACCGTCAACGGGCATTATTACTTTTATCAAAATAAATAAACCAGTTTAATAGAACGCCATGCAACCCTCACTCACCTCTAATTCATTTCTAACGTTACGTTTAATAAACCCGATCAAGCCGGCAGTCAAAATTTGCGACAAAAAGAAAATTACGAAATAAAATAAAAAAAAAACTTTCACATTTTGCGTATGAAAATAAAAATATCACGTCTCATAAGCAAATATGACGATAAGATCATCAGCTTATATTCCAAACGAGGTACATTTGTATATTAGCCAAGTGTTTCAATAATACTTAGAATTTTGGTTTAAATCGCACGACACCGCAAGCCGCACGTGACTGTCGCATGCCGCCGCCCGCCGGGCGTCACCGACGCCGGCACAACTCAACATCTTTAAGACAGTCTTCTAAAGTCAGTCTTAAAGTTTTATTGCATTGATTCTTTTGCTCATCCATACATTTTCACATCCCATCGTACCAAACCGCGAAAAAAAAACTGAAGAAGCCTTCGAGCGATAAGAAGTACCTAAGTAACTAATAAGAACATAATTGTAGCCGAGCGCGAGTGCCGTAACTAACGCGCGCCGGCTACAATAAAAATATTATATGCACCTAAATCATTATGCAAAATAACTTATCATAAAAATACATATCAACGTCTGCATCAATTAATTAACCAAGTTAAAAAACGCAAAAATGTAACATTGTGGAAAAATACTTTTCAAGTTATCCTTTAATTTATCTCACATAAAAACATCTTTTACATCACATTGTGATTCTCTATAATAGTTTATCTTTACGATTTCTCTATTCGATTATATTAGCGATACATCGCAGGGATCGGACCGGAGAGTACATTTATATGTAATCGACATTAAATATTTAGTGCACCGACTATGAGTTTGGTGTAGTTCTACAGTTATACAGATTAATGACAGCTATTTATAATTGCGGCATCTAAATTACATCGTAAATTACACTGCAAACATTGTTTGGTCCTTAGAGACTAGTCAAATACGGAAACGAAAATCAAAGTACTGGTAACGAAAAATACATCAGGACTCAAGGAGAACACAGTTTGCACATTCACGTTCATGTCAATGGGCAAACGAAAATTCTCCGCGCAAGCTATGCTCGATTGAATTTTTCCAAACGTTAATAATAAAATTGGCACATTGTCAAATAAATCACAAATAAAACGAAACAAAATAAAATACGGCAGACCTTAGGTCCACGAACTTAGTTGGCCTTAATATTAGGTACAATAATATTAATATACTTTGATGTATTGCTTGCCGTGGGAGGATATGTCGCGCGCGGTGTCGGGCAGCGTCTCGAACAGCACCACGAGGTAACCCTCGGGCGTGAGTGCCACGTCGCTGGGCCGGTCCTTGTCGTCCAGGCCGGGGCTTTTCAGGTCCACGGCCCACAGAATACGCAACTCGGACGTAAACACTAACACACGGTGGTTCTTAGAATCAGCGACTATGATGCGTCCGTCATCGTCAGTCACTATCCCCGATGGGCGATTGAGTTCACCGATTCCAGAACCTTCGCGACCCACACAATGCAGCACTTTAGACAAAGTCGGGTCCACCATTAATAGACGATGATTCTCAAAGTCAGACACTATAATGTTACCCGATGTCGTAAAACAAACACCTCTAGGAGTCGTTGGTCCTTTCAGCATTTTAGCTGGGTTAGCGCCTTCAAACACGAACTTAGTTATGTAAGTTCCGTCACTAGTAAACAATTGAATACGATGATTACGCGTGTCAGTAACAACAATATTGCCTAATGTATTTACGGCGACATCCCAAGGATATTGAAATTGTCCACATTCCTTGCCAAATGAACCGAACTTGAGAATAAAGTTACCAGAAGATGTGAATATTTGCACTCTATGATTGTCTTTATCAATCACAATGATGCGTCCGTAAGTATCCGTCGTGATACCTGCCGGAAGATCAAACTCCCCAGGGCCATTACCTTTACATCCGAACATTGTCTTAAATTCACCTCGACTGCTAAATATTTGAATACGGTTGTTTCTCCTATCGGCAACAATAATATTTCCTTCTCTATCTACACAAAGACCCCAAGGTCTGGACACTTGTCCTTCATCCTGTCCTTCGCGAGCGAAAGAGAACATTGGAACACCAGGAATAGGGCTCCTTGTCGGTCTCACTGACACAGACATCCAATATCCTGGTATCGATTGACCAATACCGCGGCCAGGGTGCGAATCCAGAGCTAGGCTTGATGCAATACTGTGATCGTAATAATTTGTCGATCTTGTGTGTGATCCAGCAGTCGGATAGTCCGGTAATGATCTCAAGCTGCTAGATCCTGTCATGTTATAATTAAGATGCTGAAAACTCTGAGCAGACTGTATTGACTGCATTGATAACAAGGACTGGCGAGACTGCATCGATGATGTGGACCCGAGAGAGTGCAATGAACTAGATGGCGCGGACTGCACGTCGCACTGTCTTTTCAACTGGTCTACTAAGTCGTAATTAGGAGGGATGAACACGATTCGTTCCTCTGTTACATACATGTTTTTGAACATACAAGAAAAATAGTCAACTTGAGCTCTTCCTTTTTCTTTCGCCATAAATAAATCAAGCCCTTCAGAGTCCATACTACGTACTAAAGTCTCATTTGTATGAGCTAATCCGGCTAATATACCTCTAAGTGTATTCATATGATCTGTTAATTCATTCATTTTAGCTTGACGCATCTTTTCTACTTTATCTAATAAATATTTTTCACGGTCTTCGATAGCCTGAGCGTAGCATCGCATTGCTTTCCTTATTTTCAAATTAGCCTCTGCAGTTTCTTTCTCATAAGCCTTCGACATAGCTACAGCGCGATCTATGGCAGTTTTTATGGCTTTTGTTCCCGTCTTCGTATCTTCAATCGCTCTAAAAACTCCGATACGACACATGTCAAGGGCACCTTTAATGGGCGTATAATTATGATCTTTATGCACCCATAGCGTGCACTCTTGACATATAAAGACGATGCAAGGTTCACAGTAATATCTAACCTGATCGCCGTGTATCTCACAGAACATGACTTCTTTCTCGTTATTAACCGAGTTAGGCCTGGCACCTATAGGCGATATTTGGTGTATAGGGAGCAGAGTATGCTCTCTCAGTTGGCAGTCAGATGTAACTTTGTGACAACATTCATGACAAAATAAATCGTTGCACTCGAGGCAGCGCGTCGTCGGTGTGCGCTCCTCGCAGCGGAAACAGGTGATGGACACCGACGACGACGTCCCGGGCGAGCCGCTCGAGTTGTCTTCTTTGGATTGATGCTGGTGATTGTTATTGGAGGTAACGTTGTACTCACGACTTATGGGTCCAAGTGGATTCTGCATGGAGCTGCACGCTGGCACTGCCCAGATGTCGTATGGCACGCTGGATGATGCCGACGTGGACGGCCCGGTCTGCAGGGTCGATGGTTTATTCATGTTCTCTAGGAGATTACATATGATGTGCGTCATAGCGAGCGGGTCCTCCTGTTCGTTGGAGCTGTGACCAGACCCGCTGGCTGTAGACGTCGACGGTAGGCTCGATGCTAGCGACTGCGTCAGATTAGCGAACGACGTCATCCTTCGCGTCTTTCGTTACGACATTAGAACTGTAACAAACAAACGCGTTGTTATTTTCGTAAACACTGGGAGGTATTAATAATCATGCCGGTTCTGGAGATGGGGACGCGCTACAGCATGTTTTTTTTTATATAAAATACCACATGGTTCTTTTATTAAAAAAAAGGTTTCTAATCTTATTAGGTATGGTTAGCGCCGTCCATGCCGGCGATTCCACAAATATAGGAGATTGTTTATAATAAATTAGCTCTTAGGATTTTAATCATTCTCACGCACACACGCACAGTTTGTAATTAAATAAATGCAGTACCTACTCACATTAAAAAAATAACACTACAATACACAAAATAATAATATACAGCAAATTGCTGCCACTGTCACTAACACAAAACAACTGATATATTTTACTAAAAAAAAACAAATGAATTAACTAATAACAAAATGGACGCAGAAGCGCACCCTATCGATGCTTCTGCGATGAACTGATGGTTGCACTGAATCTTTTCATATGGTGCAGTTTGCGAAAAAAAATCCATCCGAAATCTTTTGTGCGCGCCCTACCACTACCCCTTGTGATATCGTAGGTAGAGAGAGAGAGTGAGACAACAACACATAATAGACGAGGGTGCGATAGAGAACCTCTGTATGTCGCATTCCAAAATTTTCCATAATTTAGATAAGGAGGTTTGCTATGATTAGGGTTGGCAAGGGACGGGACTATGGACACGGTAGTCAAAGAGAATTTCGCAAGTGTTTGGAATTCGTTTGACTGTTCTCGGTTGGTTGCCTAACCATGTGGAATTTTAGCATGAACCTCATATTTTTAACAATGCTTTGTTGAAAATAACATTTCTATGGGCCGAAGATGGGGCGCTTACATGAAATAAGTTAACAAAAATAGGTTTTAGGTTCAGAACCAACTAGAACAGCAACCTAAACTTACACTAGGAGCCTCTATCACTATGGAATATTACAAATCATCGGGCGGATGTGGAACAGAGACTACACGTATTCGTCATAGAAAAGAAAGGGACAGAAACTATTTCCTATTATCGAGATCTTGTATTTTGGGAGGCGTAGCGGTGGCACCACATGCACCGTGACCTTGCGAGGCGAGTGCGCGTGAGGCAGGTCTGGGTAGACCCTACCGCGGCCATCTTGACGCCCCCGCGCTCCCCGAACTTTGTAGAAGTGCGTAGGGTGCCGAAAATCGATGCCTTCCCTAGCTGCCCTTACATTCTACGAAGTACGAAGGGCGAAACCGCGGATAAAAATGCTATAATAATATCACGATAGAAAGGCTCCTTTGAGAGTTCTATCGATTGTAGGAAAGCTAGAGAAAGATTTTGATCCAATTCTGAAATCATTGCACGATAGTGCCTATTCAGTTTTCTTAATATGTACCGTAAACTGTAGCTGTAGCTTCGCACATGCGAACTTCAAAATAACCATGAAAGTCTATGAAAGACAATAATTTGTGGTTAATTAGGCTAAATCCAACATGGTTCAGTCTATAAAAACCTCAATGAAAGCAATCTTAACTAGAAGGAATGCTTGAAATCGCTCACGGGAGAAATTTAGATACGTACAGCGAAAGGATTTGCATTTCGTCCCTTTAGGGCCGAAAGGGGCTAGATATTTTCATGGACGATAATGCAGAGAAGGATAAAGACGTAGGTACATAATAAAAATAAAAGCAACTTCATTTAAAAATAATCTTGAATGACTTCAGAGTGAACGAACAAAATAAATAACTAATTAGGTGCGGTGACAATTTGAAGATGCCATTGTTATTTATTTCTCTTTTATTGACAAATAGTTTAAGTACTGTCAGTGACTTTAATCTTTGTTTAGAAAATCATAATAACAAAGTGGTTGACAAACTTTAAAAACATATAGGCAAGTAATATAAGACATAGAAGAACTATTCTAAATATGTTCTTGGGTAGGTATAAGCTATCACACATGCTGTTACCTACGTAGATTGTAAGAGTCGATTGAAGGAGACTGTTCAGAGACTATGGACTAGTGACGCGATTTTACGCATTATAAGATAACAGTCACTGAGTGACGCTTAAGTCATAACTCACGTACACATATTACTTACCTAAATATAGAAGCGTCGAATCAGTATCATGCATGACTGAAATCAGTCCTTAACCTCATAATCAATAGAACAGTGAAAAAGACAACCGCCTTCAAAAACTAAAAAGTGATAAATAACTTTAGCACAGAACACACATTACTTTACTTTTGGAAGTCGGTGGCGGTGGCTTTGTTTGTTGTTTTGTATTGCCACCGACTTCCGAAAGAAAAGTAATGTGTGTTCTGTGCTAAAGTTATTTATCACTTTTTAGTTTTGCCTTAACATCCAAATCCATTAAGAAACGGCGACACACTTAAATAAAAGAGCTTGTACCTAAGTCCTCCAAAGATTGAAGAAACTAAAACGTCGTCTAACTAAATTTGTTGATTTTCTCAAAAAGGGCTGTATCAATCTTGGTAAAATTTATATGGGACCATTTCGGAATAAACCCCTTTCGAACAAAAAAAGAATTTTGCAAATCCGTCTACATAATGACAGAGTTATGCCCGAACATACATACAAAAATAAACATTCGAATTGATAACCTCCTCCTTCTTGAAGTCGGTTAAAAACAGACATCAATAGTACAGAAAGGATACTACGCAGTACGCACACTAATAAAATCAACACAGGTGGAAGAAATGCATTGAAATCGTGAACATAAACTATACAATTTATACCTTTCATTACGCACATACACCATTTTCTAAGTGCAGGTAACATTCTTTGTACATTTGTAGTAAAAAAAAATGAAAGCTGTCGTTTTTTTGTGTGGGTATAGAGTGAAACAATAGGTTTGTGCAGATCGGGCAAGTTATGACGGTGCTCCACCGCGCCACCGGCCCTTCCTAATAGCACAGTGGTAGCTAACATTGGTAAATGATTTTGTTTGTAGGCAACTGGGAACTGGCAAATAAAATCATTTAGATTTGGGAACGAGAAGCACAATATTTCCACAAGTTCCTTTGCTTGTATGTGGTGGTTTGGTGAATGGAAATGTAGACTATTTAATTGTTCTTACCTTATCCTAATGACAGCTACGTATTAAAACAGCAAATGATGGACAAACATGTTTAAATTTGTATTTTCGTTTAAGCACAGTGGGATGTTCATTATAAATAGTTGAAGGTAGCAGGGTTCATGTATGAAACCTATATTACCTACTGTAACAACTTGTAAACTATATGAATGCAATAAATGATGACTATGACTGGTTCATAAATCGATTAGATTTAACTATTTTCATGTTGACATTATAGTTATTTATTTATGGAGCCGCTTTTCAAAAGCAAACTTTTTACTAAAATAGAAACCATAGTACTAATAACATGGCTAAATTAAGTCTTTGTTATCATAAATGATAAGAGTGGCAACACCTATGGAGCAACACAAGTTAGTTTTAGAGGAAACAAATAATAACAGCAAATCTAAAACATTGAGCATCGCTGGACAGAGTAGGAGAAATCTACCTGAATGAATGAACGACCAGTTGCGAGTTGACTCACAGCCAGTCAAGTTTCATTGAACATTACAACAAATGAAAAGCTTTGTTTTATAACCTTAATTTCATAAGTGATGAATGTTGCAAATCACTTCGCTACATATTATAAATTAACGCAGCAATGAGTTTGTTTTCATTCGGGCTAATTTCCGGAACTGCTGGCTGATTCTAGAAATTGTCTCGCTAATAGGAAGCAGATAGTGGTCAAACGTATGCCTATCAACAGTTAAAAAAAAACCTGCCTATCTCTATGTGCTTAGTTTTATTAATAAAATAATTAGAAATCCGTAAGAAAATTGAAGCGGTCGAAATCGCGGGTAAGAGAAGAGCTCGTAATAGTATAATAATTAATTCTTGATTGACATAATGGTAGGTACATTACAAACACCTAACTTCCGAATCACGCATGGAAGTACTTGTGTTTGTTTAGACGTAGAATTGGAGAAGATTTTTGATTGAAAGATGTCATATACGGAGATACGACATCTTTCAATCCAAAATCAATAAAATCACCAAGAGGCGATGTTTTTAAAGATACGCCCGCTTTTTAGCAGTCATGATATATTTTTTCGATATAAATGTATGAATCACTTCATCCGTCAGGTGATTGGTCTCAAGACTAAACGAAATACGATACTCGCAGCTTCGTTTGCTACGCTTTCTAGAGAACGTGACTAACGTAGGAGTTAGTGGATACCGGATAGGTCGCGAAAGTGTTGATATAGCTATTTGGTCATAGGAACTTGACCTAAGACACTAGTGATAGTGGAATTAGGAGAAACACTAATTAGTTGCAATAGATAAAACAACAGGTCAAGTTGAATGTTGGTAAATAAGTCTTTCAAGATAACAATTTTATTTTAATAAAGGCATAACTACGTTTTTTCTAGGTTTACAACTTTTAAGTTTTCGCTCTCTTCTGGAGGACCTCGGAAGTTACTTTTGACTAAAGTTTTAAAACTTAATATTTTTTATATGATTTTGACGGGAACACCCAAATATTCCGAAATATTTTATTCCGAATTTCGATATTCCGATTTTCAAAAGTCCGAATTTCATAATACCTAAAAATTATAATCTCTATTATTTAAAATCACGAAAGTTACTTTACCGAATGTCGTAAATCCGATTTGTTTGTTTTCCGATTTTTATATGTTCGAAGAATCAAATGCTCGATGAGTTCTCGGTCCGAAAAACGAAATTCCGAATTTCAATATTTCGAATAAACTGTTAAAATTAGGATTCTGATTCAATTCAGCTACGCATATATATTCAAAATGGTGTCCCCTTGTTTCGCAGACAGAAATTTCATAGAATTTCGTTTCCCAGAAAATGTTTCATATAATATTTGGTTCTTGTATTTTTATTTCGACTATTATTGTTTCAAAGACTTTTAACTTGAATGAAACATATTTCACAGAAACACAATTCAAAGAATTTTTAATCAAATTTTTTTGTTTAACAATCTAATCAAACAGTAGAATTACTTTTTAACAAATATTGTTTATTCGGTGTATTTTTCTATGGAATTTCAACAAAAATATATAGGTATAAAAAGAAAGACAATAACAAATATAATCTTAAAAAGTCAATATGTTGTGCTACAAAAGTTAATGACAGAAACGAATTGCTGTGAAACCGACTCCACGTAGTCTTGTCTGCCCTACCCTAGAGTGTAATTTAAATTCGCGTAGGCGCGGAGGGGCGAGGCGGCCAGCGAGCTGAGGAGCAGGTGGTTTTAACGCCCGCCGCCGCGGCTGAGGCTGTTCGCCGACCAGTAAGCCGAAGCTGCGGTGGTGAGCGTGAATACCATCTGCGACGATAAGCTCGCGTGGTACCGCCGGAGCCCCGCAACGCCGTAGCCGTGACAGAAACCATGCCTGCTGCATGTTGCATGTTCGTTTGCATGCTCGCTTGCATGATGCATGCTTGCTTGCTTGTATGCTGCATGCTTGCTTGCTTGCATGCTGCATGCTTGCATGCACGCTGCATGCTTGTTTGCACGCTGTATGCTTGCTTGCATGCTGCATGCTTGCTTGCACGATAAACGATTGCACGATAACGATAAAGATAATCGGAATTTTAATAATCGGAATTCGTATTTTTGATGTTCGGAATTTTCATTATGTCGGACTTTTTGTTATTCGATGTTTTGAAACTCGGTATTTTGAGAATAGTAATTATAAACGTTCGGAATTTTGAAATTTTAGTATTATAAAAATAGGATGAATGATAAATCGGAGTTGCCATATTAGGAATTTTGAACTATTCGGAATTATGAAAATCGGTATTTTGAAATTCGTATTTCTGACTTTCGGAATAAAGTTTTTCGTATTTATGTAGTGTACCCGATTTTGACAGCATCCTCTTGATGATTTATATTTCCGAGTTTCCAAAACGCAAGGAATAAACTAGCCGTGTACTCCGAATACCGTCCCATCACGTCCTAAGGGTGTCGTAAAAGGCGAGCGGCCAATCATCTGCCTACAAACTACTAATATAAAATCGGGATACTTAGGTTGAAGGAATAATAGCATTCGATTATTACACTATTCATTAGTCTCCATAAACATAAGATGTTAGTACTTACTCTTATGGCCAAAGACTCAAACGTTATTCAATTTTAACTGTCACAGTCACTTTGACATAAAAGTGATAGAGACGGCATGCGGCACGACACTTAACGGAATCCTATAATTGAGTAGCGTTTGAGTATTTGGCCATTAGACTCAAATCCCTAATCTTGTCTAATTGTCTTATGAATATTCCGGAAATGTTGATCTTAGCACTGCCTAAGGGCTTAGATCAGAATTTCCGGAATTCGATGAAACTTTGCTGAGAACTGTTTGACGGAATAGGAAACGGCTGTAATCCCAACGGGATACACTTCCCGTAGAAGTAACTCGATTTAAGAGAGACGACTTTGTGGAAATTGATGGAGTTCCACCTCGAGATTATCTTGGTTCCTCTGTTACTCTATAATGCTATCGTCATCGTTAGGTTTGGTTAAAGGGGTCATTAAGTTACCCTAGACTCAATTTTTTATAGCATTAAAATAACGACAGTTATCAGGTTATAGTGTTGAAAAAACAGCATTTAAGTGAAATTAGAAAGTAAATGGCAAATACAGTTTATGTTGCTTTGTATTTAATCGAATTATTGCATGCTTACATTGAAATAATGTTAATTCATGGAGTATAAGTAGGGTAATATTTAAATATAAAAACGTAAAAGATAATAACAACAAAGTAAAAAAATAACTTTAACTTTGCAAGTCGGTGGCTTTGGCACTGTTTGTTGTATTGTATTGCCAGCGACTTCCTAAACTAAAGTTATTTTTTACTTTGTTGTTTTTGTCTTTTTTGAAATTCGAAGATTTTTATTTTTCGCTTTTTAGAGGCTAGGTACTTCTTATCATCCAAATTAATTAAGGAACGGTAACAGTTAACAAATTAATTCACCCATAAAGGTAGTTTTCATGAACTATATATGGGAACAAGTCTGGACATACCCTATCCATTAAAAAAATAACTTTCGAAATCGGGTGATACTGTACAAAGACATTATAAAAAGAAAATATACGTGTCAAAACTCGAAATGAGTACCTACCTACCTTCTCCTTTTTTGAAGTCGGTTAAAAATAGGAGAAGAAAGATCATAGGCTTTTAAATTGTCTAATAGGTAAGTGGTTAACTAATTCTACGTATCTGTAAGAAGTAGGCAGATACGTAAATAATTCCTGATGTAACACTATGGAAATCGAGCCATGACTCAGCTGCAAAGACATAATATTATAATCGATTATCAAAACCACTGATATCATCGATATTTTAGCAGTTATCAAACAAAGGAATATATGACGTAGGTGAAGAGCTTAATTGAAGTTCCCTTTTTAAGATGATTTTGGCTTCTGGCTGACTTATGGAAGCCTAGTTTTTTTTTGTCAATTGATAGGCCGTTTCACCACTATCTCACCTGATGGGAAGCGATGATGCGGTCTAAGACGGATCACGCTTGCCTAGAAGTAACCTACTAAGTTTAAGTTTACCACTAATGGCAGAATAAGCTTGCCCTTAAGAGCTTCTAATCTTTCTTAGCAAGAGCTTTGAATAGCAAAGCTCTCTCCTTGCAGGTATACAACCTACGTGACATTCTCAAACCAAAGCACATTATTTTTCTTGGGACAGGCGGACACTGTCTGCCACGGTAAAAAAGAGAGCTTAGACAAAAAATAAAATACTCAATGAAACTAAATGACATTATTATTTCGACTCTAAAACTGAAGAAGGAAGTTTGAAATACCACTATTCTCTATACTAACTTAACAGATATTCAAGTAAAAATCTTTAGTAAAAATACTGAGAACTCTTTAGGTTCAAACAACGTCGACCTTTTGACCCGTATTGAACTTAGTTGCACAAATTAAACTCTACGCCACTCGAAAGTCAAGCTAAACTAAGGTTTCTCGATCGCAAATAATGCATTTAATACATTCGTCCATTTTGTGCGTGAGGTAATGCTTTGTGTACGGGTGTGTACTACTACCGACTCACGCGCGCGTTTGAGTTAATTGGCAGGGTCAACACTGCAACATTAGTGATGCATCATGTGTTGCCAGAATTGTTAAAAAAACACACGCGCCCTCTATGATATTGATTTTTACTCCGTCGCTGTTCGTTCGTTATAATAAATTATTGGGACATGTCATAAAACAGTTTACGGCAGTTTCTTTAAGGATTAGGTATCTCGAAAACTACTAAATAAAATTGGTCTTTGGGTACATTTTTACGGAGGTCTTCATTTATAAATAAGCAGTAAACCCCGGGATTCTAGTTAATTCATAAATAATGTAAAGTGGAACTATCTCGACGAATAGATAAAACATGAGGGGTGCTGTGCAGTCCAGGAGTGTTCGCGTATCTTAGTAACCCTTTCCGTTTATAGATTTTTCAACGAGTGTGGGACTTAAAGCAGCTGATAAGTTCTAAATAATTGTTTGACTCTAAATTCCGTTATTAGACTCGAAAATTGAGTACACATCTCTAAAAACATCGCATTTTAGTTTAATACGAAAACGACGCCTAATACGTCGATACGTTTCAAGTGTTGAAGATATCGTAGATACGTAGTATTTGTATAGTTATATACATATAATTGCGGAGTCCGCACGACTCACGAGGGGTGAACAGCGCTTGGCGCATGCGATCTCGCATCCCGAAGGGTCGGCAGGATTACCTTGCTTCAGATTACGAGAAATATGCCCCCTTACACAGAGCAACAGAAATCAATAGTTTTCCTTAATCAACATTTGGCCTGAAGCTCCATTTGTTTTAAATGGAATTCATGAGTGTGAAGTTTTTGATAAAATATCTACCTATTTAAATTTTTGCCTTGAAATAAAATAAAATTATAACAAATTATAAAGATTCATAAAATATATTTAATACATTTTTTTTTTAATAAATCTTGTTTATGTATAGATCCTTTTGCTTGTACACTAAAAATATGCAGTACCTATTAGATAAAGCACAGTAATTTTATATGCACAGAGTAGGGTATTTATTTTGGTAATTCTTAACTTACAAGTTTTCCAAAGCAGTTGGTCAATGTCCTTTGGAAAACTTATACCTACAAATATTTCAAGTAGCTATATACTAAAATTTAATAAATATGGCACCCTTGTCTTATAAATAACAAGTTAAAACTTATATATTACCACTTACCAGTTGACTATCTAGTATTATAAGTAGTAATAATTTGCATACCTTCATATATCAATAAGGATTCAAATGTCTCAAGTTGTATAAAATATTCAATATATGTATGTAGTTAAATTGCCTGACTCACACATCAATGCAATTATAGTCTTCAAAGACCTTGCAATGACCCTCTGGGGGTCATTGATTTGATTCTCTTGTATAGCAATTGATCACACAGCTAGGACTGAATATTCGAGTCAGATTATTGCATCTAGAAATCTAACTACCTACTAATACCTATTTGTGAAAAAGGCTTCAATATTTAGAAATCAATAATTCCTATCTACTCACATTTTATTTAGTAACTTCTGTAATTCTGAATGAAGGTTTTTCAAATAAGGTTGGGTTTAAATTAAGCTAGAAAAATAAAAAAAATCTTTAGTAAGTACTTACATTTTCACTTAAAAAAAAAAAAAACAGTTTTAATAAATTTAAACATGTAAGATATTGTATTATTACAACATGATGAATTATACAAAATCTCATCATGTCAGATATTTAAAAAGTTGTAGGTACATTGGCTTGCAACAGAGGTCATTGACCTCCCACCTCAATAGCTCAACATGCAAACATGAATGGATAGAATTATTTTTATTTGGAAACTGAAGTAAGGGGGATGATTTCAAACAGGATAAAACCAGTATTTGAAAACTTGATTGGTTAAATAGGCACCTCTTTATTATTTAAACATAAAGCAATAAAAATGAGGTGAACTTAAGAAAAAGGAAATACGGAAATAAAAAACAGAAAATAGTTTCAAATAAAAAAAGAAAATGTTAGTGCCAATGCATTGCAAACATATTTAATTAAAAAAATCTCAAGATTCTCAATCGCTCAAGATCAATATTGTAACTCTACCTTGAACTTTGAAGAGGGAAAGTGAAAAGGCCATGTTGTTTTTATTGTATGTAAAACCATAACATTACCAGTAATTTTCATAAACAGAACACCCTTAAAAAAATATTAATTATCATCTCAGCAATCTAAATTACGAAATGATTACTTACATATATGATGAAACAATGTTTTTTTTTTCATTTTGAAACAATAACATTTATTTTGTTATGGCCTTTTTTACTTTTAACTCTTTTATGATCTCTGGCTCCTTAGCCAAACTGGCTGCTCTTGTAAAGATAATGAGAGAGGGGTTGTTTTAACACTAAACTCCTACCCTACTATTATTATTTTAATTTTACAAAAGTAGTACTCCCTTATTTTCATTTTAAACATGTGTACTGCTAAAGTGTGCTATTTGTGTATGAAGCGCGGAGTCCTTTGTAATTAAATATTAATCGCGAGCTCCGTATCCAGGACCTTTACAATGGAAATGCACGCAGAGATAAAAATGAATCATCGCGCTACCTACTGATACTTACCAAAATATCTTCAGTCCTTGTGGGAGAACCGCTGAATCACAAGTAAACATACGTACTACGCAATAATGCGTACACACTTTTCATTGTCCATTTAAAACGTATCTTATTTGTCCCGTCAAAGATAATTATTCACGAAAATATTTTCTACGATGCAGGTAGATTGCACAAAGATAGCTTTTACAACGCCAATCAATATTTTAGCATGGAACATTGATTCTGATAATTTTATTGCACTAAATTTAAAATACTGCTGAGCATTACAATCGCTTTTATTTCGCAATTTTCGTTATATTTATTTATTATCATAAAATAACACCGTAAAAACATCAGCGGTGAATGAACGATCAATTGATTTAAAAAAGTTTTTTGTCTTGTTTATGGAAAGTTGACAACAATAGAGATGTTCCTCAATCCAGAGACAAATCAACTTTGTCGTTTAGTCGATTAGTTGATGGTTTTGTTCTACTATAACTGCTCGTGCCCATGGGTAGGAAGGAATCTTAGTGCTCGACGGTAGGAATTTATAGATAAATCCTTTCATAAAACAAAAGAGTCGATTATGTCTTAGAACCTATTTCCTCAAAAGTATTTATATTAAGAGACAACAATTTTACATAAAAATTACGATTTAATAGTGGTATTTTAATTTAAAAAAAAAATTATGGGTGTATTTTTTTAAATGATCCTCGATTTATGGAACACCGAACAGACAGTTGATGTCTTGTCAAATGTCAATATTTCGCGCCAAAAACCGCTAAATAAAAAGTAACCTATTGTGGTGGTAGTAGAGCCGTGTTTGTTTGTCATATTTTTGAAAACCACGTAATATAATTCTGTGATTAGTGTAAACCAAAAATATGTCGACTCCATCGAAGCGCCCATCATCGCAGGCGTCGTCTGATGCTCCAACGCCATCGCGGAGGACCCGGTCGTCGCAGCAACTTGTTGTCCCCGAAACACCACAGCGTTCTTCCGGAACACCTTCAAAAAGTAAGCTTTACTCATTGTAATCCATTTTTTTTGTTTTGGTTTGTGGATTTTGAAACAATTATCACTTACTCAATTATAATTACTTGTCTTGGTAATAAAACTTTGAAAACTTTTCGTAATGTTTGTGTAGATCAATGTTGTTAAAACAAGTTTTTATTTTAACCTATGTTGCATAAATAGGTACTTAGTTCTTTTTGTGTGATGAGCACGTGTGTTTGGTTGGCCTTGTGTCTGGTTGTTGTTTATCAATATAAGTGTTAATTTCTTTCAAACTCAAACTCAAAATCATTTATTTCAATTAAACCATTTACAGGTACTTTTGAATTGTCAGAGTCAGTCAGTCAGAAAGTTGAAGCTAGTTGCTCGTTCCAAACAGTAGGTTTCTATGGAGAAGAACAAGCAAGAAACTCCATGAACACTCTTTTAAAATCAGTTATATTTTATAAATTTAGGTTTTAACATTCATGTTGAATCTAAGGGTACAATGTGAGAACAATGTAACATGTCTCGCATGTTAAAAGAGGTCTAGAGAAAAATATAGTTATAATAACAATTCAAACCAAAATTTAAAATAACCGAAGCAGCTAAGAGATGACCAGTCCCAACCGACGGCGTCCGTTCACGAACATGACGCATGGATCGGCACCATTTAGCTCAACCATTTAACACATGTGCCACCATCAGCGAGACATTCAAGTGAGCATGACTCTCCCAACTGCCAGTGCATATTCAAGTCAATGAGAGGTATACCTCGTAAATGGTAGCTTTAAAGAACATAGTGCTCACATGTATGTGCTACAAAAAATTATATAATACTAACACATTGAGTTTATACAATGCAAAGATAATATAGATCTACATCTTCAGCAGCTCCAAAAAAAGTAAAAAATGCTAATCAATTAATCTATGAACCTTAGGGCTGTGGAGCTAGACCAGCATCCAGCCAAGCATTTTTATCAGTGATGTAATCACTCAATTTATAATATGCTCGGTTGCATAGTGTGTTTAATACAAGACTTAAATTTTGTCTCATTTAGTTGAACAATGTGGGGAGGTATTTTATTGTAACACTTTAAACAGTACCCCATGAAAGACGAATCTACTTTAGCCAGTCTGAAACCTGGTTGAACTAGTTGGTCCCTATTTCTAGTATTATAATTATGTCTTTCACCTCTTTTATCAAAAAGATGCAAATTTTTTCTAGCGTACATGATGTTTTCAGAGATGTATTGACAAGGCACCGTCATTATGTTAATTTCCTTAAACAGTTCCCTTAGAGAATCGCGCATACGCAGATTGTAAATGGCTCTGATGGCTCTTTTCTGCAGAATAAAAATAGAATCGATGTCTGCAGCTCGTCCCCACAATAAAATACCGTAAGACATTATACTATGAAAGTAACTAAAATAGACCAGTCTCGCGGTAACCACATCAGTAAATTGCCGGATCTTTCTGACAGCATATGCTGCCGAACTTAGCCGTCCTGCGAGAGATGTTAAATGGGGTCCTCATTTTATCATTGTAGCCTTGAGTCGAGCGTCATTCCCAGAAAAACGATTTTATCGACGAATTCCAGTTTCTCTTTATTCAATACTATGTCACACTCACTATTTTTGACATTTGGCAAAGTAAATCTGATGCACTTAGTTTTTTTTCCGTTTAATACTAAATTGTTAGCCGTGAACCAGTTTTGTACCTCAAGTAAGGAGTTATTTACGTTGTCAAGATTTTGAGCCCGTCTATTTATTTTAAAAATTAATGATGTGTCATCGGCAAATAACACCATTTGTGGTTAGTTTTTTAGTATTCTTTCTATATTTGTGTATGTATATCAGTTGTCTGACACCCATAGTACATGGTCTGCCTAGTTATGGGGCCAGGTGGCCGAGTGTGTGATGTCCTCATATATTATTTTCTATTGATGATGCATTATTACGCCATAAAATCTTCACCTAAACAAAAATAAACTTGCTTTTCAGATGGAACACCCGGTACTCCGCGAGGCACTCCACAGACTCCTGGCACTCCGAGGAGGACGCCACGCACTCCCGGTGAAGCACCGGGCACATCACCTGCTCGTGCCATGGCTTCCAGTCCACTTGGTATGTTTCTATCGATTAAACACATCACATACCCAAAACTGGACAGGACCAACAAATATTAATAAATAATTTGACAACTGGCACTATTGAACGTAAAACTGAGCTCCATCTTAGACCGCATCATCGCTTCCCATCAGGTGAGATAGTGGTCAAGCGTATACCTATCAATAATTAAAAAAAAATACTATCAATGTAAGTACAAAAAATTAGGTAGTGGTGTACAATTACAGGAAGAACAAAAGTCTGAAAAATTCCTTATTACTCATTGCCTGAATGATTGTATTCAGCAAATAGGCTAGATGGCTCTAACATATTTTATTTTACCTTGGACTGTAACAACAAGTGAAATTATCTTTGACATGTCTGATGATATGATGGAATGATATTGCAAAATGCACTTGAAAAGTCATTTTAGCATGAGTACTTCCTATATAATATATGAATAAACTGTTGACATGATATTTCAAGAATTTCTCCTTAGCACTTTGTTTAATTATGCTGACATTGCAGGTAACCGCCCCAGTTAGTTTAAATTGTTTACATATCTTATTTTAATCACCTTTGTGTGTCTTGTGACTCAATATACATTTAATATACTAACAACTTTCAAAAACACTGTAATTCTAAAGCAGTAAAGAGTATTAGAGTTATTTTATTAAATAACTTGAAAAATTTGCATTAATCTATAGACAGGTCAATAGTGAAATATTCATCTAAAAGAGCAGGCAAAAAAAAAAAAAAAATATTTCTTCAAGGGTAAGGAAAAAATTTGCATACGTGTACAATACGGTCGACGTATCTTGGCGAGTCTGAAGTTAGCCGTTTCGTTCCTAAAAGTTCCATTGTGCAGCCATACAGCTAACTTCAGACCACACCTCGGACACTTCATACAAAACTTGCAAAATAATTACCTATTACTACTACAAAACCAAATGACGTCTGTACACGTGCAAATGTGTGCGTGAATTTTAGTAGGGTTGAATCAGTTGGATGTCGTGGCGTACAAAATGGCGCGGAAAGTGCAGCGCTTTGCGTCGGGCGAACCGAACGACGACGGAACTACCCGAACGTTTCGAGCATTATTATGAAGTGATCTTGTCTGAGCGGTCAATTATTTATTTCTAATAAATAAAATAAATGATATGTGATTATGAATACTCGGATTTGTAATGACATAAAAGTAATATTACAATATTTATTATGTAAAGAGGTTTATTTATTCATCAATAATGGTAAATGAAGGTACCTAATGACAAAATATGGAATTCACGATCGCCCCGTACCATTACGCGGCAACGCAATGGGGCGACGCGACAAAGATAGTGCGTAGGGTACTACTTTTCAATTCCAAGAATGAATAGAACGTGAAAGAAAGGGACATAGGTACACAACAAAGACAATAAAGAGTGAGAGCAATATTAATAGCTGGTAATGTTGGTATGTTATTATTACGGAAGTTTTAATTGCGTTATTATAAAACGACGAAAACTTGGAAAATAAATGAATCATCGAGATTAAAACTAATAAATAAAACTTAAAACAAAATAAATCGCAAAATTGTGTGTTTGTGTCAGCAGTACCTACAGCGCTGCAGTTCTTACGATTTTGAGCGCCCTGGCTAAAGAGTCGGCGGTTAGCCCCTGTAAGTGCGGGGTGAGGGTGCGGTATCTGATATAGCGCGGGGAAGGGAGTGTCCCTTCTGTACGTAGTACTATTAAGTATTCTGTGCTTCAGACTCAATATGTTGACCGTATATATTGTTAATCATTCAGGTACCGACATAGACATGAGTTCCCCACTCAACTACGGTACCCCCAGTTCCCTGAGCACCCCTCGCTCCAACTTACGTGGTGCCATGACGCCTGCGAGACAGAGAGCTGACCTGAAGAGCAACCAGCATGGCCGCAGCGTCCCTGCTCCTAGTGCACCTACACCTACTAGAAGGGTAAGTTTTACACACAAAAGGTAACAAGTCTCTCTGCAGTAAGGTGTCAAAAATTGAATCATCTTGCATATATTTCACTAAACCTTGCCCCGCGTGAATTTTCTCAAGGATTTCTAATTTTTGGTTACTCAAGGATAATTGACGACACGGTTGGCGCAGTGGCTGAGCGATCGACTGCTGCGCAGCGTGTTGCGGGTTCGATTCCCGCCCAGGGTAAACATTGGTGTGATGAGCACTTGTGTTTGCCTTGTGTCTGGGTGTTGTTTATTTATATATGTATGTATTTACAAAAAAAAAAAAAGTATTTGTGTATGTATATCAGCTGTCTGACACCCATAGTACAGGGTCTCCCCAGTTTGGGGTCAGGTGGCCGTGTGTGAAAATGTCCCCACATATTATATTTATGTAGCAATCAAATCTGAAAGAATTTTTGAAACTAGACCAGTACTTTTTGATTTTATTTGTTACAAACATACAAAAATAAAAATCTTTTCTCTTTATAATATTAGTGTAGATTAATTATTCCGTTACTTTCGTGGTTAGCATTTGCCATAATATATTTCTATCTGTGTGACGTAACTTCTGGAAATTGTATGTTGTAATCTATGTTTTGCCTGCAATTTCGACTGCGTGGAAGTCAGAGACCTAGAGATCAGTTCTTAGCTGATGTGACGTCTCCTACCTACTTCCAGTTTCATGAATCAAGTAGTTTTCGAAATTTCGTGCGTAGTCAGTTGCTGAATGAACTTTCGCTTACTTATACAGACACAGGAAGGAACATTGTGACTTTTATTGTTTCAGTACAATAAGGTCAACGTATCTTGGCGGCCCTGAAGTTAGCCGATTAGCTGTGCAGTAGACCATTTTGTTTCTAAAAGTTCCATTGCGCAGTCAAACAGCTAACTTCAGGACCGCCAAGATATGTTGACCATACTGACATGATTTATATACTAGTTAGTTGCAGCAGGTATCATGCATATGCACATGGTATCATGTAATTGCAGGAGTATTATGTAACTTCAAGCATTCTTATTTCACTTTACTGATGAAAATCCAAGTTAAATAAAACAAAAAGGTTGTAAAATGTCGCTCATTCATTTTAAATATTAAATTAATTATTACACAATACATAATCTGAACGTGTATTCACAATTTCAATTAATCAGTTTGTTACGGAAGTTGGTGATTATATTCACAATAAATGGTAGCTTGAGCCATTTTACTAAACAGTACAAAGCCGGCATGACAATGCTCATCTTGAGGAAAAATGCCATCGTGTTGTTGAGGTCTGATTCTTGGATGTTGGTCATTTCTGCAAATGTTTTTCTGAAGTCTTCGGTTGATTCTCGTTTATCTTTCTGTTAAAAATAATATGGTCATTAGAAACGATAAAATAGGCAAAATCTAGTATACCTAAAAATAACAAACTCCTTTTAATCTACAGGGGGCTGACTACCTACCATGTTTATATTACTTTAAAGGCTTATTACACTATACAATTTGTAGAAAATCTATTTAGGAAATCGGCAGGTGTAATCGCAGTTTGAATCCGATTTAGTGTAAATTGGTGGTTTACTAAATTGAATTCTATATTGGTCTAATTTAGAATTAAATTTAGTGTAGTTGATCACTAGCTAACAACTTTGGTTCCTAAATAGATTTTCTACAAATTGTATAGTATAATAAGCCTTTTATCGTACGCACTATTGGATTTTCAGTGCCGAGAGTTGAAAATCCGCACAGTGGAGATTCCAAAGTAATACTTATGTATAAAATAAATACTGTTTTATAACATTGTGGTTGCCCCCCAGCACACATGTCTGACCCTTTCGTTTATATATAATACGAAAACTAAAAACGAAACTTCGAAAAATAATGTTGATCAGTCGAAATTACCCGGTACTTTATTTGTCAAATAAACTTATTCAGCCTATCGTAAACTACTAGAAAAAGTCGCTCACAAAGATTTAAAACTTCTCTCATACATACCTTAGCAAAGTCTACGTTGAATGCGCAAGCCCGGCACAGCGGACACACGATAAAGTCCGGCTTGTCCCGTATACGCCAGTACTGTGTCAAGCACCTCTCGCAGAACCTGTGGCCGCAGGTCAAAGCCGCCGGGTCAAAGATCGCAGACAGACAGATCCTGCAGCTGCTGATTATAGACGAAGCTTTCACGTCCAAACTCGTCGCCGACTCATACTCGCTTCTAGTGATAGGGCACGACAGTTTCATCGGCAACTCGGATCTGGAGTCACGCATCTTTTTAACGATTCTTTTTTACTTTCTTAATTTATTACATTTTGTTGTATTTTTCCATGTTTTTATGAAATGTGTCAAGTCAATTGTGTTTTTTTGATTTTTTTTTTGGAAGGTTAAATGTTACCATAAACGTTTGTACCAAACTATTTTCAATAAGTAGTTGTTTACTTCCAACCTTCTTGCAAATGTTCTCACGTATCTCATCAGCTTCAGCCCTTAACATTCAGTTAATTATTTGTTCATCAGATAATCTCATGCCTGTCGCCTGATCATAGTGATTATGCAATCGACGAAGCATTTGCCGCATTTGCCTAAAAACCGCCTCGATAAATATTTCCAATGGAATTGCGGCCACACGAGATCGTGGAACAGCTGCATGCATTCTAAACATCAGCATCATGATCATTATCGTCATCATGTCAACCGGAAGTTTTTTCCAAACATACCGGTCTTTCACCTTTCGCAACCAGTGACTTCTCGCGACTGTTACTAGGTCATCGGTCCACCTCGTAGGGAGCCTACCAACTATGCGTCTTCCAGTGCGCGGCCACCACTCCAGCGGGCTTATTACGTATGAAATAGCAATCAGCAAAAATTGCGCAACTATCGCGCAGTCATCGCGCAATCAATCGCTAAACGTCAAAAAAAATCGTATTATGTAAAAATCGTTTGCTAATAGTTCGCTGTTTGTTTCAATGCATTTATCGCTACGACACTAGCGCCAAAAACAATTTAGTAGCCACCGCTGGTACTAATCTGCTAATATAAACAAACAGATGTGTTAAGTTTTGTGTGAAGTACACGTTGAAAAAACTTAGAAACCACTTGAATTTGACCAAAAATAGCTTGGCGTCGCCTGTAAGATGGATTTAAGGGGCTATTAAAAGACTTTTACAGATTTTAAACTGACAATCACGTTAAAATGTGCAGTGTAAATGATTTCAAAAAAATATATGTTAAACTAGAACATTCTCTTAATCATATAGAAAGTGAATATGTTTGATTAAGTTCATATTAAAAAGTTTAAGTAACTCGTGAAGTTGTGTCTGACGCGGACAAAACATTGACAATCACACAAAATCTACCAAGTATAATTATCCGAAACTTACACTATCTTACAGACCATTTTATTATCTATCTTTTAGTATACGCTTTTTTTTTATTTTGAAAGAATACTACTTTTAAAACAGCCCTTTAGATAGTCGGTAGTGAGCTTTAAACTCAGCATCAGACAAGTTCAAAGCTTTGGCTTGATCTCGAAGGCTACGTCGCAACTGTGCTGTGTTATGGCTTTCAGTCCTACTGGCTTCTTCTTCAAGTGCTCCAAGCAAAAGAATAGCATGAGACATCTTTGATAATCGAAGCGTCACTAGATTTTTTTAGGCGGATAATAATAAAGTTTTTACAAACCACATAAATTAACACACGACGAAGATTTAAAATACAGTTTTTTGGTACAATACTCGAAATAATGGACTGAATTAAACTAATATATATGTGTACAGCAAAGAAAGAAAGAGAAGACAGCGATTAACAATCGACCAGCAACTTGGGAAAAGGTTATCGCAATTTGACAGCAAAATTTGCTTATTGATGGCTATTGCTTTGCTGTCAAAACTCATACGTAATACGAAATAAACGTAGTACAATAGCGGACAATGCACAATTTAGTTCATTGATTGTTCCATAGAGGCAGCACTAACGCTTGTTTGCTATGGTTTGGTTATCGCTGATACATAATACGAATTTGCAATTATTGCGCAATTTTGCTATCGCTTGGCTTCTGCAAGATACGTAATAAGCCCGCGGGACCTTTGTTCCCCATCATCAGCTATCTTGTAAAAATGCCCATAGCGTTTTAAATATAATAATATCTTGCAATCAGTCCAAGACTTTGAGCACATGAGATGAAGTCGATGTGGCTTTTAGAGCAAAATCCTCTTTGCGAAAAGTGTATTACATACAGACAGCTATCTATTTCCAGAATATGCTGCCTTTTCAATCAACATATTGCTTCTAGAATAGCACTGCTAGTTGGCTCGGGTGGATTGCAAGTCGTACTTTGTATTTAGAACAGGATTATCTTGTCCTGATCATCATGTACCTTCGATATCAAGAATCATGTTGAGTTGGAAATCTGAAGGATTTTAAAATAACAATTTCTCAACAGATCGACGACAACACCGGCGCTGAGGTGGCATCAAGCGAGCCCCAACTTGTCGTGTGGGGAACAGACGTGGCCATCGCTGAATGTCGCGACAAGTTCATCAAGTTCATACAGAGGTTTGTGGAGCCTACCGCTCTGACAAACGAGCCGCTGTATGAACAGAAGTTGGAAGAGGTATGATGTAGATATATAGTATTTATTGTTCTTTGGTCTCGTGGTCGCAAACTCGACTGCTGAGCCTTTCCTATTAATTGAGAATTTCTCAGTAGCAGCCCGAAATTTGGAAGTTGGTGGTGTGACACCCCTATGTCTCGCAAAGCACGTAAAGCCGTCGGTCTAGCTAGCGCGACATCTCATCCCGGTCGTGCCAACCCATATTGAAAAAATGTTGTATTAAGTATATCTACACTTTGACTAACATTCCTCTACTAAAACATAAAATACTGGCACTTGTCCCGCGACTTCGTCTACGTGAATTTTCTCAAGGATCTCAAATTTTTTGATAATGCAATACAGCCTATAGCATTCAGGGATAACCTTAGTATTGGTGAAAGAATTTTTGAAATCGGATGAGTACTTTCGGAGATTACCCCCTACATACAAACTTACAAACAAATTTTACCTTTTTATAATATTAGTATAGACTAGACAGCAAAGCTACTGAATAGTACCTACTTAACTTTTTTTTTTTAAATAGCCTATGCTGTCTCACTGCTGGGCAAAGGCCTCCCCCAAGTCTTTCCAGGAACTTTTGTCCCGCATCACCTCGAACCAGCCCTTGTGGTATGCGAACAGGTCATCTCGCTACCTCTTTCTGGGCCGTCCTCGGCGACGCCACCCATCTTCAGGCTCCCATTACGAATAAGGGTTAAGAGCAAATAATTTTGGGTCGCAGCATGGTGTTCCTGATTTTATCCTGTCTTTTTACTCCCAAAATGCTGCGGGGAACTTTTGCGGCTCGGACTCCAGGTCTGAGCACCGTAGGTTAGGATGGACAGTATACACATGTCGAAAAGTTTTCGCTTCAGGGAGATCGGTAGATAACCCCTTCATTAGCGTCTTCATGGACTAGCTTTTTCAGGCGTTTTCGATTCTACGATCGACATCCCTCTCCTGCCTGTTTTCGAAACTAAACTTCATGAATTTATTTATTTAAAAAATGTGTCACTGTTTAAATCTCCCTACTGACCTATATAAATATCAAAGTTTATTTCTTTTTCAGATAAATACATTAGAAGAGCCATTCCTGGACGTGGACTGTGAACACATCAAAGCTTTTGATCTCAAATTACATCGTCAACTTGTGTGCTATCCTCAAGAAGTAAGTTTTTCCCATAAAATCTTGCAGTCGATACAATATTTGTTTGTTTTTAACGACTTATGGCGAATATTTGTTTTTTTTACAAATCCCATATTAATCCATGGTAGTCCATTACAAGTTTACTGAGTGTGGAATTAGCTAGAACCTCTTAAAAAATTATAATATTTCTAAGATTAATTAGAAAGGTTGAATGCTTCATTAAAATACGGTCGGATTGAGCTTTCCTTTGTGCTCAGTAAAAGTCCAATCATTTATTTCAATTAGACCATTAAAAGGCACTTTTGAACGTCATATTAGCAAATTGAAACTAGTTGACCATTCCAAACGGTAGTTTCGTATGGAAAAGAATAGGCAAGAAACACCATGATTTCACTCTGGCTAAACTTTCATCTGTACAAAAGACTCAAGGAGTCTGGCGTCCATTGTTTAACTATTGTGTTAATTAGTCAGTTGAGCTGCTAAGTAAAAATCGTACGGATGGATCGATCATGGTTATGCTACGTTTGCCGTGGTCGGTCTGTGGATGGGTGACCATTTATTTCACACCGAGACCCCTCCGTGCCTCGGAAAGCAAGAACCAGCAGCTGCATCCGATTAGAATGGAAACCAACCCCGACATAGTTGGGCAAACCCTAGGTAGATGACGAAGGTCGGCTTGTGCCAACTGGGGTTTATTTTATAACTCCGACTCAGTTACTAACCCTACGTATTTTATGTATAACATATATGTAATGTAACGTCGTAACACTACTAATTCTTTGTTAAGAGCGTGTATTCAATTCGTAACGAAAACTTCATGTATTCGCGTTTTGCCCAGAGCAATATCGTAATGATGTGAGCAGATAATTTGAAGGCAATTACAGTTTTAGAAAGATTAAATGACAAGCGAAGTTTAAGGGCACGTCAACATCGCAAGAAAAAAAAATACTCTCTTATCTCTCAAAATACAGTGCTATGTGGTGAATCCTGGGTGATACTACGGAACTACAGAGTAAAAGTATAATTTTTATTGTACGAACTCATTTATTTTAGACAATTATTTTAAAAAGCACTGTAAAACCTCGCGCGCTGCCGTTTGCCGATCAATTTCAATAATTCGTGCTTATTTCGTGCGTATTTCTTTTTCTGATGCACACAAACAGACCATTGTATTGTACTAGTGTGTGTCAATGCTGCTACGCCGTTCTAGCATTCGTTTAGATTACGAGTTGCGCTAAATCGAAAACGCGCCCTTAAGTTATTGGCGCCAGAGGCAATGCCATAAAAATATCTTTTTTCTGTAGGTAGTTCCAGCATTTGAAGTTTTTACACAAATACCAATTGCCACCATTACAAGTTTCCTTAGTGTGGAACATGAGCTAGGACTATTTCATATGAATGAATGAATGTCTTTCTTTGCCAGAAACATGATACATAAGATGATATTATTTAAAATATTTGGTTCAGCAAGTTTCGCCGACACAGCGGTATGCAAATACAATATTATTAATAAACATAATAAATCAATTATAAAATGGACATAATACAACATAAATCACATGTAGTACTAGTATGGTTGGTGTCCGTAACTCCACGTCTCAGCACGTATTTTGCTCACGTAACATACATATCAATAAATCAGTGTCTATACTTTGACGCAAGATAAAAAATTGACATGTTCTTTTTTTATTTTATTTTTTTTATTCATTTTTATTTTTTATGAAAGAACTCATTAATAGAATAAAAACATTCATACAGCAACCACTTTCTTAATTCAGCACAATTTTTAGGGTTCCTCCGTACCTCAAAAGGAAAAAACGGAACCCTTATAGGATCACTTTGTTGTCCGTCTGTCTGTCTGTCTGTCAAGACACTTTATCTCAGGAACGCGTGGAGGTATCGAAATTAAATTAAAACCATTTACTCAAGTCTACGGTCCCTTGATGCTGTAAAAAGATCAACCCTCTATGTTAACGTGAAAAAAAGATACGGCCGTTTATGTCGCACAAAAACGCATTTATAATTTTAGGTAGATTAAAGTATGGATTAGTATAGAAGTATGCATATTATGTACCTACAAATATGTACGGAAGCCTCGGTGGGCGAGTCCGACTCGTACTTGTCCGGTTTATTTTAAAATTGTGGTTGTATTGCTTATTGTATGTTGTAAAAATAAGATGTTATTTTAAAAATTAATTGAGGTGCGAAATCATTAGAATAAGAGAATCATTTTTGTTATAGGTGGTCCCAGCGTTCGACGCGGCAGTAAACGAGTTGTTCTTCGAGCGCTACCCTGCGGCGGTGCTGGAGCATCAGATACAGGTGCGACCCTTCAACGCGCCGCAGAGACACATGAGGGACTTGAACCCTGAAGGTCAGTCAGTATTTAGTAGAATTACAAGTATTTTGAAAGTCAACAAGTCACGTAAAACCGTTGGTCCTAGCTGTCATTCGTAGATCTTTGACAGTGGTTAAGAGCGCATATTCGATTCGTGACGAAAACTTTATGTTTTTGCGTTTTGCCCAGAGCAATATCGTACCTAATTATGTGAGCAGATTATTTAAAGACAATTTACAGTTATAAAAAGATTAAGTCTTGATTTAGACAGCTACAGAGTAAAAGTATAATTTTTAATTATGGTTTTTTAAAGCGAAGACAATCCTTTCATAGCGTTTTACGAAAATAGACGTCAGAGTTAACTTTCAGGATGAATACAACCATTACAGTATGCCAAAATATTATGTTTTATGCGTTTTTCCAACAGGATATACAGTCCTAAAGTCTAGTACAGAGCCAAAATTACGAAAATATTACTATTATGTATTAAAAAACAATGTTGAAAAAGTACAAAATCGGTTCACTTTGTAATTATTTTTTACCAGTATTTAAATATAAACATAACTGATATATTTATTTTATGAAAATAAAGGTTACGCTTAATTTACAGAATATTTTTCAGTCCGTTATACGAACTCATTTATTTTAGACAATTATTTTAAGAAGCACTGTAAAACATCGCGCGCTGGCGTTCGCCGATCAATTTCAATGATTCGTGCTTATTTCGTGCGTATTTTTTTTCCTGATGCACACAAACAGACCATTGTGTTGTACTAGTGTGTGTCAATGCTGCTACGCCGTTCTAGCAATCGTTTAGATTTTGAGTTGCGCTAAATCGCGCTTATGGGTAGTCAGCTAACATTACTAACAAATAAATAAATAAGTACACAACAAAATAATAGATAAGAACTAAATTTAAGGGATAAAATTAAGCTAATAAATAAATAAAACAATTGACGCTAAATTTTAAGCCGGCTATTGGATGCGGATTAGGAACTCGAACCCCCTAAGCTGTGACTGACTGCTTCCATTATAGAACTTTTATCTTAAACACCACTGAACGAAAAGATAGTTCAGACTTATGTGGGTCTGAAATCGCCGGTAAGCCGTTTGGTGCCGGCCGCGAATAGCACCACCCCATTTATACCCGTGGGTGTCGTAGAAGGCGACAGAGGGATATTTATATTGATAAATGGGCAGCAGCGTCCTTCTGAGTACCATAACACCTGCGATCGCCAACATGCATCGGCCAAGCTTGGCGATTACGGCTAAACCTCCCGTCTTGGGGGAGACCTATGCCCAGCATTGGGCGTTTAAAATTCGAAATGATGGTTGGTCAGAATGCCTAGTGTCCAGTCTTACCAAATGGTATTGTGTTACCCAGTAACTGGGTTGCGGAGGTGGGACAGGCTGTCGCTCCATGTAAAACACTGGAATTTAACTGCATCTAGGCTAGGTAGATGATAATTTTGAAAGTAAAGTTTCAGGGGTTTTACCATGAGGTAACAAACAGACAGATAGACATAGTAACTCTCGCATGTATTTAGATATAATTCTGTATAGAGGTGCCCAATAGAGGCACAGCATAATCTAAAGAAATACAACCCTTATTCAAATTCAAACCCTTTATTCACTAAAAATACGAAACAGTAAAATTTCAAATGTGATTAATGCACAGCACTTCACTTCGTAAAACACAAAGAAGTCTCGAGCATTTTCCATTTTTCTCTCGTCTCCTAATTTAACCTTTACACAAAAACACGAATTTCACCAACAACCATATTTCTCTCCAGACATCGACCAACTAGTAACTCTCTCCGGCATGGTGATCCGTACGTCCAGCATCGTGCCGGAGATGCGCGAGGCCTACTTCCGGTGCGCGGTGTGCGGGGCTGCGGCCACGGCCGAGCTGGAGAGGGGCAGAGTCCCCGAGCCGGCACACTGCAGCCACTGCAACACCGCCCACTCCTACAACCTGATACATAATAGATCACATTTCAGTGATAAGCAGCTGGTTAAGTTGCAGGAATCGCCAGGTAAGATATATTAACTTTATTCATTTACTACCCAGGGTAGAAGGGATTTTTTTATGGTTATAACATTAATTAGTAGGTATGTAGTTACACAAGTGCAATAACTATAATGCAGTGCCATTGTACCGCAAAGTACGTAAGCCTGCGTCGCGCCCGAGCAGAGAGACCGCTTAAAACAAACCGCCATTTTTACCACGCACTCATTGACATTACGTTTATAGGCATTCTCAAGCAGTTTCAAGCAGACTTCAGTCTCTACTGTCACGTTTGTCTAAATTAATAAATGAGAGACATTGACATTTCATGACGAACAGGAAAATAAAGAAAATGCAAAGAGTTCCAACCAGTGTCAATAAAATTTCATATTGTCACAAATAAAACCTACAGAGTCAATGCAGTAGCAGCCCTAGTGAGTCGGGCAAGTTTAGGTAATTATTTTTTAAGGTGGTGCGAGCGGTCACACAACACACAACACAACACAACAACACACAACACAACACTATGGAATGCAATAAATAAATAAATAAATAAACCTTTATATTTTGTGCCAGAGGTCGTGGCTAAGTAAAAGCCGGACAGTTCGATCGGTCAAAGGTTAAGCTACGCTTGCCACGGTCGGTCTGTGGATGAGTGACCATTCATTTCTTACCGAGTTAACTCCGTGCCTCAGAAAGCACGTAAAGCCGTTGGTCCCGGCTGTCATTCGTAGATCTTTTGCAGTCGTTATGGGTAGAAAGTCTGACAACCAGTCTTACCAAGGGGTATCGTGTTACCTAGTAACTGGGTTTATTTATTTATTTATACTTCATGCACAAACGTACAAAGGCGGACTTAATGCCTTAAGCATTTTGGGTTGTGGAGGTCCGGTAGGCAGTCGCTCCATATAACACACTGGTATTCAGCTGCATCCAGTTAGACTGGAAACCGATTCCTATAAAATTGGGAAATGGCTAGGCAGATCATTATCATCATCATCTGCCTAGTGTTTTCCCAACTACATTGGGGTCGGCTTCCAGTCTAACCAGGTGCAGATGATGATGAAAAATGATGCCACCATTATTTATTTCTCCAAACCCCTTATGGGGAACGCCTTTGTTCAACAGTGGCCGTCTTCCGGTCTTCCTGATTGTTTTGGATGGTCTTCGAAATAAGTAGTGGACTGTAGTTTTAGATGTATAATAGGTTTCACACACAATTTATACTGATCACAAATAATAATTAGATACGCTAGAAGAGAGTTTTTCCTAGACCGTTGGTTTGGTTGAAGGAAGTAAGTTATAAGTGAAGTGAAGTGACCGGCGCTTGCGACGCTCGCCGTCTCGTTCGTTCGCTCGGTCCATTCTCTCGCCGCTCCGTTCCGCGCGCCTTTGACGTGGACAGTGGCTCCACCCCAGCGCGTGGACACTGATGATAAATAAAAAAAAAATATGTGGGGACATTTCACACATTGCCATCTGACACCATCTTACAGACAATTTTATTATCTATCTTTTAGTATACGCCTTTTTTATAATTTTGAAAGAATACTACTTTTATTTAATTTTTTCGACTAAATTTTGAGAGTTTTGGACGCAGACTGTACTAAATGTTTAAGAGAATGTTTTAGTTTAACATATATTTTTTTCAAATCATTTACACTGCACATTTTGACGTGATTCTCAGTTTAAAATCTGTAAAAGTCGAATAGTTTAATAGCCCCTTAATGTGTTGCAGACGACATGCCCGCGGGCCGCACCCCGGCCACCGTGAGCGTGCTGGCGCACGGCGCGCTGGTGGAGCTGGTGGCGGCGGGCGAGCGCGTGGCGGTGACGGGCGTGTTCCGCGCCGCGCCCGCTACTGTGCACCCGCGCAAGGCCACGCTCAAGGCGCTGCACAGGACGCACATCGACGCCCTGCACTACCGCAAGGTGCATAGCGACAGGCTGTTGGAGACTGAGGAAGGGTAAGAAATTGACTATACTCCATTTACATAGCATTAGACAGAAATTGAAAAAGGTTATTTTTAATGCACACTTTGTAAGAAAAGTACAATAAACATGTTGACAGTTACGATAGACGCCTAATTTATTATAATCTATTTTTAACCGACTTCAAAGAGAAGGTTATGAATTCGGATGTTTATATCTTTTTTTTACGTATGTTCGGATATAACTCTGTCATATATAGACGGATTTGTAAAATTCTTTTTTTGTTTGAAAGCGGTTTATAACGAAATTGTCCCATATAAATTTTATCAAAATTAATCCAGCCCTTTTTGAGAAAATCAACAAAATCCCAAAAAAAAACTTACATGACGTTTTAGTTTCTTCAATCTTTGGAGGACTTATCCCGGATCTCTGTTTTAATAGTGTCGCCGTTTCTTAATAGATTTGGATGTTAAACAATACGACAAAAGCGAAAAATATAAAGTTATTTCAATAAAAATAAAACCGCCAGCCCGCACCGGAAGTCAGTGACAATACAAAACAACAAAACCACCGCCACCGACTTTCGAAACTAAAGTAATATGTGTTCTGTGCTAAAGTTATTTAACACTTTTTTTTTTTTTGAAAAAACTGTTGACGCCAACTGTTGCACTTAAATATAATAATGTATTATTATAATAATGTATCGTATGAAATTACGTGGCTTTCATTTAGTTATATTATTTCGAATCCAATTTAAACTATGTGTCCATGAACCTGGAACGTTATTCGTTTCACTATAATTCTACCAAATTTAAAATGTTACCTAGTATTTAAAAGACTTTTATTTAATATCAATATCTCTATATCAAAGTTATGTGAAAATAAATAAAATTAAAATTGTTTTAACTTATCTTTGAAATAAAATGTTTTGCATTCCTGCTTCTACGAGCCTCTTTTTTCTAATGCTATTATAAATGGAGTATTTCTTACTTTTGCAGCTCGAGCATTTTTCTGGTATGGAAACGTCAATCAAAGTCGAAGCGGTTATTTCAATTTGACTTATCGTTTCTTTATAGTATACTAGCGACCCGCCCCGGAGCAAAGTAGATCAAACTATACGTATAAACCTTCTTTCCTCTTGAATCACCTATTGCTGAAAACTGCAACTTAATCCGTTGCGTAGTTTAAAAGATTAACCGTACAGACAGCGGAAGCGACTTTCTTTTAGTAGAGAAGACTATGTAAAGATAAAGAAGAAGTCCTTAAAGTCCCCATCACGGGATGCCATACATTTTGTAAACACACATTCAGTGCTTTGCAACCTTTGGATCAAATAAAAAAAACCCGTTTTGTAATGATTTTTATATAAGTACTAGCGGGCCCGGCAGACGTTGTCCTGCATCCGACTGCAGCGCCACCTACCGGGACCAATTGTGAATCTAAACCATTCTCGAATCCACTGGAACACACACAGAAATGACAATGCCAGATCCTGCCCCACCCATTTACAGAAAATGTAAATTAGTAAAATAATTGTAATGATCAAAGAACCTTATTATAATAAACTAGCTGACCCGACAGACGTTGTCCTGTCCTTATCTACCTACTTACCTGCCTATTTACCTACCCTACACCTACCGTACACCTACCCTACACCTACCCTACACCTACCCTACACCTACCCTACACCTACCCTACACCTACCCTACACCTACCCTACACCTAACCTACACCTACCCTACACCTACCCTACACCTACCCTACACCTACCCTACACCTACCCTACACCTACAAAAGTTTTTTTTTTTCTCTCCGTAAGAACCATCTCCGTACTTCAAGGAATATTATAAAAAAAGAATTATCCAATTTGGTCAAGCGGTTCGCAAGTTATGCGCTTACCAACACATTTAGCGATTCATTTTTATATATAAGATTGTTGCTAGGTATAGTTCATAAATCTCCGGGGTCCCCCCACATGACGACTCTTGGGTTATAATATTAAGTAGTTATTAAAAATAAAGTAAAAAAGCCAAAAAAAACACATATATTCATTATTTTCATATTTTTTAGGTTCTCTTATAGTCGGAGTCTTTTAAAAATTTTGGTAGCGTAGCTTCCTATTAGCGAAAGAATTTACAGACTCGGACCAGTAATTCCGGAAATCAACACATTCAAACAAAAAACAAACAAACTCTTTAACTTATAATATTACTGCTCTCCACAGCAAAGAACACCGTTTCCCACCGGAACGCATCGAGTTATTCAAAGAGTTGGCATCCCAAGCTGACAGCTACGAGCGTCTGGCGCGCGCCATCGCTCCCTCCATCTACGAGAACTTGGACATTAAGAAGGGATGTCTGCTACAGCTGTTGGGAGGAACCAAGAAGAACTTCAATGCCGCTGGACGGACACATTTTAGGTAAGGTCTTTTAAACGAGGTCGAGTTCGGACGTTAGTGGTGCGCTACACTCGTACTTACAAATATACATAAAGCCGTTGGTCCCAGCTGTTATTTAGATGACTGTCTTATCAAAGAGTATTTTGTTACCCAGTGACTGGGTTGTGGAGGTCAGATAGGCAGTCGCTCCATGTAAACCACTGGTATTCAGCTGCATCCAGTTAGACTGGAAGAAAAGGCGAGGCAGCTGAGGTGTAGCATTTTTGCATGGAAAAGCAGATGTTTTTTGAAAACCGACTGTAAAATTTATCACTAAAAAGGGGGTCCAGAATCATAAACTGGATGTAATCCTGTGAGGTTATGGGTCTTTTATAAATAACCCTTTATATGTGTAATACGATTCCATGTATATAAATAAGTACAGATTATGTAATTGAGCGCACAGAGTAGTCTGTAGACAGTAGATCTTTGCTTTTATTAAGTTGGCCCTTGGGCTATCGCTTCATTGTATCATATCCCGCGCGATAGAAGGTGCACCAGAGAATGTTTAGTGGGTACAAGTCCCGTATAACTAGTATGCGTAAATAATTTTGCTTCCCTCAATAAAAGACTTTTACCGGTTACACACCTAAATATGACCAGTAAAAAAAAAGGAAATTTAGGCCTTATTCAAAAATACCAAAAGCGACTGGAAAATCATCCGAATATACTTGCGGCTAGTCTAACCACGCGCAGCTTTCAAAAACGTCTCAAGACAAAAGACATACTCTAGGGGAAATTACAGATTGTCATCATGTAAATACAAAAAATAGCTGTCCTCGCTTTAGGAAGCACTTGACCTGACTAAACCTCACAAACTATCTGCTTATAGATCACTGGTTGCAGATTGCACAAAAAAAAAGCTTTCATTGTCTATGTTCATAGTAACATCTACATTATGGAGGGTTAGAAGCAAGGAGCACCTTCTCTGTATATGAAAGTGGCCGTTAAAAATTTTTTTTCGAAGTCGACACACTTCAATCCGTTAATATCTGCTACATTCACGGATCTGTGGCTACTGGCTACATTCATACCATACCCCGTGCCTACGCTAGCGCCATTTTGGCAGGTTTTGGAACTGTTACTTGCTGCATTAAACTGGACACTTTTTCAATTTTCCCCCATATGAGATACTGCTCCTTACTCGACCCTCCGTAATACAACCTTTACAGTGTTCTATAATATGAGTTCAAACTACCTACCTAGGTATGACAACACGCGGTGTGAAAAGAAACATCACATAACCGTTAACTTCACATATTGCCCATCAAAGGCCTCCCCCAGAGATCGCCAACTAACCCGGTCTTGGGCGAATGCTACACGCTCGATATTTATCGTGATATTTGAATCGCGATCCGGATCACGATATTTATCGAGCGCGTAGTATAAAGGCGATCCATATCACGATCTGTGATACGTTATACTACACACTCGATAAATATCACGATCCTGCATCGCGATCCAAATATCACGATAAATATCGAGCCTGTAGCATTCGCCTTGGACAGTCCGAATCATTCCGCTGCCAGCCACCTTCCTAAATTCGTCGGTCCGCAGGGTGTCCCACACTATGCTTGCGCAAACGCGGCCTCCGCTGTATAGCGTGTCTGCTCCATCTACCACCATCAATTGAATGTTCCACCGCACAGATCTGAGATCAACATCCTGCTGTGCGGCGATCCGGGCACCAGCAAGTCGCAGCTGCTGCGCTGGGTGCACGCACTCGTGCCGCGCGCGCAGTACACGTCGGGCCGGGGCAGCTCCGCCGTCGGCCTCACCGCCTACGTCACCAAGGACCCCGACACGCGCCAGCTGGTGCTGCAGACGTGAGTAACTGGCTATCGTCGGGCCGGGGCAGCTCCGCCGTCGGCCTCACCGCCTACGTCACCAAGGACCCCGACACGCGCCAGCTGGTGCTGCAGACGTGAGTAACTGGCTATCGTCGGGCCGGGGCAGCTCCGCCGTCGGCCTCACCGCCTACGTCACCAAGGACCCCGACACGCGCCAGCTGGTGCTGCAGACGTGAGTAACTGGCTATCGTCGGGCCGGGGCAGCTCCGCCGTCGGCCTCACCGCCTACGTCACCAAGGACCCCGACACGCGCCAGCTGGTGCTGCAGACGTGAGTAACTGGCTATCGTCGGGCCGGGGCAGCTCCGCCGTCGGCCTCACCGCCTACGTCACCAAGGACCCCGACACGCGCCAGCTGGTGCTGCAGACGTGAGTAACTGGCTATCGTCGGGCCGGGGCAGCTCCGCCGTCGGCCTCACCGCCTACGTCACCAAGGACCCCGACACGCGCCAGCTGGTGCTGCAGACGTGAGTAACTGGCTATCGTCGGGCCGGGGCAGCTCCGCCGTCGGCCTCACCGCCTACGTCACCAAGGACCCCGACACGCGCCAGCTGGTGCTGCAGACGTGAGTAACTGGCTATCGTCGGGCCGGGGCAGCTCCGCCGTCGGCCTCACCGCCTACGTCACCAAGGACCCCGACACGCGCCAGCTGGTGCTGCAGACGTGAGTAACTGGCTATCGTCGGGCCGGGGCAGCTCCGCCGTCGGCCTCACCGCCTACGTCACCAAGGACCCCGACACGCGCCAGCTGGTGCTGCAGACGTGAGTAACTGGCTATCGTCGGGCCGGGGCAGCTCCGCCGTCGGCCTCACCGCCTACGTCACCAAGGACCCCGACACGCGCCAGCTGGTGCTGCAGACGTGAGTAACTGGCTATCGTCGGGCCGGGGCAGCTCCGCCGTCGGCCTCACCGCCTACGTCACCAAGGACCCCGACACGCGCCAGCTGGTGCTGCAGACGTGAGTAACTGGCTATCGTCGGGCCGGGGCAGCTCCGCCGTCGGCCTCACCGCCTACGTCACCAAGGACCCCGACACGCGCCAGCTGGTGCTGCAGACGTGAGTAACTGGCTATCGTCGGGCCGGGGCAGCTCCGCCGTCGGCCTCACCGCCTACGTCACCAAGGACCCCGACACGCGCCAGCTGGTGCTGCAGACGTGAGTCACTGGCTGTTGGGGCCCTGAGCACGATGTTGGACAAATGTCTAAAACTGACAAGTTTTGGACTCTGCTAATTAAATACATTCTTTTTCTTCTTATCGCTGGCACGACAGTCTTACATTTGTTTGGCCCAGAACTTAGCTACTTCCATTGCGTCGTCGGTGGCAGCGTATAATTCACTCCGATCTTTTTTTTTTTTTTTTTTTTTTTTATCATTTGATAGGCATACGTTTGACCACTATCTCACCTGATGGGAAGCGATGATGCGGTCTAAGATGGAGCACGCTTGCCTAGAAGTAACCTATTCACTCTTGACTTAAAGACTCCCGGGTTGTAGCTATCAGGAAACACAGACTCAGGCAGGGAATTCCACTCCTTAGCAGTACGCACAATGAATGTGTTCCCAAAACGTTTTGTGCGTGTGGGTGGGATGTCCACCATGTACCGGTGGCGCATCGCCGTACGTCTTGTGGTCCGATGATGGAACGGGCTCGGCGGAATTAAATTATGCAATTCTGTCGCACACTCCCCAAAATGCAACCGATAGAAAACCGACAGGCCAGCAACTCGGCGTCGATGCTCAAGACTTTGGAGCTTTGACTCGACGAGCCTATCATTGCCAATGATCCTCTTGGCTCGTTTCTCATGTTTTGGGACAAAGAGGATATGACAGGACATGGTTTGCAACTCGGCGCTACATGCACACCCTGCTACTGCTCTGTCGAGGTTCATTTTACAAGGTTGGCGTTACACCTTCCTATTTGGGTTCTTAGGCGGTTCAGGGACTTCCAGATGAACCATTTAAAACATTGACGGCTACCAAAAATGTTGAACGTCAAACATCCACTAGCGATGGACACACGTTGTCCGTCATAGCGTTCAAAGAGTTAAAGAACCTCTGTACGAGCCATAGCATGGTACAAACGCCAGCACTTCAAGTCATACCAAACTGTCAAATTTTCCCAATTGAATATAAACCTTATTGGTAAGGTGAAAATATATTAAAGAAATTTGATAGATTGTTGTAGCTTGATGTGCTGGGTTCTGTACATGACGTGTGCGCAAATTGCACATTTGCGCAGATCAGCACATTTCCATCAACTTACACGAATTATATTGTAACGCGACAGCGCACAATCAGGCTGTACTTAGTTACTTGGTAAAACTATTCAATAAATCAGATCCAAAATTTACCAAAATTGGTTCATGGTAAATAATTTGGTAGGTACTAAAAGAAAAAAAACCAAATGTATTAGATTTACTTTACCAAATGTTAGAAGTAGGAAATGTGATCTTATATTGGATAGAGAAAAACTGGAATTTATTAAATCACACGGTTTTCCTGAGAATCACTCTAGAAAAGAAGTTACAATGGGGACCACATATAACCTCTCTTGCGGGGCGGTTAGGCTCAGCCGCTTACGCTGTTAGAAAGATAAGACAGTTAACAGGACGTCGAAACTGCTCGTTTGGTGTATTTAAGCTACTTTCACAGCATTATGTCGTATGGCATTTTACTGTGGGGTCGGGCTGCTGACATTGAATCCATTTTTATTTTACAAAAGAGAGCTATAATTCTAGTAAATGTAAATTGTAAACATTATTTTTTTTAAAAGAGTATGTTTGGAGTTTCTTGCCCATTCTTCTCCATACGAAAGTACCATTTGGAATGGGCAACTAGATTCAAATTTTACAATTTATGACGTTCAAAAGTGTCTTTAATGGTCTAATTGAAATAAATGATTTGAGTTTGATCTTTGGTTATCAGTGACTTATAGTCAAGGTTATATTTATGGATATATTATGAGCTAACTTACAAGGTGCGTGCGACCCATTCAGCAGCGCTTACGACCTCCAAATCTTATATATAAAATTCTTGTGTCACAATATTCGTTCCCGTACTCCTCCGAAACGGCTTGACCGATTCTGATGAAATTTTGTGTACATATTGGGTAGGTCTGAGAATCGGCCAACATCTATTTTTCATCCCCCTAAATGTTAAGGGTTAGGGTAGGTTAGGTGTAGGGTAGGTGTAGGTAAATAGGCAGGTAAGTAGGTAGATCGGGACAGGACAACGTCTGGCGGGTCAGCTAGTATATAATATATAATAATATTATTATTACATACATTTTTGGCACAGCCATCACAGCATATTGTATATTTATATAAAATATTGCTTATTACTTAAACTAAGTATTTAGAACTTACGTTTCTAAATATTGAAAAATTTTTTAGTGGTGAAAAATAAACAATTTATTTATTACAGAGCTGAACCCTTACATATTTTTTTTGCATCGACTACGTGAATGTTGTCTTGTAATAGTAGATTGTTATACAAGGAGCTAAAATGACCCATTATATACGAGGTAGTTTTACTCCTTTAGCGAGGGAGTAAATAGAAACCGAGTTTTAATGGGTTTTAGCGCCGTGTGTTACACTATACTTTTCACTACGATTGCGAGAAAATATAACAATCCAATACAATATGAAATATTTTTTTTGTTTTTTCTGTAGCCGCAACACATTGCATGCATTCTACCAGAGATCGCCGATTTTAGTTCCATTTTCAAAATTAAAATGAGGTTCTTTTTTTATGAAACAGTAATAAGTCGAGTCTTTATTCATGATTATTCTACTTATGACTAAAGACTTTTTCGTTTTTGTAGGCTCATTGTCATATTTGACACACAAAAATAAAAATAAAAAACTTTTTCCCCTAGAGGATGAAATGCTATTTTATCCCCGCTCTGGTATGCTACAATGACGGCCTTTTTGAGCAAGAGAAGTGAAAAAATAATTGTTTCCTCATTATTTTTTATTGGTATTCCAGTGGGGCACTGGTACTCGCAGACAACGGTATATGCTGCATCGATGAATTCGACAAGATGAATGATTCTACGCGCAGTGTGTTGCATGAAGTAAGTAGCATAAAATAACTTAAATACTTTATATGCAGTCAACAGCTAGTAAGTTTGTATGTAGTAGGTAATGTCCGAAACTACTCATCCCATTCAAAAAAATCCATTTTTCTTAAAGTTTCACAGGCTAAATAGAATATAAGAACAAATGTAACAATATGTGAAACCACCTACTGTACTTACTCTATCTACTATATAAAAATAAGTCGGGTTTTCCTTCCTGACGATATAACTCCAGAACGCATGAACCGATTTCCACGGTTTTGCATTCGTTGGAAAGGTCTCGGGCTCCGTGAGGTTTAGGGTAGGTGAAGGTCAATAAGCAGGTAAGTAGGTAGATCGGGACAGGACAACGTCTGTCGGGTCAGCTAGTTTAAATATAAATAAGTGAATTTAAATTTGAAAAATTCTCAACGTTATCCCCGAGTGCAGGCTATATTTTACTATAAAAAATTTTGGGATTGGTAAGAAAATTAGTGGGCTTCTCTAAGGTTGACATAATAATGATGATTAAAATTCAAGCCGACGAAGTCGCGGGGAAAAGCTAGTAAAATTATTAAATTGAACAGTTCTTTTGTTTTTTTTGTTTGAACGCGCGAAGCTCCGAAATTATTAGTCCGATTCTAAAAAAATATTTTGCTAACAGGAAGCTACTTTATCCCAGATTGTTATAAGTAGGTTTTATTTTATTATCAAAACATCAGAAATCTTTAAGAGAACACGCGGTCAAGGTCGCTGGCAAAAACTAATCTTCCATATTAATGTCTGTCTTTGGCCTTTCTAAAATAAAGCCACACTCATTAGCCAAATATTTTTTAGAATCGGACCAGTCATTCTGGAGACTAGCGCGTTCAAACAAACGAAAACTCTTCAGCTTTATAATAGGGTATTTTACTCTATACGAGAAAAAATCTATAAATATGTTATTGAGACAGTTTAGGCATAAAGCAGTCAGAAAATGTAAGTTTTAGTTCATAAAATAACAAAACAAATTTTTAAATTCAATTCAAAGTTTTCAGTATTTTTAATCTGTTATAAAACACCATGAAATAGTAGCGGCCATATTATTACGCAATACGGCTGTGTAAACAATAAATTGTCAACAGTCAGTCAACCGATTGGCGTAATATAGTCTCTGTACTTTTATTATTTTCGACCCCAACGTATTTTTTTCATTATTACACCTATTACAAAATATGCTTTTAATTATTTTTAAATGATATACAATTATCATATTTAATATGAGCTCATTTGATACAAAACGAACTGACGTCATTTACGCTGAGCAATATGGCGTCCAGGCAAGAAGCGTTTTCGTCAAACTACGTGCGAAATTTGAAAATCCAAAATTTAGATGCATTTTTATGGTACTTATCGATTGAATAAAAATTTTGTGTTTTTTTTTGGTGGCATATTAGCACTACAGAATTTCATTGAGACACTTTTCAAAAATGGGTGTAATACCCTATATTAGCATAGATAACTTCACACCTTCGATTACCATTCCAGGTAATGGAACAGCAGACCCTATCGATCGCGAAGGCGGGTATCATCTGTCAGCTGAACGCCCGCACGTCGATCCTCGCGGCCGCTAACCCAGCGGAGTCGCAGTGGAACAAGAACAAGACTATCGTAGAAAATGTACAGTTACCACATACACTTATGTCAAGGTTGGTACATTATTTAAAACCCGTCTAAATAGCACTTGCAGTACTGTTTCGATTTTTATGATGGGAAGTGTATAACTGGCCTTGTGAGAAACACTCAATGCTCAAATCTGTAACGTTGCTAACCGGGATGGACGTACAGCCCACCAGCCGCTCTGCCTCCGCTTTTTATATCTCTGAAGTCTTATCTCTGAAATCTTCTAAAGTCCCCGCTACGGAAAGCTATAAAAAACAACTTCTACTAAGTTAAGTAGCGACAATTCAATCAACAAAAAATAATACTAAATTCAATCAACTCAAAGTAACATACCTGTAATATGAAACAAACGAGCAATTTCACTTGGTCGATATAAAGCGCTGTTGTCTGATGTTTTGTGGTACCGGAACGCCTCTGACTCATAGAATGTAAACATTTGGTGAAAGGATTGATGAAAGGACAGATAGCACGGTACGGCCTTGTTTTCCATGTAACTGATTCTGAAACACAAGACTCGGAATCATCTGACGACAGTAATTAGATGTGTGTGTTAATATAATTGTATCCCTTTAAAAAAATTAAAATCATTACAAAAAGGTTTTTAATCATTTGATCCAAAGGTTCACAACCGCTGAATGTGTGTTTACAAAATTTATAGCTTCTCGTGACGGGGACTTTAAGATATTCTACGATTTCTTCTTCTAAGAGTCGCAGTGGAACAAGAACAAGGCTATTATAATTGTAGAGAATGTACAGTTGCCGCATACACTTATGTCGAGGTTGGTACTTCGTATTTATAGACGGTAGAGGCAAAGAAAAGGCGTTAAAATGTGCCACATCGCTACAATCGCGACCGGATCTTTTTCTAACTTGGCATACTTCAATACGTCAACAACTGCTACATTCACGGATCATTCTGTGCTACATAAGCTACATTCATACCATACTCTGTGCCTACGCTAGCGCCATTTTGGCGGGTTTTGGAACTGTTACTTGTTTCTTATCTGGACACTTTTTGAACTTTCCCCGAGATAGTGCTTCTTACCTCTACCCTCCATACTTTGTATATTATAATTGGATACATGACTAATCAATTGACATACCTTTTATAAGCTGTCAAAACTCGATTCCCTCATAATATATAGATTTTGCATGGCAATAGTAAAATGTGACGTCACCTTTTTGCCAACTCAATTGACTATTTGATTTCAAAGTAATTTAAAATCGAATTTTACCGTTAATTGAAAATTAATCAGGTTTTCGAGGTTAGTATCAAGGTCACCCATCCTCTACCCGACCTCGCAAGCGATAGAACCTTGTGACTGTTATTACCTTTATTTATCGTTTATTAGTTAAAAAAACATTTTATACAATCATTTGTTGAACGTACTGCCATACCAACACAAACCATCGCGGGTTTATCAGCGGTATTTCACTTAGCCATGACCATGAGTCCTTCAGTATACCAGTAAAGACTAAAATATTATCAAAATTACACTTGAAAACTTTACTTCCCGTTGTCAGTCACGCCCTTCCATATTTTAACTGGTTTTAACTCAATAAGTGCCCGTGTTTCAGGTTCGACCTGATTTTCTTGGTGCTAGACCCACAAGACGAGGTGTTCGACCGACGCCTCGCTTCGCATCTCGTGTCGCTGTACTACAAAGATTTCACCAACTCGCAGGACGACGATGATATTGTGGTAAGTATTCTAAAATATACATGATCGAACATAGTGACGCAAAACCGACAAAAAAATATTAGCTCTGGAGGGTTTATTGCGGGCCCACCATACCACTGGCCATAGTAGGTCTAAAACTATACCAGTCACCTAACCTTAACCAAATGATTCACCAACAATACAACAACACGGCTCAGCGGCCGTTGCCGCGGCACCACTCGCCTTCGCGCTTTAAAAGCGCCCATCCCCATCGAACGAACTTCAACGCGAGCGCGGTTGACATTTTTTTTGTCTTAACCAACGCAAAGCTCCAAAACAAACGAGTGAGTGAGAACGCGATAACATCACAACAAAATTGGCGCGCGGAAATTTCACAAAACTTGTTCCAAGACATACGTGTTTTTGAAAAAGCCTTACAAGTTTTTGGTAAAAATGTTTGTAATTTAGAATCTCCGTTACATAATAATATGCAAGGTTTGTATGAAGCTGTTTTTTTTACTTTTTCAATGTATAGTGCATTATGAACGGCCAAAGTTCAGATAAAATTGTGCAAAAAAGCTGATTTACGGACGTGTTTACTGAATTTGTTTCTCCAAAAAGTTTATTTTTGGCTTCAATACCTGTGTGTAAAAAAATATATTTGGGAAATAATTTGTTATAACGCCGTAATTGCGTGCGAGCGTTTGTATGAGAAATATGACGGGATGGGCGCTCTTAATGGTCACAGTTCTAACCCAACCCAAACGGTTTTCTCAGTGGTATAGTTTTAGACCCGCCATAGCACCAGGAGTATGGTTAGTGGTAGTAGCCGCCTTAGCTCTGGTGAAATTTGCGTCATGACGCGCGCCTTCCTCCGTATAGGCACTAGTTTTTATATAAACTTTTAAGGCTAATTGATATGGAAGTTTGGATCTATGCCTATTATAAATAAGGAGGATATTTCCTCAACAAATTCCATTAATTCCAAAGAAAGTCCGTTGTTCGACGATTGCTTGACCCAGAGCCTAGTTACACGTGGTCTTTCTTATTAGCCGTTGTCTAATTGTCTTTCGGCGTTTTATTTGTTGATTTCTAATAAATAAAAATAAATACTGAAAATAGACCAGATTGTCTTCTAGATACAGTCATATCGCCATAATCTAGGTTTAGCTAAAAAAAAATATTATACAAAATGATTTGGAGATCACCTTTTAGGCAAGAAGATGCTTTTGTTAGGTGACTCCGCTCTTCCACTTATCAATAAACAGAGAGTTTACAGTTTTATATCATTGACGCAAGGTTTAATCTGTAACGGTAACAAATATGTTTTTTCTCTATACATATTTCAGAACATGGCGTTAATGCGTGACTACATAGCGTTTGCGAAGGAGCACGTTCAGCCGACACTTAGCGAGACCGCACAGCAGAGGCTCATAGACTCCTACGTCGATATGAGGTAAGCATTTTTTATATTATTAGTACCTGCTTGATATCCATTTGTATGCATTATGTAAATTAAACATGCACTTGGCATTTCATACAACAAATATCCTACACTTTAGCGTTTTTTAACATAATGAGGAAATACATATTAAATGTTTTGTCCTAGGTAGCAGAACCGGTAGAACATGGTGTTTCCTTAACCCGTCCCTCTCCCTACATCGCAGTATTACAAATGTCTATATACAGTGGTGACCAAATATCATCAGGAAACCACGAAATAGAAAAACAAGTGAAAGTTCCCACGCAGTTATCCCGCGTGTAACAATTACACGAAAAATATGTAAAATAATAACAACCTTAATCAGTTACAATAAGTCTTCATTTTGTTTGAACTACAAATTAGTTTTTCGTGAAAGTTGAATTTCTTGTTCATATAAAATTAAGACTTGGTCACAGAATACTTAATAGTACTACGTACAGAAGGGACACTCCCTTCCCCGCGCTATATCAGATGCCGCACCCTCACCCCGCACTTACAGGGGCTAACCGCCGCCTTTTAGGCAGGGCGCTCAAAATCGTAAGAACTGCAGCGCTGTAGGTACTGCCACACACAACAAACAAACACACAATTTTGCGATTTATTTTGTTTTAAGTTTTATTTATTAGTTTTAATCTCGATGATTCATTTATTTTCCAAGTTTTCGTCGTTTTATAATAATACAATTAAAACTTCCGTAATAATAACATACCAACATTACCAGCTATTAATATTGCTCTCTCTCTCTTTATTGTCTTTGTTATGTACTTATGTCCCTTTCTTTCACGTTCTATTCATTCTTGGAATTGAAAAATAGTACCCTACGCACTAACTTTGTCGCGTCGCCCCATTGCGTTGCCGCGTAATGGTACGGGGCGATCGTGAATTCCATATTTTGTAATTAGGTACCTTCATTTACCATTATTGATGAATAAATAAACCTCTTTACATAATAAATATTATAATATTACTTTTATGTCATTACAACTCCGAGTATTCATAATCAAATATCATTTATTTTATTTATTAGAAATAAATAATTGACCGCTCGGACAAGATCACTTCATAATAATGCTCGAAACGTTCGGGTAGTTCCGTCGTCGTTCGGTTCGCCCGACGCAAAGCGCTGCACTTTTCGCGCCATTTTGTACGCCACAACATCCAACTGATTCAACCCTACTAAAATTCACGCACACATTTGCACGTGTACAGACGTCATTTGGTTTTGTAGTAGTAATAGTTAATTATTTTCCAAGTTTTGTATGAAGTGTCCGAGGTGTGACTTGGTAACAGCTGCTGACAAAGGTTGTTCTTATTTCATATTCTTCCGCATAATTGTGACACGCGCGGTTTAGCTGTATTTCACTTGTTTTTTTTCTATTCCGTGAGTGGAACGGCTGTCGGCTTGTTTGCCATTTCATTAAACAAAAGAAAATATATTAAAAAAAATGCTATATTTCAGACGTGTGGGCAGCGGTCGCGGTCAGATCTCAGCGTACCCGCGACAGTTGGAGTCTCTCATCAGACTGGCGGAGGCGCATGCGCGACTACGACTCTCTCCCGTCGTCGAAGTATCTGATGTTGATGAAGCTTCCAGGTCATTTTAGCTTTACTAATATTATAGTCTCCTTGTTATGGGATCAGAATGGTCGTGTGTGAAATGTCTCCACATATCTATATATATAAAAGAAAGTCGTGTTTGTTACAACACTTATAACTCGAGAACGGCTGAACCGATTTGGATGAAAATTGGTGGGGAGGTAGCTTAGAACCAGGAGACGGACATAGGATACTTTTTTTTTTTCTATTTTTTTTTAGGTGTAGGGTACGTGTAGGTTTGGTGTAGGGTAGGTATAGGGTAGGTGTAGGTTAGGTGTTGAGTAGGTAAATAGGCAGGTAAGTAGGTAGATAGCGACAGGACAACGTCTGTCGGGTCAGCTAGTTATTATTAAAGCTGAAGGGTTTGTTTGTTTGAATGCGCTTTTCTCCGTAGTTACTAGATAAATAAAATTCTTTCGCTGATTCCTGAGTGCTTTATGAGCTCAACTGTTCATTAGGAGACAATAGTTAAACAATGACAAACTACCAATATAGCTTCTGCTCACTTAAAGGGATAGGCAATATTTTATTCCATAAAAGGCGTTCGTAAGAAAATTTAATGCGGGCTTAGTTGAGGGTAAAAGTATCTTATACTCGTATACGGGTAGACACTAAGTACGTATCCTCAAGCCCCAATTTTTCTTACCATGGCAATGCTACCACAGAATATATGAACCGCTGCGTGTTTCATGTTAAATGATGCCTTCCAGACTACACCGCGAAGCCCTCAAGCAGTCGGCCACAGACCCGGCGTCGGGCCGCATCGACGTGGGCATCCTCACGACAGGCCTGGGCGCGGCGGCCCGCAGGCGGCGCGCGGAGCTGGTGACGGCGCTGAAGGCTCTCATACAGCCGTACTCCAAGCCACATACGATCACGCATTCCAAGCTGCTGCAGGAGATCAATACTAATTCGCAAGTTGTAAGTTGATTTTAGGGTGGAAATGATGATGTTCTGAAAATGTACATGACAAGTCTTATCTGGATAATGACGAAGCAAGATGCGCCTACCTACGTTTTGGAACGAGCAACTAACTTCAACTTTCTGACTGACTGACTCCTTGAGAATAGGTGTGCGTTACCCCAGCAAAATAATGTCGAAAATAGTCATTTAAATGTTACAGGCAATTAGTTGTCCAGCTTCTGTAATTGTTGCGCACATTTTTAAATTTGTTGCACATATAGATTTTGAGTTATTCCACAAAAACATTTCCTGCTGGGGTAACGTTACCTCAGCCAGACATTTTCTTTTATAATGGGAATATTGAAATAAATATTAGCCATATAATTAGTAGTCTAGACGAGGTAAATGTTGCAACTTATTTTGTATTTATTCTTCCTTCGACTGCGATGTTATTCAAGATTTTGCAGGAGTAACGTTTGTGGTTTTGCTGGATCTCTGAAACGGATAAGCAGATTCTTATCATCTTTTTTACATGATTTCTTAAGAATTAGTTTGAATTAGTTGGGTAATAAAAAAACAAAATTAATGCACCATTCAAAGGTTATTTAATTAAATATAAAAACACTTCAATAGGTCCTAACACTTTGAATAAGAGTTTGAAAGACTTACTTTAAACGTTGTTTTGTAGCTTGTATCTGTCTTCAAATGTATGTGAAGTTTCATTAGTATCCTGTTAGTAATAAACAAATTATGGTGAAATTCAGTTCTCCACTTTGACGGTCATAATGCGCGCTTAGTTATTTGGCCTCCGATAACCCTGTATGTGAATATATAAACTAAATGATATATCAATAATTAGTTACTTAGTTCAGTTATATTCCTGTAAAATTTCAGCGTAGTACATACAATAATTAACGAGATAATAAAATAAAAGCCATTAGGAAGCGCAACACCGTGATAACCCGACTATATTAAGGTGGTTACAAAAAAGCGACCGCGCAGTACACTATATATATATATGCTTTTAATTATTTTTATATGATATACAATTATCATATTTATTATGAGCTCATTTGATACAAAACGAACTGACGTTATTTACGCTGAGCTATTGCTCTTATTGGACGCCATATTTGGCGTCCAGTAAAGGCCTATCCGCACACAACAGTGCCGACACGTGCCGATCCGTCACGTGACGATCAGTGTCAGTGAAATTTCAAGGCCTATCCGCACACAACAGTGCCGACACGTGACCGACATCCGTACGGATTCACGTCGGATCACGGCAATGTTACCATGTGCACCGTAATTACGGTAAGTGCACCGTACTCAGCAAAAATTTTTAAACATTTCCAAACGAAATGTAGTTTTTTTATTAACTGTGAACGCATCATTTTACGCACTACACATAATATCATAAATATCATATAACCGTATTTTTCCTAGTCCTTTCACCGTAATTTCCCAGAAACTACCGTATTTTTTGAGGGACCGTATCACCGTCGACCAGATTTTGGACATGGCAACACTGGATCACGGACAATGTCGGCGCAGCACGGACAATGTCGGCGCAGCACTGACACCACTGAACGTCACTGTCACTGACAAGTACGGATAGCGTCGTACAAAATGTATGCTACAATATGAAATTTCACTGACACTGATCGTCACGTGACGGATCGGCACGTGTCGGCACTGTTGTGTGCGGATAGGCCTTAAGAGGCGTATTCGTCAAACTACGCGCGAAATTTGAAAATTTAAAATTTAGATGCATTTTTTGCACTTATGGACTTGAAAAATTTTGTGTTTTTTTTTTTGGTGGCATATTAGCACTACAGAATTTCATTGAGACACTTTTCAAAAGTGGGTGTAATACCCTATTCAAAAGTGCTGCCTGTTGGTAAATGCTTTGATTTGACTTTGATGATAAAACATTCATAACAAATACCGATGAATAATTTGACTATTAGAATGACTCAAGTTGGTCTGCAATATAGCTAGTCTTGTGTACCGTCGTCGACTTTAAAATTGAGCAGCATCATCATCTTCCTGACCTTTCTGTTACTTGAGGTCGGCGCAATACGTTATCTTCTTCCATTCTGTCCTGTCAACCGTCATTCTATCACTGAATCCCTTTGCATTCTTAAGAGCGCCCATCCCCATCGAGCGAACTTCGACGCGAGCGTGATTGAATTTTTTTTTGTTTTAACCAACGCAAAGCTCGAAAACAAACGAGTGAGTGAGAACGCGATAACATCACAGGAAAATTAGGAAATTTATTTTGGGGTGGAAATTTCACAAAACTTGTTCACATACGTGTTTTTGAAAAAGCCAAGTTTTTGGTAAAAATGTTTGTAATTTAGAATCTCCATTACATTTGCAAGGTTTCTATAAAGCTGTTTTTTTTACTTTTTCAATGTATGAGTGCATTATGAACGGCCAAAGTTCAGATAAAAACTGTGCAAAAAAGCAGATTTTCAGACGTGGTTACTGAATTTGTTTCACAAAAAAGTTTATTTTTGGTTTCATACAAACCTAGATTTAAACCACAAGATACCTGTGTAATAAAAATATTTGGAGATTAATTTGTAATGACGCCGTAATCACGTACGAGCATTTGCATGGGAAATATGACGGGATGGACGCTCTTAACATTCTTCACAATCTTTTCCTTAGTCTCCCAATAAATTAAGTAGCACAAAGGGGACAAAAAGTACACTGAAATATGAACGAAAGCCACCGTAATCACCTACAGATTAGGTCCAATTAATCTATTTAACACAGACAGAGTTACTTACAATAAACCAGTAGTAACTAATATTGACCAAAGAATGGGCAGCAGCATCCTTCTGAGTACCATAACACCTACTGCGATCGCCAACATGCATCGACCAAGCAATGCGATTACGGCTGACCTCCCCCTTGGGTTCTCACCCAACCCATAGGTCTCCCTATGCCCAGCAGTAGGCGTCTAAAGGTTGACATGATGATGAACTAATATTGATTTTGTCTTTCAGACGGTATCCCGAGAGCAGTTAGACGAGGCACTACGTGACTTGCAGGATGAAGGAAAAGTAACCATTGTCAGCCACACCCACCTGAGACTATGTTGATCTGAGTAAACCTCACCATGCTTCATGTTGACTTAATTGTAATGTCTATTTTTCGTAATCTGTTAAATATAAGCCATATTTTTTTTGTAAACTGTCGTTTTATTTCGTTTTCACTAAAATTTAAAAAAAAGCCTGGTGGGGAGAACCCTACCAGGCTTTTTCTGTTTCATAAAGTGAAACAATTCCACTTGTACACCTAGACTTGATAAAATCTCTCTCCTCCGTGGACCCAGACCCTCAGCTCGCGATGCGCCTTGGATAAGTTGGGCAATGTCCATCGATTAATATTTCCAAATCTTGTAGTAATTGTAAGTGAAAATTGCCACATATAGCAACAGTATCTCGAAAATGTCAATAACTCACGAAAATTATTCATCTATGAGATTTCATCATTTACTAAAATAGTTTAGGGATTTGATTAATTCACTAACTTTGTTTAGGGAAAAGACTCCAGAGTTGTTATTCAAGCTTCTGTATCCAAAGGGTGCTAACGGGTCCCTATTCTTACGCTTGTCTGTCACAAGGTTGAATAAATATATATGGCCGCTATAACAAAATAAAAGGGGTCCCCATAAAAAAAAAAACAAAGTTCAATAAATTATCTTTATTTACACAATATTTCATTCCGTGTATCAAAAAGCCTGTGGCTAAACAACAATACTCAACGAACTCGCGTAACTCCACACGTAGTCAAACAACACCGTTGTGCTTGTTAAGACGACATTAATCTCGCTTGTACAAAATGATTCGTTTGCGTCTCAGCAATTCAGCATGTATGCAGTACGCATAATAAACTTTAACAAGCCAATCAACTGGCCGCTTAGTGGCTGGATAATTAGACATTAGATGTCTTGACGTCATCCACATAACTATATTTTATTTCTGGATCCGGATCCGACCGGACCTAACGTTAAGACCGTTCGCGCCCTGCATTTGATACCTGTCCGAATTCAAGTCCCGAGCCCAGTCCCACCTAACCCATTTGTCAATTCGGGCGGACGGAGTTCGGATCTCGTAAAATATAAATATTATGGCTTCTTTGGACCGATATTTCTCAGATTCGGATCCGGTACAGTGCGCAAACGTATTAAGAGGGCGAAGGCCACATCACCAATAATTTAAGTCTAATTATTTTATTCGGCTACCACCTAATCTCGTACATTTAGCGACTGCAAGTAAATTCATCGCCTTTGCACTTATTGGTAATTATTGATATAAGATTGGCTTTGAGGAACAGGCAAATCATTTTGAATGTACACTTACATCTTAACAAAGTAAACAAATTGAATAGAGTTGTCTCATTATTTGGTGATCCCTATATCTGTTCTAAGCAGGTACCCGGTAGCTCCACAAGCAAAATATAAAACCTTCTAGATTTGAACAGGCGATGCCAAAAAATTTAAAATACATTGTTATAAAGAGTTTTAGAGGAAAAAGTCTATATTATTTGCCAATCAATAATGCATTATTTGTAATTGTAGAGAAGATTACTTTTTTTAACACTAAAGGCACTGATATTAAGAATTAAAATACCAGGAAATGGAAGTTTACATACTTACATTACACTGTAGAATTGGTCGTGTTAAAAACTTTGTTGACTAATAATAAAATACAGTTTTCAATAACATAATCAAAACATTTAGTTACATGGTCAAACTTTAACAAAATCATAGTATTTACCCGTAACCTGTATTGATAACATAAATAAAACGAATACTAAGTAGATAAATTTTAACATCTATAAACCATTCATAATATGTAACCTTTGTATTTTACTATACATAGAAATTTGACGTCTAAATTATATGAAACACTTTCAAATAAGTAGATTGGTTAAAAATAATAATAAATTTATTAAGAAGTTAGTCTGTTGAATTGGTCTTCTATATGAAGCATATATAAATAGTTATAGACCGGTGTTACAGAAAATAACTCAAGACTCAGTATTTAGAAGTAGTTTCAACTCAAATTGCTCTAAGTACCATAAATAACGCTGGAAGAGTCAAGAGTTAGATTCTGTAAAACCACCCCTAGAAAAGTTCTTAAGATTCAATTACTCTAATACTTTACTTCGTACATTACTAAGCCATCTATCTGCGACAATCGCGCCACTTTAGGCCTACCTCAGTATTGCCACATAATTATGTATGTGACAAAAGTTTGGACAATTTTAGTCGATTACACAAAATCGACTAAATCAAACACGTTCATAAATCTCTTTAAAAGAACAATAACAGTAAAATTCTTGTTTTAGCAAGGAGTAATAGTAAATGGAGGATTTACCAAAAAGTGGAATCGTGCGTTAGTCAGTCACGAATACACAGTCGAATGTCTAATAAAACAATTCTATTCTGCATTTCACTAGCAGGTGTAAAAAGACACGAAGCCAAAATTCATAAGTTCTTCCCATCATTATCATTACGATATTATTTTCTTCTGGATCATACCTGAAGCCTTCTGATTACGGATTTATTGAAGGTAAAAGTTCCAACTTTTTTTAACGTTTTTTGGCGAAATGAAGTTCACGACCCCTGGACTATTGCATACACCGCAAGCAAAATGTTTACGCGCTACCATAAGCAGTGATTTTTCACACCAAAAATAAAAGAAGTTCGCCAGCAATGATTTTTGCTCTATTACTTAGTTTGATGGGCAATTTGCGTTGTTTTCGACTGTGATGTGTTTTTTTTACACCCCCCGAATAAAGGTGCAATCAGATAGATGTCGATCGACGTCGACTAGTTACTTAAAATATCGATTGTCGATCAATTAACATAATCTCGCTATAATGTGCCACCATTGGGCCGATATGAAAGATCCGTGTCTCAATCCTTGTCGATCAATTGAAACCGACCAACGTTAAACTAGTCGCATCTTTTTATAGTTTAGATACAAAACATAATCTCTTTTCCTCCATTTACTAGCCCACAATGAACACGTGCTCAACGTAAAACAGTACAAACCAATCATATTACAAGTAAAAATGTGTAGATGAGTTAGCAGCGTTCCGCGAATGGCACGTTAAAACTTAGCTAATTACCTCTGTTCTGAGCGTCAGAATTCGCTCCAAAACGCCGAAAATGACGTTACTCGACAATCTCGAAATCTATGATGTTCCCTGTTACCTAATATAGTATGACAGAGGAACGAATGCCATTTGATTATTGACGTTCCAATCTTGTATCTGCACATTTTTCCTTGTAATATCATTAGTACAAACGAGTTGTAGCTATACGTAATTAAATGTGCGCAACAATTTTAATAATATAACTAACGTACTTCTATTATCAAGAGGAATGCGCTGTGTCCGTGGTCGAATGCGTCTTAGCTGTCGCTGGGGTGGTGGGGGCGGCTTGTATCGCTGGGGTGGTGGGGGCGCCTTGTATCGCGGGGGCGGGGGGCGTGGCGGCGAGGGCGGGGCGCGGGTCATGCGAGTCTGCGCGCGCGCATGCCTCGAGCACGTACTTGTTGAAGAGGTCAGGCTTGTCTAGGTACACGTGGTGACCTGCGCCGTTGATTACCTGTAGGTAGAAATCAAATCTTTTAATACTTATTTTCATATATTTTTTTGTGTGCCAAACAGTCAAACTGTTGGGCGAATAAAACATTTGTTTTCGAACACAAAAATTGTGAAACGCATGTCAAGTGCTGTGATTTCAAATCATTAACAGTCAGAGACGAAATTCACGTATCTATAAGAATCTTAATCTGCCAAAATAGCGTCTACTTTACCTATTTTAACATTGATTATCAACCGACTTCAAAAAAGGAGGAGGTTATCAATTCGTCTGTATTTTTTTTTTTTTTTTTTTTTTTTTTATGTTTGTTACCTGATTTCTCGGGACTGTGTGAACCGATTTTGATGATTCTTTTTTTATTTGGAAGCTAGTGCTTCCCGTGTGATTTTAATTTGGTCCAGTTCTGACCATGGCATCCATGAGAAAACCGTATAGGTCTTAAATTTGCATTAAGTATGTGCGCGATTTGTTACGCGATTTCTCAGGCAAACGTAAACCGATTTTGAAAATTCTTTTTTTTGTAGATAGGGTACGCTTCAGGGGTGGTCCCATATAAATTTTATCGAAATTGATTCAGCACTTTTTGAAAAATCAACAAATACCCAAAAAATTTACATAGACGACGTTTTAGTTTCATCAATCTTTGTAGTAGTTAACTTTCAATCTCTTCTTAATAGATTTGAATGAGAAGGAGGTACTAAAAAGCGGAAAATAAAAAGCTTTTTACAAAAAAGACAACCGCCTTCAAAAAGTGAAAAATAACTTTAGCACAGAACACACATTGACTTTAGTTTCGGAAGTCGGTGGCAATACAAAGCTACTGAATTTCGAAACTAAAGTCAATGTGTGTTCTGTGCTAAAGTTATTTTTCACTTTTTGAAGGCGGTTGTCTTTTTTGTAAAAAGCTTTTTTCGCTGACACAAGATTGCGATTTGCGACTAAAGTTTGAACAATTATAAATGTTCTAAGTGATCTGAATGCCAAGTCCTGTCATTAAAAACGTTCAAAATGTAGTTGCAAATCTCATGTCGGCTACAATCAATGTCTAAAATGTAGGTAAACTAGACGCATTTTTGACTGCGATCGTTCCACTTAGCAGAATAATATGACATTTTACTCTAAACGAGAAAAAGTCTATAAATATATTATTGAGATAGTTTCTAGGCAAAAAGCAGTCGGAAAATGTTAGTTTTAGTTCATAAAATAACAAAATATATTTTTTAATTCAATTCAAAGTTTTCAGTTTTTTTATCTGTTTTATAACACCGTTTTATAACCATGAAATAGTAGCCGCCATGTTATTACGCATACGGCTGTGGTAAGACTGCGCCGAGCAAAATAATTCAAAACAGTCGTCACTGTTAATGTGATATAATCAATACTTTTACCATAATTACCATAAAAAATATGTAATGAATACCACAATGAATGTGTTAACAGATTATGGTTGGCAAAAAATAAGAATACTGTTTAATTTAATAAACAAAAATACGTAAAGTTGTACAACAATCTTTAAAAAAATCTCGTATTTAGTTGAGTTTTGATAGTAAACTGTATTTTTTTTTCACAAATTTGAATTCATATTAATCTTTAACATTCATGTTACAATTTATAGTTTTTACATTTTCGAAATGTCACTTAGTTATTTTATTATTAATTTTTCGCGCTGTTTTGAATCATACGCAACGTAGGTATGTATGTATGATTCAAAACAGCGCGTCAATTAAAACAAAAAATTATAATAAAATAACAAAGACACTTTTCATAACTGGGTGTTATACCCTATTGCCTCTTAGAAGGCCAATAGTAATTAATAGCAACATGAATCTGTGATTGTAGAACGTTGATAGATTCCTTTAGTTTCTAAGGAAATGCTTTTTCATTAAATTCATATTATAAATTACTAGCTGACCCCCGCGGCTTCGCCTGCTTGACAAATTATATACTAAAACCTTCCTCTTGAATATTGAATCACTCATTTAAAAAAAAAAAAAACCCGCATCAAAATCCGTTGCGTAGTTTTAAAGATCTAAGCATACATAGGGACAGACAGACACGGCGGGGGACTTTGGTTTCTAATATGTAGTGATGAAACTTGAGTTTGTTTGTTCGTGTCTCGGGCAAAAGCTACCTATTAAAGAAGGAAATTCTTTACCTGAACATAAGTATTAACTGGTCCCCGATGTTCAGCCAACACCTGTCCAGTGCTATTGTCCACCCAGGACCGGGAGCCGTACAGCACAGTGATAGGGAGGGCCGCGTCTATCTCGTCGACGCGCCGGACCATCGGGTTCTTGGCCCAGCCGAAACCAGTCATCAAGGTGTGGAAGGCACTTTCACCGCTGTAGACAATGTGGAGTTACGATAAAGAAACTTGAATGATGATGATGTATTTTAGATGTACAATTCAAAATTTTACATTTGGGAGTTCCAAATTAAGTTTGTCATTTTATTTGATTCTTCTGAAACTAGTTTTGACGTGAATAACGGATTCTTTAGACGCTGTAACCTATTGCATTTTTGTTTTTTTTTTTTCAGCTTTGTGAGAATTTGTAAGTATTGTTACGATGCTTAGAAGATCATGAATGTAGAACTTTTTATATACAAAGTGTAATTTAATTTACTGAAAACCCGAAAGGGTGTAGTTAAACTTATCATTGTGAACAACTTTTACTATGGGATTAACCATGAAATCGCGAAAATAAAATGAGCTGATCCATACGTTCACATAAGGCCGTGCGCCTATTGTAATTTTTGTCACCAAGTCGAGTGCTATTAAGATGGATGGGAGTGCGCTCAGTATGGTGACGTGACAACACTGCGTGACGTCACCGTGATAAAAATCACAATGGGCGGCTAGTCTAACTCGACAAAATGTCAAAGCATTTTTTTTTCTTTTCTTGGTTGGTGACATAGCAAAATTTGTTCATAATGATGAGTTCAATGTCACATTTCAATTACACCTTGTATATTCATCAAATCAAAAATGAAAATGACCAGATTATATGACACATTATGTATCCAAAAACTCACCTAGGCGTCTGAGAGTTACACTGATAAATATACTCAGGAATAATTCTCTCCGCGTCTGGCACGAAGTTCAGGTACTTCCTCGAGATGTCGGGGCGTGTCTTGCTGACCAGCCACTTGCCAGCCGGCCCGGCGGCCCGCACGGCCCACAGCGGGTTGAGGGGCTGCACGGCCGTGGCGATGGCACGCACCCACAGAGGCATCTGAGCCTTCTCGTACGCATTCGGTGGGCGCTCCGCGAAGCCCCATGGGTCGGCTAGGACTAAGTGGCGGACTCTGAAAAGATTTTTTTCACGTGATAACGTCTTATAAATCGATGAACACCGGCTGCACGCACGAAAAATTGTCACGTTCCGCCTGAGCGTGCAAGCGAGAGCGCGGTACAAGCGATAAAGAGGCATGATCGGCCCAAGCAATAAGCTCCGCCCACCTCGACGGAAGCCATTATTTGCTTATGTTATATAAGTTACCCATTATGTTTCTTTGTAACATTATCACGTAACACTATTGTCCGTAAACCGACTTTACAGACATCCAATTTTTTTTGCTGAGAATATGATGACGTGTAAAATGTTGCATCTTATGTTGTAGTGACATCTATCGCACATGATACATACTACAACCGACGTTTCCAAGATCACGCAAGCAGAATTCTCAGCGACATTAGCATATAATATACAAAATCTCGAACTGTCGGGTAGTAGCCCACCAGACATAACACAGTGGAGAAAACCTTATTTCTAAACATGAACTAAAATAACTTTTTTCATTGAAAACTTAAGTGTGAGGGTAAAATTATAGCCCATGCGAGTACTTAGGCACTTTTGTTTTGGTTTATTTATTCATCATAATCATCATCAGCCGGAAGACGTCCACTGTTGAACTTAGGCCTCCCCCAAGGGAGGGGGAGGAGGGGTAGCTATAATACCCACACTTGGCAGGCGTCTTGGGAATCGCAGTAAGTTTGGCGACACGGTTGGCGAGCAGTGCGAGTTGCGACAGTGGTTGAGCGATCGTCTGCTGCGCGGCGTGTTGTATGGCCTACAGATAGTTGTTCCGGGTCTGGCTGTTTGTGTATGTGATATCATACGTTTGTTAACGCACCCAGGAGAAATTCCTAGTGGGGCAATGTTTTTTTTTTAAATAAAAATAAGTAAACTTGTTAAGTACACGGAAGCCGCTGCTGCCCGACTTCCCAAGTCGCCTTCCACGAAATAGGTGGGTGTTATTCTGGCCCGGACACCCCACGGGCGGTTGTATTAGCCTGTAATAACTCTATACAAGTACCTATTCTTTTCTTATGCTACCTCGAACCAATCCGAACTCATAATTTCTGTTATAATTTAAAACAATAGTTACCTTTCCGGGTACTTGATAGCGTATGCCGTAGCGATGTACCCGCCGAGGCTATGTCCCAGCAGGATGAACTGCGAGATATTCACCTCGCGCCGCCATTCCTCGACCGACTCCACCCACTGCGACTCTGCCTTCTGCGCGTCCGACGCGAACTTAGGACGAGAACTTCGGCCGAAACCTGAAGGAATGGTTATAATTCTCTAGCTTATACACATGACTGAAACTTACAGATCCTTCTTTTTTAACAGACTTCAAAAAAGGTGGTTCTCTTTTGACCCGTTTGTCATCATCATCATGTCAACCTTTAGAAGCCCACAGCTGGGCGTGACAAAATGTTAATTATTATGTTATTATTTTTACTTATTGACTATTGATTTAATCCTTTTTTTTATTTTAAAATATTGACCAAATTATTATTGACTATTGTTTTAATTATTGACATTAATTTTAATTTAAGAGAAATTTAAGTTTTAACTATTGTTATTTTTAATTTCAGATTTCATAATAATATAATATTATTACATGTAATAATAATGCTTAGTGCAATTTTAATTAATGAACATTGTTAAAAAAAACCTAATAAGTATTGTAATTTAATTAATTTATTGATGCCAATATGTTAAGGCTATTGTTATAATTGAAATATTATTATATTGTTTAAAATTCCCTCAGATCAATAAAAAACTTTTTTATTGGTCTGAGAAAATTCCATTCAGACACAAATTGTTGTTATTGAATAAATAAATAAATAAAATAAATAGGTCTCCCTCAATTAGGGTTCAGCCGTAATCGCGATGCTTGGCCGATGCATGTTGGCGATCGCAGTAGGTGTTATGGTTCTCAGAAGGACACTGCTGCCCTTCCTCTGGTCAATATCCCTCTGTCGTCTTCTACGACACTCACGGGTAGAAATGGGGTTGTGGTATTCGCGGCCGGCACCACACGGCACCGTTTGTATGTTCGTGAAAAGGCAACCGACTTCAAAAACTACAAAGTAAATAACAATAACTTGAATTTCGAATATCGGTCGTAATACAAAACAATTAGATACTTTGTAGTTTTAGAAGCAGGATGTAATTTACGAAAAAGAAATATAATAAAATTTATAGCCCAAGCACATAAGGATAACGTAGCTTCCAATTATTAGCGAAAAAATAAAACGTGAAAACAAATATATGTGTCTAAATTTTTTATTACTATACAACCTGAAACTAAGAAAACGTAAGAAAATTTGTATTTCCCGGGCCAGTCGAGTATCAACATTATAAAATAAGTTGCTTTGTTTCAGGGTTTCGTCTACTGACCTTAATAGGGTGAGTGACACTGAGTTGGCTCTAGGCCAATTCTCTTACGCATCACAGTTTTACACGTGGAAACTATTATTTACGTCTTCACTTTGTTGCGTGTTACTATAAAATTTATAATTGTATAACTTCACACCAGAATTTCCAAAAAGGTAAGCAGAAGTGACATACATATTTCACCAGTAAATTTAAGCCTACAACTGTGTAAAACTACTTCGGGTTGATACTGAAAAAATTCGGAAGAGAAAAATAAATATGATTTACCTAACAAATCAATAGCATAAACAGGTCTGGTTGCTGCAAACGCGTCTAGATTGGGACACCAGAGCGCTAAGCCTGCGCCCATGCCGTGTAGGAGCACCAGTGGAGTCTTGGGCGACTCGTCGTTCATCGATATCGTCCATATTTTGTCGCTTTGCCCCACAACACTGCCAATGTCCACGTAGAAACGCTTGTACGCCGTTTTCAAACCTGGAATACATTTTTTTTTGGAGAAAATAAGATACACCATGTAACGGAAAAGATGTCTTTGGATTTTGCTTCGTGTCTTTGGCAATATTTAAAAAAAATAGAGGACTTCAAAACTTACTAATGGATTATAGAAACTCCATTAGTGAGCATTTCTGTTCCGTTTAGCAATTTAGAAATATAGTGTATAAAAGGACCAGTACTTAGTTATTTTTGGTCCTAAGTTCTGAAGTTTGTGAGAGATTGTCCAGAGCATGCAACACACAGGGATGAGTGGTAGGCTACGAGGAGATATTTGCCCAATAGTGGGAGAATACAGGTTGAATATAAAAAAATTACGACGATTATCTAAATAAAATTATTTAGCTATTATTTATATGTAATTAAACTTGTAAGGATTTGAATAGTGGAATAGTGGAATTGTACCTACTCCAAACTGTCGAAACCTAGTTTATTATACTTTAACGTCACATCCATTTCCCAAAACACAACACACGCTAATCGTTTCGTTCAAAACGCAATGTCACGACATATTTAAACTTCCGCATCATTACTATTAGCATGTTCTCATCGAGCATGCGCAAGTTCTACAATCCGCAGCACTTATCTGTTACCACGTAAGAACCGGATTCCCTAAACAAATAGCAATGATATTCGCTCGATATCGCATCTGAAAACGGCCGCAAATTTTCTGCAGAGTCACTAAATTGTGAGACATACATTTTGAGATTAATGTCTGATAATAAGCAATTTTTAAGTGGTCTTACGTCAGTGTTTTTAATTGCTTATGCATTAATTGATGGGCGTGGGTTCGCTTTGAGGCTCGATCTTGACTTGTAGATGAGCAATGGATGAGGTCTCATGGAACAAGCGTAAACCCCGAAGATGTCTATTCTGTTAGAAGTGTTAAAAATTATATGTAGTACAGGAGCTGGCAGTCACTTCCTACACTTCGCACCAAGTGCAGATTAAAATTATTCGTCGTTTAAAGAGGCGTTAATATTATCGTTAGGAAAATTTATTAGTTAAGATTTTTAAGAGGCATTTATATATCTGCTACTTCCTCGTGGCTATATCTACAATCTAACTCCTAAACAGTTTTAGTCTTTGCGGGAGATCCAATTTACTCATTTTAAACCAGGAAGTAGCATCGTTGCGTCGTAAATTATAATTTGTTTAAGTAATTAAAGGATTACTAATCGGCAAGCCAGCTAAGGTCATCCAGTAATATGAATAAGTTGATAGTGCGAATCTTATCTGTGCATTTATAGTAGGAACCTGATAAAAAAACAATAATATACGTTGTTGTACTAAGACAGCTCCGCGGAGGTCAAAGAAGGAGGTCGCTTTTGAGGCTTCAAAAGCGACGTCTGATGAGAATTCTGACGACACGGTTGGCGCAGTGGTTGAGCGATTGACTGCTGTGCTGCTTGTCGCGGGTTCGATTCCTGCACGGAACAAATATTTGTATGACCTACAGATAGTTGTTCCGGGTCTGGCTGTTTGTGTATGTGAGTTTAAATGTTTGTAAACGCACCCACGACACAGGAGTAATTTCTAGTGCGGGGTAACGTTTTAAAAAAAAAAATATTTAGTCAACTCAGGACTGAACTCTAGTTCAGTCGGTAGGTACCGTGATCGTGAAAGTCCCTGACAGATAGCATAACCTAATCTCTAGAAAAAATAATATGACCTAATTCTCATAGCATATGTTCATGGTTAATTAGTTTATCCTCAAAAGCAAGGCTCGAAAAGTATGAGGGAAACTGGTTTGGTAGCCGCTCTTACCGATATTTATCACTGGTCTAGAAATGAAGGCTTGGTAACTTGACTAAATCGTACATCTCACACTTGACAGACATGTAATACGATTTTGGCATCTTGCTGTAAATAGCATGGATATCATTAGGTCTTCTATTTTGATCTCATTGACTTTTCGCTAGTTGTTGCCGCTACACAGAGCGTCTTTCAGACCGTTTATTAAGCACCACATCATAATGCGAATTCTGGTCCTTAGTCATACGTATTTTAAGGACCAAAATTCAGATTAAATCTGCTCCAAAGTCCAACCGTGTAACTGGAAAAGTTCATTAGACTCTAGAACGTCCCACTTATCGCCTGATAACACGTCATGCTCCTGATTGTTATCGGCTCGTAGGTTTGTGTACATCATGTACATGTAATGTTTTATCATGAGGTCTACATCCCGGAAAATAATTAAAATGATAATACTCTTTGGAATATAGACAATGCAGTTAGGAATGATTTTCTGTTTCTTTAATTTGACAATTGAGATCACGTGAACGGAAGGATCCTATTAGATAATAAAACATCCCACATCCCATGGAAGTTCAAGATGACGTTACCTAAAATGAAAATAGTATGGCATAGATGCGTCTGACATAATCTGGCGCATGCAGCCTCGTCTCCCCCACATTTATAGTGGCAAATTACCGTTCAGCAATGGGCATATTCCTGTTGAACAGGCGTAATGGGAAGGATGTTACAAACATTGAATTTTCTTTGGTTTACTTTTCAAGTGTAAAAAATCATTTTCTTTTTTTTAAGACAGATTGCGACGCTTTTTGACTAGCTCCTGATTACTCCGGACCTCATATAATACAAATAGATCATATATAGATATATATAGAATTCTCATAAATAGAATTTTGGACAGAAATTCTGATGATTTTCGTAATTTTACGAATCGATCGCTAGAATGCTGATGTTGTTGAGTGCTCTGCCTATTATATCATTAACTCCATTGAACTTGCCCTGCGTGTTATTACATTACTCCGGTCAGGGTCACGAACATTTACCTACTTACAGAGCCTGTAATTTCGCCCGCATTTATGCCTTTCGAACCGGAACCACAACAGAAATACGTAAAATCCTCCTTTCAATATAAAAACCGGCCAAGTGCGAGTTGAACTCGCGTGGAGAAGGTTCCGTACAATGCCAAAGTCAAATGTTGTTATTCAATTGTGGTATGTTTTACAATAAGTACTCTTACTGAATGTTAATTTTGAATCTACTACTATTTTCCGTAAGTGAACGTATTACATTGATTTTACCACCTATTTTCAATTGATAGAATTCTTATAGGTTTTCCTGTAATGTACTAGCAATGAACTATATTTTGTATTTTTTTCTAAATTTTAGGTTTAGTAGTTTCGGAGATCAGGGGGTGAATGGCCAATTTTCATCTTCTTTCATGAATAAAATCAAAACTATTTATTTTACAATAATTACAAAAATATATTTTAGATCCTCATAACGAGCCCATTCATTTGTTATATGACACAGTAAAGTTTGCAAAACTTTTTTATTATTCCTTATTTGTCCCCTTATTTTAAAAAAATATTTATTTAAGTACTTAGCACATCTGTGTTTGGGGGGTAAGTAATATATGATATAATTACAGAATCTCGCATACACCACGCATGCAGCAGGCATAGTTTCTGTCACGGCTCCGGCGCTGCTGGGCTCCGGCGGTCCCACGCGACCTTATCGTCGCAGATGTGTTTTACGCTCACCACCGCGGCTTCGGCCATGGCGGCGAGCGTTAAAACCACCTGCTCCTCAGCTCACAGGCCGCCTCGCCCTTCCGCGCCTACGCGGGCTTAGATTACACTCTACTCTAGGGGTAGGGCAGACAAGACTACGTGAATTCGTTTTTTGCAGCGATTCGTTTCTGTCACTATCTTTAGAAAGCACAACATTACAGAATTTTAAGACAATACTTAAGCGTGGCACAGTAGATTTGCACATCATGCCTAGTAACATTATGCGAATTTTTATGCCAAAATAAATTAGCCTACATTGTGCCAAACTGGTTATGCCAAAGTATTAGGTAAAGTATAAGGAAAAAGAAGATTATGCGAAAAGAAGGGATCCCGTTCTTACCTAATCTATCTGAGTTGGATTGCTCTGAATCGGGGTGTAAATCATAATATATATTTGAAACGATAGACCTAATGATTTTCGATTAAATAAACGTTATACGAAATAAGTTTTAGAGTATTTAAAATGTTATATGTAGAGAAATTATACCAACAGTTGGGATATCTCACGTTTATTATATCTTATGAACGTTATTAAACTGAAAATATACCAAATAACTTTATATGATATGACATAGGGTTACATCATCCTACTAAATTTCACCTGATTGAGCCCAGTAGATTCGGAGCAAATTGGCTGTGACAGACGGACGGACAAAATCAAAAACGGAACCCTTATAGGATCACTCGTCTTTTTTGTACGGAACCCTAAAAATGATAGGTACATTTGGCCCAGTCGCTAAAATGCGGGACCGATTTCCACACGGAAGATATTCAATTCTTGTGTTAGTAAGTAATGGCATCTACAAATACACGATACAACAAAAAATAGGAAAGGAGGATAGTTAAAGAAAGAAAGATAAACATTTTTCTTACACGACAATATTTTTTTCTCAACATTACGTAGCATTGCATCTGACTGTCGAGTCCAGCTGAACCACCCACCGGTCCAACTAGAAGAGAAATAAAACCAATTAAAACAAGAGACATGCTAAAGGACCTTTTTAGACTGGATAGGAAGGTATTTGTTTATTGAGCCACATAAAAAGTAAATGATAGGTAGTCTATGTCTGATTACTACCTTAGCGAGGAAGGGGAAAAGCAAAAAGATAGGGAGACTTATTATTCTTTTGAGCATTCGATGGTAGAACGACCAAAAGTAATCCCGAAAAAATAAAAATAAAAATAAAAAAAGGTTTTTGACGGAGGTTTTTGGCAGTAGTTTAAAAAGTTTGTCTCCTCATCAACATAAATAACGCATTTAATATGTCAAAATGAAAAGCATTGACATTGTGTGACGCAATTAGGCTGCAGGCATTTGAACAATAAGATTTTTTAATAAAAATAATGAAAGATACGGTTTGTGATTGGCATCAATTGGCTCAATAAACAATATGTTTTAACAGGTCAACACACACTCAATTAAACAATTAAAAAACGAAACATTAACACAATTAAAAAAAGCAAATTAAAACGATAGGTAAGCAATTAGTTTTTGGTTAGTTACTCTTAGACAAACAGTATTGTTAGTAATTAATTAGTCATACAGCTACTTAATTATTGTAAAATATACTGAGCGTTAGTTAGTACGGCGTTAGTACAGCGTTTTGTTCTAAAAAAAAGAACTATGTATATCGATAAAGATGATATAACTAATTCAAATAAGCTATGATTTTAGTTGTGTTCCTATTAACAAGTGCATGCTAAAAAGTAGTCTAAGAGATGTTTTAACTCTTTTAACATTGTTTTATTTAAATAACTCGTTTTATAATACGAATAAATCTAGGAAAAAAAATGTATCGATTGTTTAGGCACTAAAAATAACGAGTGTATGTACGTAATACCTAACATATAGATTGATACAGTATTATATTACAACAAAAAAGATCAATAATTCCCTTTGTTCATTAGCGGCTGACCATTGACTATGCAAGTGAAGGTCATGGCTAGTCGGAGTCCAAGGCCAAAACACAGTCATTACAGAGATGACGCACAAATCAAAGTTTGAAAAATGTGCCCAAACATGTTTTAGAACGACTAGTAGATGCTACAAAAAATTGATTCTAAAGGCCTGTGTCCACTGCTGGCACGGTACGTCAAGGGATTTTAACGTCACAACACACAATACAATATACCTTAACGTCATGACACTATAGATGAAATTTTAAACACGTACTGTCATATCATCTTGACATCGTGCATTTGTTTTTGTAGCTACAATGATATCATTGAAAGTATGAAGAGGTCCCTTTCCGATCGGTCTAACGTCGATGCGAGTATGATTGAATTGTTTTTGTTTCATCCAACGCAATGTTCGAAAACAAACGAGTGAGTGAGAACGCGATAACATCGTACGGAAATTGGCGCGCGGAGATTTCACAAAACTTGTTCCAAGAAATATATTTATCAAATTATATTGTATTATATAATAAAATATATTTTGAAAAAGCCTTAAGTTTCTGGTAAATATGTTTGTAATTTACAATCTCCATTACATGTGCAAGGTTTCTATGACGCTATTTTTTTTTACTTTTTCAATGTATGAGTGCGTTATGAACGGCCAAAGTTCAGATAAATATTGTGCAAAAAAGCTGATGTTCAGACGTACTAAATTTGTTTCTCAAAAAAGTGATTTCTCGTTACATAGGTACTATTAACGACAACATACCTGTGTTAAAAATATTTAGAGGAAAATTTGTAATAACGCCGTAATGACGTGCGAGCGTTTGTATGGGAACTATGACGAGTTGGCCGCCTTTAAGGTGTATTATGTATTATGCAGCGTTACATAAAAATTCCTCGCCGTACCCGTGCCGTCAGTGGGCGTCAGTGCCGGGGCATATTGGCGTGGTCCGGATTTACAATGGACCTTCTTCTTTTAGCATTATTTGGATACACGGTGGAAGGAACATCACGATACAAATAGATATACTTATTTATTTTACACAAAAAGAGCATTGTTGTTTATTTGTTGTGAAATCTTTGCCCTTCATTAGGGTATCGCCGTAATCAGGTAAAAGCTTCCCCCCCCCCCCGCCCCAATTTTCTATACATTTACCTTTTAGGACTAATGGAACCACTGATTTATTTTTAATAAAAGACGAAAAATTTCAACCTTTATACCTCAAGAAGTCCATGTTAAAGTTTGCGTCATAATGCTCCCATTCACCGTGTGTCACGAATACCCTCACCTCTGGCAAATGAAGGGTGATGTCGAACTCCTACCGATTAAAACCCCATGGTGTTTCTCTTGTCAGCAAGAGTCGGGAGTGAGCGGATTAGCGCGTGTATGCGCCGCGCCCCCAAATGAAGCAATTGTTTTAGCTTTGAATGGACTAACTATGAAGACAAACAATAACTTGATTTTAAAATTAGGTTTTTTTTTCCCCTTTTTTTGTGAATTAGGAAAAGAGGCAAAGAGCATGTTTACAAGGCCATTTTTTTTAGATGTGGGTTTAGAAACATCTTTACATTTTTTTATAAGTATAAACACTTGATAGAGTGATGACTTGCTAAAAGTTTGAATTATATTTATTTTGAAGCTGGTTCTTTTATTTTAATACAAATTTTAATTACTCAACTCTTTTTAATAGTAAAGCAATAACTATGGAGTTTCAACGCTCATTTTTCTTTAAACTCCTTTTTGGAAGGGGCGACTAGATATACATTTCTCTCTTATGACATTCAAAAGTGCCTTTTAAGAGTCTAAGAAGTAAATAGTTTGATTTTGATTAACTTCGGCAAAATCTTTGTGATAATGAATAAATACAAAAATATATATATTATGTAGAAGACATTTAGCTTACCACTGATATTTTTTTTTCATATTTTCAGAAAAAAATATCCTAAACAGAACATTCCTACAATTAGTAAGTATTGAATAAAATAAATAAATAAATAAGAAGTAGCCCAAAAATAAATAAAATAAAGCATTAGATAACTAAAATGGTGACATCAACTGGAAATATATCTTACTTCCATACAATGGACAAAACAGTTCCAATCCATGTCCTGCTAACTGTACTGAAATTTAAAAGAAAAAAACCATCGATATTTAATTTAAAAAATATATATAAATTTTAACATTTAGCTGGGCTATATGGAGTACAATACAACACATATAATAATATTGACAACAATAATTTGTTTACATAACAATAATCATGCCTGCCAATTAATTAATGAGAAAAAAAAATACAGGAAAATGGATCATTTCAAGCTTGACATTTTTCTTTTAGTATAAAATCAAGGATGGATTGATTTTTTTTATTATATTTTAGAGGCGAGTGTCCTCTAGTATAAAGTTATGGGTAAATGACAACACCGAGCGAGTGTAGAAAATGGAATGATTTATTAAAATAAAATGAGCCCTATTATATTACAAACTTAAACCTATGCGTAGTGATATACCTAAATGCTAAAATATGTACAACCAATCAGAGCGCAGGATTCCGAAGTATTTAGATCGATCGCGGTCGCGATTCACTCCGCGGGTCAAACCATAAATATCCCGCGCTTCTAAGGGACGCTTTAGTCTGCGTTCGCGCTCCGTGGCGGAAGGACGCATGTGTATGCTTTCAGGATGGCGGCGCGCAGAGGTCGCGCTACCGCTACATAGCTCCCCCTCAAGCGAAGCGTACGTTATTTTTCACTCTGCGGCCGGATCTTGTGACGTAGGTGTTGTTGCGCGTTGAACTCGATGGATGAAGTGCAGCTGATGAGTTGGAGTTGGAGTTAGCTTGAGTCGACATCGGTGCGATCGGTGGCGGTGTTGCTGACGCTGTCGGTGCCGGCGGCGGTGGCGACGGCGGCGACGAGAGTGGCGTTATTGTAGTCTGTGTGTTGTCACTGTTGTCTTCGTTGTATAGATGTGCTGGTTTTAATCTGTCGACTGACACAACGGCGGTACGTAACGGTAGTTGCAGTGTGAATAGTTTTCCATCTTCGCTGCGGTGTAGTACTTCAAACGGGCCGTCGTAGGGTGGCGTGAGCGGTCTGCGCACGGTGTCGTTGCGCAGAAACACATGTGTACAGGTTGCGAGATCTTTGTACACGAATGTGTTCGCGTTCGTTGAGTGCGTTCTTCTCACAGGCGACAACGACGACATTGTTTCAGTCAGCTGGCGAACAAACTCGGCGTCTTCGATATTCGGCGTTGTAGGCACGAAGAAATCAGACGGGATGCGTATTGTTGTACCGTATGTCATCTGGGCCGGGCTGACGGAGGTGTTCTCATTAAGTGCGGTGCGAAGTCCTAGGAGAACTGTGGGTAATTCTTCACTCCAGCGTGTTGAGGCCGATCGCGCCATCAACGCGGACTTTAGTGTTCGGTGCCATCGCTCGACTTGACCATTCGCCTGCGGGTGAAATGCAGTGGTCCGAATGCGAGTGACACCAAACTTCTTCATCAGCGACGTAAACAGTGCAGACTCAAACTGTCGTCCTTGGTCCGTAGTAATACGTAGCGGGCAGCCGAATCGCGATATCCATCCGTCGTACACAGCTTTCGCTACTGTTTCAGAAGTGATGTCACGCGTAGGTATCGCCTCGGGCCATTTGGTGCAGCGGTCGATCATCGTGACTAGGTATCTATAGTCATTAGATAGCGGCAGTGGCCCGACGAGGTCCAGATGAGTATGTGCGAACCTAGTAGATTCTTGGAATTCACCGAGTGGGCTTTTCACGTGTCGATGAACTTTTGCGCGCTGACACCCGATGCAGGCCCTTGCCCATGTAGCTATGTCCCGGTTCATAGAAGGCCAGAAGTACTTCGTTGCTATGATTTTTCTCGATGTTCGAACTCCGGGATGACTTAATTCATGTTGCGCTTTGAAGGCGGCAAGACGATAAGTTGATGGTAAATAAGGTCGAATGTTCGCTGTAGATGTTTCGCATAGTATAGGTCGTTGAACTCCGGGCATAGTCAGTCGGGTAAAGTTGAGTTTGGGGTTGTTCAGGCAAGCTTGTAACTCAGCATCGTTTTCATATTCTTGAACGAGTTTGTTGTAGTCGATAGTTGAGTTCAGTAGTTCGACTTCTGATATCCGTGATAACGCGTCAGCTGCTTCGTTTTTATCGCCATGAATGTACTTGATGTTTGTGCAGAATTGACTTATGTAGTGAAGTTGTCGCTCTCTTCTTGGTGTGTCGGTACTGCTCGGCGTTCTTGTAAGCGCGTACGTTAGAGGTTTGTGATCGGTGCAGATCGTGAGGTCATTGCCCTCTATCAGTCGACGTAAATTCTTAACAGCTGTGTACATCGCAAGTAGTTCGCGGTCGTACACACTGTATCTTCGCTGCGTCTCGCTCATTGTCTTGGAGTAGTAGGCGAGTGGTTTCCACACGTTGTCAACCTTCTGTTGAAGTACGGCGCCGAGACTGGTATCAGATGCGTCGGTAAGTAAACAAAGCGGAGCGTTTTGTATTGGATGCGTCAGAACGGTCGCCTCGAGTATGCTTTGGCGGCATTGTTCGAAGGCTTGTTCGGCTTCAGGCGTCCAGGCGATTGGTGATTTGTCGTTCTTTTTGCTATTGTGTAGGTACTTGTTTAGTAGGTTTTGATGTTCGGCTTGATGAGGTAGGCAGCTGCGGTAAAAGTTGATCATGCCTAAAAATCTTCTGAGTTCTTGTATTGTAGTTGGTTTCGGATAGGTGATTATTCCTTGAATGCGATCTTCAGTGGGTTTGATTCCGTCTTGCGTGACTTCGTATCCGAGAAATTGTATTTTGTTCGTGCCGAATTCACACTTATCGATGTTGAGTGTGACACCATAGTTGTTCAATCGTTCAAGTACTTGATGTAGGTGGCGCTGGTGTTCTTCTTCATTCGTAGAGTAAACAAGTAAATCGTCGACGAAACAAAATACTATGTCATCGAGTCCACGTAATACTTCGTGCATGAAACGTTGAAACGTTTGACCTGAGTTGCGTAGGCCAAACGTCATGCAGTTAAACTCGAAGAGACCGAATGGTGTTATAATGGCGGTCTTTGCAGCGTCTTTTTCATCGATTGGTATAGAAAAATATGCCATCTTCATGTCCAGTTTTGAAAAGACTTTTTTCCCGTGTAGTTGGTACGTAAAGTCTTGAATTCTCGGAATTGGATAGCGGTCGGGTACAGTCACGGCGTTAAGTCTTCGGTAATCGCCGCATACACGTAGTGAACCATCTTTTTTCTTGACGACGTGTAGTGGACTGGCCCATGGACTCTTCGAAGGTTTGCAGATACCCATCTCCATCATCTTTTCGAATTCGAGTTTTGCGGCGTTGTATTTGTTCGGAGGAAGGGGGCGTGGCCTCGAGTAAATAGGTTGTCCTGTTGTTTCTACTGTTCTTCTCCGATTTTACTGGCAGCGATGGCGGCTTCAAATTGTGCGAACCAGAGACGGGGGTTTTGGCGCCAAAATGGTGGTATACGTGCTGGTAGTGATACCGTAGCCACGTCGCTCTTCGCTGTCACGGTACCTTGGGCGTCACAGAAATCTTCGGCATTATCCCTTGACATGATGCTGTTTCACTTGATCTCGACGGTTCTTCACTATTAGAAGTATCTGAAGGTAGGCGTCTTGATTCAGGATTGTCGGGTCACCAATTTAGAGGCGAGTGTCCTCTAGTATAAAGTTATGGGTAAATGACAACACCGAGCGAGTGTAGAAAATGGAATGATTTATTAAAATAAAATGAGCCCTATTATATTACAAACTTAAACCTATGCGTAGTGATATACCTAAATGCTAAAATATGTACAACCAATCAGAGCGCAGGATTCCGAAGTATTTAGATCGATCGCGGTCGCGATTCACTCCGCGGGTCAAACCATAAATATCCCGCGCTTCTAAGGGACGCTTTAGTCTGCGTTCGCGCTCCGTGGCGGAAGGACGCATGTGTATGCTTTCAGGATGGCGGCGCGCAGAGGTCGCGCTACCGCTACAATATTATTTAGTTTTTTGTTACTACATTCAATTAAATGTTTACAACATTATGGGCTACATCAGAAACTGATCAGTTCTGGGAGGTGCTATTAAACAGATGATAAATGTGGCTTGCAGTATTATATGTGGGTCATCTAAGCAATCATGCTAACTCACTGTCTGGCACATACATGCATACACAAATAATGACTCCTATACATAATGGCATCAATACATGATAGAAGGACATTGTGACAGACGTTTACCATAGTTCAGTTGAAAAGAACCTCTATATTGAAATGTTTCATCGGTAATTTAAGAAATTAAATCAGTAGTTCTATTCAAAAGTTTTATATGTATACAGTCAAATGTATGGTACATAATATATTATACAAAAATGTAAACACGTGTTGAGTGGCTTGGCGAGTATTAAGTATGTACAAACACCAGCACATCAAGCAATACCAAACTGTCAAATTTTCCTAATTGAAAATGACTCTTATCCTTATGTAATAAAGTTGAAAATCTATCAAAGTAATTTGTCAGAATATTGTAGTTTGATGTGCAGTGTGCTGGCCTCTGTACTTAATCATTGGTAGAATTTGTGTCACATGTCCCTTCTATCATTTATTTTTGACTGCTGTAGTAAATAAGCATTGATAAAAATAATAGTGGGTTCCCCTTTAATTAGCCAAATAATCCTTCAATTTTGAATGCTAACTACATCAAACTGATCTGACTCTATAGAAACTTGTTTATTATTTCATCATTTTGAATGACAGTGCAAAAAATTGATGTATCACGATGAGATACACTGTTTTGGCTAGCAACCAGTTTTTACAACCATTTTAGACAATCACCAAAAATAAATCCGTACTAATATTATAAATGCAAAGTTTGTTACACTTTCATAGATAAACTAAAGAACGGATTATAATTAAATTTGGTACAGACTCAGTGAAACAATATAGGCTTCTTAATTTGGTGTGTGTAATGTGTAATAAGGTGTATAATTTATCTCATAATTTTAATTGATACTTGACACAATAAATGGAACAGAAATTATTATTTTTGTGATATACCTATATTTGTTTGCAACTGTAGGCACATCAAGTAGCCCCCTCTAATATAAGCCCAAATGTTCAGGAGTCACAACAACAACAGACTTCACAAAAAATAAAAGAAATAACACAAAACAAAATGAGCACAACACTTATGCTAAATAACTTGCTTATTGTCGAACACCATTGGTGCTTGCTGAGTAATATTATGATCTGAAAGAATATCAACATAATATTATTATATTGATATTTTTCTTTGTATGCAAACAAAGTACACACTGTGAATTATTTTATAAACAGTTATTAAATGTAAACAGGATGATAATGATAAATTAAGATTTTACTATTTTATTTAATACAACCTGTACAAATATGTTGTTTCTGTTTTACTACCTTAAATAATTAAATATTACTTATGTAAAATATTATTTAAATTACATAAGTAGATATGTCAACACAAAAATAATGGCTTTATGTGTAATGTTACATAGATCTTTCATAATGTATTTTATTTCTTGGATAGAAAATTGTAACTTATAAGCATGACTCAGGCATTTTCTTATCAGTGATCTCATGTATGGGAAAATAGTAGGAACTGTTTGATGTAATACTTTGAAATGTTCACTTTGCACAATTTAAAAGATAAAAAGTTACATATTGTGTTGTGTAAATTTTTAAACAATTTTACTTAATTTTTTATCTAGTGTACCTATATATTTTTTTGAGTTTGGTATAAATTTAGAAAACTAGATCCTTATTTTAATAGTGCTGATAAGTTAAAGCCCAAATCATGAAGGTCAAGAGTAAGGCAACCTCATTTTTGTTGAATCTCTTTAGTAATATCTATGTACAAATGTAGATAATAACATGATGGAGAGCTTTTGACAATAAATGGATTGAAATTTGAATAAGGCCTAAGAGAAGATACAGCTGCACTTCAATTTAAAGGCATAGATGAAAGAAAAAACAATGATATGATTATGACAATTACCTTAGGAAGCCAATAATGACATGATAAATGAATGGCATGAGATATTGAGTCCAAATATAACAACATGGAATGTGAATTCTTGGCATAACAGACGTAAGGCATCAAGTGCGAACTGATGGATACCTATAAAAATATGAATTCCTAAAACATTAATTAAAAACCATAGAAGCAGAGGCAAAGGCGTTTTGATACGAAAATTATGAAGCAATGGCGCAATAATGATAGGGCGAAATAACTCGAGCTGTAGAGATATAGATCAAAATTAAATTAAAATTAAATAAGTATTGTACCTGGATTCCGTAGTCTCTATGTTCAATTCACTACCCATTTGGTCACTAGCAGTAATTCAGTAAACACTTGGCACTTTCGCGTTATTAACAATATTTTCGTTATCGGCGCGATTACAACTACTAAGTATTCAGTTTCATTCTCATAGGCGACCAGCGAAACTCGAAATGCGTAAAAACAAAATGCCAAAAAATAAATTGACGATTTTAGCCTTGACGCCCTTGACGTAAAAATTTAACTATCTGTCACTGTCACTGTCAAGTTTCAGTTTATTCAAAACATGGTTATTCTAAAATGTTTCACTTTCAATGTTCATTTTCAAATAGGTTTTCGAACGCACAACGTAGAATTCTACGGTAAACGAAGAAAAATAGAGTTGTTGCCATAAAATAAGAGACCATTAATTTTCCCGGGTAGAATTATATTGACATTATCATTATCATTACTTACAAATGTAAACATTATGATTATTTATTTACCTTTATTAACTTAATTTTGGGACAACGCAACACAGCTCGTTACCATAGCAACTAATTGGAAACCAGTAGAAAAAAACACATAAACAGGATTTTAAAGCTTGATCAAAACAAAACACGCTCGATAACAAAATGCAACTATCAACAGTTCAGCCAGTGTTCAAGTTAGAGTTGAATCATAAAGTCACGCCTAATGTGGTGACCATTGCAAAGTATGATGGAACGCATCCCTGTCTTACCGCATCTGCTGGTTACGATAAAGTAAATTTATTTTCATGCATTTATGGTATAGTCCCCCATAGGCTATGATGACTAAAAAAGGTGGTACAACATATCCACCTTTTGTCGCTTTCGCTCCAGTTCGCTTGGACTACAAAGAAATGGTTATAATAGCCGTTCGCCCAATATAGTTCTCCTACCCTACCAATCTACTCTGTTGATTTTCTTTTCCTTTTTGGAAAAATATTAGAGAAATCCTTTTTAAAGAAAATAATTCTAATAAGTGGGTATTCCAATTCTCTTAGATCATAATTCACCACCCCCACGGAGGAGTGGTCAGCGGGCGAGCGCAGCGTTCTCAAGCGCATGGCGAGGTCTCTGAATTGAACCTCAGTCAGGCCATCATAGCACTGGCAGCCGGGCCATTGAGACCTGACACTGGCAGAGATATGCTGCTTATTGGGTCACCTACACAGATATTAGGTGAGAGTTTTACTTGGTCATCTTACTCGATTTTTCTAACGTTATTTTATAAATCTGTAAACCTTGAAGCCGTTATCGTGACAGCTACAAGGCTGGATATCGTGACGGAAACTTTGATGTCCCTCCCACCCAACGAAAATACCTAAGCATCAGGCTTAGTAGAAATATAACCCTTTTGGTCCTTCGCATTCAACACTTACGATTACAAGCAAAGTCAGTTTCGAACACTAACGCCTTATGCCATTTTCATAGCAAAAACGCAAGATTTATTCACACATCCATCCTTCTGGCAAAATCTTGTCATAACCAACTTTATACCTATAACTAATTTCAGCATACGATGTCCACGACAATACAGACCTTTTCTTCAAAGAGGCCCCTGACGGTGTCAACGTGATCATAGCTGGTTTCTTCGGTAAAAATACAGAAACTCTGGCCATAATAGGCGGCAACAGTTCCGTGCAGGCCATCGACTGGGAAGGGAATGAAGTCTTCTGGAATGTTGTGAGCGGAAAAGTGTGTGCTATGATCACTTTTGACTTCGATAAGGATGGGGAGAATGAGGTAAGAAATCGAAATCAGGTTTCGTTTGATGTTTTAGCCGATGGACGACACTTACAAATTTTAAAGAAACATAATTTGTATCTTAGGTAGGTACAGTCAGCAAAAGAGATAGGTATGCAGGTCATCGGAAATGGTTGAAGTTTACTTAGAAACCGATGGATGTTTTCGGATGAAATTTAATTCAATAATTAAAAAGTTTATTCTTTATTAAAATAATTTTATTTTATTCAAAAAAATCCATCGGTTTCTATGTAAACTTTAACTATACCTGACGAGTACGACCTAGCTCCTTTGCTGACTGTACATGATGCACCACTTGAACAAGATAAGGGGAGGTTTTTATTTTTCGCAGCGTGAACCTAATATTAGGTAATCAGCTTTATGGCGCTTTAATGACAGAGGAGTATTAAGACAGCGCAACTGTTTACCTTTCGAGTAGATAGGTGTAGGTAACACGGGTGAAATCTGCGAAGTATCGCTAAAAGTCCCAATATAATAAATGACCTTGTTGGCCTGTGAATTGTTATTTCTGACTTTTGCTACTTCCAGCTGCTCATCGGGTGTGATGACTCATTTATCAGAGTTCTGAAGAACAATCAGTTCATTGCCGAAATTGCTGAGACTGGGCCTATACTGTGTCTTACTCCGGTCAACGAAGTAAGGTTCGCGTATGGACTTGCTAACGGTACTATTGGAATTTATGAAGAGGGGATTCGACTATGGCGAGTGAAGGTAGGTAGTAAAGAGGAGAGGCTATGCTTAGGTACTGATGCTGACTTCTTTTTTTTGTTACCCCATTCTGTCCCACTCCTGCTGGGCAAAGACCTCCCTCATCCTTTCCATCTTTTGCGATTCTCTGCTGTATCCCTCCAGTTTTGCAGGGATGATCAGGGATCCATTCTGTTTTCCTGCCATGTTCTACGTGGCTTTTGAGAATTAGTCAAATACCAATTAAGTCTGTGCGCCATGCACGGAATAATAAAAACAAGGGGAAGTGCCACGCAGCCATCGAACGTGTGGCACAATTATGTGGAAATGATCAACATTGGTCCAGTCGAGATCAACTACTAGCAGCGACTTGACATATCGCACAATATCGCACGTAAGGAAAAAAAATACAACCATGCCTTATTGTGCAATTTTTACATGCAAAAATGATAGCTGGGCAAAGAATGTTTCTTGCAGAGGTATATCGTATCACCAAAAAGTATAAAACTTTCTTAGATTTCAATATAATCGATTTTTATTGACAATACCATATTTTTACTTTGACGCGAACTAAAAACTACCTTATGTCGATATATTAAAGTCTAAATTAGCTTGCTCGCTGTCTTGACTCTAATCGTTTCACGTGGCATAAATTCTAGAAACTTCGACGCTACTCGTTTAGGGATGCGACAAATTAATGCAAATAGTTCGTGTCGATAAAACAATAACATGTGGTATGTTTTTAAAGTACCAAACTCTTTTATTAATAAATGAGTTTTAAAAACCTTATACCTATATTCTGGCAAATAGTCATTCATTCGCGGTTAGACGTATGCCTATAAATATTCTATATACTTACATGTATATAGTTTATCTTCACAAAAATTCAGATGTCAATTATGTTTTTAAAAGACTGTCACGTATTTAAAAAAGATATTGTCATGTCTAAAATAATGCGTCATTTCATTGGGACGTCAATCAATTTTCTACATACAATCATATTACAGACTCAATGAAAGGTATCGCAGAAAAATATGTCAATATACGCACACATAATTAATTAATCATCATTTTTGATCCATTACGTACATTAAAAAGATCAATTTAAACACTGTAGGTAATTATATTTCTAACATTGTACAAATTATCGACAACTTGACCACATCTCTCATTGAATAGAAAAATTAATAACAGTTGCATGCGAAAATGACATCTATTTATAGCAACGATAGATGTCATGTTAAGTAATTTGGTAACAGCGCTCTCTAGCGTCGAATAGCTGAACTCGTTGGACATTGCTCGAATTGGATTGTTAGATGGAAAAAATATTCTCTTTAGTGATTTTGACATGTAAAATAATAGCAACGTTCGTCAGTTGTGATACGGTTTAATTTCAAACAATAATAAATAAGCTTTTCGCCAAAGTTGCGTTTATAATTTGTAGCCAATTATATCATCGTTTTCTGTGTATTGCAAGTACATTTTAATTTGCAAATGTGGGAGTTTGGCGACACTGGATCCAGTATTAAGTAAGACTAAGGGCACTTCCTCTTGTTTTTATTATTCCGTGGCGCCATGGGTGAAGACGGAGAGAATACCTACACATGTCCATGAGCTTGCGTTTCAGTACTTACCATAGGTAGTTCACTATTGAATAATTCCTTCATCGACCAGTAGCTCTTCCAGGCGTTATCTGTTCGTCTTGCAAATTCTTTGTCAAACTTCCACTGAACTATTTTTCTCTGGCACAGTCTAAACAAAACGCGCTGGCCCTCCAGTGGTCAGGCGATACCCTAGCATGCTGCTGGTCAAACGGCCGCCTGGACTGGCGCGAAAGTACCACTGGCCAGGTGTTACGTCGGGTACAGATGCGTGCTAATGCAGCTGCCATGTTGTTAGCAGACTACCGGTCCGTTGGCGTGCCTGATCTTGTCTGTGTGTCGGATAAGGGCGAGGGTAAGTAAAATTGTGGATACTGCATACAGGATATCATTAGTCCTTAGATATAAATAGGGTAACTATAATATAGTACCTACTTGCTTCTCTTGTTCAGTAGTTTCTAGGTAAAGAACTTTAAGATGCAGCGACCCTAGTGATGCGACATGCTAAATGATATGCATTTTTGATATGGTACTGGAGCGCAAATAAGCGGCTCGAGTTTCTTACATACGCCCGGTGACATAATACTTACTGATCTATTTAGTCGAGGTATTGTAGAACAAGATGTAACAGCACTGCAAACGGATGGTAGGGACAGATTACCTGAACGCCGGAGACCATCGGATTTTGTTTAAAGCAGTATGCACATTATACCAAAGGTAGTCATGGAAGTCCAGAAGTGAATAATCATGTATAACATTAAGTTCTTTTCTGTATTAACAATATATTATACACCTCAACAGTATTAGGATATCCGCCCTATCAAGAAACCACCGGTTTCAACACAGTCTCTAAGAACATGCTATCAGAGGAGGACCGTCTAGCTATCACAGAGCTATTCAACAAGAAGCAAGCGCTCATGGTGGAACTGCAGCACTACGAAGCCAATGCTGCCACTGGTAGTGCGAGTGTGGAGAATCTGGAGCGGCCAGCCTCGGCCATGCCTACTAATACAAGACTGCAGGTGGCTGTTCTGCATACTGCTGAAGAGGTTTGTCATAATCTTGGAATTCGTTCATGGTCAAGGGCATCGCGGGTCCATGCGATGAGGCCGAATATTCGAATAGATGGTGAAAGTCTTTCTTCTTGGCCTCGACAAGAGTGACGTCACGCATGGGTGAAAAGACAATCGGTAAGGTGCAGTGTGTAGAAGAGTTCTCGTAGCGAGAGGATTCATTCGGCGATAGGTAATGGCCTTGAAAAAGGATCTTTTCATTAAATATTAAAAAATTAGTAGATATAGGTGTACTTATAGCTCAAAAACTATTTATTGTCTCCAAAGATCAGTTTCTTTAAATAATTACGCATTACTTTTAGGGTAGCATTCAACTAGCTGTATCAACAAACAATGAGACTGTAGTTCGTGCAGCACTGGTATTGGCGGAGGGTATTTTCGAAAGCGGTGAGACTTTCGTTCGCCATCCTCAGCCGGGTCAGCTGAAGTCTTTGCTACATGTGCCGCTGAAACCTCCGCGCGATGTGCCGGTTGATGTTCATATCAAGGTTTTATTTTTTATTTCTGCTCGTACGCTATTCACACCTAGATTAATATTGTAAAACGACATTTTTTTTTGGTTGTAACAGATAATCTTTAAAAATACTTAAACGATTTCAATAATCTTTCATTGATAGAATAAGCTTCACTTTTGCAGGGTTTTATGGCGGGACATTCATTACCGGTCTTAATACTTGGGCCATTTTAAATTTGTACAGGCGCTGATTGGATACCCAGACAGCGAACAGTTCCACATATTTGAGCTGACAAAGCAACTACCTCGATTCGCGATGTACCAGCTGATCAACAAAGAATTACGTAACAAGGGGAACAGCTTCGTCACATTTCGAATCACGGAAAGGGTACAAAGAATCTGTATTTGGGTCAACCAAAACTTTCTTCTTGATGAAGAATTGAACCTTGAGACAGAAGAAGCTAAGGAGCTTCATATAAATCTTTTGTGTTTGAGGGACCATTCTTCTTTGTGCATGGACTTTGGGTCTGATGGACAAGTCAAGATAAGCACTCATGACATAAGACTGGCTGGAGATCTGACACAGAGTTTGGCAGTTTATTTGAATTTGACTGATTTGCAGGTACCTATGTGCTTTCGACCTTTTAAAATAAACAAATTATTATTTAAACTGATATTAGCGAAAGTAAGCTTGCACGATGAAACAACAAAACCGATTTTGATTAAATTTGGTATGAGGATAGCTTAAATCCTGGGGAATCCTTCGTCTGCATCTGCGATAACCGACATACACGCAGAAGTTGCGGGCAAAAGCTAGTTCATATTAATCCATTCAAACTATCCATACTAATATTATAAATGCGAAAAATACTCTGTTACGTTTTCACGACTAAACGGCTGCTGAACCGATTTTGAAGAAATTTGGTATGAAGGTAGTCTAAGCCCTATGGAAGGACATACCTAGGCTAATTTTTAAAACACGACTTCGTCTGCATTCGTGTTAAACAGACGTTCACGCGAACGTAGTCGCCGGCAAAAGCTAGTTATTAATATTTCTATTTTCAAATTGTACAGAAAATATCTTTTTTATACTTGCTCTGCTCAGACAAACTGACAATCGATACATTCTATACTAATACTATGAACAGGTAATGTTTGTTTGTTTTTATGTTTGTAAGTGGTAATCTCAGTTAGTCCTGGTGCAATAAAAAACTATCTTTCACAGATAGAAACCTCTATTGCTGAGTGCCATGAGGGTATGTTTTATAGTGCACTTGACCACACAGACAAAGCCTTCTAGTACCTAGGTACTAACAAAGCACAAACTTTGTTAAAATTTGTCTGTTATCCACAACAAAAAAAACTGCAATTATTTATTTAAAAATAAACACAAAAGTGTACTTAAATAATTTATTTTTATTAAATTTAAATCAATGTTGCTTACACTCTATAATGAATCTTACTGACCATACAGTTCTACAAAACCAACACATTTGGCAGGGTTGAAGAAGAACATATTATTATGGGGTGGTTCTCTCTGGCTCACAGCCTTCACAACCTCCTGGGCGATTACACCGCCAATAACAGCTGCAGCTCCTGACACTGTGCCAAATACATCTAGAAGTAGAGCATCAACAATAAACCCAGCAGGCAAGGACAGCTCCTTAACGAGCTCGTCCCTCATACGTAACAGAATTTTAGTGTCCTCTTTCCTTTTAGCAGGGTCTGGGTTCCTATTGTATTCGTCTTTGAAACGTAATAGAATTTTCATCACAAAGTAGGAGGGGTCGCCACGACGTAGTCTTGAACGCATCTCAGGCTTCATCCAGTCCACAGACAGAGCATTTTGAAGAGGGACATATATTGCTCGGCGTTTTACAGTAATACTGACAGTTTCACGTGCATTCTTCTCGGCATCGTCTGATCCGCGTTTGACGGCTTTGTGTTGTACAATTTCTTCAGAGTACTCGTGATCGACGAGGTCGGCAAACATGTAACCGTACATGCCCCAAACATCACCACATAGGAATTTCTTGTTGCTATCGCGGCAAGCATTGTTGATGCGCTCAAGTTGCTCTTGTTTCAGGCCCGTTGCACAAACAATATCAAACTCTTGGAAATATTTATCAGGAAGGTTGTCGACAGATTTCGTCTCCGTGGTAATCTCTACCATTGGGTTCAAAGCCTTTGCTCGCGTTATCGATGCTTCCGCTCTATTCTCTCCAATTTTATCAGGGGGAGCCAAAAACTGGGAATATAGATCTATTTCTCTCAGCTTCTCATTATCTAATAAACACACACTCTTAACACCGGATAAAATAATATTCTTGGCAATTTCGGCGCCGAGGCCCGCTATCCCGATGATTAAAACTTTTGATGCACGCAACCTTTTTTGAGATTCTAAGCCCCACAGACGTATCTGACGGTCATACTGTTCTGCCTCTGCTTCAGACAGTTCAATATCGTTGTTTTCAACCATTTTTGTACAAATTTTCAAACAAACACTCAAAACACGGTTTCAACAATTCACAGATTTTGACAATTCTCGCAGACAATTGGACAATTGTCCCACGCCGGCAAAAACCATTGACAAGAAAAACTGACGCGACGCCATTTAATCGTAGAGGTGGGATTAAATAATCGACTAAATACCATGAACTGACGTTATTTCCTTTACCATAGACAATTTTTGTTTTGGCGGTACTTTTTCAAACTTTTTGTGAACTTTCAGTCCGTGGCCCAATTTCCCGAAGCTGAAAAAAAACTTCGCGAGGAAATGGAACACGTGTCACAAATAGGTGAAATGAGATCTCGGTTGGCTGCAGAGACAGCAGAGCGAGCACAACTAATAACTGCTTTACTACCGGCAGCTCAAGATGCGGCCGCTTATGATTTGTATGACTCTCAAACGTTTGTCAATATGTTTTAGAAGTCTGTGAGTGCAATAACAAGTTTGGAGTCGTAATCATTTATTTTCTAGGAAGGAGATGATAAACCGTTACAAAGAAGTAGTGATGCTGAATGAGGAACTTCTCACAGGATGCTACATCAGACGATCTACACAGGAACAAGCAGTAACTGCCCTCAAGAGTTTGCACACAATTTTACAACAAGCTGTTAGGCTTAGAGGTACCTTCTAACAGAAACTTTGTCTTCAAAATATAAGTTTTAGTGTGATGAAAGTATGTGATAACACCTTCATTATTTTTACAGTTGGTAAATATGGCAAGGCGGTAGTAGCAGCAAGTAGAAAAGCAGTGAAAGACAACAATATTGAAGCGCTTATCAAGATCATTCAAGTTTAGGTTTTATAGTTTAAGGTTTAAAAATGATATTAAATTATTACAATATATTTTTTTGGTTTCATTAATTCATTGAGGAGTCCCCAACTCCTCAATGAATTAATGAAACCAAAAAAATATATTGTAATAATTTAATATCATTTTTAAACCTTAAACTATCAGTCAATCACTGTGTGAATAGAAAACGTTTAAAAATACAAAGTTCATAATTATTTAACAAATACAACATGTCACACTTTATTTTCAAAACATAACATGAAATAGTTTTTATCCTTTTTTTTAGAATATTGTACTTATAATATCATTATTGTCAAGCATTAAACATAAGACCGCCAATATCAATACTGGGAAAAATGGGGTGAATAGTGTCGGGGGTAAATACAGACCCATCCCTGCATCTCATAACCATTTTACTGCAATGCACACTCAAGTTGATATGATGACCCCAGATCATAATCAGATAGGTAGGCTACTAACAATTAATGTACAGACGCCAGCACATCAAGCCATACCAAACTGACAAAATTTTTGGAATATAGTTGAAAATCTATCAAAGAAATTTGACAGATTGTTGTAGCTTGATGTGCTGGCCCCTGTACAATACTGCACATATTCAAAAATATAACAACTGGGAAATTATCGGTCAGAAAAAAATAATTATCATCATACAGTAATTTGCTTCGTAGCATAATGCACATCGTCAGCACTTATATTCAATAGTAGCCTCGGCTCAGCCGGCTTAGGTTCTAGTAGCAATAGTCTTAGCGCGGCCAGTCGGGTACATATTGCTTGCGCTTGCGACGGTGTGGGTGCGCGGATACATGGCGCCGTCTTATACGGACGACCGTCTAGAGAAACTATGGCGGCTGCCGTTTGAAGTGCGCGGGAGAGGGTGGTTTCATCTGAACCTGTTCTTTCTACCTGCAATGAAAAATATTTCTTTAGTATGAAGAATAATATTAAATGGAGGAAGCAAACATGTTGCGCCGATCCCAAGTAACATGGGGTAAAGGCAGGAAGAAGAAGATGAAGAATAACATTAAAATTAATTTCAAAGCGTTTATTTTATTTTATTTATTACTTCATGCAACAAAATGAATTGATAGTATAGGTTGGGCTGCAGGTCATACAAATATTTGACACATGCAGATATTTGATATCTGCATGTGTCAAATATTTGTATGACCTGCTTCATTCACGGGATACGAAGCGCAGAACCCAACCGCACAGTCACTGTGTCAACTATGCTTTCTCTTTAAAATGATGGAAGTAGTTTTGAATGTTCATAGAGCTTTGATTTTAGAAAAAACTTTTGATTTTGGCCATTCTGTTGTACACGAATTAAACTTATTTGAAGCTATTTATACCACTTTCTCTCCAATAAATAATAAAGAGGCAGATATCAATAAGAGTTGTCAATTTAAGTTGAATTAAAATGTTCAAACAATAATATTATAGTCGACATTTCAGAACGAATTGATTAAAAACACGGCGAAGTTCAAGAAAAAACGAATTTGAAATCTCTAACTTCGTTCTTATCTGTCGCCGTTCTTTTCTTCAGCTGTCTGGCAGTAAGAGATGGCAATTGTCTTAGTTTAGTTTGTTCCCTTTGTTTGGTTCCCTTGTTCAATGGCGTCAATAATTATGTTAACTTATATGTTGTCTTATTAGGAGATTAATACTTATTTTCTCTTTGGAATTAATAACTGTTATTGTTGTACAACCATTGTAATCTATATAATAAAAATGAATCGTTGTTCGTTAGTCTCACTAAAACTCGAGAATGGCTGGAACGATTTGACTAATTTTGGTCTTGAAATATTTGTGGAAGTTCAGGGAAGGTTAAGAAAATTTAAAAATCAATTAACAGCACAAAGTCTTTCGGGTCAGCTAGCTTATAATAAAAAAATAATATTTGTAGGATATTTCTACAAAACAAGTAAAGCTCACCTCAGCAGCCACAGCCCTCAACATGAGCCTCTCAGTAGGCGAGCAGTTCCTTATAGCTCTCACGGCAGCACTCGAGGCAGCTTCACCAAGTGCTTGTTGCACCTCCCTCAATCCTGCGCCTTCAGGCCCAGCCAGTTCTAATGCGCGGGAGCACAGGGCGAGCGCGCGCCGAGCATCGCCTGATACCGCTGCTACTTTTCTGGAAGAAACAGTCCATTATTCTTAGTATCTATTGAAATGAAAGAAATCTTGAGCATTGTTGGATGGGCAAAAACTATAGCATATAACAGAATATTCTTTATTCAAGTAACTGACCCAAATCGAAAACTGTTGCGACATCCCATGAAACTGACTATGAAATAAATATTTAATTTTGGGATAATCGGCAAGGTAGTACTGTACTTGACATAACTAGCTTTTGCACGCGACTTCCATTGCTTAGACTTCAAAAATGAGATAAAAGTTACCGTAAGTCAGTGGCGTAGCGTGGGTTTCCGCCCCCCGGGGCCGACCGAAAATACCCCCCCCCCCCCCCCCCCCCAAGTGCTATTTTAATTATTATTTTTAAAGTTTACCCACAGGAACTTTTATCTTTTATAATGACAGAATTTACTTTATAAACTTAACACTTTAAGGTACATACAACAACAATAATAATAATACAATAATCACTTCGCTCTCGCTCATCACTTAGTAACCATATTTTATACAGTAGGGAGCTTAACTTAAGAGCCTGTATGATGCTCTTTTGGTAATATTGGGTGATCTAGATCTCGGTATCTGTAAGTCTTAAGAGTTTGCTATTTGAACACCATTAAACTTGGGCTTATAATCTTTAAATCTGTTGAAGCGAAAACACGATTGGAAAACAAAATTCTCGATAAAAAGAAAACGAAAACACCTCGTTTTGCACTTATTTTGAGTTGGATCTCTGAAACCTTATGGATTTTAATGATAAGTTTTAGCCTAATAGATAACATTATTATCTCAAATCGTGACGTTTTATTTTTTAGTTTTTCTGCGTGGTTTTCTCGTAATTGGCAATTATGTGATTTGGCGCTTACATTATTTAATTCTAAGCGAGCACACTTTTTTCTGTCTCTCTTTTTGCACGCGGTAGTAATTGCGCTATCCTTTTCAATAGGGTATTTTACTCTATACGAGAAAAAATCTATAAATATGTTATTGAGACAGTTTAGGCATAAAGCAGTAGGAAAATATAAGTTTTACTTCATAAAATAACAAAACAAATTTTTAAATTCATTTTTTTTTTTTTATATAGTTATAGGCTTGCGTTTGACCGCAACTCACCTGATCTTAAGTGATGATGCGGCCTAAGGTAGAGCACGCTTGCCTAGAATAAACCGGTTCACTTGTGCCTTGAAGATACCCAGATTATATGTATTATTTAAAGTTTTCACCGTGAAATAGTAGCGGCCATGTCATTACGCCATACGGCTGTGTAAACAATAAATTGTCAACTGTCAGTCAACCGATTGGCGTAATATAGGCTTTGTACTTTTATAATTTTCGTAACCAACGTAATTTTTTCATTATTACACCTATTACAAAATATGCTTTTAATTATTTTTAAATTATATACAATTATCATATTTAATATGAGCTCATTTGATACAAAACGAACTGACGTCATTTACGCTGAGCAATATGGCGTCCAGTAAGAGGCGTTTTCGTCGAACTATTAGCATATTAGCACTACAGAATGTCATAGAGACACTTTTTAAAAATGGGTGTAAAACCCTATTTGTTCAATCAGTATGGTATTTGGGGCTGGGCGAGAGATACGAAATCGCTCGCGTTGGGCTGTAGTGGCGGGCTCTTAATAAAATTAAAAGAAATAACAAGTTATACTTTTGGGGCAGAGAAGAGCCAACTATACCTAGAGCCAGTTAGCGCCACTCATTATTTGACTTCTTTTACTCTTATATCAATCAAGTTTAAAATATCTAAAACTTATTAACTTGACTAGTAAATGATCTGTAGTATTCTTCGAATCACTTTCCATTATTCTGCATTTTATAAATTAAGAGAATCGTTGATTATCGCCTAGTGTCCAGTTTTAGCTGTTCTCAACAACTCTGCTGTGTTAAGCTAGATACCTATATGTGTACTAATTATCAACTAATTCCGTTCAGCCATTTTAGCATCCATTTTACACTTTCGCGATTCAAATAGTGGTAGGTCATACCTAGCAATGAGTTGCACAGCATCAGCAGTAACATTAGCGCCAGACAGTCTCGTAGCCACGATATTCTGTAGCTGCGTATGAGTGTACGGCGGGAAGGTGAGTCGCGTCAGACCAAGGCGGGAGGCTACCCGCGACGCAAGCGCACGCTCGGGCAAGTCCATAGTGTTGGCAACCGCCAGGACGGTGAGCAAGGCAGTGTTGTGGGCAGCCCACTCCATTATACTGTAGAGGACGTCTTGGCGACGGGTGCAGAGGGCGTCTAACTGAAAGTTACATTAATTTAATCAATCAATGACTCTTTGATCTGAGCATTTTCATATTCTATTGTTGTTTATCTTTTTCTATGAGCTCATGTCGCCTGAAGTAAATTGAAAATAAATAAATAAATTATTGCGATGATTATAAAATGTCTTCAAGTTCAGTGTGCTTCTTGGCATAGGCGTCCTCTTACCTATTCTCCATTGCTTTCTATTTCTAGCAACATGTAATTACAGCAGTATTATTGTGTAAAAATCTCACTTTGTAAGTTGAGTTGAAGTGAGAGTGAGATCAGCAGCAAGGTAATGCATCACATCTCATTCTAAATTCAGTTCTAACTCACTTTAGTGCAATTCACTGAGGAACAGAGTAGACCGGTTGATTAGATAAGGTCGTGATATTTGTTGATAGTCTGGACCAACGTCATCATCATCATTTTCCAGTGCGACAGTGAGACAGAGCTATACATGTACAATAGCACCATCACTTTTCGTGACAGTGATGGCATTATTACTGCATAATACGGTCTTCGATGTTATAATATGTACCAATTCTCAATAGCAGTAGCTTGTAATATCTTGATCCGATCCTGAGATCGTTACTACCAAAATAGTCTAAGAATCAGAAACCCTGTTTGATTTAGTAGTAATCAGTTACCTCATCCACAAGCAAGACGGTTGGTGTTCTTCTAGGTCCAGGATTTGTGAACCTTTTTTCTAATAGTGCACAAGCCTGCTCCCATACCACTGATTTACCTATAAAATTAAATTAAACAAATTTGAACCATACATTACTGGCTATAAATGTTACAAGTATAATGAGAGTAGAACTTAATGACGGCTGTGAAGTGCGCTACAGGTTGCGCAGTACCCCAGCCCTCACTCACGCTGACACGTGCAATTTTTCCGAGGCACGGAGGGAACTCTGTATGAAATGGATGGTCACCCATCCACAGACTAACCGCGGCATACGTAGCTTAACCTCTGACCGATCGATCTGTTCAGCATTTACTTAGCTACGAGCTCCTCCAGTATGGAAAATATTATCAAATAAATTTTCATTTTTTTTTAAATGTTACCTGGCTATTGAAAAAGGTTTTTACAAAAAAGACAACCTTATTTTTTTTCTTTTTCGCTTTTAAGTACCTCCTTATTATTCAAATCCATTAAGAAACGGCAACACAGTCAAAACAGAGATTGAAAGTTCAAGGTTGGAGAAACTTAAAATATCACCTAAATAGGTATAATATTTTGCTTTCTGTTGATTTTTTTAAAAAGTGTTGAATCAATTTCGATAAAATTTATATGGGACCACCCCTGAGGCACAGCCAACCCACAAAAAAAAAATATTTTTAAAATTGCTTTACATTTGCCGGAGAAATCGCGTAACAAATTTACAAAAAAGTCGAATTGAGAACCTCCTTCTTTTTTATTTTTTTTTTGTTTGTTTATCTTGCAATCGGTTGTAAACCTTTAGCAGATTTTTTGTGCGGGATTTTTTAATAAAGATAAATGCCTTACCAGTAAGTTGTTTGTATATTTGCACGTAAGCTTGTCTGGGTTCAGCTATCCTCATGCCATTGACCTCAACCAGCTGGAAGTCGGGCAGGTCTACTTCATCCTTCAGGTACTTGAGAGCTGAGTTAACTGTGGCAGTTTTTCCTGTCCCTGGAACTCCCGATATGTACATGCATCTGGAAGAATAATCAGGATTTTACTTCCATATTAATTAATACATACTTACATACTAATATTATAAATGCGAAAGTAACTCTGTCTGTCACACTCTCACGATGAAACGGATGAACCGATTTTGATGAAATTTGGCATGAAGATAGCTTGAATCCTGGGGAAGGACATAGGCTACTTTTTAATCCGCGACTTCGTCTGCATGCGCGATAACAGACTTTCACGCGGATGAAGTCGCGGGCAAAAGCTAGTCTATGTCTATGTCTAGTATGTATATAAAGAAAAAAAAAAAAGATTTTTCAGCACAAACTAAAGCAAAAGAATAGTATATTATTATATTATTCGGTACAATATAGTATGTTATTTAGAATCGTAATATTCGATTCTCGAAAACAATATTAATCATTAGTATACTGCTCTTAAATAAGACCTTTTCAAGTTATGCCTAAACAGCAGGATTCTGACCATACCAGCCAAGTAAATATAATAAGGATTGACTAAAGTAAGGTTTTTTTAGTGAGGATATACACTAGTAGTCGTAAAACTTACCCACTGGTACCATTCAAAAGTTTAGACCTCACAAATGATAGTATTTCTTCCATTTGACCCTCTCTGCCAGGTAAAGACTTGTTTTCTTTGAGAAACTCTGTTAAAGTAAAGATAGAATCGAATGTAAAATAATGATTATGTATAGTTGATGAATATTACCAGCCTATTAGTGTCCCACTGCTGGGCAAAGACCTCTCTCACAGAGAAGACTTGACTTATAATTTTATTATGTGTAGGTTTTCTCACAATGTTTTCGTTCATCACTGTCTGTGTTATCCAAAATGAACTTATGAATAAAAGTACTTATGAATTTGAAAAGTCACATCGGTACTTGCCTGGTGTCTAAACCATGTAATAAAATAATTTAAGGGGGTCTAGATTTATTTAACTAACTAACAAACTATGGGTGTGATTCTAAAGTTGAGAAGTTAGGGAGCTCAAAATTAAACAAAAATAACTAAAAGGAATAAGGTTCGGGCGCCAGAGCTCACTAGGTAATTTAAAACAAAGGTAATCCGGGATAGCTAATAGGTAAAGGACAGGACTTCTAATCTAGGTCGGAGATTTCTGAAATTAAGCTGCAAATTCTTCAACAATAGCTCATTTATTTCTATCGCAGGCAGTATGGCGAACACAATATTAGAAAGCCCCTTTCTTTTTGAAGGGCAAGTTGTTTTATAACTATTAAATTCTATAATTAAATTTTATGTTTAAGTTGTCAGTATTGCACGTTTTTAAGTGGAAACTACGAGAAAGAATTTAAGTTAACATACCACAGGCTTCGAGAAAAACTTATTTAAATTAAACCTGATTGGAGACACGAGGTGAAGCGCATCAGCTCATCCATGATGAAGTTAAATTTTAAGATGAAAAAAATCCAAAATATAAGTAAGAACGCCTTTGGGGCTGAAAACAAAACGATTTCCTTTGTTAGATAAACCCACGCGTCGAGCAAAATGTCGACGAGGCAGTAAGTCGGGAATTCCAAACACTTACCGTACTTTAACGAAAGCAAAGCATGCCAATCGCTCGTGCTATGAGCACATCCAAAATGCGATGGCGAGATAGGTGCTGAAACAATGGAAAATCGACGAGGATTAGGACACACGACCCCAAGTTTATTGTTAGCATATGGCTATGAAAGTTCGACCATCATAATACTCACGGTTTCAAAAATATCACCGCTGCACGGCTGCTGACATCACAACAAAGCGGATCCTACCAGAGGCGGACCCCGAAAATATTACAATCTAATGATTGGCACGGAATAGAATTTTATTCGTGCATCTTCTTAGTGAATTCGGTCGGAAAGTGCGTCTTAATTATGCCAAAACGGAAATGTCAAAATTATCTGACAGCCGGGGAAATAAAATCCAACTGTCAAACTGATGGTCTATGGTTTTATCGATTACTCTACTAAATCCTAGCCAATCTATCAAATATCTAAAGTGTGTGTAGTAGGCATTATCGAAAACTTCCAAAAAATGACGAGAGAGGTCGACACTATGTAGCGAGTAGAAAATACTCGTTACATTACATCCCTCCCCGAAAAATAAAAGAAAGGAACTTTCTTTTATTAGAAAGAAACAACGAAAAACGAAGTGAACAAAAAATTCAATAACAAAAAACTATCATAGTGCAGTTAGGCGTCATGGCCACTGACTAAAACTTCGGTACTACAACCGATCAACAAAGCCAAACAACAAACAAATCCAAATTCAGTTAAACCCGAGGGCCGCTGACTAAAACTCTAACAAGACTAAACACTAAACAAATCTAAATTCAGTTAAGCACGAGAGCCGCTGATTAAATCTTGAACAAAACTACTAAACATTAAACACTAACTTTGAGTACAGTTAAGCGCTATGGCTACTGACTAACTTTACACTAATTTACTAATCTATCCTACACCTCTTAAGTTCAGTTAAGCACTATCGCCACTGACTAGCTTCAGCCAACCTACTAAACTAAACCACACCACTTAAGTTCAGTTAAGCACTATCGCCACTGACTAACTCTACACATCTCTACCAACTAATCTGGAGTGCAGGTAGGCACTATCGCCGCTGACTATCCTCAACTAACCTACAGTTCAGCTTTGAGTACAGTTAGGCACCATAGCCTCTGTCTATCTCAGCAACAACCAATTAAAAATAACAATACCTAAACAAAAATTCTAGATAGAGTTGAAGGACTCTACCTAAAAGTATAGATTTCCAATCAATAAAGTCAGACAGAGTTGAAGGGCTCTATCAAAAAATATTGATTCCCAACAAAAGGTTAGATAGAGTTGAAGGGCTCTATCTAAAAAGGTTGGATAGAGTTGAAGGGCTCTATCCAAAAGTATTGATTTCCAACAAAAAGGTTAGATAGAGTTGAAGGGCTCTATCTAAAAGGCTGGATAGAGTTGAAGGGCTCTATCCAAAAATATTGTCACAGCAATAACCTGTAACAAACAAAAACCATATTGTGATCGGCGCTACACCACCGAACTTCCGAGCACAATAGTAAAAAGGTATGACGAAAGTCAAAATTCCCCAATGTGACTGGTACAACAATGACCAACACAAGGGTAAAAGGGCAAATGTAAGCTGTGATTGGCTCTACTCTACCAACCTTCCAAGCACAGACAAACAAACAAAATATATTGGATTACCGAAGGGGAAAATCACAATACCTAAAGGCGAAAGCCAAGATGAAATCGAGGTCAAAAATTACACCATGATCCAAAAACAAAGTACATTCTTTAACAAAAGTTTCAGAATGACCGCCAAAACAAGGTAGGACGCTCTATAACAAAAGTTACAGAATGACCTCAAAAGCAAAATCCGGTATGAACGCGTTTCTAACAAAGTCAAATCCAAGTCTAGTATCGAAGAAATATCTAGACAAAAAACAACACTGTCAACAAACAGTAAAAAAATAGAATTAAAATCAATAACTATTTAAAACTATGAGAGAAATAGAATGATTCTAACCTACAAAAAAGAAAGATTACAAAAAACTTGAAATGATATTTAAGTTTTAAAATCTTTTTAGGTAATAAAAAACCCAAAGTGTAAGGTTGTATAGGCTCTTTCTTTTTCAAAAAAAATGTAAACAAGTAAAGGATTACCTTTAAAAAAGAAAGAAAGAAAAGATATAAGATCCCATACAATCTCAACAAACAAACAAAACAAACAAGATAAGATCCTTTGATGTGTAAAATGTATAGTGTAAAGAGTAGGTATTTCTAAATTAACCAAAATGACCTAAGTTTATTTTAGTAAGAATTGAATTGGAATCTAATAAATTGTAGTGAAGTTACCTAACATAATAATAACCTTCAGATCGTCATAACCTTTCATTCATCGTTCTATCAGAGACGAGTCTTCACACAAAAATACTCAATACCAAAATCAAACCTATGAATTCCCCAAAATTTTAAAATTTAATTATATCCTTTACATGATAACGACCCACGGAACCCTTATTTAAATCTTTCAAAACATAAACGTTATCAGAAACTTTTTCAGTTATTTCACACTTTAAAAACTTAGGTGCAAGCTTAGCCGAAAAATAAGCAGGTGCATGAGATTGAACAAAACTTCTTCTCCACACAACATCACCCACATCAAAAGAAATGACTTTCCGACCCTTATTATAATAAGCGGCATTTCGCTTATACCCCTTTAACAAATAAGCTTGAACTTTAACAAAAATATCACTAAGTGAATTAAGAGAAACCGCATAGGAGTTCCTATTTGAAACCTCTAGTTGAGATAAATTATCAACAGAGTTACTAAAATGATGTAAGGAAGCATCTAAAACAAGTTCCCTACCAAACATAAGAAAATTAGGTGTAAATTCTGTAGCAAGATTTACACTATTATTTAAAGCTAATTGAACATTGGGCAAAAAACTTGACCAAGTCCTATGATCGTCTTTAACAAAACACGATATGCAAGTTTCGACTGTTCTATTATATCTCTCAACAGGATTATTTTGAGGTGTATACAATGTGTTATAAAATATTTTAGTTATATTAAAACCTTTCAAGAATTCTACAAAATGTTTTGAAGTAAATTGAGTTCCATTGTCACAAACTACTATTTTTGGACAACCAAACTTAAGAAATATTTCTTTTTCAAAATGTTTACAAATTACTCTAGTAGTTGCATTAATCATTGGAAAGAACCAGCAATATTTAGTAAAAACATCTACAACTGAAAGTATGTATTTATGACCAGAATAAGTTTTAGGTAAAATACCTATTATATCTACTGAAAGCATAAGCATGGGGCGATCAACCTTTTTAGGATTAATCATCGTACCAAAAGGAGGAGAAGTAGTATGTTTGTAAGCTTTACAAGTATCACAAGACAAAATGTATTGGTGAACATCATTAAACATACCTTTCCAAAAATAATGTTGTTTTAATTTCTTTAAAGTTTTATGAATACCTAAATGACCTGAATTTACATCATCATGATTTGACCTAATAGTATCTAAGATATTCTCTTTAGGAATAACTATCTTCCAGTCTAAAAGACTATGAGGGTTAAATTTATTTTTACAATATTTATACAAAGTGTTATTTTCGACTCTAAAATTCTTATACTTTCTAGGAGATTTCTGGCATTGAATAAATATTTTTCTATACCAAGGATCAATAATTTCATCATCAGGGGAGACTAAATTATCCTGAGTGGTTATAGCAGTGACTTCTATACGAGATAAAGCATCCGGAACTAAATGTAATGAACCTTTTTTATGAATAATATCAAAAGTAAATTGAGAAATTCTAGCAGCCCAACGAGCTAAGCGTCCACTAGGATTATTGAGACCTAGGAGCCATTTCAAACAAGCGTGGTCAGTAATAACAGTAAACTTCATTCCTTCAATATAAGGTCTAAAATGTTCTATGGAATCTAAAATAGCTAATAATTCACGTTCTGTGGTACTATAATTTCTTTCACATTTATTAAGCGATCTAGAATAAAAAGCAATGGGATGTTGATCACCATTATCATCTTCTTGACTCAAAACACTACCTATGCCCACAGAGCTGGCATCACAATGCAAAAAGAAAGGTTTTTCAAAATTAGGACATTGCAAAACAGGAGAAGTTATTAAAGAATGTTTTAATTCTTGAAATGCATTTTCAGCTTCGTCATTCCAAGTAAGTGACTTTGTAGAATTTTTACTACCTGCTGTCAATTTAGTTAAAGGAGAAGCAATATCAGCAAATTTACAAATGAATCTACGATAATAAGAACATAAACCAAGGAAACTGCGAAGTTGTTTTACCGTTTCTGGGCGTGGGAAATTTTCTATTGTCTCTAATTTAGAAGGATCAGTATGTAAACCATTACTGTCAACAATGAAACCAAGATAGCGAAGTCTGTCCTTGCAAAAATTACACTTTTTTAAATTTACAGTTAAACCTGCCTCTTTTAATATACTATGAATTTTATGCAACTGTGCTATATGGCTATTAAAATCAGAATTAATACAAATTAAGTCATCTAAATAACAGAATACAGAATTATCATACTCTGGACCAAAAAGTTTATCTACTAGTCTCTGCAACTCAGCTGGTGCATTTGTGAGACCAAATGGCATGCGAACAAATTCGTACAGACCTTTTCCAGGTACTACAAAAGCAGTTTTTTCGCGGGAGGATTTTTCAAGTGCAATTTGCAAAAATGCTTTAGAAAGATCTATAGTACTAATATATCTAGCACCTCTAAGGTTATCTAATATTCTAGAAGTATAAGGAAGGGGATAAGAATCTTTAATAGTAACAGAATTTAAACGTCTTGAATCTAAACACAATCTAGTACCTCCATCTTTCTTTTCTACCGCCAATACGGGTGAACACCAAGGAGACTTAGAGGGTTGAATAATACCTTCTCCTAATAAAACTTCTACTTCATCAAAAAGTTCCTTTTGTTTAGCAGGACTCAGAGGCCAATATCTCTGTTTAAAAGGTTCACTAGTAACGTTAATTTTATGTTCAACTAAATGAGTAAGACCTAAACCTCTTTTCTCATAAGAAATGTCTTCAAACAAAGCAATAATATTATCTAATTTTTGTTTCTCAGAAGGAGAAAGTTCAGAAATAGAGGTAATTGAACAAACTTGTTTATTATTTTCTGGAACAAGTATAATGTTCTTCCACAATTCTTCAGCTAAATGAAATTTAATCCAAAAGTCAAAACCTAAAATAATTAATGGATCAAAAGAAGGAATAATTAAAAACTCTACGGATTTAGTTATATTATCACAAGTTACTGGCAAATCCATGGCACCAATAATTCTCCGGGCGGAGCCATCCGCAGTGCAAGCAGCGCCACTAATAGGTCTAATTTTATAACCCAACTGTAAAAATCGTTCATGTGTATTTGAGCCTAAAATGCATTTATCGGAACCACTGTCCAACAAACCTGAAAAAATTTGATTACCAACAAAAAAAGTTAAAAATGGTCTAGCATCATTCTGTTTTGTAAATAGAATAGGAGCCGAACGATAAATATTAAAAAAGGTTTTTAAATAATCTAACCAGTTGGAAAATTCTTTGTCACGGGCAACATCATCAGGCTTGTGACTTCTAACAATTTTTTTACCCATCGAGACGCTCGAAGTTTTATCAAAAACGTGGGCTCGATGCTGCCTAATCAGTTTTTTGACTCTTGCGAGTTTTTAGTATCCAAATTACAAACGTCACAAGTCTTAGAAGTGACCCCAGCTTTATGACACTTAAAACAAACAACACCTGGGATAGACTTGCAATTTCTATATAAATGTCCAGGCCTTTTGCATTTCAAACAAACTAAATCATTAGAAACGGCATTAGATTTAACAGAAGGTTTAAGGGATTCTTTAAAAGGTTTTCTATTGACAACAACTTCTAAATCTTTTGCAAGTTCTAGAAATTGTTCGATTGAATCTATTTGTCTTCGAAACAAAAAGGGTGTGTAAATTGGTAACATATTTTGTTGTATCACGTTAACTAAAGTGTAGTCAAATAAAGGTACTGAAAGACGACTAGCCATATCATAAATTTCCGTAATGAAATCAGGAAGCGACTCAGACTGTTTCTGTTTCCTTGTGCGGAGCTCATTTTCTAAAAAGTGATCAAAATTAGGTGTATCAAAGCGTTTCAAAAGCGCAAGCTTAAGCTCATGCCAGGAAGAAATACGAATTCGAACAGATCTAAACCATTTCAGTGCAGTACCATCAAGCAAATCTGTAAAAGAACCAACCAGCAAATTTTCATTGTAATTTCTATAAAGAAAATATTCTTCAACTTGCGTAATAAAATCGCGAACACAAGTTTTACCATCGTAAATTATTCTGCTATGTTTCAAATCAGGCAGTTTAGTAAGAGGAGGAAAGTTTTTACGAATGTTTTCGTTAACAAGCGCATTCAAGGAGTTAAAAGAAGGCAAAGCTCGAGCTGTAAAATCCGAAGACGAATGTGCGATTCCAGATTCAAAAGGATTGCCAACATCGGTGGCATTAACCATCTCGTGACCTTTCTCAACAACATTAGCATCAGCAGCAGTAGAAGCTTCGACCTCAACCGAATCCTGAGGCGGTGGAAACTGAACTCCCTTGTCCTCCATGACTAACGAGTAACAAGGCAAATAGCAACGAAAAGCAAGGACTAAACCTTAAAGGATTTCAAAATAAATCAAAGTTTGAGAAATAAAATTAAAGTTTTGAGGTTAAGTATCAAAATCAATGTGGTATTTCCAAAGTTATTTAACGTTAAAAAGTGCAATAATAACTCACAAAACGGCTTAAAATTAAATAAACTAGGTGCACAATAATGTACTTAATGTTTAAATTTAATTATTAACATAAAAAGTTAACTTAGATATGAATTATATCACTGTATGAGATTTAACAATAACACGGTCTACACTTAACAATTGTTGGTTTTGCTAAGGAAAATACATGTTAAAAACACAAGAAAATAAACAAATTATCCAATGTAAAACTAAAACATTGTTTGCAAAATACAATACCAAACTAAGTTACAACTTATGAGTCTAATTATTCAAAGTTTATAAACTAGATCAATTACAATGTAAAAACAATATGAAATACAATATGAATACTAAATATTGTAAACAATAGACTCATTAGTTAAAATATAAATGAATTTAGTGTGCAATACTGACTGTACTCACCGTACAAACCTGCTTCAAGTCCCTGTTCTAGTGCGACAATTGTAATAAAAAAAATTAAAGGGGGTCTAGATTTATTTAACTAACTAACAAACTATGGGTGTGATTCTAAAGTTGAGAAGTTAGGGAGCTCAAAATTAAACAAAAATAACTAAAAGGAATAAGGTTCGGGCGCCAGAGCTCACTAGGTAATTTAAAACAAAGGTAATCCGGGATAGCTAATAGGTAAAGGACAGGACTTCTAATCTAGGTCGGAGATTTCTGAAATTAAGCTGCAAATTCTTCAACAATAGCTCATTTATTTCTATCGCAGGCAGTATGGCGAACACAATATTAGAAAGCCCCTTTCTTTTTGAAGGGCAAGTTGTTTTATAACTATTAAATTCTATAATTAAATTTTATGTTTAAGTTGTCAGTATTGCACGTTTTTAAGTGGAAACTACGAGAAAGAATTTAAGTTAACATACCACAGGCTTCGAGAAAAACTTATTTAAATTAAACCTGATTGGAGACACGAGGTGAAGCGCATCAGCTCATCCATGATGAACTGATGCGCTTCACCTGAACCTGAACGTGCAATACTGACAACTTAAACATAAAATTTAATTATAGAATTTAATAGTTATAAAACAACTTGCCCTTCAAAAAGAAAGGGGCTTTCTAATATTGTGTTCGCCATACTGCCTGCGATAGAAATAAATGAGCTATTGTTGAAGAATTTGCAGCTTAATTTCAGAAATCTCCGACCTAGATTAGAAGTCCTGTCCTTTACCTATTAGCTATCCCGGATTACCTTTGTTTTAAATTACCTAGTGAGCTCTGGCGCCCGAACCTTATTCCTTTTAGTTATTTTTGTTTAATTTTGAGCTCCCTAACTTCTCAACTTTAGAATCACACCCATAGTTTGTTAGTTAGTTAAATAAATCTAGACCCCCTTTAATTATTTTATTACAACCACAACCTCGTGCATCAGAGGCAGGCACTTTAATCACTGGGCCTTCACTACATTCATATATTAAGTGAGTAAAAGAGAGTGAGTTAATCCAAATCTCAATGTCCATATTAGGTAAAATTTGTTACTTTGTAACTTTGTATGTTTATAAGTTTGTATGTAGGGGGTAGTCTCTGAAACTTCTCATTTGATTTCAAAAAATCTTTTTATGTTATCCCTGAGTACTAAAGGTTATATTGCATTATCAAAAAATTAGGGATCCTTGGAAAATTGACACGAACGAAGTTTCGGGCCATTTTAAGGTTTATTACACTATACAATTTTTGGGAATCAATTTAGGAAATTGGCAGGTGTAATCGCAATTAGAACCGATTGGATCCAATTTAGTGTAAATTGGTGGTTTACTAAATTGAAATCTAAAGTCCAGTTTAGAATTCTATTTAGTGTAGTGTGATCACTAGCTAACAACTTAGGTTCCTAAATTGATTTCCTACAAATTGTATTTATAGTGTAATAAGCACATTACAATAGAAAAAAGTCTTACCATCAATATTGTCAATGGAGTGAGCCCTGTTATGTAAAGTAGGTGTTAGCTGACTTGTCAAAATTCGTTTAGTTACACTGCGTTTAGGAGTTTGTGCCGGTGTCCTGGTTCTGGGTGTCTTAGGAGTCTTTGGTGTTTTAGGTGTTCGAGGAGTCAGTTTAAAGTCATCATCACTCTCTGACATTTTATAGGCTGCCTTTCTAGGAGTTCTTTTTACGGGTGAGACTTCAGGTTCCTGATAATTAATACTAGCCTTTGTTCTACCTCGTCTAGTGGTAGGAGTGCACTTTTCCTCCTCTTCAAACACTAAAACTTTTTTAGGAGTCTCCTCATTTGTTATTTTAGATATTGACTGTTTTCTTTTTGGTGTAGTTGGAACGTGCTGCCTTATGATCAGCGTAGGGATCTCATCATCAGAATTTTCTTTAAGTTCCATAGACAGAACATCTTCTATGGTGTTCTTGGATAACTTTTTAGAACTCTTTGGTGTACCTGTGGCTTTTTTAGGTGTAACTTTTTTTGGTGAATCCTTTTCGTTTTTGTCGGCTAATATTGCTCTTTTGAGTAACAGTTTGGTACCATCAGTTTTGCTGACACTCCAATTCTTCTCCGAGATTGATACTCTACTCATTCTTTTGACTAAACTACTTGGTGTTTTCGGTGTTACTGTCTTGGATGGTGTCTTAGGTGTTATTGTCTTGGATGGCGTCTTAGGTGTTAATAACGCAATGGCTTTACGCTCTTGTTCAAGGACTGGTTCAATTTGTACTTTGCGTCTGCTCATCGTTAAAAGACGGTATCTGCATACATAATGGTAAGGTTCATTAATAATTTCATCCATATCTTTAGTAATAGTGAGAGTGATAGTGCATTTCTTGAAGAATGTTTCTATTGATACATCTTGGTTGAACGGACGATGATCTTCTATAACCTGGAAATGGTATTTTTATTTATTAAAGTTATGAATTAATGTAAAGTTTTGTGACTTTTTTGATAATTAAATATAAAGTTATGAATAATAATAATATTATTATGTACAAATGGAGGGGGGTTCATAGGGTGTCAATAAATTCAGCATTGCTCTCAAAGGGACAAGTGCTCTAAAGTGTGGTAACATAGCCATGTTGCATGGAAATTTATTTATTTATTCATAAAGGCAGACTTAATACCTTCATTCTTTGGCCCTATGACTTTATAAGAAATTAAAAAACTTATTAATAGGAAAAATATCTGATCAATATTGCTACAATTATCTAATCGTTTGAATTCGAATTGTGGATGCATATTAATAATTATGCCATAAACTTACCTAGGTATTAAAATTAAACTGAACTTGTAAACCTCACCTCTTTCTTATAAAAACTAATAGGCTCCATATTACTAAAACACCAGTTAGGTAGGTCACTAGGGCTCGAGTACCACTGAACCTTAGCTCTGAACGGGTCGCTGGAGTTGGTGCTATCTTCATACAACGAGATAATGCGTGCCGTATCACAACCTGCCTCAGTATCTGGTTCTGCTGCATCAGCGTTCGAAATAAGAACGCATTCTCCAATTCCAGCTATGATATTCCCAAATTGAAACTTCCTGATAAAAAATAATGCATGTTTTAGCTCGGTTAGTGAAAAAATAAAGTTGTTTTGAATTTGCAGGTTAACTTACTCGTAATGATGGAACGATGGGGTTAAACTTTGCGGTTCATGTATTTCCTCACTCATCCACGTCACAGTTTTAGGCATCACTCTTCGTCTAGGCATTTTTATAATTCAATTGTATTTTAAATATTAATTCTACAAACGCGTCGCGATCGCATTTCGCACAATAGACGGACGGAGTCAAAATAGTCAAATTCTAATGTCAATTTTCGCGCCAATTTAACGGATGCGAAACGAAATGTATTCCTTTATTAATAATGATTTATACAAGCGACCAACTGAGTTGTTAATTTACTGTTTTTTTTATAACATTTTTCTTTCATATTTTTGCATTCGTATTTTTTGTTAAACTTTAGAATATACAACATAACAATGGATCACTAAACGATTTACACGATGCTGCATAAAATGAAGCTGGAGAAGTTTCCAAAGCCAGCTTTATCAACATTTCAGTTACTAATATAAATATTTCTATAGTAGTCGATCAAGTACTGCGTCGTCCAGCATATGATTACGCTGGATGGCCCGCGCCTGATCCGACAATCGCTGCGCCGACACGTTGACAGCTGGCTCAAGCACCTGAAACAGAGAGAGCATCCGACCACGGTACGCAGTCAAGTTACTTCCCCCCTCTGTAGCCCCAAAGTATGAGCGCATGACACTTTCATTAATAGACTGCGTCCATCTCATGCGCTGCACACTTACACCGAGAGCGGGGACCCTATCAGAGACCGGTGGGTCTCGAGGCCCCAAGCTGTCCGGCGGCCGCCGTCGTCCCCGCCGACGCACAGGTGGTGGCGTCGTCGGCGGAGAGAAGTACTCGTCGCTCGAGCTCGACGCAACTGCCGAGGCCGGTGTCACAGCACTTACGTTGGGGCTGGGTTCCGGCGGCGGCGAGGCGGAGCTGAGCGACAGGTCCGGAGAAGTTGGGCGTGCTCGGCGTCTGGGTGTTTATCTATAATATGTATTTATAAATTATATAAGTATGTATATCAGTTGTCTGGTTACCATAACACAAGCTCTGCTTAGCTTGGGACCAGATGACCGTGTGTGAGTTGTCCCAAGATATTTATATTTATTTATTTATTTCAATTTTAATACTTATAAGTGAATGATTCCATGAATAGGTTTTCGAGTAAATTATCACTTAGGTCTGCGTTTGAATATAGTTGAATAACTAGAGTACAGTTTTAATTTATAACAACTTCCATAAACAGAAGATTAAATGTAATCTGTAGATTCATCCAAATGTTGACAAGTTGACAACTTGACATTGTTGACAATGACATTGTGTGACTGTGTATTGTATGTATGTATGTCATGTGTCATAAACACGTGAATGTATTTGTTGGTTATTAATATTATACAAATATCGTCAAAATGAAGTTAAAACAAAAGAAAACACCACAGAAGCTGTTATCCGATAAAATAGCAGATGCTCTAACGGTAAAACCTCGTGCTGACATAGAAGATGATCAAGTTTTCGGAACAAAACCAAAAACTGTTACGCGTGATGATTTGGGTTCCTCAGACAGCGAAGTTGAGGCGGCTATCAGCGATTTCCGTAAACAAAACGTGGGCTTATTGAGCGAGGTGAGTAAAAAGTATGAGGGCCAAGTCGTTTCTCGGAAAGATCTCGAAGAATCGAGTGAAGATGACAGTAGTTCGAGTGATGATTTGCCACACCAAAAACAACCTCAAAAAAGCAAACAGGATATTTCAATAGACTCGGATGGATCTGACTCTGAGAACGAACAGCTAGCAACAGAAGAAGGCGACGAAAAATCAGATGTAGAAGACTCTGATTCAGAAGCCGAAAGTGAAGACTACAGTATCACTCGGTTTCAAAAACAGTTGAATAATGATTCGGTTGACGACGAGGAAGGTAGTGGTGATGAGGAAGGCAGTGAGGACGATGATGATGACGAAGGTGAAGGATATGACATCAGTCAAATGGATGAGCCCCTGAAAGAAAACTTTGAACATGTTAAAAAACAGAACTTGTCTGAAGATGCAAAGAAGGGTATTTGTGTAAGGAATCAGTTGTTGCTGTGGGAGAGTTTGCTGGAGATGAGGATCCACCTTCAAAGATGCGTGAACACTGCTAATCAGATGCCTATGCCTGATGCTCATAATGACTTGAAGGAGAATGAGGAATTTCTCGAAGAAACTAATACTACTAAAGCTAATGTCACCAATGTTTTGGACAAGTAAGTTTCTTTCTTGATCATTAGTAATATTATAATTGTAAGTTTATTACTTAGCCACTGCACAAAAACTTACCCTGATATATCGCATGCTCAGTAATAAACTGGCCAATTATAGTTTAGGTCCAAACTGAGTTAGACAAACAAAGAGATACGTTTTAATGCCATCCATCTTTCCTTTCGTTTTTTTTTTCTATATCTCTTTACTAGACAACCATAGACCATACAATATGTCCGGCAAGTTCTGATTCCAAAAAGGCTTTTTTGCGATTTACCCAAAAAATGTTTTTTTTAGTTAAGTCAGTCTATTATAAAGGATTATGAAGCTTATCACATAGGATAATTTTTATCTCATTTTTGTGTTCCTGAGGTATTGAGGTATGCAGACAAAGTCATGGGCATAAGCTAGCAATACATATTTTGAAGTTAAGTTTTCTTTATTTCATTATTATTTACTAATTTATACCATTTCATACTTTCAGATTACTATCCCTTCAGAATTTGCTACTGAGTAAATATCCAGAAACGAAGACACTTTGTAATAAAAAACTAAGCAAACACCAGGCAGATGCAAAAGAATCCACAAAAGATGATAGTGATGAGGAAATCCCAAGCGATACTGACAATGAGGAGATACCATCAGACACTGATGCGGAAGATGAAACAGTTAAAGAAGTTCAGACACCTAAAATTAAAAGTAGAACTATAGAACTACCAACCAAGAAGCGCAAACTTGAAGAGTATGAAACTGACATCTCTTCTTCGCACAAAGCATTCAAATCATTCAGAGACACATCAATACAAAAATGGAATGACAAAACCCGTCTTGCAACTGCCACAAACATAAAGAATGCACCAACAAACACTGTCCTCCAACAAATATCATATATTTTGTCTGACAAAGAGAAATTGGTGAGAAGAACACAGCTCAAAAGATCCGAATATGACATTATTGGGTACAAAAAAGATATCCCTGAAGAAGAAACTAAAGATGTTGACGATACAGAAGTTAACCCGGTAACAAGAGACCGAAAAGACAATGACGAATATATCCCAGAAATATTCGATGATAGCGATTTCTACCACCAATTACTTAGAGAACTAATTGAATGCAAGTCTGCAGACATTTCGGACCCAGTTCAGTTGAGTCGTCAATGGATAGCGTTGCAGCAAATGAGAAGCAAAATGAAGAGAAAAGTAGATACCAAAGCAACGAAGGGACGAAAGATAAAGTATGTTGTCCATAACAAGTTAGTGAATTTTATGGCTCCTGAGAAATCAACCTCATGGACAGATGAGAGCAAGAATGAATTGTACAGTTCGCTATTTGGTAAATTGTTTGAGCAAAATAATATAGGATTAAATGCCAATGTAAATGGTTTTAAGATAAAAGATTAATAAAGATTATTTTATTAGACACTTCTGCCTTTGGTTTAACTGCCTATAAAGTTGTTTGCGTTGATTTTCAACCTGGATTTTCCCACTGCAGGGCAAAGGCCTCTCCACTCTCTTTCCAACTCTCTATTAAGGGCTATTGTGTGCGTTTCGACCGCGCGGCCACGGCGATATTTCGAAAAAAAAACTTTTCCAAGAATAGGTAAAATTTTGTAAAAGTTGATTCCCAAAACCATAAATTTGTCGAAGATATGGTTAAAAAGTTATAAGGGTTTGAACGTGGCCGCGCCATTGAAACGCGGAGAACCGCGCGGCCACGTTGATCTTTAAAACTAAGCGTAGCAGGGACCTTAAATTCAGGTAAATAACAGATTGAATTTGTAAAAAAAAAGTAAAAATACAGAAAAAATCCTAGGTTTATATTTTAGGAGCTGCAAGACAAAAACCCCATGGCCGCGCCATTGAAACGGTGAATAACACTCTAGCGCCTATATCACGCTGAAAATGCATCGCAGACGTCTGAAATTCATTGTAAAATCTAGATTTGAATTTGTCGAAAATGTAAAAAATATGCAAAAAATACCTAGGTTTAGATTTTAGGAGCTGTAAGACTAAAACCCCATGGCCGCGCCATTGAAACGGTGGAAAAGACGTTATCGCTGATATCTCGCTGAAAAAGCATCGCAGAGGTCTGAAGTTTTTTGTAATACCTAGATTTGAATTTGTCGAAAATGTAAAAAATATACAAAAAATACCTAGGTTTATATTTCAGGAGCAGTAGTGCGGTATCGTGTAAAAATAAGTTTTGATTATCTATCGAAGAAAGTAAGTATTAGTGAGTTTTTTTTTATAAACAACACCTATTAATATGTAGAACTGTCGATAATATGCAAAACATATTTTTTATTCATAATACAAAGCCTTGCAATGTGTTTTGAATATTTCGATAGGGTGACCATGCCTTGTTGTTTACAGAAAACTTTCCACCTGTTGTAATAGAAATCATGTCCCGATTCTAAATTGAATTAAAATGAAACTAAGAGATACTATATCTTTATTTCTTTAAAAATCACATAAATCACAGATTGTTTACTTACACTAAGATATAAACTTACATTAAAATCACAAATCACAGATTGTTTACTTACACTAAGATAAATATTTTTTATTAATTAAGGGGACAATTGTCGAAATCATGCAAAAAAAAAATTACATTTCACACAAACCAAAACTATAAAATGAGGTAACCACCTCGTATAAAACGTCAATATTTTTGAGATTTCTAATAGATGATGATTAAGATATTAAAAATCAGGGTAATATTATACTTTACTTTACATTGGGAATTAGCTCGCTAAGTGGGAATATGCAACCACTTTTTTTCTTGACCCTCGATTTCTTGGTGGAAATCTCAAAAATATTGACGTTTTATTCGAGGTGGTTACCTCATTTAATAGTTTTGGTTTGTGTGAAATGTAATTTTTTTTTGCATGATTTCGACAATTGTCCCCTTAATTAATAAAAAATATTTATCTTAGTGTAAATAAACAATCTGTGATTTGTGATTTTAATAGAAGTTTATATCTTAGTGTAAGTAAACAATTTGTGATTTATGTGATTTTTAAAGAAATAAAGATATAGTATCTCTTCGTTTCATTTTAATTCAATTTAGAATCCTTGGGACATGATTTCTATTACAACAGGTGGAAAGTTTTCTGTAAACAACAAGGCATGGTCACCCTATCGAAATATTCAAAACACATTGCAAGGCTTTGTATTATGAATAAAAAATATGTTTTGCATATTATCGATAGTTCTACATATTAATAGGTGTTGTTTATAAAAAAAAACTCACTAATACTTACTTTCTTCGATAGATAATCAAAACTTATTTTTACACGATACCGCACTACTGCTCCTGAAATATAAACCTAGGTATTTTTTGTATATTTTTTACATTTTCGACAAATTCAAATCTAGGTATTACAAAAAACTTCAGACCTCTGCGATGCTTTTTCAGCGAGATATCAGCGATAACGTCTTTTCCACCGTTTCAATGGCGCGGCCATGGGGTTTTAGTCTTACAGCTCCTAAAATCTAAACCTAGGTATTTTTTGCATATTTTTTACATTTTCGACAAATTCAAATCTAGATTTTACAATGAATTTCAGACGTCTGCGATGCATTTTCAGCGTGATATCGGCGCTAGAGTGTTATTCACCGTTTCAATGGCGCGGCCATGGGGTTTTTGTCTTGCAGCTCCTAAAATATAAACCTAGGATTTTTTTCTGTATTTTTACATTTTTTTTACAAATTCAATCTGTCATTTACCTGAATTTTAGGTCTCTGCTACGCTTAGTTTTAAAGATCTCCGTGGCCGCGCGGTTCTCCGCGTTTCAATGGCGCGGCCACGTTCAAACCCTTATAACTTTTTAACCATATCTTCGACAAATTTATGGTTTTGGGAATCAACTTTTACAAAATTTTACATAATCTTGGAAAAGTTTCTTTTTCGAAATATCGCCGTGGCCGCGCGGTCGAAACGCACACGGGCTATTTTGGATCAGTCTTTGTCGAAGGAGTTCAGATCATCCCGTCATCCCCGCCTGGGTCTGCCGCTAGGTCGTTTGCCATATAAAGGGACCCATTGGGTCGTGCGTTTGACCCAATGACCGTCTGACATGCGGCAGATGTGTCCAGCCCAATTCCATTTCAGTTTGCGTTTGTGAAATGAAAATGTTATTTTGACTAGTTGAAACACCGTGCCGATGAGTATGTATAGCTGTACCTATATTATTTAAAAACAAAATTGTTTTCGTTTTGCATATTTAATTAATACCTACCGATCAGTTAGAGAAAAAGAAAAACGGGACATTCAATTCCCACCGAGATGCTTATTGCTACAGCCATTTTAACGCCATATTACCTTGAAGAAAAAATATACATACATACAATATTACGCAAATAATTCTATAACCCGAGTGCTTCCGGGAGCACTGCGTAAATGGCTCTGCGCGGGCGGTACGATCGTCCGCACTCCGCTGTAAGCGTGACGGGCACGTGCGCCTGCGCCGGTGTTCATGTTACAGTCGTATGCCGCGTCGTGATACTGCCCATATGCCTAGAAGCGGAGCATCTCATATAATGACGGACTGTGGACTGGACTTTCGTGACTTACCAGCTGGGTTTCTCTCTTTGTCTTGTAATAGTGTGTTTCGTCTATAGCATTGTGTGACCCGGGTACCCGTGGCAGACTCCCTGAGGTCTGCCACGGGTAGGTATCCAGGGTAACTGGATATGCCAGTTTCGCACTTAGTGTGCAGGCTTTATTCGTAGCAATGCATACATATTACCACTTGTGTTTGTCGTATAAAATTCATCCAAAATGTTATAGGTATAACAATACTTTCACGTCAGGTTACTCTTGCTTGATCTGTACCTACATAACGTCTAAAGAATTTCAGGTGGAAAGATCGCTACCCGCTTTCGTGTCATATTGCGAGTTCTGGTACAGAACTTTTGGTTAGGTTAGGGTTGTAGGTCGGATAACGCCCTCTTCTAGCCCCACTAAATAGGCCCAGGGCCCCCACACATCAGGATCCGAGGTGGCAACGCGTAGTATTCCACGCGTGGCCCTCTTTGACGTCGCGGGGGGAGTCCAACATCTTACTCCCCCCCCCCCCTGACCTGAGGAGATCAGTCGGGGGTTGCGGATGTATCTCCAGTTCCCGCAACCTCCGATATAGGTGTGAGATGGAACACCGGGGTTATTTGAGTCTGACAGAGTCAGGGTTCAATATAAAGATTAGGGTTATAGTCATCATCATCAGCCGGAAGACGTCCCCTGTTGGACAAAGGCCTCCCCCAAAGGGGAGGGCCTAGTATTAGGTATACAAATTATTCCAAATATCTACATGTAGGTATAATGTTTTCTATCAAGCTGCAAAACCCCTACAAATACTAATGTGCTTTATTTTTAATGCACATTGCACTTTTCCTGTTACCAAGTTTTCAGACATCTTGTCGATCGTCATGTTTCTCGCGCGCCCCTAACCCGCTATCTACTTCAATAGCCGAGGTCGGGTGGGGTTATCACACCACTACACAAACAACGCATATTATTATGTAGGTATGTGTCTATCTGCAAATAAGATTTCATAAGAAACATGTAGGTAACACGTTGGTTAATTAACAAATTTAAAAAAAATCACACTGTGTAGATAGGTACTTTTGACCTGTCACGATGAATAGGAACAGTTTGTTTTTCGAACAAATAAGGTAACTTTAGGTAGGTACTTACCTATAATGATTAGGTAATTGCGGTGATTTAAAAGCAATTGTTGTAGTACCTATTTTAAAGCAGAAGAGTTTGTTCGTTTGTATGTTTATCTCCGGAACTGCTGGCTCGATTCTGAAAATTATTTCTAATAATATTGGTAATAAGAAGCAAGGTACGTTATTCTTACGTGGTATAGACCACATTTTATTGTATAAAAAAATATGAATCCGTAATGCTGGCTTCACTTGATCCAGATATGACGAATATTTGCACAAATAAGCCATGTGAAATGCAGCATAATAAAATTTACGCGTAAAATTAGGTACACTAAAATGTAATAGCTTCCAGGAATCACTCGCCTTTTAACCTCGATTTGTCAGCACTCAGCTATCTCGGGTCATCTTAACACACAGTTAAGTAGGTTTATCATTATAGCGTAATTTTGATTGTAACAGTTCTTTGGTACACATGTACTTACTTTACTGCATTTGATTTAGGTATAAGTAAGTACTGTAAAGTTTATGGGACGATAACGGTACCAGTCGGATGCTTTCTATATCTAAATTAAAGAGGGAAACTTAATGAAATTACTTGTATTCAACTAAAAACGTCAGCACGTCAGCTTATGAATGCCAGGCAAACAATCGCATTGATATAAAAATAAGCATCATCATTACCATACCATATCAGCCAATATCATCCTATTGCCGTCCACTGTTGAACGTAGGCCTCCCCACTCTACATATATCATATATCAGCACGGACGACACGGTTGGCGCAGTGGCTGAGCGATCGACTGCTGCACAGCGTGTTGCGGGTTCGATTCCCGCCCAGGGTAAACATTTGTGTGATGAGCATTTGTGTTTGCCTTGTGTCTGGGTGTTGTTTATCTATATATGTATGTATTTACAAAAAAAAAATGTATTTGTTTATGTATATCAGCTGTCTGACACCCATAGTACAGGGTCTCCCTAGTTTGGGGTCAGATGGCCGTGTGTGAAAATGTCCCCACATATTATTATTATTATTATTATATCTACTGTACTCTTTGAACCTTCCCTTGAGATCGCCAACCAACCAAAATTTAAATAAGCATAACGCTTCTAATTTCATACTAGTTCTAGAATAAATTCAGAGTGTTTAGAGGAAACATTTACTTAGTTAAGTGCACTCGACTAAGTAGGTTACATTACGCATACAACCTCTAGTCCTCTATCAGGTACAATGACATACTTTATTGAATCTTCGTTCGTAAGCCTGTTTGCATTGAAGCTTCTAATGCAAACAGGTTAGCTCAGGCAGGCTTCTGTAGCTAATGTCCACAAATAGCCATTTAGATCGCATCGATAGTAGCCGTGTCGTATCACGACACGGTTGGCGCAGTGGCTGAGCGATCGATGGTACAGGTGATAGTACAGGGTCTCCCTAGTTTGGGATCAGATGGCCGTGTGTGAAATGTCCACACATATTATTATTATTCACATTCATTTATTTTATATACATATTAAATTACATTTTTAAATATTCATATAAAAACAAAAACATTTAAAAATATAAAAAATAGTAGCCCACCGGTATCGGGAACAGGGTCCAAGCTACCGGTGGTCAGGGCTCCTGAGAGAGGAATCTCCTGACTATACGCGCCGTGTCCAGGACTACCGCTTTCTGTATCAAGCCCTTGATCCAGCTGCCTAACGAGAGCCTCCTTAGGTGTTGGTCGAGGCTCTTGGAAATGAGTCCATTGGCCGTAACGACTATCGGCACAATGATTGCTGTATTCACATCCCACATGTCGACAACCTCGCGAGCCAAGTCAAGATACTTAATTTGTTTATCTTTCTCGGTTTTCACGAGGTTCTCGTCATGCGGAACCGCTATATCAACAATCATTGCGCGACGCTCTAATCGATCTATCACCACTATATCAGGCTTATTGGCAACAATAGTCCTGTCAGTGATGATAGATCGATCCCAATACAACGTGATATTGCCATTTTCGAGAACTGGGTCGGGCACATATTATTATTATTATTAGATACTTACTAGCTTTTTCTCGCGGATCGTTATGGGTCACTAATTTATCTGATAATAAAATACAGCCACGTTATGATAGTCTATTCGAGAGATAACGGAGAAGCTAAATAATTTTCAGAATCAGACCAGTAGGTAGTTCCGGAGATTAGAGCGTTCAAACAAACAAACTACGAGAATTATTATTATTATTTCTTGCCCCGTCGAAATCCTCATGGACTTCCTCCATCGTGGGGGTGACCGAGAGGCATGACTCTTTCCGGCTAAAACCACCGCGGTGTTCCACCTGCCTATGGCCAGGGGTGCGGGATTCGCAGCATTCACCACTCCCAAACAGCGGGTACCTATAGGATACTAGACATCCATAGATGAATATGATGAGGGTTTGAATTTTCCCTCAACCTCCACACACAGTTCTATTTGTCAAGGTTCACCAAGTCTCATCAACCGACTTCAAAAAAGGAGGTTAGTTTCGGCAGTCGGTGTCAATAGAAAACAACAAACAGAACAAAGCCACCGACTTCCGGAACTAAAGCTATTACTGTTAGTAATCTATTTAAAAAAGAATGAGCAATTAAAAAAAATATCTTCATGCATTATTTTATTTACCTAATCGAATTGCCAACTTAATATCAAAAGACCTGTAGGTAACATAGGGTATAATAATGCCACTTTCTCATGATTTTTCTTGTTTCTTGTGATTAAAACCCTCTCACTGTCTTGTTATTCAAGCTAACACCCCGAATAATTATTTCAGAATCTAAAAAAGATATTACACACTCAGTTCTATTTATCAAGGTTCATCTAGTTTCATCAACCGACTTCAAAAAAGGAGGTTAGTTTCGGAAGTCAGTGTCAATACAAAACAACAAACAGAACAAAGCCACCGACTTCCGAAACTAAAGTCATGTGTTCTGTGCTAAAGTTATTTTATCACTTTTTAGTTTTTGAAGGCGGTTGTTTTTTTTTGTACAAAAGGTTAATTTTTTTTTGCTATCCTACAGCTATGAAGAGTTTTTTAACCGGCATAACGGTCCGTTTACCGTCATCACGATTAAAAAAATATTATTTTACTCAACGCAATTTTCGAAAATAAACTAGTGAGCGAGAATGCGATGACACGATTTCACAAAACTCTTCAGGAAATACGTGTTCTTGAAAAAGTCGTTTAAGTTTTTCGAAGAAATGTTTGTCATTGAGAATCTCCATTACATGTGCGAGGCATCTTTACTTTCGTCAACCTATGAGTAGGTAGGTATAATAGGAATGACCAAAGTTCAGAAAAAAAATTGTGCATAAAACCTGATTTTCAGACGTCTTTACTGCAGGGCAAACGCCTCTTCTCATACAGAGAAGGCACGAGCATTGATCCCCACGTGCGCTCAAGGCGGATTGGCGATTACAGACTAATGTTAATTATAATAAGTCCTTTATGAAATGAAACATATTATGATCATATTATGAAACACCTAATGTGGCCTTTTTAGACCCCCAGGTTTCCTCACGATGTTTTCCGTTACCGATGTCATTGATGTTCAAGATAAACTTAGAAAGGTTTATTTATAAATAATTATTAAAAATGTACAATATTTACACGAAAAAATAAAAAAGGAAAACCTATTCTCTAGTCTATTAAACTAAAAAAAAAAGAAAACTAAGACAATAAGGCATCAAAAAATTCCCCACTGGGAATGTGCCCAAGAGACTGGCGGAAATTTCCAAAAGGTTGGTTGACACTTCCCGTGATCCAAGGGCTGGTTTTTACCTCGGACAGAGGTTAAGCATTGCCATCCAACGTGGCAATGCCGCCAGTCACTTAGAAAGTACATATGAAATTGAAAAAGTCAAATTGGTACTTACTATTGCCCAGTTGCGAACCCACAACCTCGCATGAGCGGCGGCGGACGCCTTAACCACTGGGCCATCCCGACTTTATTGTAAATATTCATCCCGAAAAGGGTCAATGGTGTAAACACTGGATTACGGAGATTCCGGCCGGCCATTAGATACAGTCAAATGAGTGTCGTGTTTAGCGTCCATCAGATGGTTTCTTTAGAAGTATAGTCCTGACAATCTAAGAAGTCGGATTTGACATAAATATCATATTTTAATCATTCGTGTTTTTGAGTGCATTTTTTTCAATATGAAGTTAAACTTGATGATTACGATTGATACTTGTTGTTGTAGTGTATGGGTAACATAGTAATTAATGCGGATTATGAATTAGATTTTTCAATTTCTTACCCGGGTTACCGCTTGTTGTGGCGTTCCATGGCATATGTTCAACAGTGGACGTCTTTCGGCTAATGATGATGACGTACACGTTCACACAAGGTCGGAAGAAGAAACGTCAAATCGGACCTCTTAGATTGTCAGGAGATTAATAGGTATGGATTATTTAAAGTTTAGATGTCTAGAACTCTATGATTCCCAGAAAAGTGTCTCCAATCGTAAGAGGGATATGGAAATATGGACCTTATGCTCAGCCATTCAGAAGTCATGTTTAGGTGTAGCGAAAGTATTCTATTTCTGTTAATAAACTACTTATAAAAGAATGAGCAATTTAAAAACAAGTCTCCATGCTATTATTTTCTTTAATCGAATTGCCAACTTAATATCAAAAGACCTGTAACATAATAATGCCACTTTCCCTCTCATGAGTTTCTTGTGATAAAAACTCACCTCACTCTTTTATTATTCAGGCCCCTTAAAACCCTGCTTAGCACCCCCAAAAATTACTTATTTCGGGATCTAAAAAAGAATATTACGAATAATATGTTGTTTTCATCTTCTCTCCGCCACTATTATGTTTACAAACACAAATCATACCCTTGAGTCACCTTATCAAATTGGTCTAGTAGTTAGTTTGCGTAAAAAAACACTTAGACGTAGATATAAAAATATAGATAAATATAGAATAGATATAGATTTAGCCAAACTAAAAAGTAAAAAATAAATAATAGTTTAAAAAAACTAAAAACACGCTTTTTATAGAAAACCAAACTAAAAAATAGAAAATAAATTTTAATAAATTATTTTATTTAAAAAAAAGCGTGGGGTGCTTTTTAAGAAATTATCAAAATGATAATCACTCTACTCATATCTGTCAATAAAATATTTATAACTATTGACACCATGCACCCCACGCTTTTTTAAAATAAAATAATTTATTAAAATTAATTTTCTATTTTTTAGTTTGGTTTTCTATAAAAAGCGTGTTTTTAGTTTTTTTAAACTATTATTTATTTTTTACTTTTTAGTTTGGCTAAATCTATATCTATAAATATTATGTACATTTATTCTACCAGGGGCGCTTGTACAGTACCATCCTAGTATATAATAGCTGTTTTTTCGGCAACTAATTTTGAACGACTTATGTTTTTTTTTTGTTTTTTTTTTTTAATAATTTTATCAAATTAGTGTACTGTCATCGGTCCTCGATAAATCTACAAAGTTTGAACGAAATCTGGCCGTTTAAAGTGGGTCAAAATCGCGCCCAAAGAAGTCGGTTACAAACACTTATGTTTTTTTTTTGTTTTTTTTTATTAATTTTATCAAATTAGTGTATTGTCATCGGTCCTCGATAAATCTACAAAGTTTGAACGAAATCTGGCCGTTTAAAGTGGGTCAAAATCGCGCCCAAAGAAGTCGGTTACAAACAAACATACAGGTGAAGCTAATAAAAAGCTGGAAAAATGTACAATATTTACACGAAAAAATAAAAAAGGAAAACCTAAGTATAACTATTAAACTAAAAAAAAAGAAAACTAAGACAATAAGGCTTCAAAAAATTCCCCCACATCGTCGTCAACTGGGAATGTGCCCAAGAGACTGGCGGAAATTTCCAAAAGGTTGGTTGACACTTCCCGTGATCCAAGGGCTGGTTTTTACCTCGGACAGAGGTTAAGCATTGCCATCCAACGTGGCAATGCCGCCAGTCACTTAGAAAGTACATATATGAAATTGAAAAAGTCAAATTGGTACTTACTATTGCCCAGTTGCGAACCCACAACATCGCATGAGCGGCGGCGGACGCCTTAACCACTGGTCCATCCCGACTTTATTGTAAATATTCATCCCGAAAAGGGTCAATGGTGTAAACACTGGATTACGGAGATTCCGGCCGGCCATTAGATACAGTCAAATGAGTGTCGTGTTTAGCGTCCATCAGATGGTTTCTTTAGAAGTATATTCCTGACAATCTATGAAGTCGGATTTGACATAAATATCATATTTTAATCATTCGTGTTTTTGAGTGCATTTTTTTCAATATGAAGTTAAACTTGATGATCACGAATGATACTCGTACTAGTTGTTAATAGTGTATGGATAACATTGTAATTAATGCGGATTATGAATTAGATTTTTCAATTTCATATGTATAGTATTTATTTCAATAAAAACTTAGTACCTAGGAATATATATACAAAACTTAAATCTAAATAATAATATTATGTACAATTGGTAGAAAAAGGCAGGGAGCTCAAAGGGCATCAAAAAACATACACATTATACATTTATTGATTAAAAAAAAAAAAAAAAAATAAAAAAAAAAAAATCATATGCGGGTTGCCGCTTCTTGTGGCGTTCCATGGCCTATGTTCATCAGTGGACGTCTTTCGGCTAATGATGATGACGTAGACGTTCACACAAGGTCGAAAGAAGAAACGTCAAATCGGACCTCTTAGATTGTCAGGAGATTAATAGGTATGGATTATTCAAAGTTTAGATGTCTAGAACTCTATGATTCCCAGAAAAGTGTCTCCAATCGTAAGAGGGATATGGAAATATGGACCTTATGCTCAGCCATTCAGAAGTCATGTTTAGGTGTAGCGAAAGTATTCTATTTCTGTTAATAAACTACTTATAAAAGATTGAGCAATTTAAAAACAAGTCTCCATGCTATTATTTTCTTTAATCGAATTGCCAACTTAATATCAAAAGACCTGTAACATAATAATGCCACTTTCCCACTCATGAGTTTCTTGTGATAAAAACTCACCTCACTCTTTTATTATTTACGCCCCTTAAAACCCTGCTTAGCACCCCCAAAAATTACTTATTTCGGGATCTAAAAAAGAATATTACGAATAATATGTTGTTTTCATCTTCTCTCCGCCACTATTATGTTTACAAACACAAATCATACCCTTGAGTCACCTTATCAAATTGGTCTAGTAGTTAGTTTGCGTAAAAAACACTTAGACGTAGATATAAAAACTGCAAACACCTTTGCAGCTCTCATCATTAAAACGGACGTGTTTACGAAGTGCTTAACGAGTGAAACAATTGACGACAACGGGGTGTCCTGTGGGACGCTTGGAATAATTCATAAGCGGTAGCGGAGGACCGCTTCTACCTACCTACTTTGGTATTTTTTCGGTTTGTCTACATTTGTAGGCAAACGCCTAAACAAGTTATTGTAAATGTTTTTTATTAAAAGAGTAAACATAGAGTTTCTTTCCCATTCTTCTCCATAGGGTAAAGTCTTGCTTCGCTTCGCGTGCTCCAATTGGTTTGAGCGTACTAGTGAGCATGTGTATCAGTACCCATACGAAACTACCTTTTGGAAGGGGCAACTCAATTCAATTGTTTTTTTGTAAATGACATTCTAAAGTGCTTTTTAATGGTCTAATTGAAATAAATGATTTGACTTTGACTTTTGCTCGCGGTTCGGCTCAAGGTTATTTATTTAAGTATTTATTTTGATATTTATGGACATACTGTACAATTTAGGATTTAAAACACATGGAGAAACAGTTGAAGGTTAAATTACACCCTTCGTCATATTTACGAAACAAATAACAATTTTCTGAAATTTTATTAAAATGCTTTATGCGTAGAACAGTAGAGTTTGCCAAAATTTCTATGTTCCAAGCTTCTGCTGTAACGTTGTTTTTCTAAAGTTAAATTATTTTGACTTAAGTAATTTCTGATGGTGATTACAATAATGTTTTCATAAAAAGTTTTTTCTTTAAACGACGTAGTGTTTATGATCCTACTACCGTTAAAAATCGTAGCACCAGTAAATAACACTACAGGAATTAAGATAAAGATGTATGTATAGAATTATTGTGATGTAATATATTATGTATTTTGAGTGTTCGAACACCGTTTACAACTAATTAAATAAATAATTTTGAATGTAAAATTCGCTCATTACTAACTACGGAAAATAATAATAAAATAAAAATAACAAAAATAATTGCTAAGAAAATAGATTTGATTAAATTGCTTAATTCATTAAACGTTTTCCCACTGCGTAAGGTGGGATACGAGTATTATTGAAGTAGTATATTGCGTATAATAATTATTACACACCTTTCATATTTCTGCTTAACAATTTATTAGTATTTCCAGTTCAGCATGAACAATAAAATTACTCTAAAACATAGCACTATCTCTAATAATATACAGCGCAACTTAACATATTTTACAGGTATACATAAAACAGAGTTAAAATATACTAACAAAATAATATAATCCCCGCACTCGCTCGTACATTGTGGCGCGCCCAATGGTACTTTTGAGATAACATCTGGGCGGGCCGCCCGCCCGACAAGGCGAGAACACAACCAGTAGCAAGAACGCGCGCGCACGTAACAAACGTACACACTAAATAATCTCTTATCATTATCACAAAATCATCACTAGTGAAAATAATCGACTAGTAAATCGTCATTGGGAAAATAATCAACTATTCAGAAAAAAAGGTGATGTGTTTCTGAAATTGAAATTATAAGTGAAGTGAAAGTGCTGGCTGGTGAGAAAAAAAGTTTGGATGTGAAAACTTTTTGTAAGTACTTAGTTTTTTTTTATCTCGTTTAGTTTTACATTAAAGAGCTTTTACTTAGAATATTGTACTTAAGTACTTTTTAGACTAGATTATGATTTGTTTTTCAATTTTAGATACGGCGTAGGCATAATTGAATAAGTACATATTTGAAACGTTTTTTTTTTGTAAAAAGTTCTTACTGAAAGCTTTATTACTGGAAAGTGAATTTCATACTGAAATAAAAACATAAAGAGTGCTTTATTAAAAAACAACCCATTAATAAATAAAAATACTCTTTAATAGGTATTTCACAACAGTATTGACTGATTGAGATGTTTTGAAGATGACTCCAATTATATTTGAGTGACATTTAATTTTAATACTAATTGCTAGCGAGAGGTATTAATACTCTCTTCTAAGTATTATAAACAAACGATAATAAGTCAATTGTCATACTAGTTGGCACCGACTACGGTCTTCGCGTTATTTACTTTGTTCATTAGATAACTAACTGCTAAAATATTTTTTGAACACTTGTATTTTTGATTGGACAACTTAATACAGATATAACGAGGAGCTCGTGGCTAAGTTAAAGCCCTACAGATCGATCGGTCAAAGGTTAAGCTACGCTAGCCGCGGTCGGTCTGTGGATGGGTAACCATCCCTTTCATACCGAGTTCCCTCCGTGCCTCGGAAAGCACGTAAAGCCGTTGGTCCCGGCTGTCATTTGTAGATCTTTGGCAGTCGTTATGGGTAGTCAGAAACCAGAAAGTCTGACAACCAGTCTTACCAAGAGGTATCCGTGTTATCCAGTAAGTGGGTTGTGGAGGTCCGATAGGCAGTCGCTCCATGTAAAACACTGGTATTCAGCTGCATTCGGTTAGACTGGAAGCCGACCCCATTATAGTTGAGAAAAGGCTAGGCAGATGATGACTAATTACCCGTAGAGCCTCCTTCTATTCCTTCCATCAGTCTCAATTTTGTGCCACGTCTTGATTAATTTGTAACTCAGAGAATAAGACCAATTACTGACACAATACATGTACTCCAATAGTTTTCTAGCGGTTTGAAGAGTTCGTTATTTTTTCAAGTCGAACTTTCAAGTTATCTCAGAAAATAACTGAAATGTAGATATTGAAACTACGTTACGTTAATAATTATTTATTATTATTGCTATTTTATTATTATTATACTACCTACCTTTTACCCGCGGCTTCGTCTGCGTGAATAACGGTTATTGTGAATACAGACGTAGTCACGGATTAAAAAGTAGTGTCTACTGGGTGAAAGACTCCATCATGGTGTTCGGACATTCCATAAGACCTAATGTTAAAATTAATTTTATCCCTCAATCACAGTAATGCTATCTTTATTATTTAGGCCACAAAATATTTTATTTATTTATTTATTTATATCGTACGTAGTTTAAGTATTACGTCAATTTCAGTGTTTTGACCCTGACGCGCAGTATTAGGGGTCATACTATGATAACTTATCGTTAAAAAGATTGTCATCATTGTTCTGTAGTGTACGTATAATCTCTAGATTGACTTACTATATTTTAGTTTTGCTGAAACAATTTGTAATTCGCAGTAGGAGCTTATGCTTAGGCCGCATCTGCGTCTATCGTCACAATGCTTAGCGCCATGTCACGATACACGCAGATGTTACAGTTGCGTAAATTTAAAAGTGATTTCTCGTATAGGTTATATAGTAGCTTTCATGATAGTATGATTTCGAAAATACTATGTTTGTAACACCATTAAACTTTTGTAGAAAATTACGTTTGAATTTTACGTAAGTAATAGTTACAAGATAATACACGTGGTTGTAACTTAGGTTAAAAAAAAACAAAAACAAAAAAGAAAACCGCCTTCTAAAAGTAAAAAATAACTTTAAATTCGCAAGTCGGTGGCAATACAAAACAACAAACAAAACCAAAGCCGAAAGTTATTTTTTACTTTTTGTAAAAATGTTTTTTTTTCATTGATAATAATCTAATTTTAACGTGTGGATGTCAATGTGGAACTTCAAAATCGATAATCATGGCCCATCATGGGTCATTGAACTCGATCAACATTGACGTTTGTGTAGAAAGTGTTATATTACATATATAAATATCGCCAGTCAGGGTCCCGGTGAGGGTCGTAGTACATTTTGCGCCTTTTCATTGTCGACCATTGTTGGTAGTAAAATACACAGAGCAGATGATTTTTCGATGACATAGAATAATAAACTCTACCATCACTATCCTAGAACATCCTTAGCTTGCTAGAGCGCACTTGAAGATATTGATCTATTAATTTGCGTCTATTTCGTTAAAAATTGTACTCTAGATACTGTACCTATATATCCGGGCTCCTCTGTTGACTAACTGACTAAGACGCACTGAAGACCTAGATGACAAATAATATCTATCTTCACCTACCAAGGGTCACTCACACATGTGTTCTTTCTCTTATCTAACCTAATTCCCGCAGATAAATATTTTACAGACATCTAAAGAGTATACTCCACCATTTTATGGCAGCTTAGTACCTAAATGAGTTACCTAGAAATCCTAAATTACTTTTTTACAAAGCTTCTATATTTCATATAATTTTACCATTCATATAAATTGTCGGATATTTATTGTGGTAATGAAAATACTGTAATCCGGGATTACAGTAGGTAAGCCTCTTTAGCAAAACCATGGAAATTATTATCCCGGTTAAAAATATGACAATAATGGTTACTACGCATGCGATTTTCTGGATTTTCAAATACGATTTTCCGCGAAATTTTTCTGCGATTCAGAAATAAATTGAATGAATTATCGTCTTGACAACTTTGTGGTACCTTGGTAAGCTTAGTATGACTTAGAACATATGTTACAGGACTTGGTAATTATGGTAAAGAGTTTGCACTAGCGGTGGGCTGTATGCTTTCTTGGTTAACGAAACGTTGTGTCTTTCTTTCGAATGTCATCAGCGGTTTTTTAGTAGAGCTACCATTAGGCACAAAACGGTATGCACACTGATAGCGGTGCTTGTTGCGCAAAAAAGACAACGGGAACGTATTTGATTGTAACTTGTAAGATACAATGTATCGTTTCTAGTTTCGGAAGTCGGTGGCTTTGTATTGTTTGTTGTTTTGTATTGCCACCGACTTCCGAAACTAGAAAGAAGTCATGTGTGTTCTGTGCTAAAGTTATTTTTCACTTTTTAGTTTGTCAAGGCGGTTGTCTTTTTTGTAAAATATCTTTATATTTTCCACTTTTCATTTCCCTCTTTTCAGTACGTCCGTCTCATTCAAATCCATAAAGAAACGGCAACACATTTCAAACAGAGATTGAAAGTAACTACTCCAAAGATTCTTCGTAGAGAAGAAACTAAAACGTCGTCTATGTAAAATTATTGGGTATTTGTTGATATTTCAGAAAGTCCCGGTTCAATTTTGATAAAATTTATATGGGACCAACCCTGAGACTCACCCCTATCCATTAAAAAAAGAATTTCCAAAATCGATGTTCATTTGCCAGAGAAATCGCGTAACAAGTAAACAAAAAAAAAAACAACATACAGACGAATTGAGAACCTCCTTCTTTTTGAAGTCGGTTGAAAATGGACTAGCGTCGGTGATGAATAGTTTGAATATCTGTCTGTCTGTGTGATCTGTTGACGACACGGTTGTGCGATTGACTGCTGCGCTCCATGTCGTGGGTTCGATTCCCGCACGGAGCAAATATTTGGATGGCCTACAGATAGTTGTTCCGGGTCTGGCTGTTTGTGTACGTGAGTTTATATGATTGTAAACGCACCCACGACACAGGCGAAATTAAAAGCGTGGGGCAAAGTTTTTTTTTATTCCTTTTTGAGTATCGTGTATTTAGTCTACAGTGTTGGTTAAAGTCTATGGTGGAAAGACGTGATTGAGGTAGATAGTTTCGTCGTACTGCTGTAACCTGATCGGTTAATATGCATTCAGATAGTTTCAATAACCATCTAGGTACCTACCTAAGTTGCGCGATTACATAGAGTTCACCTTATTTGCCTGAATGATTTCTATGGTCCTTTTTCACCAATATTCCATTAATCGGTTACGTATTTAAGCAATTGTTTAAGTATTTTTTTCTAAGGTTTTAAAGATAGAACTGTTAAATTAGGTAAGTATACCGAATCGTTAGATTAAATGTTGGTGAGCGCAGACTTCAGTCGCGGTCATTTACGAGACGTGATGTGAATATAGTGATCACTCTAAATTCCAATATTGCCTTAAGATAACAAAGTTGAAATACCCATATAACCCATTTTTGTTTACCCAATAACCAGATGATTATGGAACCCAGCATTCCTCGAATCCAGTTAACGAATTTAAACCAAATATTAAGTGGCTCATATCCTTTGCACGCCTACATGACGCCTACCTTCGTTTTGGGAACGTTAAATTAAATAACGCACAAATTACATTAGACCCTTTTCGATATTGCCACTTTGCTCGTTTGTTTACCTGTGCAGTGTTGCCAACTGGGAAATTCCACAAACTTTTAGGAACGTTTAGGCTAAGAACTCACGATGCCGTTTTCGCCCGCGTCAGTTGCGGTGGAAGAATAGCCCAAACACACGGGACCGGAGTCCGAGCAGTTGCGATTATCGCCCGCAGTTTTGGCGGGCGATTATCGCAAGATGTGCGGTTGCAAGACGGGCACTGACCTTTCTTGCACCAAAACAATTATAGATCTACTTCAATATCCACTTTGTAAAGTTTGTTGACAAACGTGCACAGACACGTCACGACGCCACGAGTAATAACAAGTCACTGCAAAATGGCGTCGGATTTCTGTAACCCTGTTGGCTACTGCGGTCGCCCGCCAACCGACCGCAGAGCTCGCGGGTGCAACCCGCCGAGGCTGCGGGAGCGATTCTACTAGTTGCCCGCCGGTGCAGCGGGAGCCGCAAACAGCTGCGCATGCACCGCGGGCGTAAACCGCGTCGTGAAATGTGTTTTAGTTTTTTACATATGCATTCTACAGAAGCTGCGGGCCCGCAACCGCGGCGGACGCGGGTGAAAACCGCATCGTGAGTTCTTGGCCTTACATTCAAATCTGAGTATCAATATTGAGCAGTCTGCAGGCAGTTGGTGATGCTTTCTGTCTGTATATAGATTATGTTATGTGGATTATCGTTTAATTAAGTTACCTGTAAAATGTGTGGCGTCGCTGTTCTTGAGCAGACTTTAAAGTTCAAACAAAACACGACTTTATGATTTTTTTAAAGTATTCGTTTCAAACACTGTCTTTTCACAGTTAAGTTGGTATCTTTGTACTGAAGTATTGTGATCTTTACTCATATGTTGTATAAAGGTAGGCACTTGTACCTATTGTGTTCTCACATTACATCCGAAACGTTTTATGCAAAATGAAATAGTAGAGGGCTTATAAACGCGCGGAGTAAACATTTAACGTTACGTTTTAAAAACTGCTAAAGATATTCCATTGTTTTTTGAATTTGAATATTCGTTACACACAAAATAATTTTCATCCCACCATCTCGGAATAGTTATTTGTTATACAAGAGTGCAAAGTTGCTTTTTAACCGCGTGTTCAATTTTGATGACCGAGCAAGCGAAGGATTCTAAAATTGAATCACGAGCGCAGCGAGTGATTCAAAATTAGAATCCTGAGCGTTAGCGAGGGAATCAAAAGAGCACGAGGTGAAAAATCTTTGCACTCGAGTGCAACACGTAACTTTTCATTCCACCTCAGCGAGGAAATGACTAAATGCAAAAAAAAAAGTTTACAAAGTCTGAGTTTTTAACAAATTAAAAAAAAGTTGTATGATATATTCGGCACCATAGAGGTAGCAGTAAATAGGTTTAATGTTTTTTTTTAATTCACAAACTTAGTGCACACGATGTTCTAAATTAAATTTACTTTATCCTCTAGAGAATAAAAACGGCTTTTCCACTCAGATATTGAAGATTAAAAATACTCTTTCCGAGATGGTGGGATGAAAAGAGTATTTTTAATCTTCAATATCTGAGTGGAAAAGCCGTTTTTATTCTCTAGAGGATAAAGTAAATTGAATTTAGAACATCGTGTGCACTAAGTTTGTGAATTAAAAAAAAACATTAAACCTATTTACTGCTACCTGTATGGTGCCGAATATATCATACAACAATTTTTAATTTGTTAAAAACTCAGACTCGGAACCTTGTTGGTGTTCTTTTTTCAATTTGCTTTGTACGCGGTTCTTTACGCGGCATTTTTTCACGTCATTGTTAAACCTATTAAAAACAAGAAACTTGAAAACAAGTGAAAAAACTAAAATGAGTGATTCTAGCGACGAGGAAGTTTGCTTGACGCCAACAGAATTGACTGAAACTGTTAATAATGCGCAAATGAGCTTTCTCCCTCAACAATCACGCGAGAAGTATTTAAAACAGTACGATATGTTCAACACGTGGCGACTAGCAAAAGGAGCCAAAACTTTCTCAGAAAACGTATTGCTGGCATATTTTATAGAATTATCCGAGAACAAGAAAGCAAGCACTCTATGGAGTACGTATTCGATGCTAAAAGCAACAATAAAGATGAAAAAAGACAAACATATCGATACTTATCCTAAATTAGTGGCATTTTTAAAAAGAGCCTCATCTGGTCATCAACCAAAAAAATCGAAGGTTTTCACAGTATCTGATATTGAAAAGTTTCTTAACGAAGCACCCTATTCCGTATATTTGGCGGCAAAAGTAAGTCAGTTGCACATTCAGTATCTACTTAAGTATATTAATCTCAATTAAATAGTATACTTAGTAGATGTTGATAGGCATAATTATGCGTTCATATCAATTTTATTCATTTATCTACTACAATACTCTTTACGTTACAGGTTGTTCTTATTATTGGAATAAACGGAGCATGTCGAACTAATGAACTAACACAACTTAATGTCAAAAACATTGAGAAACATTCAGATGACTTACTATTAATTAATTTACCTAATACAAAGACAAAAAGAGACCGCAACTTCGTCATTCGCAAGGAATACGTAACGATTGTTGAGAAATATCAAGCCTTACGCCCGCCTAACACTCCAATCAATCGATTTTTTCTACAGTATCGCAATGGAAAGTGTGTTAGACAGCCTATGGGTACTAATAAAATTGGCAGTATCCCACGAGAAATAGCAACATTTCTTGAACTTCCAGAACCCCTGTTGTACACGGGTCATTGTTTCCGACGAACTTCAGCCACACTTTTGGCTGATTCCGGAGCTGATCTCCTGTCCCTTAAGCGCCACGGAGGCTGGAAGTCCAATGCAGTTGTAGAGGGATACATAGAGGATTCCATCCAAAATAAATCTAAAATATGTGAAGGCATCGTAGGAGCCATTACACTGAAAGAGCCTCAATCGGATCCTTGGACTGGCCCTTCTACATCAAAAATAAGCCGTTATGAAACACCTAACCATCTCCCTCTCTCTCCAACATTCACGCCAAGGGAATCCGATGAATCGGTACAACTATTAAGTATGACAGATAGTTTACCGAAAAACAGTACACAAGTGACTAACACCAATATTACAGTACCAAACAAAAATATTACACTCAATTTAAATAACTGTAGCAACGTTACTTTAAAATTTTCTTAATTATACCTTAGTATTATTTTGTTATAATTTAAAGATTATTCTGTAATACTTACCTGTCATAATGTAGTAATTAATACCTAAACTGAAATAAAAGTGTACCTATCTTGTGATTGTAAACGTTTTTTTTTTGCATTTAGTCATTTCCTCGCTGAGGTGGAATGAAAAGTTACGTGTTGCACTCGAGTGCAAAGATTTTTCACCTCGTGCTCTTTTGATTCCCTCGCTAACGCTCAGGATTCTAATTTTGAATCACTCGCTGCGCTCGTGATTCAATTTTAGAATCCTTCGCGTGCTCGGTCATCAAAATTGAACACGCGGTTAAAAAGCAACTTTGCACTCTTGTATAACAAATAACTATTACTTCATTCATATCAATTTCAATAGGTGAAATTTAAGGTCATCGCTTCTGACAGCACCACTCCGAATCGGCAACGGTCCGGCCGGACCGCCTCAAACAATGCAACCGTAACCGTTTTATCTTGTCATTATAAAAACTTTAATGTACGCGATTTCTTGGCTAAAATTTACAGCTGGGGCGGCATACTTCGAGAAGGAGCCTATCAGAAGGATACGCTTATGCTGGACAGTATTCTGGAAGCTACGTGATGTGATATCTTTAAATTGTCCGTTCCAGTCTTTGACCAGGGTCTTTAACCAGTGCGTCCTACCCGTAATGACTTACAGAGACGAAACGTGGACACTCACCGTGGGCCTAGTACGCTAATTCAAGGTTGTTCAGCGTGCTATGGAGAGAGCGATGTTCGGTGTTTCTCTGGTGGACAAATTCAATAATGAATACTTACAATCTCGTGATTGAATTCGCTTTTGAATTTTTATTTGTATTAGGATTTGTTTTTTTTTAACAATGCTTCGCTTCGTCCTGTACCTATACTGACTCGTGTCAGTACAGAATTGTAAGTACCTATTCGATTTTGAATTTGTATTTGATTTTGTGGCTTCATTCTAAGTGTTCCGCACGGTCTATCTGCCCTTTGTTTCATAATCTGAGGTCGTAGGTATAAAATTAACCCAAAATATTGTAGGATTGTCGTACTTATAATCCGACTCGAGTCGGATACTTCTACGGCAGCACTGTTGTGCTAGGCCTGTACTAACTATTACCTAATATTCTTCCTACCGAATTTCAGTCACGGCGGCCAATCTCAATCGAGACTAGCCCAAGTACGCAGAAGATATAATAGTGCACAAATGTGTGCGCAAACACGACAGGTGCACTCCGTTTTCCCTCTCTCTCATAGTCCGATGGGCATTCTGACACGATCGGAGAGAGATCAGGTGTAGGATTTGTCTCCTCATGTGCTTGCCGAGACACGGCAGTGTCACACTACCAACTTCTAAATTTTGGGCTTCTAATAAGAAATTCCTAATGGAAAACCCACTAACACCACGCGACCACGACACCAAAGAGGCAGTTAAAACTGGTCTATCAATCAATGGAATATGCGGTACAAGTGTCCCAATAATCCGTCTCCCTCACTCGACCTTGCACCGACAGAGATAACGCACTGATACACAGTATGTTTTATTACCGGGTCATCATCAACATCATTATCTCGATTGATTTATTTATATTTTACTAAGTACTTAACCAGATGCTTTTGTTTTATTGCAGAAATTTTGTTATGAGCTTGGTTTAATTACTATTAAAAATTAAATTCATCATTAAATACCTAAAATCATAATACAGTCACTTCAGGAAATCGGAGAGATTTTTTGTTTTCGCAGAAATAACCTACCTTTATCTTTACCAACTTTAAGGATTTAGGTAAGTTCCTATATAGTTTATGAAAAATGGCCACCGACATAAATATTGTTTGTTTGTAGTGTCGACCTACTAAGGCGTGATATTCGATATTCGACACTATTTCACTTGCTCGTTGAAGAACGAAAATATTGTGTGCTCATATTTTTTGTATTCTTCTCGCATCACTGAAGATGTTAGGCGTTACGCAAGGGTGGAATTCCGATATTATATTCGCGAAGCAAATTCAATTGAATTTTAGGATCATTTGAAGATGGCCCTTGAAGCAAGTTATGGGAGCAAAATTTTGCGTTATTTGAGTAAAGTGTAATATTAATTCAAAGATTATCGGTCGATATACTTTGGCTTTCAGGTTTATTGGTAAACTTAAGTCATATTTTAAAAATGTATCAGATTTGTCTTAATATCAAAATCTTATAATCCATGATTAATAATGTATTATTTAATTAATTTTAAGTTTGAATCCATACTATTAATATTATAAATGCGAAAGTAACTCTGTCTGTTACGCTTTCACGTTGAAACGGCTGAACCGATTTTGATGAAATTTGTTATGATGATAGCTTTAACCCTGGCGAAGGACATAGACTTTTTAATCCGCAATGTCGCCTGCAACCGCGATAACCGACATTCACGCGGACGAAGTCGCGGGCAGAAGCTAGTTAAGAATAATTCATTTTACTGGCCTTTTCCCACGACTTCATCTGAGCGAAATTAAAGTAGGTATACTATAAAACATATCCTAAACACACACACAACAATACAACACACAAAACACACACAACACAACTCACAACCCACTTGAAAATAGTGTAGCATTCTATAAAGCTTTTTTTTTATCGGGGCATAACTTCAGTGCATTTCCTCTTACAAACATAAAAACAAATCAAACTATACCTCTTTATTATTAGTATAGACTAGATTTATTGATTTATTTTTGATATCGATAGATCCTCCGTATTACGTACTGGTCCAATTATGCAAATGATTCATAAGGTGCGACCTCATCGGGTTCTCTCATTAAATATGAACTCGTATGAGCACGTAGAGCTGTAGATAACGGCACTGTAGGTTGAGTTGCCTAATTATGTCCGGGTCAAACGTTATGATATGACATGAAATATTGGACACTTAAACTTCAACGAATACAAACGTAATGTTAAGCTGGGTAGGTACTGACCATCGTTACGGAGCATAATGTAACGTGTTACACAGCGAGCGTTCGTGCAGTCAGTACGGGGAAACAAGGCGCTCGTTGCTCGCTGAGAGTGCTCCACCCCGGTGTCGGTTTTTTGGCGAATCCTTTGAGTGTTACCTCTTACCTCTTCAGTTGTAGGTATGTTGCAGCGAGTCATCACGAGTGCACGTGGCACAAGCGTTGATTCTAGGTACTTCGGACCTTTAGTTTATTAGTTGTGATAGTGATTATTTGTTGTTAAAAAGATGGAATGGGATAAAGAGAAAACACGAGAAAACGTTTCTGTTTTTAAACAAGTTTGATTTCCAATAACGTTTCTTTTTTTCTTCTTATTAATTTGGATTATACAATAATTGAGTAAAATTGAAGATCCAAACACATTGTCGTCCGACATCTTGACTACTCGTAGTCAAGATGTCGGACGACAATGTGTTTGGATCTTCAATTTTACTCAATTATAGCAACGAATCTGGAGCGCGGGCGAGCAAATTCGAAACGAGCATGTTACACGTAGTTTAGAACACGGCGTAACGTAACATGTTCGCTGCGAATGGTACATTACGGCCCGTAACACCGGTCAGTACCTGCTATTGACTGTTAACAGTCAATGTTGTAACATAAAGGTAGGTACTGACTAAATTTAGCGTGACCGAGGTGAGCTGTCAGTTCCTTATCTCCGTCCGTGGGATGACATCTTAACTCATGCTTACTTTATCTAAATTCACCAAAGAAGATTTTTAAAGAATATTACTGCAGATTGCGATTTTTATAGAACAGACTTTCTAAGGTCAACGTCAAAGCATTTATTTCAATTTATTAATTTACAGGCACTTTTGAATTGTCAAAGAGTCAGTTAGTTAGTCAGAAAGTTGCAGAAAGTGATCGTTCCAAAACGTATGGAGAAGAACGGGGAAAATCCTTTACATTATTATGGTTGTATTAATAATTACGTATGTGAAAACAATGCGGATGGAAGAGCGATTCTAAATATAAAAAAAAAAACTATAGTCGTTAAGAGATGGTCAAGTGAAAATAACCTTAGAAAACATGATTTTTCCTACCATTTTTCATATTTGCAGTTCCGCATTGTTATAATTATTAAATTGATGTAATACAAATTATTGTAACATTTTAATTTTTAGAAGAGCAGTAGGGGGCAAGCTGCAATTTGGGCAAGAAACTCCATAAGTAAGTATGGAGTTTCTTGCCCAAACATTTCCATACGAAACAACCTTTTGGAAGGTGCAAATAGATTCAATTCGCTTTTCTTGTAAATAACGTTCGAATTGGTTTTGTATGGTCAAATTAAAATAAATAATTATTTAAATTTATTATATACAAAGCTTAGAAATAAATATAAACACATAATATGTACAATGCTCACAGGGCATCAAAAAACTCGTCCGCATCGCTCTCAATGGGACAATAATTATTTGATTTTGATTTCGACCGCAATCCGGTGGGACTCCCGCTTGCGGTATCTTACATTACGGAATAGCGTATTCATGACATATCAACAGACAAAAAGGGAATACGTTATTAGTTGTTTGTTGCGCAAATATTTTAGTTTGCAAATGAAATTATGTTTGGTTTGCAGTTCAGTGAATGTTTGATACAAATTCAATATGTACATGGCAGTCACCAAAAGAGATAAGTGACCGTACCTACTGTCGATGTATTTGTAAGGTTTCTATCAATTCTGATTCTGAATTATTTGACATATTCCACTACAATGTGCGACTATTTTTACAAAAGTGTAAAGATTGTTTTTCCGCGTAAGACAGTTATTATTATTTTATTATTAAACTAGCTGCTGCCCGCGACTTCGTCCGCGTGGTTATGAATATATGAAGTTTAAATAATGATATTGAACGGAAACTATTTTTATATTTCAGTCAACAGAAAATGCCTATTTTAAGGCACCAATTAAAAAAAAAATAGATGTTGTTATTTACGTAAACCCTACAACCTACCTATACACCACATTTATGATTTAATTTTCAGGCTGCAGTTTATTTCAATTCATTATAATATTTAAAGAGATGGCATTTGTGATTATGATACAGTGGTCTTCTTCGTTTCGTATCGATGTTTGTGTTCTTTTTTTTGTGTGATGCTCATATCCGTGGTTAGACTGCTTGGACCTTGTAGGAGCTGCATTAATCGCAGCATTAGTGGCGTTTTTAATATCCTCTAAGGTACAGGTGACGGGTCACTTTGGGCACTGTAGGAATAATAATAATAATAGCCTATATAGGGTGACTGGTAATTAGTGTACGATACTTAAACACGTGATTGTGTTCATGATAACAAACAACTTTCCCGAAGAAAAAATGTTTTTTGTCCATCCTGGACCGTACGTGGTCGGTCCTGGATGGCCTGTGTGCTGCGGAGAAAACTTTTCCGACTCTTAAGTCTACTCGAAACTGTTTAAATGTGAGCATTCTAAAATTAAATTTATAGTTTTACAGAAAACGATGGTCAATGTGGGATAAACCCTGTATGTATAAAATATTGTCTGGAATTTGGTAATTAATATGGTGATATGTGAATACCAGGTTCTACGTATTATAAGATACTTTTATCCACAAAAAGCGTCACAGTAGTACCCAGGGGAAAAACAAAGAAATATTTGAGCTATAGCTTTACGAATGTCATAACAAAAAATATTAAGACCTTGATTCGTCTGAATTTCATTAAGTTGTATTTTCTATTTGTTGTATTATAAGTAATCAATAAATGTTTGTTGAACACATAGAGTTAGGTTATATTCCCTTAAACTGGCCCTGTCGTTAAATCGGTTTCTACGTGACATAACTTAACTATATTCTATCTCTTTACCAATTTACAGATGCAAAAAGCCAAGGATTTATATATATAAACTTGCGAGAGCAAGTTCAGGCTGTAACAAAATTATTTCTTAGCAAATGTCTCCTACTCATAAACTCTAGACTTGCTAAATTTCAGGTCGATAGTTCAAAAATGAATCAAAACTTTCATACGAAGTTGCGAGAACCATTAGACTTCCTTAATCCAGCCCTGTCGTAAAATCCGTTCTAAGCGGACGTCTACTACTAATTACCTACCTCTCTGCCGATAATCAAGTTTGTAGTGCCAAAAATGAAGGACTTTTATACAAACTTGCGAGACCCATTAGACCTCCTTAATCCGGCCCTGTAATAAATCCGTTCTTAGCGGACGTCTACTAACTATGTACTACCTCTCTACCAAATTTAATCTTAATATGTCAAGCGGTTTTCGATATATCGTGATGAGTGAGTGAATGACCTTTAGCTTTTATATATATAGATTTTATATATGCATACAGTATAATATTATTATACTGTATGCAAATATACTTTTATTTTATTACACATACGTACACAACAAATGTTGAAACTCCAAACCCAAATATGTTTGAAAAGAAGAAAACACATTAAGGAACCTTAGCTATATATTTATAAAACCTCTCTGTAAACTATATTTGTAGTTTTGCCGTTAGTCAAAATGTACAAAGAGTCAGGACTGGTGACGCGAGACTCCACGAGAGCAAGCGACGTATAGTTGGCCGTAGGCAAAGCAGCTGGTCCTGAGATCGACAACCGCAGCCTTCAGTGTGACAAACACCGACCGACCTGAGACTTGTTTATAGTCATGCCAAAGCACACGCTCACAGGGAATTGCGCACGCTTGAATTGGAAGGGGTAATTGTGGGGAATCAGTGGTATACGTGATATAAACACTCTCACCAACGCCACAGCCTGTTACAATTTCAGATTCAATGATAATTATTTCTCTGCAGACAGACGATTTCGAGCCGATTTCTGTTACACAAAATAATAGGTAACACCGACCTTCAGCTGGATGATGTGCGCTAGAAGTCCACTTGCCGTAAGCGAATTCTATTCCAAATTCTACGGCGTCGTGTGGCGTCATCTTGCTCGACTACAGTGTTCATTGAGATATATACTACTTCTCTTCCTTCAATTTGAGAGAAACAAAATGCTTTAATTGATCGCTGCAGCTTGATCAATTTTGTTATAATAGCCTGTTCACACACTCAAATTCTGTTGATGCGGTATTTGACTGATGTCGCTGTACAAAACATGAATCAGTTGATCTATTGTAGATACTACAATACCAAGTGTCTCTGTCAGATCCACCTGCCCTCTCTCCTCTGGTAGAGAGCTTTCACCAACTTTTAAATGAACATCGGAGAATTCTTGAACACGTGAATTGCCTCCAAGCTGAGCACGCATATTGATGGTCAAGCGGGATTTATAAACTCGTGACCGTTGATCGTTTCAACGATGCATTTACCTCGTCAGCCCTAGTTCCTCGCGTCACTACAGGCAGCGTCTGCCGGAAATCGCCACTAAACAGAACTGTGACCCTACCCATCATGTCTTGGTTTGAACACGCTGACGTGGTTATTTACGATAGTACTCATTGCACCTAGATCGTAATTGTTTTCGACAGTGTATTCCACGATTTTAATGTGCCAATGATTGCGGGGCCGGTAACCCAAACTTGACCACAGGAATGACGCCGATGTAAACGACGACGTTTTGAAGAGATTGAATTGTTAAGAATACGTTTCTCATTGTGTTCAATGCCACCTTTAGTAGTTGATCTCAAAACTCGCAAGAAGTCTTCGGACAGATGATGCCGGTATTTCTCCTACAAAAGTACTGGGTTTGCAATTCCACAAAACAAACAAATGTCTCTGACGATTGGGAATTTTCGAAAATTTTTGAAAGTGTTTCTCTTCGCCACACTATTTTTATAATCGTTTAATTTAATGTATTCAAAATTATATGAAATTCTTCTGCAGTATCATGTAATAATCACAGAGTAATATAATATGTGCGTTATTATTCTAAGATAATAATATGGTAATAATATTTATTTTGAGTTGAGTTCTCAAACATGACATGTGTCAAACTAAAATGTATTTAAATTAAAAGCACTAAGGAGTATTGATGTCAACTTCGATGCAAATCACCCTCAAAATAATTTTCTACCCATTTTTAACTCCGTTATGTGGTGAATTTCAATAAAATACGAAACCCATCTTCCATCAATTTTGTTAAAGAATGTTTATGCGAAATTTGAAGTAGATTGGACCAAGGAATCACGTTGTCCCATACAAACTTTGCCCCCGTTTTTCACACCCTTAGGGGTAGAATTTCGGAAAATCCTTTCTTAGTGGATGCCTACGTCATACAAAGAACACACCCTTCAAGTTTCAGGTCTCTACGATCAGCGGTTTAGGCTGTGCGTTGATACATCAGTCAGTCACCTTTGCCTTTTATATATATAGATGAACTATTGAATAAGTGTTTAAATTATTTGAAATTTATTGTGTGTTCTTCATTTCTAATGTTTTAAATTTATTTTGTTTAATTTTTAATATTGATGTGATTCAAATGATTTTATTCTATTTTTTAATTCAAATTGACATTTCTTTTTTTTTATTATTCTGTTTTTGTTACGATAATGATAATTTATACCTAATTGTAATCGTTGACTCTCTGCATGTGTTGGTGTCAACTGTTAGTGCAGAGAGTAATTGAAAGAATAAATAAATATATCATGAACAGCCTTTGGCGTTTTCAGGCACCAATAGAGGAAATAATAAATAGTAATAAAGTACGTCAAAGAGTAGATATTTTGGTTATTGGGTGGGCGCTATTCTGGTCCGGACACACCACGGGCTATTTATTAGTCACATTTTAGTGCACATATTTTTTTCAGAAAATAACAATTGCCTTAAAACAGTGTAAACATCAATCACAATACTAACTATATCATATGCGTAAATAATAAATGTATTTTTTTACGGATAAGTCAGTCTATTTTATACTCTATCTACTATTCAATTCTCTATGCAAAAACAGCCCGTCAAAATGCTTTAATAACTAACAGAGCTGTATTACAGAATGATAACCAAATTAAAACTAAAAAAAATTCTTTAGCTTTAAAATATAAGTATATAATATAGTATAGAATTTAACACATCATATTTGCCCATTTAATAACATACAAAATTAAATCTCTATCAAAACCGGAACGCGTTTATTTAACTTGTGATGTGTCATATGGTATGGTACGTAGGTACCTATGACGTCACGATGATGATGACGTAGTTATTACATTGGAAAATTAACGTTCAGTTTGTTGATTGAAACTTGATCGACTAAGACGATAAGGTCGAAAATAGTACCTACCTGATTGACATTAAAGTTCATTGTCCGAGTCCTAAAATAGAAGACCTGCACCCTATATAATTGTGTAACAACAAAACATTTTGTAACACGTCGCGCGTCGTGCTAAGATCGTAATTACTTTTGCTATAGGTACATGAAACAGTTTCTAAATACATTAAATAGTTTATATACATAGAAACATAGATTAATGTAATTAATTTCATTAATTAGAAATTTCGTCTTAGAATATTTAAAGTTTCATAGTCTTGATTGAAGTCAATAATTAATACGAAATTATAAATTATTAGCTTCTGCCTGCGACTTCGTCTGCGGGAACCTCTGAATTATGCCAAAGTACTCAATTATTCTACGGGAAGACAAAGCGGGATAAAAATAGTCTTAATCTAAATAAATATGTATAAGTGTGCCTAATTACGTTCAGCCGTTTAACCGTGAAAAAGTTTGTTACTCTTTACTTGACATCACAGACTTTCGAGTTTATAATATTACTAGGATACATGTCTATAGATAAGTAGATACTTATTTTTTATGTATGTCATTTCATGGGCCCTTAATACCAAAAGGAAAAAAATACTATGATTTGTTGGCGCTCTCTGGACAATAACAATTGTTTTAGACAATAACAATTTTATATTAGTAATAGAATCTAATTCCATAATATTTTTTTTTTCATTAAAAAAGTAATAACAAGTTTCTTAGAAAATTTACGTAATGTTTCTAGAAACATTCATCTACAAAATAAAATCAAAACTTATCGGCGAACTCGTAGCAAGCTTAGTTAATTCGTAGCAAGCTACGAGAGTTCGTAGCAGATTCGTAGCATCGTAACCTTATGAAAAATTAAAGGATTTTATCCTGCTAGTATTATTAATGGTTTAGAAAAGAGCTTGCTTGCTTGTTTGCTTGTAAAAATTGTCCTGCAGTATTGGGTATTCTGATAAACAGCGACAATATGATTGATAGAGGTGTCAAATAAATAGGCTTTTACGGTGATGTTTCTTTGCGGCGTAGCGCCTTCATGGACGTCAGAAAGTGAAATCATAGACATTACATTACTAATCTGTGGAGTGAAATGACCTTACGACACGACTGCGTTGTATTATAAAACCCTGCGTTGTAATATTTTGAGGGTACAAAGTGCATTTTATTTGTATAATTGAAACAAATGGTTTGTCTTTTAGTGTGACTTTGATTTCGAATTATTATCGAAGGAATTAACTACATACCTAAGTATTATATAGTCGCAAACTTGGCTTATGTTTAATGTTACTAGAAAAAGAAAACACGTAATTAAAAGGTCATACATTTAAGGTCACACGTTTAGTTGGCATGGCTAATTAAATTGTGTAAAAAATATATTTAAAAGATAGATGTTTAAAAAGTTCGCCCAATAAAAAGGGTACTTTCAATACATACTTAAACTTCAATCAATATTTAAAAAGTTATAACTGTATGTAACATAGTTATTCTTAAATCTTGATTGACAATTTGACTACTGACAGCTTCCAGCCAGTCATAGATTTAAATAAAGAACCAAGAAAACAGTCACGTTTTTTTCGTCTCAAGATTGTGGCGAATGTAATCATTCATCCTACCAGATGACATCGATATACATTGGTTAGCTGAGTCGTATTACTTCGAGACGGACCTCGGGTAGATTTTGGCGTAATACAAGGAGAGTCGCTTACATAAGTTATATATAACCTTAGATACTTGATATGTCCGCCCAACTGATTTGAATTTCAATTATGTAAAAGTCTGGTCAATGCTTTTTCTTAGTTCTTTTTCCTCTTGGTTTTAAATGGTTTAATTTTATAGTTACAAAGCGTAATTTTAATCACCACTAATGGCCGGATTCTGATGCACTTTTATCAGTTGTTTATCATTAGCGCTATTGGTTCAATAACTTGTGAAAGTGCGTTTCTGAACACCGTAATGTCTGAAAATCTCCGTTTAAACGTAAGTTAACTTGACTGACCTAGCCGTTTATCGGTTCAATAGCTCTAATGACGTTTTATGTCAGCAAACTAGGTATATCAACTTTTAGGTTATAATGTATAGACGTTTATCTTGTGTTTAACTTTATTTAATCAATAGCTAATCCGAATATATTTGGAGACTTCAGAAACCGGGTATAAGTTGTACAATATAGAAGGAAAGAAAGTTATAGTATTGATTCGCCCCCTGATGATTGATTCGTCCTATACCAGGTCAAAAGGCCATCTCAGCATGGTGCTGTATCATTTAAAAAAAGCGCTGATGTTCTGATAGGGCCCAAAGGGATGGTCAGATACGGATAGTAAAAAAAAATAATAAAAAGAAGTGTAAACGATAAAACAAATATAAATAGGTAAAATATAATAAATTCGAAAAGAAAAATCAATAAAATAATAATAACAATAAATTACATCTTACACCCCACGTAACCAAACTGTTCGTCTGTGTCATGACTTTCATTCGCAAGTGGCAACAATGACGAACAGAGAGTACAGAGACGCGGGCGCAGACATATTAGTTTGGGATCATTGTGAATGTCATCGAAGCGAATTCAAAACAAAAACTAATACTAATATACCCCCCCCCAACCCCTATCTAATATTATACATAAGTATAATGATATTTTCCCGATCAAATTTAGCCACGGCGCGCGGCGGCGGCCTATCTCAATCGAGATTAGTCAAGTACGCAGGAGATATTATGTGCTCAAGCACAGTATAAATATTAGTACTACTGTACAGTAGCGACACGCTCGCCTCCCTCTGAAACCTGACCTCTCCCCGCGTCGAGCGACTACTCTGGGAACTGCGTTTTAGTTCGAGCGGCGCGTAGACACGCACACATACGCACGTATCTGTACAGTCTGTTATTTTAGTAGCAGTGTAGGCAATTATATCGTTTCGTTTCTATGGAGTGTCGCGGGTGTGGCTCAAGTGTAAGCGCAAACACAACCATTGCACTCCCTCTTCCCTCACTCTCATTCTTCGATGGAACGGCGTTTCGATAAGACCGGGGAGAGACGCTGAGACGCGGGGCTTTACGTGCTTTTCAAAGCACGAGGGAGTCACATCACCCACTAAAAAACACAATAAAATTAGAAATGGAAAAATCTAATATCATTTTGTCCCACCTGGTCATCGTAGCCATAACCCCAGGTGTCTCAGGCTTAGCAGTCGCGAGACTAAAGGGACAGTCGCACATAAGTAACTACTCTATAATAAGGATAGAGGTCATAAAAAAGTTCATTCTTTAATCCAATAATTTCAGTGCAATTCTGTCAGAAATTAGCCGCGAATTCGAATCCTGTCTTATCCCCGATTTCACTCTTGAAGTAAAAAGTATTTGCTATTCGCTTAAGTATAGTTACGTAAAAAAAGCTTTTTTGTCAAAAAAGACAACCGCCTTCAAAATCCAAAAAGTGAAAAATAACTTTAAATAAAACAGAACACACATGACTTTAGTTTCGGAAGTCGGTGGCAATACAAAACAACAAATAGAACAGCCAAGCAACCGACTTCCGAAACTAAATTCATGTGGTCTTTTTTGACAAAAAAAGCTTTTTTGTTTTTCGCTTTTTAGTACTTCCTCATCATACAAATCCATTAAGAAACGGCAACACAGTCAAAGTAGAGATTGAAAGTTTGTACTTTCAATCTCTATTTTGACTGTGTTGCCGTTTAAATGGATGATGTTGTAATGTTCTCACCTTGTGGTGAGAACATTACAACATCATCCATATATATTTCTTTGCTTTCTGTCGATTTTTCTAAAAAGAGCTGAATCTATTTTGATAAAATTTATATGGGACCACTCTTGAGGCATACCCTATCCATTAAAGAATTTTCAAAATCGCTTTACATTTGCCGGAGAAATCGCGTAACAAATAAAGAAAAAAAAAGCATACGGACGAATTGAGAACCTCCTTCTTTCTGTCGGTTGAAAATAGTTCGCTTCACCTAAGTTCTCACTTAGTGGCGCAGTTTTCACATAAGTTCTCACTTAGTGGCGCAGTTTTCACAGTGGAATTGAGCGTGGAATTGAGCACTGCAGTGAGTACTTACAGAATAGTATTGAACGTGACCAATTGAAATCGACCTCCTACGCAACAAAACAAGTCACGTACGAAGTTTATTAATTTTTCGACGAAATATTGCTAATATTTAATAACTATAGGTACTATAAACAAATATTGTGGGTTCTTGATACCACTTGGTGACATTTTTAATATGAGTGCATGTCACGTGGGCGATGGCAATTTTATTTGATAACAATGGCGTATAGTTATTATGTCTTTATTGTAGACAGATAGTGGAGCTGTTGCTTTGAGAATTTTTAATGATCTATTTTCGTCCTTGATATAAAAAATCATCAGGATTTTTATATTACGGAATACATACCTACTTTATTTATTCATTTATTGGACGTTTGACTTTTACCACGCTTTGTACCATTATTATTATTATGCTAATAATACAAAGCGTGGGCAAAGTACAACGTTTACCGGGTCAGCCCCGGCAAACGTTGTTTAGCCATAAAACATAAACATACATAACATAAAAAAATAGCCTTTTCTCAGACCTACCAAATATACACAAAGAAATTCATAAATATCGGTCAAGCCGTTTCGGAGGAATTCGAAAACAAACACTATGACACGAGATTTTTATTAATTAGATTTAAACTCGCATTGTCCCACTGCAGGGCCATAGGGCCTCCCTCCATTTCTTCCGTCGGTTTCGATTTCGCGCTACTTCCTATCAATCCCTAAACCGTCAAAGTCATCTCGCCATTTCCTTCGTGGCCTACTACGGCCCTGTGTATGATATTATATTTGCATGTCCGTTAATTTGGGTGAAGTGAGCCATAGGTGAGTTGTCAGTCCCATACAAAAAGTTAATCTCAGCTCCCACTAGTTGTTGAAGAAACAAGTGTTGAAACAAAACATTTCAACTATGTATAATACTTGACAATTTAAGTGCTTCTATGTGCCAAGTACCAGCCTAGCCTTATCCGCTCTCAATAGTTCTATAGCGACAGAACAATGTTATATGAATCCCGACAATGCCGCCAGTGCCGGTAAAAGGATGTATTGTAGGCGTTTTAAACCTCATTACTGTTCAATTTGGACGAGCCGAACTCCAAGTTACATGATGTTTACTTTATTGAAAGGTATTTTTTGAAAAAATACAGTCGGCACGAGTTGTTTTTTTTATCGCTGCGTTTTGGAAATTAATTTAAAACATAAAAATTATCTACTCCTTCTATTCCCCATTAGGCTAAGAACTCACGATGCGGATTTCGTCCGCGCCCGCGCCCGCAGCGGGAGCCGCAAACAACCGTGCACACCGCAGGCGTAAACCGCGTCGTGAACTGTGCTTTGATTTTTTATATAGGTAGGTATATATCTGCAACCGCAGCCGGACGCGGCTGAAAACCGACTCGTGAGTTCTTCTTAGCCTTAGAGTTAGAGTTCAATTTCAGATTCAGACAATCTTACCTATAGGTAGGCTACTTGACGTTTACTTCATTGGATGGCAATTAAAAAAGAAAGTCACAAATCTCATGAACATCACACAACTTCACACGTACTGTACCTGCATACTCATACAAAAAATACTCACAAAAAGCATACACACACAAATAACATTCAAGAAGACACACCAGTTGCATAGTCGTAGCAGTCGTAGGCGAAACCATATTCTGTTTTCCAGAGTGCGAACCACCCAAGGTAAAAGAACCTTGACATATGAGGGAGTAAAAATGTATAATAAATTGCCCGAGGACATAAAGAGTGCAAATTCGTTAAACATATTTAAAGCAAAACTAAGAAAATACGTACTTGAAACCATCTTACCGAATTAACTAGTCACAAGTTTAATAATGCTTTTGGAGACAACAATATAATACTACTACAACTTACCTGTATTGTGACATCGGAACCGCACTCTTTACGCTCCGAGCGGGTAGTTTTGTGCAGTTTTACAAATTGTAATTTTGTCGGAATACCCTTTAGATCAGTAAATCAGTCTACTAGGTACTTTTTTTTTTAACATAATTTAAACTGTTTTAAATCATAATTGCAAAGTCTGAATGTCGTATGTATGATTAATTACTTAGAATTTAGTCTGTTCTCAGTTAAGTGAAATGTAAATTTCTTTATGAGAATAAAGTCTTTAACCACAAAGTATTGTTGGTATGAGTAATTAAAAACGTTAAAAATCTAGTCGCAATCTCATCTCTACGACTGTCAATGTCGAAAAATGTAGGCAACACTCTAAATACCTAAGTAAAACAACCTGTGGGCAGACGCTCTCTTTCTGAATGCATACTACGTAAGAACGAGATAGTGATATGTCTTTTCTTTATCTTATGTATGCATTCAGAAAGAGAGCGTCTGCCCACAGTTGGTTTCACTTATTTGTTCAGAATGTTGCCTCCACTTTTACCTATAAGCTTCCTGGGTAAATAAGGCGCATTTTGACAGATTAGGAATCGGTGATTCATAGAGGTGGTGAAAATATCATGGATTTAAAAAAAATATATGTTGGAGACAGTTTATTAATCACATTGTGGGTGTTAACTAAATTTGTTATGATTTGTGTTTCTTATTGTTAATTTATGTGATTTTACTATCAATTATTGTCTATTAATTCGAAACATGATTAATTGTGTGTGCACACTGATTTGTGGTTACTTTATTTCGATAATTATTATCGATGGTTTTATTCAAAACAATTGTTGACACGTTACTTTGAATGTAAAACGAATTACTTTATGAAATCACTATTGTTTATTCATGACAATTATTATTGTGTTATTTGATTACAGATCTTATTAGATTCAGCACATTTTAGTGTTTTGTATCAAGTAAACGCGTGACCCACTTCCGTGCGCATGGGCAGACTTGTATGGAGAGGTTGCAAGGTGGGGGGCATCGCCTTATAAAAGAGCGTGCACTCCGTAAGTATGGCAGTCGATCCTCGGATTCGACTCAGTAAAGAGTTCCTGCTCCTGACAATACTGTCGGTTTACCTGGTACAGCGCTGCTGTATATTCACATAGCTGTATAGGCTTGCTGCTAGCGAGCGATACACTTTGTATTTGGGTGGCTTATGCTACTGTACGAACTATAGACCTTAAGGGTTTATTCGTTTATCATTGGGTGGCTTAGGCTGCTGTACGAACTGTAAACCTTAAGGGTTTGTTCGTTTATCATTGGGTGGCTTGGCCACTGTACGAACTGTGGGACCTTAATGGTCTGTTCGATTAACTGTATTGTTGCTGTACCTTTAACTTACTTTATTCTTGTTACTGATTACCATTTGTATTATGTTTTCTTTGCTAATAGTGTGTAATTGTTTTTACAGGTCTTGTTTATCGATAATGGGATAATGGGAACGCCTATAGTCCTGACGATGTACTATACCGCTCGGCACTCCTCCTCGATCGCACCTGACGATCCGACATAATATGTATAATTTTTCTTCTTCTTATTCAATAATGAATGTGAAATGTAGGTGTGTGTACATGTGGTGTGTATGGTGGGTGTGTGTGAGTACAGAAGGTGTGAAGGTGATGTGAAAGGTCGAAATTGGTTTAAATTACTTAAATATTATTATGTTGTTTGATTTAAACATTACTCGACACTTTTTATTGTAATATTTGTTAGTGCATCTAGGTTTTTTGTATCAATGACTAAAATGTAGTATGAACCTTTTATAACCAAACTATGAATTTATTTTATAACCGATATTAATTGCTCAAGTATTTCATCATCATCATCAGCCAAAAGACCTCCACTGTTGAACATAGGCCTCCCCCATAGAACGCCACAACGAGCGGCAACCTGTCGCTTGTCGCTCAAGTAGTTATTTAGTTTAATTTAATACTGAAACAATATTATAAAAAGAATACGTGTAACTATAACACAAAAAGGCATCAAAAAATTCCTCCGTAGCCCCGTCATATGGAAATTTGCCCAAGAGACTGGCGGGCGGCATTGCCACGTTGGATGGCAGTACTTTATCTCTGTCCAAATTATTAAATGTTTTATAGAGCTACCAATGTCAATATTTACCGAGATATCAAATAAAACTTCTTTACACAGAAGTAAACACACCGTTTCGTAATACAACAGACGTAATCCAATGAACATTTAATTTCGTATCGTCCAATAATAAAAACGTAATTATTTACATGTTTCATAGATTCTTTATGTATAAACAAAATTTGTTTTCTAATGAATAGGATGATGTTATTAAAAATAATAATCTACGCGGTAGCACGTATGCGCATGATAGGATTTTTTATTACTTCCCATGTTATGATAAGAACTGGGAACTTTAAAACTAATGTTTTTTACTCGCTGCATACCTACACGACGTAATCTGGTCATATTTTGATCAATCCACACCATTGACGTAATTATTATTACGTCCATGATCCACACTGATATAGTGAAACTTGGATAACTGGGACATTAAGGGTCCCTGCAAATTTGTCTTACTTAAAAAGTATTCCACTTACCAGGGTCTCAGATATCCAGGTATAAATAAATATCTGTCTCATTTACGGAGGCTTCCATTAATAGAGGTGTGGATTTATGTTATTTCAGTTATAGAGGTGCAATTTTTAAATAATAAGTCCTAGTTAGAGAGATAATAAACTGACGTTATCTCAGTTACAGAAAAGTATTATTTAAAATTTAATCTCAGTAAAAGAGGTAAAATACGATCTCTCTTAATTATAGAGGTAATTTTGTTGATAAAATCGAAAGAACTAATCCCAGATATAGAGGTTTGTTTTATCCCAATAACAGAGGTAATTCAGTGCTAAAGTGTCGGGACCTCACCGTCGGTTTCATGCAGCTACGGAGGTTTCTCACTTCTAAAGGTCCCACAAATTTTAAAATGCGAAAGTAACTCATATCTATTAGGCTTTCACGACAAAACGGCTGAACCGATTTTAATGAAATTTGGTATGAGTATAGCTTGAACCGCGGAAAAGGACATAGGCTACTATTTAATCCGCGACTTCGTCTGCATCCACGATAATCGACATTCACGCGGACAAAGTCGCGGGCGCAAGCTAGTAAGTAATAAAACCGAAGAGATCGTGGCTAAGAAAAAGCCGTATCAATCGGTCTTGATGGTTTAGCTACGCATGCCGCGGTCAGTCCGTAGATGGGTGACCATTCATTTCATACAGAGACCCCTCCGTGCCTCGGAAAGCACGTAAAGCCGTTGGTCCCGGCTGTCATTCATCAGATCTTTGACAGTCGTTATGGGGTAGGTAGTCAGAAGCCAGAAAATCTGACAACCAGTTTTACCAAGGGGTATCGTGTTACCCAGTTACTGAGTTGTGGCGGTCAGATAGGCAGCCGCTCTATGTAAAACACTGGTATTCAGCTGCATCCAGTTAGACTGGAAGCAGACCCCAACATAGATGGAAAAAGACTACGCAGATGTTGATAAAAAAAAATTCGATTGAATTTTGTAGACGGGATAAGGTCAATAGTATTTAAGTTTGAGTGTGGTTAATCGGCTTCCGTGTACTTAACAACTTCACTGCGATCCCCAAGACGCCTGCCAAGCGTGGGGATTTGTTCCTTTTCCTTTGTTCAACAGTGAACGTTTTCCGGGCTGATGATGAACCAGGTTCCCGTAAGATAACTTATTTTTAAAATCATGACGTAGTTACGTCTAGAGATTTCTCTAACCTCGTTTGGCAAGTCTAGATGTAAGAGCTCTTATTCTATTTACATAATTTCAACGAGTTTTATTACTTATTGATCATAATATGGCTAGATTTTTTGTATGTACTTAGCGTTCTGTGCCGGAGTATACACGGCTTCACATCAAGCTATACTTTTCCAGTTAATGCTGATCTCGCATTGTCTAGGATTTCCGTACAATGCGAGGTCAGCTTATATTGGAAATGTATAGCTTGATGTGTAACCGTGTGTACTACTTCGTACGCTTAGTAATAAACTGACCGATTACGGTTTAGGTCCAAATTGAGTTAGGTAAACTTAGAGATACGTTTTAACGTCATTCATCTTTCTATTTCAGAATTATCTCGATATCTAGTTCGTAGACACGCAGTTATAACATTACGGATTGACCCGGTAAACGTTGTTTTGTCATATAATTTAAACCAGATTTTTATATATTAGAGACTATATAAACCATAAACCATCAGATCGCCAAAATGTTTTACGCCGTTTTTAAAAATCTGGTTTTTTTATTTAGATCGGTCTATTACCTACTAAGCATGCGACAGTCTAGTTGTTAAATACATTCTACTCGTAAGTAAGCTGTATGTATCAACATTATGTCGATCATATGTTAAGTCGATGGTATAATTCATCATAAAAACAACGAAGTAAAAAGTGATGGATCAATTTCAAATCTTTTAGACACTCAACATTACTTTATCATAGATCATCAATCTCTCAATTTTGATAAATCTGAAAGCCTTAAATAGCAGGTGTAGCAGGGCTATGATTTATTCATCCAATAAAATGTAGGTACTGAAATGAACAAGTTTCATAAATTATTAGATAGGTAAGCGTGCCGATTGAAATACTCAGAATCTCAAACTTTATTTAAATACTGGTATTTTCGCTTCGTACAAAAACACGAATAGATAATAATGTAACCTAAGTACTGAGATGATATCAACTTATCTGTAAAATGTATGGTTTTGGAACTAATTAATACTTTGTAAAAGACATGGTCGTCTTTTGTTTGAACTTTTATAAAGGACAATGCCAGAAACTCTATACAACTTTGCCCCACTCAATAAAAGTCATGTGCAATATGTAGCATCTTACTGTTTATTTATTGCTGATAACTATACATTAGTCTTAGTGACTGTAGAACTTGCAGTTTCCGTTTAAATCTAAAAACAATAATGACACTGATTATAGGTTAAATTGTATTTTAGGTAAAATGAGTTTGTATTTTGTGGGTAGGTATTACGTAATCCGCTAGTTCTAAAGAAAAGAAATTTAGTATAGAAAGGTTCTATATTCATCACAATTATTTTCATTAATTTACTTTTTCTGTACATGTGTTACTTTTTCTGTACATGGGTGGGGCAGGATCTGGCATTGTCATTTGTTGACGAACTGCGCAATCACTCATTCCACAGATCCTGTATGTCTATTCTGTTACAAACTCCCTCGGTGAACACCTAAGTGGAGTGAGCTTTCATCTGTCCTAATGCTAGGGATTTACAAAGCACTACAATCGGATGACAGCTCACTTCACCTAGGTGTTCACCGAGGGAGTTTGTAACAGAATAGCACTGCAGATAACTCAGTTGGACTGTACAAAGATTACTTTTCATTATTCTAAATGGATCTTTTTATTTGCCAATTATGACTTCAATTGAAATGGTTAATTAACGTTCAAGAAAAGGAAGCTTAAAAACTATAGATTTTATAAAAAGCCTATTGTATTTTTTAACTATCTTTGTGTTGCTAATATGGCGGCATTACCAGTTTTATTTACCTATGTATATTTAGGTCCAATAAATAGCTATTGTATAATAAGAATTTATGTACAGTCAACAGCAAAAGTAGATGATCATAATCAGAAATTCAATACTAATGAACGGAGTTCGCGTCAGGATTGTGTGGCGTCGAAGTGATTTAAAAGTATTTGTGTGACAATCACATACTTTTAATAAATAAACTAGTAATAAATTATATAAATTTGTGTTAGTAAACTGTGCCGTTGTCACCGAAGTAATCCATTTTTTTGTTCATTCTCATTTTCATAATACTTATTCATTGGCATCGTAAGGAAACCTGGACTAATAATGAATATAAGTCTATAATCGCCATTCCGCCTTCAGCAAGCGTTGTTATCAATGCTCGTGCCTTCTCTATGAGAAGAACAGCCCCACAGAACGACAATAATAGGCTGGTATGTGCATTGCTCAATGCTCCGAACTTCGTGTGGATTAGTTCTACCGTAAAATTGCGAAAGAACTAGTAGAACTAGTGGGAATAAAAAGTCCCATTAGTTCTAATATTTTGTAACACCTAACATCGTAGGACCTGGGAAAAAAAGTCCAACTAGTTCTACCGTAGAACTGTTTAGTAGAACTAGTGGGAACAATCCCGAAGTGTCACTATCATCATGCCTTTCTTTACGTGTATTCAAGGCAATAACGTCGCTAAACAAAACCTGATAAATATGAGATATTTTCCCAACTAACATCATACGATTGAAGCCGCATACATAAATAAAGTACACGTTATAAATAAAATCATTTATTGCCACCATAAAACATAAGGTTGGTAAACTAAATCTGTACTAATATTAAAAAGCTGAAGAGTTTGTTTGTGTCTTCTTTGTTGGCACTCTCTAATCTATGGAACGTTTATTTTGAAAACTCTTTCGCTCGCGTGATCTGTTTCTACTCTGTGATGCTGAAGCGGTGCGCATCCCTTGGTCTGTAGGGTGTAGGGCAGCGTCATCGGCATCATGTCTATGATAGTGAGCAGGGTTGATTGTGCGTTTGTGAACCACAGCTGCAGGGTTTCGGCGGGCCTGTCACCTTGCAGCAATGATGTCATAAACTGGTTCTGTTTCTGTTTTTTAGACTAATAACGTAGTTTGTATATTATTAGAGAGATTATTAGAGTACCTATATTGTTACTAACACTATGAGTCTTGTTGCTCGAAATAAATGATTATTATTAAGTATTTAAAAGAATGTTACGTTATCCCTGATTGCTGTAGATTATATTTAAATAACAGAAATATTAGAGAACCGAAAGAAAATTAACGCGGACGAAGTCGCGGGATAAAGCTAGTATATGATAAACCACACGATCAAAACACACAGTTTTCTTGTTGTATATTGTGCGTCAGTCAAACTTCAGTACTTATGTTTTGAATTACGTCAATGTTATTTTATACACATGCTCTGTAAAGGCTAGAACCAGAGAATTTGGAAAACAAACTAGAACTGAGTGCTAAGATTTGTCAATATTGTGAAATAAGATACTTAGTAGGAACTGTTCTAGCTCGTGGGTTTATTATTAACGTTTACTTTGAGAATAATTCTTTATTATTTCTGGAGTTATACCCTGTCCATTGGGTTATTGGTTTTTTGACAGCTGCCTTATAATGTTATTATTCCCGATTAAAAAATAATAATAATTTAATTCCCGAAGTTAACTTTAAAATGCATTATAAAATAAATATATAAACTGCCTTATCTTGTTGGATTATCTTGTTTATGACTTCTTACAGACATTATAATACAGGTATGCGTATCAGTTTTTACAAAAAACATAAATATTGTTATATACACTACACTATATTTACACTATAGTTGCAGTTGTCAAAAAACGATTAAACCAGTGGACAGACTGTAATGTGAAATTAAAAAAAAAAATAACACTGAAGATTTTATTTCAATAACCGAAGATAATTGTCCGAGTCTCGGAAATCACGTAAAACCGTTGCTTCCCGGCTGTAATTCGTAGATCTTTAACAGTCGCTATGAGTAGCCAGAAGCCAGGAAGTCTGACAACCAGTCTTACCACCGGGTACCGTTTTACCCAGTAACTGGGTTGTGGAGGTCAGTTAGGCAGTCGCTTCATGTAAAAACTGGTATTCAGCTACATGTGGTTAGACTGGAAGCCGAAACTCAATATATTTGAGAAAAGACTGAGCAGATGATGCATGATTCCCTATTAGTCTGGTTAGTCTATGGGCTACATATTTTCACGCTGTTTATTGTGGGGGATGGACAATGTTGTATTATATCTGTTTTTTTTCCACATTATATCGCGGGATTGCTTTGAGGCTAAACCAATATTGTAGATCAGTTACGGATTTATCCTCTGAAGATAAAACTATCACGCTATACCTAGAAGGGTCTAAGCTGTTAGTCATGACAAGTTTGGGAATGTTTTAGAATATTCAATACTTTAGCTTATACTTTAGTCTATGAAAGCGAAGTCGCAGAGACAGCTAGTTACATAATACAAGTCATAATTATCTGGTCAGTGTGTCAATATGTCACCGAGAGGCGTCCATCACAATAATTGAGCCAATAATAAGTGTCTACACGCGAATTAGATTGCTGTAATGTAACTCATCGTGAAGGTTGGCGACCACTGGCGACAATTTAAAGTTCAGACAACGAACCAACTACTATGTAATGTTGGTGTGTATTCTACGAAATTGGTCGTCTAACGTAGTAGGTCCTATGTCAATACTTGGGTTGTCAGGCTCTGTTTACTTAGTTGCCAAAGGGTTGTATCTACAGTAGTTACTCGACAGTAAATAGCGCATCGAGAATCGAGCGTAAGAAAGAGACCTGTCACACAGGTATATAACGATAGAGACGAAAAAATAGCCTACGACCATAGAGCAACGCGACGCGACGCGAACAACGACCGCACGCGTGCGGCAGGCATAGACTAACAAGAATATATCTATGGTAAATGCTGCATGAACAATAGGACAGGTTACGTTAAAAATGAAAAATCCCTTGAACAAACCCTTGTTCTGCCATTTTTTATACCATAGTTAATCGTAATATTACTTTACGGTTTGTGAGCATTCCTCCATCTTCTAGAGGGGGGGGGGGTAACTGCCCCACCCTGCCAGTACCTCGCTACGCCCTTGCCTGTTCCCATTCCCAGACCTACCAATTATACACAATTTTTTTATCATAAAAATCTGTCAAGCCATTTCGAAGGAGTTCCATAATGACACGAGATTTTTATACATAACTAGCGGGCCTGGCAGACGTTGTACTGCAATCCGACTATAGCGCCACCTGCCGGGTCCAATTGTGAACCTAAACCATTCTCGAATCCACTGGAACATACACAAACAAATTCAGCAAAGTCGATCCAGCCGTTTAGGAGGAGTTCACTTTCATACACATGCACAGAAGATTTTTATATATAAGACTATATTAGATATATGATAGTCTGTGAGGTATTTAAGTTAAAGGTCTTTGTTACTCGAAGTAAATGATATATTATTATTACTTTAGCGTCATTGATAGTCCAGTTCCACTCCAAATTGCTAAAATTGACAAATACCGCAAATTTTGACCTTATGTAAAATCAGCAACGACGATTGGCCGTTTTTCCTAAAAGCAAAGCGCTTTATTTCAACTGGGTACTTAATTTGATGAGGAAAACTCGTTTGTTGTCTGTAAGTACTTTAAGGTTGGGTCTTAGATTTTGGTCAAGTTTGCTTTAGAAAGTTTCGGACGATGCCCGAATTAGAAGCGTGTTCTTGATTATGGGTTAAAAGATTTTAGCCCTAAAAGGCAGCTGTTAAGAATACTAATGATAGTTACTTTTAAAAACATGTACCTCCTTCGATTTTTATTTAGGTATTGAGCTACTTTTAGCGATAAAATCAACCTTATTTTAGTAAGACGAATTTCAACAGTCGTTTGACATTACCGTGAGTTTTGAAACAAAACAAATAATGAAAGTTTCGTCATTGTTTGAAAAGTCGACAAAAAGCTAATATCGCTTTTGTATTACCTTTCTTTGTTGTAGGATAACGGTAAATTCCGCTTGATTGATGTTACGTAGCGCGTCGTACGGTGGCGTATCAAAAATATATTCTTGAAGATGTGATTGGAGGCTGAGTGAGTGATATGGATACCAAATTGATTTAACCTTTAGGTTTTATATTTAGTCGTACTCTGCCTCGACTGCCTCATTGGTCTTGTGGTTGCAAGCGCGACTGTTGAACGAAAGCTCCTAGGTTTAATTCCCAGTTCGGGCAAAGTGTTATTCCGTTTATCCATAAAGAATTTGTCAGTAGGTAGCAGCCTCAGATTATAAAACAAAAGGCAGATAGACCGCGCGGAACACTGAGAGTGAAGCCCAAAAAGCAAATACAAATTCAAAAGCGAATACCTACAATCTCGTGATTGTATTCGATTTTCAATTTGTATTTGTATTTTTATTTGTTTTTTTTTAAACGATGCGGCGTTTTGTGCTATACTGACTCGTGTCAGTACAGCACGAAGCGCGTTGTAGGTATTCGCTCTTGAACTTTGAGCTACAACCTGCAGGCGTAGCATGACAATTCTATCTCTACTCTACGTAGAATAGACATAGTTCTTTCTATCCTACTTGACATCTCTATCCAACCGAGCATGAGCCGACTGGTAGACTCGCGTTTCTACGTAGAGAAAGACATATCTTTTCTTTCCATAGCAACGCCGGAGTGCTGTGTTGTAGCTAGACGTTAAAATTTTTACGATGAAATTGCGTTTCGTTGTCGACAAAAATGTGTCAATCGTTACGTTTTATCACATTTTTAACGTTTATTTATTTACTTAGAGACAACAAACAGTGTAATAATAAGTAGACATAGGTTAGAACTTAATAATAAAGGTAACAAATAAATATTATGTACACTACTCTTATCCACATTGTAATGTTATTCAAAGCAACAACGAAACGTTATTTAATATTTTTATTGTGACGGCTGTCGGATCGATATATATTACAAAATATTTTATAAAACAGTATTAAAAAAGGAATTGTCCAAATGTTTTGATTTTGGAAAATAAATAGACTTGGGACTACGGCAAAAAAAAGTAAGTACGAGTAAATCTAAGTGAAAGAAATGACTAAATAATTAGCATTGTGCATTGGTGTACCTATTGTGTGTAATTAATTTAAGAGAATGTAGTCCTCGATTAGTTGAAAATCGCATTTGAGGATTGAAAGAAGATAGTCGCATCATCTGATAAAAATTCTTGATTTACAAACGGAAATTCTTCACTTATAGGTACCTCATTGCTATGATATATTATGATAGGTGCCTTGGTCATGCTTTTTCTTTTCTTTATTACTTATCGTCAGTGTTCTTACCTCATTCACATACTAAAACTGATTAATTATTTATTTGCAGTGTGCAAAGTACCAACCCACAGATTGAGATGTTGTTGGTGGACTACAATTTCCAAAGGAACTATTAGTTAATCTGTGACAATAAGTTTATTTAAAACTAACTAACTGAAAGGAAAATGAGACAAAGCCATTTACAAAGGTACAATTTTTATTTAAGTACTTAAAATAAATTTCTTATTATACGAGTAATGTCAGTTCTTCCATGAGTTACAACTTGTAGAACCTCTACCTATGTGCTTCCATAAAGGGCTACCTCTGTGCTTCCGTGCTTCAGGGTGTACCATGATAAGCATTCAAGTCATGAGCCAGTTCCAAAGTTTAGCCTGAACCTCCTGAAAATCAATAATAAATAATTAATTTTGTGTTTTGTTATTACAGATAACATAGTTCCCGAATGGTGAATCGATATAGGCCCAAAAATGAATTACCTAGTTGTACATACTATAATTATATTAATAAATAAAACTATACACCTATTGACTGTTTATTATTTCAAATTATTAATATGTCCGGTTTCAGACTGAAATAAATTAAATACAATATAACTAGTATAAAGTTTCTTATATGAATATTTTCTACTTTTTTTACTTGTTTGCCAAGTACTCTGGCCTTGCATGCTTCCTTTGCCGTTTATTGTATTCTTGTTCTAGATATAAGGGAGCGCCTTGACTTCCATAGTACAAGTTTTACTTTGTTTAGAAGTCCAGTTTAAAAATAAGTGCAACCCTATTATGTGCAATATACTTTTTTTTTATTTGGTAAGTACCTACAGTAAGAAATCTATCCAACTAAACGGCTACTCACTTTCAGCAATCAAAGACCCAGCAAATGATTAGACATTGTTGGATCCACCGTACCTAGGTAATATTTCTGACCTATTTGTATTAGAAGCAGTTGGAAGGCGTGGGTTCCTAATCTTCAAATAGGTTGAACTTACTTTAACAAGAATAGGCAGTTCCTGAGATTTTCTAGGAGGCAGATTCTTGCTCAGCTCCCGGCAGAGATTCTGCATTTCTCTTTACTAACTTCATAATTTTCCAAAGCCTCGTTTTCGGGAAGAACGTGAGCCCCGGTTTAATGCATTCTTCTTCTTCTTCAACTTCTTGCAAAAAACACTGAAAGGATGGTGACGGTAGTCCTCCAACATGTTTATAAAAACAACTTCAACTCTGCTTTTGTGGAAGAGTCACCACAATTTTGCCAATATCACGTAAGTACTTAACATGATTGGCCATCAAATGAAGGAGATTATTCAATAACAACAAATTTAGATGGTAAAAAATATTGAATTGAGTTTTTAAAATCAATATAGATCCTTGTCTACATAGAAATACACTTGTCTAGGTCAATTGTGATGTAGACTATTTGACACTTGTACGCGTAGCATGACCACCGCTATGTCTACGGAAGAATAGACATACTGACAGGAAGAATAGACAAAATGACGGTCGTAGAAAGATTTGTTTCGTTGCGAGCATGGCGATGAAGAGAAGAAATGTTTCTACTCTACAGTAGACAAGAGTCTACAATAGCGAGCATGACGACCATTTTTTTCTCTACTTTTGACATTTGGGTGTAGAAACTTTTCTTCTAACAAGTGTCAAATAGTCTACATCACAATTGACCTAGACAAGTGTATTTCTATGTAGACAAGGATCTATATTGATTTTAAAAACTCAATTCAATATTTTTTACCATCTAAATTTGTTGTTATTGAATAATCTCCTTCATTTGATGGCCAATCATGTTAAGTACTTACGTGATATTGGCAAAATTGTGGTGACTCTTCCACAAAAGCAGAGTTGAAGTTGTTTTTATAAACATGTTGGAGGACTACCGTCACCATCCTTTCAGTGTTTTTTGCAAGAAGTTGAAGAAGAAGAAGAATGCATTAAACCGGGGCTCACGTTCTTCCCGAAAACGAGGCTTTGGAAAATTATGAAGTTAGTAAAGAGAAATGCAGAATCTCTGCCGGGAGCTGAGCAAGAATCTGCCTCCTAGAAAATCTCAGGAACTGCCTATTCTTGTTAAAGTAAGTTCAACCTATTTGAAGATTAGGAACCCACGCCTTCCAACTGCTTCTAATACAAATAGGTCAGAAATATTACCTAGGTACGGTGGATCCAACAATGTCTAATCATTTGCTGGGTCTTTGATTGCTGAAAGTGAGTAGCCGTTTAGTTGGATAGATTTCTTACTGTAGGTACTTACCAAATAAAAAAAAAGTATATTGCACATAATAGGGTTGCACTTATTTTTAAACTGGACTTCTAAACAAAGTAAAACTTGTACTATGGAAGTCAAGGCGCTCCCTTATATCTAGAACAAGAATACAATAAACGGCAAAGGAAGCATGCAAGGCCAGAGTACTTGGCAAACAAGTAAAAAAAGTAGAAAATATTCATATAAGAAACTTTATACTAGTTATATTGTATTTAATTTATTTCAGTCTGAAACCGGACATATTAATAATTTGAAATAATAAACAGTCAATAGGTGTATAGTTTTATTTATTAATATAATTATAGTATGTACAACTAGGTAATTCATTTTTGGGCCTATATCGATTCACCATTCGGGAACTATGTTATCTGTAATAACAAAACACAAAATTAATTATTTATTATTGATTTTCAGGAGGTTCAGGCTAAACTTTGGAACTGGCTCATGACTTGAATGCTTATCATGGTACACCCTGAAGCACGGAAGCACAGAGGTAGCCCTTTATGGAAGCACATAGGTAGAGGTTCTACAAGTTGTAACTCATGGAAGAACTGACATTACTCGTATAATAAGAAATTTATTTTAAGTACTTAAATAAAAATTGTACCTTTGTAAATGGCTTTGTCTCATTTTCCTTTCAGTTAGTTAGTTTTAAATAAACTTATTGTCACAGATTAACTAATAGTTCCTTTGGAAATTGTAGTCCACCAACAACATCTCAATCTGTGGGTTGGTACTTTGCACACTGCAAATAAATAATTAATCAGTTTTAGTATGTGAATGAGGTAAGAACACTGACGATAAGTAATAAAGAAAAGAAAAAGCATGACCAAGGCACCTATCATAATATATCATAGCAATGAGGTACCTATAAGTGAAGAATTTCCGTTTGTAAATCAAGAATTTTTATCAGATGATGCGACTATCTTCTTTCAATCCTCAAATGCGATTTTCAACTAATCGAGGACTACATTCTCTTAAATTAATTACACACAATAGGTACACCAATGCACAATGCTAATTATTTAGTCATTTCTTTCACTTAGATTTACTCGTACTTACTTTTTTTTGCCGTAGTCCCAAGTCTATTTATTTTCCAAAATCAAAACATTTGGACAATTCCTTTTTTAATACTGTTTTATAAAATATTTTGTAATATAAATCGATCCGACAGCCGTCACAATAAAAATATTAAATAACGTTTCGTTGTTGCTTTGAATAACATTACAATGTGGATAAGAGTAGTGTACATAATATTTATTTGTTACCTTTATTATTAAGTTCTAACCTATGTCTACTTATTATTACACTGTTTGTTGTCTCTAAGTAAATAAATAAACGTTAAAAATGTGATAAAACGTAACGATTGACACATTTTTATCGACAACGAAACGCAATTTCATCGTAAAAATTTTAACGTCTAGCTACAACACAGCACTCCGGCGTTGCTATGGAAAGAAAAGATATGTCTTTCTCTACGTAGAAACGCGAGTCTACCAGTCGGCTCATGCTCGGTTGGATAGAGATGTCAAGTAGGATAGAAAGAACTATGTCTATTCTACGTAGAGTAGAGATAGAATTGTCATGCTACGCCTGCAGATGCATGAGATGCGTGGTGTATTTTTTACAAACAATCGCAATAATTTATTTTTCATCCCACCATCTCGGAAAGAGTATTTTTAATCTTCAATATCTGAGTGGAAAAGCCGTTTTTATTCTCTAGAGGATAAAGTAAATTGAATTTAGAACATCGTGTGCACTAAGTTTGTGAATTAAAAAAAAACATTAAACCTATTTACTGCTACCTGTATGGTGCCGAATATATCATACAACTTTTTTTTAATTTGTTAAAAACTCGGACTCGGAACCTTCTTGGTGTTCTTTTTTCAATTTGCTTTGTACGCGGTTCTTTACGCGGCATTTTTTCACGTCATTGTTAAACCTATTAAAAACAAGAAACTTGAAAACAAGTGAAAAAACTAAAATGAGTGATTCTAGCGACGAGGAAGTTTGCTTGACGCCAACAGAATTGACTGAAACTGTTAATAATGCGCAAATGAGCTTTCTCCCTCAACAATCACGCGAGAAGTATTTAAAACAGTACGATATGTTCAACACGTGGCGACTAGCAAAAGGAGCCAAAACTTTCTCAGAAAACGTATTGCTGGCATATTTTATAGAATTATCCGAGAACAAGAAAGCAAGCACTCTATGGAGTACGTATTCGATGCTAAAAGCAACAATAAAGATGAAAAAAGACAAACATATCGATACCTATTCTAAATTAGTGGCATTTTTAAAAAGAGTCTCATCTGGTCATCAACCAAAAAAATCGAAGGTTTTCACAGTATCTGATATTGAAAAGTTTCTTAACGAAGCACCCGATTCCGTATATTTGGCGGCAAAAGTAAGTCAGTTGCACATTCAGTATCTACTTAAGTATATTAATCTCAATTAAATAGTATACTTAGTAGATGTTGATAGGCATAATTATGCGTTCATATTAATTTTATTCATTTATCTACTACAATACTCTTTACGTTACAGGTTGTTCTTATTATTGGAATAAACGGAGCATGTCGAACTAATGAACTAACACAACTTAATGTCAAAAACATTGAGAAACATTCAGATGACTTACTATTAATTAATTTACCTAATACAAAGACAAAAAGAGACCGCAACTTCGTCATTCGCAAGGAATACGTAACGATTGTTGAGAAATATCAAGCCTTACGCCCGCCTAACACTCCAATCAATCGATTTTTTCTACAGTATCGCAATGGAAAGTGTGTTAGACAGCCTATGGGTACTAATAAAATTGGCAGGTTCCCACGAGAAATAGCAACATTTCTTGAACTTCCAGAACCCCTGTTGTACACGGGTCAATATTTATTTGTTACCTTTATTATTAAGTTCTAACCTATGTCTACTTATTATTACACTGTTTGTTGTCTCTAAGTAAATAAATAAACGTTAAAAATGTGATAAAACGTAACGATTGACACATTTTTGTCGACAACGAAACGCAATTTTATCGTAAAAATTTTAACGTCTAGCTACAACACAGCACTCCGGCGTTGCTATGGAAAGAAAAGATATGTCTTTCTCTACGTAGAAACGCGAGTCTACCAGTCGGCTCATGCTCGGTTGGATAGAGATGTCAAGTAGGATAGAAAGAACTATGTCTATTCTACGTAGAGTAGAGATAGAATTGTCATGCTACGCCTGTTGTTAGAAGAAAAGTTTCTACACCCAAATGTCAAAAGTAGAGAAAAAAATGGTCGTCATGCTCGCTATTGTAGACTCTTGTCTACTGTAGAGTAGAAACATTTCTTCTCTTCATCGCCATGCTCGCAACGAAACAAATCTTTCTACGACCGTCATTTTGTCTATTCTTCCTGTCAGTATGTCTATTCTTCCGTAGACATAGCGGTGGTCATGCTACGCGTGCTGGGAGTCTTTAAGTCAAGAGTGAATAGGTTACTTCTACGCAAGTGTGTTCCATCTTAGACCGCATCATCGCTTCCCATCATGTGAGATATATGCCTATAAACAGCTAAAAAAAAAAATTGTTTTTCTTTTTTTTGGCTTCACTCTCAGTGTTCCGCGCGGTCTACCTGCCTTTAGTTTCATAATCTTAGGTAGCAGCACAGAGTTTGGAAGTTGGCGGTGTAACACCCCCGTGCCTCGGTCTCGGATAGCATTTAAAACCATTGGTCTTGCGCCTGTCGTGTCGGATTGCCGTCCCACCAGACTATGAGAGTGAGGAAAGAGGGAGTGCACCTGCGTTTGCGCACACACTTGTGTACTATAATATCCCCTGAGTACTTGGCTAATCTCCATTGACATTGGCCACCGTGGCCGAAATCCGGTCGGGAAAATTTTATTTTATTTTGTCCGTACTCTATGTATTCGATTTGTGTCAGCAATTCCTTTTATCATAACGGAAAAATACGCGTGTATTCCCGTTGTCCCCGTAATCTTGACCACGCTACGGGGACAACGTCACATCAAAAAAATTCATTACCGTTGTTGCCCCTTACGTACATTTCTGCAATGGAGACAACGGACACAGTTAAGATTTCAAGTGTCGTTGTCCATTTATTTTGTTTTTCTTATTAAACATGGGTAATTTAGCTCGGCATGCCCAAAACTGAAATGAAAGATATTATGTATATTTATGATAGATTTTAATTTAAAATATAGAATCAAAGGCCTGCGGGCACAACGGGAAGTAATTTTAATTATTTTATTAAATTCCCTTTGTCCCCGTTAACGGGGTCAAAAATAAGGGGACAGCGGGAATACACGAAATAATGATATCTTCGGATTGGCTCGTTGGATCTTCATCTTACATAACTAAGAAACTTCTGCCCAAAACCAGCTTTCTATTTAAAAAAAAAACACGTCAAAATCGTTCCATCCATTTCACAGCTACGATGTTAATAAATACACATGTTGAACTTATAACATCTGTTGCCGTCGCGGGTTAAAAATGTCGCTGTTCATAAATGAGCTCTATCAGTTGAGATTGGTCACTCCTAACTAGATTATTTATATCTTTATTTTTGTTTGACATTGTCACATAAATAGAAGCAACAAAAATAATACAACCAGGATTTTGGAAAAAGTAAAGAGTGATTGTAAAGAGTGTTCTCGGAGTTTCTTGCTCGTTCTTCTAAAGAGACCTAGGTACAGAGGCCAGCACATCAAGCTACTACAATCTGTCAAATTTCTTTGATAGATTTTCAACTTTATTTCAAAAGCATAAGGTTCATATTTAATTGGGAAAATTTGACAGTTAGGTATGGCTTGATGTGCTGGCGTCTGTACCTACGTTTTGGAACGCGAAACTAGCGTCAACTTTATGACTGACAACAGACAACTTGCTTTAATTAACTTTCCGATTGACTGACCGATTTCTTTACAATTCAAAAGTGACTGTAAATGGTTTAATTGACTTTGAAAATTCGAGGAGATGGTTCGTTTACTGATTTTCAGCGGCATACTGACTATTTAGACATTGGGTTCGTAATCATTCGAAGGTGTGTGAAAAAAAAAAAATCTCCTTCCAATGTCAAACTTAAAAGCAAATTCTAAATTAGTCTCTTGATCCCCCTTATCGGGTTTCGAAATTCCAATTATTTTTCCATCGACGAACTTCAAATAGGTACTTTTTAGCGGCCCGTAAATATTGATTTTATATTCAGTTTAAAATTACTTTGTTCGAGTGAAAACTTATAAGTGGTTGACTGATTGTAAATCCGATTATATATAACTAATTGATTTATATTGCTTTGTAAGTGTAATAAAATAAAAAAACTAGCCAAGTGCGAGTCGGACTCGCGCACGATGGGTTCCGTACCATTATCTACAATATGAGACACTATATAATAGTCTTTTTTTTAATATCGAGTAAAAAAACGGCAAAAGATCACGTTTGTTGTATAGGAGTCCCCCTTAAACACCTATTCGTTTTATTCTGTTTTTAGTATTGGTTGTTAAGCGGCAACAAAAATATACATCATCTGTGAAAATTTCAACTGTCTAGCTATCACGGTTTAAGAGATACCTATAGCCTGGTGACAGACAGCCAGACGGACAGTGGAGTCTTAGTAATAGGGTTTTACTTTTTGGGTACGGAACCCTAAAAATGGCTTAAAAACGGCGTATCTCTTTCATAATATTATGTACATTCTGGATTTCTGAAAAAAGATATTACGCAGTTGTTTTTTTGCGTTTACCTAATGTAATATATACCAACACCGATGTTATAAGATTTCGTCAAAAAAGTATTCTATTACAGTTGATGTTTGGATTCAAAATACGGTATTTCTGTAGCGTTTTGGTGAGATTTACTGTGAATATCACCCATTGGTACAGACAGCGTCATCAACTGCTTACCCCCTATGCGAAGAAATTTCAACGCGCGGGGGGTTAGCAGTTGATGACGCTGTCTGTACGAATAAAGTCTTCAAATTAAATAAATATTTTGTACGAAATGGAATGCCCGTTTCAATTAATAATCGGTCGTACGCTTTTACTGCGCGCTAGAAATCTACCTAATTACGTTCCCAATAAGCGTTATAAACTTTATCGTTACAAACTTTTTCCTTACCCTGCTCAATACAGTAGGTCGATTCTGTAAAATTCGAACAACAACTCGCATCTCACTTCGCATAAGGTTCAAAATGACCTTGATATATTTGACACTTTGAATCGGGTTCAAGTGCGAAGTGAGCGTCGAAGTGACGGGGAAATTACCTTACAGAATGCCACTTCTTACGTCATCTCATACTTATCTGTCAAAATCTCCCTGTCAATTTAGTTCAACTCGCTGACACGCTCGTAAGGGTGGCGCTAGTGTAAATTCGAATTATCAACCGAGTTTTTAGAATGCCAATCAAGAAACTTACAGCGGATTCAGATTCGAAGTTTAGAATGAGGTCTTACAGAATCACACCCCAGACCTCCTTGCATAAACATCAAGCCTATTCGTACCACTTTATTGCACTTATATCAGACAGGCGGCATCATAAAATGTCTTTAATTAGAGAGTGGTAAACAGCGGATAATTAATAATAATAATAATAATAATAATAATATGTGGGGACATTTTCACACACGGCCATCTGACCCCAAACTAGGGAGACCCTGTACTATGGGTGTCAGACAGCTGATATACATACACAAATACATTTTTTTTTGTAAATACATACATATATAGATAAACAACACCCAGACACAAAGCAAACACAAGTGCTCATCACACCAATGTTTACCCTGGGCGGGAATCGAACCCGCAACACGCTGCGCAGCAGTCGATCGCTCAGCCACTGCGCCAACCGTGTCGTCAAAAATTAAGAGTTAATAAATCAATTCTGGAAACAGATATCGAAGTCAAGACGGGTCACTTAAGCGGATCTGTCACGCGCCAGAACGCGCTCTCGTCTATGACTAATGCTTTAATTAAAGCTATATTTTTTATTGTATCAATCAAGCGTTCTCCTTCTCCCTTTTTAGGGTTCCGTACCTCAAAACGAAAAAACGGAACCCTTATAGGATCACTTTGTTGTCCGTCTGTCTGTCTGTCTGTCTGTCTGACAAGACCCTTTATCTCGGAAACGCGTAAAAATATCAAGTTGAAATTAAAACCATATACTAAGGTCCACGGTCCCTTGCAGCTGTGAAAAAATCAGTGTTCCGCATGTTTAATCTGCCTTTTGTTTCATAATCTGAAGGATAGACCTATCATAATAATTCTAAGTGCTTGCCATTAAATTAAAATTGAAAGCTGTAATTTTATTGGGAGTTACCTATATCATTATCGTTAATGATGATGACTGTCTCTCAGTATTGACACCAGGATGAGGAAACTTGCTGTCTTTCACAAGTCTTTTTAAAGGTAGCTTAGTATTCCTGCCTTATGTTTCGCATTTTGTTTAAACATTTCTACTGAACTTGGTGGTTCCTCCAATGTAGACCGCGAAATAAAAAAATCTCACGATTTTGGCAAATTGCAGCGTTGAGGTATTTTGATAAAAATTCACATGCGAAAATTGTGATGATATATTTATTAAATTATTCTCATTTTCAAACATCAATATAGTTCATTCTCGAAATATATTTGACAGTAATAATTTCAACCATTTCGAGAAATAAGTAGGTACGACGACGCAAAAGGCAGATACCTAAACCTAATCTGACATAAATAATATGCTGCTTCAGTAATAGCGACTCCAAAATTCGTGATAAATATAACCCAGCATGAATGTTTCTATATTTACAAAATGATACATCCATTATAGTTCAATCTTGATTGTAGAATTGTTCAATATCGTTAAATTCCATGTCATAACATGTTATTCTCTGCACTTTTGCCTGCTGTTGATGACTCATAAAATATGTTGTCAATCGTATTCGATTCTTTTTCTTGGTATTGTGATTTAATAGTGATAGGTATTGTGCAACTTGTTTTTCATATAAGTTTCCAGTTTTCTTCTTCGCGGTCGCACAAACCAACAATCACTATTTTATATTGATGAGGCCTAGATCATGGCTAGTCATAATGGTCGATCATTGGTCGGTCGAATTAAAAGCAATGACTGCACAATGACGTCGTAATGGTAGGCACTGATCAAAGGAACTGTCAAAATTTTAGCAGATTCAGTCATTCAGTTGTAATTTTGTACGAGATTACCATTCTAATCATATCATTTCTTTCAATGGCGTGTCAGTGGTTGACCATTGGAAAGTCATAATGACGCCATTATTATTAGTAGAATACCAAACTTGTCAAAATCAACAATTATGAAATCAATGATAGACCATTCTGACACTATTGTAATAGCAGGCTTGAGGCCCTGGTAAGCAAACGTCAACTCCATATACTTAATTTGATTTTCCGTTGGCGTTAACGCTAACAGAAAAGGGATTTTGTCTACAGGCCCAGTTCACCTAAATTCTCCGACAATTTTTTTTTACAGAATAATACTTGATTTTATTTAAGTTTTCAACAGTAATAATAATAGGTAGTAATAATAATAATTTATTTAGGATACGCGCAACTAAAAGGGCTAGATCATGTAAAAATTAAAAATACACTAACTACAGAGTATAAAAAAGACTTAACGTCATTTGTAAAACGCAACTTTCTGGTAAACACCTCATTAAAGCCTTAAACACTTTTGCTATCCCTGTATTAACGTACTCATTTGGAGTTATAAAATGGAATAAAACAGATACTGAACAAATAGAACAAGATATACGCACTACACTTACGAAACACAACAATCTACACCCCAAATCTGCCATTGAAAGACCCACCATCAAACGGCAACATGAAGGCCGAGGCCTAATAGATATTCAGCATCTATGGCGTAAACAAGTTAGTCGACTAAAAACACTCTTTCACACAAAATCACGCACTAGTAATATACATAGAGCCATAGTGATAAACGACCACAATTACACACCACTCAACCTAAACGACCAAACTGATACACAAAACCGCACCAATGAAGACCGACAAAAACAAAAAATTGAAGACTGGAAGAAGAAAGTACTTCACGGACGACACCCTCATGACCTAGAACAACCTCACATAAACACAGAAGCGTCAAATAAGTGGCTCATAATAGGCAATTTATTCCCAGAAACTGAAGGATTTATAATGGCTATCCAAGACATCAATAACACAAGAAACTACAGAAGGTATTATCAAAGACCCCACAAGTAACAAATGATAAATGCCGGAAATGTCACATTCAACCAGAAACCATCCAGCAAATTACAGGTGCATGTACAACACTCACACTAACAGACTACACTCACAGACACAATCAGGTAGCAAACATCATTCATCAAAAACTAGCACTCAATCACTCACTCATACAAAATACTAACACACCCTACTACAATTATACACCACAAACCGTCTTAGAAAATACCACACATAAGCTCTATTTGGACCGCGCTATACTCACCGACAGGACAACTCATTATAACAGGCCGGATATAACCCTACAAGATAAAATAAATAAAGTAACTTACCTGATAGACATCGCAGTCCCCAACACACACAACATACAGAAGACAATCTCTGAAAAAATAAGTAAATACACAGAGCTCAAGGATGAAGTTACTAGAATCTGACGGCAAGAAAAAGTATACGTAGTCCCTATTGTCCTTTCCACCATTGGTATTATCCCAAATATTCTTCTCCATAGCCTAAAACTATTAAATCTTAAAGAAACTCTCTACATAACCTTACAAAAAGCTGCAATTTTAAATACATGTAGAATCGTCAGAAAATTCTTGCAGATCGAAGAAAATGAAATAGGCCCCCTTCACGACACGTAACAACACACATTCTACACACCACACGCTGCATTTATATGGCTTCGGCCCGTAAATGTGGCTGAATCCAGCCATAGAGCTGAGAACATTGAACTTATCTGAAAATAATAATAATAATAATTGTTTATTTAATAAAAAATGCACATACACAAAATATCTTAGAATTTAAAATAGAACATTGGTGCTCATTTGCCTGAACTAGGTGGAACCTGTGAAAAATATCTGTTAGTAATGTTATTTCCATACTACGAGCAAGTTTTCTGCCCGTTCGTAAGAAATAGTTTTTAAATATTGAAAAATTATTTTTTTATAGCGAAAGTAATTCAACTTATGAATACTTAGTTCTAGTTAGTTAGTATACAGATATACTTAGATTGTCCCTCGCATTCATATAATGATATGTCTGGTGTTTGATTGTTTAAAATAAATAAATCAAATATCATTCTTTCAAACCTAGTTCACTTCTTAAATTGTTAGTGGTTAGCGACAGACATTAATTATTGTGTGTATGTTGGTTTTTTTGGTGTGTGTTTTGTGTTTTACTTTTTATTTATGCTCCTTGATGTAACTTCATCACCACCTTTGGTTGACTAGAAAAGCATTCCCAAGTCATTAAGTCCACCTTTGTATCTCTTCTTACATAAAGTTTTGAAAAAAATAAAAAAAACCATCTGTGTTGCCACAGTTAGGTACGGGATGGGTCAGCCCATGGATATAAGAAAGAAGCGGAGACGGCCATTTGCACCAAACAAGATCACTTTGAGTAAAACGATTTATTCCATTCTAATATTCACAACTAATACCACTGGTATTTGTTTCAATTTATATTTTTTTCTATTCCGAACGGATACCATTGTTTAAACTAACACCAGAACAAGTTCAACGATATAAGGTACAGTCAGTAAAAATGCTTTTTGTGTAATTATAAGACCTTAAATCTAACAATTATAAAATATTACAGAAAATCAACTATTAGTAAAATCAGCCAAATGCCGTGTAAATTTCATATAATTTAACAATTAGTAGCTAAACCCTTAATTTTTCTAAACGGTGACCAACGTAGTAAGTATTCGTTACGAGGAGTTGGACAGTTAGGTACGTAAGTGATGCACGAATTTTTTTTAACAGTTGTTTTGCGGGGGATGCGATTCATATTGAGTAACAACCACTGTTTGTAAATCTGCGTTCTCTTTCAGCACGTCCATTGGCTACCAAGATAATACCTACAATATTTTAGACATTCCAGTCGCACTTTACTTTGATTGGTTGTTTCGAATTTTGAAACAATAGAGCAAACTCACTATTTCTCGCTGGTAGAAAAAATTTGATGATTCACTTAAACTATAATATTCTTATCTTCCTACCTTATCTTATCTCTATCCTTTGTAAAAATATTGGAATTAAGTGAATTTGGATAGCATTATATTACGATCACATAAAATATTAGAAAACAAATTTAATTTGATTAGGTTTAAGAGCGCGTATTCGATTCGTGACGAAAACTTCATGTTTTTTGTTTTCTTTTCGCACATTAAAATTATTTAAAAAGTGGTATCCGTTCGGAATAGAAAAATAAATTGAGTTGAAACAAATACCAGTGGCACAGTAAAGATATCTATATATCTTTACTGTGCCACTGGTATTTGTGGTGCCAGTGGTATTCGTTTTTGGTATTAGAATGGAATAAATCAGTAAAACGCGCGGACACAGACACGCCCCTCTACTTTTTATATTTCCATGGGTCAGCCAGTATTAGTAACATTAATAATTATAATCCGAGTAGCAATGTTGAATTTTTGTTTAGTTAATCCTTGCGTGTTACGTGAGCGCTTGTCCCAATCTCCTCTTTGCTTCTAATTAGATGACGGTAATCGGGCGGCGCGTGTTTGTTTGTTTGTAAACAAAACGTGCCGATTGACTGACGCGTACCTATCTATGGCAGTATTTAGTACCGATAGCACGTTTCATAGAAAACAAAGCCTGGTTACATTTTGATCAATAGGTAATTAAATTTGATTACATTTTGAAGGCCCGTGGGGTGTCCGGGCTAGAATAGCACCCCCCCATTTTATCCCGAGGGTGTCGTCTGCCAAGCGTGGAGATTATGGCACCCCCCCCCCCCCCGCCCTCTTATGGGGGAGGCCTTTATTCAACAGTGGACGTCTTGATACATTTTGAAGAAGGTGGCTGGTAGCGGATCGATGCGGGCTGCCAAGACTGGGTTGGTTGGCGATCTCTGGGGGAGGCCTACTATCAGCAGTGGACGACAATAGGCTGAGATGATGATGAGGATGATGAGATTTCGTAGATAAGATAAGGGCACTATATATCTATACTCCATTTATAGCAATAGATAAAAAGCCAAATAATGTTAGTTAATAGGTTACCTATATTGTTGAAATTATAACTTATAGCGTGCGGCAGATGAGTGTGCATGTAAACGTGGCAACAGGGCAAGAGTTACAAGTTGAGTTACAAGAGGGTGTCTGTGCAGGTTCTATAAAATTCTGAGAGAGTGTTTTAGTGTGCCAGTGAGGGTAAGAAGCTACCCAGCGCCTAACGTGGGGCGCCACTTATACCCGGGGATCGGGTGTAGTAAAACGCTGGTGTTATGGAGTTACTCTATATTTGACAGATCAAAAGTCCGCTCGCACATATTCGTGTCACGTGTCATACCACCAACTTCGAAAGTCCGGGCTACTGCTGAGAAATTCCTAATGGAATAACCCAATAACACTTTTAGGGAATCTAGCCTAGGTCCATCTACAGATACATCAGACCCATGCACTCAGATGTCGCCTTTGCGACCACGAAACTAACGGTTATGGATAAGGGGCAATATTTTAAAAAGCTTATGACAAGTAGGTATTATCATAGCTACAGGCGCGAGTTAAAGATATTTCAGAAACAGAACTTTTTGATTACTTTCCTTTCAGAGTGAATACAATATAAAAGTAAAAATAAACTCCAAACTTCTTGATTTTGCATAATAAGTACTTTTCTGCTTAATAACACGTTTATTTTCTTAGCTTCTGTTTTTATCGCGGCGGTAGTATCATTCATCACGTTTTTTCATCACCAATTAAAGCTCTATCCACATATACCAGGGCCGTGCCCGGAACTTGACAGGCCCGTGTGGCCGTGCTAAAGCCGTGCATCCGAGTCCCGTCAGGGAATTTTTGTTCACACACGTCAGGGATGTGACCGGACCGTGGACATGCCGCAACCTTTAATCTGTGCCCCTCAGTCGCCATTTTGTGTTATACAAAACGTTAAATCGTACAAAACGCTATATATGCGTACCGCCTCTATTAAAAACTCGTCATTCATTTATTTATTTTTCAAATATGCCTAAGGGGGCGCCTTCAAATTAGTCGAGCGCTAGCATCGCGACAGCAGCGCTACTTTGTAAATCCATACAAATAAAGTCGTGCGACTGCAGCGCGACTATATTTATATTGATTTACAAAGTAGCGCTGCTGTCGCGATGCTAGCGCTCGACTAATTTGAAGGCGCCCTAACACGCTAGGAAAATATCGGCTACTCACTGCACGTCACGGCGTCGGCCCAGGGACTGAAGCTGTGTCGCCGGCCGGACACGGACATGACATGTGTGCACGGTTCATATAAAATGAACCCACCGATATTTTTTTGAGGCACGTAACGTGGCACGGTCCGTCCACGCCCCGGGCACGGCCCTGATATGTGTGGAAAAACCTTTAGAGCACCTCTTTGAAGCAACCATCATCGCCTATAAAAATCGTCTTAACGTGGCATTAGCGGTCTTTGCCCTTTCAAGTGAAGTATGGAAGGTAAAGGAAAGGAGAACCGTCTCTATGTATGATAAAGTGTGCGTTAAAATTTGTTAAATAAGGGTGGCGATGCTGCAATAGCGACCGGGTAAATTAAAAATACTCGGCAATTTCAATCCGTTAACAACTGCTACATTCATACCATACACTGTGCCTACGCTAGCACCATTTTGGCGGGTTTTGAAACTATTATTTTTCAACTTTTTCCCCATAAATATGAGATGGTTCTCCTTACCTCTATCCGCCATAAAGTATGTAAGTAAAGTGAACAAAAAATTGTTCATTGATTTTCATTTAAAAGAAAGAAGAACGAAAAATATATATTTGTACAAAAAATATGCATCATGCTCTAAATTACAGGCTCCCTGGTCCCCACACTAGGATTCCCTGTGTCGTGGTGACCAGTCTCTTCCTGGTAAAGTTTATATAATTTTTATTTTATGTTATACATATTTAGGGCTAAACTACATACCAATGTAAGATGTATGGTAGTACAAAATAAATAAATTAACAAAAAGTTAAAAGTAATAAACTACAAAATAAAAATAAAAAATAATGTAAAGAGAAATAACAATAATGTAGAAAAAAAAGTGTGCGTGGCGTAAGTGTAGGTGTGATGAGGGTGACGGTGAGTGTGATGTTGTGAATATGGTGTGTAGTGTGATGTGTGGTGTGGTGACTGTGGTGTGAGGTGTGGTGTGGTGATTTAGGTGCGTGAATGAAAAATAATGGTGTGTGTAATGCATATGTGTGCATAAGTATGAGTGGAAGCGTGCTAGATTTCATGTATTTTATTATTGTATACATATCACTTTATCCTATGATTGTATGTATAGAAGGTCTTCAGTCTGAGCATAATTTTTAGCATGCAACCATTTGAAAATAGCAACTTTGCAGATACTGTAGGTTGAAGTAATTATACTTTTGTTGCTGGTGTAAAATTTTGAGTACAGATACGGTCCAAGAAATGCAAAAGATCTACGTGCAAAGTTCGACGAGTGCACTCGTGGTCGATCCCACTAAAGTGTTCTGGATGAATGGTGTGCTAGCGCATGTTTATGGTATCGCAGCAGTACAGAGGCAATGAACAACTGCCTAACACGGATTTGTAAAATATATTGACATTATGTATACGATAAATATCTATGATTAGATTATATTTAGGACGTTAACAATCTTTGTTTCTGTTTATGAAATGAAGTATGCTAGAAAATGTAGGTGCTTCAATGGCCGCTATTGCCAAGTTAAAATGGTTTTTCTATATCATTGTTTGAGACGAGCATCGTTGCGTGTCAAGACAACCCTTTTTATATACGCAATACGCCGCAAGTAGGTACGTGAAGTAGGTACGCCACGGATATTGGCAGGAACAATCAAATTCCGCGAATATCTCTTTAGAAGAAAGTAATACTTTATTGGAAATGTCGCCATGTTAACCACGACTCTTTCTTGCGAATATAAACTGTATTGCTAAGAACATAAGAGCTAAACAATGAAGCGCCGGTAGCACAATTCATTTGATCAAGACAAAGGTTTCTGGAATCTCTGTTTACTTTTATAGGTACGTTCAATGCCGCCGACTTTACTTATATGTGTGTTTCTCTTTAACTAACTTAAATAAAATTTAACCCGGTTTCTAAAAAAAAGGCGGCTCGGCAGAGCGGGAGATCCTTCGGCATCACTAAAAATTCTTGTTCCCATACATGTCATGATTGACTTAGCTCCTTGTATGTATAGCATAATGATTTTAAAGCAATTCCGCTGTAAACTGTAAGAAAAAAAAGGAAAATTGCTCAATCCCTATAACAAATAGCGTGAGAATAAACCAGACGTCTCCAAAGTTTTGTATCTTGTAGACTGTTTGCCACGTTATTCGATTTCGGGCAGACCATAGATATCCGAGGGCAGACTAATCAAGTTTTTTTGCAAATTCATTTATATTTCATGTTTTTGTTTTTGGCAGCCGGCACAAATGTTGTTTTGGCGAGACTTCCGGCGACTGGGACTGCAATTAACTTGGACTATAGTCCCAGTTGCCGGATCCATTTAATTTTAATATTTTTCTTCCGGCTACTAGGACCACGCCTAAATGAATAAGAAAAATCTATTGTTCAAGTCCGAAACAGTACAGTCAAACGAAAAAATATGTAAAATAAAAATCAAAATATTTAAAAAACACCCTTTGATTACCTTTATTATAACTATAATTATTATTTTAAATACTGTACTGTTTTTGGCTTGCACAATAGATTTTTGTTATTAGTTAATGGTCCCAGTCGCCGGAAGAAAAATATTAAAATTAAATGGATCCGGCAACTGGGACTGTAGTCCCAGTTAATTGCAGTCCCAGTCGCCGGAAACCTCGTTTTGGCAGCTGTCAAAGTATGTAGCACTATATGCTATTCACTTTGAAAGACTTTAATTTGTAATTGTAGTAAGTTATTCGATTTAAGATAAGCCGTTCACCCTATTTAAATCTCATATGGAACCCCAATTTAATCTTTCGCTGACATGACACCTTGCAGGTCGTCGTCGACCCTTGGGGGTTGATATAGAAAACTTTAGGCATCCATGCTATAGTTCAGAGGGAAATATTCATGAGAAATTTGATTGAAATCTATTCGCTAGTAGGCTTATATTATGCGTGATCATTTAACCTACATTATTTCATTACTGTTTTATAATAAGTATAGATCTATATTATTTAAATATTTTACAGTATTTTTAAAAGTTTAAGAGAATTTTGTTTTGATATTTTTTACGTTTTAAGTTGTAGTTAATACTCCGAAGAAAAGTATATACCTATATCATTTTTAAGAATTTTTAAAGAGGTTTTAAATATATTCATACTAAGAAGTTTCATAAGTAAACAATGTTGGCAGTTTTATCATAGAAAAATTATGGGTACTTTGTTATTCCGGAACATTTTAAATTTATTAATATTTACCTTAGGTAATTCAATCATGATGTTTTTACGAGGTATTTTTTAGTCGATCCTCCTGCTAGGATCGACTAAAAAATACATATGGGTACCGACCAACAAAACTTTTTATGTTATTTTTCATCAACAAAACAAGCAAGAACGCATCGCTAGCAGAAAATATAGACTTTAATTTTTCAAACTGAATTAAATTATAATGTTCAATCTCTGGTGTTTGTTTTCTCTAAAAAAGTGACCAAATGCGAGTCGGGCTCGCGCAAGAAGGGTTCCGTACCATTATCTATACAACATTAGACATCGAGCAAGAAAACGGCAAGAAATCACGTTTGTTGTAAAAATAAAAAAAAATATTTAAGGAGGGGGGGGGGGTTATAGCGGCAACAGAAATACATCATCTGTGAAAATTTCAACAGTCTAGCTATCAGCTAGTGACAGACAGACAGCCAGACAGACAGACAGATGGACAGTGGAGTCTTAGTAATAGGAACCCGTTTTTACCCATTGGGTATGGAACCCTAAAAAAGAAAAAGAATGTCTTTACAAAAGACTGTCTGTATTTACTTCTAAATTCAAATTAGTAAAAAATATCTATTTATGTAGGGTAGTCGGTAGGACCCTTTTAACTTACTTCGTGGTTGGACCTACGAAGTAAATACAATTGCTGGCAAATTGTGCAGCTTCAAACGTTTGATAAATTATTCATCAAAGAATATTTTATTTTATAGGGATAACTTTTGATATGATTACGTATAATCTATACGCGGGTTTAGGTTTAGTTGTGATTTAAGGTATGATTTGTACCATTGCAACAGTATAAGTATTAGTACTACCGTACAGTAGCGACACGCTCCGCCTCCCTCTGAAACCGTTCCTCACCTCTCCCTGCGTCGTACGACTAGCTCTGGAAACTGCGTTTTTGTTCGCGCACATACGTGTAGACACGCACACTCACGCACGTATCTACATAAACGTACAGTCTATTATTTTAGTATTAGTGTAGGCAATTATATCGTTTCGTTTCTATGGAGTGTCGCGGGCAGTGTTGCCACTTTGGTGGTTTTCCCACCAGAACTGGTGCTTTTTCAAGGCTTCTAGTGGTATTTTTTCATAATTTAGCGTTTTTATATTTTTTAGTGGTTTTTAGCGGTTTTTCAATATGGAATCGGGCAAAACATTTTTTTTATCGAAATGGAGAGAAATGTAGTGGTTCATTATTTAATTTTCTTTTTATCTCTCATTCTTTGTTCGGAATTTGGTACGTGTTGTTAAAAAGTCTTAAAGTTTGATAGAGTCGTGTTTTTCAACACTCTGTGAAATGTGTGAACTCTAGAAGCTGTAAATAATATCCAATTATGGAAGTTCCACACAAGAAAAAGAATTACGCACAAAAGTATAGAAAAGAGTGAGAATCACTAGATGAATTCCAAACCAATGATACGAAGGCGTTTTGCTCATTTTGTAAAGCAGAATTATTTGCAAAATTAGTAGACTTGAGAAGACATGCTGAAACAAAAAACACACACATTTATGTGGTTTAATTTCACTGCCTGTAGAATACTAAACATTTTGTCAAGTTATACCGAATATAATGTTTATGTTTTGTAAATTGTAAGTTACCTAGTAAAACTCTTATTGCACTCTGGTAAAAATACAGAACATTTTATAAATACGTAAAATTGTATAATTATTATTACGAAGAACTACCGCCGGATACAACTATTTTTAAGCATCTCAAACATATTCGTTCGTTTTTTAGTCTGATATTTAAATACAATAAAGGAGATCAACCGAATTGGTACCGCGTTGTACATCCTTAGATTTTTTATATTATATCACGAATTATGTAAGGAACAATATATCAAAAAACAGGATTTGTATCTAGTGGTATAATTCTAAAAATCGGATTCAAAGGTATAATACGGATTCTTCGCAACTACCGTAAATAGGAACGCAGCGAACATCGAAATCGATATATCGAAAATCGATCTTGATTGGAAAAATAAGTAGTAAAGGCTTTTTAATAAATAAAAACTGAAAGCATAAATTAGCAGTTTGCATAAAGCATTGTCAGTTTCGTTTCTAGCTCAATATGATACTTAAATTAAATCAAAGTCACAAAATCAAGGTAATCGATTTTAAAATCGATAACTTGTTATTTGTCATTTTTTGTCTGTGGCCAAGTGATATTGAAAAAAAAAAAGAATTGTCAAAGTCAAATCCTGATCTGATTGTCAATGTCAGTATCACTTGCGAATGCTTGTTGAGACTATGTACCGATGTTTTTGTTTTCCTGCGATTTTTCTTGTTTTATGTTTGTTTTTACGGATTGTGATTTGGATTGCTGACGACTGGACTTGAGATTATACATACGACTACGCTTACTTTACGGATTTTGATATTCACTCCTTCCATCCAGTTTACGGTAAATACCTCCACATAAATTGTATAATATAATAATAGAAAAGCCTAGGAAATAATTGATATCGGAATTAATATTGTTATTTGCCTGTTTATTTTGCAGCTATGGAGAGTTCTTGTTTAAATTGTAGTATATCATCACACCGAGAACGACGCTCTGTGCTAGCACAGATTGGACCTGAAATTATTCAGCGATTACATCAGTGGCTACCGGAACGACAGGTAACTAAGAGTTTAAATGTAATTAATTACTATATACTTCACCAATGTTCTGTATAGGTTCCCTATAACCTATAACAATAGTATTAGAACATAACCATAACATAATTTACTAGTTTTAAGTAGATAATTGATGTATTTGTTGTGTTTGTGTATCAAAATTAATATGTGAATAAACTCATGTGTGCAAAATGTTTTTAGTTCTCCGATGAAGACTTTATATGCAATCAATGCATGAATGCTGTGCAAGGAACTTTGAATGAAGCAGAATCTACTCAGCAGCGATTAAGTCACCAACGTGTCTGCATATGGTGTGGTCGATCCATATTGAGAATCAGGAGTAATTCTCTTCAATTAAATACACCTGAGAGAATTTATATTGCTGAAAGAATTTCTCCACGTGAGGTAAGTTACAATTAATACAGACTAAAAATTAAATAGAATACTGTTTTATTCTTTGTGCTGTAACTGATTAATTAAATTATTGACACTTTTTTTATATCTATGTCCATATAACCTCTGATAAGATTGGTCCCTCCATCTCTTTTCCATGCTGTTTGCAAGTAGCGTCAGCATAATATAATGGACCGTATCTTATTTTCTGTTTTAGCTCCCGGCAGAACCACGTGTGTGTTATGCCTGCTCGAAAATGATTTGTTGATCAGAGCTAAAATACAGTCTAGACATCATACAGGCAAAACGTATTTTGTCAATATTTTATTCGAGCAAGCCACAGATACCGTAGATAACACCATCAGTTTGATAAAAGGTTATTGTTGTAACTGTATTGTTGGCAAAAGAACTGTTGGTTGCTGCGCCCACACGATGACTGTAGTTTGGTTTTTGGGGTGGCACCGATCTATAAACGCACCGGCAACATTTTTAGACGGCATACTTGTAAGGGAAGATGTGGAGAAAGAAGAGTAATAAACTAATAATTGTTATTTTTGTGTTTTATTTCAACTTTTTTTACTTATTCATATAGGTCTCCTTGCACACTTTTTCTTAATTATATAATCAATAGAGAAATTCATCGCTGTCAACAAAAAATTGGTTCTGCAGGTAGCCCTAAAACATAGTAGACTTAAAATTATGTTACATTGTGCCAATATGTAACGAAATGCATTTTATCTTGATATTATTTACAAAAATGATCCGTTTTATGTCAATATTTGAATCACGATAACTCGACAATCCCGCTAATTATCAAAAGCAAATTAATTCTGTTAGTATTCTTGTACATTAAGGTTTATATTGACATAAGTTTAGTTGCTGTACAAAGAACTTAACATCGGTACCAAAGCTCCAAAGAAAGTGGTTGATCTCCTTTAGCGGAATTTGGTGGTTTTTTATAATCCGAAATTCTGAAAATCTGGCGACATTTTACTCTTGACCTAGCGCCTTAATAAAATCCAAGGTGGCAACACTGGTCGCGGGTGTGTGTGCCGCATTGTGCTCAAGGAGAACGTAGCTTCCTACTAGAGACAGAATTTTCAGAATCGGACGCAGTGGCTGAGCTCTTGATCGCTGCGCTGCTTATCGCGGATTCGATTTCTGTAGATCGATTCTGTAAAATTCAAACAACAACTCGCATCTCACATCGCTATTCACTCTCACTTCGCATTTGGTTCAAACTGACCTTGATATTTTTGACACTTTGAATCGGGTTCGAGGGCGAGTGCGAAGTGAGTGTCTAAGTGACGGGGAAACGCCTTACAGAATGCCACTTCTTACGTCATCTCATACTTTATCTGTCAAAATCTCCCTGTGTGTAAATTCGAATTATCAACTGAGTTTTGGGAATGCCAATCAAGAAACTCACAGCGGATTCAGATTCGAAGTTTAAAATGAGGTCTTACAGAATCACACCCCTGCGTGCAAAACAAATATTTGCTGGCCCTACAAGCAGTTGTTCCGGGTCTGGTTGTTTGTGTATGTGAGTTTATATGTTTGTAAACGCACCCACGATTCAGGAGAAATTCCTATAGTGGGGCAACAAATAAAAAATCTCTTTGTTTATATTCCTATTAAAAACCTGTTTGCCAATTACAGTTTGATGAACTTTGCTATAAACAAAAAAATATATATGAAAAGTATAATTATCAAAATGTCTGGCTGTCAACAAGATAGGTAGGTAATTAAACTTTCCTTTTGATAATCTGGGTTCAAAAATGTTGCCTTTCGGGGCAAGACATTGAACTGTCATGATGAGACAATTTTATGTCTTTTGCCGTTTAATGTTTTTTTAAATGTCTAAAGGTCACCGTTTCTTTTTAGTGAGTGTCGATCAATATAATCAGTTCCCCGTCCAATAACTTTCATCATCATCAGCCGGATGACGTCCACCGTTGAACAAAGGCCTCCCTCATAAAAAGGGGGGGGGGGGGCATAATCCCCACGCTTGGCAGGCGTCTTGGGGATCGCAGTGAAGTTGTCAAGTACACGAGCCCGACTTCCGGATTTTCCCTTAGTCGCCTTCGACGACACCCTCGGAATGCCCTTAGCCGAGGTCCGTACCACACAGGGGTTGCCCTTTGCATGTAGTCGCTTAGTTCATAGCTGCTGTGCTGCTGCTGAGCTGGATATTTGATTTGTTTTTTTCACGCCTTTGACCTTCCTCGATCGGGTGCTACCGGCAAATATGTCCCACGCACGAAATTTTCGAGTATCGATGACGTAAAAAATCGTAAAAAAATAATTATGAAAGTTATTTGAAAAATTAGCCAAAGCATTCCTTAGTGATGTAGGTACTTTAGAATATGCTGATGACATTAAACAATCTTGTGTTTGAAAGGTAAGGAGAAAAAAGGTAGTAACGTTCTACGAAAGTAAAGGTTGATTTGCATATTTATTCCTAAAAGTTTTGCATTTGTAGTATACAAGCAATACACATTATATGTTTCAGAATTTTAACATGCAAATATCAATAAAAAGACATATCAAGATTGTTTACTTATACTTAACTACCTAAACCTTTCTAGTATACGTAGCGTTATTTTATGTTTTAACCACAAATCCGAGTCAGACATGCGCGCATAAAATCATCGTAGGTAATAAATTCAGCTCTCGATTCGATATTTCTAGAAAAAGCACTAACAAGAATGTCTGTGACATTCACAAGGGATTATCCATGAGGCGACTGTATTGAAAATCTTCGTAACGTGACCTTTTCGAATTTTCGATTTGGAAATGACAGTTAAGTTTTTTAGTATACTGCCAAAAACATGTGTTAAATCGAATTTTAAGAGACAATAAATCGACTTCAAATCGCAAACGAAACACGAAAAAAGAATTATTAATAAGTTTTGTCTTAACTTAAAAGTGAAAATAATCTTGGGCCGGTCTATGCTGGCCCTTAATTATTTTCACTTTTGAGTTCTCTATTTAAGTTTACTTCACTAAACCAAAATTAAAAAACAAAATACTTTACTTTTGGAAATCGGTGGTTATGGTTCAATATTGTTTTGCCACTGACTTACTTTATAGGATTCCGTACCCAAAGGATACAAACGGGACCCTATTACTAAGACTCCACTGTCCGTCTGACTGCCTGTCACCAGGCTGTATCTTATAAACCGTGACAGCTATAGACAGTTGTTTTCATAGATGATGTATTTCTGTTACCGCTTTAACAACAAATACTAAAAACAGAATAAAATAAATATTTAAGGTTATATTATAGTGTTTAATGTTGTACCTATAGATAGTGGTACGGAACCCTTCATGCGTGGTAGGGTTGCCAACTCTTTGTCGGTCAAAAATAGTTGTTCTACAATTTTTACCCATAAAAATATAGTAGATAACGAAAAGATGAAAAAAAAATAGTAGGTTCAAAAATTAGGTAGGTACTTTATTTTTTTGAAGAATATTTTGTGAATTATTGAACGAAAGAATCGTTAAAAATGGATATTGACGTTGTGTTTTACGCTTACATATTTTGAAACGAATATTATTGCTAAGAGTTTGATGCCTTTAAAATATTGTAGTTTCGCCTACTATATCTTTTTTTCAAAAATATAGCAGTCGGGCCTCTAATATAGTAGGATACTATATTATATAGTAGGGTTGGCAACCCTATGCGTGAGTCCGACTAGCACGTGGCCAGTCTTTTCATAAGTCAGTTGAAAATATGTTATTTATACTGTACCTAGTAGACTAGAAGGTGCTTACGCCTCCAATCTCATGTATTCAGTAATCCGTGAAGTACGAAAAAGAAAATTAGAGCCATACCTTCCATTTTCATTCCATTTACACCTAGGTACCTATTACATTGGGTAGCTACCTACCTAGATTTCTGTTTGATGTCTAGGGACACATAATATACAATATTAATAGAACGGGTCTTGTGATGTCAACGAGTTGATACAAATATTATGAGAAGAAATCGAATGTTTGTGTTTTAGTACACAATGCGTGATATTACTCACTCATAGAATATCTACGTAGTAGATAGGTAGGAAGTTAAGGAATTCGGTCAAAACAACATTCATTGTATTTATTATTTTCATAGATTTGATTAGAAAAAGTGACTTCATCATCATCATGTCAACCTTTAGACGCCCACTGCTGGGCATGGGCCTCGCCCAAGGGACGGCTTACCTACACAAAATATGGCAGATTAAAAGCTGAGGAGTTTGCTTCAACGCGCTAATCTCCAGAACTACTAATCAGAATCTGAAAATTCTTTTACTAATAGGAAGCTACGTTGTCTCATATTCATAGTATTCATTTTAGTTTTTAGTATTCATTTTGAATAATTATGATATAAGTTTAACTATCCATTAAGCAGACACAATAGTTTAACAATCGCATTATGACTCCAATAGTCATGTCAACCGTTAAAGCGCTTCCCTGACCAATGAACTGTCAAAGAGCTGTGGATTTTGTGAATAATAAATAAATAAATAAATAACCTTAACCATACATTTCCTCTTTGCCAGGGAATCGAAATTCGCAGAATTTATGGATTTTTTTTATAAAAAAAGAGAAACGATCTTTTGAAATAAAATAAAACGTGAATAGGGTATTTTACTCTATACGAGAAAAATCTATAAATATGTTATTGAGACAGTTTAGGCATTAAGCAGTCGGAAAATGTAAGTTTTAGTTAATAAAATAACAAAACAATTTTTTTAATTCAATTCCAAGTTTTCAGTATTTTTAATCTGTTATAAAACACCGTGAAATAGTAGCGGCCATGTTATTACGCCGTACGGCTGTGTAAACAAAAAAATGACAACTGTCAGTCAACCGATTGGCGTAATATAGGCTTTGTACTTTTATTATTTTCGTAACCAACGTAATTTTTTCATTATTACACCTATTACAAAATATGATTTTAATTATTTTTAAATGATATACAATTATCATATTTAATATGAGCTCATTTGATACAAAACGAACTGACGTCATTTACGCTGAGCAATATGGCAAGAGGCGTTTTCGTCAAACTTTGTTTCGTGAAATTTGAAAATTGAAAATTTTGATGCAATTTTATGGCACTTATCGATTGAATTAAAATTTTGTGTTTGTTTTGGTGGCATATTAGCACTACAGAATTTCATTAAGACACTTTTCAAAAATGGGTGTAATACCCTATTATAAAGATTTTTAACTTACCCATCTATTAGTGTAATCTTCAAATTAACAGCACGTCTTCTTTAGTAAAAGTTATCAATTATTTTAGTATTTTTTTTTTACAGGGAGATGTAAGTGTTTAAAGGGCACATAAAAAAAAAATAAGAACGTGGAATGTGATGATAGGATATTGAACATTAATAATAGTAATATGCTTTTAGATGTAGTTTGTTAGCCCCTGAATAACAAAGAAAAACGCAGTTTTGGTCGGGGTAGCGATTTAAGCGTACGATTTTCTGACAAGGAAATCAATTAACGTTTTAAAATCCACCTTGGTTGACTGGTAGAGAATGCCTAAGGCATTAAGGCCGCCTTTATCCATTTGTGCATGAAGAATTAATAAATCCATACTTCCATACTAATTCATAGGTACTAATGTTATAAATGCGAAAGTAACTCTGTTACGCTTTCACGATAAAACGGCTGAACCGATTTTGATGAAATTTGGTATTTAAATAGTTTAAACCTTGGGGAAGGACATAGGATACTTTTTAATCCGCGATAACCGACATTCACGAGGACGAAGTCGCGGGCTTTTGCCCGCGACTTCGTCGGAGCACTATCCTTTGCTTGTGCTCCCAAAATTCAAGTGATTATTATGTAGTACTTATAATAAGTACTAGGTACGAGTAGGTACCACAATGTAGTTAACGATGGAGCGATCGATTTAATCTCCTAAAGGCTTTGTCGTTCCTCTTCACTTTGGCGCCTATTGACGACCAAATTATATTAAAATAATTGCTTTCCAACTATGATGAACTCATCAAGAAAGTGTAGGTATTTGTCAAGCTCTACAACTTGGTTAAAACGCCCTTTAAAGGCTTAATACACTATACAATTTGTAGAAAATCTATTTAAGAAATCGGCAGGTGTAATCACAATTAGAACAGATTGGATCCGATTTAGTGTACATTCCTGTTTTACTAAATTGAATTCTAAATTGGTCCTGTTTAGAATTCAATTTAGTGTAGTGTGATCACTAGCTAACAACTTTGGTTCTTAAATAGATTTTCTACAAATTGTATAGTATAATAGGAAAGCCTTTTACGGCCATTTTCAACCGACTTCAAACAAGAAGGAGGTTCTCATTTCGACACGTATAGGTATACATTTATGTTTGACCAAGCATATTTTTTTTTGTGTAGTTCGACTTAGATGATTATTTTTAATTTTTAGTAAGTACTAGCTTCTGCCCGCGACTTCGTACGCGGATCCTGTTGCTTATGCCAGCGACAACGGGGTCGGCAAAATCGAAGATCTGAAACGTCTGATGTCGAATTCTAAGAGCCCGGGGACGGGAAACCAACGGGATGCGCGAGACGATTCGAGACGTTCAAAAAGTACAATTTTGAGTCATACCTCCGATGGCGGAATATGTGGCGTAGTCAATCTTAGGAGTATACGTAAATGCACTCCGTTCCTTATCAACCCAAGGAAGGTCGCCATGCCCTACGGCTATATCTGAGACGCATCCGATTCTTCAGATGATATCGACATTCTGTTCAGAGAATGTCAAAGTCGATCAGAATTCAAACGTTCGTTGCGCTCTTCTTCTGTCTCGTCATGCCGTACTCCAGCAATTCTTTCTCTCTCACGGCATGTTGCACGGCGTGTTCGGGGCAATGTATGAAAATCTCGATCAGCAGTTAGTCGTGCATCACGTTCATCACTCGTTTCAAAAGACTCTTAGTAGATGTGCGAATACGCTGAGAACTCAAGCGTGATTCTGTACCGGTAAACGTTTCCGATTCGCGAGACAATGCATGTCGCTCACGATCAGCGGGCAGTCGCGCATCACGTTCCGCACTTGTCTCTAGAAACCTAGAAGCAGATGCGTAGATTCGCTTGGAACTTAAGCGCAATTCTCTATCCGTGAACGTCTCCGACTCGCGAGACAATGCGTGACGTTCACGATCAGCGGTCAGTCGCGCATCACGTTCCCCACTTGTCTCTAGAGACCTGGATGTAGATGCGTAAATACGCTGAGAACGCAGACGCGCTTTGCGATCTGAAGAGGATTCCACGGAGCGATTTGCAGCCAGATGTTCTCGAACAGCATCAAGTCTCTCCTGACGCTCTTCGGTAGATTCTTGGGATCTTATGATCCTCAATCTTTTAGCTCCTTTGGAACATTGGGAAAGATTTGACCTCTTTCTAGGCATGGTTATAGTTTTATTGTGAAGAGATACCTGATCAATTAAAATCTAAGTGACTGCTCCCCTGCGTTACCGGGTAGGCTACCGTGTAAAGGAAATTAAACACTCAAATAACATAAGCAAGAAGTCATATTTATTCGATAAAATAAAAAAATAAATGGGAGTTTTGACCAGTACAGTCAAATTTTCAATGATATACCAGTGTCATCAAAAATCAGTCCTAAACTGTTACCGCCTTCACCGCGTGGAGGTAGGTACTCCCAGCTTATGTTTTTTTTATAATATACAGTGAAATTAGTGATAGCTTTACAGTAAAATTAGTGATAACTTAGATTTCCACATCAGATGTTTCTGATCTTCGATTTTTATAAGTCAACAGGATTTGCTCATCAGACCGAACCACTTTTGCTAAGACGTCATTCCTATATGTGTTATGGTGTAGCTGGGCTCTTGGAATTCCACATCAGGTGTTCCAGATCTTCAAATTTATTCTCTCAGCAGAAAATGCTCATCACGTGGAACAATTTTTGCTATGGTACCATTTTTGTATCTTTTATAGTTTAGCTGGTCTGTTGCGGTTCTGCATCAGGTGTTCAAGTTTTCAAGATAAATTATAGCCTATATGTGGCCCAGACTTAATACCTATACAAAAAAAAAATCATTCAAATCCGTCCAGCAGTTCCGAAGATTAGCGTGTACAAACAAACAGACAAACAGACAGACAGAATTTTTTTTTTGGATTCGTGCTCTATTACTGTTTCTAAACCCCCCTCAATTATTATTTTTTTAGTATATTCAATGTACAGACACAGTTTTTTTTACTGTTTTATTATATGTATATATATAGATATACTGCAACGTTATTCTCATATTAATTTCATAAAATTATTCCACCCTTAAGGCTAGAAAATTAAGAGATGACTGAATTTTTTTGGTATCGCTGTTTCGTAATTAATTTGTATGATAAGAAGTAGATCCTGAAATGTGAAAAAATAACTTTTTACAAAAAAGACAACCTTCAGAAAGTAAAAAATAACTATAAATTCGCAAGGCATCGGCTTTGGTTTTGTTTGTTGTATTGTGTTGCCACTGACTTGCGATTTTTTTTCTTTTTCACTTCTTGAAGGCGATTGCCTTTTTTTTTTGCAGCATGATCCTAAAACACTAATAGTAATTATATTCTTTGCTAAAATTCAGAGGGGCTAAGGGCTAAGTAAAAGCCGTAAGGATCGAACGGTCGTGGTTAAGGTACACCGGTCACGGTCAGTCCGTGGATGGGTGATCTATCCCTACATATGAACTATATCTACACTGTAAGGTCCTCACAGTAAGACAGCTGTTCATACTTCAGACTGTTCTTAAAAAACACAAGCTCTTACATTTCGATCCACAGTACCTTGCTAAGAAGCGACGCTCTGATAAAATCTGCAATACTGAGATCAGCAGACTAGCAGTGGTAAAACGCCACTTCGACCACATCGGCCCCAAACTTTATAATAAAATAAATAGCACATTAAAAATTTACCCTTTGACTGGAAATGTATTAAGAAAGAATCTAACAGAATGGTTAAAATTCATGTCCTATGATGCAATTGAACGACTTGTGGTAACTTAACGTAACATAACAACTCACACATACAAACACAACCACATACACATTATACAGACATAACCTTACATACACACACATACACACACACTCACACACACCTTAACACCTCTTAATACACTTAACTTGGATTTTTTAGTTTTATTTGTTAGTATATCTAATAGTTTATTAAGTTTAATTAATTTGTCTGGAACCAAATGCATATTCTGTCCTGTTGTTGGGCGTTGATAGCTGCGCCACAGTTTTTACTTTTGTAGCTATCATCGTTTCTATTGTAAAGAAAAATTCCGAGGCACAGACGAACCGAGGGGCCGTGCCTCGGAAATCCCTGTAAAACCGTTGGTCCCAGCTTGATTTGACAGTCGTTAAGGGAAGTCAGAAGTGCAAAAGACTGACAAGACAACCAGTCATACCAAGACTCAAGGGGTATCGTGTTACCCAGTACCTGGGTTGTAGAGGTCAGATAAGCAGATGCTCCATGTAAAACACTGTTATTCAGTCGACTGGAAGCCGACTCAACAGGAAGTTTTCTTTGCTAAAACTGAATAGATCTTTGACAGTCGTTACGGGTAGTTAGAAGCCTAAAAGTGTAACAGCCAGTCTTACTAAGCAGTGTTGTGGAGGTCAGATAGACAGTCGTCCCATTTGAAATCTACTACGAGCACATGCCTGCTCGTAGATGTGAAATTAGAAAACACTTTTAATTATAATAATAATAATAATAATAGCATTTATTTCGGGCTACGCCCATAGTGTTAGTAACAATGATCTTAAGAACTAGTGTTAGTAGACATACACATTTCATTGGGTGTGGAGTTTCATCCAATGTCGAAGCATTGGAGACTCCCACCTATCTGCAAATAAGCTCAAGATAGTATTGGCACTGCAATAGAGAGGTAGGGCAAGCAAGTAGGGAGGCGCTTCTTTTGCGTATGATGGCCGCAAAACTTATTATTCGCAAAAATAATTATTAAACATCACAATTAATTAAAACGTTTTTAACTTTCTAAGCAAATTCTTCGCCACTATTTAGAAGTTCAACTTGCTGGGCTCTTACGGTACCGGGTTGACAAATAATTTACTGTGCTAAAAGGATGTTGGAGGGATACTTCAATCAAAGAGGGACTCTGTTATAATCGCTCTAATAAAGAATAATACGTCTGCCTCTGAAGACTGCGGTTTTACAATCTGCTTGGCATATAAAAATAAGACTTACGTTCTAAATACGAAAAGGTTTTAATCGAATCCGAAGCCATTTAGTTAATGGTTTCGACCAGCATGCCAAATGTCATGCAACCTTTACAGTACTACATATATCCGTTTAGACTAGAAGCCGACGGCGACGCGGCGACGGCTGGGCAGTTGCAAAATGGTGTTTGAACTAAGTAATTTTGTTTTATTAATATCTACCCATTCGCTCTAATAAAGAATAATACGTCTGCCTCTGAAGACTGCGGTTTTACAATCTGCTTGGCATATAAAAATAAGACTTACGTTCTAAATACGAAAAGGTTTTGGTCGGTCGAATCCGAAGCCATTTAGTCAATGGTTTCGACCAGCATGCCAAATGTCATGCAACCTTTACAGTACTATATCCGTTTAGACTAGAAGCCGACGGCGACGGCTGGGCAGTTGCAAAATGGTGTTTAAACTAAGTAATTTTGTTTTATTAATATCTACCCATTTATGCAGTGTACAATGAGATAAGACAGATGTGACGCGGAAGTCGGTGACACCTAATTATGTTGCTGATAACATATTGAGATTAGTTGTGTTATTATCTTCATGCTTAGTATTATTTGATGACATCTAAATGTGTGGACAAGTTTACGATGTAAGTAGTTTGAATAAGAGATTTAGGTAGGATGACACGTGTTGTGGAGAGAATGTATGGAGAGTATAATACGTAAAAAAAGCGGCTAAGTGCGAGTCGGACTCGCCCATGAAGGGTTCCGTAGCAGCAAGTAAGGTAAATTACGGTTTACGATATGTGACGTATTAAAAAAAAATTACATACCTACTAGATCTCGTTCAAACCAATTTTCGGTGGAAGTTTACATGGTCATCATATATATTTTTTTGTTTTATCATTCTCTTATTTTAGAAGTTACAGGGTTGAGTTTCAGTTCTAAGTATGGGGAACCCCCAAATTTTTTTTTCTATTTTTTGTGAAAATCTTAAATCGGTTCACAGAATACATCTACTTACCAAGTTTCAACAGTATAGTTCTTATAGTTTCGGAAAAAAAGTGGATGTGACATACGGACGGACAAACAGACAGACATGACGAATCCATACGGGTTCCGTTTTTTGCCATTTGGCTACGGAACCCTAAAAAGCTCTGAAATCGCGAAAAAAATATCTAGTGATTCATACATTTATGTTCGCATCATCAACTATCTAGCTTTTTCCTATATTTGGGACGGCTTCCAGTCTAACCGGGTGCAGCTGACTAACTGTGTTCAACATGGAGCGCTGCCTATCTGACCTCCACAAACCTAGTTACTGGGTTATAACATGATTAACTGCGGTTGTTGCTTGTTGACTGACATCTGACTACCCATAACGACTAGGCTGTCAAATATATTATACGAATGACAGCCGGGACCGACGGCATTTCGGTAGTTTTCGGTTTTTGGAGTTTTCGATCTTATCGAAGAAAAAATACTTTTATTTTTTAATTATTACTGTGATTATATACATTTTTAGAATCCTTAAAATAGGCCCTTGAATTTGATACCAATATTATAGCTTTAGAAAAAAACTTTATTTTTTACTCCAAACAATGCCATTTCCCTGCTGCCACGTTTATTTATTTTTTGTTCGTCACCTATCTAAGAACACTTGGACTAATGAGACGAATCTAAAGATATCCTAATGAAATAAATACGTACAGCAGCTTGGAAGATATCAGGTAATAAAGAATATTTTAAATACAAAGACCAGCGCGAAAAACAGTTGGGGTAATAAAAAGTAGCCTACGAGGGCCACATTCGTCGAACGCCATATTTAAGACGCCAGAGTGCTAAATGACAATGCCAGATCCTGTCCCACCCATGTACAGAAAAAGTAACACATGTGCAGAAAAAGTAAATTAATGAAAATAATTGTAATGAATATAGAACCTTTCTATACTAAATTGTTTTTCTTTAGAACTTGCGGATTACGAAATACCTACCCACTAAATACAAACTCATTTTACCTAAAATACAATTTAACCTATATTCAATGTCATTATTGTTTTTAGATTTAAACGGAAACCGCAAGTTCTACAGTCACTAAGACTAATGTATAGTTATCAGCAATAAATAAACAGTAAGATGCTACATATTGCACATGACTTTTATTGAGTGGGGCAAAGTTCTATAGAGTTTCTGGCATTGTCCTTTGAATTAAAAATTGTATCTAGATTTAACCACTGAATAGCCTAAACAATTTTGTGATGAAAAGCAACTTTCTGATCCAAAGTAGCCAAATTTTACGCTCGAATAAATACTTTTGTTTAGTGTCTATGAAAGCGGTTTATATCTCAATTGGAATTCATTCTAACGAATTGGTCTGGAAAATTTGAGACTGCGCAAGAGACAGCTGTTTATTATAGTAATGACGATTAATAATAATAACTTTGACAGTTTTAATTAACGTTTCTTTTCTTGCATGTCTATGAACTGTCCAATTATTTATTTATTTACAAAGTTACTTGAATTCAGTGATGACATTTCTTTATGTACTAAAGCACTTAATTGAACGTTCATTAATATTTATTTCATTAATAAAGTACACCAGCTATATTTATAATAATTGGCCATATTCTTTTTAAGCTTCGTATCTATTCTTTGTTATTTTCTGTAAGTTTTTCTAATAAAATTAAAATCTTTTTTAATATAAGAACTTGTTCTATATTAAAATTTGATGTTTCGTATTGCCGACTTCAGAAACTAAAGTCATTAGAATGTTGTATGTGCACCAGACCTAAAAGTCGTTTCCCATCAATCATTTTTGCTCAATGAAGAAGAAGAAGAAGAAAAAATTTACTTTGATGGGCAGTAGATATGCGTAGTCTAAGGCTTTGTCGGCTATGTGGACTGTCTTTTTACATCTTCGTGTATACAGAGGTCTAATTCACGTAATTTAATGACGCGCCGATGAAACTGTACCTAGTGCAGTTGCAGTTAAGTTCAAGTTTGAGTGATAAACGGTATTCTTGTAATCTTTGAACTGCGCGTAAGCTGCGCGTGAACTGCACAACTGTACGACAACCAAACTCTACCAAACTTACTTATGGTGTAGCCACTTAAGAGAAAAAATATTACTCACTAAATATGACGTTATTATAATATTAAAATAATACCCCAGTACAGATTTTAGTGCTTTTTAATAGTCATTTTGAGACGTCAAACGAATAGTAGAATACCGATCATGTTGCGTTCCGATGTACGCACCAATCACGCGCAACAGTAGAATGCCGTTATTGCGCTCGCGTGACGCGAATTTGACGCGAGCGTGTTTGACAGCGGTAGAGAATACGAAAAACGTTGTTTTGCTGCAACTGCACTGCAACAGCACTTCTTTAGTTACGTAAATTAGCCCACAGGGCGACTTGATAACCTCCTCAAGTCAGTGACCAGCTATCGTGCTGGGAGGCGGACTAACCCATTATAAATATTTAGAATTTTATTCCTTAATTATACCTTCGTCACAAAAGAGCAACAGATGTCAAACACGGCCTTTGTCTGCCGACTTTGTTATGATTTGGGTAAAGTCTTTCCCTTTTCTGTCAAATTATTTCTTAGTTTTTTTAACATCGGCTTATTGTAAGAGACGAAAAGGTTAACTTTTTCATAATAAATTCAGATGTTGTAAACCTTTATATTGTCCCTATATTGTCTAGAACACTCTATTCATTGTTCCACAGACTAAAAATCTACTCCAGAGATGGCTGTATAGATGTAACACTTCTATTTTTCTTTTGTTAGCCTATTCTGTCCTACTCCTGTAGATCGATTCTGTAAAATTCAAACAACAACTCGCATCTCACATCGCTATTCACTCTCACTTCGCATAAGGTTTAAAATGACCATGATATATTTGACACTTTGAATCGGGTTCGAGTGCAAAGTCAGCGTCGAAGTGACGGGGAAATTACCTGACAGAATGCCACTTCTTACGTCATCTCATACTTTATCTGTCAAAATCTCCCTGTCAATTTAGTTCAACTCGCTGACACGCTCGCAAGGGTGGCGCTAGTGTAAATTCTAATTATCAACCGAGTTTTTAGAATGTCAACTAAGAAACTCACAGCGGATTCAGATTCAAAGTTTAGAATGAGGTCTTACAGAATCTCACCCCTGGGTAAGGGCTTCGCTCCATGCGTTCCATCTTTCTTGATCCTGTGCTTCATTTCTCCAATTTCGGAGAAATCCGTCTAGTCTTCCCGCCATCTTCTTCATGGCCTACCCCGACCTATTTTATTATGGGTCACGTCACGAGGGATCACGAGGCTGATTACTAAGCCATTTCAGCCATGATTTTATAGAAAAGCTTTTTGTAGCTAAACAAAGCACAAAAACGAGAACAAGTAGATTTTCCATAGGTATGGAAAATTATAATAAGGTGTAGATGTCTGGAATGGCCATTGTTTAAATTATCAATAGAAAATAAGTAACAACTAATTTTGAAAATGGAGAACCATTTAAATTTTCTCTTCTATAATAATAAACATAAAGTGTACTTTCTACTTCTTTCTTCTGTTCTTTGTGTGCGTCGCGTGACTTCCTAATGAGAAACAACAGCAAGATTGTAATTATTCGCGATGTTTCTCTACTTACGCAAATTGTTTTTGTTCAGCTGATAGATGTACCGACCGCGACGTAAATAAGTATTAAGTCTGATTGAGGTAGTTCATTGCATTGTTAGTGTCAAATAAACGTGTTTATTTAATTTTTTCCTTTTTTGTGTGTGGACTCTATCCGCGTCTTTCTAAAGCCCGTCACATACGTAACTATAATATATATTATAGCTAGCCACCACTCCACACACGTTAGCTATAATATAATAATATATTTTCGCCCTGATTATTTCTGCGATCGTTGTTTGTTTCACATTTTTGAAATATATATTAATATGCCTTGCTATATCTGTCCTCATATTTTGGTGACGTAGTAAAAATATATATTATAGCTGCGTCTGTGGTCACTCAAAGATTACTATAGAAAATATATCGTAATATGCCTTGCTATGATATAATTATTATTATACTATGAATTATATTAATATATATTATAGCTACGTCTGTGACGGTTGTTTCAATAACATATAGCATATAGAACTGAAGAATAACATAACTTCCTACTGATGAAATAATTTTAAAAATTGGTTTAGCATCTTTTGAGTTTATCCATTATAATTTATTTTATTTATTTTAATATTAGGTACTATATTATTACAAGCTAACATAGAAAAATATTTTTTAACGATGTTTGTTTAATGTTAAAAAAAAAAAAAACAAAACGTTCACCAAAATGGTTCACCCATATTCTCTTGTGTTTTATAAACCAATAATAAACCCATCACACCTTAAATAAAGATATAATATTGAACAATCGATACCTACACGTGGTATCAAATAAATTGTCTCCCAATCAAAACCATTGCAAAGAGTGTCAATTAAACGGGTCAGGTCAGTATCGGTCAATCGTTCAATTGGACCGGACCTACCATCTTTGACAGGCAGACCTAAACAGTAAATATTTTAGAAACGCAATTTGAAACGCCGACGCAGGGAAAATGTCGTTCTCTGTAAGATTAGCACAAGAAGTGCGCTTCTATGTTTTGAATTGATGGCTTTGAGGCTTCGTTATGGAGGAGGACTTGTTCCCGAAGGGCTTGGTGTACCGTCGTGTCCGCTGACAAGTGCCATACGATCGCACAGTGTAAATCATTGAAGTGAAGTAACTAAAATAGGCATAAATGTTACTATACTAACACGTATTGTAATATAGTTAGGTATGTATGTTAGTATTTAAGGTATATATTGCATGGGTCTTTGTTACCTGAATTATATGATATATTATATTATTATTAACCAGCGGGTAGCCACATTTATCGCGACATTATAGGCGTTTTTAATGTCCTCTAAAGTGCAGGTGTACACTTTGGGCACTAAAGTAAAAGGTCTCGTCTGGTCAGGAGCACTGCATTCACACTGGGTGGGTGGGAGCTATATTCCCTCGCGCCTGCAGCGGCCTAAGCTATTTGAGTGCGCAGTCGATTGAGCGCTTTCCATATAGGTACTACCTATGTCACTGCAAATCTCTTTCTAGTGGCAGTTGTTCCTGGGGTTGAATAACCGCGCTAACGATTTTTGACTCGATTTTCGAATTTGAAATACGACGTAGGTATACCTAGCATTTTCGTTTAATTTAATACGACAAGCATAATTAGTGTCACCCATTGAATACCTAAAGTCTTCGAACTAAATAATAATAGTATAATAGTAACAATCTGAGATTCGCGCCTCTTTTTAATTTGTATCCTATTTTTCTTTTATTTATATTCTTGGTGGCCAGTTCTATTTTCGAACTATTTATATTTTAGTGCAGAACTCTCAGATAATGATATAAAATGCAGATAGACCGCGCGGAACACTGCAGAGAGTGAAGCCAAAAAAGCAAATACAAATTCAAAAGCGAATACCTACAATCTCGTGATTGTGTTCGCTTTTGAATTGGTGTTTGTATTTTCATTTGTTTTGTTTAACGATGCGGCGTTTCGTGCTATTCTGTCTCGTGTCAGTACAACAGTGTCGAGCAGGTGGTGTGAAAATAATATTAAGATGTGTGACCTCTTTGTATTTCTAATTTAAACATTAATCGACAGGTGGGTTTCATTAAAGATGGTATCTAGTTGAATTACCGCAATCATGGTTTCTGTTGTAAGGTAGTTCGGACCGCCACTGGTGCCGTGATCATATCGGGATCACAGAACCTACATACGTACATAATCTATGGGCACAAAAACAAGAGTCCAAACACTGTGGTAGGTAATATTACCAACGGTTACCTCAACACTCGCTGATGCTTTGAGCTTTTGACCTTTGTGTTTGCATTGTGTTTACTTTAGGGACCACAAGGCCGTGTTGAAAACAGTATGTTGACATGCTTGGGAACTCCTGAACTTGTATATAACTATCTATGAATTTTACAAATAACAAAATCTTCTTTACGGTACCTATTTATTGTAGGTTCATCTCTGTGCTCGCTCACAGTGTTGCCCAGCCCAGAATACAATACATCGTTGAACTATTTTACATGGTAAGCTTTTGTTTGTTTTGCCTTATAGTGAGAATTTTGTCTCAAGTAACGTGTTGCAATTTGCAATTTTGCACCTTAGGGACTACTGGAGAATATTGTAAATTCTCTTAAACCTAAGGCACAATGGTGCCGATTGCCTTGTTCACAAACTAGACTAAAATTAGGCATTTTTCATCTCTTACTACCAGGTAGCTGAAGAAAAGGACGGCGACAGACGAGAACTAATTTAGAGATGTCAAAATAGTTTTTCCCTTGAACTTCGCAGTGTTTTTAATCAATACGTTCTGAAATGACAACTATAATTGTATGAACATTTTAGATCAGCTTAAATTGACAGCTCTTATTAATATATGTCTCTTTCATGTTTTATTGGAGAGAAAGAGATATAAATAGCTTAAAATTAAAATAGTTCGTGCACAACAGAATTGGCACCAATATAAGTATTAGTTAGTACTAATACTATTCTCTCATGATCTAATTGTACCTTATTATTTTTGAAATACATATTAGAAGCATGTATTTTAAAGCAACTCACTTATTCAGTAAATCTTTATCTATTGCTGTGATGTCGCTTATTATGTACAGGCAAATATGACAAGGAGAAAAACAAAGATATTTGACACAGTTGGCTGAACTCAAGCAATATACCTAAGTCGTCCAAAGAAGTTTATCTTAGTCTCTAACTTTTTGACCGACTTTACAAGTTAACTTCTAATTTACTAGTGTGATATTGCCATAAGGAAAAGTTCAGTAAATACGAAGCTTTTTTACCCTATAGCTATTACAGATAAAAGCACACACGTGTGAAATTGGGTCCACGGCTTACGTGTCTCCGTCGACGGTCAAATACCACCTGATTATGTACTTCTATAAAATACCTATGTTAGGAACGAAAAGGGACACAACGTATGAGTATATACATAGTATAACGATCTTGGTATAAACGTATTTATGAAAAAAGTATTTATGTAGATGACTTTTATAATCATGTGTTGGTTAAATTCACATCTAGAAAAGGAATAAGTCAGACATTCTCAGTTTTACTACACGGACACTCCGTGTAATAAAACTGAGAATGTCTGACTTGTATATTGTTTTTAAACTAAAAAGAAAAAGACAATGTGCTCAAAAAACGATTTACCATGATTATTTTAATCTAGAATCATATTTTTCTATGCTTGCTTTCAGTCTCGCTTTCTTGATACATACGTACCTATATTTATCACACAGATATCGTTCTGACAATATGATCTAAGGGCTAATTCACGTAATTTTATGACGCGCCGATGAAGTTGTAGTGCAGTTGCAGTTAAGTTCAAGTTTGAATGATAAACGGTATTCTTGTAATCATTGAACTGCACGTCAACTGTACGACAACCAAACTCTACCAAACTTACTTATGGTGTAGCCACATGAGAGACAAAATGTCAATCGATTACATTTCAATGAATATGACGTTATTATAATATTAAAATAATACCTACCCCAGTACAAATTTTAGTGCTTTTTAACTGTCATTTTGAGACGTCAAACGAATACTAGAATACCGATCATGTTGCGTTCCGAAGCACGTACATACCAAAGACGCACAACAGTAGAATGCCGTTATTACGGTCGCGTGACGCGAACTTGACGCGAGCGTGTCTGACAGCGGTAGAGAATACGAAAAGCATTGTTTTGATCGAAACTTAACTGCAACTGCACTGTAACAGTACTTCTTTAGTTATGTGAATTAGCCCACTAATATCCGTACAAGACTTCATGATCGACATAGTCCCTTCTAAGAGCTAGGTACTATGTCACGATCACAAAGTTTTAAAAGCTTGTTACTTGTTCAACTTCGTAAGTCAATATCAATAGGAACAAAGATCAAAGTATTGCGCAAGATAAAGCGATTTGTAAGAATGGTTTAATGTAACGTATTTCGAACAAGTCTTATGTGATTAATAAAGGGTATATAAATCACAAAATACTTGATCAAAATACGTAAATAACCACGGTTATACTAGGTGATTTTTTATTCATGTTCCAAATTTCTCAGGGTGATAGTACCCATGAAATTGAATAACTTTCTCCAAAAAACATGGGGCGAAATATTAAAAAAAAAATCGGACTTCCCATACAAAATCGATCAGCTGACTATTGATTTTGTATGGGAAGTCCGATTTTTTTTTTAATATTTCGACCCATGTTTTTTGGAGAAAGTTATTCAATTTCATGGGTACTATCACCCTGAGAAATTTGGAACGTGAATAAAAAATCACCTAGTATAATATATATTTTTTAAATAATATAAAAAGATGAATGATAAGGTCAATATAAAAATAAGTTTTCGAACTCCCGAAGAAAACAGACGGGTGGTCTAATGTGTGTATCAGTGGCATCGTAGCACCTAAACGTATGGACTGATTTGGCAACTATATATGTATATATGTCTTATCCGGTCAATAGAACGAACGTGGCACGAATCAAGCCCGCCATTTTCGAGAACACGTGATCTACCACTACTTTTGGCGCGCTTCTACAGAGTCGTGATGTTTTCAGCCCACAGCGCGGAAGACATTCAGAATCTAGTGTCTGATCGCATCAGAGCTAAGAGGTCCCGAAACTGTACTCCATTCGTTGTGTTTAAGTGTTAAGACTGAGCCGAGCAAAATAATTCAAAACAGTCGTCACTGTTAAAGTGATATAATCAATACTTTTACCATAATTGCCATAAAAAATATGTAATGAATACCACAGTGAATGTGTTAACCGATTATCGTTGGCAAAAAATAAGAATACTGTTTAATTTAATAAACAAAAATACGTAAAGTTGTACAAAAATCTTTAAAAAAATCTCGTATTTAGTTGACTTTTGTTAGTAAACTGTATTTTTTTTTCACAAACTTGAATTCATATTAATCTTTAACATTCATACTAAAATTTGTAGTTTTTACATTTTCGAAATGTCGCTTAGTTATTTTATTATTAATTTTTGTTTTAATTGACGCGCTGTTTTGAATCATACATACATACGTTGCGTATGATTCAAAACAGCGCGAAAAATTAATAATAAAATAACTAAGCGACATTTCGAAAATGTAAAAACTACAAATTGTAGTATGAATGTTAAAGATTAATATGAATTCAAATTTGTGAAAAAAAAATACAGTTTACTAACAAAACTCAACTAAATACGAGATTTTTTTAAAGATTTTTGTACAACTTTACGTATTTTTGTTTATTAAATTAAACAGTATTCTTATTTTTTGCCAACGATAATCGGTTAACACATTCACTGTGGTATTCATTACATATTTTTTATGGTAATTATGGTAAAGGTATTGATTATATTACTTTAACAGTGACGACTGTTTTGACTTATTTTGCTCGGCACAGTCTTAAGTACTAATACTATGTCTATTTTAATTTGAGTCTGAGTTTATTTTAAATTGAGTTTGTATTAAATTGTGGTTTTAATAAACGCCGTGTACTGTATGTACCCTATACCCAGTGTGTTTGCATTGCACGAAACCCATCTTCTGCCCACACGATGACCGAATCTAACGGAGTAAATCCTGACGATCCGACATATATAGGGTGACTGGTAATTAGTGTACGATACTTTAACACGTGATTGTGTTCATGATAACAAACAACTTTTACGAAGAATAAAATGTTTTTTGTACTGGTTTACTTTAGGTCACAGGCGTGCAAGCGCTTGAATTTCATACGGCTGTTGTGTTATTGTGATAAAAGTGAACCAGTACAAAAAACTTTTTTTCTTCGGGAAAATTGTTTGTTATCATGAACACAATCACGTGTTTAAGTATCGAACACTAATTACCAGTCACCTTATATAATATCTAGTCCTCTTCACAGTATCCGGTGAGAGCGACCCTGACTAAATCTCTTTCCTGTCGTGAGTCCTTAGATGGCTAGAAAATCCAAATTTGTTTTTGAAGACCCGGTCATACCGTGCACAGAAGAACGCATTAAGGGTGTAAGTGTATGAAGACTTTGGGCTACTTTTACGTAGTTGACGCTTCCTGTCTCTTTGCTTCAAAAACTTCCGTGGCTTTGTGAATTGAGGAGCGCCACCTTTCACCATTTCGAGCAATATCCTGCCACCGATCAACGAGTAGGTATGCCGTATGCCACAAGTCGTAAGGGTTTGGAATATATATATGTAGAGAAGCATCGTCTACTGATATAGAACATTCGATTCCATGTTTGCTTAGTGTATGTTGGCAACATCATCTGTCTGTTTCTTTGTAACTACAGTTTCGTCGTTGATAGTGCAATTACGCGTAACTAACATTGTTTAAGGGCGCGTATTCGATTTAGCGCAGCTCAAAATCTAAATGATTGCTAGAATGGCGTAGCAGCATTGACACACACTAGTACAACACAATGGTCGGTTTATGTGCTCGCTCGCTCTCTAAAGTGACGTGGAAACGCTTTGAGGTCTCGAGGGCGAATGAATTCTCCTATATTTTTATTATTATTAAAGATTTGCTTGAATTCATTTCTACAGAATATTTCAATGGAAAAGTACATAAACTCCCCTGAATCCCAGCACCCGTTTTTGTAGATTTTGCTCAACTTAATAGGAGTCCATTAAACAAACTATGCCATATTTCATATGTTTGCCTGGCAAACATTGTAAATACATTATCCCCGGTAGTAATTATGTATATTTTCATAGTCAATATGTACTACTTTCGTTATTATAACCTTAATTGTATCTGTCCTTTTTACGGTTTTTGCTCGACACAGTCTTAAGTTGTGCACTCCATGTGCCAGTAATCTACTGGCACATGGAGTTTTAAACCCTTCACCTTAAAGTCGAAGAATTAAACCACATTTATCATTACATATCTCGTATTATTATTATCCCCTTTTCTTGGTAATATGATTAACTGGTTTTCGATTGAATTGATCCATAATCAACTAGAACTTATGAAATGAGATAAAATATATAATTAAATTACTAAGATTTACTTTTAAGTTTCCGAAATTGCACACAAAAACTTGTTTTGCAATTTAACTTTCCGAAAGTGAGATGTCAATTTCAGTGATTCCATTCTCATATATTAAAGAACATTCGTATTTTAATCTGTCTAAAATACACTTTTGACAAGTTTTTGACATTGACTAGTAGGGACCTGACGTTTGTTAAAAGAGAATTGGCTTTTTTTTATTTTCATCAAACTGTCATAATATAAAAACTATCATCTACGATTTGAATCTATTCTCGAAGTATCTAGAATGTTCAACAATAGACGTATTATCTAAATGGTTTATTAAATAACCTAACTCCTACCTAATCCTACACCTTGATCTCTACAGTGCCTACACGTAGGTATCATTGCCAAAAGTAAATGATAACTGCAGAAAAAACGAAAAGCGCTTTATGATTTAGAAGTATTTTTTGATTCGACTATTTTTAAAGCGAAATAGGAGTGAGCTTAATTGAAAATAGACTTCAAAAATAGGTTCTAATCCATTCCGCTTTTAGTGGAGCTCAGACTAAATTGAACCCTCAATTTCAATTAAGAATTGCTATTGTCTACATAACCCCTTAATCGATTTAGCGCAAATGCTGTTCAGGGTTTAAAGTACTCCATTACAAGTTCGTTGACCCTTTACTGATTCATTGTTAGGTATTACTAGGTACATTAACGATTTCATTTACTTTAAATGGGAATACTTTCACGGTTGAAAAGATTGTTGGAAAGGCTTTCCTGATTCCTATTACGTCGACGACACGGTTGGCGCAGTGGCTGAGCGATCGACTGCTGCGCAGCGTGTTGCGGGTTCGATTCCCGCCCAGGGTAAACATTGGTGTGATGAGCACTTGTGTTTGCTTTGTGTCTGGGTGTTGTTTAGCTATATATGTATGTATTTACAAAAAAAAAAATGTATTTGTGTATGTATATCAGCTGTCTGACACCCATAGTACAGGGTCTCCCTAGTTTGGGGTCAGATGGCCGTGTGTGAAAATGTCCCCACATATTATAATGTCCCCACATATTATTATTACAAATTGGATTACAGCTTCGCCCTTTCCAACTACAAATGAATCGTTACTAGCTAAGCAATTAGTATTGACTAGCTGTTGCCAGCGAATTTTTCCACGGGCTTGTCGCAAATTAAAAAGTAGCCTATGGCCTTCACCGAGTTCAAGTTATTTTCCATACCAAAGGACAATGCCAGAAACTCTATAGAACTTTGCCCCACTCAAAAAAAGTCATGTACAATATGTAGCATTTTACTGTTTATTTATTGCTGCTATCTAAACATTAGTCTTAGTGACTGTAGAACTTGCGGTTTCCGTTTAAATCTAAAAACAATAATGACATTGATTATAGGTTAATAGTTATTTGTTATACAAGAGTGCAAAGATGCTTTTTAACCGCGTGTTCAATTTTGATGACCGAGCAAGCGAAGGATTCTAAAATTGAATCACGAGCGCAGCGAGTGATTCAAAATTAGTATCCTGAGCGTTAGCGAGGGAATCAAAAGAGCACGAGGTGAAAAATCTTTGCACTCGAGTGCAACACGTAACTTTTCATTCCACCTCAGCGAGGAAATGACTAAATGCAAAAAAAAAACGTTTACAAAGTCTGAGTTTTTAACAAATTAAAAAAAAGTTGTATGATATATTCGGCACCATAGAGGTAGCAGTAAATAGGTTTAATGTTTTTTTTTAATTCACAAACTTAGTGCACACGATGTTCTAAATTCAATTTACTTTATCCTCTAGAGAATAAAAACGGCTTTTCCACTCAGATATTGAAGATAAATTTACTTTATCCTCTAGAGAATAAAAACGGCTTTTCCACTCAGATATTGAAGATTAAAAATACTCTTTCCGAGATGGTGGGATGAAAATTGTATTTTAGGTAAAATGAGTTTGTATTTTGTGGGTAGGTATTTCGTAATCCGCAAGTTCTAAAGAAAAACAACTTAGTATAGAAAGGTTCTATATTCATTACAATTATTTTCATGAATTTACTTTTCTGTACATGGGTTACTTTTTCTGTACATGCGTGGGGCAGGATCTGGCATTGTCATTTACATTATTATAAAACAAACTACGCAACGGATTTTAATGTAATTTTCAGCAATAGGAAGGTTTATACGTTGATGTACAGTATGGCCGACGTATCTTGGCGGTCCTGAAGTTAGCCGATTAGCTGCGCAGTAGACAATTTCGTTCCTAAAAGATCCATTACGCAGCTAAGCGGCTAACTTCAGGACGGCCAAGACGTCAGCCATACTGTATAATTAATGCACTCGTGTGAGGCCGGGGCGTGTCGCATTAATTATAATACAGAGGCCAGCACATCCAACTAAAACAACCTGTAAAATTTCTTTGATAGATTTTCAGTTTTATAACTTAAACATTAGGTTCATATTCAATTGGAAAAGTTTGACAGTTTGGTATGGCTTGATGTGCTGGCGTCTGTACATAATAATATATGAATAGAAAGTCACATTCTCATGCATAAGAGGCGGGTGCCTTAACCATCGAGCCATCATGACATTTTGCTTATTTGCTTAGTAAAATAAAATGGCAGTGGAAAAGTTACATACTTTTGCAAACATATTTCATCAAACTCCAGACAGTTGACAAAACACCAACCTTATTATTGTCTGCTATAAAAAATATACGTACAGGAAAACGTTTAAGTATAAAATCTTTCAGGGAAAAAGCACTTACTGTCAGTCATTCTTTTTTCTTTTCTTTCTTTTTTATGGTAATTTCATGTCTCTCTTGACAGGATAATACCTTTTATCTCTTTTGAAAGAAACCAGGCGATAAAGTTTTTAAAATGATGTAAGGCTTCGTGAAATGTTAAGTAAGTACTTAAGTAACTTTTGTATTCAATTGTATTGTTCAAGATGTAATAATTTATGCAGACCTACTGCATAAATTATTACATCTTGTACATCAAACTGTGAAGCTTTTAAGGGACATTAATATACTTACGTGCGCTATGGTGTGTGAGAAGTTGAAGGTTTATAAATTAAAGAGGAAAACCGAGGGAAATCACTTGTATTGTGCATCAAACGTCAGGACTTTACAAGCGCCAGACAAACAATCACCTTGTTATTAAAACATAAATGCTTCTAATTTCAAACTAGTACTTGAATAATTCAGAGTGTTTAGAAGAAACATTAAGTTAAACCTTTGAAATACTTGTCTATAATCAAAAGTTCAACGTTTTCGATCAGTAGGTCGATTCTGTAAAATTCAAACCACAACTCGCATCTCACATCGCTATTCACTCTCACTTCGCATAAGGTTCAAAATGACCTTGATATATTTGACACTTTGAATCGGGTTCGAGTGCGAAGTGAGCGTCGAAGTGACGGCGAAATTACCTTACAGAATGCCACTTCTTACGTCATCTCATACTTTATCTGTCAAAATCTTTTTGTCAATTTAGTTCAACTCGCTAACACACTCGCAAGGGTGGCGCTAGTATAAATTGGAATTATCAACCGAGTTTTTAGAATGCCAATCAAGAAACTCACAGCGGATTCAGATTCGAAGTTTAGAATGAGGTCTTACAGAACCACACCCCAGGTTTCATTTTTGTATACAACCTATGGAGGGCATGGGGCATACACAGAGATAATTCTCCTACTACCTCTAGGCTAGGTAAGGAGTTTTATCTCTGTGCATGTAAAAATGTTCGTTAAAATGTGCCACGTAAGGGTGGCGCTACAATCGCGACCGCGTAAATTTTTTCTAACTCGGCATACTTCAATACGTCAACAACTGCTACATTCACGGATCTATGGCAAAGAGTATAGATCTATGGCTACATTCATACCATACCCTGTGCCTACGCTAGCGCCATTTTGGCGGGTTTTGGAACTGTTACTTGCTACTTGAAGCTGGACTCTTTTTCAACTTTCCACCCATATGAGATACCTACCCTCCATAACCCACAGTACTCACACACACACACACTACGCACGCACGCACGCACTTTACAGTACTCTATAATATGAGTTCGAACTAACTACCTATGTATGTCAATACGGAGTGTGAAAAGAACATTAGGTAGCTGTTAACTAATTACACATACTGCCCATCAAACTAAGTAACATTGAATAAAAATAATTTCTGTTAAACAAGTTTTAGTTTTGGTGTGAAAAATCACTGTTTAGGGTCGCGTGCTATGAAACGTATAGAAGTGCATGTAAGTACAGCTAGCGAGTCGAAGGGAGATTTTTAAAATTTTAAAAAACGTAAAGAATAGGTGGAATTTTTGACCTTCAATGTCTTCGTCACTAAAAGGTTCCCAGGTATGTCCGGAACATAAGCATGATCGGAGTAATGGGAATACCATGTAACTTTCAGCTTCGTTCCTCATCATATCGGCCTATTGCCGTCCACTGCTGAACGTAGGCCTCCCCAGAGATCGCCAACTAACCCGGTCTTGGGCAGCCCGAATCCTTCCGCTGCCAGCCTTCTTCAATTCGTCGGTCCATCGTTCGTGCCGCGTTTGCCCAAACCTGGCCTCCACTCTGTGGCGTGTCTGCTTTATCTACCGTCTGTCCGTCTGTAGACGTGGCCGGACCACTTCCGTCGGTGGCTTTAGTTCTCTGGCGAATGACTTAATTGCGAATTCTATCCACCAGATAAATCCCGTGCTCTCTCCATTGTACGCTGAGCAACCTTGAATTTGTGGACCAGGCCCACGGTGAGTGCCTACGTTTCGGTTTTGTGAGTCATTACGGGTAGTACGTACTGGTTAAAGACCCTGGTCTTAAGGGATTGTAGGATCGACAAGTTAAGCGTCTTTAAACATTCGCTATTTTTCTAAACAAACGTAAACTCACACTTATTCCCTTTGGGGTAGAGACTACAAAAAGTCACGTAAGACGACCCTTACCTAATTTTCCAGTTGCTCCGTCCAAGTAGGTACATTCGGGAATCGCATGCGCACTTTGTTGTTCTAACCACGTGACTTTTGAAGGACATCAGTGATAAGTTTAGTTTATTAACATTTAACCCAAAAAATATCTGTTATATTTAGAAAAGATATGAGATATTGTTGTGATAACGAATGCATCACCTATATAATTACTAAACGTTATCACTAAACAGCATATTGTTCCCATTTACTGCACTGCTCTAGTTTGGGTCTTCTCTCTGTGACCTAAAGAAATGGTTACATATGAGTTACCGTGCGAGCAGACCCATGTAAGTGTCAAAAGTAGTAATGTCTGACAATGTAGACTTTTGCCGACTGAAAAATAGAAACATTTCTTCTCTTCATCGCCATGCTTAAGACGGTAGAAATATTTCTACAATCTGTCAGTTTGTCTATTCTGCCGTTGACAAACCCCGTTTCTATGGGGGTCATGCTACGCATGCTGCAGCAAGTCGCATCCTGTGACCACATCTTGAGTGTTTATTGCCTTGAGTCAGTCGATCAGAAGCGGTATTCCGTGTTACTACAATATTTTCTATTTACCCCCGTCACTTCACAATATAGCAGGTCTAGTTTCTCAAACATTAGTAGCTAATTTATCAGTGCCAAGGCAGCTCCACGGTCTCGAACCAAGCGCTTTGCTTCCACATTTATTGTAGGAACTGTCAGAATGTGGAATTCACTGCACGCTTCTGTGTTCCCCGATAAGTATAATCTGGGTTTCTTCAAGGCACGAGTGAACCTGTAGGTTCATCCTAGGCAAGTGCTCCACCTTTGGCCACATCATCACTTAGCACTCTCATCGTGTGACCGGTCCATGTGAGCCAAGCTACTTACTCTTATGCGAGTACACAGAGGCAGTAGCTGTCTACAGTCAGATTAGCAGGTCATACTAAGTAACCAGACATATAGCCTGCCACGCTACGCGAGCCTAGTTAAGTATGGGTTGGTATAATATAACCATAAATGTTAATAGTGTTCGCTTTAGCCCATTTCCATCGATGTTATTCTAATTAATTTTATCTTTACAACTTTGTTATGATCGTTCGTTCAAAATTAAGTTACCTACGGGTTAAATGTTATCACAGTGCCCGAGAGAGAATGCAATCAGTGGACAAACATTATTACGGATATATTCGAAAATATTGCTATCTTTTCGTTGTAGTACGGTATGTAGAAAAATAAATTATTCCATTCTAGTGCAGCTCGTTTTACGTTAGTGTTCCTATTTTTTGCACATGTAATCACTGTTCCAGATTTTTGGGTATGTGACCTAATAGATTTCTCGCATATGAAGCAGGGCCGCGCCGACCCCCCACAGCGCCTGTGTGCGAAACCTATGAAGCGCCTCTTTTTTCACCAATCTTCATGTATCAACTTATTTTTTTTGCCTATTTGTTAATTTTGACCGAAATAAATGTTCTCCAGTTTTATATACTTAGATAATATTTTCCTAAATAGGTAAAACAAGTTCGCTTCCGCTTGCCAATTACTGCGAAAAATAAAACGCGTTTTTACATACTTTATTTATGATGTTATATATTGTATACTTAGCTGACTTTTTTCTAATAATACTGATTTAACTATTACCACAGACAGAATACTTAATGTATTACGTATGCTATGTTTAAAAAAAAAACAACCAGAAATAAAAGATACATAAATTATATTATTTCCACTCTTCTCGCTTTTCTGTTTGCGAAATCCTTAATAGTTTCGTGTATGTCTATTTGGTCTAATATGGCCTCCTCTATGGATATTGTTGCTAAGTTTGTTAATCTTTCCTGGCTCATTGTTGAGCGCAGGTAATTTTTTGTAAGTTTTAATTTAGAAAATGACCTTTCCGCGCTTGCTACGGTAACTGGCATAGTTAGCAAAATTCGTAATGCTATGGTGATGTTAGGGCATACAGCTGTCAAATTGTTTAAATATATAAATTCGAGAATTTTCACCACATCATTATTTAATTTTTTGAAAAAAGACTGACATGACATAATTTCTTCACACAAATCATCGGCGTTAATATCCAATGAATCATTTGCTGAAAGTTTTTCCTGCAAACAATGACAGCTACTTCTTAATCGACTTTGATCTTGGTCATCACTTAGTTTAAATAAAAAATTAAACACGTCATTTTGATTATTCATTAAATTAAATCTTTCGTCGACGGAGGATAAAGCTTGATCCAATATATAAAAAAATACATTAATTTTAAACGCAGTTTTCGGATCATTTATTGTGTGGTCTTCGTGTTCATAATCAAATCTCTTTGGAGTCTTACGACGTCTTAGGGGTCTGGATCTGGAAGTTTCAAATTCAGCCTCGACATCTAATTTTTCGGCAATTTTCATGGCATCATTTATAATTTCCTCAAAATTTGCGTCGGTTCTAATTTTTATCAAAAACTTCTTTAATTCCGTTAAAGCGTCTAAAGCAACTTGCATATTCATATCGATGGCCTGCAAAATTTTGCTCACAAAATTTACTTTTGTCAATATCATATGCCATATATTTAGTGAACAAATGAATGAAAAGGAGCATATTTTTTCTGCTAGACATTTAGCGTCATATTTTGCCTTCTGATCATATGATATACCATTTGATATTTCATATAAGGCATCATAAATTTCTGGTAAATTTGTAAACAGCGGTTTGATAGCATCTATTCTGCTTGACCATCTTGTTTCAGACAATGGTTTTAAGGTCAGATTTATGACATATTTTTTTAATAAATCCCATCTTTTTGTAGAGGACGAAAAATATTTATATAATTCTTGCACAATACTAAAAAATCCAGTCGTATGATGATTGAGATTGGCAGCGTCGTTTACTATTAAATTTAAACTATGGCTAGCGCACGGTACATAGAAAGCGCGGGGATTTAGATCCATCAATCTTTTTTGAAGACCATTATTCTTACCGCGCATATTTGATCCATTATCATAGCTCTGTCCCCTTAAGTTAAGTAAGTGTTTATGTCCAAATTAATTTTGTCAAGTTTTTCTATTATAAATGACGTTAATCCAGCGCCAGTTGTATCGATAATTGGACAGAAACCTAGGAAATGCTCCCTTATTTCCAACTTTCTAGCTTCTGTGTTAAAATTGACAAATCTTATTATAATACTAATTTGCTCTACGTGTAAAACGTCAGGAGTACAATCCAGTATTATTGAAAAATATTTATTAATTTGACATAAACTTAAAATAAAATGTCGAATTTGGTTACCGAGTATGTAAATTATTTCATTTTGGATCTTATCTCCAAGATAAGTCGGCATATTTTTGAAATCCGAATCATTCATTACACGTCGTATATGTTCCGTCATTGAAACATCGAATTTTCCTAACAGTTCAATACATTTTAAAAAATTACCATTGTTACGGTCGTATAATTTTTGGCTTTGGCCACGAAAAGCCATATTTTGTGTACTAAGAAATTGGACCACATATATTATTCTTTTGATTACATCGTACCAGCGCTGCTTTTCAACCTCTAAAAGTTTTTGTTGAATACTATCAATAGTGTTTTTATTTTTAAAAGCGTGACACAAATCTGTCCATTTTTTATAATTATTGAAATGAGCAGAATTTTTCTCATGTCTGCTGCAATACAAAGCTAGATGTTGCCAATCACTGATTCCCTCGCAGAATTTATTTTTATGTTTTGATATTTGAATCAGCTTGCAACAAAAGCAATAAACGGCATTTTTGGACACTGAATACAGCAGCCACTCTCTGTGATACTTTTCACCGTTTCCTAAGTGCCTTTCATAATAATACTCGGAAAATTTACGCCACGAAGAGTCTCGCGGAAAATAGTACTGTTTAATTTGTTTAATCGGATTTTCTATTAAATACTGGATCAAAGTAGCATTTAAAACTTCTGGCCAGAGTCCAGGGTCATCTTTGGAAAAAGTTGGTATTAGTGACGATAATTGTCTTGGCGGTGACAACAATGGTGTATCACTTGTATCAGGCAGAGACACGGACGTAACTTCGGCGGCATCATCTTAAATTAAAGACAGACAAACAAAGACATATGAGTATCTATCTACCTGTCTAAATAAACTGATTTATCTATCTATGAATGATTATGTATAATAAATATAAATAAAATAAATAAATAAATCAATATTTCTCGACAATCAGACTCCGCCGTCTAGTCCCAAACTAAGCAGGACTTGTATTATGGGTACTAGACAACTGACGTGCAAAAGTGATGTATAGCATTTTAAATTTGAATATGAAATACTACTAATATACCTACTTTTTTCTTCAAATACTTATACATAAACACAAAGGTTTTTTTTTCAAAGCACCTTGTGGGAATCGAACCCATGTCGTCCGGCAGCGATTACTTGTACAAAATAAAACAGTAACGTCATATATCCGCCACATCAAAATCAGTGCAGGCGTTTCGGAAACTAAGAAAAAGATTGACAGAAATTAAAAATGAAAATGATTTTTGTATTTTGACATTACAAACAGACTAAATATTTATTTGTATAGAAAATAACATAAAAAACACATACCACTACATGAAGCGTTTTTTAAATCAGATTTTATGACACCTTCGTCGATAAAATGACTGGTTTCTGTCTCTAATGATTCTTTGGAAGTGGATGGTAGAGCCATAAAATATTTACTTATTTTAGTTGTATTTTTATCACGTTCTTCTTCTTGTTTTCTTTTCCTTATTAAATTCTGGTAACCAGATAATTTCTTTTTTTTGTCTTGATTACTGTCACTCATCGTGAAAACACGTTAAAACAATTAGTAACACACAAACTATATAGGTATTGTTTTTAGTGCTAGAACCAGCTAGAACTTATTCTTATTATAAAAAATCAATGGGCACCTTGCACACACTTTCGATTGAATTTGAATGATTGTTCAATTGTTTTGGTTTGGCTCTCTCGACAGTCGGGGAATCCCCGTGACCCCACCCCGCTTGCGTCGCACGCATCGCATCGGGTTGCGTTCATAAACTCATTTAAACAAACTCACGGCGGTTCTTTTGATTTCAACACTGAGCTCGTAATTAATGTAAACTAAAACCCAAAGCGTAAAATTAAACCACAAACGTAAATATTATCTTGGGAGACTTGTACAATAAGGGCATTATAATATGTTTTGTTATTTACAAGGCATATGTTGCGCCTATTGTACCTACTTACTTATCGATACTCCACTACAAAGAATATGTTGTTGTGTAAGTGTAACAATTGTAACAAAAACAATTTCGATGGCGGCGCGCGGCGCCCCTGTTGTCTTGGCGCCTGTGTGCGCCGCACACTTCGCACACAGGGGCGGCGCGGCCCTGATATGAAGGTAAAACAGTACCAGAAGAATATGGGGACTTATGATATTCGAGGACTAAATATTTCGACGACCGATTTTAATTTTCGATTCGGATGACACCAGATTTACCATTTTAATTATCAGCACTGAGATATGACACTAGAAGCTTGAAGTTATTATCGACAGCGCGCTGCTGCACGTGCTAAACAAATACCTAGTCTTGCCATAAAACATTTTTTTTTGATTGCAAATAATATTTATTACTTTTACAGTGTGTTAGTTTAATACATAAATATAAAACAATTTAAAATATAAAAAGCTTATTCGAAGTGGTCTCCATTAGCTGCAATACAGTCCTTTAAACGTTGAGGCCAGTTATCAATAGAAACACGCACTCTTTCCATGAGAAAATTCTTCACTGCCAATCATATGGATTGTTTTAGGGACTCCAAATTATCATGGCGTTTAGAGCAAGCCGTACTCTCTAAAACTGACCATAAATCATAATCAAGCGGATTAAGATCGGGACTAGACGACGGCCAGTCTTCAGCTCTTATTGAACATGGTGTTGTTAAGGGGCTTAACTACCTTCTCAAGAATGGTATTTTGATACACTTGTGCCGATGTTTTGATACCTTTTTCACAAAAATATGGCTCAGTCACTCCTTCATAGTTAACACCCCACCAAACCATCACTGAAGTCGGATAATGCCCACGTTGCACTCTGTCGACTAATTGGGAAGCTTCCTTAGAGCTTTGAGCATAAATACGGTCATTTTGTTTGTTAAAATGTTACTCAATTGTAAAGATTTTCTCATCCGTAAACAAAATTTTTCTGTGACCTCCCTTTGCGTACCGCTTCAGTAGTTGATTCGATTTTACCACCCTATTCTTTTTAACCCCCGACGAAAAAGAGGGGTGTTATAAGTTTGACGTGTCTGTGTGTCTGTGTGTCTGTCTGTGGCACTGTAGCTCTTTAACGGGTGAACCGATTTGAATGCGGTTTTTTTTTATTTGAAAGTAGATTCTCTAGCGATGGTTCTTAGACATGTTTCATCAAAATCGGTTCAGCAGTTTTAAAGTTATCAGCTCTTTTGTTTGCTGCGGTAGGGATCTTAGACGCATACCGGATGTTTACTTTGCTTTCAAACATATTATTATAGGTGACCACACTGACCACACAAAACCAAACTAAATTACATTTAAAAAATTTAAAATAAAAATTAAATTAAAAATTTAAAAAAACCCCCAACGCAAAACATAAAAGCGGTTATGTAAAAAGTAAAAAATAATACTTTTGTTGAGCCATCAAATGTTTGTTCGTTGAAATGGCGCTATAATGTCGCGGCGGGGTACCGCTAAGTTTAAAGCAATAACTAAATATCTAAAATAGCGAACTGATGGTAACTAGATTTGCAACAAGATTAACAACTAGATTAGCAACAAAAATTTGATAATATCGAAGCAAATTGGTAGGAAATGCTGGTAAATTGAGGGACTGACTTACTTAAGCGGTACCCCGCCGCGACATTATAGCGCCATTTCAACGAACAGACATTTGATGGCTCAACAAAAGTATTATTTTTTACTTTTTACATAACCGCTTTTATGTTTTGCGTTGGGGGTTTTTTTTAATTCTTTTAAATTATCTGTTAAAAAATGACCAGTGCGTCTCTTATAGGCTGCAAGTCCTAACTCATCTTTTAAAATACGCGACATGGTTCTCGGTGCTATCTTCATCTCCCGAGATAAAATCTTTTGCTTTCGGACAGGATTTCTTCGAATTGTTTCCCTTACTGCTTTGACCACCTTTTTCGTACGAACACTACGTGGACGGCCAGACCTTTTTCTGTCCCAAACAGAGGAGGTCTCATTGTACCTATTAATAGCCCGGTACACAAACATTTGACTAATACCAAGCGTATGGAGAGTTTTAAAAATTGCATTTGGCTTCATACCAACTTTGTGTAATGCAATCACAGCGATTCGGTTCTCTTTCTCACCCCACTCCATTTTAATATCGCAAAATATTGTACAATGTATTGGCGCCAAAATTAGAAAACTCAATGAACAATCGTATAAAAATGACAGATTCGAAATTTAATTGTAACATCTTTCTTATTTTTAATTGTAACAGTATTAATGGCCAGACTAAGTGTAGGTACATAAACTTAGTCTGGCCTAGTCTATTAATATTTGTGTCAATAAGAAATAGAATTCAATAAAGTTTTGTATTTACTAATTTATTTGCATTATTTAAGGTTTAGCAAGATGTTATCAACAGGTTTAGAGCTAAAAACCACTGTAGATTATCAACAAAAATTAATGTTTATGATATTAGCTAAAAATTAAAATAAAATTATACACAAAAATTGATTAATAATTATTTTCGCATAAAATGTCAACACAGATAATTTATAATTGGTAAATAAGTAGCTGTTTTCTTCTTGTAGAAGGGACTAATATCTAGGCTATAGGAAAATCAATCAAAATCTTTATTCATTCACCATTCACCTCAAAATTTAATTTTTAATTTTCTCAAAATGTGTATGAAGTGCGTACAGCTTTCTTATTTTTTTTAAATTAGATATTGTCAGATAACTCTCCATCTTCACAAGACCAGTGCATCATTATCTGTTTGTACTTACGCAGTATACGAAAACAAAGCGGGCTTATTTAAAAAAAATGTAATTTTTGTTTACAAGGCTCATGTCCCAATTACCGACTGATGACCGATGCTCTTCAAATAAACAACCTTTTGCCCGTGCATATATGCGTGTTATTCTTTACCGATAGGCATTTCACGCAGTCGGGTTTTTTGTTTTTTTAAATATTTTTTTTATTAATCGTACGACTGAAGATCACGTTGTCATCGTTATTTTCTTCACAAACATTTTTTTTATTTTTACATTTTAATTTCTTTTACGATCTCAATTTCTCGGAATCTCTACTTTTAACATCTTTTTAAGAACGAAATTTAATAATCTTCCACCGAAAAAACAAATACCGTCGTAATAAAAGTTTTAATTAATACAAAATACATAATATCTGATTTTAACTTCAGATATAAACACACACATACTTTGACATTAGAATCTTCAGTTTATGTTTACTAACGTTTTAATTACAAGATAGATTACGAAACTACCTCAAACTGATATTTAGTTGACACGTTTTGTTTTATTTGCTTACTACCTAGTTCTGAAGTTATTAAGAAGATTCTATTTTCGAAATATCAATTTGCTGCGTGTAGTATTGAAAGTCGGTATAGATACTTACTAAAGGCGTTTAGTAAGTAACTAACTTATTATATTTGGGAATACCGAAAGCAAAATATCGCCGCGGTCGTTCACCAACAAGATAAACCGACCAAATTAAAGACTCGTCATCCAAATTCTACACGGTTGTAAGAGACGAGCTGGACAGAAATCGGTGGAGGCAGATCATACGCTCCAGATGCACTTCTAATACTGACCAAATTCAAATTAAAATTCAAATATTTATTGCTCAACACGGTATATAAATATACATTTCTTGGTGTTCATTGAATGCGCAGTCCACTGTGTTGCACCAATTTAGGCATGCAAAATTATAATTAAATTCACTGAGATGAGATTATCTAATAATATACCATTTTATTAATTTAATATCATACCATATACCCTGTCAAATTAATAATTATACAATGTCATAAATAAAAATCAAGAAGTAAGTAATGTAAAAAAAAAAAAAAAATATTAGGTATGTAATGTCAGAGTATATAAGTAATGTGTCTTGATTAAATAATCTGCCTCAATACATAATTTAACAAATAAAATAATATAAATCGGACTCAATTATTCACTGTAATATAGGTACCTACGTATTATTATTTATACACAAATTTCTATCTGAGAGGTATTCATTTAATGTGTAGTATGTCTTGCTTATCAGTAAGTTGTTTAGTTGTTTTTTAAATACATATATATATCTTTGATACTTAACAAAGCATTAGGTAATTTATTGTAAATATGTGGTGCCATTCCTAAGAAATTTTTACGGAATATTGTTTTTTTGTGTTGCCTACCGCTTATTTTATTTCTATGTCGCGAGCTGTGTAATTTTTCAAATAGGTGGAAGTTAGTTTTGACAAATACAGCAACCTCATATATGTATAGGCAGGGCACTGTTAATATACGGTAATTGACAAACAACGGTTTGCAGCTTTCCGTGCTCTGTAAACCGCATGTCGCCCTGACACATCTTTTTTGCGCTCTAAATACTGTCTCCATGTTCGTGGAGTTGCCCCAATAAATTATGCCGTATCGTAAAGCAGACGTAACATATGCATGATACGCCGTCACCAGAACTTTATGGTTTACCTCCTTTGCGAGATTACGTAAAGCATATGAGTGTTGACTCAGACGTTTGCATATGCTGTCAGTATGAGTTTTTCACGACATGTCTCTATCCAGATCAAGCCCTAAGAATCTTGTGGTTGTCGTTTCTGAAATCGTCTTGTCTCCATATTTTATGTCAGGTTTTTTATGATTTGTCCTTTGCTCAAACGTCATTATTTTGGTTTTGTCAATATTAATTTTTAAATTATTCGCGTCCATCCATTCTATTAATACTTGGAGACAGTGGTTTATCTCTTCCTCAAGTGTCGTCGCATTATTATTACCACTAAAAACGACCGTGCTATCATCAGCAAACAAAACCATCGGGTGATGGGTTTCTCTGGACATGTCATTAACGTAAATAATGAATAAGAAAGATCCTACAATACTTCCTTGGGGTACACCGTAGTTGTTAGCCCTCAATCAAATGCCTTGCTCATGTCCATGAATAAGGCAGCTACCGGACTTCTGTTATCAATGCCAGTTATAATTTTTTCAACGAGATTGAAAATTGCCATATTTATATTCTTATTTTTTCTAAAACAAAATTGTTCATTTGCTAAAAGATTGTTACGTTCAAAAAAGGTGTATAATGAATTGTACATCACTTTTTCTATAATTTTAGAAAATATGGGTAGTAAGGCAATAGGCCGGTAGTTGGCTGGATCGAGTTTGCTACCTTTCTTATATAGAGGTTTTATAACAGCTAATTTTAACACACACTCCTGAAACACACCTGATTCTAAACATATATTTATTATATAACTAAGTACTGGTGCTATAATGGTTGCAACAGATTTAATAACATTGGTTGTAATGTCATCATAACCAGAGCTATTAGTATTATTTAATGAATTTATTAATTTTACAATGTCAAGGGGAACTGTGGGTATTGTAAATAACGAGTCAGGATGCATGTCGAATTTTAAATTTTGGTTTATAATATTGATGTCAGATGCTAGTTCAATTTCGTCAATAAAATAGTCATTAAAAGTTTGGGAGATACTTTTTGGGTCAGTTATATCTACGTCATTTATTCTAAGTCTTGGTATTCCTTCGACCGGCTTATTATTTTTGCATTTATTTATTATTTGCCATGTAGCTTTACACTTATTAGATGCATTTTAATGTGGTTGTTATTCTGGGATTTCTTAGTTAGTCGAATTATAGTTTTTAAGCGTTTCGTATATGTTTTGAAAATTGTTTTAGTATTAGGGTTGGGGTCTTTTCGAAATTGCCACAACATTTCGCGCTTGCGTTTACAGCATCATTTTATACCTTTACTAATCCACTTAGGTGATTTTATCGCATATCGTTTTATTTTTTTTAAGCGGAAAGCACATAAATATCATAGAAAAGTTTAAATGTGTCGTGGAATTTATTAAACGCGTCATTAGGTTCTATGGAGGAATAAATATCGTTAAATGTCAAATTTTGTAAACAGCTTTTAAACTTTTGCATATTTTCTTTACAGAAGCTACGTCTAAATATGTACCAAAATGGAAGTACGCAAGTTTTTTTAACAGGACATTGTAGTAGTTGCGCTGTGTGATCTGACAACGCCAATTCGACCGTTACACATCTACTTCCCCTTATATTGTCGATAATATTGTCAATGCATGTGCCGCTGCAAAGACGTGTTGGAGTTAGAACACCTACTTTCAAATTAAAACTTTGCAAAAGGTTTTTAAAATTCCGAGAGGCGTAGCAATCATTCAGAATCATATCTAAACCAAAGAGGAATGTATTCACTGAGGCCTTATCCATATTAGGAGGTCTGTAAACACACACAACTATTATGGGGTGATTCTGCAACTCAACTGCGCAAACTTCAATAAGGTTTGGTTTACACCATTTTCATATATCTAGTTTTTGTCCCAATAAACTATTTCGCATTAATATACACGAGCCCCCATTCCTATTTTCACGTGAATAATATGTGTGAAGTGTATAATTAGGTACGTGAAGATGTATATGATCGTCCTTTTTCATGTTAGTTTTTCATATTACGTCCACCGATTTACCTTCATCTTTAAAATTATTAAGGTGCACACCTAGTAAGTCCGATTTATTTACAAGTCCATTAATATTTTGGTGCAGTATGAAAATATGTTCATACACGAAAAAGATTATCAGGGGCTGAATCAGAAACCTGTCTAGACTCTACTTGTGTTTTGATATTAGTTGCAACCTTCATGTCACATGCCATGGGCTTAAAATAATCCAAAAATGTCCTCTGATTCGAGCATAATATGTTAGTTAATTCACTACGTTTTTCCAGATTATGTGCAGTGAACAACAGAGGCTTTTTCATAAGAAATTCTTTTGTGTATTTAATATAGTCAATCTCAATATTTAATTTAGAGCTAAGTTCATTCAAATAGGTGCGATTATTTTGCTTTATATAAAAGTATCGTTTATAATAGGAAAATTCATTTAGATTTATAAATGTACAGTTTGCGAAATTTTGCGTTAAAAGTTGTAAATTTTGGTTTAACATATTCTTATTTAAATAATTATTACATTGCACACCTAGTAAATAGATTTGTTGACACTTTTTTAGGTTATTTAGTGCTATACATACTTCCTTCTGGAGATGACATGGATTACAATCATTTGTCCCTACCGACAGTATAACAATATCTTGTTCAATCACCGAGTTATATAATTCTAAGTTATTACATAGAATTTCGGAGCAAGTTGCACCTGGTTTGACCATGGCCGAGACCGTGTAACCATCATTTCACTTATCCATCCTTCTATTTATTAATACTTGTGAGAGTCCTCGAACTTGTTCATCTCCCAGAATTATTATTCTAGGTTTATCAAATGCCTATATATTTGTTCGATTCTGTAAAAATTCTTGGTTTTGCTCTTGTGACATTCTTAATCCAATTTCAGTTGTCTCATCATCCCTGAGTGGAGTATCACTATCTTCTCTTTCGAAATCAAGTGTTTTCCTACACTGTTTTTTGTTTCTTCTCTTATGCGCCGATTTACTCTGGGGAGTGCTAGTACATATTGTTTTTAAGTAAGCAATTTGTTTTTGCTGTTCCTGTGTTACTTTGTTAAGTGAGTCATTCTCAAGTAACAGTTCGTCAATTTGTTGGTGAGCGCTATTAAGTTTATCAGTCAGTGTTTTTATTTGTTCTTTTAAATTTTTGGTGTAGTCATCGTCGTAGTTTTTTTCGGGTAGACTGTCTGCTATTGACTTCTCACTTCTGACTGACACTGTCACTTCCATGGTTCTAGTCTTATTACATTGTTTATTCCTTTTGTGTTCATTTTTGGCGCTAGATAACACTATCACTGATGTATCTCGTATATTGTCACTTACAACTTTTGGAATATTAGGAAATATAAAATACGGAGCGATATGTTATCGTGACGGCAGCGCCATCTGTTCACCACGATCCCCAGACATGAGGGGCCGACCAGAGAGAAAGAGAATGGTGTTTACTATGGCTCATACACTGATTCATGGTTTTATGAGAGCTTAATTTATAGTACTTTGAACCTATTGTAGTACTTATGTACTATGGTATTTATTTAATTAACATACATACCTATTCACAATATTGTAAAAACCTTTTGAAAAAAAAAAGAATAAGTATGTTTTGTTTCTTGCCCATATATACGAAACTACTTTTTGAAAGTACCTTTTAATGGTCTAAGTGTTATAAATGATTTGACTTTCAATTTACTATGATTAGTAATATATTAAAACTGCTGTTATTATTTATTCAGTACTTCGTATGGCCATAGGAAATAAGAACTAAGCCTCAAATCTGCTGTTACAATAGTGTCAGAATGGTCTATCATGGATTTCATAATTCTTGATTTTGACATGTTTGGTAATCTACTAATATAATGGCGCCATTATGACTTTCCAATTGTTAACCACTGAAACGCCATTTAAAGAAATGACAACTGAATGACCAACTTTCTGCTAAAATTTAGACAGTTCCTTTGATCAGCGACCTACCATTAGAACGTCATTTATTTATTTTATTTATTTATTTTAATGCTAACACGGCTATGATGAGCCAATTACGCTAACATAACAGATAAAAGAAGTATAATGAGTACAAAAATAATGCAAAAACGAAAAACAAATATATATACCTATACATATAAAATAAAACAATGAAAATATGTCAAACTGTCATGCTTTCGCAGAAGTCTAGACATACGCACATTACAATTTTATAATCGTCCGCAAATATATCACAGTTCGGGTTGGCTTCCATGAGGCTGTTGAGCGCAGATAGAACGCAAGGAACCGGGGATGATGCGCGAGCCACTGTTCGGCACGCAGGCACGGCTAGCAGACGGTGCTTACGGCCGCGGAGATAGCTACACGGAGTGTAAAGACGAATCAGCTCATTGAGGAGATCAGAGGCATCTGTTGTCCCCCTAGATATTTTAAGCATAATGTTCAGCTGGTCATATGCTCTTCTGGTTTCTAACGTATTATATCCTAGACATCCTAAAAGATATTTTGTTGGACATAAATATGGATAAAAACCTAAAGTTGATTTATAAAGGAATCTTAAAAACGCTTTTTGGACCTTTTCAAGTAGAAATGCATAAGAAGCCTCATGTGGATTCCAGACGCAGGAGCTCGCTTCTAATTTGCTTCTGACAAGCGTACTGTATAAAAGTCGTATGACATGCTCGTTTCGAAAATCTCGTGAATTTCTGAGAACAAATCCCAGCCTTTTAAAGGATTCTTTGGCAACGGTGGCGATATGATCGTGAAATGTCATCTTCTGGTCGAATACAACACCCAAGTCTTTCATAGTGGTTGATCTTGTTATAATTGTGTCATTTATTTTGTATTCGAAGTTAATTGGATGCCGCACTCGACCAAAAGTCATGACAGAGCACTTAGAAGAGTTAAACTCCATTTTATTAGTAACTCCCCAATTATAAACTGCATCTATGTCTCTCTGAATAGCCTCACAATCTGATACGGAGTTGACACAAGCATAGAGTTTTAAGTCATCCGCATATAGAAGACATTTTGCATGCAAAGGAACATCAGGCAGATCATTGACCATAAGAAGAAATAATAAAGGCCCAAGGATTGAGCCCTGACTCACACCAGAACGAGTGTGGTAAGCACTAGATTCATAGATTCCTAGCCTCACAAATTGCTGGCGATCACGGAGGTAATCAGCCAGCAGCCGTAGAAGGCCAGGGCAAAATCCTATGGCGCTAAGCTTTGCAAGCAAAATATCATTATTGACCCGGTCAAAAGCTTTCTGAAAATCAAAATATAGCACGTCTACCTGCCGCCGCTCGTCAAGTTGTGCTGAAATATATTCAGTTAAGGTCAGCAAGTTGGTTTCTACGGATCTTCTGCGCCTAAAACCATGTTGAACGTTACTTAAGTGCTTTTCTACTTGAGTATAGATTAATTTATGAAGTACATTTTCAAATATTTTTGCCGGTGAGGATAGTATTGCGATGGGCCGGTATTCTTCTACAGCTACTTTATTGGAAGTTTTAGGTATGGGCGTTACACGCGTTATTTTCCATGGAAGGGGATAAATACCAGTTTTTAAAGATACATTAAATATGTGGCATAAAGGAGACTCGAATGTTTTTTTCAGGTGTTTGAAAATCATGGGTGGTATACCGTCCGGCCCTATAGAGCTACCAGTTTTTAATTTATTTATTCCGTATGTAATATTCTTGTAAGTAAAGTGGAAAATGTTGATGTAATTGCTATTATGGCTGACGTCGAGACTGTTGGTATTTGCAGCATTTAACTGTGGTGTATCTGTTAGAAACACACTTCCAAAGAACTTGGCGAAGGCCTCAGCCGCTGCAGCTCCTTTATAACTGTCACCGCGATAGTTCACACACGGCTCAAACCCTCCCTTAGATCGCAAACTGCAAATGTGTCGCCAGAATTCACGTGGATTGATTTTAATATTATTTTCAACACGTTTTATGTATGTTTGGTAAGCTTTCGCAGCCCGATATTTTAAGGAACTTCTAAGATCAGAGAAAGCTTTATAGTCATCGTGGCACTTATAGCGTTTCCAGATTGCATGTAAGGTGAGCTTACGTTTGGTGTCACTAGTTATATCGGGAGTGAACCATACAGGGTACCGCTTGGTGACAGTTTTTGAGCGATATTTTTTTGGCATACATTGATCAAAAATGTCGTAAATTATTTTATAAAAGGCATCAACAGCATCCAAAACATTATCGGCTTGTAATACAGGGTTCCAAGATATCTCTGATAGTAATAAATAAAGCTGTTCATGATCACATTTGTTAAAGTTCCAATGTCTCTCGGGGTTTATGTTACTTGGATCTATTACATTTGAACAATGAGCTGACTTAATTCTTACCTCTATTTCCAGTGGAGGATGGTACGCATCAGGTTGAACAATGCAATCTGTACTAGAAACAAATACCTCATGAAAGCCTTCCCGAACCAGTACAACGTCCAGCATTCTTCCATGAAGATTTAAAACAACATTCTTATCTATTAATGAACAAAATGACAAAAAATAGGAGTAATAATTTGTGATATTTGTCGACGCACTTTTCAAATTAAGATCACCCATAATAATGACGAAACCTTTAAAATGTCAGTCATTTTGCAGTCATTGCTTTTAATTCGACTGATCAATGATCGACCATTATGAATTTAGCAGATTACGAACTTTTAGCAAAATGACAATGAGATCGTGTTGGAATGACGAAATTATAAAAATAGCAGACATGGCCTCCTGGATGTATCTTGTAAATTAAATTCGACTGAACATGTTTTTCCTAACGACATATATGTATGTAATGATACTTATCTGTTAAAATGAAAGTGTTAGTAGATACTTCCCTTGCTTGACAAACGTATTGGAGAATGGTGTTATCCTCTTGACATAACTCCTGTCTCAATTATGTATATTAATATTTCAGTATTTCTTTTGTTTCAGAATCACGGGAGGCTGAAGGTTATTGCTGCTACTGATTTCATTAATATATTTTTGGTGGTAAGTTAATTAACATAAGATAAGTTATGACCCATTTCTACCCATGGGTGTCGCAGAAGGCGACAGAGGGATATTCACCAGAGGTTGGACAGCAGCGTCCTTCTGAGTACCGTAACACCTATTGCGATCGCCGACGGGAGACTGCTATGCCCAACAGTGTGCGTCTAAACGTTGACATGACATGGCCAAATACTCATCCGCTACTCAATTTTAAGATGCCGTTTGTCTCGTCCTGTTGCAGTCACAGTGACACAAAGTGATAGAGACAGCACCAGACATAACGAACATTGAGTAGTGTTTGAGTATTTGGTCATTAGGTACGTTTAAAAAATGTCATACCAAAAAATTCAATCATCAACTTTAGAAATTGACACCCCATCTAGTAAATATGTTAGGTTTTTAATAAAGCATCGTATAATGGTGCTTACAAAAACTTCTATCAGTCCAGAACAAAATGTTTAAAGCACGTACCACACGAGATTAGACAATGAGTGTCGCGGGCGCCTAATTTTATGGTGATTTTTAGGACGGTTGATTTAAAAAAGTGCCATGTTCATGGAGTTTCTTGCTCGTTCTTCTCCATATAAACCTAATGTTTGGAACGAGCAACTAGCTTTAACTTTCTGACTGAGGCTAAGAACTCACAATGCGGTTTTCACCCGCGTCCGGCTGCGGTTGCGGGCCCGCAGCTTCTGTAGATTGCAGATATATTATATGTAAAAAACACAAGCGGTGTGCGCGGTGTATTTGGCTCCCGCTGCGGGCGCGGGCGAAAACCGCATCGTGCGTTCTTAGCCTGACTCTGAGAATTCAAAACTACCTGTAAATGGTTTATTTGAAATAAAATGGTTTTGAGTTCAGTTTGACCCTTTGGCTACTGCAGTAGTATTTCGGACATCGGCTGCCCGCGTTGTTGTGAACTCGTCCATACAATTTTTTTTACTACTGCAGCACTTGACTGTGCTCGCGCCCGCGACCGCACTTAAGTTATCCGCTCTGGTGTGGGCGGGCTTTAAAAGGCTTTTAAGGGCTGATCTGTCTCATTTAACTGACTAATAACTTCTTTTTTTCCAACAACGACATTTTCCTCAAGGTCTTAACTATAAAAAGTCTCTCTCAGGATAAGAAAATTACGGAAAATTATATCGTAAATAATAATCCCACGCGAGTGACGCCACGGGCAGAAAATTTATGCAAACTTTAATTTAAAAACGTTAGACGGTATAATACAAGCTCTTTACAGGCATGGGATAAAAGATTTTTGATTACAGGTAACATTTTATGTATTTCCTGATGTCAACATTTTAAGTATTTTATAAACATTTTTACAAGATTTAACGAAGCTATTGTAATGAGGCAGTGATTCAATATTTAAAAGACTATTTAGAAATATTTGTCATTAAAATTCGGGGGGGCTTTGCCAAGCCGAAGACGTAAGAACCTTTAAAAATATTAGTTCAATTAAAGTTCCCTTAATTTTGAAGAGAATTTTATCTACATAATTTTACTAATACATTTATGTAAATTAACAAAGTCACATACACATCAATCTTCAATAAATTGCTCTGACTTTAACCTATTAAAAGATTTTAATTTTAATAATTGAAAAGTTAAAATTCACTGGTTTAAATCATACTATTTCAAATCTACAAGTTTATTCGATTTCAGAACAATAGACAGTACCTAAACAGTAACTATACTCCAATTTTATAACACTAGATATAAATATATTGTATATCTTTATTTCAACGTAAGCATCTAATAAGCTCCACTATTTTAAGATGAACACAAAGTACTGCAAGGTAATCTATTTACCCTCTATTTACCATTAGGTACCTATAACATAAAAAAAACAATCAAAATAATGCAGTTATTTCTACGGGTGTCCTACGACTTTAACACATACACACCTACCTTAAATGCTGTAAATAGATAAAATTTACTAAAAGAAGACTTCATTTTTATTTTAATAACAATACGAACGTACCGACAATACGTTACTATATACATATGTATACGTATACACAATTACGTAAGTTATTTTGCCGTTATTTATCAAATGTTATAGAGGGTGGGGATGGCAATTTTAGCACAAAACATTATCATGGTAGGATTTGGTGTAATTATTTTTATTTAACATTAATAATATTAAATTATGACGCCACAAGTTGCCGCTCTTCTCACAAGTTAGAAAACCAATAGGTATTTCATATTATGGTGTTTTATTTTGGTTACATTTATATGCTCTTTATTATATCTGAACTATTTTTTTGAATTTCGTTTTTAGGATTTATTTGACAGTTTCAAAATATTCTTTAATTAAATTATAATATAGATTCAATAAAATAAGATCATTCTATTTTTAATTTTGTATAGTAAAATCAAAATCGATAAAATTGTAATGATAATTATTCAATATAATCAAACACAAATGTAACTTCTAACTACAAGTTATCTGGTAAAATAAGAATGTATATCTTTGAATTTACATATGTAACTGTAACTGATACCGCGGGTTGAGGGTTTTTACCTTGCTACATGAATATGCTAATGCTCTTCAGATTTCAGTTAACAAAATTCTATGGAAGTTGTTAAAAAAACGTTTAAAACAAAGCTCCTTCAATGTCAGTCGACTTTGGACACTGAAAATATCTTAAGGATATCCTGTAATACATCATCATCCACCTAGTGTTTTCCCAACTATATTGGGGTCGACTTCCAGTCTAACCAGATGCAGATAAATACCAGTATTTTACATGGAGCGACTGCCTATCTGACCTCCACAACCCAGTTACTGGGTAACATGATACCGCTTGGTAAGGCTGTACCCACTACGACTGTCAAATATCTACCGTACGAATGACAGCGGGTACCGACGGCTTTACGTGCTCTCTGAGGCACGGAGGGATTTCGGTATGAAACGGATGGTCGCCCACCTACGGACCGATTGGTCCGTATGGTTTTTACTTAAGCTACGAACCCTTCATACATAAATGAATACCAGCCGTTACAGTTGAACGGGTCCCTTTTGTACTTGATACCTGAAAAAGAGCCCAGTATTGAAACTAGCCAATGGAAATATGCACACTTTACCAACACATTTTCTTAATCTTAAAATTACAACCATGCTAAAATTACGGAGACCAGTAGGCAAATTCACGTAACTAAAGAAGTGCTGTTGCAGTGCAGTTTCAGTTAAGTTTCGAACAAAACAACGCTTTTCGTATTGTCTATCGCTTTCAGACACGCTCGCGTCATGTTCGCGTCACGCGAGCGCAATAACGGCATTCTACTGTTGCGCGTCTTTAGTGCGTGCAACATGATCGGTATTCTACTATTCGTCTGTGACGTCTCAAAATGACAGTTAATAAAATGCACTAAAATTTGTACTGGGGTATTATATTAATATTATAATAACGTCATATTCATGTAATCATGTAAGCAAATGTAATCGATTCTATTCAATTATTTAGTGAGTAATATTTTTTCTCTCATGTGGCTACACTATAAGTAAGTTTGGTAGAGTTTGGTTGTCGTACAGTTGACGTGCAGTCCACGCGCAGCTTACGCGCAGTTCAAAGATTACAAGAATACCGTTTATCGTGCAACTGCAACTGCACTACAACTTCATCGGCGCGTCATAAAATTAGACCTACATAAAAATCTAAAATCTTAGTAAAAACATGCTTGGCAGTTAAAGCTATTTCATATTTATCTTGGTCGGCTTGCATCTGCAAGAAAAATATTAAGCAATGAAAAATAATAATAACACCAGCCTATTATCGTCCTACTGCAGGACAAATACCCCTTCTCATTCGAAGAAGGCACGAGAATTAATCACCACGCTTGTTGAAAGCGGATGGGCAATTAGCAATACATATTTTGTTTATTTGAATTGACGCATCGCATCTTAGTATCACACAAACAAAAACTCATAATAAACAGCATATTACAAGAAAAACATCCTAGTATCGTGAGATATGTATAAAAAGAAGAATATGTAACGTTATCTCATTTCGGAAGGTTACGTGATGACCCGACTATCTGTTTGGACCAACGTGCATAGGTCGCGGATTGGCGTGATACATTCAGTTCAAACAACATAGGGATTAAATTAAAGATCACATAAACTGGAAAACATAAAGGGTTTTTGTTAAAATAAATATATTAGAATATAAGTCCTCTTCACCGTATCCGGTGACAGCGACCCTTCCTAAATTTCTTTCCTGACGTGAGCCCTTAGAAATAAATACATAATATACTAAGTAACTACTATAGTATCATCATCATCATTTCAGCCGAAAGACGTCCACTGCTGGACATAGGCCTCCCCCAAAATAGGGGGGTTTTGCCATAATCACCACGCTTGGCAGGCGGTCGCAGTATGGTTGTTACAGAGAAGGACAGAGAACGCTGCTGCCCATTCTCTGGTGAGTCCCTTAGTCGCCTCTTACGACACCCACGGGAAGATATGGGATGGTGCCATTCTTTACGTCCGACACCACACGGACCACTACTACGATAGTATAGGTTTCTTTTTATTCCTTAGTTTAAATGTACCTAGTAGGTATTCTCCAAAACCCCGATCACTAACACCATGTCGACCACACTGTTGAAAAAAAGTTTCATTCGTTCGCAGTATTGACGAACGGAGCCTTTATCCCGTATATCTATACTGATATTATAAAGCTGAAGAGTTTGTTTGTTTGGTTGAACGCGTTAATCTCAGGATCTACTGGTTCAAATTGAAAAAATATTTTTGTGTTGGATAGTCCATTTATCCAGGACGACTATGCGAAGCCGGGTCGGGTCGCTAGTCGGGGATAATCGTCCAAATAATCATTCGATTTAAAAAAATATTTTTCCAATAGTAAGCTACTTTGTCTCTGCTGAGTGCGTTATATTTAATTATTTAAAAAATAGGGACCCTTATGAAAATTCACGCGGGTTAAGTTAGTAAATAGATAAAATGTTTTGTTGATGCTGGAAAACATGAATATTGAATATGCATTATAACGTCTCAGGACCCCACTAGTCTTCATTACAAAACATGACCTGTCATAATGTAGGTGTGAATACCATTATTTTGGATTAATCACCAAATTGAAAAAAGGTCTCAGTCATAGAAAATTGCACAGCCCACCGTTTTTGACAGAAAAACTGGTGACATAATGTGTTTGTGAGCAGAAAGAGGAACGTTGTAACTATGTATTATGTTATTGTATCTATTGCTTTTTAACACGCTTTTTTTTATGAGTACTTTAAATTTTAATAGACGGGTCATCAAAACGGTACGTACAGGCTGATTTTTAAACACTACAAATTTTTCAGTTAGTCATGAATATAATTTAAAAAAAAATTGTTCATGTTAATGAGTACTTTCAACCTCTGAAAAGTTGGTAGGTACAGAATTCCAAGTATACAACATGGTTGTATAATTTTATTGCAAAAATCAAAGAAGTGTCAAATAAAACGCTGAGGTAATACGGAAACGGCAAAAAAAAGTCACACAAGGACTTGTGGATTTTAAACTAAATTCTTTTAAAACGAAACTAATAAGTTTAGTTATAACTTGTATCATAATTGTAAATTACGTAACTAGCCTCTAGTTGACTAAGTGACTAATAGGTCACCCCCCATGGGGGTCGCAAGGGGCAACTAATGGTGGCGATTACGTGCAAAGTGGGATCACGACTATTGATAGTCTGTAAGATTATTAATACTTCATAGTTCACGATTATTACTTCAAGTTCGACATGAAGGGCGAATTTCACGAAACTGTTATACCTAGCGTATGGAGAACTGACTTTTTTTATTTCTACGGGAGAAACTGTCAAAATTTAAAAAAAAAATCACAGATTAATATTAGTAACAAAAGTTTGGTGAAATTTCCTTTACGATTGTAGGACTGACTGTAAATTTGGCTAAACCGAAGTAAATAGGGGAGTCCAACTGTCGAATTGGAAATTGCCCGAACAAACAACATAAGCATTTACCGAAACTCTTGAATTATTACCAAAGTATTCCATTTTCACGACATATCACAACCTTGCACAGTGCACTATATCTATTCAACTACCCTCCACTAGCGCAGTTTTCTACCATCATTCCGATACTAAGTAAATGTCTGTAAAATGATGTCTTGAATATTCCAATGCTAGAGAAAATTAACTAGGTTCCTTTTAATCTCCGTGGCTGCCAGTGACCACGACGTGACAAATTCTCTATTAAGACGAAGTTTAAGTACGTTAGGAAGGTGACACAGTGGGCCACAAATATTAGTAGATAATAGACACTGTTGCTATGAAATTTCTATTATCCAAAAGTAATAAAGCAGCTAAATGTGTGTATATTTCCATGTGCGTAGGTATCTACATAAAGCTGTTTTATGGTGACAATAAAATAGAGTTAAGTATGAGTCACGGTTATGAAATAGTTATTATTGTTTGATTATCATCAAGAATTTCAGGTAGGTAGGTATTCAGTTTTCAATTCACTTTGATTAATCACCATTGCCTAAGTTAGTATAAACTTTAGTAACACATTGTCCGAATATCATCATCATCATCAGTCAGCCGGAAGACGTCCACTCTTATGGGGGGTAGCCATAATTCCCACGCTTGGCAGGCGTCTTGGGAAACGCAGTGAAACTGTTTATTATACGCAAGCCCTTTCGCTGCTGCCATTTCGGATTTTCCCTTAGTCGACTTCTACAACACCCTCGGGAAAAAATGGGTGCTATTTGAAACCGGACATCCCACGGGTTGTCCGAATAGTTTGCCTTAAAAAACCTGATAATTTTAAAAGTATACCTTCTGGCCTAGGTATGTAGTAAGACGTGATCTACAAGTGGTTGTTCCGAGTCTGGTTCTTTATGTAAATATACGTTTATAAGTTTGTAACCGCACCCACAACATAGAGACATTCCTACAATAGAGCAACGTTTTTTAGGAACAAATAAAAAATACTTTTTTCACTTCTCTTGCTCAGAAAGGCCGTCATTGTAGCATACCAGAGCGGGGATAAAATAGCATTTCACCCTCTAGGGGAAAAAGTTATTTTTTTTTAATTTTTGTGTGTCAAATATGACAATGAGCCTACAAAAACGAAAGAGTCTTTAGTCATAAGTAGAATAATCATGAATAAAGACTCGACTTATTACTGTTTCATAAAAAAAGAACCTCATTTTAATTTTGAAAATGGAACTAAAATCGGCGATCTCTGGTAGAATGCATGCAATGTGTTGCGGCTACAGAAGAAACAAAAAAAAGACATTGGCGCGAAATCTTTATAATTTTTCTCTAATTGCAAATTGAATTGGTAATGACCGTAATTAATTTCTCGCTATCGTAGTGAAAAGTATAGTGTACACGGCGCTAAAACCCATTAAAACTCGGTTTCTATTTACTCCCTCGCTAAAGCTCGGGAGTAAAACTACCTTGTATATAATGGGTCATTTTAGCTCCTTGTTTATCAATCTACTATTGCTAGTCTGGCATCCCAAAGAAGTCATGAAGTGTCGTGATGTAGTCTATGTATGTATGTATTTAAGCGTGTTTTATTTCTATGAGTAGGTAAAAGAAACGTAATGCAACAGTAAAACAAATAGAAGACAGTGGCGAGACACGCGGAAGGCGTGCATGCAATTTTTTTTTATTTTTTTACCAATATTTTTTTAAATAACAGTTCTCGTTGTGACCCAAACCTAAAGAACTTTATTAAAAGACCCTTGAGCTTTCATAAATGTTGAGTGATTAACGTTGACAAACACTTTTTCTGTGATTAGTGTTTATTTAAATATGAAGATATTGAATTTTGACGTTTCATCCCTGTGAAGAAGTTGTCGAGCTTCTAGAAATTGTTGCTTATGACTGGTTTTTGGGGAGTATTCGATAGTGCCTTTCGTGCGATACTTATCGCGTTTCTGAGCACACGATTAAGGTAAAAAATCGCTCAATTAGATAACTTAATTTGAGAAATAATCTGAGGACCTTAGAAATGGGACATTAACTATCTATGTAGCCTGCTGGGCAAAAGCCCTCTTCAACACAGTACATTGCAATTTTGTACGTTTACATGAATAAACTAGAGGAGCTCATGGCAAAGTTAAAGCCGTACAGATCGATCAGTCAAAGGTTGCTACGTTGACGCGGTCGGTCTGTGGGTGGGTGACCATCCCTTTCATACCGAGTTCCCTCTGTGCCTCGGAAAGCACGTAAACCGTTGGTCCCGACTGTCATTTGTAGATCTTTGGCACTGCCAAAGACTTCCTGGCTTCTGACTACCCATAACGACTGCGTTATGGGTAGTCAGAAGCCAGGAAGTCTGACAACCAGTCTTACCAAGGGGTATCGTGTTACCCAGTAATTGGGTCCGATAGGCAGTTGCTCCATGTAAACCACTGGTATTCAGCTGCATCCGGTTAAACTGGAAGCCGACCCCAATATGATTGGGAAAAGGTTAAGCAGATGATTTTTATTTATCTATTAATTTTTGTTTTAAGGAGGAGTTTGAGGAGCTCGTGGCTAAGTTAAAGCCGTACAGATCGATCGGTCAAAGGTTAAGCTACGCTAACCGCGGTCGGTCTGTGGATGGGTGACCATCCCTTTCATACCGAGTTTCCTCCGTGCCTCGGAAAGCACGTAAAGCCGTTGGTCTCGACTGTCATTCGTAGATCTTTGGCAGTCGTTACGGGTAGTCAGAAGCCAGTAAGTCTGACAACCAGTCTTACCAAGGGGTATCGTGTTACCTAGTAACTGGGTTGTGGAGGTCCGATAGGCAGTCGCTCCATGTAAAACACTGGTATTCAGCTGCGTCCTGTTAGACTGGAAGCCGACCCCAATATAGTTGGAAAAAGGCTAGGCAGATGATGATTAATTTTTGTTTTAGTGCTAATAAATAATTATTTATTTATTTAGCCCGTTAAACTGGGTGAGATTAATCTTTATGACTGTATTGTTTGATTCGTTTAGCTATAGGATGTCTCTCAACTCAGTCTGTCTTGAGCAGTCTCCTCCATTTGGGTCCCGCAGTAAGTTTCAGCTCATCTTCCCAGCATTTGTTGTCGTCCTCGACATCTCTTGCCATCTCTTGGATACCTATATATAATAATAAATAATAATTAAGTATATAAATAATAATTATGCCTTATTTAATTGTATCTACTATGCAATGACTTGAAGGTAACTTTTAGAGACAGCTGAAGTTAATTTAAATAATAAGTTTATTAAATCTTATTCTTATCGACAAAAGCAATTTACTATTTACAACCATAAGAGGAAAATAATCACTGAGGTAAATATCAAAACAGTTTGAGATTGATTTTGTCGTACCTACTGTCGAAATAAAAGCGATTTTCATTTCTATTACTACGCAATTAGGATACCACTGTACAACCACAAAGTACGTAAGGCTGCGGCACGCCCGAGTAGAGACCACTCAGAACAAACGGCCATTTTTCGCACGCACACATTGACATTACGTTTACAGGCATTCTCCGGCAGTTACAAGCAGACTGCAGTCTCGCGACATGCTGCCAAAATAAATGATCAAAATGATGTAGTTGACGTTTCATGACGAACAGGAAAAAATTGTTATAAAAAACTTGCAAAGAGTTTCAACCAGTGTCAATCAAATTCCGCAGCCGTAGTGAGTCTGGCAGGTTTAAGTAGTTTTTTTCGAGGATGGCGAAAGCGGTCCTTCTGTAACCTTATTGTTTTGGGGTACAACTTTCTACACGATGTTTTCCTCGTATTTGTGATACAGATCTATTTACCTTTCCCGTGTGTCGTAGTACGCAGGTTACCAGCAGACACATGTTTTGCTTGTCAAGATCTGCAGATAGGACTAACGAGGTGACACCTGCCACAAGTGACCTTTGGGGGTCGTCGTGACCCCGCACGAAGTGCAGGACAACAACTGTTGCGGAGATTCTAGACGATATCGACAAGTGATAAGGAGTATTGAACGTATTAAAGTGTGTGTGGAAGGTGACATTCATTTCAAAAGTCATGACAATTTTAGATGTTTGTATTTTTCTACCCTAGATCAAAACAGCGGGGTGCTCTAAGTTCAATATTTGTATCTATGTGTCTGTCTGTGACATCGTACCCCAACGGCAAAACTGATTACTTTTTGGTTTTTTGAATGTTGATAAGAATATTTTCTGCGAATGCACATTTACATAGATTTGTAAGCTAAACGGGAACAGCAATGCTATTCTGTAAGAACTCACTTCAGTGCTCATTTCTGATACCTCAGTGACTGAACTGTATTTGGTATTCTGCAACTCAATGAATTCTACACTCGCGCCACTAAGTGAAAACATAGATGGAGCGAACTATTTTAGTGAATACCACCGTCTCCTTTTCATGAATAGTTGGTTAAGATCTTCATTTACAATAAAGTGTTTCTAATTGTGTTCCATAATATTACGTACGATTATCCTTAATGAAATAGTCTACTCTCGTTAGCATTCATCAAAATTCCACAAAAGTAGGAGCAGCAAAAAAAATGCCCATTTCCAAAACGTTTGTGATTAAATGATAATCAAGAGCCGGAGAAAATCAAATACACAGATAATGTACAGAGGTCAGCCCATCAACTCATACCAAACCGTAAAATTTTCGCAATTGAATATGAACCCTATATTTTTGTAATAAAGTTAAAAATCTGTCAGATAAATTTTACAGATTGTTGTAAATAAATGTGTCAGCTGGCCTCTGTACCTATATTATCGCCCTCACCGAGTGAATGAATTAATTTGTCGTTACTATTATGCTATCCACACCTTAATTACGTGGTATACTTGATCTGTTTACAATCTAGTAAGCATTAGTTCACGCTAGAGTTGCGGAATATGACATCGTGCGCGTGCGATTGAATCCGATGTGTAGAGAAGGAATGTTATTGTGATCTTGTGATGTAGTGAGTGAAGTGTAGTAGTGTAGGAAAATAGTGATGGCAAGTATTTCCCGCAGTGTCTTAAGACGAAAGTCTATGACCAGTGTGTGTTGCCAGTGATTACATACGGGACCGAAACGTGGTCGCTCACAATGGGCCTCATCAGAAGGCTTAAATTCACCCAAAGGGCAATGAAGAGGGCTATGCTCGGAGTTTCCTTGCGTGATAAAATCAGAAATGAGGATATCCACAAGAGAACCAAGGTTACCGACGAGGTTACCGAATTGCCAAACTTAAGTGGCAGTGGGCAGGGCACATTGCTCGCAGAACAGATGGCCGATGGGGCCGAAAAGTTCTAGAGTGGCGACCGCGAACCGGAAGACGTTGCGTTGGAAGGCCTCCCACTAGGTGGACCGATGACCTGGTAAAGGTTGCGGGGATCCGCTGGATGCGAGTCGCACGGGACCGGTCAATGTGGCGCCACTTGGGGGAGGCCTATGTCCAGCAGTGGACGTCTTTCGGCTGAAATGATGATGATGATGAAGTATTTGACTAGATGCAGTGACAATTATGACCTTTCTATAAGTCTCTTAGCTGACCCGTGCCGTATGTTTTGCCATATAAAGTAAAAAAAGCCTACGATCTATTCTCGAACCTACCCAAATATTTACGAAAAAAAAACATAAAAATAGGTCAATCCGTTTCGGAGGAGTTGAATAACAAACTATCTTCTAATATATTCTTCTAAACAATCTTTTCATATAAAAAAATCTCGTGTCATAGTGACACGAGATTTTTATATATTAGAAGAAGAAGAAGAAACTACACTATTATTATTAAAAGATAAAGATTGTGTGATTAAAGTATGAGGTAAATCCTGGTAGTGTTGCTCCGATTACGAAAAAAATACTGATTAAAAGCTACATTACAATCGAGTGTCACAGGCTATATGATTTGGCTTACTAGGAACTAGTTGAGTTTCCAAAAAGTTACCAAAGAATTTGTCTGTACGCTTTTTATATCCGGGGAATCTCGATTAGTTGAATGAAAAGTTATAAATTTATATGAAAAAAAAAAATTGTTTCAAATTTCACTAAAATGTTCGCGGATTTTGAAGTTTTTGTTCGGCATCAGCAATTTAGGTCGTGGTTGCCCTATACTCGAGCGACATCGCGTTGTGAACAGCTCGCAGCAATAAAGGTTTCGGAGCTTGTCGAGTAGGTATTCTTAAATGAAATACATGTAAGTAAACCGAGAGCAGTTCTAAACGTGACTGCGACTTACGAAAATTATATTTTCCAAATATTTATAATATGACTTTCGTGGAGACAGGTAACGGTCACATTACCTGTCTCCACGAAAGTAAATGCTTATCTCATTTTGTTCTGTTGGCCCAGCCGCTAATGATTCTACTACTTACTATCTAAATAAACATTATTTAAATATTAATAAATAAACATATTTACTTTAAACTAGGAAATAAATTTTACGCGAGCGTTCAGACCCACACTATTACACACATCTATATCATATCTACATATTATACTATAAAAATATTCATAATTGTATGCCAATTTCGTACTTGGAGCAAGACTTTTAGAGTCAACAATCCTGTGGATATTTATTGATACATGTAAATGTACTTGATAGTGTTGTACTTAATCGTGCAATTAATGTAGATGAGGTCGTAAGGTCTGCTTGTTTACAACTTGGTGATTTGCATGCAGAAACATGGCTTCTCATTGTTGACACACAATTGACATTCAATTTTCGTCCCGTTCATATTTTGGCATTATTGGAAAATAATAGATACTAATATTATTTAAGCGAAATTGACTTTGTTTGTTTGTTACGATTTCACGGTTAAACTGCTGAACCGATTTTGATGAAATTTGGTACTTGAACTCCAAAAAAAGATATAGACTTTTTAATCAACAGCTTCGTCTGACACTAATAACCGACTTTCACACGGACGAACTCCCGGGCAAAAGCTTGTATTATGATATAGGCCTGAAAGTCGGTAAGCGTGACTTTCTGTAAGACAGCGTACCTATTCGTAACGTAGGTATATTCAGTATATATTTGAAATTTTATATTAATACATAACAATTTAATGCGTGACTTTAATCAACCTGAAAGCCAATCTATCACGTTGAAAAGTAGGTACATGTTAAGTAAGTAGGTTTTAGAAAGTAAAGGTCATGAAAGTCTTAGATTATTTTATGCCAATATTAATAACTGATGACGTAAATAGACAGAACCGAGCCGATCTCATAAATGTCGCCATCTTAAAATATAATTTCATTCCAAAATATTTTCAAAGCATTCTCTAGATTTCTTATTTGTCTCGAGAAAATTTCCAATACCTAATTAGGAAAAGTCGATGTCTTGGCTTATGACATACAAACTTTTCGTTATGACTTCTTTGTAATATTTTTTCATAATTGTGCAGCTAATTTATCATTCAAAAATAAACTAACCGATTTCTTCTTTAACTAGCGATAGGTACTGTAGAGTACGGGAGATACTAGCTACGTTAAATGAGACGTAGAAGAACTGTAGTAACTTTACATTATGATAATATATTAGTTAGAGGTGAAATACATGACCGTGCATGACAGCTGGTCGTCTGACAGTCTTCTGTCATAGTATAAAACTACATTCTAAATCATTCAAATATAATCGAATGACCTATCTTTCTAGAAGTGTCCAGAGTGTTCTAACCATAGAGTAAATAGTTATGGCTTTATTACATAAAGCCTCTTTAATATAACACCTCTCTACAGTACCGACGAAATAATAAGTACAATAGAAAACAGCTAGGTACCTAGCTGTTTTTTTTCTTTTTCTACACAGAAAGTATATTTCCCAAAACTCTCGATACGTCCCCGTAAATTCACTAATTTTTTTAGGGTAATATAATATGGCCTATAGACTCAGGTATGACGTAGCTTTCTTTTTGTGAAATATTTTATTGGATTAAGATGAATAATTTCGGAGAATACCCAAAACTTACAAATTTTATCATCTTTATAATATTAACATATATCGCATTCGGTCAATAGTACAGACATGGAACGAATCGCAAACGCGCCATTATCGGCAACACGTGTAGAAGCGCGCCAAAAGTAGTGGTAGATCACTACTTTTGGCGCGCTTCTACAGAACCGTGATGTTTTCAGCCTATAGCGAGGAGGACATTTAGAATTCAGCGTCTGATCGCATCGGAGCTAAGACGTCCCGGAACTGTACTCGATTCGTACTATGTTTATTATAATTTGAGTTTGTGTTAAATTGTGGTTTTAATAAAAACCGTGTATTGTACCCAGTGTGATTGCATTGTACGAAACCCATCTTCTGCCCACATGATGACCGAATCTAACGGAATAAATCCTGAAGATCCGACATATAGATTATTGGGTTTCTACCATCAACCACAAATAGTTACACAACCGGCATACTCGTAATAATTATATTCAATATAGTTACAAATTCCAGGAAAACCCAACAAGAAATAAATAATAAAGTAAATAAAAAAGGAAAGGTTTAAATATTATTGAACATGAATTGATTCTGTGAACATGGTAAGTATGAAGTACGTCGATTTCGAATAAGCATTATCAGGAATATAAGTACTAATCGGAAGTAAGGGTACTTCCAGGAATAATTGCTCGCTGGAAATAATTCAAGGCCTCACATTAATTGGCCACAAATTGTTAATTAAGTAGTAGGTAAACTCTGAAAAGCGTTCATGCTTGTTCAAAATGTATTGTAGCAACGTTCTCTATTCAAACAAAGTAAACAAACATAAAAAGGTAAAACCCTTTTTGGAGTATTTACTTTTTGTATGTTTGCATCATTGAATTTGATTAGGGTTACTTATAGTCTGTTGGTGACATTTAAAGCAACATGTGTACGAACATAACACGTCTGACACGTGTAACATATTTCTATCTTTCTAATTCCGTTCGGGGACGTATTTTCCGCTCTTACACAGGGAATTAGGCACGTCTGATATAATATTTTTTGTCTTTGATACTGGTTTTCTTTATTTTTTTTCCTTGCTCGCTCGACCGGTAAAAGGGCCACCCTCAGATTATGATACAAAAGGCAGATAGACCGCGCGGAACACTGCGAGTGAAGCCATTTCATCTCTGGCTATGGCGTGGTATTTTCTAAACCTGTTTTGTAATAATACCACATAATTAGTAATAAACTATACTCCATTTATAATAGCATTAGAAAAAAGAGGCTCTTAGAAGCAGGAATGCAAAACATTTTATTTTGAAGATAAATAAAAACAATTTCAATTAAACATTTTTTAACATAATTTTGATAAATAGATCTAAGCTAGTACTTAATATGGACGTATATAAACGTATATAAACAGAATAAAAGTCTTTTAAAGATTAAGTAACATTTTAAATTTGGTACAATTACAGTGAAACGAATAACGTTCCGGGTATTGTTCATCCCTGCTTCTGTTAGGTTTTTAGCATTGACACTCTAATTTTAAATTGGAATTCAATATACAACTAAATGAAAGCCACATGATTTTGGAAGATAAATATTTAAAATGGTTACAAATACGCGCGACAGCTACTGTAAAAATAGATTATAATAAATTCGGTGTCTATCGTAACTTTAACATGTTCATTGTACTTTTGTTACAAAGTGCATGTGCATTAAAAATAACCCTATATTAACTTCTGTCTAATGCTATTGGAAATGGAGTATGTTACGTCAAGTTGATAGTGTCAAGTGCGTAAATACCTCATTTAAAAGGCCCCGGCCAAGTTATCGGTTCCTTAAATAATAACACATTTGTCGTGGAGAAATTTAAACAAAATATATTTATTCAACTTTATGCAACAAAAGGTACAACGGCGGACTCAATACCCAAAAAAGACTTAATTTTATAATAATTTTCATGTTTTACGGTTGTAAACCACAAATTGTTATTTGGATGCGTAAAAAGATTGTATGTAGCGGAGACGACAATGTTGAGATGAATGTGTGGAGTGACCAGAATGGATAAGGTGAGAAATTATTATAGGGAAGTTTGTAAGTGGCGCCAGTGACAAAAAGTTCAAAGTCAAAGTCGTTTAATGGTGTAAAAAAGTGCGTTTAATGGTCTAATTGAAATAAATGAAATCATTTATTTCAATTAGACCATTAAACGCACTTTTTAACGTCATATTGTAAAATTTTAATCTAGTTGCCCATTCGAAATGGTAGTTTCGTATGGAGAAGAATGGGCAAGAAACTGCATACATACTCTTTTAAAAAAAATAATGTTTACAATTTGCATTTACAAGAATTTGTAATATGATACGTGAATACGATGTACCATGTATAAAAATCATATAACGGTATGTACAAAGTATTACAAGTTAAGAAATGACAGCTAAATTATGTACAGACACATAGTGTTCACATAATCAATTAATAATACAGTAGACGACCACTCCTTCTATTCTAACAAACAATGAATAGTGTGTGAGCCAGAGTAATCTATTAAGTACACTAAAGAATAATAAAGTATTTAAATATTTAAAGTATAGTTTTAATTAACAATCAGTTTGATTTTGTCTAGATTTGATTTTGTCAAATTGAAAGGGAATCGTATGTCTTGGTATGGCTATGTTAAGAGAAGGGATGCAAGGCATGTGATCAAAAGAGTTGTGAATATAAATGTGGCTGTACGCAAATTACGCGCTGTGACGTGAAATTGCGGACACCAGCCCGTTATACCATACCACAGATCATAATACCATACCATGTGGATGGGTCATGGACGTAATGTTTGACAGTTGACAGGACGGAATGGAAGAAGAAAACATATTGTGCCGACCCCAAGTAACGTGGGACAAAGCCAGGATGATGATTCTGATGATGAAAAACTTAAACCTAATACTACCTAATTTAATTATTACTTGGTGTTTACATGATTTTATTCCCATAAACTGGAAGAGGGCACTCACTGCAGCCAAATTACCACGCTTAGCTATACATACAGCCAGAGATTGACAAAAAAAAAAATTGACTTCAAACCTCCGTGGAAAAAAACTACTATTATTTTAGCCAATTTTGCACAAAATATAAACAAATTTTGAGAAGCTAGGTACCTACTAAAAATAACAAAATCTGGGATAAAGAAAAGGCTTATTTGTTTTTCAGCCCACGTAAGTCCCTGAGTTTTAGAAGTCAGCTAACAATGGACGGGACAATTTCGTGTGGAAACGGATTTTTATAGGAAGCTACCTACTATCTTTATAATTTGAATAACGAAGGGCAAACGTTGGATTATGGTATTATGAAAATAGAATAAGGATCTTTTTGGTGATGCTTGAGAGAGGTTTTATTGTGATAAAAAAAGGAAAATGTTGAAGTATCTGTACCTATTCTATTATAGGTAAGATAAACAACCCTACAAGGGTTGTTTTTGTAAGGTGTTAAAAATTCAAATTGGACTTTTAATTAAATTATCTCGATGCCGCGCACAATGTTTGATCTTTTGCTGGATTTAAAAAAGGGCGCAAAGGGGTGATATATGTAAGAAACTATTTTGCATTTACATCACGAACGTACCACAAGACTAGGGTTACCACTTTTTTTTAACAAATAGAGTGTTTTTACTTTCTAAGGTAAAAAAAATAAAGTACAATATCAGAAAAAATAAAGTTTTATTTAAGTTGTATGCTTTATCAATACGATATCAAACTTTTTAGTTTCTTTTATCTACAACTATACTTGTTATATTACCTATATAATATTATAAAGAGGTAAAATTTGTTTGTTTATTTGTATGTTTCTAAGTTTGTATGTAGGGGTAATCTTAGAAACTACTCATCCGATTTCAGAATTTTTGTCACCAATAGGAAGCTACGTTATCCCTGCGTGCTATAGGCTATATTGCATTATCAAAAAAATAAGTGATCTTTTAGAAAATTCACGCGGACGATATCGCGGGCAAAGTGCATAGTTGAATATAATAAAAAAAAAATCATGTACTTCATTGCCCTCATAATGTATTAAATACGTTTACCCGAAATAACATACAATACTTTATTATAAAACACGGTTAGCGACCCTAAACACGACCCAGGAAGGGTACGTATTTGAATATCGAAGATTAAAATACCTACGCTTAAAATGCCAATGTTCAAAACATCGAAAATTTAAATATCGATTATATCAAAATGTCGAAAATTGTTATTCCTAAGCTTAAAACGTCGAAGATTGAAATGCCGAGTGATTAAAATTTCGAATGATTCAAAATATCGAATGACATTATGCCTAAGTTCAAAATATCAACATTTCATACATCTAAATTCATAATATCTACGTTAAAAATACCTACTAGTTGAAATACCGAAAAAAAATTATATAGGCAGTATGAGTGTATTCATAAATGTAGGTAGATGTGAAATTGTCACACCCTGCAAACCCGTTGCTATTAAGTAGTCATTAGTCTGTTTACTGCGTAAATGTAACGTACAGTTTATAGAATATTATAGATGCATGCAGCATACAAGCAAGCACGCAGCATACAAGCAAGCATGCAGCGCGCATGCAACCATGCAGCAAGCAAGCATGCAGCATGCAAGCAAGCATGCAGCGTGCAAACAAGCATGCAACATGCAAGCGAGCATGCAACATGCAGCAGGCATGATCTCTGTCACAGCTCCGGCGTTGCGGGGCTCCGGCGGTCCCACGCGAGCTTATCGTCGCAGATGGTATTCACGCTCACCACCGCAGCTTCGGCTTGCTGGCCGGCTTTGCCGGCCAGCCTCAGCCGCGGCGGTGGGCGTTAAAACCACCTGCTCCTCAGCTCGCGGGCCGCCTCGCCCCTCCGCGCCTACGCGGATTTAAATTACACTCTAGGGGTAGGGCAGACAAGACTACGTGGAGTCGGTTTTGCAGCGATACGTTTCTGTCACTAACTTTAGTAGCACAACATATTGACTTTCAAGAAAATATTTTAATTTAAAGACCTAAATAATACCTTCACGATTGACCTATGCTTGTACACTAGACACTGATTTTCATGGATAAAATAGGTCGAAATTGTTCCAAATCGATCGATATTTAGGACGTTCGATAGTTTGTACTTCGATATTTAGGACATTCGATAATCTGTATTTCGATATTTGGATCTTTCGATGTAACTTTTGTAGATATTTAGATTTTAGATATATTGGACGTAGGATATTTAACCATTCGATACTATAAACTTTCGTTATTTTAATTTTCGGTTTTATGGTCGTTCGATATTTCCATTTTCGATGTTATGAACATCGATATTTTAACAGTAGGTATTTTAATCTTCGATATTCAAATACGTACCCCCCAGGAATGATAGATTTTACCTTTTCCGTCAAACATCGTCATTGAGAGAGGTGTGGGCTTTTAGTTAGACGAGATTACAAAATGTTAAATATTTTTAGAGTGAAAATATTTAGGGACTAGTTGGCACGTGTTACTACACGTACACAGAAACCGTTATTTTGCATTCTTACCTACATGTAAAATTAAGTGTGAATTGTATAATTTGAATTATGTCTGTACACTCAGCTATCTGAATGTACCGTAAAGGGGGTTGACTGTAGCCTATCAATAACCCTAGCTCCCTAACACCCTAGCCCTGAACATATAACAGCAATATATACGTATATATATAGTGCGGGAAGCCTGTTGCAATGAGACCTAAGGCAACAGACGGAAAGTGGGAAGGATGAAGGGTGTATTGGATGGGATTTTCTCACTGCCGATCCGCAGCCTCACGGACCGACCAATAACCAAGGCTGGGTATGGCCAGAGTTATCGGTAACCATTTATAGGCGCAGTAACAGTGAGAGGAGTCGATGGTCTCGTCGTAAAGAAACAGCGTTGCTCGAAGTGTAGAAAGAGACTTTATTACAATTTTACATGTTATTTATACTAATCTATTTACATGTATGAGTATATAAATTATATTAACGCACTTGTGTGAAACAGCTGATGCTGTCCAATAATTAAATAACAAATAACAAGTATTGACGTAAATTCGGGTTCACCGCGGTCACTGCCCTGCTGCGTCGGCATGTTCACATCCTCGCGTGAACAATGTCATTATCCATACTTCCATACTTACTTTAATATTATAAATGCAATAGTAACTCTGTCTGTTACGCTTTCACGATAAAACGGCTGAACCAATTTTAATAAAATTTGGCATGAAGATAGCTTGAACCCTGGGGAAGGACATAGGCTACTTTTTAATGCGTGACTTCGTCAGTATTCGCAAAAATCGACATTCACGCGGACGAATGCGCGGGCAAAATTTAGTAATAGATAAGTTATTTTTATAGGAAGTTTAATTGGAAGTTGTTGTGTGTGTAACAGTTATAAACGTTCTTTAAAACAGCATGCAGTCAATGAAAATGAAAGTATTACTCAATATGCAGTCTTTGTACTTTATTTTTATACTAGCTTTTGCCCTCGACATCGCCTTTGTGAATGTTTTTACGTTTACCTAATTATTTTGTTATTAAGGCACTCGGTTTATTGGCGAAAGAATTATCAGAATAGTTCCGAGTAGTTCCGGAGATTTAAGCCCAAATGAACACAAAATCAGACTTTAATTTATAATAAGTATGTACAGAGGCCAGCACATTAAGCTAGGTACAGCAATCTTTGATAGATTTTCAACTTTAATACAAAAGAATAAGGTTTATATCCAATTGGGAAAATTTCACAGTTTGGTATGGCTTGTTGTACCTAGTAGATACTCAATACTCAATATATTGATTGTTTTCCATTTAGTATTTTAATATACTTAGGTAAGTAGGAAGTGTGTTTATAATTAGGATCATTATGGATCCAGTCGGGTCGGGCACATCAATAGGGCAGAAGAGAGGAAGCTCTGTTTAAGAAAATTATTAAATGTAACTTAAAAATAATTACTTAACTTAATACTAACTACTATAATACTACACTACTACTACTACTTAATAATGTCGGATTTATTCACCGGGAGGGTAACATGCTCGGAAGATTTAAACCGTATCACCCTTGACAATGTATCTCACTTACTTACAGAAATAAAGAAAATAGACAAATAAATATTTATCAAATCATGTAACGGTAAGTGACATGTGTAAGTAAACTGTTCTAAGAAAATCTGTGAACGATTAGACACACAAAACCTCAACCCATGTGTACTTATGTACCTACAGTCGTTTATGTTAGAACGATCCCATTTCTCGCAAATAATGTGCTTTACTGGGTTTAAAAGGTCGATAAAAAGATTTGCCGTCGCTTAGTATTTTGTCAGAAAAGTAATCAAAAGCGTTATACGTAGTACGAAAGGGTTTAAATTTAAGTCATTTGCCCGTAATTATTAACCTTTAATTATTTGTTAGTAGCTGATCAGACAGACGTTGTCCTGTCCATACCTACACATTTTTTCGTGAAATTTTAAAGTTTTCCGTTTCCCTGGACTTCCACAAATATTTTTCTTCTTTTTGCACAGGTTGGCAGTCAGCTCTGCATACTTTTCCTTTTCTTTCGCAAGGTGGAATAGTTCCGTTATCCACAAATATTGCAATAGTGGTCAAATGTATGCCTATCAATAGATAAAAAAAAGACCAAAATTAACCAAATCAGTCCAGCCGTTCTCGAGTTTTAGCGACACTAACGAACAGCAATTAATTTTTATTATATAGATAGATTAAAAGATTTAATAAGGTATATTATAACTGAAATGTATGCTTATTACTTAAGTACAATATAAGATAAATAATTATTACTTTTTTGTTATGCACCCGCCATGTTATCTCATCATCACCCTTGGTTGACTGGTAGAGAATGCCTAAGGCATTAAGTCCGCCTTTGTACCTTTGTGCATGAAGTATAAATAAATAAATAACTTTTATTGTTGTCAAACCATCATTATAGACCCCCAGGGTGGAATGTAGAGTGTAGTGGAGTCAATGCATCGTTCATCATCATTTTCGTGCCCTTGTCCCCATGTTACTTGAGGTCGGCGCAACATGTTTTCTTCTTCCATTCCGTCCTGTCCAACGTCATGCTTTCACTGACTCTTTTCATTCATATCACTCTTCACACAATCCATCCATCTTTTCTTTGGCCTTCCTTTCCCTCTCCTTTCATCCAAATTAATATTCACAACTTTGGTCACATGCGTTTCATCCCATCTCATCATCGTTTCATGCCCATACCAAGACAAACGATTCCCTTTCAACTTTTCTGTCACTGGCGTAACTTTCAAACTTCCTTTAATATACTTATTTCTGAGTGTAGTGGAGTCAATTATCATGTTCTAAATCCATCTTAAAAGTTTGCGCGCCGTTTTTATTCCACAGTGTATTTTTGTCTATTTTTAGCCGACTTCAAATTGAATATCGTATTTAAATACAAGATTTAAGCAGCGAAAGATTTTTCCAAAATTTAATAAGAATGTGTTACAAAGATCAGCGTGCGTTGATCCTTCATTATCGTATGATCGTTCTTTCCTTTACATTATCCTTAATTCGGTCAATAGGGCCATACACGAGGCAGGTATATCAGGTAGCAAAAATAAATAAACAATACGATGAAGAACAGGAAAGGTGAAAAAGTAACGGATTTAAAAAGACACTTAACGAAGCTGGAAGTTACAGGTGCTTCTCATTATTGGTATATTTTTAAGGGTTCTGTATCTCAAAAAGAAAAAACGTAATCCTTATAGGATCTCTTCGTTGTCCGTCTGTCAAGGCCCTTCTTCTCAGGAAAGCTTGGAGGTATCAAGTTGAAATTAACAACAAAAACTTAAGTCTGCAATCCCTTAGAAGATGGAAAAAATCATACTTTAGGAGTATGATTTTTTTCATAATTCAACACAATCAATAAAATATGACCGTTTATGCTCAACTAATACCGCATATTCTGACACTAACAAGGTAATCAAAACCTATAGGGTACTTGCCGTTGGCCTAGAGTCATGAAATTTGGCAAGAAGCTACGTCGTTGCACAAGTAGAAGATAAAATTCGAAACTGTAATTTTGTAGTTTTGTACAGAGCCCTCGGCGCGCGAGTTCGACTCGCACTTGACCTTGACTGGTTTTTCTTTTGGTTTTTACCATATAGGGAACCTTCTAGTGCAGATATTGATGTTTTTTTTTATTATAAGGTTTATTTGAAACCAATATTTTATATTGTAATTTAAACTAAACGACCTCTGCACCATTGCTTACTCCCGTTAGCACAGTGTTTTGCGTTTTACTATTTAAACAGTGTTTTTACACCAAAAATAAAAGTCGTTTTCCAGCAAAAATTTTTGCTCAATGCTAAGTAGCATTGAGCAAAAATTGTTGCTGGAAGTTGAAAAATTGTCGTCTTTCGAAGACGTTAAATTACGTAAACTACGCATCCTGCTCATCAAACTACTTAGTTTGATGAGCAGGATGCGTAGTTTACGTAATTTAACGTCTTCTAAAGAGTATATAAAAACTATGACTATTTATGATGTATCTGGGGGATGTATTTCTAGTACTTACCTAACTTATGGAAACGTCCGCAATCTAAATCTCAGCCTAAGGCTGCGTTCCCACGAAAGACGGGCGAGGATGTGTGTGAAATTCGTTAATTACAGAGTTTTTTTTTGGTTCGTATGTCTACCTATGAGGTGACTTTCCTGTGGATTTAAGGCCTCCAGTTTAAAGTGGATTTAAGGCCTCCAGGCAGGGCAAAAAAAAATTGGTTGTCTGTAGGTTTACGTCTAAAGTTGGTTTACGGACGATAGTTTTACTTGACAACGTCATAAAAAAAACATAATGGCTAACATATATAACATAAGCAAATAATGGCTTCCGTCGAGGTGGGCGGATCTTATTGCTTGGGCCGATCGTGCCTTTCTATTCCTTGTTCTGCGCTCTCGTTTGCACGCTCAGGCTCAGGCGGAACGTGACACCTTTTCGTGCGTGCAGCCTGTATTCATTGATTTATAAGACGTTCTGATGTCATAAAATTACACGCTAAGCTCCTCCTGTGGGGTACGGGCACAGAACAATAATACTCTTACCAGAGGGTACGGGCCTCTGCTTAGGGTGCAGTGAACGGAAATAAAACATTTCCGTTCACTGGTAGGGCGTCGCTGGCTATCTTAGTACAAGTTATGACAATGAAGCCGTATCATTGGTCACTATCACAGATATCCGTCGGTACACATCCCCGCACATCTCTGGTGGAAACTTAGTCTTCAATATATCAAAAATGCCTATATTCTACCTACATTTTAAACAAAATTGTGAGATGGATTTTTGCTCGCATAAAGACTAGATTTTGAACATTTAATTAGTGAGACTGGCCTTTTGTTTAAACATCTCTTAAATTGACAGACGTAGACTAAAACAAAAGAGTAAACAAAAATAACGAACGTTGAAATCAAAAATAAATAACAGCACACAAAAGATTTTATATATCTTGAACATGCCCCGTAATAGAACCGTTAGAGTAATTGAATACCCAATTAGTACATTAGGTATTCGATTACTCTAAGGGCTCTAACACACTGCGACGTCGCGGCGTCGCTGACTACGCAGCCATGGCTACTTTTGGCTACCTATCTTAGCCAAATTTGGTTTCCAAATAAGTAGCTAGTTGGCTACGCTTTTAAATTGGCGGCGTCGCTAGACCGTAGCCAAGTGTTAGAGTTCAATATTAAGTGTTTGAATACGCAGCTGACGACGTCCTCATGGCGTCCCAGTGTGTTAGTGCTCTGAGATTCAATCACAAAAGAACACAAGTATTACGTATGTGGAATTTGAATTGCTAATTCGAATTCGAATAAAATATGTCAGTAATTCTACTAAGTTTTAGAAACGTTCGCATTCAAATGTCAGTATCAATCTGAACACCTCTATTTATCTACATTTTTGACATTTTGACATTAATTGTCGCTGAAACGAGTTTTTAATTACCTAGTAAAATTTACCTTCAATGCTACTAGTAGATCATTCTCATTATTATTTGACTAACAAAGCAGTGGGTATTTTACCAATAAATAAGTACTCACAGATTTAATTATAACGAACACAATGTTTGGAGAGTTTCGTAACTTAATTATTAACTCCACAGATTTAAATTGCCTAAAATTTAAAACGAGAAAAACATGTTTTTATAATTTTGACCATTGTGTTTAAAACCTGACCGACAGCAGTGGTTAATTAAAAGTTTATGAAGCAACATTTGACATAAAACAATTCTATAAATTTTTAAGTACCCTTTTATTTTGGGGACAACCAATCATTTGGTCCTTTGATCACCACCTTGTCTCTACTAAAGAGGTTAAAAGTCGACGAGACTGCTATTAAAGAAATTAAAAATATTATGGGAGGGCGCCCACGAGCAACTTAACTAAGTTGCTCGTGGGCGCCCTCCCATAATATTTTTAATTTCTTGTCGGACAACTGTCCGACAACTTTTTTGTTTCTGTCGCTGTCTCCTCGCCGAGATTTGGACGATGCGCACACGGGAGCGATAGCAACGCAACTTTTTCGTAAAATTTTGCCGCATTCATCAACATGGATTTCGAAGAGACGGCTGTGGTCTGTGCGCTTGTTTTAAGAAATCAAAGACGACAACGAAGAAGGCAAAATTGGGTGCATCCATTATAGAGCGACAGACTAACATTATGAAAATTTCATTTCAGAAAATTGAGCGTTTCCAAAAAAACTTTTTCCTTATTTTAGAATGAGTAGGTCGAAAGTTTTGATGAATTGTGTAGAATTTTATGACCTGGAATCACTCGTGAAGATACAAATATGCGACAGGCTGTCTCACCAGAGGAAAGACAGGCTATCACACAGTTTGTGTGACAGCCTTTCCTCTTGTTTGCGATTATTATTATTACTAGCAATAAGAAATCAGTTTAAAAATCATTTCTTTTACATAATTGTTTGCTCTAGCACGAGGGGTAACAAAAACATAAATACTTTGAACCGACGTCAAAAAAAGAAGGAGGTTCTCAATTCGACACGTTTTTTTTATGTTTGACCACGCGTATAATTTTTACTGTGTAGGTATAGTCCGATTTCGACTTCGAGCATATAATGCTCTAAGGATTTCGATGAATATTTTTTAATTAATAGTGTATACCTTAAAGTTAGTCCCATATAATTGTCAAGAAAATATTCTACCCCCAAGAGTAGAAAATTAAGGGATGGCTGAAATTATCTGATGTCACCGTTTCGTAATTAATTTGTATGAGAAGTAGGCACTAAAAAGCGAAAAAAAAAACTATAATTAAATTCACAAGTCGGTGGCAATACAGAACAACAAACAAAACCAAAGCGAATTTAAAGTAATTTTTTAAGCGGTTGTCTTTTTAGTAAAAAAGTTTTGACTTGTGTGATTTCAAACATTTGTGATTTATCAGTATCACTTGTGAAATTTAAAAATGTATGAACGCAGTGGCATACTTTCATTACTGCATGGAGACAATAATTCTATTATCTATATCTTCTTCCGAAATCGACGACCTACAAAATAGATATTTTATAGAAGAATAGCGAATAAAGACGTTTGCTGAAGAGACGCGCTCTGTCAACAAGGTCGAAGCGAGAACTGACAGGCCGGCAACTTTATTGTCGCCGTGCGCGCACTTGCATTGCAACCAATAGACGCTTAAAAATTGTTTAAGTTTATGTTTAGGCACTATACGTGCAGGAAATACTACTGTTAACCAAATGTACACTTTTTCGTAAACGTTTTTCAATAAATATAAAAATATATATAAAAAAAGCTCTTGCTCCTTTTCCAAAAGGATGATGCAAGTAGGATGAGGTTAATACTTGAATTGATTCGAAACCGTCCCTGAAAAGTCCTTCACTGGTGTTTAATTGCGCGTAAATACCAATTAAAGATCCGCTACGTCATAATTACAAGAACCTTATATAGAAATATCATTGACTAAAGATCCTAAGGCGAAATAATGTGGTGACGCCTACATAACCAAATGGCTTTTGCCAACTTTGAGGCTGACAGAAATTAGGGAGACACTCAATTCGAGGAAGTGAGTCCTTACGTCGTAAATATATTCTTAGAAGATTATATACAAGACACAGTATAATTATGCTTTGTTGTTATAATATAGTAATCGTAACTGACCTGAAGAAGGTAGCTGGTAGTGATTGGATGCGGAAGCAGAAAACTGAAAAAAATGGCGCGCCATCGAGGAGACTTATGTTCAATAGTTGACTTCTAGTAAGCTAGAGTGATGAAACGTAACTTAAATACGAATAGACTATGTTCTAGAGTAATTTCAAATTACGAAGAGACCATGAATTGCGATATTAATCCGTATATTTCGTTTTTTTTTTATTGTACTGTGAACCAACCTGGTTCAAAACTCAGAAGTAAGGACTTTGAATATAGGAAACACTTTATGAAATAACTAAAATTCCAGCAGTACAGTAATATAGTTTGGTTTGGCGATTATTACAAGTGACTAACACCGATGTCGAAGCTATATATATTGTATACTCTTTGGTCGAAGCACGAATGGCCAGGTAATGGTGGGTATATCCCAAAAGCTACTGTTTTTATTCCTCGCCATTTTACTTGCTTGTGGTTGGTCGTCAGTAACTGTCAAAGTCTCGACCAATCACATGAAGTCAATACAACTACTTTTGATCATACAATTTCTTCAAAATTATTGTAATTAGTCAACAAACATAAATAAATAAAGGCATAATTTAAATATTTGTAACAGTACCTACGTGCGTACAACGGCGGACTTCAATGCTTTGGCATTTTCTACCAGTCATCCACGGAAAGGGTTCGTTGACAGATAAATTCTTTTGAAATTGCTTTCCATAGAAATTGCTTTCCACAGTTTGCCTTCAAGAAATTGGTGTTGATTCCATGGTCAATGAAACGAAATTACAAGCATTGAATTATCGCTTATTATATAGTTCTATCTGTTAGCAGTCATGGGTACCTACTTAGCAATCAGAAAGTCTGACAACCAGTCTTATCAAAGCGTTATACCAGCAACTGGGTTGTTATGGTCAGATAGGCAATCAGTCTATGTAAAATACTATTTATCCGGGATATTCCCGGTCGTCCCCACCCCGTCGTCCCAACTGGGGACGAGTGGGAAAAAAAAATTTCGTTCGTCCCCAGTGGTGACGATTGAATTTTTTTTTGAAACTTAAAAATACTGAGGCATTTAGACATGTGATTCACAAGTAGTGTACTAATTGCCGCAGTCTTTTTAAATTATTTTTAATCATAAACATTGTTCACTCTTGCACAGAATGTCGTAATTAAAACTTTTTAACAATCCGTGAAATCTCTTCTCCCTAATATTGTATTTTGACTCTCGGTCTATAGCAGAACGAGTGGATAATAAAAAGTTTAAATCGTCACCACTGGGGACGAACGAAACTTTTTTTCCCACTCGTCCCCAGTGGGGTCGACGGGGTGGGGCCGACCGGGAATAACCCGTATTCAAATGCATCCGGCTAGACTGGAAACCGACCCCAACACAGTTGGGAGAAGGCTAGGCATATGATGATATAGTTAACTATTAATAAGACTTGTCTTTCAGCGAAAGTTACACAGTACAGTTTACAAAGAAAGTACCTTTGTAGACTATTGTTTACAAAGGTGCTTTCTTTGTAAACTACGTTTTTAATTAGTAAAGAATAAATCTGACTGTCGTGTCTATTTAATTGAATCTCTTTTACGAAATAGCTTTTATTCTTATTAATTTTGTCTATTTAAAAACTACCTACATACATTTTCACAGAATTTTTTTCATCTTCTATACCAATATTATAAAGAGGAAAGATTTGTTTGTTACGATTTAACTCAAAAACTACTAGTCCGATTTAAAAAAAAATCCGGACAAAGTCGCAGACAAAAACTATAGTCTAAACTAATATTATAAAGAAGGAAGATTTGTTTATTTGTTTGTTATGATTTAAACGAAAGCTCCTGGTCCTCCGGGCTATATTTATCAATTGAAAATAATTAGGGATCCTTGAGATAATTCATGCGGACAAAGCCGCGAGAAAAGTGCTAGTATGCATGTATTTTGATAAGACCTCGTACTTAAGTTGTTTTAGAAGGAACAGAGATCCACAAACTTACCAAGTTTTGCACTACTTATAAGCTTGTCAACAGCACTCGATTTTCTTAACTTAGTTGGTAACTAAGTGCTTCCCTATTGTGGAAACTTGAATTACATCGTAACAGTATTACGTTAAAGTTTACTACGGTATGAATTAACTTTGAGAGGCGGGCTGATGGATCCTAGTTGATGAAACTAGTAATAGTAAAACTAAGTTCATATAATTGATAGTACCAATATAAACTTTTACTAATTTTATTTGTTTACAGTGGGATGTTCGTTCAAATGTTTTATGTAAAGTTAAACCTGGGTTACATTCAGGTTTAACTAATTTCTTGTAATGAGACAGTAATAGTTTGAGTTTTATTTTATTTTTATACACCGGGAGAGGTACCTGCTACAAATGATACGCAGTTATACAAAACTTCTTGCATTGGATTGTTCTCAACTATTTTATTTATTACTAGCACTTTGCCCGCGACTTGTCTGTGTGAATTTACTTAAGAACCCCAATTTTTTTAATAATGCAATATATCCTATGCTACTCAGGAATAACGTACAAAAAAAAAAAAAATTTTCTTTCGAATGGTAAAAATTATTTCACCATTCGAAAGCTTTTCGAATGGTGAAATAATTTTTGGAATCGAACCAGTAGTTTTTGAGTTTATTCGTTACAAACGTACAAAAATACAAATCTTTCCTCTTTATATTATAACTAGCAACTCGACCCGGCTTCGCATGGGCCTATAGCCTTCCTCGATAAATGGACTATCCAACACAAAAATATTTATTCAATTAGAACCAGTAGATCCTGAGATTAGCGCGTTCAACCAAACAAACAAACAAACAAACTCTTCAGCTTTATAATATTAGTATAGATAGAAGTATAGATATATTAATATAATAATAATAATAACATATATATATATATATTTAAGATCATAAAATTCATAGTGTAGATGGTGTAGATCTATTTTACGCTCGACCTGACAGCTATACACAGGATGTCAAGTTCGTTTATTCTAGAAGAGTATTCATCTCATAACCATAATCAATTCAAACAAGGTTATATTTACTTGTATTCAGCCAAAGTCTCTACAGTACCTATATGTAATTATTTTCCTAATATTTCTTAAAATATAATCTTCTTTACGGTTATTTGAACTTTTTGAAAGTGAGGGTATGGTTTTCTTGAGGTGTATTTTTCTATCTGGAGTGAGTCATGGTCCACCCACCCATAGAATAGTTGCTAAAGAATAAGAGAGGTCATTTTCCTTTGTTAAAGTTAACAAGGCTGGCTGGCACGGCTGGCCTTACGGGTAACGATCAGGATTACGATTACAAAAAATCTCTACAGTTTAGTTTTCAATTAATGTCTCTTGTAATTACATGTACCATGTAACTTATTCATAAGTTTATTACGATAACATAGTCGCGCAAGTTTCTAGTCTAAATGCAAATACGTATTAATTAATATGATACATTCATGTATTTGTGTGTAAACCCTCTAAATATTAATGTTGGTATAAATACATAAGGATTTAGTTAGCGATGCAAAAAAGACTATGCTCTTAAAACAAATTGATCAAAAATAAAACTTAAATAAGTTTTATTTTTTTGGTATTGTGGTCCCCTCGATCGCAGCAGCGTCAGCTACGCCGTAGAACGGTCCGTAGCACAGGGGTAAGTACTACGTAGCACTTGCTACGCGTTAGGTGAATAAATTGGAAGTGCAAGTTAGTACAGTCTGGTGGTACCACCAAACTGTAACTTTTTAAAATTCCATTTCACACCTACGTCCTAACCGTACTGACCTACGGAACCGAAACGTCGACACTCACAGTGGGCGTGGTCCACAAATTCAAGGTTGCTTAGCGTGCTATAGAGAGAGCGATACTCAGGTTTTCTCTACAACTACAACTAAAGACCGACATTGCGCGTTGCGACATTAGAAGTAGACCGGCCACATCTGCAGACGTACAGACAGTGGATGAAGCAGACACGCTTTATAGTGGAGTCCGTATTTGGGCAAGCGTAGTGTGGAACGCCCTGCGGCACGATGGACCGACAATTTGAATAAGGTGGCTGAAGACTGGGTTGGTTGGTGATTCCTGGCGGAGTCCTACATTCAGCAGTGGATGGCAATAGGCCTGATATCTTATGGGAGTGTATTCTTTGGCAGAAAGTTCGCCATTATATTGAATAGTGTACAGGCTACATCCGGAGCAGTTTATTATCCAGACCTTGTAGAAACTAATTTAACTAATTTCCTTGGATTCAAGCGATTTTGCCATACCTGTTATTGGAATGTAACAGCTCACTTTTTAGGACCCATTAATTATGTCAATTATAATACGTGGTGCTGGGCTTCTCCCAGCTGTAAACGTCCTTTTGTCCCTTAATAGGCATAGGAGCCAATGCCTAGTTCTGTTTTGTCTCCTGCATGAATTGAAAGTAAGTGGAAAATATGTATTTCTTACTCCTCCGCTGTTCTTGTCTGATTAATTTTGTTGCGGGATCCAAGACAGTTGAATCTTTTCTCTTAACTCGTCGAGCTTCATAGCTTCGGCGCTTTTCTGGTGGTCGCCACTGTTGATTCTGGCTTACAGGAGTTGCAGTGGTCAGGGAATAGTGCGGCGTGCTTGTCCCATTAAAAAAAATGGTTTTCTGTAAACTCGGTTTACGTACGATAGTTTTACGTGATAACGTCATAAAGAAACATAATGGCTAACATATATAACATAAGCAAATAATGGCTTCCATCGAGGTGGGCGGAGCTTATTGCTTGGGCCAATCGTGCCTCTCTATCGCTTGTTCCGCGCTCTCGCTCGCACGCTCAGGCTCAGACGGAACGTGACACTTTTTGTGCGTGCAGCCGGTGTTCACCGATTTATAAGACGTTATCACGTAAAAAAAAAGTAGTCTGATATGATTATGATGATTAAGACACAGTTGTCGTACTGCTCATAGACGGTTGGTTTTTTCATACAATTGACACGCGACCATTGTCATCCTGCCGTCGTGCTTGTGCAGTTCGACACTCACACCACTTCCACTACGTACGTACCTACGTGTTGGAACGACCAACTAGCTTAATTTCATGACTAACTAACCGACTCCATAACAATATAAAAGTGCCTGTAAATGGTTTCATTGAAATAAATGCCCTGACTTTGACTTTGAATCTAGTGCCACAGTAGTCCGGCGCCAAATGCGTAAGATACTATTATCAACATACTTAGAGTCAATTTTATCAAACTTAAAGTTGATCGAGAATAGCTGTACTCTTACATTCCTATTAATAAACGCGGAGTAAAGTTACATCACCGGTTGATCCGACGTTCATCGTCGGATCAACCGGTGATACATTTTTCGAGGAATGAGGTGTAATTACTTTATTTCGTGTTTATTAATAGGAGGGCGTTTGCTCTTCGGTAACAACGTTTTTGTTTAACCAAGCTATTCTGGAGTTACACTACACTCGCATAGCTCTGTGTCACTGATTAACTGCAACAACGAATGTATTAATTGACAAAATTGAAGCACCGTATCTTGTTTCCATTCGTCACTGACAGCACAGTTGGCGAAGTAGTTTTTTTTTTTTACTATCAAATAGGCTTGCGTTTGACCGCAATTCACCTGATCTTAAGTGATAATGCAGCCTAAGTTGGAACACGCTTGCCTTGGATGAACCGGTTCACTCGTGCCTTGAAGATACCCAGATTATACTTATCAGGGAACAGAGAGGCGGGCAGGGAATTCCACAGTCTGGCAGTTAGCACAATAAATGTGGTGTCAAAGCGCTTGGTTCGAGACCGTGGAACTTCAACCATATAGCGGTGACGCTTCGCCGTATCTCTGCTCGTCCGATGATTGAATGGGGATGGGGGAATTAAATTGTGCAGTTCCAAAGCACACTCTCCGAAACGTACCCGATAAAAGACCGAAAGGCTAGCAACGGTGCGGCGATGTTCAAGGCTCTGGGCAGCTTAGCCCTAACCAGGGAGTCGTTGTTAATGAGCCTCTTGGCACGTCTATCAATGACTTCCAATGCCTCCAGTTGGTATTTTGCTGATCCATCCCAAAGGTGCGAACAGGTACAGGTTGAGCAGCTGTTCCGACGTGAAGTACTTTCGCACCTTTGCGAGGACTTCCAGCTTTTTAGCAGCTAGTTTGGCCTTGGATTCAATGAAAGACCCATAGTTAAGATTCGCCGTCAAAGTAACGTCAAGAAGCTCAAGCTGGTCAGTGATTGGAACGGATACATGTCGGAAAGTAGGTTGAGCGATTGTCTGCTGCGATGTGTCGCGGGGTCGATTCCTGCCCGAAACAAATATTTGTATATTTGTACCTACAGCTGGTGGTTTATGTATGTTCTTTTGCATGAGTTTTTAAGTTTGAAAACGCACACACGTTACAAGAGTTTATTCCTAAAGAAGAGAAACGATGAAAAAACAAAAGAAATAGAATTTACATCTTCCTTATTTGGTAATACATATCCAATTCATACGACCGACTATCTGGATAACCACTTTGCCAATCTTATTCCACGAAAGATTATAGCAAAATTGAACAATGATAAAAAAAAAAAGTTGTATACTCGGGAGTAAAAATTTATAGCTGTGTTAAACAATGATGAAACAAAAAAGTGGTATACTCGGGAGTAAATGACAGCAATGTTTATACTTGTATGATGGAATGGACCCTTAGAGTATTAAACAAACAAAATGTTCATAAATATTATGTTCAGTACAATCATATCGTTCCAAGGTTCGAATATTATTATTGATACAACAGAGGCCATCAATATCGTGATTTTTTGTACACACAATACGCACTGCTTTACATTGGCAGAATTGTCAAAGATATCGTTTGTGTAAATATTAAGAACTAGCACTTTGCCCGCGACTTCGTCCGCGTGAACTATCTCAAGGATCCCTAATTTATTGATAATGCAATATAGCACTATGAGATAACGTGGCTTCTTATTGATGAAAGAATTTTTGCAATCAGATGAGTAATTTAGGAGATTACCCCCTTTTTAAATACAAACTTACAAACTTTTACCTTTTTATAATATTAGTATAGATTAATCTAATCCTGTTCTCAAATACAGTAATCAATACTCAAAAACAGTTAGGAATATTAGATAATAATATAATTATTATTACACGCATACTTGTAAATAATAAAACGGCCTTCTTTTATTATTTGTGTAAGTATTTATAAGTTCTCCCTAATGCATGCCTGCTTGCATGTTTCATGCTTCTTTGCACGCTGCATGCTTGCTTGCATGCTGCATGCCTGCTTGCTCGAAGCAAGAACCTTTGTTTGCAAGCTTCTTACTGGGATGACTGGGGTTTTATTAAGTGCCATTACGTTAAATAATTAATGAAACAAAATAGTAGGAAACTAATCTGAAATAAGCTCTCTATAACGCCACTTTAATAAATACATTAGTTTTGAAAGCTCTTTCAAATATTTAATTTCACTCCAATTGTCTTTAATTTTCAAAAGTTTTTAATTTTTCGTTTCTTTAACGACGTATTTTTTTTTAGTACCGGTTATCATTGACTCAATATCAGACATATTTACTTCTAGGCGTTTGGTGAAATATGATAATTAAAATAGTGGTATAACGAATGTTCGAACAAATGTTATTTCGGCTAAGTGTAACTTCGGTAAAAACTTTTTCGACCAAATGAAACGTCGGAGCAACGAAAAAAAGCAAATTGATAATAGGTCAACTGATACAGTGGCAGACGTGACTTCGATGAAGTAAAAAAAATACGAAACGAGAAAAGTTGAAAAGTTTTAGGTGAAATGAAATTCGGTCAAATATTTTTCGACCTCATGATAATTAACCCTGCCTTGCAGTTCATAAATTTCGAGAGAGAGAGAGAGCGATACAAATTATGAAAGAGTGAAGGTAACAATGTAGTGTTACCAATTTATAATTAAAATATCTACCTTTATTTTGGTTACATATTCTTCTTTATTCAGCTGTCTGACACCCATAGTACAGGGTCTCCCTAGTTTGGGGTCAGATGGCCGTGTGTGAAAAATGTCCCCACATATTATTATTATTATTATATTATGTTTTTGTTGGGGTTTCCAACACAAACCACGAGTGAAGCGGTTCCTAGTGTCTAACGTGCTCCACCTTAGGCCGCATTTTATTTTAAGATCAGGTAAGTTGCGGTCAAAGGCTAGCTACATCGTATGGAATCTACTTTATGGGGCACATAGGAAAACCAATCATTCGAGTTCGTAAATATTCAAAAGATATATTGACTAACTGACGAAGTGTATTAATCCAAATCGCATAAGATAGAGAAGCAGATCATTTAAATGGAGGAAAGATGACAAAATCAGGGAAGCTGGTAACGTCTGGGCCAGAAGAGCCAATCCACGCCAGTCGCGACAGATGAATATATTTAGAGGAGGCGCGGTCACGCGGTTCTTACACTGAGAACGAAAAAACTGAAGAAACTAATACAAAGCACTAACATAATAATATATATTTTTTTATTCAATCGCTATTTTTTATTTTACCATGTTTAAGTCGTAACGTCTTATAAAGTCGCTGTAAGGAATTAATAAAAGCTTTTAAAAATTTAAAAAAAAAAAATATCCTTTATTTTTCAAAGTACACAGGACGTACTTATGGATCCGAATAATTTTTATTATAGGATCGATACTAAAATGTGAAACAAGTAAATTAGTGCCTTTTTGAAGGGAATATCTAATTAGTATATACTTTCAGGCGGTAATATAGTACTCATGAATTCTACTTCAGCATTGAACGGCAATAGGCTGATATGATGACATACTTTTACTATGGGACCAACCCCGAAATGTGAATTATACCAACTGTTCCCTACAAAAAGGGACATTACTTGTTTCACATTATAGTATAGATCCTATAATAAAAATTATTCAGATCCATAATACTTGTCCTGTGTACTTTGAAAAATAAAGGATCAACTAAATAAATAATACGTATTTTTTTTTATTGTATAAAGCTTTTATTAATTCCTTACAGCGAAGTTAAAACATGTTACGACATAAACATGTAAAAAAGAAATTGTGATTGAATACCAAAAATAAATATTATGTGTTAGTGCTGTGTGTATGGTGTCGGACGTAAAGAATAGCACCATCCCATATCTTCCCGTGGGTGTTGTAAGAGGCGACTAAGGGACTCACCAGAGAATGGGCAGCAGCGTTCTCTGTGTCTTTGTAACAACCATACTGCGATCGCCAACCCGCCGCGATTATGGCAAAACCCCCCATTTCTTGGGGGAGGCCTATGTCCAACAGTGGACGTATTTCGGCTGAAATGATGATGATGATGATGAGTGCTGTGTGTTAGTTTTTTTCAGTTTTTACGTTCTCAGCGTAAAAATTTAAATGATCTGCCTCTTTTTCTTTTGTGTTTCAAAAATAAAGGACAGCAGGTATCAATGTTTACGCACAGCTCAATCTGTAAGTGAACTAGAGCGGAAAGATAAGTTTTCATATTACAATTACATAATGTACGAAACATAGTGATAACTTTATCAGTTTTCTCACTCGATTGGTTTTTCTATTTTAGTAAAATAATCAGAATCAAAAACAAATACGTTATTTATATTGTATTTCGTAAAATACATAATATTCTCCAAGACAAGCCAAGAATGCAGAAAATATAACGAATATAATAGACCTCGATGAACGAATGGACGATTTGTTACATTGTTCTCATATTGTACCTATAGATAGCTTCAACATGAATGATGTAACCTAAACCTCTAGTCTCTTCTATATCACTTATATCTTCTCAAATAAATTGTAAAAGCTAAGTTGCTGTTTTCGTCGGTCTGTTTCTTCGCTAACTTCTTCTAAACCACGCAATGTATGGATTTTGATAAGATTCTCACCATCATTTAGAGTTATATAGGTAATAGTATAATAGTTATACGATCTATGTCACATACACTATACACCCGTGCGAAGCCGGGGCGAGTCGCTAGTTTGTAACTTTTTATTGATTTGTAAAGAGTGTCCATGGAAGTTTCTTAGTCGTTCTTCGAAACCTACTGTTTGAACCCAGCAACTTCAACTTTCTGACTGATTGACTCCTTAACAATACAAAAGTGCCTGTAAATAGTTTATTTAAATTAATTGATTTGAGTTCGGAAACCCGCATCATTTCTGACAACGTTGAAGTTTAAGGAAATACGGGATTATTTGAATCCATTAGAAAATCACCGGTAACCCTACTGGTACCGACCGGGGTACCGGTAATACCTTTAATCACGTCAATCAGTTTAGGAACAACTGAAAAGTCCGGTACCGGGATCAAATGACGGATCTTTTGACGACCTTCAATCATTAGATTTACGATGTCTTAGGGAAAAGATATCGTGTTACTGGATTATCTTATAATGGTATTGATCATTATTCAAGAAACCTAGTCCCATTATCATAAATTGATTCCTCTCACAGTAACTAAGGGTTGGTTTCACAGTCTCCGGATAGACACTATCCATCAGAATAATAAAAAAATGGAACAGTAATTGTATTATTGTCTTTGCAAGATAACTTATTAAAAGTAAGGTCTAAGATTTATGTGAGGAGTTTATACATAAGGGTATTTATATCCACGGTCCTACTTTTCAATAAAATACCTTACATAGGTTTTTAAAAGTTAATTTTAGACTTACTAATGAAACCTTAGAAGTAAATCCTAAGCGTTTAAAACCTACCACTAAACTTGACACAGGAAAATTCCTCTTTTAATTGTTGTTAGTTCCTAAGGTAATGGAAAAGGCCTATTCATGGCTTTCATAATAATTTAATTGTCACGCCACAGCGGAGATTTAAGTCACGAAAGAATTGTGTTAAAATTCTTAAAAAAGTAACCTTATTATAATAATGTTGATTGACTGAGTGAAGAATTTAAATCTAATATATAAATAGAATTCTATTTTAGCTCTGGAGTATTTTTATAAAATAAATTGAGTGAAATTATTAGTATAACTTCGCGCTCGGGAAATTCAATTTATAATGGGTTTTTTACGAAGTGTTCTGCTAATAAAGAATTAACTTTTTACATAAAATCTTAAATCTGTTTTTACACGTGTCGATTTTGGTTGGTTCTAATAACCTAATTACTACCTTGGCCAGAGGTTAATCAAACCAGGTAACGGCGATGTGAAGCAATTTTTTGGTGCCATTTTATTTTAGTGTGGTTGTTATGGGTTACATAAATTACAAAGTTAAGTACTTGTAGTAATTTAATAGTGTATAAACGCACCAAAAATAAATAGGCATAAACTGTATTATTCTGACTGTTTTACTCGCGTTTGAGCGCCATCTCACCTAATGGTGAGTTTTGTACAAAAATAAACTATATCAGTATTGCCTCACTGACCCATTTTAACATGCAAAAGCACTTAAAGTTTTAAGCCACGCCAATCTATATACTAACCGGTTTGTGACGTCATAAACCTTGATTTATTAATCACTCCCAGTTTTTTTTCCCAATTGTTGACTTCCAATAACTGGGATTAATTCTGTCAAAACGTAATACAAGTAAACATTTCTGTAATTTTTGTTGAAATTTTAATGATTTTGGATATTTTACGCTGATTAATGTTAAATCTAATCTAAGTATAGTTTGAAATTGAAGTAAACACTAATAAATAGGAGAAGTAATATACACCTGTAGATTTTACGATGTTGTGCCTTGCAAACCGATCTTATTTGCTATGTGTACAATGTTCTGTTCATCATCATCTGCCTAGATAGCCTTTTCTCAACTATTGTGTTGTTTTGAGGTCGCCTTCCAGTCTAACCGGATGCACCTGAATACCAGTGTTTTACATGGAGCGACTGCCTATCGGACTTCACAACCCAGTCACTGGGTAACACCATGCCCCTTGGTAGACTGGTTGTCCGATTTTCTGGCTTCTCACTACCCATAACGCCTGCCAAAGGCCAAAGATCAGGGACCATCGGCTTTACGTGCTTTCCGAGACACAAAGAGAACTCGGTATGAAATTAATAATAATAATAATAATATGTGGGGACATTTCACACACGGCCATCTGACCCCAAACTAGGGAGACCCTGTACTATGGGTGTCAGACAGCTGATATACATACACAAATATATTATAAATACATACATATATAGATAAACAACACCCAGACACAAGGCAAACACAAGTGCTCATCACACAAATATTTACCCTGGGCGGGAATCGAACCCGCAACACGCTATGGTCACCCATACACACACCGACCGCGGCAAGGCTTTTACTTAGTCACAAGTTCTAGGCCAAACAAATTTAAGACTGTAGTGCCAGCGATACGAAGAAGAAGAAGACGGGCTCCTCGTACAATGTGCTGATATTTTTAAGGCTGCACTCTCGAATAAAGCTTGAAAGAAGCATGCAGATGAAGCAACTTTTTGTCGGCATTTACAGAGAAATTACAACTGAAAAAAATTGTTAGTAATCTACATGATATGATACGTAATTTGGTTTAGCCACAATTTTTCTATCGGTATCACATAATAAGAAAAAAAAATGTCAATCCTCATTCATCAAATCATTGAGATGAAACCATTTTATACTCCTTAATTTCTTATCAAAAGAGTATAAAAAAAAATCTACTGCTTTGCAATAAAAAGGAAAATTTTGTTTTGTTACTTTTTACAAATATGTATTATTTTTATTACAATAAATTAAAAATGTGTCCGATTAAAGACTGCGTCTACATCTGCCCCCGCAGTCGTCCACAAATTCAGTGCGGGCCAAATGCTCAAGGTTATTGGCATGTATACAAGCCTTAAATAATAATTTTACAAAGGCATTTTGGTAACTACATTGACGTAACTCATTTAGATATTGGGAGACTGGATTGGATCGTTTTATTAGAACTTCGCTAAACAGTTCAACCCTTGTCAGACTGATTCATTTATTAAAGCCATAAGAATAGACTTGTCAAGTGGTTAATTAAGATGACGTCTCTAAGGACTAGAGATGATGAGGGTAGTTAGTTTCGCGAGCGTTTCGTAGAGCGAGCCTAGTCAGTGGCTTAAATTTACAAAGTCAAGGTCAAATCATGTATTTCAATTAGACCATTCAAAGGCACTTTTGAGCGTCATATAAGAAAATTTGATTCTAGTTGCCCTTTCCAGAAGGTAGTTTCGTATGGAGAAGAACGGACAAGCAACTCCGAACATACAATTAAGAAAAAAACACAACATTTTGCATTTATAGCAATTATATATATATTATATATATATACGAAGTTCCTTTCGACAACAATTTACAACAACAACAACACAACAACAGCAATAAACAACAACAAACACAACAACAACAACTAACACAACAACAACAATAACACAACAACAATACACAACAACAAACAACACAACAAACAACAACAATATGTTGTTGTTGTTGTTGTTTTTTATTTATTATTATTTACAATGAATAACCGGCTTGGACAGAGAAACACGCGCACGCCGCACGGCTTACAACTATAGCAAAAAGTGTCGTTACATTTTTTCCGTATAGACCCCTTTCGCAACGCGAGATAAGGAACTACGTTCCAATAATTCAAGTTAAGGGTGCGTATTCGATTTAGCGCAACTCAAAATCTAAACGAGTGCTAGAACGGCGTAGTAGCATTGACACACACTATACCCTGTTCACAATAAGATTAGACATTTACAAAAACCTTTTTTACAGTCCGTTCAACCGATTTTGACTTATATTGCGTTAGTAACATGACAAATGGCAACTGCAGTAAACAGTTGTTATTGTAACCACTTTTTTGCCTCTAATGTCATCCTTAAGCCTACGCAATAGAAGTCAAAGTCGGTTGAAGGGACTGTAAAAAAGGTTTGTGTTTATGTCTAATCATATTGTGAACAGGGTATAGTACAATACAATGGTCAGTTTGTGTGCATCAGATAAAATAATACGCACGAAATAAGCACGAATCATTGAAATTGATCGGCAAACGACAGAGCGCGATGTTTTACAGTGCTTTTTAAAATAATTGTCTAAAATAAATGAGTACGTATAACGGACTGAAAAATATTCTGTATATTAAGCATAACCTTTATTTTTGTAAAATAAATATATCAATTATGTTATAAAAAAAAATTGATAAAGTGAATTGATTTTGTACTTTTTCAACATTGTTTTTTAATACATTAATAGTAATATTTTCGTAATTTTGGGTCTGTAGTTGACTTTAAGACTGTATATTCTATTGGAAAAACGCATAAAACATAATATTTTGGCATACTGTGATAGCTGTATTCGTCCTAAAATTAACTCTGACATATATTTTCGTAAAACGCTATGAAAGGATTGTCTTCGCTTTAAAAAACCATAATAAAAAAATATACTGTTACTCTGTGGTTCTAAATAATCTGCTCACATCATAACGATATTACTTATTACTCTGGGCAAAACGTGAAAACATGAAGTTTTCGTCACGAATCGAATACACGCTCTTAAGGAATGACAGCTCAGTTTGTACATAGATACATAGTGTTCACATATTTACAAATATTGAAACAGTAGACGACCACAGATTTAACGTAATTTTAAGTAAACGATGGTTTTTAACCACTGCATCTTGCCTGTTATGACGTATGCAACCGAAATGTGGATACTTACAGCAGAGCTAGCTAAGTTCAGAGTTACTCAGCGCGATATAATAATAATAATAATAATAATATTTTTATATTTTTAAATGTTTTTGTTTTTATATGAATATTTAAAAATGTAATTTAATATGTATATAAAATAAATGAATGTGAATAATAATAATAAAAACTTTATTGCGTAAATGGTGCTGTAGTACAATAGAGTAAACAGTTATACATAAACAAATAATTAACTAGTCACTAGTACACTACACTAAACGGTTGAGGTACTGTCCTCGTAAATAGGCTACATAATAGCCTGTAATAAAGAGAAACAGTGCCGTATCCCTCTGGGGTGGAGAATAAACTAGTGTTACATGTTATTAATTACAAGAACAGAAAAGTACATACAGTGCTACTTATAATTATTATGAAATCTGGATAATGTGTGAAATGTTGTGTGGTGAATTTATGTAATAGATGTGAGGGTGTATGTGTGGTGAATGTCTGTATATATATGTGTGGTGCATGTATTTAGTAATGTGTATGTAGCTATAAAGAGTTTGTATCTATTTTATGACAGTGTAAGAAGAAATGATTCTGTTTCATGATACGTTTTATCTAGTAGGAAGGAGCGAACTGCTGGAAATGGAGCGAGCAATGCTCGGAGTTTCTCTGAGTGATAGAATTCACAACGAGGAAATCAGGTGGAGAACTAAAGTCACCGACATTGCTCGCAGAAAAAGCAAGCTGATGTGGCACAGTGGGCTATTCATGTTTGTCGCAGGACCGATGACGGCCGATTGAGCAGACTTAATCTGGAGTGGAGACCGCGAATCGGTAGGCGCAGCGTGGGACACCCTCCACTCCGATGGGATGGGATGGGAGATGTGGAACAGTGATGCGAACGGCAGAGGACCAAGAAAAATGGCGGGTGGGGAAAAATGGAGTAGGCTTATGTCTAACAGTAGACCTCTAGTACGCTAAAGTGATGATGTCGACTTTAAGTTAAGCAAAAGTCGTATAAATTATTATTACTGTATTTTTAAACCGATATCATGAAAAGAAGGAGGTTCTCAATTAAACCCATGTCTTTTTTGTCTACGTATGTTACCTCATTTAAGTCACAACCAACATTTCTCAACCGAATTTACATTTACGAGCAAATAAATGTTTCGTTGCTTACTCATATATTCACATTACAAACTAAGTACGTCTTAGCCCAAATTACATATTTTTTTGTGGAAATACCATTTCAATTACCATTTTTTTAGGAACCTGAAGAGTTTATTCAGTGTATATCTACACAGTAATGAAGCGCTCTTACAAACATAATTTTATTGAAACCAGCTTATACCAAATTTCATCATTAACAGAAAAAAATAACTCGTGTTAGGTACTATAAAGGTCGCTATACATGGCTACGGCGCTATATAAGCGGGACGGCAGATTCGGCTCGGCGCAATCGGTTCGACATTTTTATGTAATCTTACGACCGAATTTCTGTTACGGCGTCCCATATATCTCATTACAGATCAGCCAAATAAGTAGAAAATATTTTAGTGCATAAGTGTACGCGCAAGCACAGGTGTACTACCTCTCCCCTCTCATAGTCCGGTGGAACGTCAATCCGACACGACCGGGGAGAGATCAGGTGGAGGACCAACGCCTTTACTTTTTTTCCGAGGCATGAAAATGCGTCTTCGCCAATTTCCAAACTTCGAGCTATTATTGACAAATTCTTAATAGAAAACGTCCAATTACACTTTGCCCGACCTGGGAACCGAACCCAGAACCCCACGCTCAGCACCACGAGACCATCGAGGCAGTCACTTTTAATACAACGTTATCAAAGGTTGTATTGAGAATGCCGAACCGATTATTCGGATTCGCTTGTGTACAGCTACCCTAACGGTAATTTGTAACACAAAACCAGTTAATTACTGACCAAGTATTTTATAAGTCTTCCCTTTTGAGGCTAACTGGAGCGGTAATTTAAGGCTCAGTGGAAAATTTGCAATCGACCAAATATTCTTTTGTTAAAGTGAAAAATAAATAATTGGTTCTTACTGAACTCTGGCATAAAGCTGAATTTTTTTCGTGGTTGTTCTTTTAAAGGGCTGTTTTGGTACAACAAACATGGTGTGAAAGTTTTTTTTTTTTTTTTTTTTACTATTAAATAGGCTTGCGTTTGACCGCAATTCACCTGATCGTAAGTGATAATGCGGCCTAAGTTGGTACACGCTTGCCTAAGATGAACCGGTTCACTCGTGCCTTAAAGATACCCAGATTATACTTATCAGGGAACAGAGAGGCGGGCAGGGAATTCCACAGTCTGGCAGTTCGCACAATAAATGTGGAGTCAAAGCGCTTGGTTCGAGACCGTGGAACTTCAACCATATAGCGGTGACGCTTCGCCGTATCTCTGCTCGTCCGATGATGGAACGGGGATGGGGGAATTAAATTGTGCAATTCCAAAGCACACTCTCCGAAATGTACCCGATAAAAGACCGAAAGGCTAGCAACGGTGCGGCGATGTTCAAGGCTCTGGAGTTGGTACACGGTCTGATAAGTAAAGATAATTTCGACTGCTAATGGCTGTCGCAACTGGATAGTACTTGAAGACTCCACCAGTCAGGGATTGACCGTGGGTTTGTGGCCTGAGCTAATACTACTCGGGGCCCTGCGTAATGATTCAACTAATCGCCATTTTGCACAAAAAAATGTTTTTATAATATTGTCCATTGACTTCAATAGAGGCTCTATATTTTCAAGGTACTCTGGGCTGCAGCCCAAAAAGCCCTTATATAGCCCCTGCCACCAATCAATTGACATACTTTTCATGCACTGTCAATACGCGATTCCCACACAGATTTTGCATGGTAATAGCAAACTGCGGCGTCACTTATTTGCTAGGCAATTGAATACCTATTTAATGATATCAAATCTTTTATATAAATCTAATTTTACAGTTAATTGAAAATGTATTGGTGTTTCAGGGCTAACATGGTACACATTTTCTTTTTAAAATGAAAATCTTGCCTTTCATGTTTAGATTATCTTTAATGCTCTATTCCATTCAAGCAACGTGGTAAAATATGTTTTAATAAAGAATGCCCATAAAAATAATGTCTGCGTAGTAGTTCGTAGCGGGGTATGGCTACGTCAGCTACGACGTAGTATCGCGTAGCCGCGGCGTAGACAAAAAATGTTCGCCCACTGGCAATGGGTAATCCGATGACGCAGTAACCCATTACTTTAATTGAATTTTCTTGGAAAGGCCTTCATCTTTTTATAACGCTTATCTTTTAACTCTGTGTAAGATTGTTTTATCGGTTTTTTACATCGTTCTCTACTCTTGATATTTAAGTCGATAGAATCGTCACCACAATATTTATAATAGACTAACAAAATGATAGTGGCCGTAGATTGTTTTTTTTATTTTAATCCAATATCAATGTTTTTTTCACAATGAAACTAATAATAAAGTTGCGTAGTGTATTATTATTTATTTATAATAATAATATGTGGGGACATTTCACACACGGCCATCTGACCCCAAACTAGGGAGACCCCGTACTATGGGTGTCAGACAGCTGATATACATAAATAAAAAAAAACAACTTATATTTACAGTTTAAATCAAACATAGAAGTTGTTGGTCAGTTACACGATATAATATATAGTAAGTATTTTACGTGAGCGAATTATTATTTCATGAAAATATTTCTTTGTTACAGACAACAACGAATGACTACACCCCAATCAAACATGTCATCCCCAGCCTGGCATTACACTAAATAGTTCGAACACCAGCCATGGACATAGACGAGAAGGTATCGGGGCCCGGAGGGGCCTCGCAGAAGAACTGGTCACATCTGAACACCAGTGATGAACTGCCTCTGGACATGAGGTTCAACCATGGCCACATGGTGTCGATGACAGTGTACAGTGTGCTGATGTTGGTGTCAGCCACGGGGAACCTGACAGTGCTGTCGCAGCTGATGAAGAGAAAGAGGGCGGGGAGGGCAAGTCGGCTGGATGTGCTCCTGATGCATCTGGCTGTGGCTGACCTTATGGTAAGTGGTTATTGATTTGTATTCATCTTGCTTCATTGTATTGTTCAGGGACGTAAGATTATATCCGTTTCTAGATTCGGGTTATGATGTTTTGCTATGAAAAACAGTTTCTAGGATGTTTCTAGAATGTTTTATTATTATATAGTGAGCATGCACTACGCAGAAATGTGACATATGAATTTATATAGTAATGCGCAAAAAATTGCAACAAATTACTTAAGCGCGGCTCAAACCACATGCAGAGCGGCGCGGCGCAGTTTATGGCGTTGTAAAATATATGCAATATTATGAGAAATGACACACCAAACGCATGGTGCTGTACTGCGTTGCGCAACATAGTATCCTGAGTTTGATGTGTCATTTCTTATAATCTAAATAATAAAAAATGAATCGTTGTTCGTTAGTCTCGCTAAAACTCGAGAACGGCTGGACCGATTCGGCTAATTTTGGTCTTGAAATATTTGTGGAAGTCCAGGAAAGGTTTATACGGTAAGAAAAATGAAAAATTGATTGACAGGACAACGCCTGTCGGGTCAGCTAGTATTACATATATTACAGCGCCGTAAGCTGCGCCGCGCTGTGCATATAATCGCACCGCTGTGCGCGCTCGCCCTGTTTTGTACCTAACTTTAAATAGTACTTCAACTTCATGTATGTTAAATGTACTAACATAATTATGTAGTTTGTTTAAGAATCATAGAGACGCGTACCAAAGAAGCAGTGTCAACGCAAAAATCAAAGAAAACTATGACATACATAATGTACCCAATAGGATAATGCTATAGTTAAAAAGACTTTTTCCTCTCGTCAATCCAAGCACACAGTATTTATAAATGTTTAAAGTTAAATAAACTTGTTTGACCCAGTTGACAGACGTCACGACACTAGGTGATCCGACTGGGCGCTATTATCTCATTAAACTTAGTGCGTCAGTAGATAGTTTGAATACTTAAAAGATTATGATAAGAGGTCGAAGAAAATCTTTGACTGCAAAAACGTATGTACAGTCACCAAATAAGATAAGTAACCAGGGGACCAAGTCTGCTATTTTTATAATTTCGTCATTCCAACACGATCCCATTGTCATTTTGCTAAAGTTTGTAATCTGCTAAATTCATAATGGTCGATCATTGGTCGGTCGAATTAAAAGCAATGACTACACAATGACGTCAAAGGAACTGTCAAAATTTTAGCAGATTACCGTCTAAGTCAGTCATTCATTTGTCATTTTGTATGAGATTACGATTCTATATCATTTCTTTCAATGGCGTATCAGTGGTTGACCATTGGAAAGTCATAATGACGCCATTATATCAGTAGATTACCAAACTTATCAAAATCAACAATTTTGAAATCATGATAGACCATTCTGACACTAATTTAATAGCAGACTTGAGGCCCAGATCGTTGGAAATAGTTAAAGTTTACATAGAAACCGATGGATGTATTGGAATAAAATTAACTCTATTAATTTTATTTTATTTCCTTCAAAAACATCCATCGATTTCTAAAGTACACTTTAACTGTATCTGACGACCTGGTTACTTATCTCTTTTAGAGCTGTACAGACGACGATCTTTTCCCAATTGAATATGAACCTTATTTTTTTGTTATAAAGTTGAAAATCTAACAAATAAATTTGTCAAATTGTTGTAGCTTGATGAGCTGGCCTTTGTACCAGTCTATTCTGTCATTTATCGAGTTTAGTTATGCCAAAACGATCTAACCCTATTCAAACTGTCTCCCATTTTGTATATTAAATATTTAACGCTGATTAACTTTTGATTTACAAAAGATTAAATTCTAAATTATTAAATTAAACATATCAATGTTCGCATTACAACAGCAAAATTTTAAGGCACCACTTATCAAAACACAAACAAATTAACAACTAATTAAACAAACCTCAAGCTCAGGATCTGTTCAACAAATTATTTACATACCGACCGACCGACCGAATCATTTAACGCTGAGATCGTAAGATAATTTACACAGCATTAGAATATCAAGTCTTGCGAGTAAATACCCTCGATCCGTTACAAACTCATCTATTATGTATTTGGTGGTCGCCAGTGTTTTTAAAACGCAACGGTTTCATTTGAAATAAATGAACCACTTTTAAAAAATCCCCGACACAAACAAAAATCGCCCAGTTGAAGGTTATATATCATTGAAGTGACTATGGAAGATGCTCAAATCCCATCATCAACTAGAAAAGAGCTGATAATCTTCAGACCGGTGAGCAGATTTTCTTGAATCACAGCTAAGAATAGTTTCGATTTAATCACCTTTTAAACAAAACAAACTAAATTTAAATCAGTATATTCGTTTAGGCGCTACGTTTGCACATACAGATTCGGGCACAGATACACACGTCAAACTTTACCTCTGTGTTTTCGTTGGGGGTTCAAAATATTTGTCTATACTATATCATTGTGGATACTGATTACTATTTTTATTTTATTATCACTACTGGACTAGTTAAAGTTTGAACATAGACCGAAAATTACTTGGTAAAACAAAGTCAGAGACCGGTGTTTACATTAATTAGACCATTAAAAGGCACATTATACAGAAAAATTAATTAAAAATATTTTTGCCTCTTCCAAAAGGTAGTTTCGTATGGAAAAGAATAAGCAAGAAAGTCCATATTTATAAACTCTTTAAAAAAGTACAATCACGTATGCCGTATCGTCTTCACATATATGGTTTATATAGGAATTATTTCCTATATGTGAAGACGATATCAATGCTTGAAACTTATTACAATTTACAATATTGTTGTTTTGGCCCAAATTTTATGTATTACCTTCGCTCTTCACCTTTATGGAAGCAGCCACACCTTTTGGACAAAATTGATCAAATTATTAAAAATACACTCACTTCAATTCTCAATGTGTCCCTGGATGACCGAGCGTGGCTACAAGCCACACTACCTATTCGTTTTGGTGGTCTCGGGATCCGCAAAATTTCCAGTGTTAGTTTGCCGGCGTTCCTGTCCTCCGTCCACAGCACCGAAAAGTTAACCACAAAAATCTTATCCTCGTCACTGGTTGACTTTGAAGTGCCGTGCTTGACTGATGCGGTGAACGCCTGGAAAGTGGCTTGCCCAAATACGGTTCGGCCCGTGAACCCATCTTCCCAGAGACAGTGGGATGAGCCGCTCTGCAGGTTGGTACGGAATAAACTCATTAATACGTCCACCAATTCTGCTGAGCGTGCCCGCTTGCTGGCTGTGGGTGAGTGGGAGTCGGGCCTCTGGCTTCAGGCACTGCCGTCACCTAACATAGGTACTATGCTTGGTGACTCTACATTCCGGCTCGCTACATGCCTACGTCTGGGCGCTCCTTGCGGGGCCCCGCATCGCTGTCAATGCGGTGCAGTTGTCGACTGCCTCGGTCACCATGGCCTTTCCTGCTGCAAGAGCGCCGGCCGGATAGCACGGCACGCCAGCATTAATGACATCATCCGTCGTGCTCTTGCCTCCGCCGGCGTGCCAGCTGTGTTAGAACCTATTGGCTTGGCACGTGACGATGGAAAGAGACCAGATGGAATGACCATAATGCCGTGGAAGTTGGGTAGGCCTTTGGTGTGGGATGCAACTTGTGTCGACACCCTTGCGCCATCCCATCTTCCTAGCACGTCGTGCTGTGCTGGGGCGGCTGCTGCAGGTGCGGAAAACCTCAAACGGCGTAAATATAACAACCTTCTTGAAAGTTATATGTTTGAGCCGTTTGGGGTCGAAACATTAGGGCCATGGGGCCCGAGTGCTCACCTTGTTTTTAGGGACATTGCAAAGCGGCTGGTCGACTCTTCACGTGACCAAAGGGCTGGCCTTTTCTTGGGCCAAAGAATTAGCATTGCCATTCAACGTGGTAATGCTGCTAGCCTTTTGGGCACTTGTCCCATTGAGAGCGATGCGGACGAGTTTTTTGATGCCCTGTGAGCATTGTACATATTATGTGTTTATATTTATTTCTAAGCTTTGTATATAATAAACCTAGTTATATTTATTTTTTACAATTTTGTTTTTATAAATTCGACATGTAATATTATTCTTATTTAAAAGTTTTGTACAACTTTAATTATATTGTAGTTTCGCTAGAAAATAATTTTATTAATTTGATAATTAAAAACAATCAATTAATATGGCTAGCGTTAATTAATATGGCTATTATTTTGCTGGAAGGTTATTTTAAGAACTAACTGTACCATATCTTTGTGCCGTTAAAATTAAAATGTTTTGAATGTAATAAAGTTTCCAGAAACATGCTCAAGATGAATATATTTTCTTTCCGTAAACTGAATAAGTAGGTTTGGTTGAAACATGTTTGATATAAGCCTATTTTATTTAAGTACTTGGGTCTTGTCAGCGTCTTTACTTGCATTTGCTTTTTAATTTTACTTTTAAACATGTTTTTTCTATTCGCCTGAGGTACAAATGTATTTTCTTTTACTGTTTCATTCATTTGTATGATCCATTTCTTTGTTGTTAATGTGATATTGATATTATTGTGTACCTCCTCCAAAGTTTCTCTTTGAATTGCCTTCACGAGATCGCCGAATGTATGTTTTCCTCGCATGAGTAGAATAACAATTTTCATCATGTCGTAGGTACAGTCAACAACAAAATTCGATTAACACTGTTACATTTACATATCATCTAAATGACACAAAGTAATATGATGCAATACTTTTCAGTATTTCAGGGCATAACCAAAAGTTTATTTTATATTGATTTTCCATAATTTTCGTATTCCATTTAAAATTCTGCTCAATAATTATGATTAAAAAATCCAAAGTGTTCATCGACTGACTTTTGTTGCTGACCGTACCTAATATCGTTAGTACATTAATAGATCATCTGTGCTAATACTAAGGTTTGAAAATGATCAGTCTCCACTTTTGTTCTCACTTTAGGAGTAATAGAACTTGATTGTTTAATAAATGTACGTGATTGTTACAGGTTAACGCTTAGCTTACATAAAATATTAAGACATAAAAATATTATAAATGTAAGACATAAAACTCACTTGCAGCACAGTATAAGTGTTAGTACTACCGTACAGTAGCGACACCCTCCGCCTCCCTCCGAAACACTGTTCCTCACCTCTTCTCGCGTGGAACGTGCTCTCGGAATTGCTTTTAGTTCGAGCGGCGCGTAGACACGCACACACACGCACGTATTTGCACAGTCTGTTATTTTGGTAGTAGTGTAGGCAATTATATCGTTTCGTTTATATGGAGTGAAATGGGTGTGCTTGCGGCGTGTCGCATTCGGCATTAAAATTTTATGAATCCGCATTAGCCGCACAGCCGGAGCTGTGGCGGGCCGCACATCTATTGGTAAGGATTTTGTAATTGCTGTTGCATATAGCCATCATGTTAATGAAAAATAAATGCTGGTAATTGACGAAGACATGCGGCGAACCGCTATAGAACCGGAACGATATGGTTAGGCGGAATACGGCGTGCAGTTGCGGCAGGCCGCATGCGGCACGCCGCATCGCAGCCAACCGCAAGTGTGTTGTGGGTTTTACTGTAACAAAGGGAGGCAGACAGAGAGACCACAAACCGCGGTCCACGGGAAAACAATGAACTGAACGTAATGAGAGACGAAGAAGTAGATCTAGATCATAGAGTCGATATCCGTGATCTAGATCTAGATAAAGACATGGGCAGAATTTTAATCCAGGACTTCGTCTGCTTCAGCGAAAACTGAGATTCGCACGGACGAAGTGATGGATAAAAGCTCTGTACTTATTTAGATAAAGGGTAACGGAGTCAAAATAATTAATTAAAATAAATATGCCTAATGTTCCAAGGTTTAATATCTGCCTGGAAAAAATGTATTTAAGTCAGAAAACGAATATATCCATTTATAAATAAACATAATTATAAACCGTTATAATATAAGGAAGCTATATTTAATATAAATAAACAACAAACGGATAAAAAGAGTACTCGACTGTTTTCATGAAACTTCTTTCACAAACGAAAAAATGATTGAGTATTATTACCTACTTACTGCAAAAACATCGATAATTGCCTTATTTCCTCAAGGGCAATCTACCGATTTCCTTATCCGCTGATCATTATTTGCCTCTTATTAATAGAATAGTAGATTGTATGACAAGGGAGCAAAATTATATTTTTACAGCGAGGGATTCTAAAATTGAATCCTGATCGTAGCGAGGGATTCAAAGTACATCGCCTGAGGGAACAATATTTCTGCTCTCAAGCCATATACTCTACTTTTCATCTCCTTCTATGAGAAAATATTTCTCATAAGTTTTGTATGACGTTATTAGCTTGAACTATTTTTATTGTTTCAGGAGTTAATGCACTATTATTTCCAGAACTCGACGTACAACTTATTGTTTTGCTAAATACAATAAACTCCGTACCGATTAGTAGAACTGTAAAGTAAATCGCGCTTTTGTTTTTTTTTAGTTCCCGCACCTCCCCGCTCCGTATAGCCAACACTTACAGCCATTTATAGCAATTTGCGTTCGATTTCAATGAATGTTTTTTTTCCACTATAAGCGGGAGCAAAGTAGCTCTTTTTTCCACTAGACTTTTTAGCAGGCAGTAATGAAATTTGCATTTGGAACATGAATCGTTCATTGAAATTGAACGCAAATTGTTTAAATTACTGGCTGTAAGTGTTGGCTGCACGGTGCGGGGAGGCGCGGTAACTAAAAATAAACAAAAGCGCGCTGTTTACTTCCCAGTGATAGTGCATTAACTCCTGAAACAATTAAAATAGAAGCTAATAACGTCATACAAAACTTAATACCCACGAAATCCGCACCGTAAAATCTTAAAATAAATCCAATTAATTAATTATTTATTGTTATTATTTTAACTATCCTGTATTTTAATCTTTTTTTTTCTCATAGAAGGAGATGAAAAGTAGAGTATATGACTCGAGAGCAATAGTTATTTGTTATACAAGAGTGCAAAGTTGCTTTTTAACCGCGTGTTCAATTTTGATGACCGAGCAAGCGAAGGATTCTAAAATTGAATCACGAGCGCAGCGAGTGATTCAAAATTAGAATCCTGAGCGTTAGCGAGGGAATCAAAAGAGCACGAGGTGAAAAATCTTTGCACTCGAGTGCAACACGTAACTTTTCATTCCACCTCAGCGAGGAAATGACTAAATGCAAAAAAAAAACGTTTACAAAGTCTGAGTTTTTAACAAATTAAAAAAAAGTTGTATGATATATTCGGCACCATAGAGGTAGCAGTAAATAGGTTTAATGTTTTTTTTTAATTCACAAACTTAGTGCACACGATGTTCTAAATTCAATTTACTTTATCCTCTAGAGAATAAAAACAGCTTTTCCACTCAGATATTGAAGATAAATTTACTTTATCCTCTAGAGAATAAAAACGGCTTTTCCACTCAGATATTGAAGATTAAAAATACTCTTTCCGAGATGGTGGGATGAAAAAATATTTTTCCCTCAGGCGATGTACTTTGAATCCCTCGCTACGCCCAGGATTCTATTTTAGAATCCCTCGCTATGCTCGGGTTTCTATTCTAGAATCCTTCGCTGCACTCTGAATTCACCCTCACCGTAAAAATATTATTTTGCTCCCTTGTCATACAATCTACTATTCCCTTGCTTGCGATTTTCAGCTCTGAGAAAAATCGGTCAAATGTAAATCGTACTTGAAGCACATGAAGAGTTCCGAACCACCTCACAATATTAAGATAGAGTATAAAAAATAATCTTTACTTATATATAAATAATTTAATCTTAAACTTTATTTTGTGAAAACCTACCTTTTTACCTATTACGGTTAAAAGAAACAGTCCTGCGACAGAGGGATAAACTAACGGACTGTCGCATGAGCGCGAGCAATAGGGCATTTGGACCGTTTAGGTATGGACCCCGAAAAAAATATCTTTTGTCCAAACAAAAGCATGACACACGAACATTAATTTGACCAATAAAAAAACAAACGCCAACAATCAAAATTCTCAAAAAAATCTTGCAAAACGACAATGACGCACATAAATCATTCACCACACGAACACACACAGATCCATCGTCATTCACCCAAATATACGACCACAGACAAGCAACGCAAAATCTAATCACATCATCACACACATTATCATCTATCACATAGGTTAGTACTTTAGGGTGGCATTTGGCTTCGGCCCGTGTGACCCTGTAAACCAGTATATAATATTAATAAATCATTTAATTTGTACGGTGCAACCGTACATTGCGAAATTATTGTACATACCGCGTCAGCATATCCGCCAACATTAATTATTCATTTTCACTTACTTACAGTTTAGTTCACTACCGGTCATCGAACGCACCGCGTGTTCTCACGTATCAATATCATATCAGTATCATCTATCATTTATTCTTAAAACCTATCTCTATTTGAAACTGTTAAACCTTCATGGACTCGTATCATTTAATATCATAGCATTCTATCAGTAAAAGCTGCACGGTACAATACCGTACATAATTCATATAACAAAGACCCATACCATGTATACCTTATAAATCAACATACATAACTACATTACATTATTAATAATAAATTACATTATCTTTACTAATATTATAAACCTGAAGAGTTTGTTTGTTTGTTTGGTTGAACGCGCTAATCTCCTGGTTTGAATTGAAAAAAATCTTTTTGTGTTGGATAGTCTATTTATTGAGGCTATAGTCTATAGGCCCATGCGAAGCCGGGCCAGGTCGCTAGTTAATAATAATAATATAATATGTGGGGACATTTCACACACGGCCATCTGATCCCAAACTAAGGAGACCCTGTACTATGGGTGTCAGACAGCTGATATACATACACAAATACATTAAACAACAACCAGACACATTATGTGTTAGTATCTAAGTAACTTATGCCTCACACACACACACACACAACACACACATCCCTCGCTACGCCTCTCTACACACCTCTGGTGAAAACGCAGCATTGGTCTCCTCCAACGATCCCCACGGGATGAAATGGGGTGACCACATTCAAAATCCAGGACCAATCGAACCTCGTTTCACATCAGCAAATGAAACAGTAAGCAGTGTTGTTGCAGGTGACATTCCTGATGATGCCACTGGAGATCGCGTGGGCGGGGACTGTGCAGTGGCTGGCAGGGGACCTCATGTGCAGGGTCATGATGTTCACGAGGACCTTCGGGCTTTACCTGTCAAGCTTCGTGCTCATTTGTATTGCTGTTGATAGGTGAGTGAAGATATGAATCTTAATTTTTTGTTTTCTGTAATTTATGGCATGTTATGATATTTTATAACACATTTGCTCGTAAAGTGTCTCTTATTACACCAATTTCAATATCGTAATGTATGTCATTACGTACTTGTGCGTTATTGTAATGTAAAACGCACGAGTTTCTCTAAAACGAACGGTACTTTTTTAAAACTTAGCAAAGAGTTTTTATGTCAGAAAAGTGGTCAACATTTTATGAATAAAATTAACTTTGGGAGATTAAATACAAAAAATAAACATTTAATTCTTTAATTTAATTAATTTTGACAATAAATTAACTGTAACAAAAACAAAAAAATATTAATTTACTTTATTAGTAATACTGGCTATTTTTGTGCCTTTGCCTAAAAGCGATGATGCGCGCGCATCGCTAATTTGTGAACAAGTAAAAATTATTACGCGCGCTTTTTCTTTTCGCTGTATTGTTTTTATTTGAATTATTTCCTCGCAAATATGTTATAAAACGTCGTATGACATACGTGCGCTTTGATAATTACAGCCTACCGCACTTATATCATTATGTACTATTAGTATACCTTATCGTTCTGCCTAGCCTTTTCCCAACTTTATAAAAGGTTTGCTGCCAGTATTACCGGATGCAGCTGAATACCAGTGTTTTACATGAAGCGACTGCCTGTCTGACCTCCATAACCCAGTTACCTGGTACAATACGCCCTGGTAAGACTGGTTGTCAGACTTTCTAGTTTCTGGCTTTTGGCTGTAAAAGAACTACAAATGACAGCCGGGACCAACGGCTCACCTCCGTGACTCGGAATGAAATGAATGTTTTTTTTTCTCTTTATTTTTTAGGGACTTTATCCAGATTTTAGGCATGTCATAACCTAACCTATGTTTAAACAAACTACTTGCACTATGCAAGATTTATCATACTTAATACAAAAACTGGAGTTATCGACATAATGCTATCTCATAGTTAATTTTAGTGGCGTCACTTTCTGGACTTGTGAGGATTTCAAGGAAAGTACCCATATCATGTTTATTGATCTTGCGCAATTCTGTCAATGACTCTCTTAATACCATTCCACCAAAAGATGCTGGACATCATCAACAACTCCACACACTTCACAATTTGGTGAATCAACTTTTTTCATCAGATGGCCAAATCTCTTGGTGGGATAGAGTCCAGAACGTAATCTAAAAGCCGCTATCATGTGCATTCTGCTCATTTTAGGGTGTATAAACCACGGAATGCGAGGAGGCTGGCTTTTCGAGTCACGTAGGTGTCTCGGTATGAAATGAATGGTTGACATTGACAGAATTATAATAATTAAAATCATCAACATATTGTCAAAGAAACAAATGTGTCTATTTGATGAAAGTATGACGTTTACGAGCTTGTCTAACTTGGAGAGTTAGGCTAAGAACTCACGATGCGGTTTTCGCCCGCGCCCGCGCCCGCAGCGGGAGCCGAATACACCGGACACACCGCGGGCGTAAACCGCGTCGTGAAATGTGCTTTTGTTTTTTACATATATATCTGCATTCTACTGAAGCTGCGGGCCCGCAACCGCAGCCGGACGCGGGTGAAAACCGCATCGTGAGTTGTTAGCCTTAATGTTGATGACTTTAATTAGGTATTATGATTCTGTTACTTAATGCATATTTGTTACTCCGTGAATATCTTTTTTATTACAATACAACTGTTACTGAGCTGCCAATAGCAAAATAATTAAGCAAATTTTAATTTCACGTGCTGCCCTGGCTATGTAGATGGCTACGCTCTGCTCCGTCTATTATACGTAGCTAGTTCGATCATGATGTGTTCCAGGCTTTATATTATGCCAAGAGTACCTACTTGTGGCGTAAGACAAGAACCCTTGACTTTTCTGAAAAGTCCTCGACAGCGGGACAAATTTATGAAACTGCTTTGAATTTTGAAATAACATTTGATTTGACTTATTTTTTTATCCGGTAGAAAGTGTCTACTCGATCTGAAACTTTAAAGGTACTTACATACTTTCTAAGCTTGTCGTCTCTAAGTATGAAACAGCCGCTTGTCGTGTTGAGCTGTGTGTCCGCTTAGTTCTTTACACAATGAACACTATCATTATTATCATATCATTGTTTTCACGTATCATGGAACAGGAATAATGTACCTATCCAGTTTGTGTAAAAACTTGATTTAAAAGAGTGTCTGTAGAGTTTCTTGCTCGTTCTTCTCCATAGAGACCTACCTACGTTTTGGAACGAGCAATTAGCTTCAACTTTCTAACTAACTGACTGACTCCTTGACAATTCAGAAGTGCCTTGCCAGATACCAGAAGTGAATGATTTAATTGAAATAAATGCTTTTTGACTATCTTTATGCGTTTTTCAGTAATTATCCCAGATTTTAGAAAAAGATAAAACAATTAGCTTTTACCCACGACTTGCGTGTGGTCTTGAATGTCGTTTACCGCGGATGCAGACGAAGTCACGGATTAAAAAGTAGCCCATGTAGTAGTTCTAATTAAGCTTTAACGTCAAGAAAGGACGTATCCTTTCTTGAGGTTCAAGCTTAATTAGAACTAAATTTCATGAAAACCGGTGTAGTTGTGTAGCCGTGAAAGCGTCAAGCGCGGATCCACCGTTGTGGACACGATGGGCATGCCCACAATCCTAAGTTTCACGAATGAGGAACGTAAGCTTGAATGTGTTATACCTCTTGAGTGTAGATGACTCAGATCAATAAGATGATACCGCATAGGAGCGTGGGATCAGTTATTAGTGTACAATGTATACGAACTTTTAATTAAAAAAAAGTAGAAGTTAAATCTTCATTAAATTAAATTAATGTGCAAACAAATATACATTTGTTTTTGTTAATTTACTAGTGTTTACCCCATAACTTTACCTGCCACAGATACAATGCATTTTTTAAACGTCTGCTTGATGATCGTGAGTCCATAGTCTAACTGATACTTGGCCGATTTTCAAGCAAAAAGTGCCCTCAAAAGTCTCTGGTGATCACAATTTTTTTTGAGGGCTAGATCCGCGCCTGGAAAGCGTGACTAACAAACAAACTCATTCTCAGTTATAATACTAGCTGCCTCCTGCGGCTTTACAAACAGCGGCTTATATCTTTATGAATTCTTCTACATAGCCTACTAGTGACCCGCCCCGGCTTCGCACGGGTGCAATGTAGATCAAACTATACGAATCAATCTTCCTTTTGAATCACTCTATCTATTGCTGAAAACTGCATCAAAATCCGTTGCGTAGTTTAATAGATCTAAACGTACAGACAGCGCGAGCGACTTTGGTTTATACTATGTATGTAAAGATGTGTTATTACCGTAAAGTTTCATGATAATCCGTTCAGTAGGTTTTACGTGAAAGAGTAAGAAACATTTATCTATTCATAGTAGTAGGACTAGTATGAATAACGTGCGCACCCCGCGCCCCGCCACAATAATGACGTACCTACCCAAAATATGAGTGCTCATTGAGACAGGTCGTCGAACGAAATCGATCAATCAGTCGTCCGAATTACAAGTACCAAGGTTGTTTTTACTTGGATTTACTCATTACATTCCCGTTCTCAATACATTTATTGTTTTTCATAATGTGAACTTATACTTCACTCACAATAGCATATAGACAGAAGTTAATAAAGAAGGTTATTTTTAATGCACACTTTGTAACAAAATACACTAAACAAGTTGACAGTTACGATAGACGTCGAATTTATTATAATCTATTTTTACAACAGCTGTCGCACCTTATTGTAACTATTTTAGTAATTTGTCTTATAAAATTAATTGGCTTTCACATAATTGTATTACTAAATTTCAATTTCAAATTACAGTGTCAATGCTAAAAGCCTAAAAGAAGCAGGGATGAACAATACCGGGAACGTTATTTCTTTCACTATAATCCTACCGAGTTTAAAATGTTACCAAATCTATAAAAGCCATTTTTTTATATTCTACGTCCATATTTAGTACTATCTTAGATTTATCAGGTTATTTTTTTTAACAATTAAGCAAACCAACTCTTCAGCTTTATTACAAGATGCTTTTCCTTATTAGGTATCAAGCATCCAAAATCATCATCGTCTGTCAAAAACGGAAAAACTCGAAAAAAAGCAAACTCATTTACATAGCTGTCGTAATAGTACCTACTTATTAGTTTGACTGCCCTGTGGGTCTTGTAATAGCAAGCGTGACTGCTAAGCATAGCATCATGAGTTAGATTCCCAGGTCGGGTTAAAAGTGTTATTGACCTAATTCCATTGGGAATTTCTCAATAGCTACACCACCAACTTTGAAACTCTAGACGTTTGGAAGTTGGTGGTGTCACACCCCCGTGCACGTAAAGCTGGTGGTCCTGCGCCTGATCTCTCTGTGTCGGAATGCCGTACCTTCGGACTGAGAGAGTGAAGGAAGAGGGAGTGCACCTATGTTTGCGCACACACTTGTGCACTATAATATCTCCTGACTACTTAGGTAGTCTCGATTGAGATAGGCCACCTAGCCCGAAATTCGATCGGGAGAATATTAATAGAGTGAATTAGAGATACCACGAATATTCGGCAACTATTCGGTATTCGGCCACTTTTTTTCGCAATACGAATACCGCATAGCAAATCATGAAATAAAAGAACGCAAAATATTACCCATAAAGATGTTTATTTAACCAACAAATTAACATATTAAAAAGTATTTAAAATCTACCAGTGGTAAGTTAAAATGAATGAAGACAATTTTTAATCAGTCACACTAAAAGTAATATTTAGTATACAGTATATACAGTATGTACAGTATGGTGCACCAACAATCAACAAATTTTAATAAAGCTCGTTGTGACACGACCGCGACCTAATCACATAATAATATGAAACAAAACTACCTCCGCCTACGTACTACTTTAGCGATGCAAGTTTAAACTCGTAAGTGACGGACGAGCCGAATGTTGCCGAATATTCGGCCGCCGAATACTCTGCGCTTCGGCCAAAAGTCTTGCCGAATATTCTTTATTCGGTATTCGGCCAAATAACTATTCGTGGCATCTCTAGAATGAACCATCTAGTACCTACTTAGCTTAAACTTTTAAGGCAGTTATTGCATTTTGAACTTTATTCTGACTTTTTTAAAGTTCTTAATACAACCCTTATAATACGATCCTTATATTCAAAATACCTTCCTTAATAACTGCCAAAACTTTAAGCTTAGACTAAACTTAGAACTCATTAAAGTGTCTATTAGCAGTAATTATCACTTTGTGTTAGATGCCAGGCTTTAAATCTACCCATTAGAGACTTTAGTCTTTCAGTATAATTATATAATAATAATAATATAATAGACTAACTTTTGATTGAAATCATTAATCCTTTGTGGTTGTTTTAGCAATTAACGGGCTGCCAAAGTCAAATTATGTAGATAATTAATATTATATACAAAAGTCGTGGTAATGTGAGACAGTTGCTACAAGAATCTGCGCGTTTGGAAAATCAACAAATAAGTTCTAAATATTTTGGAATATCACTAAAATATCAGTTAGATACTAGCTTCTGACTGAGTCCAGATCATCATCATATGAACCTTTAGACACGGTCTTCCCCAAGGAGGGGTTCAGCCGTAATCGCCATGCTTGGCCGATGCATGTTGGCGATTGCAGTAGGTGTTATGGTACTCAGAAGGACGCAGCTGCCCATCCTCTGGTCAATACTAGATACCAAAGTCAAAACTATCAAATCATTTATCCACACTAATATTATAAATGTAAAAGTAACTCTGTCTGTTACGCTTTCACGATGAAATGGCTGAACCGATTTTGATGAAATCTATATACATGGTATATAAAAATGAATCGCCGAAATGTATGTAAACGCATAACTTCCGAACGGCTGGACCAAATAGGATAATTCTTTTTTTCTCGTGTTCGATATTGTCAGGAGAAGGTTTGTATAAAAGAACATTTTAGGTTGGTAGGGTAGGGTAGGTAGGTAGGTAGGGTAGAGACAGGTAGGTAGGGGATAGGGACAGGACCACGTCTGTCGGGTCAGCTGCTTTGGTATAAATATAGCTTAAACCCCGAGAACGGACAAAGGCTAATTTTTAATAAGCGACTTTGCCTGTATTCGCGATAACCAACATTCACGCGGACGAAGTTGGGGGAAAAGCTATTTTCAAATAAACCATTTACAGGCACTTTTGAATTGTCAAGGAGTCAGTCAGTCAAAAAGTGTCAGCTAGTTGGTAATTCCAAACAGTAGGTTTCTATGCAGAAGAACCAAACTAGTTTCTAATGAGAAGAATAGGTATGTAGCTAAGTAGGTATGTACCTAATCATATATATGTAGTAGTAGTTATATGTATGTAGTATACAGTACTTAGTAATCATTTTTGTAAACATTTCAGATACTACGCCATCTTGAAACCTTTGAATGTGACGTGGGAGGCGCGCGTGCGCAGGGCGCTGATCGTCGCGTGGGTCTGCGCCGGACTCGCCAGTCTGCCGCAAAGCTTTATATTCCACGTGGAAGAGCATCCCGATGTGAAGGGGTAAGTGACTTATTATTTTGTTAATTAATTAATAGAGAGAAAGCAGTTATTATATTATCATAAATATAAATTAGTAATGTGGCTATTTATATATGAATATACAGGGTGAAATTGAATTCATGAGGGCCAACTCAAACAGCGCGAAAAAAATCAGCTGTTCCATACAGAAGTGCAATAGGTACTCGGCCAAAATGTATGGAACAGCTGTTTATTTTTCGCACTGTTTGAGTTGTCTACATAATGAAAGTTGTTCAAGTGCGTGGTCTGAGTCACTCCTTAAAAGTTTGCTTATGAATTCAATTTCACCCTGTATAAATAGTTCTCAGCATAATATCCACGCATCTACCCTGGGTAATAGTGAGAAAGACATGGGTGTACGGAAAAGCCATGCCGAGTAGATAATTATTGTGGCAGGTTTAAATCGATACCTAAGACTTATCTTTTGTGCCCTCGGCGCCAAGCTGAAAGATATTCACAAGGGTGTACGGAAAAGCCATGCCGAGTAGATAATATTTGTGGCAGGTTTAAATCGATACCTAAGACTTATCTTTTGTGCCCTCGGCGCCAAGCTGAAAGATATTCACAAGGGTGTACGGAAAAGTCATGCCGAGTAGATAATTATTGTGGCAGGTTTAAATCGATACCTAAGATTTATCTTTTGTGCCCTCGGCACCAAGCTGAAAGATATTGACATGGGTGTACGAAAAGCCATGCCGAATAGATTATTATTGTGGCAGGTTTAAATCGATACCTAAGAATTATCTTTTGTGCCCTCGGCGCCAAGTTGAAAGATATTGACAAAGGTGTACGGCAAAGCCATGCCGAGTAGATAATTATTGTGGCAGGTTTAAATCGATACCTAAGACTTATCTTTTGTGCCCTCGGCGCCAAGCTACAAATTACGTATATAACTCTGTCATGTATTCGTGACCGTGGCGTGTTGGGCACATTTTGGTTTATCATCTATACATGACTGTAGCTGACTGTAGCGGTCAAAAGGTTAAATAAGAGATTAAAGTGTCTCTATTTTTGTAATTGACAACGCAATATCTTCATCCTTTAAAATTCTATTCGGAATTATTATTCAACTATTTAAAAACGACCAAAATTTTATTGCTATCTCGTCTCACTCATGGCACAGTATAAGTATTAGTACTATCGTACAGTAGCGACACGCTCCGCCTCCCACCGAAATACTGTTCCTCACGTCTAGACGCGCCGCATTGGCTCCGGCAACGTGTTCCAGTTCAAGGGCTGACTCGTGGCGCGTAGAAACGTGCATTCACTCATTATTTGTGAAAAAGAAAATCGAAATATTTTATATTATGTATATAAATTAAATATTTTATATATAATATTTTATGTTTAAAAACAAATAATAATACATATATGAAATTACGTAATTTTTATCACATGAAACTATGACATATACATGCACTTACCTGTTTTAAAACAAATACCATACAAGTAGGAAGAAATAAATAAAAAATCTAAAAAGTATTGTAGAATACTGTGTAAATCATTCCCTCATCAATCGTCATTCCCTCCTAAGTCCTAAATACAATGACCGTGAGGTGGATGACGAATTTTAACTAAAGCTACAAACTTCTTGAAATGTACCTACTTACCTATTTGGAAGTTCGAATTTCAAACCTTGAAAGAATCGAGAGAGAAACACTTGTGTTGAGGCCGGTATCGCGCGCTCGCGGTGGCAGTGACAGCCCTAGTGATATTAACGCACACACACGCACGTATCTGTACAGTTTGCTATGTTTGTAGTAGTGTAGGCAATTATATCGTTTCGTTTGTATGAAGTGGCGCGGGTGTGCTCATGGTGACAATCAATTTAAAAAAAATGTAGATAAATTGGAAAGTTTTTAACAGATTGTGACTTTTGACTGAATTTTGATAAAATTGTTCCTCTGAAAGATTTTGACACGACATAAAAGCATTGACACTAGATCGATCAACGACAAAATTATTCATATTGAGGGACGACGACACCTACCAAAAACCTACTTTGAAAACATATTTGTTATTGGAAATGTGTATGAATATGTCTGTCGATTAAAATAGGAATGAGGTCAGTTTATCCGCTTTGGGACTTCGGTGACGCATTGATAAGGTCAATGAATCACCGCGAGATTTGGAGTTATGACTTTTAATAGTATCTTGGATGAAAATCAAACACTTGCATGGCTTCCGCCCTTTAAAATCCTTCGAGATTAGAATTCCTCTAATTTGACCTCGTCTGCTTTTGTATTTCGTAGCTTTTTTGTGGAGCTTTGCTTCAAAATGCTATTCGATATTCTTTCCAAAGACCATTCTTTAAACCTTTTTACGCGTATTTAATTTTTAAACAATACAGGCTGAAGCTCATTATTATGGCAATAATATTTAGCATTTCCTCTTAATTTTTCCCATTTTTTACGAAAATGCAGACTACATTTACAATAATACGTATCTATTCTTCTTTTAAACTAATGTTATAAAGAGATTTGAGATCCAACTGTGCAATCTTGTTTTTATTTGTTTTTTGTTTATTTTTATGGGTTCCGGGGTTTTGATTTTTTCTTTTTTTTGAGATTTATTTTTATGTATGTTTGTTTGTAATGGATAAACTCATAAAACATTAAACTGGTTTAAAAATTATTTGACCAATAGTAAACTACGTTATCCCTGACTGTTATAAGAATTTTTTTATTTTATCAAAAAAATTGGAATCGATAAGATAACTCACGCAGACGAAGTCGCGGGCAAATGCTAGCATACTTATAATAAAATGTACTTAAATATTTAAAAGACTGAAAATGTTCTAGCTAGAGCACTTGAGACAAAGAAAAATACCAATAATAAATATATTGAGATCTTCAAGAGATGAACACCTACGTAAGTAGGTAGACAATACAGATTAACTCTCTGCTTGAACTTACCCGATGATAAATCATTATTAATAGAATATTTAAAATATAATACATTATTTGTTTCAAGTTCAAATGTCTTCTACAATATTGCTTTTCGAACTTACTGACTAAATGAAGAATATTTTTTTTTATTTATTTATTGTAGGTACTTTATAAATGCACAAAATGTAAAAAAAAACATTGTACAAAGGCTCACTTAATGCCTTGGGCATTTTCTACCAGTTTACCTTGGGAATATGCCTTAGGAGACTTACGGCTAAACCCAATTACCTACCTTTACTAAAATGTAGATCACTACTGACTGACTGTTTTTTTTGTATTTTATAGTTTTAAGGTGTATTTAATTTTTATAATAATGCCAATAAACGCATTTTTCTTTCTTTCTTTCTTTTACTGCTGGAAGACAATATGCTTCTATCTATTTTTGAAATGTGTCTCACATTCATCAATAAAGGTTATCCATGTGACGGAAACAATAGATTGGGGTGGCCCTCCCGTGCGTTTCGTTACAACCAACATCACCATAAATAATGTGATTTTTATAAAAAACTTCTGAATGTTTAAAGTATTAAATGACTGGATTTAGTTTTGGTCTACATAAATTATAAAACTCTGGGAGTAAGTCATACAATTATACAAGATTTGACTGCATTTTGCTAAACAAAGCGGTAACGCTGGAGAGTAGGATCATACAAATAGTTATCCGTAGTAAGCCACAGACCCTCTCATCGATAGATATCGTGTGCCGATAAGTTTTCTTACTCTCTAACAAATAATTGGGACGTTATAACCACAGACAGATAGGTTTTTCTATTACCAGTATGTCAAAATTGGAGATAGAATAGGTAATTGGGTTTAGCCGTTAGTCCGTAATAGGTACCTACTGAAGCTCTTTGTACAACTGACTTGTTAAAAAACTGGAATGATAAAAATAAACTTGATGTTTTAGAAATTTCCGTGCAAAGTTCCCAAGCATTTTATCTTTTCATTCGGGAATAGAATTGGTTTGAGATAGAACCAAATATATTATTCTACATGTATTTCCATGTAAATGAAATCAAATAGTTTTCCCAAATGACGGCAACTGTTCGCTAGGAATAAGTCTACTTTTAAACATATTTTGTACTAACTTTTGCTCACAACTTGTCCGCGTGAATGTCGGTTATCGCGGATGCAAATAAAGTTGCGGATTGAAAAGTAGGTAGCCTATGTCCTTTCCCAGGATTCCAGCTATCTTCATACCAAATTTATCAAAATTGGTTCAGCCGGTTCAACGTGAAAGCGTAACAGACTGACGCATTTATAATATTAAATAAGTATGGACTATCTCTCCAAAGCCCGCGACTTCGTCCGCATTGAAAACAACTGAATCATAGAATAATGTGAATCGCCGACTAATATTATAAATGCGAAAATCTGAGGATGAATGGCGTTTTGCGGTAAATTGAGCGATTGTAGCGTTGCGTTGTTGGTGGCCCGCGACCCGCCCAGTCCCGACAACTGTTGTCGGCACACTGGCACGCCACATTTGTTCTCTAACTCTTTTTTTAAATCACCTATACCCTGTTCACAATAAGATTAGACATTTACTCATACCTTTTTTACAGTCCGTTCAACCGATTTTGACTTCTATTTCGTTGGTAGCATGACAAATGGCAAGTGCAGTAAACAGTTGTATTGTAACCACTTTTTTTTGCCTCTAATGTCATCCTTAAGCCTACGGAATAGAAGTCAAAATCGGTTGAAGGACTGTAAAAAAGGTTTGTGTTTATGTCTAATCTTATTGTGAACAGGGTATAGACTAGTGTTAAGGTAACATATTAATCTTACTAATAATATAAACTATATAGCGACCCGCCCCAGCTTCGCAGGGGTGCAATGTAAATACCAATGTAGTGTCACACAAAACTATATCAAACTATACGTATAAACCTTCCTCTTGAATCACTCTATCTATTGATGAAAACGGCATTAAAATCCGTTGCGTAGTTTCAAAGATCTAAACGTACAGACAACGGGAGCAACTTTGTTTTAAACTATGTAAAAAAAATGTATTTATTTCAGTAAATCTTTTCAAGTAAGTTGCCGGGGCTTCCCAGAAAGTAATCAAAATATACTTGTGTTGGGAAAGCCTCGCTCTTCCGATGTAAACATAAATTTAGACTTACTAGACTAACAATATGAGTAACAATAATATTGCGATATGTAAAAATATGTAAACACTATTTATTAGTTTGGATGTTTGTAACTCTTTCACACTCAAAGGGCTGAACGGAATTAGCTAAAATTTAGCACAAATATAGATGATCTAACTTAACACATAGGATAATTTTTAGTCCGTTTTTGTGTTCCCTTGGGAATACTTAGGACTTTAGTCTTGACTTAATTGTCAAGTCTACGCAGACGACGTCGCGGGCAGCAGCTAGTAAATCTGTAGGTACTAATATTATAAAGCTGAAGAGTTTGTTTGTTTGTTTGGTTGAATGACATTGACACAAAAATCACATTGATTTTTAGGGTTCCGTACCTCAAAAGGAAAAAACGGAACCCTTATATGATCACTTTTATGTCCGTCTGTCTGTCTGTCTGTCCGTCTGTATGTCAAGACACTTTATCTCGGGAACGCTTAGAGGTACCGAATTGAAATTAAAACCATATACTTAGGTCTACGGTCCCTTGAAGCTGTGAAAAAATCAAACTTCTAAGTTAACGTGAAAAAAAAGATACGGTCGTTTATGTCGCAAAAAACGTACATTTCGACACTCTCGTGGGAATCAAAATTTTTAGGGTATTTTTCTGTTGACCTAGAACTATGAAATTTGGCAAGTAATTTTGTCTTATAATATAAATACTGGGAAAAGTCTGAAAACTATACATTTGTAATTAAAACACAAAAAATATATTCTATATTTATAACGAGCTTTTGTCCGCGATTTGGTTTGTGTAAATGTCGGCTATGCAGGTGAAGTCCCGTATTAAAAAGTACTCTATGTTCTTTCCCAGGGTTCAAGCTATTTTCATACCAAATTTCATAAAAATCGGTTCAGCCGTTTCATCGTGGAAGCGTAACAGGCAGAGTTACTTTCTCATTTATAATATTAAAGTAGTATAATATTTATTTATAATATTTGTAGGTACACATCCATGTGTACCTACAAATTTGTACGGAACCTTCGGTGAGCGAGTCCGACTCGCACTTGTCCAGTTTTTTTTTTTTTTTATTACCTCTAACAAACGAAATAACATACAAGCTTCACCTCTAATAAATTATATAGTATAGAATTGATAATGTTGAATAGCACCCACGTTGCAGGAAATTCTACTACAAATGCGAATGCAAAACGAAAACTGTTATAAGATATTTATATCAACACCAATACAAGAATATACTCAATATCGTTTGATCTGATGGTTCATAATCATAATGCTAACGGGAAGGAATCCTGGCATGAAATTGGCACTGATACATGCAAATTATCCTACATTTACGCCTAAAGTTCATCCTATAATCTAGATGATTGTATACATGTTTATGATCTTGATTTAATGGGTAATGATAGCTGATAGCTATCTCATTTTTAGTATTAGAGCCAATGAATCGGATAACAATCTGTCAGAGGATAATAGTAATATGTACCAAAATATCTCTGTCTGTTCTTGACTTCTAAGATGTACAGGTTATTTACCTTGTTTAGAAGTTGATGGCTTTTAACAGAAGGGAGCACTTGTCTTAAGCCATATTTCTTAGATAATGCTCTGGTAGTGCAATTATTGGAGAAATAAAGATATATTATAATAGTACATTATGGTACAAGTGTGTAATGTTGGTGATTACCGCTGAGGCGCCATTGAGACCCGAGCCGTTAGGTGAGGGTCTTAAGAGAGCCGAGGACGGTAATCATCAATACACACGTGTATCATACGACGTTTTTCAACACACTTGTGAAGAAAATAATACTAAAAAAATATTTTCAACTGTGAAAACGAGTTGTGAAAAATTTTTCGCAATGGCGGGAAAAATTAATCAGTTTTCCTATGCGCGCGCATCAAATAATGGCGATCGGCCATAGACTAAAAGAATGAAATTTCGTTTTTTTTTTCTTTTCGCGGATAGCGTTCTAGCCACGTACAAAATGGGGAATTCAAAGTTTTCTTTATTACAGAGAAAACAAAAGTTATATTTGAGTGAAAGTTTTATTTATTAAAAACGTACAAGTTGAAATTATCTATTTAAATACGAAGTTGCATGAAATGAGCAAGCAATAGGTACATTAATTTATTTGTACTATTCGATCTTTTTTGTATCGAAACTTTTTTAAGAACAAAGCAACTCAACAAATAAAATAAAAAAAAACCTTATAACTCACTTGTGAATAATAGCAATGAAAAAGTCACAGTTTGATTACAGGTGTCATTATGTGCCTAATTGCGGTGAAATTAGAGCCATTTTATGAGCAAGTGTGTTGAAAAAAGATTTATAATATTACAGCTTTGATTCTTTTGAACATGAGCGAATTATTGCTTTGTGTATAGTGTGTGAGTATGTAATTATTCCAGATATTGTAGCTGATAAATATATGACTGACTTACTGATATTATACATAGAGAGCACAGCAAAATACGTGTATGACCTAATATTTTACTGACACGTTTGTTGAACGAGTAAAATGAATGCGCAGGCATCTACATTTGAAATCGATTCGGTTTTAAAAAATCTCGGGAAATACCTCGATATCGATAGGCCCGTCGTATTGCTTGTTCTACTTTTAAAACTTTTGAGGTTCGCCATGTTTTAAAATTGCAATCTGCATCGCGGTTTAGATTTTTCTTCCTACGTTCAACAAGTGTAATGAAAAAGAGTTCATTCAGTAAAATTCCGCCATTACCATCAACCAATACTACTATAATAAAATTTGCATTTACGATACCAATCAGCATAATTCAGTTTTCATGACCATCCTGAAGTGAAAGAAACGTTCTTGGCGAACATTTAGACGCCAATCGTAAAACTGGATTGATGGGATCGGGTTATTGAGTTTATAACTAACAAACTAATAATATAGAGTACCGACATTTATTTACATAAACATGGCTAAGAACTCTATTTGTATTGAGGGAATTTCCATTCAATATAAATAGTTTGTGATGCAGAAATGGTTGCGTTCGTCGTTTATGTGGTTAGGATGTTTGTTTTGTTGGTTAGGCATTTGGTTTGCAGTATTATTGATATGGAGAACTAAACTTTATGTCCCGAAATTAGATTCTTATGCTGTTGTAATAGGCACATCACATAGCCGTTCAACTTATCATGATGGGCAAAGTAACTGGAAAGCCGGGTATCGGTCGTGGGAGGAAGTCTTGACTAAAGAACCTACGAGAGTGGACGGGATCCCTTCTTTTCGCATAATGCTTTTTTTAATATAGGTACTTTGGCTTAACTGTTTTGGCATAAATTGTTTTGCCATAATAATACTTTGCAATATTCTTTTTTTGACATGCATGGTAAAAATATGTTTTAATATCATTATGTAAATAAATTTCGGCTTTAGAATGTTATACATAATTATAATTATGATTGTAGAAATTATGCTCAAAAAATTGATGCGTAGGTAAGCTGTTATGCGTAAATAATGTTATGCGAAAATATAATTATTAGGCGAAACAAAATTATGCTAAGTTATATTGGGTCTTTCAATTTTATGCAAATGGATAGGGAACCAGAGTGGACTGGTATCTCGAGCACCGAGGAACTATTCCACCTCGCGAAAGAAAAGGAAAAGTATGCAGAGTTGACTGCTAACCATCGTAGATCGGAGACGCACTAGAAGAAAAATACATATTTGCCGTTAAATACTCATAACAAACTAATTTTGAACAGGAAATATTGCTTAGGCAATTTTTGTTGTGAAAAATTACTGTTTACTTATCGGTACATTGTGCTTACGGGTATGCAACAGTAAATTAAGAGTTTATATTATTTACAATTTTTTGGAAGGCATGGCCAAGATCAAGAAAAGTATTGCAAGAAGAACATGCATCTTTCGGCTTCATTAAGTGCAATTTTACATCCATTATTTACCACATAACCTGCCAAATAGTCAAACAATTTTGAGTCGTGTCTGAACTTCCATACCTTCATAACTTTTTAATATCCCTCTTTCAGAAATGGTTCCAAAGAAAACCAATCCAATTTAAACGTATTACAATATTTGAATATTATTGCCTAACGCGCTAAAAATACTGAAGTACTCGAAGACATAACTAATATTCAGAATTAATTTAAAAGCAATCACTGATAAATTGATTCAGATTAAATTGAGTAGGTATACATACATTAATATTCGGTTAACCAATCTGTTCGGTTATTAGATAATATTCAGTTTTCTGTTCTAATGGCTCTTGATAAGGTGATGTGATATATTACATTGATAGAATAAAATATTATTTATTTACAACTGCAGAGATATGAGGAGTAGGCTGAAAAGTTACTCATCCTCCATAAAAAAGGAGGATCCTCCGACCAGATGGGTGTTGTGTCTGGTGGGCTACTGCTCGACTGTTGTTGTCGGGATTTTAGTGTATATGTTACAGTGAAAACCCGTTTATAGTTATAACGCGTTTTCTCTAGTTAAAACTAGTTTTTACTAACTGCTTCAGTTACAACTAGACGAGATGAAGACGATCTCGAAAATGCAGCAAATGAACATGCAGCAAGTATTGTTTCTGTCACGGCTCCGTCGCTACGGGGTTTGGGCGCGCCCATGCGAGCTTATCGTCGCAGATGGTTTTAACGCTCTCCACCGCAGCTTCGGCATGCTGGCCGGCTACGCCGGCAAGCCTCAGCCGCGGCGATGGGCATTAAAGCCACCTGCTCCTCAGCTCGCGGGCCGCCCCACCCCTCCGCGCCTACGCGGGCTTAAATTACACTCTAGGCGTAGGGCAGACAAGACTGTGTGAAGTCGGTTTTACAGCAATTCGTTTCTGTCACTAAATTTGTAGCACAACATATTGACATTTTATGACAATATTTAAATTTAATATTGAAAATACTACCAAGTAACCGGCTATATATTTGTGACAAAACGCGTTTCCCCTAGCTAGAACTAGTTTTCACTGATATTCATTTTTGAACAGCAGTTAATTCTAGTTGTAACTGAGGCCGTTAGTAAAAACTAGTTTTAACTAGAGAAAACGCGTTTTAACTAAGAACGGGTTTTAACTGTGACATATATAGGATGACTGGTAATTAGTGTACGATACTTAAACACGTGATTGTGTCCATGATAACAAACAACTTTCCCGAAGAAAAAATGTTTTTTGTACTGGTTCACTTTTATCACAATAACACAACAGCCGTATGAAATGCACGCGCGCGCACGCCTGTGACCTAAAGTGAACCAGTTCAAAAATATTTTTTTCTTCGGGAAAGTTGTTTGTTATCATGAACACAATCACGTGTTTAAGTATCGTACACTAATTACCAGTCACCTTATATATGGTCACACCTGAAAGTGGGCATCGCCGCCAACGTCGACGAAACGATGGTGGCGTGACGATCTGATCATATTTGCAGTGCAAACGAGGTTGTTATAGAAATTATAATGGTGAAAGAATTTTTGTAATCGGACCTGTAGTTTTTGAGTTTATTCGTTACATACATACAAATATACAAATCTTTCCTCTTTATTATATTAGTGTAGACTAGCGACCCGCCCCGGCTTCGTACGGCTAGCAGAGCATAGCCATTTACATAGCTCCTAGTTGCCATGATTTTTATCCGCCACCTTCTACAATCATCGTCATACTCATATTATATCAGCCAATTTATACAAAACCTTAACAAATCACTCTGTCTAATGGCGAAAACCGCATGGAAATCTGTTCAGTAATTTTTGAGTTTATCGCGAACAGACAGACAGACAGTCACGGCGGTGGACTTTGTTTTATAATATTTAATGATACAATTATTTCTTTAGTTGATTTTGGTAATGTAAATATCCTAGGCATCGGTTACCACTTACAATGTTTTCCATCCAATAGCATAAGTACTAAAGGTTACGAGTTCCCTAATGTGGTTTGGTAATAAACAGTCGAAAGGTTACGAGGTGATTAATCGAATATCAATACGATTACATGTGTAAGTATTTTATTTATATTTAGATCGACTTCGTCAGTGATTGGGGCTTCTAGAATACAAATATTTAGGTCTCGTTATAATATTTTATTTGTATGAACCGAAAGACACAGCGTTGGTAGGCCTCCGACTAGACGAACCGACGACATCGTCAAGGTCGCGGGTAACCGGTGGATGCAAGCGGCAGGTTGCAAGAGTTGTGGCGTTTTATTGAGGAGGCCTTTGTTCAACAGTGGACTTTTTCCGGCTGATGATGATGATGATGATGAATATGGGAATTCAGCCGGCAACTTCTTGAAAATCAAATATACCATAAGCCTATGGGACTCGGCAATAGTTGAGCGTTCTATCTGTGAAATAACTTTTGTAACTGGACTAGTGCTTTCAGAGTTAACCTCTTACATAAGAGCACAAACAAGCAAACTTTACCTCTTTTCAACCGACTTCAAAAAAGGAGGAGGTTATCAATTCGTCTGTATTTTTTTTTTTTTTTTTATGTGAACCGATTTTGATTATTCTTTTTTTATTTGAAATCTAGTGCTTCCCGTGTGGTCCCATTTTAATAGTTCTGACAATGGCATCCATGAGAAAACCGTATAAATCTTAAATTTGCATTAAGTATGTGCGCGATTTGTTACGCGATTTCTCCGGCAAACGTAAACCGATTTTGAAAGTTCTTTTTTTATGGATAGGGTATGCTTCAGGGGTGGTCCCATATAAATTTTATCGAAATTGATTTCGCACTTTTTGAAAAATCAACAAATACCCAAAAATTTTACATAGACGACGTTTTAGTTTCATCAATCTTTGTAGTAGTAACCTTTCAATCTCTTCTTAATAGATTTGGATGAGAAGGAGGTACCAAAAAGCGGAAAATAAAAAGCTTTTTACAAAAAAGACAACCGCCTTCAAAAAGTGAAAAATAACTTCAACTTAAGGTAGATTAGTACCTACTATCTCCCATCTATCTCTTAGGGGTGTGTCCTAACAGGCGTCGCACGGGGAGGGTTCTGTATGTCAATTCTGTTACAATCTCCCTCGGTGAATACCTAGGTGAAGTGAGCTGTCATCTGTCCCGATGCTAGGGATTTACAAAGCTCTACAATTACGTGTAATTTATTGTTAGCTCTACGATTGTAACAGAATAGCACTGCTGGTGCGGTTTTTTTAAGAAAAAAGAGAACTCCTTTCTATGTGCTGATGGTGACCACGGCGGTGGTTTTAGTGAGGACACTAATCTCACACTCCCCGGTCTTATCTCCAAAGAACTGGTATCTTCTGAATGTTTTCGCCTCGAAAACAATTAAAAAAAAAGATTGGACATGCAAATAATCTTTTTTGTAAACCGAGTATTGGTACAAAGTAAAAAATAATAATAATAATAATATTATACAGAATTGCTTATAAATATTTAAGAAATGTAATGTACAATGAAGGGTTCACAAGGCATCAAAAAACATGTCCGCATCGCTCTCAATGGGACAAGTGCCCATAAGACTAACAGCATTACTACGTTGAATGGCAATGCTAATTCTTTGGCCCGAGACAAAGCCAGCCCTCTGGTCACGTAAAGAGGATATAAGTACTAATTATTTTTTTATTATTAAATTCCAGATACTACCAGTGCGTGTCATACGGCTCGTTGCCGACGGAGTGCCATGAGTTCGCGTACTTCCTGGTCAATATGATCCTCATGTACGTTATCCCGCTGCTGTCCACGCTGTATTGCTCGTCCGCCGCGCTGCTCGAGATCATCCGGAGAGCCAATACTTCTAATGGTAAGCGAACTGGATGTTTCGGATTTTATGGCACATTTGTACAAGTCCTCTACTGAACAAGGGTCTATAGATATGACTCTGCTTTGTGAACCGTTGCTGCAAGGTGTCAGCTGGGCCTGTAAACATGCGGTGGTGATGTGACTCTTCCATTTTGTAGTCTAATAATTAATTTTACTAACGTAGCTTGTAAGTAATTTGTTACAACACTATGAGTCTTGGAAGTTGAAATAAATAATTTTATTCTATGTATGCCTCAATTTTTTGAATATTTGTGCCTCAGAACACGCTCAGGCCGCATCTATTACTTTTACAATGGGACCAATCTGTAAACTTACTCTGAAATATAATAAAAAGATCTGCTGGTTCCTACAAAAAATGCATTAGGTACAACACGATCGAAATGTGCCTAGCGCCTAAAGCCTATGTCCTTCCCTAGGGTTCAAGCTATATTCATGCCAAATTTTATTAAAATCGGTTCTGCTGTTTCCATGCGAAAGTCTGTTACGCTTTTACGATGAAACAGCAGAACCGATTTTAATAAAATTTGGCATAAATATGGTTGTACGTTGTTTCATAGCTAATAGTTTTATAGAATTTCGTTTCACATAAAAAAATTCTAATAATTTCGATTCATAGAATAATCAATACGCAGAATACTTACTTTCAAGATTTTTAAATCATTGATTTTTCTTTCACATGAATTTTATTGTTAGAATAATCATATCATAGAATAACAAATCAAATATTCTTTATCCTTATATTTTTTATTTAATATAAAACTTATTCCCAAGAATGGGAGTCACAGTTCTAACCAAACCTACTGCGCGTGCGTGCAAACAACCATGCAACATGCAAGCAAGTATGCAGCGTGCAAGCAACCATGCAGCATGCAAGCAAGCATGAAGCGTGCAAGCAAGCATGCAGCGTGCAAGCAAGCATGCAGCGTGCAAGCAAGCATACAGCATGCAAGCGAGCATGCGACATGCAGCAGGCATAGTTTCTGTCATGGCTCCGGCGATGCGGGGCTCCAGCGGTCCCACGCGAGCTTATCGTCGCAGATGGTATTCACGCTCACCACCGCAGCTTCGGCTTACTCAACTTCGGCTTACGGCAGCCTCAGCCGCGGCGGCGGGCGTTAAAACCTCCTGCTCCTCAGCTCGCGGGCTGCCTCGCCCCTCCACGCCTACGCAGATTTAAATTAAACTCTAGGGTTAGGGCAGACAAGACTACGTGGAGTCGGTTTCGCAGCGATTCGTTTCTGTCATTATCTTTTGTAGCACAACATATTGACTTTTTAAGACATCATTTTTGTTATTGTCTATTTATACACTTATTCGTTAAAAAATAATTCTACTGTTTGATAAGTTTGTTAAACAAAAAAAATGTGATTAAAAATTCATTGAATTGTGTTTCTGTGAAATATTTTTCATTGAAGTAAATAGTCTTTGAAACAATAATAGTTGAAATAAAAATACGAGAACCAAATATTATATGAAACATTTTCTGGGAAACGAAATTCTATGAAATTTCTGTCTGCGAAACAAGGGGACTGGACTGAAAGTATTCAGTATGGATAAGCATAACGCTTCCAAACTTCTTCTGGCATAAATTCAGAGTGTTTCGAAGAAACATTTTGGAGGTCAAGATGTGTAAGTACTAACTACTTACACATATTACCTCCTCCGTATTTTATATTTTTTTTACCTACGCTTGCAGATAAGATGCGTCGAAGCGGCGTGGGTATCCTGGGCCGAGCGCGGGCCCGGACACTGAAGATGACGGTCACCATAGTTCTAGTCTTTTTTACTTGTTGGTCTCCCTACTACTGTTATTGTTTATGGTAAGTTAATTACAAAACCATAATACCTGTTAATATTTTGCTAATCCAGTCATGTTGGTTGGCGACCTCTGGGGGAGGCCTACGTTCAACAGTGAACGGTCATAAGCTGATATTATGCTGTTGTTGTGTTGTGCTGAAATTTGCACGCCTCATTAGGTTATAATGCAGTGTACTTTCTATGCTTTTATAACATCTTACAAACATGTATTATGCAAATAAATTATTTGATTTGATTTGATGATGAATCCAGTATAATATAGGTAGCCATTAGGTACCTTCGGTTGTTACCTACCTTTAGTGAACGACTATGACAAAATTCATTTTGAGGACTACTTGGTATTTTAAAGTAGCTACTCTTTTTTGTTGAAACTCTGAGAGCTGGTCCCTTTAAAAAAACTCGCATAAGATGGTAATGTGTTCAACCTTACAATTATTACGCAATAAAATAATATACTGATGGTGTAGTGGAAAGATAAAAAAAGTTTTTGAATGTCTTACTTTTTGCTTGAATGTACTGACGCCAGCACATCAAGCCATAGCTAAGGGGCCGTCTCCACGAGCGAATAATCGCAACGATTCCGCGCTTCTATCGTCTCAATCATAGATATCCGAGCTCTTAATAGACGGCGATACGATGACATTTCTCTCGCACTAAGCCACTCGTCGCATCGCCGCGATAACATCGCCGTATGTAGACGCGTTCTGAGTGTGTATAGAAATACGTGGCACGACGATAATATCGCCGCGATTCTCTCGCTCGTGGAGACGGCCCCAAACTGTCAAATTTTCTCAATTGAATATGAGCCTTAATCTTTTGTAATGAAATTGAAAATATATGCCTGATGTGGTCTCCCATAATTGAAGGAGCACACGTAACTCAAACAATGTATAACTGCTTCAGGCATTGAATGGCATGTATTGTGTATCCTTTGTTGGAGATCCAAATAAATAAATAAATATCAAAGAAAATTTATAGATTTTTGTAGTTTGATGTGCTGACCTCTGTACCAATACACAAAACTAAGGACAAAAAGGTACCATATTTAATTTTCCCCACCTTTTGCCCAGGTACTGGATCGACAAAGAATCTCTAAGCAGCCTGGACCCTGCCCTCCAGAAGGCGATGTGGTTGTTCTCGTGCACCAACTCGTGCGCCAACCCCATCGTGTACGGCGTGTTCAACCGGAACCGGTGGACGTGGCGCGCCGGACGGGTGAGTTACTTCGTAAGTCTCCTTGCACCTGCCTATTTATTATGAAGGGTAGAAGTAAAGGAGCACTATCTGATACCCCGGGAAAGTCGAAAACGTGTCTAGCTATATGCAGCTAATGACTATTGATTTTAAGCTTATTAACAGAAAACCATGAATAAAGGTATGTTATAGTTGCATTAACATTTTTCGTGAACTCTTTTGTGTCATTAGCCCCTATAACGGCGTTCGTGTCATCGGCGAAAACCACAAGATGTATGTCTGGTAGAATTTTGCTTATATAATTTATCAAATCGTTGGTGAACAGAATGAACAATATGGGCCCTAATATAGATCCTTGCGGAACACCTGCACAAATGTTGAACAATGGTGATTTATAATTTTGTGTCTGTCCATATTGTGTTTCACTGATTTCAACAAACATTTTTCTGTTTTTCAAGTACGAGCACAATAATTGAGAAGCTTTACCTCTCACTCCATTGTGATTTAGTTTGGCTATAAGAAGTTCGTGATCAACAGTGTCAAACGCTGAGCTTAAATCCAAAAATACGCCTGCTACTCTCATTTTGTCATTTATTCTATTGATTACATCATTTACAAGGGTATATCTATTTTAAATATGATATATTAATTTCCAGAACGTCCGATGTCGAAGCGGCAGCATGAGACGAGGTTCACGACTCCCTTACGGTGAATCTATGGAGATTTCAGCAGCAACCCTGGCAAGAGCAAGAAACTCACTAGGAAGCGAGCGGAACGGCCGGCGAGACTCCACGTACAACACACAGAACGGCTCACAGAAACATTGGAACACCATCAACAACAATCATGTCAGCAACGGCATGGTATAGCTGTCTCACTCTCTCTTGCCTTGTAATTGTGTTCTGAAAATCTTCTTGGGAGAGTCACGGCTGTCAAAATCTTTATGCTGGCACTTCACATGGCTATTTGTACAAATATTCGCCTTACTTGGATAACACAAAGTGTACCCTATTTTTATTAAAATAAAGTCTATTTTGTATTATCCAAGTAAGGCGAATATTTGCACAAATACGCCATGTGAAGTGGTAGCATTAGAGGTGCTTTGAAAGGTTCGAAGTCGAAAGTTCGGATTCGAAGTTTGAAGGACATTCGTTTTGGGGTTTATTTTCACAGTTTGCCAAAAATATGGTGGACTTATACCACTTAACATTTATTCATTTTGTGTTGTTATGTTATGCCAAAAAAAAACAAATAATGTTCAGTTCATCGACTGTAATCAAGAAGCTTATAGATAAAAAGTGGAGGCAACACTCTAAATACCTAAGTGAAGCCAACTGTGGGCAGACGCTCTCTTTCTGAATGCATACATAAGACAAAGAAAACACATATCACTGTCTCGTTCTTATGTATGCATTCAGAAAGAGAGCATCAGCCCACAGTTGGTTTCAAGCTTTTGTTCTAAGTGTTGGCTCCATTTATACCTATATCTTCATGACTGTAATGACCAAGATCAGTCGTTGTTTATGCTCTTGATCAAGTAGTGATGTGCAGTGCATAAAATAACGATTATGAAATGGTTATTGACGATTAAAAAAACGTTTTCAAAGATTTGTTTCGTGTCTGTACGCGATAGCTCGTTGAAATGAGGTTGAATAACGTTATGGAATTCATATATTGTGTGTAAAAGAAAGCTTTAAGGTGTAGTCTTGAAAACATATCTAGGACGAGATGGACACATGGAGAATACGGTTTCTACGGTTTATGCCATGCCTTGTGAGTAGGATAATGTTAATTATATATTGTTGAGTGTTACGCACTGAATATGTAACATTCCTGTAAACGTTATAAATATAGCTATAAATATAGTCCTTAATTATTAGCGGATAGCTAGTTTAATGAGGCTTCATCGATTGATATTGTTACTCGTTATGATTGACAATAGACAGTGATTCTCTAGTTCCTCAACACAAATAGGATACTCATGGCTTTCCAGCATGTAAAGTAATACATTCCAATAAGAACACGCTTAAGTTATTACGTATATATTTATTCAATAAGACTGACTGACAGACGATAAGTCCTTAGTAGGTATGTTGATACCAAACACTAATTGTTATTTCTTTGAAGGTTGTTTTTGTTTAAACTATAGTTTTAATGTAAAGATTTTTTAATTTTTTGTTTAGTAGTGTAAATGTGTACCTTGGCTGTGAGGTGATAGCGATTCCACAAAGAGAATTAAATTTTGTACCAAATCTTAATCCTAAGTTAATGCAAGATCTAATTTTTTAATAAATAATGAAAATAAGTTGTTCTGTTATTTAAGATCCTTAGCAGAAAAGAAAACAATTTTCACACAAATATTTATTTAAAATAACATCCATTTTAAATAAAAACAGGGAATCATGAGCCGACATCAATAAATAATTTGTACTAACATTACCATATTGGTATGATTTAAAACTCAGTAATACAAGACTTATTGCGTCAATACATACATATGATGATAATAATACATTATTATAACAAAATAAGTTATTCCTTACATATTAAAAGATATTCGTGTAAAGATTTAATAGATATAAATATAATAGAAAATAGATATTGATAGAATTTAGTTTAAAATATCTTCGTCTCACAATAATACCATCGATTTTTTATATTAATTATAATAACTAACTAATAATAATTAAAGTGCGGACTAGAGACTATAATGAACATTACGTCTACGTACACAAATGTGGTTATAATATCATATATGGTAAAATATCTTATTATACTCCTTACAAGTAATATTTGGCCACAATTAAATGACTTTCCCTTTGCTGTGGTCGATAACATAAATTATTCTGATGTAATTTATTTCATTGTAACTTATTTAATTAACTAGTTTATTAAATTAAATTGCTTCAGAGAATCACTTGGTAACTCATACACTGCTAGGGTCTGTTTCACAGATTCTGAGTTGAAAAGACATAAAAAATTGCGTCAAAATCGGCCGAGATAGGCCTGTTGAACATAGGTCTCCGCCATAGAACGCCACAACAAGCGGCAACCTGCTCCGTGCATCGATCGGTACATAGCTCTCATATGCAAGTTGAAGTGGCAATGGGCAGGCCACATCGATTGAACAACCGATAACCGATGGGGAAGAAAGGTTCTCGAGTGGCGACCATGAATCAGAAGACGCAGCGTTGGTAGGCTTCACACCAGATGGACCGCCGACATCCTTAGGGTCGCAAGCCACTATAATAATGGTATCAAATCAGAAAATTGTGAAACAGTGGACAAAATAAATATTTTTTCTAACTACTAATGGTAAAATTTTATATCGTTTGTAACGATAAAAATAATCGATAACAATTTAAAATAAATAGAAGAACAACACTAAGTGTCATGTGTTCGTTTGAAACAACTGGAATGCAGGCTGTCTATAACATTACAACTCTGAAAATTTACTAACAACACGTCCCTGATTTTACCAACACTTCAATGTAATTAAAATGATGCAACTAAACAATGCAATGAAACGAAATTAAGTACTTTTTCGCAATGACGAAACTTGTCGAAAAGTACTAACGATTCAATTTGCATCAAAACATTGAGTAAAACGTGAAACAATATCAAACGAATATCAATGTTGGTAAAATCATCTTTGGCGCATTATATCATTGTAGTACCTACTTATAATACAAATACATTCTAGACACATTACATACACGTTTGACTCCACTAATGTACATTCATACAAAAATAGATCGAAAGTTTCAGCTACAATTTTTTTCTTTAAATGTTTCCAAAGTTTAGATTTCTGAGCGTTACACTTTTATGTATCCCATCACTAACCAGAACCTAACCAAACGTTAGTGTTCTTTTTAAATTTTGTCTCAAAAAAGTCCATATAAAAAGGAAGGAAAAGTTTTGCAGTAGGTAGCAAAATAGCTGAAATATGTCGTTTAAAATTTCATATAATATAATGAAAGTATAGCTCTTAGTTAATCTCTAAATGAGAATAATATGTTACGCGACGTGTACACAAATTCACATCATACACGAAAGTCAAAAATTCTAGACATCATCACAACAGCTACTTTAAAGCTACATAAAATGGCACATATAGAACACACCGACACATTATATAAGCTCCTTCTAACAATAACATCAATATTTTAAAGATAAATACTAGATAATTTAATTACTTGATTTTGGTAATCAACGTTTGGCAAATATCATAATGTTTATACATCGAAACTTCAATAATACGGTGCGTAGAGAGCCTTATTAACAGTTCCAAAAAACACATACCTACCTAGAAAGTATTAAAACATGATATTTTTTTTAATAAAAAGTGTTTTTAGTGCATATAAAGGTTTGCAATAAAACAAAAACTGACGTAATTATAAACTAATTCAAACATCAATATTTTACACAAAAAATAAACATACATTCCATCACGAAATAACAGTTTAAGCTGCAACGTTATAGTCCTAAGAATAACGGTAAAACTATAACTTTATTTGAACACAGAACAGTTTTCGCAACGCGACGAATTAACATTAAATATTAAATTTATATAATTATTTCAATTTTAAATTCCGAACACACTGTATACTAAAATTAGCTTTGCGGTTGCATTGAAGCAATTTGGTTACTTTTTTAATACGATATGATCTGATTCTAAAGCTTTTGCCTTGTACTCGTTTGTCGATAACTGTTTTTCTTTATAATCACGAGGATATTTTTATTCTGTCCACAAAGTCAATGGAGGACGTATGTAAAATTATGTGTGGCATTATTAGCTCAATGATCTCCTTTCTCTAGTTCGGTGAGTTCGTGTGAAGGCGCCCCATCCCTATCGTTGTTGATAGCGCGGGTCTTCTCTATGTCACCCTGGGATAGTGACGTCACAATAATGGCGCCCAAAGCATCGCACACCACGTTGATCGTTGTACGGAAGCGGTCGCTGAAATGAAAACGATCAAAATGATTTTTTTTCAAATACATTACATTTATATTTATTCGAGGAAAAGTAGTCAAATAAAAACTTTATTAACTTATATTGTTGAAACTGCAGATTAGTGATCTTTTTAATGTAAATGTCAACTGTACTCCGTTCACAATAAGATTAGACATATACACAAACCTTTTTTACAGTCTATTCAACCTATTTTGACTTATATTGCGTTGGTGGTATGACAAATGGCAGCTGTAAAAAACAGTTGTTATTGTAACCACTTTTTTGCCTCTAACGTCATCATTAAGCCTACGGAATAGACAAAATCGGTTGAAGGGACTGTAAAAAAGGTTTGTGTAAATGTCTAATCTTATATTGTGAACGGAGTATAGTTAACATTGCTTTATATTTATCTTAAACTAGCTTATGCTCACGACCGCGTGAATGTATACCGCGGTTATCGCGAATGCAGACGAAGTTGCGGTTGCCTATGTCCTTCTTCAGGATTCAAGCTATCTTCACACAATATTTCTACAAAATCGTTTCAGCCATTTCATCGTGAAAGCGTAACAGACAGTTACTTTCGCATTTATAATATTAAGTATTAACTACAGTATGAATTAATGGACTATAGATACAGAAGTATTCCGTTTGAGATTTTTTTATTGATCACTCATCATCATCAGCCGCAAGACGTCCACTGTTGAACAAAGACCTCCCCCATAGAACACCACAACGAGCGGAAACCTGCCGCTTGCATCCACCGGTTACCCGGGACCCTGACGATGTCGTCGGTTCATCTGGTGGGACTGAGTGATAGGTAGGCCACCTATCACTCAGTAAAATAATGTTTAAGGGGTCATTTAGAAACTCTGTCCCAACTAAACTTAACTTGATCAGAATGGATGATCCGTTAAAACCTATACTAATATTATAAAGCTGAAGAGTTTGTTTGTTTGGTTGAACGAGCTAATCTCAGGATTTACTGGTTCGAATTGATTTTTTTTTTTGTGTTGAATAGTCCATTTACCGAGGAAGGCTATAAGGCCCATGCGAAGCCAGGTCGGGTCGCTAGTAAAAGATAAAGGAAGGTGTAAAAGTAGTTATAGTTATAACATTGCTCTAATCGTGTCACAGTAACTGTGTGCTGTGTGTGTACTTGATGACACAACTCATCAAACTGACGGTCAACAAGCTGGTATCAATTACCTACTTGTAACTTTATCCTTATTCACATGTACTCAAGTCGGTATTTATGTTTTTGCTGTCGGTAGATAGGTACACCAATTACTAATATTTCAACTGTAATAGCAAATATTTTAGCTCTATCCCACACCAAAAAAGGTGGTGGTGGTGTTGGTGGTGGTGTAGTTTGTGGGCCATAGCCCACATGGCACAAAACATCACAAGGCTTCTGTGAAAAAAATGACCTTGCAAGAATTTAACTCTGGAAGGACACAAGCTTTTAAATACCTATACGAACAAAGTAACGAAGTTTTTGGGTAAGGCATTAGACAAACTGGAAAATGAAATCAAAATTGTTCCTGACTCTAGATAATTTTCTAAACCTACTATAGGTCGACTATTAATTACTGTTACTATTGTAATGAATGGATGAATGATTGTTACTCTGACGCTTAAACAATTAAACATCTTATCGGAATTAGCCGAAGTTTGTCATACTTATAGATATCTATTTATTTATTGTGTTTTGTGTGTTAAGTGATTTAGCTTAAGGCGCTTCCCTGACCAAATAACCTTGACCATACATTTCCTCTTTGCCGTAGAATCGAAATTCGCACAATCTTTCTTTTTTTTCTTTTTTTGTTATAAAAAAAAGAGAAACGATCTTTTGTAATAAAATAAAACGTGAATTATCTCAAGATGTTTGAGTTACCTATCTATTACTGTATTTAATTCTCAAATTAATAGCACGTCAACTTTAGCAAAAGATACATGTTATCAATTATTTTAGTAATTTTATACAGGGAGATTTATACAGGTATATATAGGGTACATAAAAAAAAATAAGAACCCTAAATGTGATGATAGGATATTGAACATTAATAATATAGTTTTAGATGTAGTTTATTTGTCTTAATTTATAAGTTAATAGCCCCTGAATAACGAAGGAAAACGCACTTTTGGCCGGGGTAGCACCTTAACACATAGGATAGCCGTTTTATCCCGTGTTTGTGTTCGTGTAAGATAATTTAGAACTTAAAATTAATTCTAAATTCTACGGAGAAGAAGTGAGAAAGATAATAAAAACTAAAGACTTACAGCAGCCAATCAACAGCGAGGATGATGGAGACGTCCTCTGCTGGCAGGTTGACAGTGTCCAGCACCATCACCATGGTGACCAGGCCGGCCTGCGGTATACCTGCTGCGCCTATACTCGCTGCTGTGGCGGTCACACTGCGAACATTAAAGTTAACGGATACCATGTATCAACATTTCATTAAACGGTCAATTCTACTAATTAAAAAGTGCAAACAGATTAAGACAAAACAGAATGCGAACCACGGGGTTTCAACTCAAACGAATTATAATATAATAAGTTTTGGGGCAAAAATCATAGATATGGGAACATAGGTAACAGGTATTATATTATTATCTGTTATTCGAACATTACTAGTATTGCCCCCTTGGTCGTACCTTACATGTGTTTCTTACACGAGATACTTCTAACAGAAATTTTATACTTATGTTGTGGATTCACCTAGCCAGGTTGATAAAACAAATTATCTAATCATCAATGTGTACTGTAACACTTAGGCTACACTTGAACAAGTCTCTACAGTACCATGTACAAGTCATTCTTGTCTGTCCGACATCGCCATGAAAACAATATTTCAGAAGTAAAAGAAGAAAGAAACCAACAGTTTATTTGTAAGAATATAGTAGACGATCTACTAGTAGTAGATCTTAGGGAGTCCAGCATTGTTAGCATATTTAAATAAATCTGAAATATAATTTAAGTACCTACAGTGTTTAATCTTACCTAACGGCAATAATCTTTCCAAACGACATTTCGACCTTCCTGAGTTGAGCGATAAAAATGGCGGCGACAGCCTCGTACAGAGCCGTGCCGTCCATGTTGATGGTGGCGCCGATGGGGATCACGAACCGCGTGATGCGAGGGTCCAGCCCCATGTCGTCGCAGCAGCCGATCGTTATTGGCATTGTCGCTGAGCTGGAAAAAAGGAGATGAAATCCAAATAAATACAACTTTTATTGCATAAATGGTGCTTTAGTAAATCAATAAACAGTTTTACAAATAAACACCGGAACACTACACTAAATGGTTGAGTACGGACTAAGGGGTCCACGAACCCCTAATCCGTAGCATATGTATCAGCGGTCCGCAGTAGGTCAGTTAACTCACAACATTAAAGCAGCAAGCTCCGCATTTCTCGGCCAAACCACGAACTCGAAATAAGGCTTATTTTCTATTATTATCTCGAAATAAGGCTTATTTTCTTTTCTATAACACAGGGGTCCGTGGAATTGTTTAAATTGTGAAAGTGGTCCGTGACTACAAAAAGTTAAAGAAACCCCGTCTTAGATAGACAGTCTAATAACTGGTAATAAATCTCTCTGGGGTGAAGAATTAACCAGTGTTATATTTTATTAGTCACAAGAACAGAAAAATACTAAGAATATCGATTATTAAATGTGTATGAAAGTGTATTGAATAAGTAATATAAAATCATTGCCATGGTGTTGAGTGATGTCATTAACGGCTTACCTAGAAGCAGTACCAAAAGCAGTTGCCATGACTTGTCCCATCTTCGCAATGTATCGGCAGGGCAGCTTCTTCGTGGCCAGGATAAACAAGATACTCAGGGTGCCAAACCCGTGGAGGAACAGTCCCAGGAGCACCGTCACGAAGTAAAGTCCCAACCGGCCTACCAGCTCCGCAAATGAATCGATCTCCATGATCTTCGCTGTCACCAAGAAGAAAACACCGAGTGGTGATAACCTGGAAGATTAAAAGGTTAGATATTTAGCGATTAAGGTAAAGAGTAGGTCGCAAATCTCTCATTGTTATTTGACCCCCAAACGTAGTAAGTAAGTGGCCTAGACATAAACATAATTATGTTGGAAGTATATTTAATATTCCAATTATTTTATTAGCTCTTGCGCCACGTGAAGAGTCGAGTGGCAGCTTGGTGATGTCCCTAAAAACAAAATGCGCACTCTGACCACATGGCCCTAGCAATGCCACCCTCAAACGGCTCAAACATATAGCTTTTAGAAGAAGAAGGTCTTAAACTAATATACAAACTACTGAGCATCAGTATGCTACAGAGTCTTACACCATGTTTCACAGCACCATCCACCATCTGTCTATATATTCCTTTAACACCAACATCTACGTTCCCATAACTCCTTTATCGTACTAACCAAATAACCCATCCCGTGATAATCATCATGGCTTCCGATAAAGCGTGGAAGAAGTCTTGCAGCGGTCGACTCTTATCTCCCATCTTGCCCAGGGTAATACCCAGCACGATACTGAAGCACACCAACCCCAACACATTGCTGCCGCTCTGGTACTCGCCCGTGATCTGATATGTCTCCAATGCACCTAGACAGTATAGAAATAAGTTTTTAGCTGTGCTATTGTTTTCGACAATTAAATGGAGGAGGGGGATACATTTTAAAGGAGGATGGGGAAAATCAGTTTTGTGACGTCTTTGCGGTGACCAAATTGAAAAGGTTGGTTCATTTAGTCTTGTTTCATAGGGTTTTTAGTACATTTCGGCTATGCCTAGAAACTGGACATTTACTCGAATTAACAAAAGCAAAAATTAATAAAAAAAAGGAACTAAATAGGGTTTCTAAAGGAAGTGTAACAATTGCATTTGCTCTAGTAACCACAAATCATGTCGTAAAATACCTGAATTGCTGATTGTTCTATTTATGAACAAAGACTTAGATCTTTTGTTCACAAATGGGACAGTCATTCATCATCATTTTGCAATAAAAGTCATTGTTCAGTTAGCTGTTCACAAATTATCTGAGCTCTGAACATGCGGTCGTTAAGTGATTTAGTTTTTCCTAAATCAGTGTTCGGTTACTCTTGTGGGGTTCTTTGTGATTATTGCCAATTTGAGCATTTCGTGAACATTGAGAATGTAACACACAACATTGATAGACGATTGCAGATTAGTAATTATTCATTTCAGAACTGATCCGTTGGTCTCAATCAATCATTTCTTTGACATAAACCATTTTCAGACATTTTTGAAAGGACAGGGTAGGTTTCAGAAGTTTTCTGTGGAGAAGAACGAGCAAGTAACTCATGGAAAAGATTTTTCTAGTAGTGGCTCAGAATGAGTTGTGTAGACACCCTAGTGCCTCGAAAGCAGCCGTTAGTTCTGCGCCTGATCTTTCTCCGGTCGTCTCGGAATACCATCTTACTATGAGAGTGAGGGAGTGCATCCGTATTTTTTAACACATTTGTGCACTGTAATATCTCCTGCTTACTTGGTTAGTTTTAGCTAGAGATTGGCCACCGTAACCGAAATTCCGTTGGAATATTATTATTTTATATATTTATTTCAGGAACTGTTCTTTCCTTGAGTTCTTTCTAATGATGTGCCAAGATGATCGGATGTTGCTGTAGCGAAAGTTCTGCCTCGAAACTGATTCGTTGGTCTCGTAGTCGCAAGCGCGACTGCTGAGCGTGGGTATGATTCCCAGGGCGGGCAAAGTGTTATTGAGTTTTTCTATTAATAATTTCTCAGTAACAGCCCGGAGTTTGGAAGTTGGCGGTGTAACACCCCCGTGCCTCGGAAAGCACGTAAAGCCGTTGGTCCTGCGCCTGATCTCTCTCCGGTCGTTTCGGATTGCCGTCCCACCGGACTATGAGCGTGAGGGAAGAGGGAGTGCACCTGTGTTTGCACACACACTTGTGCACTATAATATCTTCTGCGTACTTGGCTGATCTCCATTGAAATTGGCGAAAGTTACAACACAACCTACATGTGTAGAGTCAAACAAAATCTGTAACAAGTTTCTATTTTAATGATCTAAGATTTATCGAAAGATTAATTATCGGGATAGATACAATAAGTCTACCTAGTTGACTTTTAGTGTCGTTCTTGTCGTAAACGAGTCTCGTGCGGTAAGACGCGATCGTCGCCTGCGCAAGGTTCTCCGGGAACACGTTTCTGAAACAAACAAACAGTAATATCATGTAATGAAATACACACAAATGTAATGTTGACCTAGGAAGACATCAATTCGGGGTTTGCTATTGGGATTTCGCGAAATTGTCACATTGCAAACAACAGCACCTCTTGTAGGTATTATTATGTATCCATGGATAATAGTCTTCAATAAAGATCAAGTTATATAAAAAATAAAAAGAAGTGTATATGGTACTGTAGAACCCCGAGCTACGGTAATTCCTTTGAGTCATTCCAGTAAAGCCTAATTTATCAGCCCTTAGGTAATGTTAAAAGTTCGTGGTTCTCCAATAACACATGTACTATTTTACATATAGTTCTTAACTTTGAAGTTAAGACTCTTCTGTTGCAAAATCTGGTTGTTAATCAAGTACAAGCAATACCTTAGACAATTTAAAATAGCAAAGTTTTAAAAATAGAACGAAGGACGAATCTTTTTAACTTATTATAGATGCACAGACCACAGTGCTCAGATGTGTCATGAATGGCAACAGTTCGTCACTTCCGCTGTTATTGTTGTTTGTTCGTTTACTATTGAGATGCAGTAGCAAAAAACGTTTACTATTGAGGTGCAGTAGTTGCAAAAAAAATAGGTCTCAATGGTCTCGTCGAGCAAAGTGGTATTGGGTTTTCATTACGAAGTTCTCAGCAGCTGCCCAGAGTTTAGAAGTTGATGGTGAAGCATCCCCGTGTCTCGAAAACCACATAAAGCCGTTGGTTCTGCGCCTTATCTCTCCCCGGTTGTGTCAATCCGACATGACTAGCGACATGATGCCTATGAGAAATTCGGTCACCTTAACGAGCTACATTTTTGGTTTTTGTTTTTTTCTAGCTTCATTTTTCTGACTGACTGACTCTTTGACAATTCAAAAGTGCCTGTAAATGGTTTAATTGAAATAAATACTTTGACTTTGACTTTGACTACGACTAAGGGCGGGTTGCTTCAGCCATACTTTACTGACGGGTAATAGTCAAAAATGGCGCTAACTATCGTCGAACCAAAAAACTGGGTAGCTTCACAATGTGGTGGCCGTAACGTAACGTTGTCAAACAGCTAACTCAAACATCAAAAATTTAACCAAATGTTGGAAACAACGGGTTGTTTCCAACATTTGGTTAACGCCACACTTCACCCTTTCACTCTTAATTGTTACAGGTTGCGTACTGTTAGGATGGGGCTCCGTGGGTCCTTTTTAAAATAAACACTTTGTACTGCTATATACTTTTAATTAAAGAAAAGTTTAAAAGTTACATTCAAGGAACTACAGTATGAATAATAATTTACTCTAGGTATTCGGACTTGCGACTGACTGCCTAAATGACATGTATTTGCCTTTTTATTGAATCGGCCAACACTGTCACGAGTGTTGGCGGTTTTGCCTAGGTTGCATTTTGTTGGTGGATTTAATTATTCATAACAGTACGGAATTGGATCATTTGAAAAAACAAAGTAGGAGATTTTTAAGAAAATATAAAATAAAAGAGTAAATAAAATTTTCCATTACTCTCATATGTAAACTTATGAGTCGAAAGCAGTTAAAACAAAAACCATTACTAATTGCTATTAATCATGCACTTTAGGTATTCCTAACTGTAAATTTATGTATCTAAGTATGTATTTAAAAGCTACCTTTGTTATTCAACCTTAAATTCTGTTCCCATAAGAAAATAGCACTCTAAATTACATAAACAGCGAACACGTGTATAAGTTGACTGCCCTTGAACCGGCCACGATAACACGGACCAGATTGCAAAAGTGCATAAGTGGACAATAGCCACTGGCCCTCCGCCAGTCAACAGCGGCGAATCATGATTAACCCATTTTCTTACGACGTGCGTGACTTCATAAATTAACTAGTAATTTTACAAAAATTCTAGCTGATCATTCCTTATTGTTCTAGACCACTTCCCCTGTGTATATCACATTTTTGGAGGGATGTCTTCGTCGTTTTGCTAAAAAATTACTACGTTTTGTTGGACAACTTCCAGATTTTTATAAAATACTGCCTACTTGACTGAACTTATCCTGAATGATAGATTTATTAGCCCACCTCTTGGTGGGCTAATAAATCTAGGTTTAAAGGTACACGATACACGACAGGTTTTTCATTTAACTTTCCTTAAATCTAATATAGTTATGACGTCTACCTTACTACATGCAATAGTAGTACCAGGCCGATCACCGGTCATATCATACTAGTCACAACCAGGAAAACCACAAATTGCCTAATATGGGTAGCTAATAATAAATAAGTGAATAAATAAATAATATTCTATCCTGTCACTTGCATTGACGTTGTTGAGAATCACTTAAATAAAATTACTGTAATAAAAGTACCTACTGTATTATAAAAATACTATTATGTATTAATACAAAAATAGGGATGTAAGACACCATTAACTAATAATTCAAACACTGGTCCTGATAACACGATTAATTTTGAATTAACTAAAAAAATAAATTGTATATTGCTAAAGTTGCTTTGAAATCCATAAATAGTAAGTCAATTGAGGTGGCAAATAAGTGACGCTACAGTAGAATCATCATGTCAACCTTTAGGAGCCCACTGCTGGGCATAGGTCTCCCCCAAGGGGGAGGCCTGCCGTAATCGCCATGCTTGGCGGATGCATGTTGGCGATCGCAGTAGGTGTTATGGTACTCAAAAGGTCGCTGCTGCCCGTCCTCTGGTCAATATTACTCTGTCGCCTTCTACCACACCCACGGGTAGAAATGGAGTGCTGCTATTTGCGGCTCAGCAGAATATTATCATACAAAATCTATGCGGGAATTGTGTTTCGACAGCTCAAAACAAATGTCAACTGACTGGTGATATTGACACCCGTACGTATACATGATAAAATGATATTGTATATTTTATAAAATGTCGATAAAGACCGACATATTATAAAATAGCCCGACAATTCTGCTGTCTATGAACCTCATATGTGGCATAAGTTTTACGATAACGCTTTACACACTTCTTAAATGTAACACCTTCGACGCAGAAATTGTAGCAGACACCCAAAAAAAAGCAAAATAAGTTCGCCTAAAAAATTACGAGGGTTAACCAAATTTCAGGCAAATCGAATCATTCCATGAGCCGAAAGTAAACCCTCTTAGAAGCGACCGCGGGTTAATTTGATTACAGGGTGGCAACATTCAAGACGTGACGATGCGATGGGCAGAAAAAATATTGTACTAACCTCATTCATTGTCATGCATCACAGAAATTGATGCCGCCCCAATGCTAAGAAATTAGATGTAAGTTTTTTTCTCAAATAAGTGAATGTAGGTAATAGGTAGGTAGGCTTTTTGAGAAATAAGGTTCTAAAACCTTAAACCTTAAATCTTTACCTTAAGTTACAAAATACATGTGGTGGGGTTGCCTCGCAGCTTCCTTTAGGAAACACTATGATCTCATTAAAACATTTTCATGTAAAATGTTTCCAAGACGAGACCTTTACTTTCTGATAACTTTATGCCTTTGCGCTTCGCTTGGCCCGTCTTGGCAAATTACAAAAAAAAAGTATTTTTAATAAACACTATGAAAATTTTATAATTATGCAGATCTGTGTGTGGGTCATAGGTGTACGTGTAACGTCAATGTTTCGGCCACCTTATATGGTGTAATAGGGTATTTTACTCTATACGAGAAAAAATCTATTAATATGTTATTGAGACAGTTTAGGCATAAAGCAGTCGAAAAATGCAAGTTTTAGTTCATAAAATAACAAACCAATTTTTTAAATTCAATTCAAAGTTTTCAGTATTTTTAATCTGTTATAAAACACCGTGAAATAGTAGCGGCCATGTTATTACGCCATACGGCTGTGTAAACAAAAAATTGTCAACTGTCAGTCAACCGATTGGCGTAATATAGGCTTTGTACTTTTATTATTTTCGTAACCAACGTAATTTTTTCATTATTACACCTATTACAAAATATGCTTTTAATTATTTTTTAATGATATACAATTATCATATTTAATATGAGCTCATTTGATACTAAACGCACTGACGTCATTTACGCTGAGCAATATGGCGTTCAGTAAGAGGCGTTTTCGTCAAACTACGCGCGAAATTTGAAAATTTAAAATTTAGATGCATTTTTATGGCACTTATCGATTGAATAAAATTTTTGTGTTTTTTTTGGTGGCATATTAGCACTACCGAATTTCATTGAGACACTTTTCAAAAATGGGTGTAATACCCTATTGGCGAGAGTGAGGGAAGAGGGAGTGCACTTTTGTATGCTTACACACTAGTCCACTACAATATCTTGTGTGTCAACAACTCTAGCCTCCATTGAGATTGGCTAACGTGACCAAAATTCGGCTGGAAATATTATAATTATTGTAGTGTGATTGTAAAAATGAAGTGTGTTTATAAAAAACACATCCTTTATAAATTCTAAGTTATCTACCAACATAGAATAGTGTACGTTACATTGGTATTCTAGGGATTCCATGGTTAGATATACCTCTCAATTAGCATTCACTGTGGATGATATAGGAACCATCCTTAGTCGAGTTACTAGCTACTTTACCAAGATACATTGTCTTCAGAAGTAGCAATTAGTTGATTTCTTTCCTATGTCACACATCCAAAACATTTATGTGATTTCATTTAACTTTTTGCTCCTGTATTGGCGGTGCACGTCCAATTATCACACGTATGTTTCCACTATCAGTTAGTGGGTCTGTCAGTGATCTGGATCTGGCGACACAACGCCTGATGTCCCTTCCGTCAGTCTCGTGAGCATCATTATCTTATTTTGATTGATATGGTACGTACGGCTGTCGCAGTGCCTACTGAATACTTTACAGAACAAGTATTACATGTTGTAACATTTCAGAAAGTCGTCAAGAAATGACGGATGAGATGACCAGGAATTCTGAGAAAGACCGAAAAGATCAATGCTTTGAAGCCATAAACAGTAGATAACGAAGAATTAGAGTCGTAAGACTAACATGTTTCGTAAAAAAATATTTATGGAAAACTCCTAACTTCCTAAAACTTTAATTATTGCAGTAGTCCTTTATGCCTAAAGCAACAATTAGAATTTAATAAAAATAAACCAAGAGCACTAGTCCAGTCCAAAAATTACCAAAGAACTTACTTAAAGAGTGATAAATTTTCAATATACCAACACTTTTCAACCGACTTCAAAAAAGGAGGAGGTTATCAATTCGTCTGTTTTTTTTTTATGTTGGTTACCTGAGAACTTTGGACTGGGTGAACCGATTTTGATGATTCTTTTTTTATTTGAAAGCTGGTACTTCCCGTGTGGTCTCATTTAAATTTTTTAATTTGGTGTAGTTCTGACAATGGCATCCATGAGAAAACCGTATAAGTCTTAAATTTGCGTTAAGTATGCGCGCGATTTGTTACGCGATTTCTCCGGCAAACGTAACCCGATTTTGAAAATTCTTTTTCTTATGGATAGGGTACGCTTGAGGGGTGGACCCATATAAATTTTATCGAAATTGATTCAGCACTTTTTGAAAACATCAACAAGTACCCAAAAATTTTACATAGACGACGTTTTAGTTTCTTCAATCTTTGGAGTAGTTAACTTTCAATCTCTTCGTAATAGATTCGGATGAGAAGGAGGTACTAAAAAGCGGAAAATAAAAAGCTTTTTACAAAAAAGACAACCGCAACACATTGACTTTAGTTTCGAAATTCGGTGGCTTTGTTCTGTTTATTGTTTTGTATTGCCACCGACTTCCGAAACTAAAGTCAATGTGTGTTCTGTGCTAAAGTTATTTTTCACTTTATAGTTTTTGAAGGCGGTTGTCTTTTTTGTAAAAAGCTTTTTTATCAGCACAGTCTTGATCTTTTAAAATAATAAATTATGTGCGCAAACCATTACGTGGCTACGTAAGCTACCTAATGCCGCGTACGCACGTACGCATACGAACATAGCGAACACAAACATCAAACTTGAACATTCGGTTCGTAGGTATGGATGGCATATTCGAACATGAACGCGAACCTAGTTTGAATCGAGTTCGCGCACAACAGTCGTGAACTCTATCTTAATACCCATCGCCCCCTACCCCTCTGCCTCCCCACCTGTACACCGCCAAATTCTATACGAACAGTTTTGTTTCGTTACATTTATTAAAGCTCTTTGAACACCGTCCATACAGAACATACCAATAGGATCGCCGCAAACATGTTCGACGAACAGAGTGTTCGATGTTCGTAAGTGGTACGCACGTGCGAACCAAGTTTTTGCGTATCATGCAAAGCAAAAAATTTTGTCGTAACGTAACTGCGTACACGGCTTAACATGTCAGTACATTGTTACAAACGAAGCTTGCGAAAGATTTATCTTCCCTTGGGAAGTACAATAAAGTACCTTCCATTAACAGCTCAACGTCTTCAGGGACTCGAGCTATTAACTAAGTAATTAAGTTTAATACTATTGGAAAGCGATAGAAACTCTATATTAGAATTGTATTCGTTGGAGTGTAAGATGACTTGATAATTTTACATTATCAATATATAGTGACATATATAGTCTTCGTATTATGTAAGGAATGCCACAAATTATGCCAATCACACCGAGAGGCTCCTGGCCGCGGTCGGTACATGGATGGAAGACTATCCATTTCATACCGAGGTCCGTCCGTGCCTCGGAAAGCACGTGTTGGTCCCAGCTGTCATTCGTGGATTTTTGACAGTCGTTATGAGTATAGTCAGAAGCCAGAAAGTCTGACAACCAGTATTACCAAGGCGTATCGTATTACCAAGTAACTGTGGGGGTAAGATAGGCAGTCGCTTCATGTAAAACACTGGTATTCAGCTGCATCTGGTTAGACTGGAAGACGACCTCAACATATTCGGGAAAAAGCTAGACAGTTAAAGATGAGGGTAGACACACTATAAAGGAACAAGGTCCGAGAAATTTAAACTTGGCATACTAGTCACAGCTTGCTTAATTAATGGTGTAATTATTTTGCACTCTTCTTTGTTGATACAGTAACTATGTACAATCAAGCAAAAGAGATAAGTATGCAGGTCATCGGAAATGATGGAAGTTTACTTAGAAACCGATGGATGTTTTCAAATTAAATTTAATTAAATCATCGAAATGTTTATTCTCTATTAAATTTATTTTATTTCATTCAAAAACATCCATCGGTGTCTAAGTAAACTTTAACTTTATCTGACGACCCTGCATACATTTCTCTTTTGCTGACTGTACACTTCCCTATATTATTTACTTGAGGTTGCTGGTGGATGCTCTACAGCAGGGTTTCTTAAAATGGGGTTCGTAGCATGTGTGTATCAGGGACACGCAGTAGGTCAGTTAACTTACAAAATATTATTAGGAACTTGTGTAGTAAACTCTGCATTTATCGGCCAAGCCACGAACACGAAATAATGCTTGTTTAGTCTTCCTAAAATATTTTTTGACAGGGGTCCGTGAAATTGTTTAAATTGTGAAAGTGATCCGTGCCTAAAAAGGTTTAAGGCGCTTCCCTGACCAAATAACCTGGAGCATTCATTTCCTCTTTGCCGCAGAATCGAAATTGGCATACATTTTGGAATTATTTTTATTAAAAAAAAGAGAAACGATATTTGGAAGTAAAATAAAACGTGACTAATAAAGATTTTTAAGTTACCTATTAGTGTAATCCTCAAATTAATAGAACATCGACTGTAGCAAAAGCTACATGTTATCAATTATTTTAGTCATTTTTTTAAAGGGATATTTAAGAGTATATAAGGCACATAAAAATAAATAAGTATCTACGTTGAATGTAATGACAGGATATTGAACATTAATAATATGCTTTTAGATGTAGTTTGTATCTCATAGGTATATAATGAGTTAATAGCCCCTGAATAACGAAGAAAAACGCATTTTTGGTCCGGGTATCGCCTTAAGAAACCCTGTTCTACAGCGGAATATAATTCAATTAGCTGTTCTCGTAACCCTTTAAAGTACTCATTATTTTAACTACGTACAAATTGAGTATACATTGAGTACAACCGTGTTGTAAAACTTTTATATGGCAAAACAGATGATGGAGTTGGTGGGAAGCATGACGTAAATATTTGTAAAGCAAACAGGTAGTTGTTCGGGGTTGTTTGTGTATGTGAGTTTATATGTTTGTAAACGCACGCGGGAAACAATGTTTTGTAGGTTAACGTTTCATTTATAATAAAACTAGCGACCCGGCCCGGCTTCGCATGGGCCTATAGCCTTCCTCGATAAATGGACTGTCCAACTCTAAAATATTTTTTCAATTCGAACCAATAGATCTTGAGATTAACACGTGTTAATTTGCGAATTGATCATGCGACAGGTTTTTCTTAAATACAACGCGGACTTTATTGTTTTAGCCTATACCTGAAAACAAACTCAATACTTCATTTTATAACGCTTTGTACACTTCATAATAATACTGATAAATGCTACGATATTAACCTCATTAAAAAGGTTGAAACAATATAACATTTTGTATACTCGTGTAGATAATTAGGCACAAATATTAAAAGCTACTATTATGTGGTAGGTAAAGCTATGCATTATTAAAAACCAAACAAACTAACCAAACAAACTCTTTAACTTTATTATATTAATTAGGTATAGATAATATTTCCCCCGACCGAATTTTGGTTATGGGGGCCAATCTTAATCGAGACTAGCCAAGTAATACAGGAGATATCACGGAGATATTATAGTGCACAAGTGTGTGCGTAAACACAGATGCACTCCCTCTTACCTCACTCTTATTCCAATGGGACGGCAATTCGACACGACCGAGGAGAAATCAGGTGCAGGACCAACGGCTTTACAACGAGCTTTCCGAGGCACAAGCATACAACAGAAGAAAGGACAATGCCAGATACTCTATAGAACTTTGCGCCACTCAATAAAAGTCATGTACAAGCTTGCAATATGTAGCATCTTACTGCTTATTCATTGCTGATAACTAAACATTAGTCTTAATGACTGCACAACTTGCCGTTTCTGTTTAAATCAAAAAACTGTATTTGCATTCCTTTTAGCATTGATTTGTAATCCGCAAGTAATAATAATAATGTTGTTCATTTGCCAACATAAAAGTTCTTTACATTTCCTTATAATCTACAATAAATTTATGAAAACAAATAATTGATAATATAGACTATATTATCAATTAGGTTCCAAAAAAAAACAAATATAAGACACAAAGGAAGCATTTTGCTAATGAATTCCACACAACTCCACACTCGAGCCTGTCTCGTGGAAACAAACCAAGAACGCAAGTTCGCAAGATCGCAAGTTCTAAAGCAAAACAATTTATTATAATAAGATTCTATGTTCATTACAATTATTTTATTAAATTACATTTTCTGTAAATGGGTGGGGCAGGATCTGGCATTGTCATTTAGTGCCATTCGTGTAGATGAGATGAGAAATAGTGGTAGTAAATTATACGCAAAGACTGAAAAAGAGATACAATAATAATCGAAACCACGATAGACAAAAACACGCTCTTTGGACTTGACAAATGCAACACGGCACATTTAATAAGAGCCAAAATCAAACTGGGCGATATACAATTAAACTATATAAATTAAGTACTGACACAAATACAACAACAGATTTCTAGGATGCAGACTAACGATTAGATCACACAACAATCGCACACACGTTAAACACTGAATACAAGAGAAGAGTAGTCGCAATATATTATGTTAGCTCTTAATCTTATAAAAGCTCTAGGAAAATCGGTCGCAGGAGAATATAAAGACATACACAGTTCGAGAGTCTGGATTATGGTAACAGAAAATATTCAAAATAAAAGAGTACATCAAAGAGAATCAAGTAAATATTTGAATCTGTGAACACTGGAATTGTAGTAATAATCCAACACCTATAAACACCTATGCGATCCCAATGTTAACTTACATGTTTGGAGTGATAAAATGGTCAAAAACTGGCATACAAGAAAAAGAAAGAACAACACGCACCACACTTACGACCTACAAACTAAATCTGGAATAGAAAGACTGACCACTAAGCGACAACACGGAGGGAGAGGTCTAATACACATTCATCACTTTTAGCAGAAACAAATAACTTGACTAAGAACATTATTTCACACAAAATCTCACATAACTAACATACATAAAGCTATAATCATAAACGACACTAACTTTACTAGGTTTAGGGGGGAGTCCCTTAACCTAAACGAACAAACAGAACACAATACACGATACGGAAGACACTAACAATGACCCACAGAAACAAAAGTTATAAGTTTGTAAAAAGAAAGTGCTGCCCGCACACACTATCTGGAACAATCGCACTTCAAAACACAAGCTTCATATAAGTGGCAATTTGTTTTCATAAATGTATTATTGCTATACAAGATCAGATCATCAAAACTAAAAACTACAAATTTATTATCAAAGACCCCACAATAACGAACGATAAATGCCGAACGGGTTACAGCCAACCAGAACCCATACAACAAACTACACTCACAAACATAATCAAGTACAACATCAATAACAAAAACTGATCAAGACACAAACATTCCTTACTACAAATACACACCATAAACTGTTTTAGAAAAGATCACACACAAATTCTACTACGATCACGCCATACTAAGTGATAGGACCGTTTACTACAATAGACCAGATATAACTCTCCAAGATAAAGTTAATAAAGTCACTTACCTGATAGATATTGCAGTTCTCAACACACACAATCTATAAAAAAACATAGGAGAGAAAATAAATGAATATGCAGAACTTAAAGAAGAAGTGACCAGAATTTGGGGGCAAGAAAAAGTGTACGTAGTACCCATAGTTGTCTACACTACAGGTGGTATATATACCCAATCATCTCCACCATTGCTAGAAATTAATAGACCTGAATGACTCAATCTACATCATACTCGAAAAGCCGAAATTTTGAACACGTGCAGTATCGTGCAGAAGTTCATACAAAACGGCGAAAAGGACATTTCTTCACATAGCACCCATGTTTTAATGTAAAAATTCACCACAGGCTACATTGACTTAGCTTGGGACCGTTGATATAGCTTTAAACTAGCTAAAAGCTAAGAAACGTGCAAGTTTTCCCAAAGATAATTATAATGTAGATATATATAAAAAATAGGGACTCCAAGAGTCTCGACCAACATCTGAGGAAGCTTTCGTTAGGCAGCTGAGTCAAGGACTTGTTTCAGAAAGCAGTATTCCTGGACACGGCGCGTACAGTTAGGAGATTCCTCCCTGACCACCGGTGGCTTACCCTTACGCCGTGACCGGTGGGTTACTATTTTTATATTTTTAAATGTTTTTATTTCAAACAAATATTTAAAAATGTAATCAATATTGTGTACATTTGTAAAACGAATAAACGAGAATTATAACAAATATTTTTTTCTTATTTATCAAAATTTTGTTCATCCATCTTTTGTGTAACACTGAAACACACACTAGGATACCCCGTATTGTTGTGAAGTATTATAATAATAAAAAAAGAGAAATAAAGTTTCTAGTGCAACCTTAACATATTATATGTTTAAGCTGTAGACGTCATAACTAGGTACCGGATAGATTATAATAATAATAATAAAGTAACAGAAACGTTCAGTAGCGCCATCAGGATGGAATTTGGTGTGGCCAAATGTGCAGTCATGCATGTGAAACGAGGGGAGATTGTGGAATCCGTGGGCACACAACTCTCGGATTCCATGCACCTTAGATCCCTCTCTTCAGCCGAAACCTACAAATACTTGGGTATGTCGGAAGCGTTAGGCATCAATGCTACCGACATGAAACAATCGCTGAAGGAGCGCTTCTTTGGCCGCCTGAATAAAGTGTTGAATAGTCTTTTATCAGGCGGAAACAAGGTGCGCGCCTTCAACGGATGGGTCATGCCGGTTTTGATGTACTCTTTCGGCATACTCAAGTGGACTCAGACGGAACTTGACGCCCTGGATAGGAGGGTCCGTACATTGCTGACCGCAAATCGGATGCATCACCCACGGTCATCGGTAATGAGACTGTATATCCCACGGAAGTGCGGAGGTCGAGGCTTTCTTAATGCTAAGTCCCTGCACAACCGTGAGGTATGCAGTCTCAGGGAGTACTTCTTTAAAGCCGACGTGGGGATGCATCGAGATGTGGTCTCAGTGGACAAGGGCCTCACCCCGCTCTCCTTAGCGAACCAGAACTGGCGCAAACCTGTAGTACTAGATACTAATGACCGTAAGAAGGTATGGCAGAGCAAGGAGCTTCACGGGCGCTTCTACCGGGCTCTATATGGGCCTGATGTAGACTTCTTGGCGTCCGTATCCTGGCTGCGATTCGGTGACCTCTTTGGGGAAACCGAAGGTTTTGTCTGTGCGATTATGGACGAAGTTATGATGACGAACAACTACCGGAAGTATATTGTGAAGGACGGCACGGTTGACATTTGACGGGCATGCCACCGACCGGGAGAATCAATCCGACACATTATCTCTGGGTGCTCTCGTCTGGCTAACGTAGACTACTTGCATAGACACAACCTTGTAGCTAGGATTATCCACCAGCAACTTGCTCTAAAATACAGGCTTGTGGAATCGGAAGTACCGTACTACAGGTACGTGCCCGACCCAGTTCTCGAAAATGGCATCATCACATTGTATTGGAATCGATCTATCATCACTGACAGGACTATTGTTGCCAATAAGCCTGACATAGTGGTGATAGATCGATTAGAGCGTCGCGCAATGATTGTTGATATAGCGGTTCCGCATGACGAGAACCTCGTGAAAACCGAGAAAGATAAACAAATTAAGTATCTTGACTTGGCTCGCGAGGTTGTCGACATGTGGGATGTGAATACAGCAGTCATTGTGCCGATAGTCGTTACGGCCAATGGACTCATTTCCAAGAGCCTCGACCAACACCTAAGGAGGCTCTCGTTGGGCAGCTGGATCAAGGGCTTGATACAGAAAGCGGTACTCCTGGACACGGCGCGTATTGTTAGGAGATTCCTCTCTCAGGAGCCCTGACCACCGGTAGCTTGGACCCTATTCCCGATACCGGTGGGCTACTATTTTTTATATTTTTAAATGTTTTTATGTTTTTTTTTACTAATATTTAAAAATATAATACAATATGTAAATAAAATAAATAAATGAGAATAATAATAATATGTGGGGACATTTCATCTGACCCCAAACTAGGGAGACCCTGTACCTACATAGTAATGTAGGTACGGGCAGCCCTACGCACTCGTATGTAGAACGCAGTATAAATAAGTGAACATGCCGACAAGCGTGAACTATAGCGCGCATCGCGTCTCTCACACCGTCTACAATTGACGATTACCTATGTCGCCATGCTCCACGCAAAGAACACGCATAGCGTGTCATGAATGTCACACACGCACAATGACGGCTAATGTCTTTGAAGAATCAATAAGAGGGATCGAGCGAGCGCGTTATACAAAACGTACTCATTTTTGTCAATTAATACTCAAACTTAATGAGACTTTGTAGATATCGTCATTATATTAGAAATTGACTAACAATAAGCCTACGTAAGGTAGCGCCCATAGATATCCGAGCAGTGCCCTTATCCTATTTACAATTTTGACTAGACTGACCGATGAGAAACCAATAAGGGGGAAGAAAGATTCTCGAGTGGCAACCACGAACCAAAAGACACAGCGTTGGTAGGCCTCCCACCTGATAGACCGACCACATCGTCAAGGTCCCGGGTCACCGGTGGATGCAAGCGGCAGGTAGCCGATGGAGGAAGTTCATGAGGATTTCCACCGCGCAAAATAAAAATATATATATGTTACCGGCAAAGTGGACACTCTAGGGGTAGGGCAGACAAGACTACGTGGAGTCGGTTTTGCAGCGATTCGTTTCTGTCACTTACTTTTGTAGCACAACATATTGAATTTTAACACAACACTTTAATACGTGAAAATAGTTCAAAGTTCCCGTTATTTTCTAATAATTGTATCATGCCTAATACTATTATGCTATGCTAATAGTCATTGCCCGTCATTTTATAAGTAGGCCGATTAACATTGATAAATATATAGACCAAAATCTATTTATTTTACACATTGCCGGTGGACCAGGTATTCTATACAATCCCTAGGAAATGTTAACATTACCTACATTACCTGAATTATACAGATTTCCGGTAACATAATATATATAAAAAGGTTGACTGCGAATTGTGACGTTCTATGGGCCCTTTGTTCCATAGTGAAGTGTTCCGGCTGATGATGATGACTAGACTACATTTGTATGGAGCGCACAGCAGTGCGTCCAATATCCCCTAAACTATAAATAAGATTTCGAGGCTATCTTGATTGTAAAAAATAAATATTTCAATAAAATCATTTATTTTCAAGTATTAAGACTTATAATAATGTCGTGTCTTTGTTGTAATAAAGTTAGGAAGGTCCTCGTCATCATCACTCATTATTTGCCTAGGCTTTTCCCAACTATATTGGGGCCGGTTTCCAGTCTATCCGAATGCAGCTGAATATCAGTGTTTAGTGTCCGATCTGCATAACCCAGTTACTGTAGGTCGATTCTTTAAAATTCAAAGAACTCGCATCTCACATCGCTATTCACTCTCACTTTGCATAAGGTTCAAAATGACTTTGATATATTTGTCACTGTGAATCGGGTTCGAGTGCGAAGTAAGCGTCGGAATGGCGGGGCAATTGCCTTACAGAATACCACTTCTTACGTCATCTCATGCTTTATCCGTCAAAACCTCCCTGTCAATTTAGTTCAACTCGCTGACACGCACGCAAGGGTGGCGCTAGTGTAATTTCGAATAATCAACCGAGTTTTTAGAATGCCAATCAAGAAACTCACAGCGGATTCAGATTCGAAGTTTAGAATGAGGTCTTACAGAATCACATCCCTGGAAAGACCGGTTCTCAGACTTTCTGGCATTCGACTACTCACAAAGACTGTCAAAGATCTGCGAATGACAGCCAGGACCAACGGTTTTACGTGCTTTTCGAAGCACGGACTGACCGCGTTAAGTAATATAATAATAATAATAATATGTGGGGACATTTCACACACGGTCATCTGACCCCAAACTAGGGAGACCCTGTACTATGGGTGTCAGACAGCTGATATACATACACAAATATATTTTAAATACATACATATATAGATAAACAACACCCAGACACAAACACAAGTGCTCATCACACAAATATTTACCCTGGGCGGGATTCGAACCCGCAACACGCTGCGCAGAGTCGATCGCTCAGCCACTGCGCCAACCGTGTCGTGTGTGGCTTTACCATGACCTATCACGACCTACTTTTATTATACTACAATTATTGTTATTGGATGGGGAAGAAAGGTTCGCGAGTGGCGATTACGAACCGGAAGACGCAGCGTTGGTAGGCCTCCCGCCAGATGGACCGACGACATTGTCAAGGTAGCGGGTAACCGGTGGATGCAAGCGGCAGGTTGCCGCGAGTTGCGGCGTTCTATAGGGGAGGCCTATGTACAACAGTGGACGTCTTTTGGCTGATGATGATGATGATTATTATTGCACTATATTGTTTTCACAAGAAGCAACAAGAATAATGTAACCAGTATTTAGTAAAAACTAGATTTAAAAAAGTGTCCATGGAGTATCTTGCTCGTTCTTATCCATAGAAATCTACCTATGTTTTGGAACGAGCAACTAGTTTCAACTTTCTTACTAACTAACCGACACCTAGACAATTCAAAAGCGCCGTTAAAAAAATGGTTTAATTGAAATAAATGCTTTGACTTTAAGACTTAATTTTGGGAGCTTGACATGATCGTGATAAATCAGAGAAGGCCATCATCTCCATCCTTATAATATTTGAATCAAAATTTTATTAAGTTAATAATAATAATAATAATAATAAAACCATTTATTTATTTTCAGGTAACAAAGACCCATAGAAAAATACCTTAACTTAAGTATACATATAACAATAAAACAATTGTGTTAGTAAATAAAACTTAAAACTATGTTAGTATCACTTAGTTGCACTAAGTCTTTGCACGTTCCGGTGGCACTTGGCCGCGAAAGCGGCGGAATACCACATCCTGTGGCCAAAAGTTTTCATCCAACACCTGATGCAGGTAGCATGTTGGTATGCGCACCACAAACGCCTTAAAGTTGACGTTGCGATGCGACTCCAGCAACTGCACTCTCGGCGCGTACTTCAGCCTTTGGCGTACGTACTTCACGATGTCTTCCGCGTCAGTGGTGTAGTGGAGACGGGAAATATACACCGGGGTATTCGGCTTCGCAGCTCGTAGCTTTTCGTTGGGCTCCGTAGGAGCCTTGCCGCAGCGGTTCAGTAATTGTAATGACTTGTGATGTCACATTAATATGCTCGAGTTGTGTCAGGCTCACTAGATGAGTTAGGATCAACTCGTTCAAAATTGAAGTGACTGAGTTTATTCACTTAAACGTACTTTTGTTACTTTGGTATTTTCTTTTATTTTTTGTGGTAATTTTCAGCAGAATAAAGCCACCAATAAAAGCATCCTATGACTCACTCTATGATTTATTTTTTGAATGTCATATAAATGGTGACCACCGCCTATACAAATATGTAATACCAGAGGCCTTGCAGATACCTCGTCATCCCAGTGACGTAGTTGAAATGTTTTCTGTGTCTTTTTTTATGGGACAACCCCGCCACTTTATTCCCAAACTGCAACTCCTGTAAGCCAGAATTAACAGTGGCGACCACCAGTAGAGCCCCGAAGCAATGAAGCTCGACGAGTCCCAGAGAAAACGATTCAACTGTCTTGGATCCCGCAACGTAATTAATCAGAAAAGAACAGCGAAGGAGTAAGAAAAAAAACATTCCCTCATTATCAAGCAGGAGACAGAGTAGAACTAGGCCAATAGGCACAAAGGGACGTTTACAACTGGGAGAAGCCCAGTTGCTAAGCACGACGGATTATAATGAAACATGGAACCCATTATCATGTCGAAGCACCGCACGCGCAGCACGTTGCTACTTCGCCGAATAAGCTCCTGCAAAAGAACTCTACTAGTACCTACTATGTTTGTCATCATCATCATGCCAAACTTCAGACGCCCACTGCTGGGCATAGGTCTTTTCGAAGGGGGCGGGGGGTTCAGCCATATTCGCCATGCTTGGCCGATACATATTGGCGTTCGCAGTAGGTGTTGTGGTACTCAGAAGGACGCTACTGTCCATCCTCTGGTCAATATCTCTCTGTCGCCTTGTACGACACCCACGGATAGAAATAGGCTGGTTCACAGCCGGCATAATACTACTATATTTGTACCAGCCTTCAATTATCTACTCCAACACAAGGATGAAAGGTGTTAAACAATTGACACATTGTGACAGCGTCGAGGACCGGGCAATAAAGTAATAAATCAGCTGATGGGCAATTATGGGCAATAGCGCACGACAGGACAGCTATGACCTCCGATCTTTGCGGGTTACAAGAGAACTGTACAAACAATTGAACTAATAAGGGCGAAGTTAACCAAACTTGTATCAGTTGGAATAAAACTGACGTCTGAAAATTTTTGTATGGATAAAGTGTCAAAAATTTTTAAGTGTTTTTCTGCAGTATTACTTCTCTATAATTAATTGATTTCTTCATGAAGAAGACCTACAGAATCGGACCAGGGGTGTGATTCTGTAAGACCTCATTCTAAACTTCGAATCTGAATCAGCTGTGAGTTTCTTGATTGGCATTTTAAAAACTCTGTTGATAATTCGAATTTACATTAGCGCCACCCTTGCGAGCGTGTCAGCGAGTTAGCAAAATTGACAGGGAGAGTTTGACAGATAAAGTATGAGATGACGTAAGAAGTGGCATTCTGTAAGGTGATTTCCCCGTCACTTTGACGCTCACTTCGCACTCGAACCCGATTCAAAGTGTCAAATATATCAAGGTCATTTTGAACCTTATGCAAAGTGAGAATGAATAGCGATGTGAGATGCGAGTTGTTGTTTGAATTTTACAGAATCGACCTACTGCAACCCATTTTTATTAGGGTTCCGTAGCCAAATGGCAAAAAACGGAACCCTTATAGATTCGTCATGTCTGTCCGTCCGTATGTCACAGCCACTTATTTCCGAAAGTATAAGAACTATACTGTTGAAACTTGGTAAGTAGATGTATTCTGTGAACCGGATTAAGATTTTCACACAAAAATAGAAAAAAAAAACAATACATTCTGGGGGTTCCTCATACTTAGAACTTAAACTAAAAAAAAAATTATCAAACCCATACGTGTGGGGTATCAATGGATAGGTCTTCAAAAATGGAGGTTTCTAATATTATTTTTTTCTGAACTGAATAGTTTGCGCGAGAGACATTAACAAAGTGGTAAAATGTATGTGTCCCCCCCCCTGTAACTTCTAAAATAAGAGAATCATAAAACTAAAAAAAAATATGATGTACACATTACCATGTAAACTTCCACCGAAACTTGGTTTCAACGAGATCTAGTAAGTAGTTTTTTTTTAATATGTCATAAATCGTAAACCCCAATTTACCTTTCATTCAATCAACTCAAATATAAAAATAAAAAACTTTTATATTATTATGTTACTTGCTGCTACGGAACCCTTCATGGGCGAGTCCGACTCGCACAATATTCGTAGGTCATATAATTTTTTGTTTCGTGAGGGAATCGAACCCGCGGCACGCAGCACATCAGCCAATCACTAAGCCACTGCACCAACCGTGCACAGTTACTTCAAGAGTACCTAGACAGAAAATATTTAAGTGTCAGAAGACGAAAGATGGCAATAAAATATTATATTTCTCGCACAATTCTCGCCTGACCATAATAAGTATCGGGTTTATGCAAAAAGATGCACTGAAACCACCTCCGTTGCAATGGCAAAGCCCACCGTATTGTTTTCAATTACATTCATGGCGGACACACGGCCAGAGACCGCACAGAATGGGAAGACCTATGCCTAGAGCTGTGGGACACTAATTAGGCTAAAAATAAATACACATTCTGCATTCATTCAAAAACCGAGTTCCGCACGTCACAACATCCTCATCGTCATTTGCAGCCGGAACCGGATAATTCAACACCGTTACCTCTAAACACGTAATATTTAAATCATGCATATCATCTGTCACTCTTATTTGGCCCAGGTCAGCCGGATGGCGAAATTACCAGCTGTATGACACCTATTAAAAGTAATAAGCCAATCATCCCGCGTGCACGAATTATGTGACACGTTTTAGTTAATATCATAGTCGTAATTGTTCTAGAAATGTCTCGCGGTTTTTGTGTAAAATAATGCATTTCTAGCAGCGCTATGGAATAATAATAATAATACCAGCCTATTAATAATAATAATAATTTATTTTAACGAATAACTACCGGAGATATTTTATTGTGAAGGATGGCACGGTTGACATTTGTAGGGCATGTCACCGACAGGGAGAATCAATCCGTCACATTATCTCTAGATGTTCTCGTCTTGCTAACGAAGAGTACTTGCATAGGCACAACTTTGTGGCCAGGAATTATCCATCAGCAACTTGCTCTGAAATACAACCTCGTGGAATCAGAAGTACCATACTACAGGTATGTCCCCGATCCAGTTTTTGAAAATGGCAATGTCACATTGTACTGGGATCGATCCATCATCACTGACAGGACTATTGTAGCCAATAATCTTAATGTAGTGGTGGTGGATCGATTGGAGAAGCGCGCAATGATTATTGACATAGCAGTTCCGCATGACGTGAACCTCGTGAAGCAACCTTCACAAGAAACAGAAAGACAAGCAGATAAAGTATCTTGACTTGGCTCGCGAGGTTGTCGACATGTGGGATGTGGACTCAGCGATCATTGTGCCGATAGTTGTCACAGCCAATGGCTTAATTGCCAAGAGCCTCGACCAACATCTAAGGAGGCTCTCGTTAGGCGGCTGGATCAAGGGCTTGATTCAGAAGGCAGTACTTCTGGACACGGCCCGCATTGTCAGGAGGTTTCTTTCTCTGGAGCCCTGACCGCCGGTAGCTTCTCGATACCGGTAGGCTACCATTATTTATATTTTTAAATGTTTTTATTTTTATTAATATTTAAAAATGTAATTTATAGGTAAATATGATTAATAAATGGTGATTATAATAATACCAGCCTATTACTGTCCCACTGCGGCCTCTTCTCATACAGAGAAGGCCGGAGCATTGATCACCACGTGCGCTCAAGGCGGATTGGCGATTTCAGACTTATGATAATTATATATTCCACGTTTCCTCACGATCTTTTCCTTTACCGATGTCAGTGATATTCAAGATAAACTTAGAGCGTACATATGAAGTTGAAAAAGTCACATTGGTACTTGATTGTGCCTGTTTGTGAAGAAAAATGTAAACATGCTAGAAATTTATTGTCATCTTAGGAAAAACTTTCGTCTACTGACATTTAAATATGTTCCGTCTACTCTTGAAGTAACGGTTGGCGTAGTGGCTGAGTGATTGGCTGATGCGCTGTGTGTCGCGGGTTCGATTCCCGCAACAAATATTTGTTTGACCTATGGATAGTTGTTCCGAGTCTGGCTGTTTGTGTTTGTGAGTTTATATGTTTGTAAACGCACCCAGGATACGGGATAAATTCCTAGTGTGCAACGTTTAAAAAAAGAAAACATTAAGAATGGGTGGGCGTAGATCTCCTTCATGAAGAAATCAATTAATAGGGTATTACACCCATTTTTGAAAAGTGTCTCAATGAAATTCTGTAGTGCTAATATGCCACCAAAAAAAAACACAAAATTTTTATTCAATCGATAAGTGCCATAAAAATGCATCGAAATTTTAAATTTTCAAATTTCGCGCGTTGTTTGACGAAAACGCCTCTTACTGGACGCCATATTGCTCAGCGTAAATGACGTCAGTTCGTTTTGTATCAAATGAGCTCATATTAAATATGATAATTGTATATCATTTAAAAATAATTAAAAGCATATTTTGTACTAGGTGTAATAATGAAAAAATTACGTTGGTTACGAAAATAATAAAAGTACATAGCGTATATTACGCCAATCGGTTGACTGACAATTGTCAATTTTTTTGTTTACACAGCCTTATGGCGTAATAACATGGCCGCTACTATTTCACGGTGTTTTAGAACAGATTAAAAATACTGAAATCTTTGAATTGAATTTGTTAAAAATTGGTTTTGTTATTTTATGAACTAAAACGTACATTTTCCGACTGCTTTATGCCTAAACTGTCTCAATAACATATTTATTGATTTTTTCTCGTTTAGAGTAAAATACCCTATTATAGAGAAGTAATACCGCGGAAAAACACTTAAAATTTTTGACACTGGACCATCACGACATTTTTAAGTAGTACGGAATGAGGTGAAACAAATATCTGACAATAGAAGTCCTTTTATGCATTCGTTATTTAACCACACTTCTGCAACATAAGTACTGTTCGATGCAATCTTAATGGCGGCTGTGAAGTGCGCTACTAACTGCCCGCCTCTCACCCCCGCTGACACGTGAAATTGTTACTGCGCAGCCACTCGACTCATGTTCAGAGCCGCCATAATGTTTGAATTGTACTGTACTAACAACAACATATCATATTATTTCATCTATTAATATTGAAAAAAAAACAGTAGGTATTTTAGTTAGGCTCTACGAAATGCTTCATGTTCAAAATACACCAATACCTGTAAAATTTACCTCTTAACTTTTTGAAATGAAATAGGTAAAGGATCTATTGCTATGTTAGCCCCGGGGTCAAATAAAAAGCCTTTTAATACAAGTATCTTCACGCACTCTGCCTAAGACTGCACGAAAAATTCTTATTCTATTTAGTTTCATGATCTTGACATATTTTAAGGAGTCAATTAAAAAAAATAATCCAGAAAAAGGAAAATAATTCCTTTTCAGATTAAAAATATCAATCAACAACAGTCGTGTTAATTTACAGATTAATATAATAAAAAGGTATCCAAAAAATTGCCCGGATAATCCCGCGCCATCTTGTATTCAAAAGTCCCTCTGAAGTAAAGTAAGGTTTTTGCCTTTGCATAATTCCACTTTTGTACAGAAATGTACCTTTTATATTACGTTGCTTTTTCCCGAGAATATGAGGAAAATATTAGCAACCTTCCTCCTTGCAAGGCACGACTATTGATTCTCCATGGTAACTTCAGAAAACACGATCTAAGAAGCTTTTATAAAAAATGTAGATGGTTTAATTTTTTCCATGAAAGTTCTACGTATTAGGTACACCTTAACCTTTAACGCAATTTTGTAAGCATTCAATACTTTTCCTTTATAATTAACTACCTAATGCTCGCGACTTCGTTAGCGTGAATGACGGTACAGTGTGGGATTTTTCTTAATGATAAACACCAATGTTCATGGTTTAAACTACAAAAATGACGATTTTCAAACTTTCATCCCCTATTTTTCATCCCCTAAAGTAGTTACATTAGGGGTTGAATTTTGAAAAATCCTTCCTTATTTCTTGTCTTTGTTTCAGATGTTTAAAGTACCCTATTACACCAATAATAGAAATTACAATATTGGTACTTATTATATCATACATAATCAACTAGCAATTATTATACCTCGGTTTCAGAATTGTAATTCTCATTAAAAAGCTTGGAATTTCGCGTTATGAGTATGACAACCGTTCTTATAGAGAGCGTTTGTGAACACTGAAAAGACTAGCGTTGTTTTATGTCGGATATCACTGCAGCCGATAAAACTTGAAACCTAAGATCAGAAACTAATTACGCAAACACAAAAGTTAGTCCCAAATCCTTCAGTTTTGACATAAATTAAATTTAATAGTATTAAATAAGTATTATTCCGAATCTCAATTTTTTTTTAACTTAAATCTCATTCTCGGTAAATTCATAAGTAAACCATCAGGTTTACTTTCAACATTAAAAACAATTTTCAATCTAAAGACTGACCTGATCAAATCCAACAGTGTATCTGACGTGAGGGTGTCCTTCACGATGAGTTTGGTCGCGTTGGGCATAGTGTAGGCCTCCGGATCCTTGCCCGGCTTGATAGTTGTTACCAGAGCTATGCCCAGCATCACAGCACATACCGTTGTCGTCATGTAGTAAATGATCGCGCGAAGACCAACCCTGGAAGTAATGGGGAGTTCGTTGCAGTCGGTACAAAACGTCATGACGAATCAGATAGTCTAGGAACCTGTACAGATAGCGCCGTCAATTGGGTACCCCTCACGCATTAAAATTCCTTCGAAAAGGGGGTAACTGATCACGCTGTGCGCACAAAAATCTTACTGGAATTTATTTCACCAGCACTTTGCAAACGACTTCATCCGTGATCATTTTCTTACAGATACCTAATATGTTTGCCTATAGCACTCAAGAATAATACGAGAGCTTACCTATTGGTGAAAGAATTTTTGAAATCGGATATTTAGTCTTGGAGATTACCCCCTACATTGTTATTATTATTATATTTAGGCCATACTTTCCCACTGCAGGGCAAAATCCCTCCATTCCTGCCATCGGTCTTGACTTTTCGCTATATCTTGCCCCATACACACAAACAAATTTTACCTGATAACTTTATTTTCGAGCCGTTTCGGGTTGAAACTCTCGGGTCGTAGGGTCCTATAGTGCTCATCTGCTTTTTAAAGACTTGTCCAAAAGGTTAATTGATAGTTCCCGTGATCCAAGAACTGGTTTTTACATTGGCCAGAGGTAAGGATTGCCATCCAACGTGGCAATGCCGCCAGTCTCTTGGGCACATTCCCTGATGGCGGCGATGTGGAGGATTTTTTGATGCCCTATTATTTTAGTTTTGTGGCTTATATGTTAGTTAGGTTTTTTTTTATTATTCATGTAAATAGTGTAGAGAATAGATTGAACACTTGGATTCTGAATTCTAAAGAAAATCCACTGTTAAACCCTATCAAAAGTACTAGCCAATAAAAACCAACTCACTTGCCAGATAAACTTAAGTCCAAAGACCCAATAGCAGATACGATACTGGATACCAGCAGCGGCACTATAAGAGACTTCAACATCCTCAGGAACAGCTCTCCAGGGTACTGGAAGTACATGACGTCACGGCGGGACCACTCTTGGCCTGATGCTCGCAGGCCGCACCCCAGAATGGTTCCAGAGACCACGCCAATGATGGTCAGCATCGTCAAGAGGTTGTCCCTTACGAAGGACAAGCAACGGTTTCTTCGGATTTGGAGCGGCATGGTGGTTGGTTGATGTTTCTGGGGATAGAAGAATATAAGTCAGTGTTGTTTTGTAAGTATGTGCCTACAAACCTGTATAGACTTCTCTCAGTTTTTCAAGTTAGTTGGTTCGCATTGCTTTAGATATTTTTGTTCAGTGCCTGTCACTATAAATATAAACCCAAAGCTCGATTTTTCATCTAACCGCATTGCAAAAACATTAAATGTTTACTTGTCCTCTTAATTTGTACTCAGAGCAGGAAAGGCCTCCTCAAATACTTCCCCTATTTCTTAATTGGGTTACTCTGCAGTTTATATTTTTAAAACTCGAACAGTTATAACATCCAAAGTTTGTCATACTGAGCGAAATGATTGACTCCAAAACCATAATAGCTATTTCGCTCAAAACACTAATGAGTGCTTGAACTTAGTCTAGACTGGACTATCAGAGATTCCTGGGAATGTCCAGCAAGAAGATTGATCATAAATCATAATAATTATACGCTGGTAAAATGAAGAGACAATGCCTATCACTCTGTGTACAATCGGGTCGAGTAAGATGAATATATTACCGTTATATTTTACGGGAGACATTTTATCTTAGTGATATACTTTCTTCTACCTTGACTGCAATACCTCCGGTGCTTTATTCCCTTAATCATACAGAATCTAACCTTTCTTCGGCTTGATCCTGAAATGATCTCTATAAAATACTTAAGTATTAAGGAAACATAAGTTCCTGTTTTCTAAACGCGAAGACTTGTAATTGGCTTTCTGTCGACTATTGTTTCATTTTTTGTTGTTAAGTTTTTGTAGCTCTAAGTGTTCCTTGCATGGATAAATAAATAAATAGATAAGTATTTGACAACTCTGCGGAACTACCTATTTGATCATCGTTAGTTAGCAAACTGAACTATAAAATTATCACAAAGAAAAAGAGTCACTCAATATTTGTTTTCCTGCTTTTAAATCGGCAATCGATATAAATGTTTTCTAGACAACCACGACACATCAGAACACAACAAATCTAAACTAGGACATATCCTGATGACACCGTGTAACCGTATTGATAGTCACCCTACAGTGACCGCGCTGCGTTCCTTAGTTAATATTAGGAGTAGCTCTTGGCAGAGCACATCGAACTATTGTAGTCGTCCCCGGACCACGTGTACTAGTAACACAGAATAAATTGATGCACAATTGTCCATACGATAATTCATACTGCTAGAGAAAAAACAAATATTTATAAACATAGGTGCGGTGGGATGTTAAAATTGATAATAACATGTCCATAGATATTTGTTTTGCGAATTTGCTTACTTGAATTAGGGAATAGTAAGTATTTTAAAAAATATTCTATAGTAATTAAATTACATTTTATACAGTACAAAATGCCAGTAAGATAAATATTAATTCGTATTCAGCCTGTGATGTTCCCATTCCTGGAACTAGCTTCCATTATGTGAGAGGAAGTAGACTATAGTTCACCACACGGGCCCAGTTCAAGTCGGTCGGTGACATCATATATCTTCGAATTTTTGGTTCAAGGACATGCCCGGAAGGTGCATGGTGTCTTCACAAGGTTTTCTTTCACCGCTCTTAGTCCTCTTAGAGGAGAATGAGTTAGATTAAACCAGAAGCTTAAATTCACTTCTGTAGATGACAATTATCTTGCTGGTTAAAATTGTCTGAAAGAATGCTGAATGAATGCTGTTTTTTTTTATTTCAAATACGTCAGTCAGTTAAAAATCAGTTAAGGCTAATTTTTTTCGATTTTTTTGCTATTCGATGCAACCAACGACGGAAACTTTTGCTCCACTTAGTAGAACATTCAAAATTCATAACATTGGTCAAACACATCAATATTTTCCTGTCAACACTTTTAACCAATCACAGCATCCATTTTCGCGTTGCGATGCGCGGGCGCACGTGGGAGTATTCGGCGGGACCCCACGCGCGGATGTCGTCGCGGAAATCTTTATTTAGCGGTATCGCTATCAATCCGCGTCCCCCTTCGCTCACACGCACCGCTTGCGCTGATCTGATGTACCTACCTGATACAGCTGGGCTAGGACAAATAACTGATGCGTGCATTTCATTTGGTGTACTCGGTTTAAATTACACGGTTTGATTTTCTATCGCAACGGTGCAACCTCCAATCGTGATAGCCAAGTCGATAAGGTGCCAGCCTCATGCATGAGGTTGTGTTGGACACCGGACTAATATAATTATGTAGTCTTCTTCTATCTTCTACATAATAAATATGAATCGTTGTTCGTTAGTCACACTAAAACTCAAGAACGTGAACGGCTAGACCTATTTGGCTAATTTTAAGTCTAAATCCAGGGAAGGTTTAAACGGTAAGAAAATCGAAAACCAATTGACAGAAGACAACGTCTGTCGGGTCAGCTAGTAATATAATATAGATAAGTAATACCAATGTGACTTTGTTAATTAATATTAAGTATGTACTATCTAACTTTAGACATCTTCGACATTACTGACATCTGTGAAGAAAAACACATCCTGGGAAAACTCGGCTGAAATGATGATGATGATAATGATGAATATAAGTCTGAAATCGCCATAACGCCTCGAGCAAGCATAGGTAGTGATCAAAGCTTATGCCTTCTCTGTATGAAAAGAGGTATTGGTCCAGCAATGGGACCATACCTACAACCGGTGGGTACAAACTATATTTCAAGAAAACTGAAAGGACTATTTGATACCAAGAAAGTAAAGGATGTATGTACACTACAAACCTTAAACCCCTAAAGGTTACCCCGGCAGTACTTAGTAGTTAGGTTGTAATTAGTGCACGAGTAATTTGATCTCCAAATTTCCGGAAATAATTTTCTTATTGATTTATTTAAATTTTAATGAAATACTTTATCTGTCTGCCTAGCCTTTTCCGAACTATATTGGGGTTGGTTTGCAGTCTAGCCGGATGCAGCTGAATACCTGTTTCTTACATGGAGCAACCGCCTATCGGACCTCCACAACCCAGTTGCTGGGTCACAATACCCCTTAGTTATGGAGGGTAAAGATAAGAAGCACGATCTCTGTGTATGAAAGTGTCCGTTAAAATGTGCCACATGATAAGAGTGGCGCTACAATCGCGACCGGGTATTTTGTTTTTCAACTCGGAATACTTCAGTCCGTCAACAACTGCTACATTCACGGATCTATGGCTACATTCATACCATACCCTATGCCTACGCTAGCGCCATTTTGCCGGGTTTCGGAACTGTTACCTTGCTGCATAAAGCTAGACACTTTTTCAACTTTTCCCCCATATGAGATATTGCCCATACCCTTAGTAAGACTGGTTGTGAGATTTTATAGCTTCTTTGGGCTTCTCATTCTGTTAATGATAATAATAATAATACATTTTATTGCATAACAAAATTCACATTGCACTGCAAACATTCAGTTGACATGATTTAATCAATATGACTTAAACATAAGAGTACAATAATTTTAAACTCTATCCCTTAAACTAGGTCTAGCCTGTATCTTAAGAGATAGGGTTCAGCCATTTCGTTGGACAAATTATATGTCGCAGCAAGCGATAATTTAGCGATAAAGAGGATTCAAATTGATTATTGTAGTACCTACAGAAGAAATGGTAAACGCCGTGACGTCAGCTGTCGGTTAAAATGGCGCCATGTGGACAGAGTCGTGTTGGAGAGTGGGGACCGTGCCAAGCTCACTTTTGCTCGAGACACCAAGCAGGACACTCATCTAGTACGAAACTGTCGGTTTACCTATTTGAATTGTATTGTACGATCACATTTAATAAAGTAAGGTTGTTAGTACTGCATTGAATATTGTTATTCTACAATGAACCCGATACCACCGAACCCAAACGATGTCGGCGCTACCGCTCAGCCATACCTGGCGCCGACATATATTTATTAAACGACAACAACAAGTGAAACCAGTGACGATGTGGAACTTATAGATGAACGTTAAAAAAAAACTAAAACTTAGAAGGTATGAATCAATTGCGTATTTTTGGGTGAGTGTGTGGTGTTGAGTGTGGTGTATATGTATAGTAAAGTGTGATGATAGGAGATATATTAAGTATGTGTATGTTTATGAGATGTATGTTAGTAGATTTTCTGTTGTGGTATGGTCCTGCTGAAGTAGCTACTGAGTGATTTTTTGTTTTAGAGTGTATGTGTTAGAGTCAAGTATGTTAAGTTTTCGGTGTAATTGCTTGTATAAATGCGTACCTATGACGTAGAATTGGTGCTTTGCAAAAGATGTTTTATGTCTACCCCGGAAGGGATGTTTGTGCGTTTTTCTGGCAATGGCAGTCGACTTTCTGACTTCTGTGTACCCATATATAACGACTGTCAAAAATCTACGAATGGCTGCCGGGACTAATGGCTTTACGTGCTTTCAGAGGTACGGAGGGGGGTCTCGGTATGAAATGGGTGGTCACCCATCCATTGACCGGCCGCGGCACACGTAGCTTAACTATCATGACCGGTGAATTTGTACGGCTTTTACTTGGCCACTGTATAACTCCTCATTTAAACTTTATGCGACATATAAGGCCAAGGCCTTTGACACGGTCTGCATACCACTGCTTCTGCAAAAACTGGAACGGCTAGGCATTAGAGGAAATCAACACAAAATATTCAAAGATTATCTTTCGAATCGCTTCCAATGTGTACAGGTAAATGAACATCTAAGCAATGATCTACCCATCTCCTTTGGCGTACCTCAGGGTAGTATTTTGGGTCCTACACTCTTTCTCATCTATTTGAACGACCTCTGTGAGCTGAATCTAATGGGTGATAAAATTATATCTTATGCGGAGGATACGGTGCTCTTGTTCTCTGCAGATACTTTGGAGAATGTATATAAAAGTGCACAGGAAGGATTTAATGTAGTAAGCCACTGGCTACAGAAAAATATTTTGACGCTTAACGCAGGAAAAACGCAGTACATCAACTTCTCCATGCGTAACATAAATCCACCTTCCTCGTCTCTTTCTATAATCGCACACAATTGTTGTAATAATGAAACATGTTCCTGTCTGGCCCTTATCAATACTAACAAAATTAAATACTTGGGGATCATAATTGATAACAATCTAGCTTTCCGATTCCATCACATGGTAACTTCTAGGGTAAGAAAATTAGTATATATCTTTAAACATCTACGACATGCAGCTGATCCTAAATTAATTAAGCAGGTGTACCTAGCCCTTGCTCAATCAATAATACAGTATTGTATCTCAGTATGGGGCGGTGCGTCGAAAACTATACTAAAACCATTAGAGGTGCTATTTAAGAGCTATTTTAAAAGTATGCACCTTTCGTCCGTATCGGTTTCCGACGTATCTCCTCTACCAATCATGTGAAGTCCTTACGGTCCGGCAGCTCTTTGTGTTGCAAGCAGTCCTAAGGCAGCATGTTAACACCAAGTACGACGGTTCCACCTACTTAGCTAAGCGCCGACGAAAGATCATCGCTTCCAATAATGCAGCAACCTATAAACACCCATATGTACGCAAGTTCTTCTGCCATTTAGGCTTCTTTCTCTATGAAAGAATAAATAAGACAATTGACATTTATCCTTTAAATAAAAATCAATGTAAATATAACATGATAAACTACTTACACAAGCTAAACTATGACGAGACTGAAAACTTATTAACAGTGGTATGGTAGCTTTAGTAGCTTACATACCTACTCACCCTCCCTCACACATTCATTCATTCACACCTTACAAAAAGCAGGCCACTACCATAACTACAAGTACATTTTTTTTTTAATCATTTTTAAGAGACTTGGTTAGACGACCGTGTAAGTGACGGCGAAATATTTGACTCCAGGTATAACATTTATCGTAGAGACAGAGTATCAACCGTGAATAGCGGCAAAAGAGGAGGAGGTGTATTGATTGCTGTTTTAAAGTCAATAGACTCGGCCCGGATGTCGCAATGGGAAACTGACATTGAAAACCTATGGGTTAGACTCAGGACGGTCAAGGGGAAAAAAATTAATAACTTTAATATCTGCGCGGTTTATCTTCCCCCTCCAGTTCAACATCGTACACTGGACTCGTTCCTCGACAGAGTCTCTTCTGTTATCGATACCACTGGGGACGAAACCCTGATAGCCGGTGACTTTAATCTGAGTTTCATTAACTGGGAAATAGACAGAACACATTCCCACACTTCCAGTAACACAGCTTATGACTATGCGAATGCATTGGGCTATACACTGATGGACTTTATGTCATTATGTAACATGGAACAAATAAATTCTGTCAAAAATTGTGATCACAAAACGCTAGATTTAATATTTTGTAACTTTTATGGAGGAATTGTTAGTGTATGCAATAACCCCTTATCAACAGTAGATATCTACCATCCACCTCTCGAAATACTAATTAAAAACATGTCCCCAGCAATATTAAAGAGTAAGATTCCTGTAAGATACAACTTTAGAAAAGGCAATTATACTGTAACCAATGCCAAGATTGACGAAATTGACTGGACCCACATTTTCTCAGATTTGCACGATGTTGATGCTATGGTGACACACCTATATAAACACCTTTTTCACGTAGTGGACGAGCATGTTCCAAAGTCAAAAAAATTGAGCGATAAGTATCCCCCCTGGTTCTCTAAACCTCTTATTAGACTCCTAAATGAAAAAGAGAAACTTCGAACACGTCATAAAAAATATAAAAATCCAAGGGACCACTTTGAATATAGACTGTTGGAGGGAAGATCTAAAACAATGATGAACACTTGTTACAAAAACTTTGTTAGCTTCACTGAGGAGAGCATTAGACACAATCCGAAACTCTTTTGGTCCTTCGTCAAAGCGAAAAACTCCAAATGTAACGACATTCCCTCGGAGATGTGTCTAGGAAATGAAACAGTATCTACGGGTGATGAAATGTGCAACCTTTTTGCTAAACATTTCTCCTCCAACTTTACTCCCTCAACCGACACACCTGTTGTCGCTCAAACAAGACCCATGCATCATCAGCTTGCACTGGGTAGGGTAGTATTTACGGAACGAGATGTCCTGAAAGCACTAAAAAAACTTAACATCTGCAAAGGACCGGGGCCAGATGGTCTGCCGCCAGTATTTGTAAAGAAGTGTGCTACAAGTCTATCTTTACCGCTTAAATTAATATTCAACCGCTCGTTAGCGACATCACAGTTTCCGACGGACTGGAAAATGGCAAATGTTGTACCGATCTTTAAGAAAGGAGATTCTAATGACGTGCAGAACTACCGTCCTATTTCACTCCTTTCAGTTTTCGCTAAACTCTTTGAATCCCTGCTGTGTCCTTTACTTACGTCGCTTATTGATCCCCAGTTAGTACCCCAACAACATGGTTTCTGTGTTCGTAAATCTACGACTACTAACTTGGCCCACTACGTCAATGAAGTGAGTAAAGTGATGGATTCTCGTGCCCAGGTAGATTCAATTTACACTGATTTTACCAGTGCATTCGACAAGGTGGATCATAAAATCCTCTTAATGAAGCTAGAAGGATTCGGCATATTTGGACAGTTGCTTCTTTGGTTTAAATCTTATCTTACGGACAGAAAACAAAGAGTGGTTGTAAAGGGCTATGAGTCACAGGTATATGTATCTACATCTGGAGTCCCCCAAGGTTCGCATCTGGGTCCAATACTCTTTCTAATGTTCGTCAATGACATAGTTCTATCAGTGAAACACAGCAATTGCTCTATTTTCGCTGATGATCTAAAGATCTATAAAGTGATTAACTCATCAGTCGACGTTCATTTACTCCAGACAGACCTCGACGCAGTTCACAACTGGTGCTTAAGAAACCGCATGTCTCTCAATGTGAAAAAGTGCTACCACATAACTTTTACCAAAAAACGGAAACCTTTGCCCACGTCTTATTCGTTAAATGGGGTAACACTACAAACCGTGGACACGATTCGTGATCTGGGAGTCCAGCTCGACTCTAAACTCACATTCGTCAACCACATTGACCATATCACTGCCAAAGCTGCAAAAATGTCTGGTTTTTTAAAAAGAAAATGTCGAGATTTTCAATCCATCTCTACCCTAAAGGTACTCTTCAATACACTCGTGAGAAGTGTACTGGAGTATGCATCTCCAGTTTGGAACCCTACCTACCGTGTTCACGTAAACAGAATTGAACGAATCCAGAGAAGCTTCACCAGATATCTTAGTTTTAGAAGTTCTGACTGTCCACGAGATTCTTCTTATAGTCAAAGGCTCAGTAAATTCAAAATATGTTCCCTCGAACACCGGAGAGACGTAACTGACCAAATCCTCCTATATAAAATCATCAACGGTTTACTAAATGTTCCCGATCTTCTGGCGGAATTAAGTATAGCTGTATCCCGACACGTAACAATACGATCTAGTCGCGAGACCTTAACCTTTGCCACAACTGCAAGTCGCACTAACCTTGGTAGCACCGCACCCATGAACCGTCTAATGGGAAACTACAACAAAATTGCTACACGAACCAATAGCATCGACATCTTCTCCAACTCCTTCCGCATTTTCCGTGCGAGACTTTTAACCAGTTCGGAGTCTCATTAACTCTCTGAGACAAGTCCCACTAATATATTTGTATACACATCCATTTCCTTTTATTTTAAATTATTATCTGATCTATTTTTTGTTATTCAATTAAATATTCTAAATTTCTAAGTTCCCAGATGTATTTTGAACATGGCTCGTTTTAACTTTTTTTTTGTACTTTTGACCCGTTTATAACTTATATCACGATATCCATATTTGTAAACTTAATTTAAATTTTCCTAGATAGTGCTGTGCACTTCTGTAAGTGACGAATTCACTATATATCTGAAACTGTATGTGACTTTTGTTTGTATATGTTTTAGTGAGTAAGTCGTTGGAGTGCCTTATCAATAAATAAATAAATAAAGATGGTTCGCATTATTTTCTTTTTTTTTTAGTTGATTTATTTTAATTTAATTTATTCTGATTTAATTTAATTTGTTTGAATTTAATTTAATTTTAATTCTTAATCTTTCTATTTATTTTTACATTGCGTTAACGGTATGACTTGTTTTGTGTAGAGCTAGAATTAACTTATAGTTAAGTGGTGCATACATCCAGGGAAGAGCGCTGATGTCTGAAATACAGTTTTTTTTACTCTACTTAGTTCAGACACAGATGTTCCTCACTAGACCATAACAAGAGTACAAAAATTAATTGTTTATACATATTTTAAAGTGTGTAAAATATTTTTGGATGCAATAAATTATTATTATTATTATAAAAGCGGACTTAATACCTTATGCATTCTTTACCAGTTAACCGGGGTGGTGGAGAAACAACGTGAGTACCTCCGTGACCGATGCACATGGGCGTACCTAGGTTCTGGGTCAGGGGGGGGGCAAACTAGATTTTTATAAGCAAACAAAATTATTAATCAAAAAAATTGGTATCTAATATATAAAATTCTCGTGTCACAGTTTTCGTTCCCGTACTGCTCCGAAACGGCTTGACCGATTCTGATGAAATTTTTTGTGCATATTGGGTAGGTCTGAGAATAGGCCAACATCTATTTTTCATCCCCTTTTTTCACCCCTTTTTCATCGATCGGGACAGGACAACGTCTGTCGGGTCAGCTAGTTTTTTATAAAAATACTGTATTATACCATAGCTATTTTAAAAGTAACTTATATTCTTAACTTTTATCGACGAAAGTAAATGGCTAGCAGGGAAGTAAACAAAATACAGGGGGGTGCAGCTGTCCCCCCCTGCCCTACCCTGGATACGCCCATGCCGATTCATAGAGAATCGCGGAACACCGACAGCACGTGCGGACGGTGTTCCGCTCTATGGGCCAATGCATTGTAGAAAAGAAGAGATGGGAGGAAAAATGCTATAACATATTAAATAATATAAGTAGGTACTTATATAAGTTGCAGTTAGATTATAGGTAGTAATAAAGATGTGGGGACATTTCACACACGGCCATCTAACCCCAAACTTGGGAGACCCTGTACTATGGGTGTCAGACAGCTGATATACATACACAAATACATTTTTAAATATATAGATATAATCAACACCCAGACACAAGGCAAACACAAGTGCTCATCACACAAATATTTACCCTGAGCGGGAATCGAACCGATCGAAATCGATCGCTCAGTCACTGCGCCAACCGTGTCATCAAGTAGTAGTTTCTTATCGTCCAACACATAATGTGACAGTAAAGAATTGTGAGCTCTGCCTCTTAAACTAGGATAACCTGTATCTTATGAGACAGTGTTCAGCTGTAAGGTTACATATGAATAAGGATTATATTATACAACTGCGGACAGTGCTATTGTTAAGGGCGCGTATTTGATTTAGCGCAACTCAAAATCTAAACGATTGCTAGAACGGCGTAGCAGCATTGACACACACTAGTACAATACAATGGTTAGTTTGTGTGCATAAGAAAAAAAAATATGCACGAAATAAGCACGAATCATTGAAATTGATCGGCAAACGACAGCGCGCGATGTTTTACAGTGCTTTTTAAAATAATTGTCTAAAATAAATGAGCTCTTATAACGGACTGAAAAATATTCTGTATATTAAGCATAACATTTACTTTCATAAATTAAATATCTCAGTTATGTTTTTATTCAAATACTGGTGAAAAAAAATTGTCAAAGTGAACCGATTTTTTACTTTTTCAACATTGTTTTTAAATACATAATTTTGGCTCTTTTACTGTCTTTATGACTGTATATACTGTTGGAAAAACGCATAAAATCAAATATTTTGGCATATTGTAATGGTTGTATTCGTCCTGAAAGTTAACTGTGACGTCTATTTTCGTAAAACGATATGTAAGAATTGTCTTCGCTTTAAAAAACCATAATTAAAAATTATACTTTTACTCTGTAGCTGTCTAAATCAAGACTTAATCTTTCTAAAACTGTAAATTGTCTTTAAATAATCTGCTCATATAATTACGATATTGCTCTGGGCAAAACGCAAAAACATGAAGTTTTCGTCACGAATCGAATATGCGCTCTTAATGCTAATAATCAGATTTAATTTTATACATATTAGGATCTAAATAAATGGGGGAAAATAATACAGAATGACAAATTAAAAACCTACGTAATATGAATATGAATGTGTGAATGTGTGTGAGAGTGTGTTTATGATTGTATGTGTGGTGAGTTTTTGTATGAGCGTGTGGAGTTAATGCAAAATATTAGGTAATGTTTTTAAGCACTATTATATACAAATCATAAAAATCAAAATAATAAAATTATTTACAATTCTAGGAAAAAGGCAGGGAGCTCAAAGGGCATCAAAAAACTCGTCCACATCGCTGTCAACGGGACACGTGCCCAACAGGCTGGCAACATTGCCACGTTGTATGGCAATGCTGATTCTTTGACCCAAGAATAGACCAGTCTTCGGGTCACGTGAGGAGTCTAATGTTTTTGAGTAATGATTCAGTTTGTGCATAGTCCTGTTGAAGCAGCCATTCCATCATCTTAGCTTTTAATTGAAATTTGTTGCAATCGAGTATATTGAGTTCTTTTTGGATTTTCTTGTAAATAAGTGTACTTAATGTGAAGTATTGGTGTTTGACAAAAGCAGTTTTGTGTTGTGTACCTGGCGGAATATTGGTTCGTTTGTTGGGATCAGACGGTATGGGACGCTGGAGTGTCTTCTGAGAACTGAGCTGACGAACTGTTAGGACCTTACAATCTGAGTAGAGTTGAGTGGTTGGATAGCGATAAGGTTTTCGTAGCATCACTTTCAGTATTGCTCTCTGGGCTCTCTCCACTCTAAGAAAAGTAGTTTAACCTGCACCGCGTCATACAGTGATGCAGTACCCAAGAACGGACTGACACAGAGCATAGAATACCATTTTTAGAGTCAGGATTTGCTGATACTCTAAGTGACCTGAAGGTACGTATCAGTCTTAGCGTTCTCGAGGTTAGGGCATAAAATTACGTGAATTAGCCTTCTGACGTCATTTCCGCAGAGCAATATGGCGTCCACTAAGTGGCGTTTTCGTCAAACTACGCGCGAAATTTGAAAAGAAACATGGCAGCATTTGTACAAAAAAAAGATTTTTAGAGAAGTTGAAATTCTAATTATAAGAATAGAATTCTTGGATACCTTCGAGTATCGTCAGGCATTTACAATATTTTTAAAACCCCGCAAAAGAAAAAATGAATAGTTTAACAAAAAGCTCATTATTTCAGAACGAAACGGTGACTGAAAGTGACAGTAACACTGACAGCCGCCTTTTCGCAGTTTTTACACTGAAATTGCATCGTTTTATGGGAAATAATATCACAAATAATGATTATATTTTTCCACACACTTGTCACATCACTTGCCTGCCAATTTGATAGATCCGTTAACGTCGCTTGTAACTTTGTTCTTTTTATAAATACAAAATGGGCATGGGCAATATTTTAATTATGCTGAGGTTTAAAAATATGGTAAGTATCAATCTACTCCTGGTAATGTATTCTTCACACTGGAATATTTTAAACCCTCTAAATTATTATTTTGTTCATACAAATGAATGTATAGATCTCGCCATGATTCTTTAAAATTTAGATGCGTTTTTATAACACTTATTGATTGAATAAAAATTTTGTGTTTTATTTAGTGGCATATTAGCTCTACAGAATTTAATTTACAACACTTTTCAAAAATGGGTGTAATATCCTACTATAGTTGTCATGTCAAAACGTATTGAATAAAAACACAGCAAAGTTCACAAAAAATACTAATTTGCATCTCTTAGTCGACTTAATTTATAATAATCTTAAATTAAGTCGACTAAAGTCAGTCTCTACTGAATTCAGTTACTACTTAAACTATTACTACTTACTTACTGAACACACACACACACTTTACTGAATTCAGTAGCGACTGAATTTGGCTAGTCCCCATTGAGATTGGCCACTGCGACCAAAATTCCGTTGGGAGAATTATTTATGCAAATATTCGTTTGGTTCAAATATTTCGTCCCTAGAATCGATACGTGACCCTTAGCACAATAGGTAGATGCCCCTGCCTCCGCTTCACGCTCATGTATTTGTCCCAATCTCGTTAAAATTGGGTTCCGTAGCTCAAAGGGATACGTAGAATCACAATTATACCGGTATACGGTCCAATCGGTTAAGCCTATTTGATGTAGAATATGGATGATTCTCTGCAACGTTGGGATTGGAAAATATAATATTACTCGGAGCAAAGAATAAGTTAGGCGTACTACTAAAAACCGTTGTCCGTGTGGTGTTGGACGTAAAGAATAGTACCATCCCATCTCATCATCTTTCCGTTGGTATCGTAAGAGGCGACTAAGGGACTTACCAGAGAATGGACAGCAGCGTTCTCTGTGCCTTTGTAACAACCATACTGCGATCCGCCTGCCAAGCGTGGCGATTATGTCCTATGTCCAGCAGTGGACGTCTTTCGGCTGAAATGATGATGATGATGACTACAAAAAAACTTAGAATCAAAGAGTCTAGTTAAAACCGTTTTAGAGACCTTAAAACTGTTTGTCTCTTTAACGGGAGGGCTTGGTGTCTCTTTCTATTAGGGTTAAGTACCAGCCTACACTACTAAGAAAAACATTTGTCACAAAATGAAGCTGTTAATTTGCTCAGGATGTTTACGATAATGTCGAAAAAAAATTAAGGACGTTGTAACAATCTTTTATTTCTCATCATAGATCATATCAGCGTTTTGCCGTCCACTGCTGAACGTAGCCCTCCCCCAGAGATCACCAACCAACCCAGTCTTGGGCAGCCCGCATTCATCCGCTGTCAGCCATCTTCTCCAAATCGTCGGTCCATTGTGCCGCTAGGCGTCCCACTCCAAAAGTTATCTGCTGCATCTACCGTATTTAATTCTCACTTAATCCGAAACTTAATTTTACCAATCTATGAAATCATAATCGAAAAACAGGTATCGTAGTTTAGCAAAAAAAAAACTCTAAATAATATGTCATATGAAACTACAAAAAACCGAATCCAGCGCTTCAAAGCGAAGCTTATCCTCACTTGTGCCGTTTCTCTCAACAAGAGCTGCTGATGTGAACCTGTATTTGAGCGGGGATTTGTAGCTAATAACGCCGTCTTATGTAAAGGTACCTGCTTTTGCAAATAAATGGTGATATTGAAAGGGGTGTAAAAATATACGAAAGAAACTACACATAGTACCCATAAAACTAAGTAACATTTAGCAAGAATTGCTAAGAAACGACTTTTGTTTTTGGTGACAAAAATTACTGAAACCATCAAATCTGCTAAACGTAAATCTCACCCAGAGATCGCCAACCATGCCAACCAACCCGGTCTTGGGCAGCACGCAAACACGACACCACCACAGTATAAATATTAGTATTACCGTACAGCTCACCTCTTCCCGCGTCGAACGTGCTCTCAAAACAGCTTTTAGTTCCTGCGGCGCGTAGACACGCACACACACGCACGTATTTGTAGTCTGTTATTTTGGTAGTCGTGTAGGTAATTAAATCGTTTCGTTTGTATGGAGTGTCGTAGGTCAGCAGGTGTGACACCACTGTTTATGTTAGCGCGCAATGTAACACACGTAAAACATAGTGCTTACGGGTGCATTCAACAGTTCAGGGGTATTGAAAGTTTAGTTAGAACATTAAAAGTGATTTTGTAAAAAACGTGAAAGAAAGAATTATCACTCTCAATATTTGTTGAACCAGGAGGTTCCCAGGTGTGCAGTCATGGGATCTCCATCAGAAACGAAGTCCCCTTATTTTATAAACGCTTATTTTATACGCATGCACACACATAAGGACTAGAAACTAGTAGTCTCTTGACTAGAGAGAGCGCGTGCGATGTGCGTATATGTATGCCTGATCATAGAAAGATACATTGAGAGAAAGAGGCGTATAGACCTTTGACTCAAAACTTATCTTCGATAAACACGTTGATAGTGTAATAAAAAAAGCTTCTAAAGCACTAGGTTTTATCCTCAGAATGTCATCGGAATTCAGGAACATCAAAACCATTAAGATACTGTACTGTTCTTTTGTTCGTAGTCACCTAGAGTATGGCTCTCAGGTGTGGAACCCCAACTACAACATCTACATCAACCGTTTTGAGAGCATTCAGAAAAAGTTCTTGAGGTACATTCAATTTCGCTCAAGACTGTATTTGCCTGATTATGTCACACGGTGTAAAAAACATCATATTCTTCCTCTTTATGAACGCAGGAAAATTGCAGATTTAGCATTCTTGTTTAAAGTGATGAACGGATTGGCAGACATTCCCGAGTTGGTGAACAAAATAGGATTGCGCGTACCTTGTGTATCTCTTCGTAGATCTCACCTATTGCACACGCCGGCGGTAAGAACCTCTTACAGACAAAACTCATACTTGATAAGAGCGTGCCGTACCTATAATGAGACCTGCCAGGAAGTTGACATTGATCTTTTCAATACAGGAGTCCGTAAATTGAAAGGAACTCTTTGTGATAACTTTCTCGATGTGTTGTCATAGTTTTTATTGATTTTATTTTTTTACTTGTACTGTATAAATTTAGAAAGATAATATATATGTACTTATTCTTTTTCAAAGATGTCAAAAAGCCCTACTTACTGTCATCAATATTGCGCTTACATACTATATGTGAAAACTTGTAATTGGCCTTAATTTTATTTTTTGTGTCTAAATATTCTTTGTTAATAGCTGTAAGTTTTCCGAATAAAATAAAATAAAATAAAATAAAAATAAAATAGAGGGGGTGTAACGCAAAAATCTTACGTGACGTTGCATTTTCTTCCTAATCACACCTGCCGCAAGCTTCGTATAACTTTCGGCTTCGTTAGGTGCGGGGTGCACCTAACGAAGCCGAAAGTTGTAAAAGAGTATAACAATTTAACAAGATAAGAGATAAAATATGTTTTTCCGAGATCAAGATCTTTCCCACGTGGCGACATTTGTTTTTTTTTGTAATTTTGCCTCACACTAGGAATTTCTCCTGTGTCGTTGGGTGCGTTTACAAACATTTAAACTCACATACACAAACAGATAGACCCGGAACAACTATCTGTAGGTCATACAAATATTTGTTCCGTGCGGGAATCGAACCCGCGAGACGCAGCGCAGCAGTCAATCGCTCCACCACTGCGCTAACCGTGTCGTCAACTACATCTAGCGCCTGTTAGGCAATCAACCGCGCTACAACCTTGCTGGCTTACTAATCCTTTCACCCTTGTCTACCCAGAAGATGTAACACTAACACGTTGCCGGTAGGTACGTAATACATATATACAACACGACTTTTAGTTCACAAACTTAAAGGACAATGCCAGAAACTCTATAGAACTTTGCCCACTCAATTAAAGTCATGTGCAATATGTAGCATCTTACTGCTTATTTATTGCTGATAACTAAACATTAGTCTTAGTGACTGTAGAACTTGCGGTTTCCGTTTAAATCTAAAAACAATAATGACATTGATTATAGGTTAAATTATATTTTAGGTAAAATAAGTTTGTATTTTTAACCCCCGACGAAAAAGAGGGGTGTTATAAGTTTGACGTGTCTGTGTGTCTGTGTGTCTGTCTGTGGCACTGTAGCTCTTTAACGGGTGAACCGATTTGAATGCGGTTTTTTTTATTTGAAAGTAGATTTTCTAGCGATGGTTCTTAGACATGTTTCATCAAAATCGGTTCAGCAGTTTTAAAGTTATCAGCTCTTTTGTTTGCTGCGGTAGGGATCTTAGACGCATACCGGATGTTTACTTTGCTTTCAAACATATTATTATAGGTGACCACACTGACCACCCATTGAAACACCCATGTTTGCTATAAAACTATGCAAGATTATATACAAAACCAAACTAAATTACATTTAAAAAATTAAAAATAAAAATTAAATTAAAAATTTAAAAAAACCCCCAACTCAAAACATATAAGCGATTATGTAAAAAGTAAAAAATAATACTTTTGTTGAGCCATCAAATGTTTGTTCTTTGAAATGGCGCTATAATGTCGCGGCGGGGTACCGCTAAGTTTAAAGCAATAACTAAATAGCTAAAATAGCGAACTGATGGTAACTAGATTTGCAACAAGATTAACAACTAGATTAGCAACAAAATTTGATAATATCGAAGCAAATTGGTCGGATATGCTGGTAAATTAATAGACAGTGAATGAAATTAAGGGACTGACTTACTTAAGCGGTATCCCGCCGCGACATTATAGCGCCATTTCAACGAACAAACATTTGATGGCTCAACAAAAGTATTATTTTTTACTTTTTACATAATCGCTTATATGTTTTGCGTTGGGGGTTTTTTTAAATTTTTAATTTAATTTTTTGTGGGTAGGTATTTCGTAATCCGCAAGTTCTAAAGAAAAACCATTTAGTATAGAAAGGTTCTATATTCATTACAATTATTTTCATTAATTTACTTTTCTGTACATGGGTGGGGCAGGATCTGGCATTGTCATTTCAGAATTGCTCCATAATAAAAATGGTTTATATTCATGAGTATCTACTTTCACACTCTGAAAAATCGGTAGTTGATTAAATGTGATGGCGTATATTTATAGGCTAGGGGGTCTCAAAAAAAATAATTAAAAAACCCTCGACACAAGCATAATCCTCTCAGTTGAAGGTTACTCTGTTCTTCTAATTAATATCATTGAAGTAACGGAATACCAAATTTTGACTCGACTAGGAAAGAGCTGGTAGGCAATCTTTAAACGAGTGAACAAATTTTCTGGAATCATGGCTATGAACAGTCTCGATTAAGTCACCAAAACAGAAAGAACTAAATTAAAATCGGTTCAGTCGTTTGGGTACAATGACGCCACAGGCATACACAGACAGATCTTAAAAGCAAAGGCTCTGTCTGATTTATAACGCCTAATACGACTGATATATGTATATACCTATTATTATATATATTAGCCTATTGCGTCTACTGCTGAACGTAGGCCTCCCCCAGAAATTGTCAACCAACCCAGTCTTATGGAGCTAGCAACCATCCGCTGCAAGCTATCTTCTTCAAATCATCGGGCCATCACGCCGCAGGGCGTCCCACACTACGTTTGCCTAAACGCGGTCTCCACTCTAAAGCATGTCTGCTCCATCTACCGACTGTCCGTCTGCAGACGTGGCCGGCCCGCTTGCACTCCAGCGTGCTAATGCGACGCGCAATGTCGGTGACTTTAGTTCTCTAGTGAACGACTTTATTACGAATTCTATCCACCAGAGAAACCTCAAGCATCGCTCTCTCTATAGAACGCTCAGCCACCTTGAATTTGTGGACCATGCAGGCCCACGGTGAATGTCCACGTTTCAGTTTCAGCTACGTAAGTCGGACGCACTGGTTAAAAACCCTGGACTTAAGGGATTGTAGGATCGACGATTTAAAGATATGACGTAGTTTTCCGAATGCCGCCCAGCCCAAGCTTATCCTTCTGTTCGCCTCCTTCTCGAAGTTGTGCCGCCTTAGTTGTATATTTTGGCCAAGATTATTATATATACAGTATTCTACAACCTCGAGAAAAGCGCTATTTACGACTACGGGTCACGGGAAGACATGACCATTGGACATAATTTTGGTCTTATCCAGGTTCATTCCGAGGCCTACCCGTCTTGAAGAATCGCTTAGGCCGTTTAGCATCACTTCCAGCTCCTGCAAAGAATCTGCCACGACAATGTCATCCGCAAATCGTTGGTGCGAGATGTGCTGACCGTTGATGTTTATGCCCTGTCCTTTCCAATTAAACGTTCTCCAACGCGGTTGTAAACAGTTTCGGAGAGATGACGTCTCCCTATCTTACCCCTCAATGCAGTTGGATTGGTTTCGTGCTTCGTTCTTGTACTTGGACGGTTATTGTTGCAGCCTTATACAGACACCTCAGCACCGCGACGTATGCGGGCAGTCGACGAGGCATCTCTACATGGAGTCCAGCACAGCCCAGGTCTCGACGGTGTCGAAGGCTTTCTCGTATACCACATACGCAAGACACAGAGGCTGGTTGCATTCCTCGGCCTATTGGATTATTTACCGGAGGTTGTGGATGTGGTCTACGGTACCTTTCCAAAACCCGGCCTGCTCCGGTGGTTGGAAGCCATCGAAGTTATGTGTGAGACGATTCGAGATAACCCTCGAAAACAGCTTATACACATGGCTCAGAAGTGAGATGGGCCGGTAGTTTTAAAGAACTGTACCACTACGCAGGACCATACGACTGATACCATTACTGAAACCATAATGTCATATTGCGTTACATTATGCTGAAACAATTCCTGAACAAGATCAATCCTCTTTACAATATTATTGTGGCCAATGAAATTACAAGTGTAAAAGTGTAGATGGGATATTAGCACTCCGAAATGGCACGTTGTAACTGTGCCAATTAGCTCACGCTGTAGCTTCGGCGTCAACGGGCTGTATGTTGTGACCCAAATGTCAAAACAATCGAAAATGACGTTTATGTACCTTATCTACACCTTTTTGTTTGTAATATCAAGGGTTTCGTCCTGTAAATTAACATCTGACAAAATCACATGCTAATTAGGTAATACTAAGAATTAATGAAAGTCGTGTGGTGCCGGTCGCGAATAGCACCGCCCCATTACTACCCGTAGGTGTCGTAGAAGGCGCAACGGAAATTGACCAGAGGATGGGCAGCAGCGTCCTTCTGAGTACCATAACACCTGCTGCAACATCGATCAAGAATGGCGATTAGGGCTGAACTCCCCCTTAAGGGAGTCCTACGTCCAGCCATGTCAACCTTTAGACGCCCACTGCGTTTAAAGGTTGACATGATGAAGAAGTAATGATTAAATTTTTAGTTTTATCGACAATTAATTATCAATATTATGTCTGTATATTCAACATTTAACACTATTAAACCCCACTATTTAACCTATATTTAACCAAAATCCATAACTAAATATAATTACAAAATACTCATAAATAAATAGGATCATAGGTCATCATTAAAAAATATAATTTAAAGTTTACACTCCGTCAAAGTTTGAAATCAAATATAAGAAAACATACAAACGAATTATGGTGTAGTATACCTACATACATACATATTTTAAAACATCTCAAAGTCATACATCTGATCGGATCCTAGCAACAGGCATGGACATCATTAAAGGAGAGTTTATTTACACACACACACATTGACGCTCACGACGAAGGCAGCTCAGGTGGTTTGAAGGACACTTGTTGATCCCGCCCGCCCCGGTCCACCCCGCCCGCCCAACGAAGGCTGCGTGGGAAATACCCTCTCAGGGCCACTAAGACGGATAAAGTACCTTATTAAGGCTCTTTGTTGTGAACCGGGGCCGTGAGCCTTTAGGAATTGGTCATAGTCTACGCGTACATAATTTAAAGTGCGTACCAACCCCCGACCTCACTGTTAAAAATACTTGACGGAAATGCCGCCATGATCAAAATTTAGTCCGGAGTGTCCACCTATATCTGTGGTTCGCAGAATATTCTTATAGGCTTATGTTTAACGAACCTCCAGATCTACTAAATGATCACCAATAATAGTAAATAAAATAAAACCAAAAATAGTAAATGATCACCAAAATTGTGTTTCCTAAAGTATTGTAGAAATAAAAGTGATTTGGTTCTGGCGTCACAGTTCTAACCTAACCTAACCATGTCGAATGCGCCCCAGGGGGGTCAAAAAGATTTTGGTTATTTTGCATACTAAGATTTGGTGACCATTTAGTACATTTGGTATAATTTAGTATATTTTTTTGGTAAGGGAGCTTGAGATCCGAAAGTATTTTTTGGTGATCATTATATTTATACCCATTCTTATATTCACCCACCGAATTTCGGATATGGCGGCTAATCTCAATGGAGACTAGCAAATTACGCAGAGTGTAGGTACAAGTGTGTGCGCAAACACAGATTCACTCCCTCTTCCCTCACCCTTGTCTCTTTCCTTCAGTGAACCGGGGAGAGGTCACAAAAACAACAGCTTTCCAAACTTTTCGAGACACGGTGGTTTTACACCCCCAACTTCCAAACTCCCGGCTGCCACTGAGAAATTCGCAATGAAGAAATATAGTAACACTTTGCCTGACTTTGGAACCAATCGCAGGACCCTGCGCTCAGCACTTACTGCCCCATTACGAGACTAACGGGGCAGTAAGTTATAGTAGCAATTGCGACTCAAGCACTATCGTATTTCAAAGTCTTTCATTGGCTTATTTGAAAATCGAATACGAAAAGAATAAAACTAATTCAAATCTGAATGTCAAAGTAATGTGACTAGAATTAGTCCTCCTTAGTATTTCAGTAGCCCTAGACGATATCTGATAGACAGTCAAATCAATCAGAGTAACAAAATACGAGCCAACAAAACTAAGTCACCAACTAAACAAAATAGTACGGAATATGATTCGTGAAACTGAATTCCACTGTCCCTTGGGTTAACACGATCCCCGGATTAAAAGGGACATCAAACAGAGCAGCCCCTGTTATAAGATGGCCTAAAACGTCTAGTTTAATAATAGTACATTATGGTACTAGTGTGTAATGATGGTGATTACCGCTGAGGCGCCATTGAGACCCGAGCCGTTAGGTGAGGGTCTTAAGAGAGCCGAGCACGGTAATCATCAATACACACGTGTATCATACGACGTTTTTCAACAAACTTGTGAAGAAAATAATACTAAAAAAGTATTTTCAAAAAAAAGAAAACCGCCTTCAAAACCTAAAAAGTGATAAATAACTTTAGCACAGAACACACATTACTTTACTTTCGGAAGTCGGCGGCGGTGGCTTTGTGTTTGTTGTTTTGTATTGCCACCGACTTCCGAAAGTAAATTAATGTGTGTTCTGTGCTAAAGTTATTTATCACTTTTTAGTTTTTGAAGGCGGTTTTCTATTTTTTGAAAACACTTTTTATTTTTCGTTTTTTAGTGTTGCCTTAACATCCAAATCCATTAAGAAACGGCAACACACTTAAAAGAGATTGTGAGTCCTCCAGTGATTGAAGAAACTAAAACGTCGTCTAAGTAAGTTTTTTTGGGAATTTTTTGATTTTCTCCAAAAGGGCTGTATCAATTTTGATAAAATTTATATGGGACCTTTTCGGAATAAACCCCTTTCGAACAATTTTGCAAATCCGTCTATATATGACAGAGTTATGCCCGAACATACATAAAAAAAATATATATATATATAAACATTCGAATTGATAACCTCCTCCTTTTTGAAGTCGGTTAAAAAATCATTTTATTTAATAGATAAAAAGTTTATTTAGAGAAACAATTAGTAAATGTGCAGTTAGTAAAATTATAATTAACTGTTTTTGATGGCATAGCGGTCTCATCAGATAGATAATTTACTGAAATACTTTCATGTTGTATTGTTATTTGAGATGGTTCATTATTCGTGTAGGTAGGTGAAATCCAATCATTGGATGTACTTGGTGTTTCGCCAGTAGGACGCGCCTCAGAATCAAGTCTACTTTTTAACATCGGGTATATATTCCACAAAGAGCTTGGTTTGTACTTAGAAGATAATTCTTGTAAAGAACGCCATGAATACATTTTCTGAAAAAGACTGCGTATTCTTATTGTTTTTCCATTGTATGAAATTTTGGTACGATAACTAATAGATATTTGTCCGTGGTGTTTTCAGGTAGTAAACTTTCCATAAGGTTAAGGGCTTCACATCGTATATCGGGCAGTGTACAACATAAATAATTTTCTGCATAACTAGTACTTGTACACATTTTAATTAATAAATAACTATAATTTCAACTGTGAAATCGAGTTGTGAAAATTTTTTCGCAATGGGGGGAAAATTTAATCAGTTTTCCTATGCGCGCGCATCTAACAATGGCATTTGACCATAGACTAAAAGAATGAGGTTTCTTTTTTTTAGCTTTTCGCGGATAGCGTTTTAGCCACGTACAAAATGGGGAATTCAAAGTTTTCTTTATTACAGAGAAAACAAAAGTTATATTTGAGTGAAAGTTTTATTTATTTAAAACTTACAAATTGAAATTATCTACTTATTTAAATACGAAGTTGCATGAAATGAGCAAGCAATAGGTACATTAATTTATTTATAGGTACTATTGAATACGATCTTTTTTGTATCGAAACTTTTTTAAGAACAAAGCAACTCAACAAATAAAATAAAAATAAACCCTATATCTCACTAGTGAATAATAGCAATGAAAAAGTCACAGTTTGATTACATGTATCATTACCTATGTGCCTAATTGCGGTGAAATTAGAGCCATTTCATGAGCAAGTGTGTTGAAAAATCTTTTTCAACATCATCATCATCATCAATCGCCATTGCGAAAAATTTTTCACAACTCGTTTTCACTGTGTTGAACATATTTTTTTTGTATTATTTTCTTCACAAGTGTGTTGAAAAACGTCGTATGATACACGTGTGTATTGATGATTACCGTCCTCGGCTCTCTTAAGACCCTCACCTAACGGCTCGGGTCTCAATGGCGCCTCAGCGGTAATCACCAACATTACACACTTGTACCATAATGTACTATTAATAATATTCTGTAAAAACCTGCAGCACACGAAGATGACGGCTAGTAAACGTGATGAACATTGCTCGATTTTTTCCTATTATTGATCCATAGACGGGCAAAGCATACCCTTTGCCAATAGGGGGTCAATAATAAATTGTTAACTTCCAAAAACAAAACTACATAACCGCTAAAGCAACTGTAATGGAATATATAATACTAGCGGACCTGGCAGACGTTGTCCTGCCCTTAAAATAAAAGGTCCTACAACCCGACTGCAGCTCCACCTACCGGGTCCAATTATGAATCTAAACCATTTTCGAATCCACTGGAACACACACAAAAGATTTCATCAAAATCGATATAGCCGTTTAGGAGGAGTTCACTTTCATACACACGCACAGAAGATTTTTATATATAAGATATGTAGGTACACAAATTTTAAATCACATTAATATTATGTACCTACAATATAACAAGGGGAGAAAAGAGATTTATGAGATGACTCTGCTTACTTAGGTAGGTATGTGTGTGGCCGTCCTGATATAGAGAGAGAGCTCGTTCCAAAGAAAAATGGACTGAATATAAAAGGAAGAACAAACAAAATCAGAAGTACGAGATGGGCACAGTAAGAGAAGATTGTTAGAGACTGCAAAGAAAGTGGGACATTAGACAAAGAGGGTACGGGCACATTGTATGGCAATGCCGATTATTTGGCCCAAACATAGGCCAGCATTCTGGTCATTTAGAGAATCGAGCACTCGGAACCTATTGCCCTAGTATTTCAAACTTTCACGTCCAATATCAGTTCATAAACAGAAGCATAAACTTGAAAACCGGAAATAAAAGCTTTCCTTAGTCAAGCTGTGTTTGTATGCGTCAGACGGTAATCCTAACGAAGTATGGCGAATGCAATTTGCGCCAACGAGTATATCCGCTCAGTGCCAAGGCGAAGCTGCAACATGTGTCAACATGTGGACGCTTGCATGCCGGGGCAATTTATGTATTCACTTATCTAGATTATAAAGTGTAAAAGTGATTGATACAATGACTAACTGACTGATTAGAGCAAGGTTTGAGGAGTAAGGTGAACTTTGCTCTTTTTAATCCTTATTAATATCCATACTAATATTATAAATGCGAAAGTAACTATGCCTGTTACGTTTTCACGACGAAACGACTGGGCCAATTTTGATGAAATTTGGAACGAAGATAGCTTGAACCATGGGGACGGACATAGGCGACTTTTTAACCAGCAATTAATTCTGCATCCGCGATAACCGTCATTCACGTGGACATATTATTATTATTATTATTATTATATCACACCATTATATTTTCCATATGAATACGTTACAATTATACACCCTCCTTTCACCAGAAGGTTTGTGATGACAAAACGTGGTATTCAATACTAATTTCTTTAATTTACTATACTATTACATCTTAGGTCCAAGAGAGTGAAGCCGCGAGCATAGATACTTGTAGTAGGGAACAAAATCATGAAAGATAGATATAGATATGCTAGAAACTGGAGCCTTTGTTTTGATTAAAAAATAAGTAAAAATTTATCATCTCGATCGAAACCCATGTTCATGTTCTGTAAGGACATTATTTCTTTATAACTAGCTGACCCGACAGACGTTGTCCTCTCAATTGATTTTTTAAAATTACCTTCCCTAGACTTCCACAAATAATTCAAAACCAAAAATTAGCCAAATCGATCCAGCCGATTTCAAGTTTTAGCGAGACTAACGAACAGCAATTCAGTTTTATTATATAAAAGATAGAAGATGTAACAAAACAAAAACTTTAACTCGCCACACAATAATAAGTAAAAACTATTTTTTTACAACAAATAAATTATTATTATTATTTATCTACTTTCTTTCGAGTGAGAGTATTCGATTTAAATATTTTTTTAAATTAGAAATAAGACTATTCTACCCATAGATATCTGTGATTCTACCTATAGTATTTAGAAAGCACAATTTCTGTCGCCCAAAGACAGGAATCTATTGCAAAATGGATATTTTCTTTTTCTAAATCGATACAATTTACGTTAACTACGTTTAGTCCTCGGCCTTCTGCTAGACCCTCTGAAAGACATCCATATTTCCAATATTATTTGAAAAAGGAACGGTAGCTTGTCGAAGTCAATCCGTATCTTTATCATAATCCGCCTTTCAAGTATGGGTTCCCTTTCCCACTTTGTCACACATCTCGTCCCTGTCAGATCGTTGACTCAAATATCGCTATTCATGCAGCCACCGAGCACCATTAACAGTAGTACACTGACCTATTTTTATTCAATTGATGCTCAACAAATTGCGAGGGAATTCCTGACACTCTTGTATTATTTTCCTTAGGGTTTTTAATACAACAATATACTCTACTTATATGATATATCTTATCTGAATATGATCCTTATTCTTCAGAGAACAGAAACTAAAAGAACTTTTAATGACACTGACAGTTATCCGCGTGAAACGTCTGCACTTTTACGACATCGATACTTTCAAGTTTCCACAAGTGTCTGATAAACGGACGATGGAATCAATCACTCAATGGGATTATGGAGAATTAAGTTAATTACTTACTCCTTCGTGATACAGTTTTATACTAGTACGAGGGGATAGAGCAAAGCCGTTCAAAGACCTACCAAAACTTTAGTGTCAAAATAACTTTTAATGATTTTTGTCTATCCTGGGTTTATTATTAAGGTACTCTATATGGTTGCCCAATAAATAAAAATATAATAGATAAGAAAATATATTATAGATTCAGTAAATTATTCTAACAAGCGATTAAATTTTCTGTAAAATATTTTTTTTCAAATTCTTAGTCCATATACCTATAAACTTTTCTCATTTAACGGACGACCGATACAGAATAGTGGAAATCACTGCGATTGTCTGTTGGTTGACCGCCAGTAAAATACATAGTTTACGAGAAAGAGAACTTGCTTAAAGCTATCAAACGAAAAGGGCGGATATAGTTTTTGTAATACTAAAGGATCTTTCCCTTTTGCAATTTTCTGAGATGAACGAATACAAGAAGGTTTTATCAAAGGTAATAACCCAAAAACAAGTTTAGTATATTTTAAGGATAGAATTTTGGATGCCTTCCAAGATATATCATTGTTATATCAATGCTGTATGACCTGTTTAACTACCTCCAGATAAGTTTCGGTTAACTTATCGGTCAGATCGTTTTATTTAAAATTGGTTATGCCCAACATAACAAAGACATACATATCAATGTACCTACTCTACATTGTTATATATGTCAAAACTTCACCGCGCGAAATAGGCGGACATGAAATGCGGTCCCTCGCAAACTAGCTGCCTGGCGATTGATAAAAATAGACCAATAGGGGGGATTGAATTTGTCATTCTATCCGGCAGTGAAACCACTTGTTTTATTTATTGATATTACGCAGTTGAAGTGGCTAATTCCGTGGAACCACTGAGCTCTTCCTGCAGAATTCAAATTAATCTGATCTAGATGTTTTAATAGAGATCAGAGGGCCCATTTTCATTCTAAATCTGGTCGCTGTCAGCGATATTCAAAAATTTGTGAAAAATGTAGCGACCGGTTTTAAAATTACGGGCATTGCCCTATGAAATTCATTTGAACAGATACATTTAGACGACACGGTCGGCGTAGTGTCTGAGTTTTCTGAGCTACGTATCGCAGGTTCGATAGTAAAACCCTACGTTTAATAAAAACAAAACCTACATCAAGAGGAGCAAATAATGTCTTTAAGAATAAGTAACTTAATTACTGTATCATTGTATTTCCATTACGCTTCTTAGCAAGTTAACGTAGTCTAATACGAATATACTATAGAAGACAGGACTAGACAAACATTGAACACGTTTTGCTAAATAAATATGTCACCATTTATGAAAAGAAATAATATCGGAAAATTATTCAAGGTAAATTGACGATTCCAGACTAATATTTTAATAAAAGTCCTGGTTTTCTCACGATGTTTTCCTTCACCGATGTTAGTGATGTCCAAAATTTATTTTGGAAATTACATATTAATTGAAAAAGTCTCACTAGTACTTGCCCGGGCCTGATTACAAACCGTCAACTTCGTGCTTGGGAGGCGGGCACCTTAACCACTGGTCCATCACGACATTTGACCATTAATAAAGAAGTACTGATTTGCTGAAATTGATATATTTTTTTTCTGTTCATTTTTCAAACTATTTGAAGAAATTATGAGAATGCCGCACAAAATCAACATCGACCGATCATATGATTTGACATGATATTTGACATAACATGTTATATGAGAAGAGACCTTTGCCGAGCCGTGGGTCAGTAATAGACTGGTATTATTAATATTATTATTAAATGCTATGTAAAAGAAATTAGAGACCATGAGGTGCTGAACCTTTGGGAAGCATACGAGGAGCCGAAGTCAACTCGCAGAGGTCGGTTTTGCGCCCTAGTCCAAAATCATTATTAAGTTAAATTGGATTGCCTTTCAGAACCCAAGAACTAGTTGTTCAAGATATTAACGAAAGAATATCACTCTTTTAACCAAATTCCTTTTGAGGAGTTCCCCAGGGATGCATACTTGGGCCAAGAATAATCTCTCTTGAAATATTCCCCTAAGAACTAACGAAGTTTAAATATACGGCCCAGATAATACTTTGTACACGTTTAATATTAAAAATAATCAACGAAAGGTACATAATATTTTACTTATCAATATTTATTTTCTATGGCATGTGCATAAAATAGGCGAATCCAATTCAATACAGTACAGTGCATTATTTAAAATGTATTCAAACAGTGTAAAGTAGATGAATGCGTACCATTATATTTGTAAACGTACCTATATGAATCTCGCTATATAAAATAATAATAATAATAGTATGTGGGGACATTTTCACACACGGCCATCTGACCCCAAACTAGGGAGACCCTGTACTATGGGTGTCAGACAGCTGATATACATACACAAATAATTTTTTTTTTTTGTAAATACATAATGATTTTGCATAGCAACCCATTAAGGTAAATAAATAGTTTAATTAATGTTAACATAGATAATGGTATTGGTGAGTAACAATGTAACACAATCTCAACAATTGGTGATTTTCCCGCGGAACTTGAACGAGGCAAAACGGAATATTAGATGTTGCTTCTAGGCAAGAGCTGGCATTAAACAAGTCATCTATATTATATTTGTACATAACTTTAACATTAAATAATAGCGCAAAAATAATACCCCGTACTTGTTAATGTTTTTTTTTGATGACCTATAAACTCCGTGGGAGTTGTGGCTGTGTATATTTCATAATTTTTAAGTTAAATAAATATTTCTAAAAGTACCTATATTTCTTGAGAATGCGTAGGTAGTCCTGAAGCCTTTCTATATCTACGTAGAATTTTTTTTTTAAATGTCGAGATTCACTTATCAGGTAATTTTATTTACGATTAATAGTCAGTCTATTACAGTAACTTGATTTTTACAGTAACCAACATAAATTTTAAATAAATATTTTTTGTTTTCTAAACAACGCAATTTCCATTTCGCAAAACCGCGTCTTATTTTGAAAATATTTACGTTACAAAAATAAAAGCATTTTATGTTACGAACAAATATTAAAAATTTTCGTACTTACCGTTCACAATAAAAACAGCTAAATTCAGTTATCACAAATCACTAGTAAGTTTTATTTCAATTGTACACCGCATCACTTTCGTTTTCGAGCGGTCGACGTAGCGAGCGACACATGCGTCGCGGTGGGCAGTCGGGACCTCACTGACAAGCCACTCTGTCTGGATATCCTGTAGGCTAGGGATCAAACTGGAGAGGGGGGAAAGGGGGGACGTGACGATTGATCTGTACTTCCATGTCCTGAATGAAAAGCCGCCCTATCGCAGTCGCGCTCGTCCTACGGGTGGCGTAGCGCGTCATTAGTGAACATTTATGACAACCATGACAACAAAGGATTTATTGGTTGTGTTGGTGTTTTATATGATTGATGTGGCTACCTACTGGGCCTAAGTACTCTAACAAAAAAAGGAAAACCATCGATTCGAAAAGAAGAAGAAGATGATGATTGATGTATTTTTTTTTAGGCATCAGCCTGACGCAAACTGTTGCCATAGATATAGACCCAAGCGCTATAATTTTTCGCCAGTTATAAAAGATCTGCTGTTCCATACAAAATACGGCACCTTCACGGATAAAATGTATGGAATAAATAATTTTTATTTTTAACCGATTTCAAAAAGGAGGAGGTTATCAATTCGGATGTTTCTATTTTTTTTTTTATGTATTTTCGGGCATAACTCTGTCATATATAGACTGATTCGCAAAATTCTTTTTTTGTTTGAAAGAGGTTTATTCCGAAATGGTCCCATATAAATTTTACTAAAATTTATCCAGCCCTTTTTGATAAAATCAACAAAATCCCAAAGACTGAATACTGGTTCAAACAAGGAATTTCACTAGAACAAACACAACACATAGGTACATACATAGGTACACACTCACACACGCGTTATTTATATCTGTGTTTGCTATCGACATGCTTAAGAAGAAGAATGGGGATTTTAAGTTTAAATTTCTGGGAGTCTAGAATTATGAATTGAAAATTTGAATGATTTGGCATCACAATGTTTATATACAATACCATGTTCATATTATATTATTCGTACCTGTTGCGCTAAATAAACTATATATAGTACATTAGTCAGTAAAGCCAATGCCAAACACAATGATTACAGTAAGTTTGACGATACGGTTGGCGCAGTGGCTGAGCGATTGACTGCTGCGCAACGTATTGCGGGTTCGATTCCCGCCCAGGGTAAATATTTGTGTGATGAGCACTTGTGCTTACCTTGTGTCTGGGTGTTGTTTATAATCTATATATGTATGTATTTAAATGTATTTGTGTAATTATGTATATCAGCTGTCTGACACCCATAGACTCTAGGTCTCCCTAGTTTGGGGTCAGATGGCCGTGTGTGAAATGTGGGGGACATTTCACACACGGCCATCTGACCCCCCCCCCCCCCACATATTTTTATTATTATTCAGATTCTAGGTCTAATTTATATTTATTTATATCAAGTAAATCATTCATACAGCGATAAGAACAAAATAGTTACGGAGCGGTAACTAATCTAGTTTTACTCTAACAAGTAATATTAAAAGGTGTTTACGATAACAGACTGAAATACATCGAAAATATAAAAAAGTTATATCCCTGTGGTCGGTAGGGTAGCTCTATGGCTGAAGGTCGCGTTCACGAAGATGTTTTCGTGATGGAGTAGACGTCTTATCTGAAGCGTCATCCGATGGCGGCCAAAATTTATAAAACTTAAAAACTGTGGCTTTGTTCTGTTTGTTGTTTTGTATTGCCACCGACTTCAGAAACTAAAGTCATGTACAGTGTGTTCTGTGCCAAAGTTATTTAACACTTTTTAGTTTTTGAAGGCGGTTCTCTTTTTTCAAAAAAGTTTATATTCTCCTCATTTTAGTGCCTCCTTATCAGCCAAATCCATTAAGAAACGGCAACACAGTTAAAATAGAGATTGAAAGTTCTCCAAAGATAGAAAGATGGAAGAAACTACAACGTCTTCTCGGTTTTTGTTGTTTTTTTCAAAAAGCGCTGAATAAATTTCTGTTTGTTGTATACTAAAACCTTCTCCAGAATGTAACAAACACTTTTCTGAAAACCGCATCAAAATCGGTTCAGCCAAATGGGAGATAATCGCGGACAAACATACATACAAACATACATACATATGGGTTGAACTGAGAACCTCCTTTTTTTGAAGTCGGTTAATAATAACTAGGTCATCATCATCATCATATAAGCCTATTGCCGTCCACTGCTAAATAAGGGCCTCCCCCAGAAATCGCCAACCAACCCAGTCTTGGGCAACCCGAATCCATCCGCTTCTTCAAATCGTCGGTCCATCGTGCCGCAGGGCGTCCCACACTACGCTTGCCCAAACGCGGTCTCCACTCTAATGCATGTCTACAGTCTACACCATCTACCATCTAACTGTATGTAGACGTTGCTGGCCCACATCCACTTCAGCGTGCTGTTTCATTGACTATTTTTGACTAAATGTTCAATCAGATTTTGTCATGAAATAAAAAAAGATCACTCAATCCAAATGCACAACGATTTGCAGATGACATTGTCATCATGTCAGAGTCTCTGCAGGAGCTAGATTAGTGATGATTAAACGGCCTAAGCGATTCTTCAAGGCGGGTGGGTTTCGGGATGAACCTGGGTATGACCTAAATTATGTAAAATGTTCATGTCTTCCCGAGACCCGTAGTCGTAATATATCACTATCTCGCTCTCTTTGGGCCAACCCTCTCGTTCTAAGTAGGGTACCTTTATTGTATTCTTGCACCACCTCGAGAACAGCGCCATTTTTGTTTATGCCCTGTCCTTTCCAATTAAGCGTCTTGAAAACGTCCTCCAACTTGTTTGTAACCAGTTTTGGAGAGATGACGTCTGCTTGTCTTACCCCTCGACGCAGTTGGATTGGTTTTGTGCTTTGTTCTTGTACTTGGACGGTCATTGTAATATTAGGTAATTAATTAGGTTAAGTTTTGAAAAACAAACCAATCCGCGTCATTTCTCCCATTTTTCGAAGTAGGCACCTACCCAATTGTAATGATTACATTACATACATTTATGAGGCTGAAATAACGTGATTTTGACGTCGAACATGAAAATATTTCAATAAACGTAGCTATGCATCGTAGATAACAAGATTAAACTTATACGACAACGTAGGTACTACGAAGTCGAAGTGACGTACTCGTAGAAAGGTAACGTAGGCGGAAGCTACGAAATTGCTACGCTAAATGTTCGTAGCCAATTGGGTACTTTAACACCGTTACCCAATCATTCCAAGGCCCATCTTTTCTAAAGCCACACTTTATATTAACCCTGAAAACTAGTAAAAAAAAACAATCCATAGTTCACTACATAGTATAAACAAAGTCGCTTCCCGCTGTCTGTCCCTATGTATGCTTACATCTTAAAAACTGAACTGCAACGGATTTTGATGCGGGTTTAATAAAAAGAGTGATTCAAGAGGAAGGTTTTAATATATAATTTGTCGACATCCACGCGGGCGAAGCCGCGGGCAAAAGCTAGTACCTAACATTATAAAAGACAACCGCCTTCAAAAAGTAAAAAATAAGTTTAAATTCGCAAGTCGGCGGCTTTGGTTTTGCTTGTTGTTTTGTATTGCCACCGACTTGCGAATTGAAAGTTATTTTTTACTTTTTGAAGGCGGTTGTCTTTTTTGTTAAAGTTTGTTTTCTTTTCGCTTTTTTGTGCCTACTTCTCATCATAGAAATGAATTACGAAACGGCGACACCAAAAAAAAACTGTCATCCCTTAATTTTCAACATTTAGGGGAGGAATATTTTCTTCAAATTTGAGGTATACACTATCAAATAAAAAAAAAATCCTTGAAATCGGACTACACTGAAAAAAGTTATGCGTGGTCAAACATAAAAATAAATATATAAAAAATTAAAAAAATGTTCATAAAATGTAAACTACTGGGCCAAACAATGTTAAATTTTTACGGGACCAAATGGCAACTATTCCGCATCAAACTAAAGAAGAATCACGTAAATCGGATCATAAATCTCAGCGTAATCGATGTACATACATAAAAAAAAATACAACCGAATTGAGAACCTCCTCCTTTTTGAAGTCGGTTAAAAATGCAAAAGAACTCTGTCTGTTACGCTTTCACGACGAAATGGCGGAACCGATTTTAATGAAATTTGGCATGAAGATAGCTTGAACCCTGGGGAAGGATTTAGAGAATAGATATATTTTTTTAATCCGTGACTTCGTCTGCATCCGCGATAACCAACGCGGACGAAGTCGCGGGCAAAAGTTATAGTTAAATATAAAATTGCTTAAATAGTTAGTCAATTGAGTGTCATGGTTAAGCTACGCTTGCCGCGGTCGGGCCGTGGATGGGTTTCTTTGATTTCATACAAAGCACGTAAAACCGTTGACCGCATTTATAGTGCGAACTGCCAGACTGTGGAATTCACTACCCGTTTCTGTTCCCCGACAAGTATAATCTGGGTATCTTCAAGGCACGAGTGAACCGGTTCATCCTAGGCAAGCGTGCTCCATCTTAGGCCGCATCATCAATTAAGCATGTAAGTTGCGGCCAAGCGCAAGCCTATTTGAATATTTTAAAAATATAACCCGGTTTTGAAAGTCGGACAACTTTCAGAAACCCGAAAGTCTGACAACCAGTCTTACCAAGGGGTATAGTGTTACCCAGTAACCAGTTTGTGGACGTCAACAGGCAGTCGCTCCATGTAAAAGACTGGTATTCGGCTGCATCAGATCAGACTGGAAGCCGACCCCAACGTAGTTGGGAAAAGGCTAGGCAGATGATGTTCCACAAGGAGTAATAATAAAGGAGACCGGAAGCCGGCCAGCAAGCCGAAGCGGTGGTGGCGAGCTTGGGACCGCCCGAACCCCGCAATACCGGAGCCGTGACAGAAACCATGCCTGCTGCATGCTCGCTTACAGCATTCAAGCAGTTGGTTTGGTTAGAATTCAGACCCCCATTCTTGGATATCAGTTTTATATTAAATAAACAATTTAAGGATAAAAAATATTTGGATTTGTTTTATTCTATGACTAGCTTCTGCCCGCGACTTCGTACGCGGATCCTGTTGGTTATGCCAGCGACAACGGGGTCGGCAAAATCGAAGATCTGAAACGTCTGATGTCGAATTCTAAAAGCCCGGGGACGGGAAAACAACGGTATGCGAGACGATTCGAGACGTTCAAAAAGTACAATTTTGAATCATACCTCCGATGGTGGAATATGTGGCGTAGTCAATCATAGGAGTATACATAAATGCACTCCGTTCCTTATCAACCCAAGGAAGGTCGCCTTGCCCTACGGCTATATCTTGAGACACATCCGATTCTTCAGATGATATCGACATTCTGTTCAGAGAATGTCAAAGTCGATCAGAATTCAAACGTTCGTTGCGCTCTTCTTCTTCATGCCTTACTTCAGCAATTCTTTTTCTCTCACTTTCTAACTGATTATGAATATTTTATTGTGTGCGTGTTCGGGACAATGTATGATAATCTCGATCAGCAGTTAGTCGTGCATCACGTTCATCACTCGTTTCAAAAGACCTGTTAGTAGATGTGCGAATACGCTGAGATCTCGTGATTCTGTATCGGTAAACGTTTCCGATTCGCAAAACAATGCATGTCGCTCACGATCAGCGGACAGTCGCGCATCACGTTCCGCACTTGTCTCTAGAGACCTAGAAGCAGATGCGTAGATACGCTGAGAACTCAAGCGCAATTCTCTATCCGTGAACGTCTCCGACTCGCGAGACAATGTATGACGTTCACGATCAGCGGTCAGTCGCGCATCATATTCTTCACTGGTCTCTAGAGACCTGGATGTAGATGCGTAAATACGCTGGAAACGCAGGCGTGATTCGCGATCTGAAGAGGTTTCCACGGAGCGAGTTGCAGCCTGATGTTCTTGAACAGCATCAAGTCTCTCCTGACGCTCTTCGGTAGATTCTTGGGATCTTATGATCCTCAATCTTTGAGCTCCTTTGGAACATTGGGAAAGATTTGACCTCTTTCTAGGCATGGTTATAGTTTTATTGTAAAGAAGATACCTGATCAATTAAAATCCAAGTGACTGCCCCCCTTCGTTACCGGGTAGGCTACCGTGTCACGAAGATAAATGGAGAAGGAAATTAAACACCCAAATAACATAAGCCCGAAGGCATATTTATTCGATAAAATAAAAAAAATAATGGGAATTTTGGCCAGTAGAGTCAAATTTTCAATGATATACCATCGTCATCAAAAATCAGTCCTAAACTGTTACCGCCTTCACCGCGTGGAGGTACTCCCAGCTTATGTTATTTTATAAGATACAGTGAAATTAGTGATAGCTTTGATTTTCACATCAGATGTTTCTGATCTTCGATTTTTATAAGTCAACTGGAAATGCCCATCAGACCGAACAACTTTTGCTAAGACGTCATTCCTATATGTGTCATGGTGTAGCTGGGCTCTTGGAGTTCCACATCAGGTGTCACAGATCTTCAAATTTATTCTCTTAGCAGAAAATGCTCATCACGTGGAACAATTTTTGCTATGGTACCATTTTTGTATCTCTTATAGTTTAGCTGGTCTGTTGCGGTTCTGCATCAGGTGTTCAAGTTACCAAGATAAATTATAGCCTATATGTTGCCCAGACTTAATACCTATATAATAACAGGAAAATCATTCAAATCCGTTCAGCAGTTCCGAAGATTAGCGTGTACAAACAAACAGACAAACAGACAGAATTTCTTTTTTATTCATGCTCTATTACTGTTTCTTAACCCCCCTCAATTTTTTTTTTTTTAATATATTCAATGTACAGACACAATTTTTTTACTGTTTTATTATATGTATAGATATGATTATTCTAACTTTAAACTTTATGTGAAACAAAAATCAATGATTTTAAAATCTTTTTAAATCATTGATTTTTATGTGAAACGAAATTCTATAAAACTATTATTAGCTAGAAAACAATGTACAACCGTATTATAAACGTAAAATGAAATGGCAAGCCAGCTTAAAATCTACAGTCAGCCCATAACGACAGTACCTAACTGTACCTACTCGGATATCTATAGTATCCTACCTACATTTAACAACAATTAAGTTCAGCGTTGGGATTCCACCATCATCCAGATATTATATAACAGCCTCGTGCCAAATGCCCATTTATGCGACATAATTATTGTCGCCACTCTATTTAAAATAATTAACGCTAATGCGACGACCTTAACCGCCATAATTAATACATCCGACATATTTTAATTATATTCAATGTCGGATCTAATTCATGAAACTATTCGCTTGTTTCCTGAAATGCTGAATTTTTGGTGACCATTACTCAAGCGTGCGGTATCAATGCAATGCATAATGAATCTCATCCTTTCTCTAAATGAGACGCCCTCCTTCCTTTCCTTATCACTTCTTTTTCAACTTAATAAATACGTATAAATTTTGTTTTAAGATATTAATATTGTAATATAAAACCCGGAAAACGTTAAGCGACATTGTAGCAGACCCAGGCGAGATGGCAATTAAGATAACCTTGACGCTTAGGTACAGGAGGGATTAGTCCACACTAGCTTTAGGCAAAGAGGGTTGGATAGGAGAAAATGAGGCCTTTGCCCTAAAGTGGGACAATATAGGCTTAAAATAAAAATAAAATATACAAACAGTAAACCACCGGTAACAAGAATTGATTGATTGATTATTATAACTCATGTGCAAGCTATGTTTATAAAAGGTTTATAATAATTAGAGCTTCCTTATCCCTAGGTAAGTCCAGTTCTTATCCACTAACCCCATAAGTCTAATTTGCTGTGAGTTGTCCTTGGGTGTACTTGCATAGTACAGGGTATAATTATCGGTTGGTGACTCATCTTATTAAATTTTAGAGTGAGGTTTCTAACGAGCCTCTGTGAGTATCTACCTTTGGCTTCTGGTACGCCTTCCAGTGGTTCTGGGTCCCGAGTTATACATATAAAGCCATATAAAATAATTAATAAAATCATAATTTCAAACAAAGACTCTTTAGGGTTAGTAGCAATATTCTTGAACCTAAGTGTTAGTAAATAATACAATAGAACGGCAGGTATACGTAGTATGAAACGTCTACGGGATATATTATTATACTTACCTTGAAACCCTTTTTCCTTTAGGTAAAACTTCACTTCCAGTATCTCCAAATGCAACTCATATTATTATATATCAGTACCTACTCACAGAGTTACCTTACCAGGGAAGTTCTCGTCTGTCATAAACCTCGAGACCACTCACCCATTCATGGAGTGAGAATTAGGACCTATGTATCTAGTCTATGCAATATTTTATTATCAAGTTTGATAAGAGACTTTGTGTCCTCGAATGCACATTAACTTACCTAATAATTATAAACACTGTGAACCTACCTACTTATTTGTAAAACATAGGTAAATGCATTTATTTAAAAAGTTAAATACCTAATCCAAATTGCATTGATAACTATCTACAACAAGATGATTTTGTTATTTACTTTAATATTAGCTGTTGCATATTCTAAGTTGATGTACTACCAAGTAGGTACCTAGGGGAGACCAGGTATAAAAGTAACACGGGATGAATAGATTGATATTCTTAGCATATTTTTAAAACCCCGCATAATTAAATATTACAAAATGAAAATAACAGCTTTTCGTTTCATCTCGGTGCCCATTAGAGTTTATAAAAAAAAGAAAGTGTTAAGGCGACGATATACGCCGGCGACCTTGAGTGACCAGAGAATCGTATGCGCTGCGTCCAAAACCCTCAAAGTTTAGTCGAAAAAATAAATAAAAGATAGTATTCTTTAACTGAAAAAAAGGCGTTTACTAAAAGATAGATAGTAAAATTTTCTGTAAGATAGTAAGTTTCGTTTAAATATTCCTGGTAGATTTTGTGTGATTATCAATGTTTTGTCCGCGTCATACACAACTTCACGATTTAATTAAACTATTAAATATGAACTTAATCAAAAATATTCACATACTTACTAAATGATTAAGAGAATGTTCTAGTTTATTATATTTTTTTTTTCAAATAATTTACACTACACGTTTTGACGTGATTGTCAGTTTAAAATCTGCAAAAGTCGCTTGTGAGCGCCTTAAGCGACGTTAACAGCAGTGCTATTCTATTCTGTTACAATCTCCCTCTGTGAATACCGAGGTGAAGTAAACTGTCTTCTGTCCCGATGCTAGGGATTGACAAAGCACTACAATCGGATGACAGCTCAAGGCCGGGCCAGACTGTTATAAACAAGCTTCCAACACGGGTCACCTTGGTGGGAGGCTTGTGGAGCCCACGGTTGGTGTTTGCGTCCACACTGGCTTACAACAAGGCTCTCACCTCAGGGTGTTGTCGACTCTTTGTTTACAACGGCGGTATCCACACGTGGTTTACAACGCGCGTCCGTCTACAGAGGTTGTTGAAGGTCAAATGAATTTTTGTTGCAAACAAATGTTTACACTGTTGTAAACCGCCGGTGGAGATCGATGTGGAGGGTTTGTTTACAACAGTCTGGCTGGGGTTTTACTTCACCTAGGTGTTCACCGAAGGAGATTGTAACAGAATAGACATACGGATCTATAAAATTGGCAGACAAGTGATATGACAAGTGTCTGGAAAAAAATAATCATTATTTGTGATGTTATTTTCCATAAAACGATGCAATTTCAGTGTAAGAACTGCGAAACGGCAGTGTCACTGTTACTGTCAGTCGCCGTTTCGTACTCTTTGGTTCTGAAATAATGAGCTCTTCGTTAAACTACTAACTTTTTTTTTGCGGGGTTTTAAAAATATTGTAAATGTCTGAAGATACTCTTCAGGTACTCAAGAATATAAGAATTAGAATTCTAACTTCTATAAACATCTTATTTTTTTTGTACAAATCCTGCCATGATTCAAATGTTCCCAACTGATATTGAACTTTGTTTGATACGAGATCGTAATTAGAATGAAGAAATTTCAAAATTTGGATATTGTTATGATGTAATATAACATCTATATAGAAATGTTAACATGGGTACGTTTTGGCTTGTTAGGGTAAACACCAGAACACCCTGTATAATTCTAAATACAGTCAACAGCACATCATGGTATCCAAAACCGACGATTTTTTTCTTTATCTCCAAACAATAGAGTTTATTATCCATTGGGAAAATTTGACAGTTTGTGGTAACTTGATGTGCTGTTACTTGTTATACTTTGTACACATTCCATTTAGACGGCGCGCTTACTAGGGGGCGCTTGGGTAATGTTTGCACACGGGCGCTACATGGGCTAGAGACGCCACTGGTGACACGACTACAAACACACGACTCTCAAAGTCCATTTAGTCTTCACCTTCGTATTTATATACTCCACCACCTCCTCATTGTATTGTATGAACGTGGATAAAACAATTGGAGTTGTGACGTGGCATTCTGAAGGTTTTGCGTAGCCTCATTGGACATAGGGGTGTGTATAAGTGCCTAGTCTTGCCATAAATATTGTCACGAAGATTTTTATTTTTTATTGCAAATTAAATTTATTACTTTTACAGTGTGTTAGTTTAATACATAAATATAAAACAATTTAAAAATATAAAAAGCTTATTCGAAGTGTTCTCCATTAGCTGCAATACAGTAAACGTTGAGGCCAGTTATCAATAAAAGCACGCATTCTTTCCATGGGAAAATTCTTCACTGTCAATCGTATGGATTGTTTTAGGGACTCCAAATTATTATGGCGTTTAGAGCAAGCCGTACTCTCTAAAACTGACCATAAATCATAATCCAGCGGATTAAGATCGGGACTAGACGACGCCGACGGCCAGTCTTCAGCTCTGATGAAGTCCGAAACGTTCACTTCCAACCAAGACTGCGTGGACCGAGCCTTATGACCCGGCGCCGAGTCTTGTTGGAAGGACCATACTTGGGTATTGAACATGGTGTTGTTAAGGGGCTTAACTACCTTCTCAAGAATGGTATCTTGATACACTTGTTCCGACGTTTTGATACCTTTTTCACAAAAATATGGCTCAGTCACTCCTTCATAGCTAACACCCCACCAAACCATCACTGAAGTCGGATAATGCTCACGTTGCACTCTGTCGACTAATTGGAAAGCTTCCTTAGAGCTTTAAACGTAAATTTATACGGTCATTTTGTTTGTTAAAATGTTGCTCAATTGTAAAGATTTTCTCATCCGTAAACAAAATTTTTCTGTGACCTCCCTTTGCGTACCGCTTCAGTAGTTGTTTCGATTTTACCACCCTATTCTTTTTTAAATTATCAGTTAAAAAATGACCAGTGCGTCTCTTATAGGCTGCAAGTCCTAAGTCATCTTTTAAAATATGCGACATGGTTCTGGGTGCTATTTTGACACGATTTGATCGAATTCTTTCCCTTGCTGCTTTGACCACCTTTTTCGTACGAACACTACGTGGACGGCCAGATCTTTTTCTGTCATTGTACTTATTAATAGCCCGGTACACAAACATTTGACTAATATCAAGCGTATGGAGAGTTTTAAAAATTGCATTTGCAGCGATTCGATTCTCTTTCTCACCCCACTCCATTTTAATATCGCAAAATATTGTACAATGTATTGGCGCCAAAATTAGAAAACTCAATAAACAATCGTATAAAAATGACAAATTCCAAATTCAAATGTAATAAGTATCGTTCTTATTTTTAATTGTAACAGTATTTATGGCCAGACTAAGTATGTACGTTTTTCAATTCACAAAGCGACGGAAGGCTTTGAAACAATTCGTCTTGAAGATCTAGACAGGAAGCGTCAACTACGTAAAAGTCGCCCAAAGCCATCATACACTTACTTAGGTAAGTGTATGAAGACTTTGGGCGACTGTGCACAGAAGAACTGATTAAATACATTATAGGTGTAGGTCAATGATAATTATATTAGACACTTAGATGCGTTACCCGTGCTCAATAATGGCAATATAAAAGCAAGGCAATTGCCGGGGTTTCACTAAGTCACGTACAGTCAACAGCAAAAGTAGATGATCAAAATCAGAAATTCAATACTAATTTACTAACACTAATTTATATAATTTTCTACTAATTTATTTATTAAAAGTATGTGATTGTCACACACATACTTTTGAATCACTTCGACGCCACAAAGTTCTGATGCGAACTCCGTTCATTAGTATTACATTTCTGATTTTGATCATCTACTTTTGCTGTTGACTGTACCACCCAGTGTCGCGGCTATACGTCAGTATCGCTCGTAATTCACACATAACTGACGTCACGTAACAAAATATGTATGTTTATCTTTTTCTAACAGGTTTTATGCTAAAAATGTAAACAATTAAACATTGACAATGACATCAATCAGCCATTGACATGACATTGACAATGACATTGACATATGGGCATGGCTGCTGACACTGCTGACAGTTTATAATTTCAGAAATCCTATTATTTCACATTCACAACAATCGCTGTTTTAATTACTTTTATTGCTATTGTTTGATAAATATCGTGCAAAAATGAAGCCAAGAAAGCTCTGGGGCGAAATAGAAGACGAAAGAACAGACGAGACGTTATTGCAGAACGTAAATTTCAACCCTATCATCGAGTTGGGAATGCAAAACATTCCCGAAATATCTATCACAGTGAAATCCTCACCTATCGAACTTCCGCAGCCAAATTTAATAACTCACACGATACAACTTCATTCTCATGCGAGACAACTATCAAATATATTAGAACAACAATCTGAAGCTGCCATCTTTGTCGAACGTGCTAGTCTAGGTCCCGTAAGTTTACCACCAGAGCCGCCAGAACCAGATTTAAAATTAGAACACGAAACAGTTCCACCCATAAATTTCCTTGAAAAGGAGTATTGTGACTTTTCACTTGGCAAAGGTCCCATGATTCTGCCTTTTACACCTGAAAGTCACAAAAGAGCATTACGACAATGCGCGGCCATCGCTCTTGGCCATGTTGGAGTTTCAACAACAACCAATGTCGCTTTAACTGCACTTGCCGACGCTTTAGACTTGCATTTAACCAATATGTGCAAATTACTCAGGACAGTAGTTGATAAAGAAGCCAGTGGCTTAAAATCAGGGTACCCAGATGCAATTACAAAAGTATTTTCAGAACTCAATGTTGGTAATCTACATGAATTTTATAATGACAGAGTTGTTAGGTACCATACAAAGATTAAAATGAGATGTCAGGAGTTGAGAAGTCAGGTGGAATCATTAGCTATATCAGATATGACACCACAGTTGAAATTAGAAGAAGTGCCAGAGTTGCACTTTCCTGCTGCCCTAGACGGGGCATTCACACCATCTTTGGAACCTGGCTTCCAAATGCTGCATAGTTTAGAACAAGAACAATTGCAGGGGTTGGAACTCCTAGAAGCAGTGGCAACAGATGATATAAAAATGGAACCTATGGAGTATACACAAGATGCGAAAGTACCTTCATTATCACCCAATGCCAAGAAGAAAAGAAAATAAATTATTTTTCTTTTGTATCTGTAACATAAAGCGATTTAGTTTCTAGCTACAGTTATATTTTTAAGTACATTTTATGAAATAATAACTCCTGAAAACAAAAGCCATGTTCTTATTCATATCCTGTATAGCGACCTGGCCCGGCTTCGCATGGGCCTATAGCCTTCCTCGATAAATGGACTATCCAACACAAAAATTATTTTTCAATTCGTACCAGTAGATCCTGAGGTTAGTGCGTTCAACCAAACAAACAAACTCATTTTTTCACATTAGTATAGATTTCTATAACTATCTACGTTTTCTTAGACTACAATATCATAATTTTTTAGATTTCGCCTGTATTCGGGCAGAGCATTTGCATTTCTTTTTTTTTTTTAATGTTTCGACACTAGGAATTACTCCTGTAAAGTGGATGAGTTTACAATCATAATTATTATTAACTCACTTACACAACCAGACTTGGAACAACTAGCTGTAGACCAAATCTTTATTTCATGAATCAAACCTGTTACATGCAGGGCTGAAGTCAATCACTTGGTGACTATGCCATAGAAGTTCAGTACATGCAGGCAAGCCTATTATTGCTATTAATTAACCAACAACTGTTCTACTACTGCAAACTTCCTGATCGGAAACCCTCAAACTGCACACCAACTATTGACCCCCACCACAGGTGCGCGTTACCCCAGCAAAATAATGTCGAAAATAGTAATTTAAATGTTACAGGCAATTAGTTCTCCAGCTTCTGTAATTGTTGCGCACACTTTTAAATTTGTTGCACATATAGATTTTGAGTTATTCCACAAAAACATTTCCTGCTGGGGTAACGTTACCGCAGCCAGACATTTTCTTTTATAATGGGAAAATTGAAATAAATATTAACCATATAATTAGTAGTCTAGACGAGGTAAATGTTGCAACTTATTTTGTATTTGTTCTTCCTTCGACTGCGATGTTATTTAAGATTTTGCTGGAGTAACGTTTGTGGTTTTGCTGGATCTCTGAAACGGATAAGCAGATTCTTATCATCTTTTTTACATGACTTCTTAAGAATTAGTTTGAATTAGTTGGGTAATAAAAAAACAAAATTAATGCACCATTTAAAGGTTAATTAATTAAATATAAAAACACTTCAATAGGTCCTAACACTTTGAATAAGAGCTCGAAAGACTTACTTTAAACGTTGTTTTGTAGCTTGTATCTGTCTTCAAATGTATGTGAAGTTTCATTAGTATCCTGTTAGCAATAAACAAATTATGATGAAATTCAGTTCTCCACTTTGACGGTCATAATGCGCGCTTAGTTATTTGGCCTCCGATAACCCTGTATGTGAATATATAAACTAAATGATATATCAATAATTAGTTACTTAGTTCAGTTATATTCCTGTAAAAGTTCAGCGCAGTACATACAATAATTAACGAGATAATAAAATAAAAGCCATTAGGAAGCGCAACACCGTGATAACCCGACCATATGAAGGTGGTTACAAAAAAGCGACCGCACAGTACATTATGCTACCTTCTTAAATATGTAGGATAGGTTTACAAGTTTAGTACGGATGTGTACACAAGTGTTTTGAATTTGTGTTATTAAATTTTATTTACAGGTAAAATAATCATTTCAATAAAACTTTCAAAATATTGATAAAACTTTAAAACAATCACAGGTAGCAATACTGTTCTTATGGCATTTTCCATTACTTTTTAAATTTTACTTTACACTTTGTCTCTAGTAATACAAATCTTCACTTTTAAAATTTAAATTAAGATTTAAAACCATCGCAGAAAATAACAGATATAGAATAAATGTTTTAAGTTCACATTATGCCTACTAATACTTACATATATCGTTTAAAAATCAACATCAAAATGTAAGTAGTAAAGTGCTTACAGTAAGCCCCACTGTTTTATAGTCTAATTTCAAATATCACAATAGTTTTTCCTAGCTAAATACGGATAGTTGTATTCTAAAAATGACTTAAATTATTTTAAAATCACATCGAATATTGAACAGTGTACGCGTCTGTACCGAACTTGTAAGGTGTATTATACTAAACATTTTAAAAGGTAGCATAATATACTGCGCGGTCGCTTTTTTGTAACCACCTTAATATAGTCGGGTTATCACGGTGTTGCGCTTCCTAATGGCTTTTATTTTATTATCTCGTTAATTATTGTATAATACTACGCTGAAATTTTACAGGAATATAACTGAACTAAGTAACTAATTATTGATATATCATTAAGTTTATATATTCACATACAGGGTTATCGGAGGCCAAATAACTAAGCGCGCATTATGACCGTCAAAGTGGAGAACTGAATTTCATCATAATTTGTTTATTACTAACAGGATACTAATGAAACTTCACATACATTTGAAGACAGATACAAGCTACAAAACAACGTTTAAAGTAAGTCTTTCGAGCTCTTATTCAAAGTGTTAGGACCTATTGAAGTGTTTTTATATTTAATTAATTAACCTTTGAATGGTGCATTAAGTTTGTTTTTTTATTACCCAACTAATTCAAACTAATTCTTAAGAAGTCATGTAAAAAAGATGATAAGAATCTGCTAATCCGTTTCAGAGATCCAGCAAAACCACAAACGTTACTCCAGCAAAATCTTGAATAACATCGCAGTCGAAGGAAGAACAAATACAAAATAAGTTGCAACATTTACCTCGTCTAGACTACTAATTATATGGCTAATATTTATTTCAATATTCCCATTATAAAAGAAAATGTCTGGCTGCGGTAACGTTACCCCAGCAGGAAATGTTTTTGTGGAATAACTCAAAATCTATATGTGCAACAAATTTAAAAATGTGCGCAACAATTACAGAAGCTGGAGAACTAATTGCCTGTAACATTTAAATTACTATTTTCGACATTATTTTGCTGGGGTAACGCACACCCACCACAGTCAGCAGTAGTACTGACCATGTTGTTTGTGATCAAAACGCCTGTTCAGTTAGTAAAACCAATGGTCAAATCAAAGCCTACTTGGTAAATAGGAAGTAAATACAAAGAAATAAAACATCTTTATAACATAGCACCAAATAATTTATTCCAATTACTGTGTTAGATAACAATAAGTGCTGCCAAAACGCCGATAATTACATCACTGTATATACAACATGCAATAATTATGATTGTCTCGGATTATACACAAATAATTACTTGGGAGTCAAACATTAATAGAGTCATCATATCAGACCTGATTTCATTGCCATATTTTACATTCAAAGTCAAAATATTTATCACTATATTCTCATAAATTCTATACAAAGGCACTATGTGAGAATCCCTAAATTATATTACTCATGAATTCAGAAATTATACCTAGTTAATTTTTTTACTGAATTGTATATAACTCTAAGACACGAACCTTCTAGTACCTAAGTTATTTACACCAAGGATAATGCATTTTGTTGAAACAAACATACATATATAGGTACTTCATTCGATGCGGCGACTAGAATTGTTTATTAACCCACTTCAGTTGCGTATTGAGCGTGAACGCCGATCGGCAACACCCGCACCTCGGCAATTATTTAAAAGTTTTAATTTCCGGAAACGACGACTATACGGACAATGAATTAACCTACAGGTACACAGAGAATGGATACGTATTCATTCCCTATGTTTTTCTGACTTAATTTGGCCAAGGTATGAGTAAATTTTGTTTAACGCCGATCGACGTCAAACGTAACAGAATGTGACATTAAAAAATGATAACAGCGTCCGCGGCATCGAATGGGATAAACTCACGCCATTTTCCCATGACCTCACGTGAGAATGGCGTGAGATTATCCAGGCAAAAACTAGAGAAAGCCACTAAGTATGATCCTTACATACTCCTTTCTGGAAAAATCATGAAATTATTCTTAAACGAAATGAATGCCTAATATCAAATTGTTAAAAAGTATTGCAGCACATCACTGGTAAAATACAATTTAAGTCATGACAAGAACAGTTATGATTTTCTTAAACATTTAATGACTAAATTAAGGAATAAAAGTAAACATTGATCTAGAATTTACTAAACAAAAGATGTATCTTTGAATTTGTTCCAAATTTTATTTTTGATTGAAATTGTAATAATATTGCTCTAGACTCAAGCTCCTATAAACAAAAACTTAATAATTAAGGAATGAAGATCAGTAAAGCCCATTCAATATTATAGTAGGTATACTATACTGTTAGTTGCTAGTGCCAGACAACAAGTAACAATTTATTTTCATTATGTATAAACTTGCCGATCCTATTGACCAAAAAATACCTTAGTATGAAATAGTAAATTTGAATGCATACTTTACACTAAAATATTTCACTTATTTCTTTGTGCTATACACAAAGAATTACGTAAAATATGTTTGATTGAGTTTGTTATAAGGAACATAAGGATTCTTAAGGTCCTGATGCACAGATTCTCAAAAAATAATTTATAAATAAAATACAAAGACATTTATCATTTCATGTTTTTTTTGGTCATTAGTAATTTTATGAAAAGAAAGCAAGAGATTCATCGTTAATTGATATGGGCAACATTAATTAAAGCTAGTATTAATTCTAATATCAGTTAAGAACTATACATTTACACCTGCACCATTTACTTTATTCATTTATTTTCTTTCTTTCGCCTAAATAGCAGGATATGAGGCTCTGGAAGGGAAAACATATATATTAAAAAAAAACAGTAATGTGTATTAAGCTTGCTTGCAATCATTTGGGACATATCTAAACAGAAGTGCTGATAAATAATAGTAATATATCATTTATTTCAGACTATTAGCAATCCATTCTTGTTATAAATGTTAATCACTATAAAACACAGACACTGACAGATTTAGCACACAGCCGGTCTATTATATCCTCTCTCTGCAAATTTAGTTGAAGTGAGATTGAGTTGAACTGCCATCCATTCAATGCTACCGTTTGACAGCTCACTTCTGCAAAATTCGCAAAAGGAGATATATAGACAATAGTACAGCAGAAATCACTTCTCTTGTCATGTAATTATATGATTCCTGTACTTATATTGTAAAAAAAATATTTTAAAAGAGTAAATATGGAGTTTCTTATCCATTCTTCTCGATAAGAAACTACCTGTTGGCAGGGGTAACTAGATAAATTTTCAATGTAAATGACAAAAGGGCCTTTTAATGGTCTAATTGAAATCTTTACATAGTATAAAACAAAGTCGCTCCCGCTGTGTGTACACCTAGATCTTTTAAACTACGCAACAGATTTGAAAGCAGTTTTCATCAATAGATAAGAGCTATTTAACAGGAAGGTCTATACATATAGTGTAATCTACATTGCACCCGTGTGAAGCTGGGTGTGAGGTTGTTAGTAAATAATAAGAATGACTTTTGTAATACTAACCAGGTTGATGTGTCATGTAGTGCACCCACCCCTGGCTCTGCTGCACTCCAATGCCACGCCACTCCTGCTCTGTCATTAAATGGTTCTTCGGAACCAACTTCACCATCTCTTTTGGCAGAACCACATGCCTGAAAATACCAGCACTTGAGTGAGCTATCTAGTACTTCAAATGATGTAAAAACATTGTACTGTCCTTTGAGGCTGTACTGCAGTCGAGTAAAAGGGATTATTTCTATGTATTTATTTAGTAATTATATTTGAAGTAGCTACAGTCAAAATATTATTGCCATGAAACAATACTACACATTTTAATAGTACAATTAAAATATTTTTTATAAAGTAAATAAACACTTACAAGCCCAATTATTGTAGCTTCATAAAATATTGCTCAAATTGATATTTTTCTGTGAATCAGAAATGGCTAACAAATAACATCCTTTTAAAAAAAATGCAGAATTTTGGCACCAACTGAACTTGTCATTTGAATAAAGTTTTAAAACATTGATTTGAATGTTTTGATACACACAGATTTGGGAAACCATGTAAATCTAAAATGTATGTTAACAGACTTATAAAAACCGATTTTTCGAGAATATCTATTCCAAATCAGCACCATGATTACCGCCACCCAGACGAGAAGACGACCGACTGACCCAAACCTTCATTAATTTCAATGTTATGATTGCCTAGTGTTTTCTTCACCAAATTTTTACGTCTTTTAACTTCAAGCAAAGTCAACAAATGTCGTACCGGTGGTAATTAAAGGTCTTTCTAAGTAGAACGACCCAGAACTAGGAAATTAACCTCCATGAAATTAAGTTAGTGGAAACTTACAAAATAAATAGGTTATAACTTGATTGTTGTATATATTATGACTTTATATATTGTTAGTTTGTAAATATATACCTGTACTCGTGTTCTTCGTCGTAATATTTCTCAGAGTAATAAATTTCTCTCGCCGACATGGTGATGACAGTCACAATATTTTAAACTGCCGAAACAGAAATAATTCGCTCTTTTATTAGAAACCCTTTACTTCTCAAGAAAGTGCTACTGATGGTGACACAACAACAATGTTTACAAAACAATTAATTTACCCAGTTTACTAAAATATCACAAAGAAAACTTGCACTCAACAAACACGAACACGACAGGGAAGCGTTAACGATTTTAAAATTCGAAAATGTGAATGTTGCCAGCGTAGAAAAAAATCCGCTACTGATATTCTCGCTACACCAAATTGTTTTAATACAGTATAAAATATATGGAACGTAATTTACACAGGCCCTCTATTATACTTTAAATAAAATAAAGTAGGTCCATAGGATCACGTGTAAAAGCATGATTTACATTAGGTATTTCGGAAAAAGATCTTCAGATAATAATTCATATGCGCTAGATAGAAAGGCTGGTTGGTCATTATCATTTCATTTATTTAATCGTTAACAATTTTACACTGTGTCTGAAAGTTAAAAAAAAAAAAAGGAATTAAATACATACACGCCAATAGCAATCTTCAACTAAAGTCCAACACTTAATAAAACAATAACAACAATCTAGACAAATCAATACAAGAATATTTGGTTAATTCAATAGAATTAATATAACATAACTGGGTAAAGTTCAAAATATTGACGCAAATGACACAATAGTGACACAACATTTTGTGCGATGGTGACACAAAAGTAGCACAGAAACTTGTACATACTACAGTGACACAATAGTGGCACAAAATGGTAGCAAAAAAACTATAAAGTTGGTGTTACATCGGGAGTTTTATAACAATTAGTTTATAAAAATAATAAATTTGAAAACAATTCGGAATATATTGGCAAAATAAGTCTAGCTTAGACGAAATTAACAAGTTTTTGTGAAGTCTTCAAAATGTAAAGTAGATAATTATGTTCCTGGGATGTCACATAAAAAAAAAACAAAAAGGACGTTTTCATTTTGTAGGAATGTATTAAAGTAATAACAACAATTTGGAACAAAATCTCTCGAAATTAAGACGGTTTTGCCTTCGTTCCTCTTTCTGTTCGTCTGTCAAAACAGCGGTCTTGTATACCTACAATTATTTTGTCCTTTCTAAATTATTTTTTTTATTAAAGTTTTTAATTTTTCAGGTTTTTATATTTTTTACTGTTCTCGATACCTTTTGGACTTTTCTGCTATAGTGGCATTTGAAAATTAAAAAGAATAAATATCTCATTGCATACCTAATAGTCGATTGTTATGACCGTGGTTATGACTGTGTAAATTTGGCTAAATTTGGAGAAACAAAAATTTTACGAGATTCAAAAAATATTTTAAATGTGGAATAGGGACCAAGGATCATTAGGAAAACTGTTTCAACTTGTCTAGTCTATCATTATTCATTAGTTTTTTGTACAAATTAATGAATGGATCTCGCCGTGAAAAAAACCTAAAAAAACCTTTGTGAAAATCAAAATATCATAATTAGAAAGATTAAAACGCCCCAGTTGTCCCATAATAAAATACTTATTGGCTTCTTGTTAACGGTAATGGGAGTCAGTCCATTCAGTCAGTTTGTTTTTCAGAACGAACCGTTTGTCCGGTCTTTAAATAAGTATGATAGTACTAAGTGTATCCCAACCTTGTAATGGTAGCACAATTGTGGTGGCACAGGAATTATGCGACTGGTGACACAAAAGTATCACTATTGTAAGGTAGCACAGTGAGTAAAAATGAATTACTCCGAAAATACGCCGTGAATTGTATTGAAATGACCTTTACACCAAAGCCTAGACTTTTTTATACCTGTCGCACTATTAATAAATCAAAGTAAAAACACAAGATTTACCGTAAAAATCATCGAAAACCCTGCCGAAAATTTTCTGATCACGCTGAATCACTTTGAGTTTGTCATCGTGAAAGACTCAAAACCGCCGCTAGGCTTTAATAGGTTTATAGAATATGTAACTGGTTAGGCTCTTACTGCCATAGAAAGTTCTGCGCAGCGTTGTCACTTCTCGAAAAGGAAATCCATGGTTGCACAAAATAAGTAGCACAATTGTTTAACAAAATTACTGTTTTTGCATATTTTGAAATTTAAAGATTCGCAAAGAATCATGGCAAGATTTGTACAAAAAAAAATTAAGATGTTTAGAGAAGTTGAAATTCTAATTCTTATATTCTTGGGTACCTAAAGAGTATCTTCAGGCATTTACAATATTTTTAAAACCCCGCAAAAAAAGTTAAAAGTTTAACGAAGAGCTCATTATTTTAGAACGAAACGGTGACTGACAGTAACAGTGACACTGACAGCCGCCGTTTCGCAGGTCTTACATTGAAATTGCATCGTTTTATGGGAAATAATATCACAAAATAATGATTGTTTTTTTCCACACACTTGTCACATCACTTGTCTGCTAATTTTATAGATCCGTTAACATCGCTTGTCACTTTCTTTTTTTTTTATAAACACAAAATGGGCATCGAGATGAAACCAAAAAGTGTTATTTTCATTTTGTAATATTTTAATTATGCGGGGGTTTAAAAATATGCGAAGTATATTAATCTACTACTGGTAATGTATTCTTCACATTGAAAAATATTTTAAACCCTCTAAATTACTTTTTTTTCATACAAATGAATGTATGAATCTCAAATTCAAAAATTAGAGAGTTTTACAATAAAATAAAACTTACCTATTATTTTTCATCAATATCCGGAATCCATCTTGAGTCAAGCACCCGTCTTTTAGCCTGTTGTCAGCGATTTCCTTTGCCTCTCCGCTGGTAGCGCCCTCTATACTTACTCTTTGGTACTAAGGTTTAAGCGCGCGTCGGGTGATGGCCCGATTTAATATCATTATGAAACTCATGATGCACCAGGTAGACCTTACCTGGATTCCGGATATTGATGAAAAAATAATAGGTAAGTTTTATTTTATTGTAAAACTCTCTATTATTTGTTTTGTATCAATATCCGGAATCCATCTTGAGTGATGTGTTTGTTATCACCTGGTGCGCTAAACCCAAAGACGCTATAATGTGTACTATATGTTATGATGATGTAAAAATATTGGGTTAATAAAAAAAAAAGTTTGTATTTATAATAATAAAAATGTATTACCATAAAATAAAACTTAAGACTCACTTCTTGTAGCCACTTCATAATAAAACAAATTATCTACATTAAAGTAAAGGTGCTCTCAGTGAACAGGATCAAAGTAATTAGATAAAGAAACAGAATTATCGGAAATATTAGAATCATTATGCATTAGTAATTTCGTTTGATAATAATTTTGAAAGGTGTGAATCATTTTCCAGTTACCAGTTGCAAGAATGTGATCAATTGGAAAATTTTCTGCAAAATTGAGAGAAGCGACTGCAGATTCTACTGATCCTGGAGTTGCAAACAGTTCTAGACGCAGGCTTTATATCCCTTCTAACTGTAATAAACAAAATAATGTTTTATGTTACCCCGACGGCTTAATGTAATATTTTTAATAATTGTCTGATCCAAAAAATCATATTAAATTTTCTATCAGGGTGCTCTCCAAGCCTCCACCCATTCCAGACTGTCTATGGTTATGGTTATCTGTTTTAGAACCAAATGCTAGCCACAGTACAATAGAGGTACCTTCATCACCTAAACTAGTGCTATCAACTCTCGGCAGAGTAAGATCGTGTACCCTGCGGCCTGATGTTAACAATAAAAGAGTTAGATGTTAACATTAAGAGAGCTACATGTCTCGATACTTGAAAGATATTATTTCCAATTAAATCATAGGTACCCATGTATTGCAATACAACTCTAGGGTTCCATATAGGTAGTATTGCAGATTTCTCTTGTGCAGCAGAAATAGCTTTTAATATTGTATTTTATAAATAAATTTGAAGACAAATCAATATCGAATGTTATATGTGTGAAAGTTGAGATGACAGTTTTGTGAACCAAAATATAGTTCTATAAGCACGACCTATGTCGCAGTGTAAATGTGCTAAATACAGCACATATTTGAACCGCATATTTGTGATTAATTAAATGGGACTCACACCACCACCTCCATCTGCGCCACGCTGGTCTGTATGTATTGATTGTTGAGCCCCTCCAGCTTGACATAAGAAGTTTTTGTTCTTGATCGGTCCAGTCTGCCAAAATATCTTGCCACTCGAAATCAGCCATGCCTCCAAGTGTATGTCTTGTACCTGCGGCGGATGTGTCCCTGTTCTGGTGTCTATCAAAGTGCGGGTTAGATCTGGAATCAGATAAGGGCTGTGTCGCGCTCGCCGCTGAACATCTGCCTGGCAAAATACCTTGCTCCACTTTGGGGCAATCAGTATGAATCTCCGCTGGCTTGGTTCAAGTGTCTGAGAACTGTGAAAACCAAATTTGGAGGCGGAAACAACCAAGTTAGTCTGTAGTGCCACTGATGACAAAATGCGTTGTGGTGTTGCGCTTCTTGATCATCCACGTTCAAAGCTGCGTACCTGGGAACTACATGAGTAGTCTTCGATGCGAAGGGCTCTCTCTCTCTCTTCGGCTTGCCTCACAATCGAAATATTTCTGTTGTTGCTGTTCTCGTGAGGTGCCACTCTGGGCAAGCTTTGTCAAGATAGGGCATTGACCTCGGCGTTAAATCGGCCTGGAAAGTAATGCGCTGTCAGGTGGATGTTTTGCTTGTCTAGAACAGCAAGAAGTTGTTGAGTTTGCTGAAGAAGTTTCTTGGATTTTGTGCAGCCTTCCTTGTTGATGTACGAGACTACTGTTCGATTGTCGGTTTGCTATAGTATCTGTGCATTTTGGAGACGATGCTGGTTTTGATGGACAGCTGTGTAAACGGCAAACATTTCTTTTTTGATGGCATGCTAGGTCTTTTGTGAATTTGTCCAGGTGCCCACAGCTCGACACCACCACTCCATCTATGACCGAGGTGGTTGAGGGATATTTAGATTACCGACAGCTGTCGCCTGTAGTGTTGCAGAGTGCGACAATGAAGGCGGCCTCTCGGAGTCACGAACGTTGCAAAGTTGAGTCTCCCCATAAGAGTTTGGTACTGTTTGAGGGACCACTTGCTTGTGTGGAGCTGTTGGTGAAGTGCTTTGCGTAGCGTTAAACACTTTGACTCCGACAGGGACTTTGCGTTGCGTTCGCGGAGTCACGAACGTTGCAAAGTTGAGTCTCCCCATAAGAGTTTGTTTCTGTTTGAGGAACCACTTGCTTGTGTGGAGCTGTTGGTGAAGTGCTTTGCGTAGCGTTAAACACTTTGACTCCGACAGGGACTTTGCGTTGCGTTTTGTGTCCCAGGTTATGCCGAGAAACTCGAGGCATTGTCGGAGCCAATACAGCTTTTTCGAAATTGATTGTCCAGCCTAATAAATGCAGTATCTTTATCGCAAATGCGATATCGTCCTCCAGCTGCGATTTGGATTGGTTAGCTAGGAGATAATCGTTCAAGTATACTACTCACCTGATGTTGTGGCTCCTCAGGAATTCCGCCACCCAATTGGTTATCGAAGCAAACGTTCTGGGTGCCGATGAAAGGCCAAACGGCAAACAGGTCAACTGAAGTAGCTGATGCTGATGTGAATCTTGATGATAATTTAGTCTCAGGAACCTATGATGCTGCTGTGCGATGGCCACGTGAAAATACGCTTGGCTCAGATCTAATTTGGCCATCCAGTCTTGTTGTTCCAAAAAATTTTGGCACTCGGATGTGACTGAATAGTTGAACCGGTTTGGCTACTTCGAACTGATTTAGTTGCTTTAGATTGAAGATGGGACGGAAGGTCTGATCTGACTTGGGCACCAGAAAGAACGAGGAAAGTAACTTGGTGTCCGTTCAGCAGGTTCTAGCACACCTGACTTGAATTGCTATGGTCATATTGGGGGATGTTATGGTTCTGTAGCATTTAAGAATTTTGAGATTCGGAAATATTAGTGAAGGTTTCAGTATGAAGGGTATGAGTACACCGTCGATAAATTTTGTCTGGAGCACCTAGATTTCTCCAAGCATACTGAAATTGCTTGAGACAGCCGCTTTGAAATATCCGACAGTCATTCGCGATGCTTGTTTTTAGTGGAAGCATGTGGTTGTGATTTCTTTCCATTTGGTTTGGCTTGGGGGTTTTTTTGCTTTTTTTTTATTTTGGTGAAGCATGGTTTTGTCGTTTAGTGAAGGTGTCCCGACGAAAAAACCTTGCATCCGCGTGCTTACTAGTCGACGGTTTTTGATGTTGATAAAATTTCTTTAAAATAATGTTTGGGGACTGATTTTCTTGCTACGGGTAGTTTGTTAATACCAAATTTTTGAAGGTAGGTTCGAATTGCTTCATATTTAAAAGCGATTGTATACTAGGAGGGATTTTATGTAAAACATCACGATGAAAGCCTTCAGGAATTTGACGCAACATAGCCTCTCGGTATATGTTTACAAGATCAGCTCTTCTACCACATACTATAGAACCAAGTCATACGTAACCTTAATATACTAGTAGATTCTTTTGAAAAAATAATTGAAAGAAAAGAATTCTACTTTTTGGAACAAAGAATTGGGTGTCAATGTTTCACTAGACTCATTTGACCAATCTACCAATGATTGTAATGTTTTATGCAATTCGTCTTTTTGACAAAGTTTTCGTTAAACCAGCAAAAGATCTTTCTAGTAAATATGATGGCGAATCTGATGGCGAATCTTCTTTTAGCATATCAGATTCAAAACGCTTTAATTTGTCGTTAATATTTAACTCGACAAAACTGGGGGTAGTTAAATATTTCTTTTGTGAGTCCGAAAATCGAACGGCATTCAAATCACACTTAAAACGTTGCAGTTTCGCTAATTTTTTAAGGAATGTTTTCATTTGCTTTAGGGTGATAGTAATTTCCGACGGAATTTGAAGTTTGTTCTCGGAATTTGACGTTATAAGATTTGTTAAATAGGCCACTTGTTGCGATAAAAACTCAAAGTGCAGGTACATAACTCACGGTTTGAGAGTCCCTCCTTGCTCTGCGTTTGTCAGGACTGGATCCACTACTTGAAGAAGAACCGCTATCACTATCTTTTGTATTTGGTGTTGAAGAACGTACCCGTTTACGTGATATTGAGTCGTTATTAACACTTTCGGATTCAATACTATTATTAATTTTCCATAATAATTGCGGAGAGGTAAACATTTTTCGAATATAAAACAAAAGGGTTTTACCAATTTTAAATGTAATAAGGTAAGTAGGTAGTAACTTTTTCGCGAAGTTAAAATAACGCTAACAACTGTACGGCGCGAAAAACGACGCTATAATGATATTAAATCGGGCCATCACCCGACGCGCGCTTAAACCTTAGTACCAAAGAGTAAGTATAGAGGGCGCTACCAGCGGAGAGGCAAAGGAAATCGCTGACAACAGGCTAAAAGACGGGTGCTTGACTCAAGATGGATTCCGGATATTGATACAAAACAAATAATACTTTATTAATTTTAACAAGTTTGTACTGTATAACAAGTGTTTGAAGCATCCTTTTAGGCAAGAAATACCTGTATTAGGACACTTCCCTCTTCCATAACGTAAAATTGAACATGTACATATACAAAGCTAATTCTAGTTTCTGTTCTTAGATTATAATTTTATGAAATAACAATTAAGAATAAAATGAATAATGAATGAAAAACAAAAATGGATGAATGGAAAAGGCAGAAAATATGATACATAATTATATGTTTGTGGGTGTAGTGTGTAAAGTACTTAGTGTATGTGTAGAGTATGTATGGTGTGTGTGCAGGGTGTGTGAGTGTCAGTGTTAGGAATGTGGGTATATGTGTTGTATCTGTTCTAGTCCAAGTTAGTATGTAAATAAATCATGTGGTGTATTGTAGGAGGGCCTCCGTATCTTCATAACTGAATGGTTTTAGCCAATCAATAACTAGTTTCTTGCATTCAAAATAAGTTTTTGTGTATACGTATATATTTTTGTTTACTAAGTTATATAGTTGAGAAGATCTTTTGTCATATTGCCTGCTATAAAATTTCGTTTATGATCGAGGAACCTGCGCTATGTAGTCTTTTTTTCTTCTTGAAAGTATGTTGATATCAAAGGGCAGCTCTTTGTGTTTTTTCAAGACAGTTTGAACTATATAAAGTTTAATCTCGCCATGATTCTTTAATTTTTCGGTGTAATCAATTAAATGTACTTAGATGTAATATAACACTACATCACTACATCTTTTATTTCTTAAAATACTTGAATCGTTGCTGGATCGATCCAAAAAATCGTATCAATAGGGTATTTTACTTTTCATGAGAAAAAAAATATAAATATATTATTGAGATAATTAAGGCAAAAAGTAGCCGGAAAATGTTAATGCTAGCTCATAAATTAACAAAAAAATTTTGTACACTTTTCAGTTTTTTAAATCTGTTTTATAACACCATGAATAGTAGCCGCCATGTTATTACGCCGTACGTACGGCTGTGTAAACAAAAAATTGACATCTGTCAGTCAACCGATTGGCGTATAATTGGCTTTGTACTTTTATTATTTCCGTAACCAACGTAATTTTTTAATTATTACACCTATTACAAGTTATTATTTTTAAATTATATTCAATAAATTATCATACATAACATCAGCGCATTTGTTAACCCGCGAACTGACGTTATTTCCGCAGAGCAATATGGCGTCCACTACATGAAGGTCCACTACGAGGCGTTTTCGTCAAACTACGCGCGAAATTTGAAAGAATCATGGCAAGATTTGTCCAAAAAAAAATAAAGATATTTAGAGAAGTTGAAAGTCTGATTCTTATACTCTTTCTAAAGAGTACCTTCAGGCAATTACAATATTTTAAAACGTCGCAAAAAAAATGTGAATAGTTTAACGAAAAGCTCATTATTTCCGAACGAAACGGCGACTGACAGCAGTAGTGACACAGATAGTCGCCGTTTCGCAGTTCTTAGAAATTGCAACGTTTTATGGAAAATAATGCCATAAATAATCATAATTTTTTTCCACACACTTGTCACATCACTTGTCTGTCAATGTGATAAATCCATTTACGTCGCTTGTCACTTTCTTTTTTTTATACCCACAAAATGGGCATCGAGATTAAACGAAAAAGTGTTATTTTCATTTCCTAATATGTATTTTAACTTCTCGAGACCCAAAATTGAACACCTTCAAGCTATTTTCACACTCAAACACAAAACACGACTTTCATAGCAACATTTGAACTTAATATTTCCATTTACAAGTATTATCTATCATTCTCAATGTTACGACTATTGTCCCCGAACTATGATACCCCAAGGCCTGAAGTGACAAGACACTGTCATCTAAACCCATGCTCAAAACGTTCCTACAATGTTCCAACAATGTCACAGACTCGTTAATTATTTTTTGGGTTTAAAAATATGGTAAGTATATTAATCTACTCCTGAAGAATACATTACGTATTCTTCACATTTGAAAATATTTTAAGCCCTCTAAATTTTTTTTTTCACACAAATGAATGTCTAAGGATCTCAACGAATCGGATCTCGCCATGATTCTTTAAAATTTAGTTGCATTTTTATGGCACTTATCGGTTGAATAAAAATTTTGTGTGTTTTGGTGGCATATTAGCACTACAGAATTTAATTGAGACACTTTTTAAAAATGGGTCCTTGATGTATTACGATCCATTGCGCTCCGGAATATCGATACAAGGCTCCCGGAACGATTATTTATTATTATTATCCCTAGTGCTCATTTGTTTGTAGTAGGCTCTTCGAGGTATAAAATCTCTAAGAGTAGGCTCGATCACGCATGAAATTGTAGTAGATTAAGATAGATACCTACCTATAGGTATCTTCATGGGCTCGATACACGCACACATACACACACGCATTTCGTTACGTGACGATTTCTACTAATTCGCACTACCCGTAAGCCGCGTTATGGAAGTTCTTTCTAAAAACAGTAAATCTCCAGTTATAACTTATAACAGTAGGGTTGACATAAGTGATATGCCAAATCGAAAAAAACTGAGTTCAAATTTCCCGTAACTCAATTGCATAACTCGCATTGGCAGGACTAAGCAGATTTATTTTTTTCTCCAAATATATTGTGCCCTATAACCACAAAAAGCCCCCCAGAAAAAGAAAGTCCCCTCTAGATTGGGGATTCTCCCTAATCTGACATCACTGAAATCATCTGAGTCTGAGTCGCAATTCAGGGAGTGGTTAGTGGAAGTCGGGCGGAGGTAACAGAATAAAACCACAACAATATAATATAATAAGTATCTATTATCTAGTTCAATATCAAGACACATTTTAGTTGCTGATTATATCACAGAACAAAGGAATAGTAACAATAAATATTATTTAATGGTAAAATATTACAGACACGAAATTTTATGAAAGATATAAATAAAATAAAAATATGAATAAAATTACTAACTAGTCTTTGTCTTAGAAATTACTTTAAAATGTACATATTTATTTTATCGTACTGGTTTAATAGAGAACTAATTTTAAATAAGTAATTACATTATTGCTTCAATTTATTATTGATTATTGTAAATGTTGTGTGTGAAGAGACTGGAAGAACATGGGGGAGGCCTTTTCTTTTTCCAGCAAGAGAAAAGAACATCTAACCAGAAGATTAGAAAATAACTTACATTATAAAAAGCTTACTTAAGAGCGGCCAACCCGTCGTAACTCCCATACAAACGCTCATACGTGTAGTGAAGACGTCTGAAAATCGTTTTTTGCACAAATTTTATCTGAACTTTGAACTTTTTTTGTTATGTACCTACTCAAACATTGAAAAACTAAAGAAAACATCGTCATTAAAACATTACACAACAACAACATTACAAAAATTTTTACCAAAAACTTTGAATCCTTTACAAAACACATCTTTCCTGCACGCGTAGCATGACCACGCTATGTCTAAGAATAGACATACTGACAGCAAGAATAGACAAGTTAGTACAGTTTGTCTATTCTTCCTGTCAGTATGTCTATTCTTCCGTAGACATAGCGTGGTCATGCTACGCGTGCTGAAACAAGTTTTGTGTAATCTCCGCGCGCATCACTACTTATAACTTTAATTTGAGACTTACAAATCTTTCTATGAATAATTCCTAGCTATCAAAGCATAATCAAATTCCTAAATAGTCTTCAGCCCTCATGATTTGTAATATGCTTTTCTAACTCATTTTTTTTTGCAAATTCCACATGACAGTGATCGCAGGAGTAAATAGGTTTTTCGTGTGTTAGCTGCATGTGTCTCTTTAGGTGTGAGGCACGGGTGAGTCGTAGTCCGCATATACAGCAAACATGAGGCCTGGCTCCGGTGTGCGTCAGTAAGTGCTGTTTCAAATCGCTGCGAGTGATAAAAGCGTGACAACACGTATCGCACTCGAAATTCTTCTCACCTGTGTGTCGCCTGCAATATATAACGGTTTAAAACGATAAATTGTTTTACGGTCTACAAGTCAACAGCAGGCATGGGGCGACAATATTATTTGGTTTTTACTGACAACAATCTCATAGCAGCCACCATGTCTCAGGTGCAATGGTCCATTTAAAAGACTAAGTGCGGAAATCAAATCCAGTAATATAGAACATAGACAGAAACTTCTTATAAGTAACTAACTTACTCTTCTAACTTCTTTGTGCAGTACAGAAGTTTATCTATTCTACTTTGATACCAGATGATCAATTTCTTTCTATCCTACTTTGAAATACTTAATTTAGTTTTAGCTTACATTGGATAAGCTTTATTACAAAACAATATTGTGATTTGTGGGTTCAGTGCTAATAGATATTGTTGCTGTCCTTAATTGAGAAATTACAACCAAAAATTTATCACAAATAGAATTCAAAATTCTTTACACAATTAATTTCTCGCAGTATATATTATCTTGCACGCAGTTTTCAACTTTATTTGTGTTGTATTTTAGTTCATTATTAACTAATAAAACAATTATTTTTCTGTGGCAATCACGCCACCAATGATATTATATTAAACAGATATGTTATGAGCGCCCAATTTTGAAGATTCAAAAACGTCCTAATTGGGACGTATCGCCTTTAGTCTGTGTCACGCATGGCGACGAATGGTACGCTTTGTTAAAGCAGCTAAAAAAATAAAAAAATGCTATTTTGTGTATTTAGAAAGTGTACCAATTATGATACCCAATTTAATAAAGCACAAGGGATCTCATACCACATGTAACTACGCAATATACATCGATTTGTTTATATATTTCAATTATTTTCCTAATATTCTTATTTGGAGGTTAGAAAAAAGAAAGAAATGGAAGTACATTGTTTCACGTGAGTAAGACAAGGACGCGTTCACTCCGGACATAGAATAAAAGTACAGATGCGATATCGTAGGCAGTAAAGTCATTGTTTACCCACAGTTCTGTTTTTCTTTTTTCAAACCTTGTAATATTTAATCATTTTGTTTTATTCAATCATTTATATACCTGTTAAAGCCTCTTTGGAATTGTACAGCTGCAGTGCTTTAGTATAAAGTAGAGTATATTTCTTAATTTGAAAATGCTAGTTGTCACTTGTCAGATAGATTTTTCTTGTTCAATACATATATTTTCCTAAAAGCATTTCCAGCTCTTTTATTCATATCTGATTGCTAAAAACGCTTCGCCGCATTGTCAGCGCTCCGCTACAGGTTATGGACCATTGCAAAATGCAATCATTCGAAAAAGTGGAAAATTTGAGTACGAAGGTACAAATTACACCACTTCAGGGTAAGGATAATTGGGATACATGGAAATTTAAGATATCTATATTACTCAGAAGTATACCTGATGCTTTGGATATCATGGAAGGAAAATGTAAGAGACCCGTGTTGTTAGCAGGAGTAGGAGATGCTGAAGTTACTGCATTTAAAACGAAATTAGCGCGTTTTATACAGGCAAAGAACAATGCAATGATTCTACTTTCGACAAATTTGAACGAGGAGATCGTTAGAAAGGTAATGTCTTTCACATGTCCTAGAGAAGTTTGGCTAGAACTACATCGGTTATTCGACGGAGATAATGAGAATAGAGCTTATGATCTCTGCCTGAATTTCTTCGGATTTAAATTAGATAACTCTGATGATATTGCAACACATATTTGCAAATTGAAAGTTCTCTGGTGTCAGTTGAATAGAGAGATCAGCAAAGATGATCCCAATAGGAAACTACCAGAAATATTCCTAATTTGTAAGATTCTGGATACATTAGATCAGAAATACTTCGAATTTAAGTCAAGTTGGTTGTTGTTAGCCAAAGAACAAAGGACAGTAGAAGGTTTGACAAGTCACCTTTGCGCCCATGAGAAGTCACTTTCAAAGAGGAATGGTGAATCGAGTAGAGAGATTTTAGTGATCACAAAAGATAGCACGATTCGTAGAGATAAGAAGAAGGATAAGCATATGAGATGCAATTACTGCCATGAGTTGGGACATCGAGTAAGATCCTGTCAAAAATGGATGAAAGATAGTTGCCCGCCAAAAGACAGTAAAGAAAAGCCATCTTCAAGTCAAGGTGCGAATATGGCTATTATGAGCGTGGATGTTATGGCATTCGTACCTCAAGATAGAGAGTCATGGTATGTCGACAATGGAGCTACAAGCCATGTCACAAACAGGAGTGATCTGTTCCAAATATTTCATAAGTTTGACGAAATCCAAGGAGTAACCACCGCGAATGGTAACTTGTTCAAGCACGAGGCAAAGGAACAATTCACTTGGAAGCAGAAGTCAATGGAAAGATTGTGGATTTAGCACTAACAGACGTTTGGTTTGTGCCAGAGATTCAAAGAAATCTGTATTCAGTGCTAGCAATGCATGATAAACAGAGAAATAGCAAGTTTATTTCGACGCCGGAAATTTGTGAAGTAATTTTAAATGGCGTAGTTGCAGTTGTTGGTAAACGTAACCACTGTGGAGGACTTTATAAGTTGAAAGTTCGCAACATCCTGCCAGCAGTATCAGTACTTGCCACTTCTACAAGCGATTTGATGCAGCTTTACCATGAAAGACTAGCGCATCAAAATAAAAGGCACGTCAAGGAAGTAATTCAAAGAGAATTGGGATTGTCACTTCCAGTAAACAAAGAGTTGTGTGAAGCGTGTGTCTACGGAAAGATGCATAAACTGAAATTTGGTAAACGAGAGAGATCTACACAGCCTGGTGAAATAATTCATACAGATGTTTGCGGTCCTTTCCCTATGAGTTTAACAAAATATCGATACTACGTACTTTTCAAAGATGACTACTCCGGATACTGCATGGTTTATTGTATAAGACACAAGAACGAAGTCAAAGACAAATTGCGTATAATGCTGGAAGAAACGACTGTCGTAGGACATGTAGTTAAAACACTATTAAGTGATAACGGAACGGAATTTGACAACAAGGAAGTAAGGGATATTTTGAATAAAAAATGAATTAGGCAACGGCTGGTCATGCCTTACACGCCAGAACAGAACGGCTGTAGTGAGCGTCAGAACAGGACGTTAGTTGAAACCGCAAGGACGATAATGAATGCTCAAAGAGAGCTACTAAAAGCATTATGGGCAGAACTAATAATGACTGCTGCGTACATCATCAACCGAACTGGCGCAACTAGAGAGAAGGACAAGTCGCCCAATGAATTATGGTTTGGGAAAAAGCCCAACATAAAACATTTAAGAATTATTGGAAGCACGTGTTACGCTCACATTCCGAAACAGAAAAGAAAAAAAATGGATAAGAAAGCAACTAAAGGCATTCTCATAGGATACGAAAATGATGACGGTTATCGTATCTGGTATGAAACACAGCATAAAGTTGACAACCTCATCCGATCCAGAAATGTTATCTTCGAAGAGACGCCTATTCTTGGCATAAAAGCTGACAGTTCGAGAGAAGATGCTAAATCAATTGAGAAAGATTGGACGGTATCATTTAGAACAGATTTTGAAAAAGGTGTTCAGCAAGAGCCACCGCTAATAGATATTCCTACAAATCATGAAGTCCTATCAAGACAGAGGTCTATTCGATTAGAGGGAGATATAGGAGAAGATAGACATTTAGACATGACGCCTATTGAAACGGCAATAGACGCTGAATTTGAAGAGAATAGACAGTCATTCCAATTAGAGGGAGAAGAAGAAAATGAGATCATAGAAAATGAAAATTAGTTTTCAGATAGTGAAACTGAAGAGTTCGTAGATGCTATTCCTACTGAAGTTGAGATGCCTATGAATTCAGAGGGAGATGTTGCTATACCGGACGTTCCGAGATATAATCTCAGAGACAAGTACTCTACGACCTCCACAAAAATTGGATGACTATAATTTGTTCTTCGTCGATTCGATTACCGAAAGAGAACCTTCAACATATAAGGAAGCAGTATCAGGTGGTAAAAGTAAAGATAGATGGTTAAAAGCCATGAATAATGAAATGGATTCTTTAGAAAAATTCAAAGTGTGGGACTTGGAACATCTACCGAGAGATCGAAAAGCCCTGCCATGTAAATGGGTTTATAAAGTTAAAACCAACTCTGACGGTACAGTAGAGAAATATAAAGCTCGATTAGTTGTAAAGGGGTTTAGGCAAAAGAAGGGTTTTGACTTTAATGAAACTTTCAGCCCAGTAGCCAGGTTAGCAACTGTAAGATCTTTGCTCAGTGTTGCAGCAAGAGAGAAACTGCATTTAATTCAGTTTGATGTTGCAACAGCCTTCCTCAATGGTGTTTTGCATAAAGACATTTATATGAAGCAGCCAGAAGGTTTTGAGGATGGGACAACAAAAGTATGTCACCTAAAAAAGAGCCTCTATGGATTAAAGCAGGCACCACGCTGCTGGAATTATTGTTTTACAGAAACTCTTGAATCTTTAGGTTTTAAGACCAGTGACGCTGATCCATGTTTATATATGAAAACCATGGGTGATAAGAAAATCTTAATAGCACTCTACGTTGATGATGGTTTAGTTGCAGCGAGTGATAAAAACCTTGCAAATAATTTCATTGATAACTTGAATAAGATTTTACTAATCACAACCAAGCCAGTTTCATATTATCTCGGATTAGAAATAGAGCAAAAGGAAGATGGCTCTATTCTAATAAAGCAAGAAGCTCACGCAAAGAAGGTCTTAGAGAGATTCAATATGAGAGACTGCAATCCAGTATCAACTCCTTTACAGAAAGAAGGAATTATTGAAAAAGGGAAGCTGAGAATGAGTCACAGTCATTTCCTTACAGAGAAGCAGTAGGCTCGCTCGCTTATTTGATGGTGGGCACTCGCCCTGATCTGGCTTATGCTGTAGGAGTAGCTTCGAGGAGCTTAGAAAAGCCAACTACAAGCGATTGGTGTATGGTAAAGCGCATCATATTTAAAAGGAACATTATCAAGAGGAATATTGTATGTTCATGATGTGAATTCTCCTAACCAAATAAAAGCCTATAGTGATGCTGATCATGCTGGATGTCTGAAAACAGGTCGGTCTACGACAGGAGTATTGTGTTTATTTTCGAGAGGCGCAATATCTTGGATTAGTCAACGACAAGCATCAGTTGCCATTAGCACCACAGAAGCCGAGCTTGTGGCAGCAAGTGAAGCTGCAAGAGAATTAGTTTGGCTTAAAAGCCTATTTAAAGACTTGAATGGTCAAATTGAAATCCCTGTTTTATTTGTGGATAACGAAGCAGCGGTGAAACTAGCACATAATCCAGAGTTTCATCGTCGAACGAAACACATTCGTGTGAGGCACTTTTTTGTGAGAGAACTTGTGTTTCAAAACGATATTGTGGTCGAAAGGACCAGCTCTGCTACACAGTTAGCAGACCTGCTGACTAAGACCCTGCCCAGACCAAGATTACAGGAGCTTTGTCAGAACTTAGGTCTGAAGAATTAGAAGGTCGACTGGCAGCTAGCAGATGAGGCAAAGTGTTAAAGCCTCTTTGGAATTGTACAGCTGCAGTGCTTAAGTATAAAGTAGAGTATATTTCTTAATTTGAAAATGCTAGTTGTCACTTGTCAGATAGATTTTTCTTGTTCAATAAAATATTTTCCTAAAAGCATTTCCAGCTCTTTTATTCATATCTGATTGCTAACGCTTCGCCGCATTGTCAGCGCTCCGCTACAATACCTAATTAGAAATTAAACATTAAGACAACAGATATTTATAATCCTTTCTTCGTTAAGGTTATCCAATGAGATCTGGCTTCAAGAATGGATCGCATTTGTTCGTAAACAAAGAAATTAATTTTATTACAAAATAAATATTTTCTACTCTGTATATTATTATAATTATATATTCTATTATACATTTAGTCCTGTTTATTAGTTGTTATAGGTACAAACCGCGTGTATAAATGTACTCGCGGTTTGTACCTTCTGTCTCGTTAAATTTTGCTAGTCTGTGATGCCAAGACGCAGTGATTGGTGGCCAGGATAATGCCCGTTTACATTCACGCGCAATTGACAACACTAACTGTCTCTTTTTTTCTTGTTGGTTTTTTCAAGCCATCCCTTTTCAACATTTTGACTTGTAGTGAATTGTAAAATGAATGAAAAGTGTAAATGTGTGCAGCCGCTGCTGCGCGGAACACTTTTTTCGTTTGTTTTGTGAGTGTATAACATATCTGTTTATTAGAATATCATTGCACGCCACAGAAAAATAATTGTGCAAATATTTATCGACTCACTACTTTAGCTCATTATCAATTAATAAATTAAGAACTGGTGCGGCATTGTGCTTCTTATTCTGGGCTGACCTGAGTAAACTATAACAAAATATGAATGCTTACCGTGTGTGGTACTGTAAGTGGCCTATAGTTCTGAAGGAGCGCGGGCAAAGCTTACAGTCATACGGCAGAACACCCGAGTGCTTGCGTTTGTGCGCTGCTAAACCTGCAGACTGCGCAAATGCATCTCCACATATTGGACATTGTAGAGGTTTCTCACCCTTAAAATAATAACAATTAACAATGGAGTTAATTTACAGAACATTTTAGAATAACAAATATTGAATTTTTATCTGACCATTACAAGAAACTATGAGTTTTAACCTTTGACCGCCACAGTCATGTATAGATGACAAATCCAAATGTGCCCAGCACGCCACGGTCACGACATGACAGACGAATTTGTACTCTATGGAATTACATTCAGAAACGTAATTCCATAGAGTAATAGATTCGTAGCTCGGCGCCCAGAGCACGATTTTGATTTTTAGACGCGGCGGTAAAAAAAAATTGACCTCGTCTAATTTTAACAATTTGTTATTTTTTACCCTATCACCCTATGTACACAATAAATTAATATCATTTAATAATAACTAACCCTACTGTAATTTTAGAAATCTACATGTTTTATTATGAATGAAAAAGCTTAAATGACAAAAGGAATCATGGCGAGATTCATACATTCATTTGTATTTTCCAATGTGAGAGGGTTTAAAATATTTTCCAATGTGAAGAATACATTACTAGAAGTAGATTGATATACTTAGCATATTTTTAAACTCCCGCATAATTAAAATATTACGAAATGAAAATAACACTTTTTCGTTTCTTCTCGATGCCCAATTTGTTTTTATAAAAAAAAAAGACAGTGATAAGCGACGTTAACGGATTTGTAAAATTGGCAGACAAGTGATGTGACAAGTGTGACAAAAAATAATCATTATTTGTAATATTATTTCCCATAAAATGATGCAATTTCAGTGTAAGAACTGCGAAACGGCGGTTATCAGTATCACTGTTACTGTCAGTCACCGTTTCGTTCTGAAATAATGAGCTTTTCGTTAAACTATTCACTTTTTTTTTTGCGAGGTTTTAAAAATATTCTAAATGCCTGAAGATACTCTTTAGGTACCCAAGAATATAAGAATAAGAATTTCAACTTCTCTAAACATCTTATTTTTTTTTGTACATATCCTGCCATGATTCTTTTTTAATTTCAATAGTCAATGTTTGAATTTTACTCACCGTATGTATTCTCAGATGCACTTTCAGGTTCTGTGCCAATGAGAAGTTCTTGCTACAATGTGGACAGGAAAATGGCCGCTCTCCTGTGTGTGTCCGCATGTGCGTTTTGAGGCGAAATCTGAAAGTGAGAATGTAGCAATGTTAGTTTGCCTCTAAAGTCAGTTTATGTTGACAGTTGTTTTACATCAAAAATGTGTTATGTATTTTAAATGATTAGCCACTCAAAGACTATCACATAAGGTACCTATTGCCTTTATTATTATGGTGAGAGTAGTGTAAGTTATATGTATTGAAAATCTAGTTGAAACTATATGCACTGTGGAAATCTTTCTGTCATACAAAAACTACTGGTTTTAATTAAACAACATACCAAGTACCAACAAATAGATTTCAGTCACAATAGATTTTTGATTAAGATGGCATAAAATCTACTTTACAATTTTTTTGAGATACCGCTTTTATGCTTAGTAGGGCAGTAGAGTCCCGTTTGGTATGGAATCCTTAAAAAGTTTAGGGTTAGGTTTAAGTTTCGTTTTTTTTTAATTTCTATTTACTTGCCTGGATGACATTACTTTCCCACAAGTGAAGCATTGCTGTTTCTGAATTTTCTTACTATTTGTTTTTGAATGAATTTCTTTTTTTGTATCCATTATTGTGTCATTATCCATGAGATCATCATTTAAAGGTGTATGGTCCATAATACTATGATCTATACTTTCATCAATAAATAACAGTTTTTCTGGTGCACTTTTTGGTGATAATGAAGTATCATTGTCTGATAAGAAGTTATCATTTTCTATAGTAATGTCTGTATTGTCCATCATTAATTTATTTTCTAATAAGGCCCTCAATTTCATATCAGATGTTTCACACAGCTCAATAAATTCTATACACTGATCTAGTTTCTGAACACATTTTGAACATATTTTGTATGGAAGGCCATCTTCTGGTGCTACCTAAAATAAATTTGAAAATAACCTAAAAATAAATTGTAAAATGTTTTTGTTTCCCAAATTTAGGCCTACAACTCTAGGTACAAGCCTTCCATATATAGTACAAAAACTTGATAGTGAAAAATGTATGAAACTGACGAATGGGACAAATGTATCCATTTCCTGCCCACTTCTATTCGAGCCTGAAATGTAGAACCCGTAAGCTTTTGCACTATGCAGTGCTGCTTGAGCGAGCAGCTTCTAATAAAATTGGTATGTAAAATTGTCACCCGGTGCCGCTCATAACAACCCAAAAATAGATTTGATCGACTGGACCTTTATATTTTATAATAAATTCAATTTACAAAACAATAATATTATCATACTCACGTGTACTTTTGCAATGGACATTAATTTCGTAGATATCATAAGAAATCCTGTCTTTTTAAATATATCTACTAAAAACTCTTGATTTAAGCAAACTCTGCAAATATTTGCTGTCATTTTGAACGTTTTTATCTGTTTTATAAAATCTTCTCGAGTGACAAAATAATAAACATTGCCTTTGGCGGCCATTAAGTGTCAATGTCAAATTTGTCAAAAGTTCAAAACTGATGTTTTAAAAATATAAAATAGAGTTGGCCTTAAATTTTTTTTTTTTTAGTAGTCGATGCAAAAGTCTTTTGCATAGGCTACGTCTTTCCAGGAACTTTTGTCCCGCGCCACCTCGCCCTTTTGGTACGAATATTATAAGTCAGTCGGCAGCGCAGCGGCTGGCAGTTTTGCTGACAAACTATTTTCAACTTTATCTTTAAAAATCAAAGCATAGGCATAGGCATATCGTTTAGAAATTTGTATGAGTCGAGCGGCAGCTCGCGGTGGCGCCGCGCGGCTCCGCAAGCCTTTAACCGCCGCATAAAAGAGCGGCTCACGGCTCATCGCCGCGTCGCTGCCGGCCGCTGACATTCCGGTGTGACTCTGCCCTAAGGGAGTTGCTGACACCAGCCCTACCATACCTTTGTGAGTGAGTGATACATGCTAAAGACAAAACCATAGGAAACATTGGTTTTATTCAACATTAAAAATACAGACAGTAGTGACAAATGTGACAAATATACAGTATGACAATATAACATAAAATCTTCTAAAATAGCAAGGAGTTCATATCATTCACCCCCCCTAAGAAGAAACGTAGTCCTGGAGGTAGCCTGGAGGTCTACGTTCGCGTGTAGAGTGGCGCACTTGAGAGCCACTCGTTTCTAGGTTATCAGGCAGGTCTGTACCCGTAATAGGCTGCTCAGGCTCCTCTTCATCCGACGAATCATCGTTTAAGGTACTTGGCAGTGGTGCTAGATACCTGTTAGAGACCGTCGTCTCTCGACCATCTGGTAAACGAATAAAGGAGTATTCAGGATTGCTCTGTAGTAGTTGAACTTCTTCTACAGCTGGATCATATTTAGAAGCCCTTACGTTTTTCTTCATATATACAGGTCCAGGCGAATGAAGCCATGATGGCAAAGATTCGATTCCCACCCAGGACAAACTTTGTGTGATGAGCATGATTGTTTGTTCTGTGTCTGGGTGTTTATCTATAATATGTATGTATTTATAAATTATATAAGTATGTATATCAGTTGTCTGGTTACCATAACACAAGCTCTGCTTAGCTTGGGACCAGATGACCGTGTGTGAGTTGTCCCAAGATATTTATTTATTTATTTTATTTATTTATTGGCCATTTATAGAGCGGCGAGGATGGTTGAACATACGCTCATGCGGGGTCGCATTGGTTCCTGTACACAAAAGAGATCTAATGGAGTGTAGCGCCGGTAGTATGGCTTTCTCCCAGTTTGCGATAGCCTCGTTATTGGATCTGAGATGTAATTGGATTGTGCGCCATAGTGTACCATTTAAGCGCTCTACCAAGCCATTTCCTCGAGGATTATAGGGCGTTGTGCGACTACAAGATGTACCTAGTAAGGTTAAGAATTGTCTTAATTCGTCAGATAAGAATGAGGTCCCTCTGTCCGAATGAATGTAAGCTGGAGTGCCGAACGTGGAGAATAGGTCTTTCAGACATCTAATTACTGTTTCGGAGGTCATATCTTTACAGGCATAAGCAAAAGGGAACCTGCTATACTCATCGATAATCGTAAGGATGTATCGGTTTTGAGTGTTAGAAGGAATTGGCCCCTTGAAGTCTAAGTTCAATCTTTCGAACGGTGCAGTTGCTTTTATAAGGTGTCCTTGATGACCAACATAACGTGGTTTAATTTCGGCACAGATTGGGCATGCTGCCGTAATTTTCTTAACTTCTTCAATCGAGTATGGCAAATTTTTCGATCTGACCCAGTGAACCATACGAGTGATACCTGGGTGACAGAGAGAACGATGGAGCTCGACGAGTCTGGAGTGAGAGGTCGCAATGTCTATGTCAATGATATTATATTAAACAGATATGTTATGAGCGCCCAATTTTGAAGATTCAATAACGTCCTAATTGGGACGTATTGCCTTTAGTCTGCGTCACGCATGGCGACGAATGGTACGCTTTGTTAAAGCAGCTAAAAAAATAAAAAAATGCTATTTTGTGTATTTAGAAAGTGTACCAATTATGATATCCAATTTAATAAAGCACAAGGGATCTCATACCACATGTAACTACGCAATATACATCGATTTGTTTATATATTTCAATTATTTTCCTAATATTCTTATATTTGGAGGTTAGAAAAAAGAAAGAAATGGAAGTACATTGTTTCACGTGAGTAAGACAAGGACGCGTTCACTCCGGACATAGAATAAAAGTACAGATGCGATATCGTAGGCAGTAAAGTCATTGTTTACCCACAGTTCTGTTTTTCTTTTTTCTAACCTTGTAATATTTAATCATTTTGTTTTATTCAATCATTTATATACCTAATTAGAAATTAAACAATATGACAACAGATATTTATTATCTTTTCTTCGTTAAGGTTATCCAATGAGATCTGGCTTCAAGAATGGATCGCATTTGTTCGTAAACAAAGAAATTAATTTTATTACAAAATAAATATTTTCTACTCTATATTATTATAATTATATATTCTATTATACATTTAGTCCTGTTTATTAGTTGTTATAGGTACAAACCGCGTGTATAAATGTACTCGCGGTTTGTACCTTCTGTCTCGTTAAATTTTGCTAGTCTGTGATGCCAAGACGCGGTGATTGGTGGCCAGGATAATGTCCGTTTACATTCACGCGCAATTGACAACACTAACTGTCTCTTTTTTTCTTGTTGGTTTTTTCAAGCCATCCCTTTTCAACATTTTGACTTGTAGTGAATTGTAAAATGAATGAAAAGTGTAAATGTGTGCAGCCGCTGCTGCGCAGAACACTTTTTTCGTTTGTTTTGTGAGTGTATAACATATCTGTTTATTAGAATATCATTGGTCTATGTGCATACATACTCGCGAGAGTGCGTCAGCGACTAAGTTTCAGGTCTAATAAACAATATCGTATCTAAAACATGACAATTCTAGGCGCCATCTTTCTATTTTTTCATTTTTAATTTTATTTGAATGTGTTTGGTTAAACATAAACGCAACTGACTGTTGGTCAGTAATTAGTAGAAAGTGTCTTCCGATTAGGAAATGTCTCCATTTGCGTAAAGCTTCGACAATTGCACTTGCCTCCTTTTCAATTGTGGGTTGTCGCTTTTCAGAATCGTTAAGAGATCGCGAAAAGAACGCTACAGGACGTCCTTTCTGTGACAATGTCGCTGCTATTGCGAAGTCGGAAGCGTCGGTTTCAACGGAAAATGTCTCGTTATCGTCTATTCCAGCCAAGGTAGCCTCGCAAATATCAGTTTTAAGATTATTGAATGAATTGATAGCGTCTTCAGTTAACGGTAGAGTACCTTCAATCAGTGGTCTTATTTTAGAAGAAAAGTTGTAGATCCACTTTGAGTAGTGCGCAAATAGTCCAAGTGATCTTTTCAAAGTAGCAGTATCGTTTGGGATTGGAAGATTCATTAGTGGTTCCAAACGAGATTTGTCAGGTTTAATGATGTTACGATGAATGGTGTAACCAAGAAGATTGATCGAGTCTGTTTCAAAAGTGCATTTGTTAGTATTCAAGGTGAGTTTGTATCTCTTAGCGGCTTCCATGAATTTCTGAAGGTTTCTATCGTGATCTTCCTTATCTTTTCCACAAACGGTTACGTCATCAAGATATGCATATGTGCCTTTTAGATTTTCAGAATCAATAATATATTGCAGAGTTCGCTGAAACGCCGCTACACCATTTGTGACCCCAAACGGTATTCGAGTGAATTGATAGAGGTTACCGCATGCTTCAAAGGCAGTGTATCTTTTTTCTCTAGAGAGAAGGGGCACTTGATGATAGGCGCTTTTGAGGTCAATTTCGCTAAAGACGTTATATTTAGCTACTTGCGTTATGATGGAGTCAATACTTGGGAGAGGATATGCGTCTAGCGCTGTGAATCTGTTTATTGTTTGTGAATAATCGATTACAAGGCGCTTCCGATGATGGCCCCCTCCGGCAACAAGTACTTGAGCTCGCCAAGGTGAAACACTGGGTTCAATGACTTTATCTTTCAGTAAATCTTTAATCTCGTTAGATATGAATTCTTGGTCTTCTTGAGAATGCCTTCTCGAGCGAATAGCTATAGGCCTGATATTTGGCGCAAGGTTAGTAAAAACTGATGCTGCCGGGACAGATGCCTCCATTACATTGCAAATTTTCAAGGGTTGTTTATCTCCCCCGAACTGGAGTTCCACCGACGGGTGTGTTTTCAGTATATCATGCCCGATAATTATGTCAGCACACAGCCCCTCTACGTATGAAATGTTGCTTAGAGATGCTAGAGTTATAGCTTGTTTGCAGGGCTTGCGTCTTAGTTTCATAGTTTGAGCAAGATTCTTATCGATAAAGCTGAGAGAGCTTCCGGTATCGAGTAGAGCATCCACACGTAAGTTATTTAAAGTGATATTGATAGTCGCTTTTTGCAGGCTTGTTGGAGCAGCAGCAGATATAGTTGATAGATGAGAGCCAAGGACTTCAGATTGAGAGTTATCGTCGTTCGTACTAATAGCGTTTGCAGTGCGTTGGCTTTGTCCGATACTACGACATACGTTAGCGAAATGTCCTTTTTTGAAGCAAAGCTGACAATCAGCATTTCTAGCAGGACATTTGAGTCTTTGATGGATATTACCGCCGCAGAAAAAGCATCGACGGCTATTTAGTATAGGGCGGCTATGTTGAAAATTGTTTCGAGTGTTGGAGGCTGTTAGATTTTGCCGCATTGACGTTTCATGAGTTTCAGTGACTGCATTGACAGGAGCAAATGATATAGAAGGACAAGGCGCTGTTAATAGTTGAGAGGTATTTTCAGCAGTTTCTAAAACTATAGCCAAGTCCAAGGTTTCTTCGAGAGTCAAAGTGGATTTTTCTAAAAGTCTTTCTTTAATTTTTTTTGACGATATTCCGGCAATGAAAACATCGCGCACAGTTTCATTTTGGTGTTCATTGGCAGTCACATCCTTAAAGAGGCAGTCACGAGCGATTATAATAAGATCTCTCGAGTACTCCGCCAACGATTCGCCAGACTGTTGTTTTCTGGTATTCAGGCGGTGACGGGTCAGAATAATATTTCGCCTCTTTTCGTAGGCATTGTTGAGAGTAGTAATTGCACCATCGTACGTAGTGCAGGCGCGGATATAGTTAAATATCGATGACGATATATGGTTGACAAGAAATTTATACTTAAGGTAATCGTCTGCCGAGGAAGCTTCTAGCGCGATAAAGTTCTCGAACGAATACTTCCAGTGAGCCCACTTCAAGTCCGAGCCAGCCATGGAAGGTTCTACGTCAAAACGTTCGGGCCGTAGGTACCGCGACATCGATGAAGATTTTTCTTTTTCGGTAGTAGGCATATTAGACACGGAGAAACACAAAATTTAATGTTGAATAAATTGATACATGCTAAAGACAAAACCATAGGAAACATTGGTTTTATTCAACATTAAAAATACAGACAGTAGTGACAAATGTGACAAATATACAGTATGACAATATAACATAAAATCTTCTAAAATAGCAAGGAGTTCATATCAGTGAGTATCGCGATCACCAAAATCCAGCGGAATCGTCTGGACTATGAACTATTATATAATATATATTGTCAATATACGATGAATCTTCGAGAATATTATTACCTCGTAGAAAGCAGTTCTCTGCGGTTGAGAGTGGCAATATTCTTTGGAAAACTGGCGGCCAGCGGCATCTCCCATGTCCCTTCATCGCACGTCGGCCCTAACTAGATAGCCTTCAGCTTTGACTTTCCTAAGTTTTTTTAAAAAGGATGAAACTGGTTTTCTTTCAATACTTTTTATACATTCTAGATACAATAAAAAGGAGGTATCACGGCCACGGCACATAATAGAACAGTACTTTTTCGGTTCACTGACCTTTTTATATTCTGTGGTCTCGCTGATTGTATACTTATATTTATTATTTATCTATACGAATATGATTGTTCAATGTTCTGTGATTGTGATTGTCCTCGGGGAAACTTTCAAACTTCAAACTTTTGTTTTGTAATTTATTTGAATTGCAATAAAATTTGATTTAGATAAAAAATGTCTGTTAAACTTTATCATTTTCCTATCAGTGGCCCTTCACGCGGAGCTTTACTTGCAGCTAGAGCAGTGGAAGTGCCGATAGAAGTGGAAATTATTAATCTATTCCAAAAGGAACAGCTGAAAGAAAGTTTTCTGAAAATAAATCCTCAGCACTGCGTACCCACATTGGACGATGATGGTTTCATATTATGGGAAAGCCGAGCTATTGCATGTTACTTGGCCGATAAATATGGGAAGGATGATCAGTATTATCCTAAAGATTTGAAACAGCGCGCATTGGTCAATCAGAGATTGTACTTTGATAGTTCTGCTTTGTATGTGAAGATTAGGGCTATTTGTGTAAGTTTTTAGTAAATAATTAAAATACAAGTTTGTTTTGTCTAAGGTTCCCTAAGACTACCCACTGACCTCAAATTCACCATAAACCTAATGAATGTTGGCCTCATTAAACTTGTATGCTAATGTATAAGTCTTTGAAGTATATGTACCTACCAAATTAAATAAAGTAATAAAGTATTGGTACATCCTCTGTGTTCTAAACTTGAATAATTCAGATTTTTTTGTCAGCTGCAATGAATCTTATATGTGACCACTACAAAAAATATTACCACCAATTTATTTATTTTCCAGTTCCCAATATTAATTCTTGGAGAGAAAGAAATAAAGAAACCCCTGAAAGATGACCTGAACACCACGCTTGACTTCCTGAACCAGTTCCTCAATGACAGTAAATGGGTTGCTGGAGACCATCCCACTATCGCAGACACATCTATTTATGCATCTCTGAGCAGCATCCTGGTAAAACAATGTTAAACTTTAAACTTTATTTATATTATTTTCAAAGGTCTATATGTAGAAGTCTTCTCTTATTTTAACATGTTTTTATTAGTTTTTTCTTAGGTAGTACCAGGCTTTTGTGTTGGGTGGTAACCGTAACCAAAATATAAAATTATTAGTCTTAGATTATTGATGTGCCAACTCGGAAAAAACACAACTCGAGTTAACTCGAGTCGAAATTCAGATAACTCAAATTTAATTCGAGTTACACAAGTCGAGTTAGCAGGAAGAAACTAAGTGTATGATTTGTTACATATTTGTTCTTCCATCCAACTCTCTGTTAGGACAATTATCATTGCTAAACTTCGTAGGCAGGATTGAAGAAAGACACCAATCAACAAAGCATTAGGAGCGCCCATCCCGTTAAATTTCCCATACAAACGCTTGTACGTGATTACGGCATTTTAACAAATTGTCTTCCAAATAATTTTAACATACGGGTATAAATTTTTAACATGTCAATATTTTTAACATGTGGTTACATAGGAACCTTATCTAGGTACATAAGTAACGAAAAATCTACTTTTTTGAGAAACAAATTCAGTAAACCCATCCAAAAATCTGCTTTTTTGCTCAATTTTATCTGAACTTTGGCCATTCATAATGCACTCATACATTGAAAAAGTAAAAAGCAGCTTCATAGAAACCTTGCACATGTAATGGAGATTCTAAATTACAACATTTTTTACCAAAAACTTGTAAGGCAAAAAAACGTATGTCCTGGTACAAGTTTTGTGTAATTTCCGCGCGCCACTTACTGTGATATTATCGCGTTCTCACTCACTCGTATTAAAGCTAAAAGGCTTATTACACTATACAATTTGTAGGAAAGCAATTTAGGAAATCGGCAGGTGTAATCGCAGTTAGAACAGATTGGATCCGATTTAGTGTAAATTGGAGGTCCCGACCGCTCTACTTCCTAAATTGTCTACGATTTAGGACAGTGTAATCACGGCGCTACGATTTAGAACGACTAGTCGGCGTCCGTGCTTTGAGCAAAGTGGACGAGTAGACTGGGATGACTAACTCATTTTGGTCGAAGGTGTTGAAAGCATTATTTTCTTTCTACCACTTATCACAAAACTTAATATAATTTGTCATGGTTTGTGTTAGGTGTTATAAAGTCGAGATATCGACCAGGCCCAGATATCATCACGCCACCCGCCATATCTCGGGTGAAATGGGTGTGTAAGTTGGGGCCATTACCTAACTAATGGAATAAAAATTTACAGCTAGCCGCTGTCAGTTTATTCTGAGGAAATGAAATAGATTTCTTTAAACATAGATTTATCTATTTATTTATTTATTTCTTAACATAGGTTTTAAGACATTCCTAATTAAAATATGAAAACCAATTAGACACAAACAATAATTATTATCTATAGTTCGTGGATCTCTTGGGCTGTGTAGATGGGTTTAAAAAAAAATGCAGCAGGTAGACGAGTCATACAGTACGGTGACGAGTAGAAGTAGACCAGAGTAGGTAGACGAATAGATTGGGCTAGAGCAAGCCCAATCTTCTGTTGTTTTGATAAATACGTTGCTATCAATCGAAAATTCGAAACGTGCTACCCAGTACGATCCTTCTTCACGAATGCGTCGTCTGTACGATTTAGAATCCAATTTAGTGTAGTGTGATCACTAGCTAACAACTTAGGTTCCTAAATTGATTTCCTACAAATTGTATAAGTACTTAAAACTCGAGTTAACTCGATTTTAGCACAACTCGAGTTAGTAAGTCGAGTTGACACATCTCTATTTTAGATCATTGTACTCAAAATGACTGTCTGTTATTAAAAATGGATACAGTTACATATCATTTGTAACCAAATACTTTTATCCATTTTGTATTTTATCAGTTGAAAGCATTTCTCATCATATTATCATAAAAATTGAAAAACATTACCCCTGAATACCCTGAAGAGGGAAGCAGATGTAAATTATTTTAATTTAGAGCACATCCACATAATAATTATTACTGTGTTCTATGTTGAATTAGAGGTTAACTATTAATTTACTTACTGAAGTACAACTTGTACTTTTATTAACACTTACATAAACCTAATCTATTGATGTAAAAAATCTTTCGTAAAGTTGTTCAGTTTTAATTTACTAGTAATTGTATTTCAGGCTGTTGGCTGGGACATTTCAAGTTTCCCTAACATTGAAAGATGGGTAAAGCTCTGCGCTACCTTGCCAGGAGCTGAAGAAAATGATGCTGGAGCTAAAGCTTTTGGAGAAGCCGTCAAAAAGAACCTTCCTTGAAAAAAACATATTTTTTAATCTTACAAAATATATTTTTATTACTTATACAACTTAAATATATTAAAACTTGTTTTATTTCACCTCTAGTTATAAACAATAATATTGAAGCTTTTAACTGTTGTACCTAATATTGCAGATAGGGAATTATTAACATTGCTTAAAAAACTTTAAAACTAATTGTTGCTCATTTCGCACTTTTCTCTTTATTACAGTTTCAGATAGGTATCCGTAACTAGACATTATTTCAACAACTTCATCAGGAATGTTTTCTTCAATGAGCAGAACGTAGAAGGCTCCATTATTGGCTAGTTTCTTTGGTATCATGTTGAGTAGTCTGTCAGTAATCTCTCGGCCTTTAGCCCCACCAGCCCAACTAGCCGTAATGTCACTACCACCACACTCGTCACTGTCAGTCACCACATATGGTGGATTGAAGATGATAACATCAAAAGCGTTATCAGTAAAGGAACTAGCCAAGTTCATATTGCACGAATCGAAATTAACTTTATTATAAGCAGCAGTTTGCTTAGACATTATGCAAGCTTTAAAATTAATGTCTGTGCTTATACAGAAAGTGTGCGGAAAAGCCATACCAAAAGCTGTTATGACTATACCGCTTCCAGAACCTACTTCTAAACAGAATGTGGGGTTTTTGTTCTTTAGATATTCTAGGTCTTTTTCTAAGGCGTCTATGAGTAAGAAACTGTCCTCAGCAGGTTCGTACACATGGTCGTAGTCAGCCTTGTCAATATGGTTCTGGTATGGAGTCTCCATGCTTTCAATTGATGCTTCCTCTGTCTGTAACCACACCACTAGTGCTCTGTTCTGGCTCTCGGGGTGTTGGCTCTGGAAGTACAGTTGTCCGTACACTCTTCTCTTTACTTATCATCCGTCTTATTTCATTAATTCTGTCCTGTAACAGACAACAATTTGGTTAGAAATAAATATAAGCAATTTTAAATTTTCAGCATTCTTTTCAGTTTTTTTTTCGTTTTCATTTATTTACATATTTTTTCACAACATCTTTAAGCTATGAAATAAATATCCCACTACTACTGGAACTTATCCATTAATAGTAATAATATTTATTTTATAGCTTGTTTTTTTTTTCGTTTTTTTTTTTTAGTACGGATAATCCTATTCATGTCTGTGTCAGGTTTAAAAAAAATTAACCGGCGACATGGAGCCTGACTGGCAAATGAAGGATACTGTATAACATATAGTTAGGTACCTAAGGATCCACCAAAATAGGCCGAAAAATATTTCTTGTATATGTAGGGACCCCTTTCATTTTTAACTTATTTTATTTATTATTTGTTTTTATAGAGGCCATAGTATTACACACTTAAATCAAGTGTTTACCCAACAGAACCTTAACCCTTTCCCAGTTCCATGAACTAGATATGGTTCAGGTTGATTGTTTAATTATTGTCTGCTTTGCTGACAATGAAAGTGTTAAAAAGGCCTTTTCAGCTAACCCAACTTAAAATTTATATTTTTTATTATATTATTATATAATTTTAATAGCTACTGCAGTATATATTTTTTTAAATTGAAGTTGTTACCAACCTGTGACGCTTGTAACACATTCAGTACCACAGTAACCTTGTGTTTGCAAGATATCAGCTTCTTGACATAGGGGTCCAAATCAGGGTGATTGTTCAATGCCTCTCTAACATTCTGCAGCTCTTCATTCAATGATTCTATCTGCTGTTTCAGTTCTAACTGGGAAATCCTGAAAATTGAGTTGTGTTGTTGATAGATTTGAAGATATTGTTATAGATAAATGCAGATAAAATGAGACAAGTTTTGGTAGAGATGGTGGTGGATCTTGGTACATAAGACCTAATTTAAGGTTTTAGCATGGTGTGTGAATGAATGTTCTGCAGCATAGAACTATGCTTAGGTATATTGGTACATTGTTGGTTGACCTGTAAATAGTGACTGCATATGTTTGAGCTGATTGAGAATTATTTAGGATGTGTTGTAGAAGATGTTAGAAAATCTTAATAAATAAACACTGACTTTATACCCTAAGACGACCCACTGACTTACATGTTTCTTGATAAATATAGCCAAAGCTTTAAAGAAAAGGTTATAATACGCAAGTTAATATGGATTGTCACAAATCACGAAAATTGGGTGATTTTAAAATTATATTACCTTGTAGCTCTGACCCGGTCGTCTAGCTGGTCCACTGTGGGTTTCAGAAGTCCAAGTAAGCCCTCTGCTAAGGTATCCCTTGTCGGGTTATCGCACAAGTTACCAGTGTTTTCATCAACTGATGTTGTAGTGCTCTCAGTGTCGTCCATTTCGGATTCACTTACAATCACTGCTGCATTTTACAGTAATGTTGATTCCAATATAACAGATACTATTTCAACTTCAATTCTTCAATAGCGTTTGTGATTGTGAATGTGAACATGAACACTGAACAAAAAATATTTTTACCCTATAAGTTTTGACAAGTAGTGATCTGTCATGTGCACATGTGTCACTTTTACTTGTCAAGTGAATGTCATTCATATCTCATCAAAGATCAAATCCTCCAATGACGTTGGCTTGTTGCATTGCAAATTGCAATCTCTTTGATTAATTAATTAAATTTATTATACATTTCCTGCTTCGCATTTTTCCGCCTTGTGCTATTGTGATATCGTATTGTAAACTTGTGTGTGAACAATTATTGGTCAAAACAAACTCGAATACTTTTGAATATTCTTTAAAATTGCGCTGTCGGCTTTGTAAGTTTCATGCAGGCCCTTTTGGGAACTCGAGACATATTGATTGACGGCCTTTCGCACTTTGCCGATTGAAAAGAAGCACACTTAACGCATTATGCCGTAAATGCCGTTTATATTGTACTCTTTCTCTTTGCTATGCCCGCCGACGAAGGATCGCGTTTTTGTGCCGTCCCCGGAGCGCGTTTCTCGCGTCGAAGCGAATCATGCGAAAGGATGCTTGAACATAATATTTTGAATTTGTAGGTACCAAACTCAAAAAAACATTATCTTCTCTCAAAATTAAACTGAATTAAACCTATTTTATTTACAAGCTTTTTGTCACTTGCTGATCTAAAAATATGCAGAACTTGTGGTTAAACATTTGAGTTATATGGGAACTTTCAAAGGCTATGTAGGTACACTACCTACCTACATATATTATATATATATCTTAATATATATAAATCTCCTGTCACGATGTTTGTCCGCGATGGACTCCTAAACTACTGAAGCGATTTTTATGAAATTTGTACACCGTGTGCAGTTTGATCCAACTTGAAAGATAGGGTAGGTGTAGGGTAGGTGTAGGGTAGGTGTAGGGTAGGTGTAGGTAAATAGGCAGGTAAGTAGGTAGATCGGGACAGGACAACGTCTGTCGGGTCAGCTAGTAGGTATATATAAATCTCCTGTCACGATGTTTGTCCGCGATGGACTCCTAAACTACTGAACCGATTTTAATGAAATTTGTACACTGTGTGCAGTTTGATCCAACTCGAAAGATAGGGTAGGTGTAGGGTAGGCGTAGGGTAGGCGTAGGGTAGGCGCAGGGTAGGCGTAGGGTAGGCGTAGGGTAGGCGTAGTGTAGGCGTAGGGTAGGCGTAGGGTAGGCGTAGGGTAGGCGTAGGGTAGGCGTAGGGTAGGCGTAGGGTAGGCGTAGGGTAGGCGTAGGTAAGTAGGTAGATAAGGACAGGACAACGTCTGTCGGGTCAGCTAGCATATTATATAGGTATAAATCCTTTATCGGCCGTGGTCCCGGTTAGTCCCTGGAAGGGACCACGGGCAAAAAAATTGCCCGTGGTTCCTTCCAAATTAAATTGTAGGTACTTAGATAATTGAAATGCAGTTATCGAAATGCCTTCCAGAATGGATAAATGCTCACCAAATTGTATTTCCTAAAGTATATTGTAAAAATGTATGAGTTTGACTGTAAAAAGCGATTTGGTTCTGGCACTCGGCGGCCGCTGCCGCGGCACCCCTCGCTCGCTCGCCTCATGCGTAGGGGGTTTCTAACTAGTATCTTTAAGTAGTCTGTGGTTCTAACCTAACCATGTCGGATCCGCCCCAGGGGGGACTTAAGGGTCAAAAAGATTTTGGTTATCCATTTTGTCCATTTTGGTAAGCAAAAAGCCAAGGCGGGAGCTTTACGAAGAAAAGAAAACGTCCGTCGTCCCTTCCACGGAATATGAGAAGGGACCACGTAATTTTCCAGTATTATAGGGACCACGAAGAAAAAAAGCTCCGTAGTCCCTTCCAGGGACCACGAGCGACCGACTGCATAAATTAGAAAAAAAAAAACAAAAAAGATCTATAAATTGTTTATTATTAAAATTAAGGAGGCACATGCAGGGCAGTTCATTACCTAGTACTATTATTATTCTAATAGAACTACAATTCTTTTAAATAAATTACAATTAAACTAGTCCTACCTACACTACAAACGGTTCTAACATCTGAGGTACCTATTTACTACAAAACATTACACATAATAATATGCTATAATTGATCAGTTTGGTGGTTCCCTACCTAGATTGAGCAAATTACAATTGTTCAGTCAAGTTATACAGAATGCTTATAAAAATAACAATTGGATAAGTAGGTATTTTGTTTGTTAACAAGTTGTAATCTTCGTGGTTTTTTAAATAAATTAACTACCTAGTTAACCATGACAATTTGACTAATGTGAATTATTTTTTGATGGTGTCATTTAATTATTATACCTAAGCAGGTTCACTGTACCTAAGTAGTAATCTAGATTTTGGCGACGCGGCGCAACATTTGACACTAATTCTAGCCTAAATAAAGCTATTCTCTATTTTAGTTTACATTGTGTCCATAAGCATTTTCATTTGTTCCTTCACATGTGTTTCCATGTCTGCAAAGTCCCTCAGAATGTCTTCAATCATTTCAACTAGTATTGTCGGCCATTGTACTTCGAGGGCTCTTAATCTTTGTGCAGCCCCGCAAGCTAACTCAATTGCGTGAGATAGTTGACCGCGACCGCGAACACGCCAGCTCATGTCCTCCTGTGGAATTATTTTACTGTTGATAACGAATTAAACAACGACTTTGTACTTGCATCATTTTAAATTATGTGAATTGAACTAAGTGTCTGTAGTGTTAAAATTACAGCTTTTTGCTAAATGGTATGCATTTAGTAAAAAGCTGTAATTTCTGTCTAAACCGTTTACACGGTACTCACACTGAAAATCAATTTTTTAAATAAAATAGTACGTATTTTTGTTCCGGCTAATCCCCGAATACTGGTCCTATTTTGATTGACTGACTATTTTACTGATTATTTATTTAACTGATTATTTTACCTGCGACACATTTCCTTTTTTATATTGTAAGGCTTCTTTCGCAATGACGTCCCTCAAAGCTGGATCAGCGGCTCTTAACCAGGCTTTAGCACTAGCAGCACTGTTACCACTTCTCCCCAGTCTTGACAAAAGAGGTTGTAATGGCGCGTCCGGTATTGCTCGAAGTACAATATCACTGAGTCCTCCATAAGTCCTATTTGCCGACTTAATTTCTTCATCCGTCACCTGTAATATGCTCAATTTCGTAACTACCTACCCAATACACCATCGTTTAATTTTACTATGTATTTAAATTTATTTACCGGCTCATCATTGATTTCTTTTAATCCCCAATGAGCGAGTCTGTAGACAGCATATTCTCTCCAGATTTTCCCGTTAATGGGGTTACCTTCCGGTAGTACTGTGAGGCCGGTAACGCCTCTCAATTCAGCTAAAGCGTGCAACTGTCCAAGCCATTGCAGACCCGTCGCTCGAACTGATATGTGGCTCACATTTGGAAACCTGATAAAGTTAATATTATTAGTTTGTAAGTATTTGATTCTAATGTCAGCCTGTTAAATTGTCCCACTGGCAAAGGCCTCTTCTCATATAGAGAAGGACCAGCATTGATCACCACGTGCGCGGATGGTGGATTGGCGATTTCAGACTTATTTGAATTATAGTCCAGGTTTCCTCACGATGTTCTCCTTCACCGATGCCAGTGATGCCTTAGATAACCTTAGAAAGTACCTACATATGAAATTAAAAAAGTCACATTGGTACTTGCTCGTGTCTGGTTGCGAACCCACAACCTCGTTCATGAGAGACGGGCGCCTTAAACATTGGGCCCTCACGACTTTGATTCTAATAAGGGTCGGGACTCGGGACACATTGATCGATGGCGTTCGACGGTTTGTCCATACAAAAAGAGAGCAAAGTATGGAACGACATACGCATCCTTTCGCAACGACGCGACGAACGCGCTCCGTCGGCGGACGACACAACAACGCGATCGTTCGTCGGCGGGCATAGACGGCGATCGACGGCATAATGCGTACTAGTGTTCTCCTATTCAATCGGCAAAGTGCGAAATGCCGTCTATCAATGTGTCCCGACGAGGTCCCGACCCTAAAACATTATTAAAGATATTTTTTTACTGACTTAGTCTTCAGCTCGGGTAGAGATTGTGCAACTGCATTGTAATGTACATAATGGTAAGCAGCGCGAGTAACCGTGCGCGCACGCTCCCAGTCCCAATCGCGAGCGAGACGTCGGACAGCACCAGCTCCCCACGCGCTCACTACTCCATCACAGACCTCCACTAGATAATCAACGCCTGTACAAAAAGGTAAACATATTCGTTAATCCTTCTGGGAAGAGCTCGTGGCTAAGTTAAACCTGTACCTACAGATAGATCGGTCAAAGGTTAAGCTAAGCTTGCCGCGGTCGTGCATTGGAAAGCACGTAAAGCCGTTGGTCCCGGCTGTCATTTAAAGATCTTTGACAGGCGTTATGGGTGGTCAGAAGCCTGAAAGTCTGACCACCAGTCTTACCTAGGGGTATCGTGATACCCAGTAACTGGGTTGGGGAGGTCCGATAGGCAGTCGCTCCATGTAAAACACTGGTATTCAGCTGCAGCCGGTTAGACTGGAAGCCGACCCCAACATATTATGTAGTTGGGAAAACGCCTAGGCAGATCATGATGTATTATGTAATTCTCCCGACCGAATTTCGGTTACGGTGGCCAACGTCAATGAAAACTAGCCAAGGCACGCAGGAGATATTGTAGTGCACAAGTGTGTACAGATGCATTCCCTCTTTCCGTTGGCGGTGTAACTCCGGGATGCTACTGAGAAATTCCTAATAGAAAAATCCAATAACATTTTGCCTGACCTGGAAATCGAAACCCAGACCCCACCATGTAGTCGATATGCTGGTTCAGATTTAATTTATTTAAAAAAATCAACCCACCTTGTTCTCTGTCCTTAGACGCAGGCAAAGTCTTCGGCACAGGCTCTGAAGATTTGAAGTTAGCTAAATTCAAATTTTTGACCGACTTTGCTCTAGCAGTAGATGCTCTACTTGCTGATGATGCCCTTTCATTTCTCCGGGATATAGTTGCACTTCTTATGTTTCTACTCGTTCTGCCATTTAGGGAGCTTTCTCGTCGTAATACCTTACTATTATGATCACTTCCTGAAGTCGAGGAATTGGCAACAGAACCAACATTTGTACTACTTGATATATTGCTAGCATTTTCACTTATATCTGAATTCTTCGATTTACATCTACGACTTTCCGGATCACAGACAGACTTTGACCGCATAGTACCAAAGTTTTCTCGTCGTCTTAAAGCTGTTGGCATGCGTCGAACAGGTCTTTTAGTTAGCTTAGTTTCCTCTTCACTGTCACTGCTAGACGATGGCAGAGAGCTAAACGAAGAATCAACGACGGGTTCGACGCTTGAAATGCTTTCCCAGCGTTTTAGTATCGGTTCCGAGCTATCGGCCAATTTAACGTTTTCCAAAGAGGAAATTATTGGCAGTAATATAGGCGGTAGTCTCAAATCACTACTAGTGGATGTTGAATGAGAAGCGTCTGTATCTTGGGAGGCACTTCTGTCAGAAAAGTTAACTCTTCTCTCGGAAGGTTTTCTAGCAGTTGAACTTCGTTGTAACTTTTTCATTGGAGACGCTTTTGGAACAAGTTCTGTGCTTGGTTTTGAATTTAAATCACTGTTATTTTTACAATCGGAATCTTCGGTTTCGACTTGCTGCATAGACATAACGACATCTGGAAGTGCTGCCGTTTCCAATGTTTGATTTCCACCACTTTGTGTGATTACTGTTGACGCTTCTATGGCGAATTCTTTATCAGTATCCGGATTTTTAGGTAGACTAGATGCAGGGACGAAGCATTTATTTTCCGATCTAAGGACAAGATTTATATATAAGGCCAGGATTTAGTCTTTTATAAGATTAATAATTAAAATTAAATGAAACCTGAGCAATTCCCAGTTGGTACGAGCATTGTTGATAATTTGATCTCGCCTGGCTTCTTGTTGCGCGGCTCCACCTAATGCACAGTAAGCTGCATGTGCTGCTTCTTTATTATTTCTCCAAGCCATTGCGGCGCTACGTACCTGTAACAAACATAAAATTGTCCCAATTTTAACGTAAGGGACACCATTCAATTCAACTGAAATATAACAATGGAAATCTTTCCCGTTTTTTGCATTTCAGTTGTTATATTAGTTATAGCGTTGATATTTTCTTACCTGTTCAGTGACATGCATGTTGCTTAAAGTAAGTAAATTAGGTAGATATGAGACAAGAAACGGTACGCAATCTCCACCCAAAGCCACAGGATTTCCGTCTAGAGACACGTCAACCAGCGATACCGCTTCAGCAAGAGAAGACATATCCTCTACACTGGAAATTAGAAATAATATAAATTGCAAAACAGTATAACGTTAGGAAATTTTACATCATTCATAAACTATTGAATGCAATACCTTTGTAAATCGTTATTACCAAGATACAGTTTTTCTAATTTTGGCGTGTTTTGAAATCCAAGCAGCTTTCTTAAACGATTTCGTTTCAAATTCAGTTCTCTTAGAGACACAAGACCGTGAAGATCCGTTTGTCCGACACATTTTATTTGATTACCAGCTAAATTGAGCACTTTCAGTTCATTTAAGTTAGATAAACCACAAACTTTTCCTATCCTATTTCCATGTAAATCTAGAACTTCTAACTTCAATAAGTTTGTGAGGCCCTCAATCCTTTTTATCCTGGAAGGTTATAAAACATAATGATGAGTATTTATTTATTTACATAACTAGTATACTTTGTCATATTGATGTTGGTTACCTGTTTTTTCCCATCAAAAGCACGCGCAAGCCAAACAATCTTTCCAACGAAGTAATTTTGTCAATTTGGTTGTCGTACACATCCAGAAACACAAGTTTACCTAAGTCTAAAGGAGACAATCCCGACAAACTGTTGATTAGATTGTGTTGTAAGGATAAAAGTCGTAAGCCGGGCTCTCCGACTATATGGGGTATTGACGAAAGGCCTCTCCTGAAATGAATTCATGAAATTGGAGATAAAGGACAATTTAATATATTATTTAACAAAAATTTGCAGCTTAACCAACAAATCGTGGTCCTTAACTGCTGGCCTCCTACAGAAGCTCAGAATCACGCAGCGAGCCATGGAGAGAGCTATGCTCGGAGTTTCTATGCGCAAAAAAATCCGAAATGAAAAGAAATTCGCCAAAGAATTAAGGTCACCGATATAGCTCTCAGAATATGCAAGTTTTTTTTTTGCGACCACGAACCGGAAAACCCAGCGTTGGTTGGCTTCCCACCAGATGGACAGACGACATCGTCAAGGTCGTGCGTAACCGTTGGATGCAAGCGGCAGGTTGTCGCTTGTTATGGCGTTCAATGGGGAAGGCCTTTGTTCAACAGTGGACGTCTTCTGGCTGATGACGATGACGATGATGAAGCGTTAACGTACAGACAGCGTCATTAACTGGTTACCCCTCACGCATTAAAATTCCTTCGAAAAGGAAGGTATTTTTTTTTTTGTATTTGTATTTACTTATATTTATTCAAACAATAAACATTGTGTAGAACATTAGGTAGGTACATAGTAATATTACAATACAATTTTCACATGCAAAATTATTTCTACAATTGAACTGGGGTAACCAGTTGATAACGCTGTCCGTACCTACAATAAACATAAAGAGGGGTCATTGAATTCATACTCATGATCCTGTTTCTCATAATAAAAAATAATCTTCTCTTTATACGTAAATCGCGAAAAAAATATTCAGCTGTTAAATACGTTACTGTTTATTTAAAACGACAAAATGTATGGAACAGGCGATTTCAGGGTAGGTCCTATTTTTAAAAAGTTGTTTCTAATAAAATTATGAATGCAATGATCCCTTTCAGATTTAGGATAAACAAAAACTAATGTTGTTTCTAAAGAACGTAGGTATATGATAATTTGTTCCGGAAAAACCGGGAGAGAATCATGGCAGGATTTGTTTAAAAAAAATAAAGATGTTTAGAGAAGTTGAAATTTTTATTTTTATACTCTTGGGTACTATAAAAGTATCTTCAGGTATTTACAATATTTTTAGAAAGCCGCAATAAAAATGAATTTTAAAAGTGAACACTTTAACGAAAAGCTCATTATTTCTGAACGAAACGTGACACTGACAGCCGCCGTTTCGCAGTTCTTACACTGAAATTGCATCGTTTTAGGGGAAAATAATGTCACAAATAATGTTTTTTTTGGAACGAAGTTCCTTATCGCGCGTTGTGAAAGGGGGCTAGACGGAAAAAATTCTTACGAAAAGTTTGTCACGACATGCTATATAATAAGCTAAATTGAATCGTTGAAACTGTCAAATAGAGTTCATTATTAGTTGAATGGCGGCTTTTCTATGAAAATATTGGAGCGAATTAAAACCTTATTTTTGCTATTTTTATTAGCCCGACCGGACAATAGGAGCTATGTGCAACCGAATTTCACGGTTAATGTGTAAAAATAAGGTTTTAATTCGCTTTTCTATGAAAATATTGGAGCGAATTAAAACCTTATTTTTACACATTAACCGTGAAATTCGGTTGCACATAGCTCCTATTGTCCGGTCGGGCACCAGCCTATACGTTTCTCAGAATAATTTTATCATACCTAGTTTGGTAAAATTTCAATTTTTAACCGTTTACGTTTACAAAATAAAGTCCGAATTCGCTTTTCGTAGATGTTTTGGTTTAAATTAAGCCAGTGGGAGCTTAGGTGGGTACCTAGGTAGGTAGTGGTACTTACTTTTATCATTGGCGAATTATTTGTAGTTGTAAGTAGGTAAGTGAGTAGGTACTCTTTTGCTAGAAAAAGAAAGGCAGGCAGGCGTAGGTACCTATAGGTGCTATAGGTAACCTATTTAAATAAATTAGAGCTATTCACAAACACAGTTTTAATCAACTTTGGCTTAATTAAAAAACTTACCTATTAGGTATAAAATTTACACTTCCCTGTATCGAAGCAACTGCTCAATATGGAGTCCATTTCGCTCGATACATAAACGGGCACGTTTAATTAAATTGTCTTTTAATTACATTATATTTGTTAATAATAAAAAAAATATTATTATAACTTAAAAAAAATAAAATTTTATTACAATTCCTTCACTAATTAATCGAAAGGAACTTCGTTCCATCCGGGTGTCCCTTGACACCTCTCAAGTTTTTTCTACACATTTGTGACATCACTTGTTTACCAATTTGATAGATCCGTTAATGTCACTTGTCACTTTCTTTTTTTTTATAAACACAAATGTGCAACGAGATGAAACGATAAAGTGTTATTTTCATTTCGAAATATTTTAATTATGCGGAGGTTTAAAAATGTTTTTGTGTATGTATATCAGCTGTCTTAACATAGTACAGACGCCAGCACATCAAGCTACTACAATCTGTCACATTTCTTTAATCGATTTTCAACTTTATGGTTAAAGAATAAGGTTCTAGATTGAATGGGAAAATGTGACAGTTTCGGGTAGGTTGACCCGCTGGCGTCTGTACATAGTACAGGGAGGGTCTCCCTAGTTTGGGGTCAGATGGACATGTGTGAAATGTGGGGACATATTATATTATTATGATTATATCAATCTACTCGTAATAATGTATTCTCCACATTAGAAAATATTTTAAACCCTCTAAATTATTATTTTTTTCATAAAAGTGAATCTCGCCATGATTCTTTATAAAGTGAGAGGAAAATAATCGCAATCGGTTTTTCTTTCTTTCTTTTCAATAAAGTTTTTAACACTATGTAATAAAAAAATAATGAATTATTGAATAATAATGAAATATATATAAAAGATATAATAAAAACGCGGTAACATATCAGCTGGTTTCTTCTCTGAAGTAGTTTCATTCTGCCACTTTTACCACTACAATTGGTTAGTTTTATGAAAATTATTTATGTAAATATACCTATCTAGGCTGATCCTGTCGGGTAGTCGGTCTTTTTCTTGTGGTGTTCTAGAAAGTTGAACTTTTCCTTCACCCACAGCTTGCAAATTGATTGTTTCATCTTTGCCGTCTTCTTTCTGCGTGTAGTCATTGCTGTAAGATTACTAAATTACATTATTGAAATTAGACATTTCCTAGATAAGTATACATGAAATGTACCTAAATAAAGAAGATGTTTTTTGGTAGATTTTTTTTTTGTTTGAAATGGACTCCATTTCAAAGTTTATAATTTATGCCACTTACCCTGATAGCGTTGTGTGAGAACGTTGAGCTAGTGCAGCTCTCGGATCTGGTAACGCTGGTCTTATTTGCAAAAATAAGCGACCATCACCACCAGCACCAGGGTCAGCTCGAGGTCCACCAGCATCGAGAGATTGTGCTGACCTGCCCCGAGTGCGGAATGCAATCTTCCTCACCTTTATAAAAAGACGTGAAATACACTGCGATCAATACAGGGAAAAATATTTAATTTACATATTTATGTAATTTAAATACGTCGCCCTAGTAACTTACATTTCCACGGTTATACGTGATAGGCATTATTCTAGAATATTAAAATCTTAACAACGGTACAAAAAGATTTAAGAAACAGTTGGCCCCATTTCAAACAATTTTATTTTAATAAAATAAATTCGTACAAAAGACAATTTTGGTCCATTTTAATTTACAACTTAGTAAGAAAACAGGTTGCTTAGTAACGCTTAAAACGGCCTTGTGCTATCGGTCTTATTCATAAAATTTTTTTGAGAAAAAGTTACCGGTGCCTTTTATTTATTTGGATTTATCAGACATAATAACTAATTTGTTCTAGGTAAGTATCCTTATTCCCAATATTCTGTTCTATCGATTATACCTACCTACCTAGAATAATACGCAACTGATAGCAAATGAATCACACGTTCATATTAAAATTCAGAACATGAACGCAACCATCGATACTAGATAGAGCGCTTCAAATCATCACCCCTGTTCACAATAAGATTAGACATTTACAAAAACCTTTTTTACAGTCCGTTCAGCCGATTTTGACTTATATTGCGTTGGCAGCATGACAAATGGCAACTGCAGTAAACAGTTGTTATTGTAACCATTTTTTTGCCTCTAATGAATCCTTAAGCCTAGGGAATAGAAGTCAAAATCGGTTGAAGGGACTGTAAAAAAGGTTTGTGTTTGTGTCTAATCTTATTGTGAACAGGGTTATAGTTTCACTGAACTGAGGATGTGGAACAGTATGACATTGTCGTTTTAAAAGAGCGGTGCATCGTGACATTTGGCATTTGTGAAATAAAAATATAATTACGCTAGCAAATAGTGATATTATTGGTTATTAATAGGTAACATCAAGTTTTTATATTAATTAAATATTATTTGATTACAATAACATGTAATTACAACAATTAAAACAATAGGTACTTTCTGTAAATCGTCGTATCCCTCTCTATCGCGCCCTATGGAGCGAGATAAACAATGATGTTTCATAGAGTATGGAATGTCAGATATTACAGAACTCCAAATAGGTAAAATTTACGAACACTTGAAATTAACTGCTTTGAGCTCTAGATTGAAACCCTTTATCTTGAACGAGAAACTCGCTTCTACTTTCTGACTGACAGACGCCCTGACTATTAAAAAGTTTTTGTTGTAAATAGGTAGGTAGTTAATTCGAAATAAATTTATAATTTATGCTTTGAGTTTGAGTTTTGAAAAATAAAATGTAAGTAGTTAGTATATAATTGCATACATACTATATTGTTAAGTTTCAAAATGAGTTTTATAAAATTTTCACTTTTGCTGGGGATATATGGTAGGCAGTATACCGCGTAATAGTATAATGACATGTCTGTTTTATACTCTTTGAAAACGAAACTGACGTCTGACGTCCCGAGTACATCGATAGTGGAACATGATTGTTGTTCCGAATATTGCTATTCTACATAGGATATATTTCTATGAACGCAACTTTTTTTTTATTCTTTCTTTTGTCAAGAGAAAGAATAATAGTGGTGTCAATGGATTGCGTAGATAGAGAAGGCACTATAGACTGCTGTTCATCTTCTATCTCGCTTACACAAGGAAGCAAAATATAGGTTATATAGGCAAGGTGCTTGTAAAGAAAAGACAGCTTAATATTTTTTGTCCGAGTTTTTCGTACATGCGCTAAACAAAGTCGTTAAGTACATATCCTGCAAAATGGTACGGTGCAATCATCCAGCGTTCTTGGTTGTGCTATTCTCTCCCTTTCAGCGATACGCTGAGCAGTAGTCTAGTGTTCTTCTATGGCTATGATGAATTGACCAGAATTGATGATGGCATGTCATTCATTTGTCAATGTCATCTCAAGTTCTCAACTTTACAAAAATAAAACAAATAGAACAAACAAAACAATATCGCATCTAGCTAGCATAACGAACGAAAGAAAGGGCTGCTTTGGTCTGATAGAAAAAATATTTCTACTGTATTTTCATTTAAAGGTATTTCATTAAAGTTGCATTGATGCGTAGAAGTATCGAAAAGGTTTCTTCAACTGTTTTTCGTACCTTCAAAAGCTTGCTGACACTGGATTTGCTGTCCCACGTTAACTTTGACGACAAAATGGTACGATTCTTTCTGAACACATACGATGATTATAAGCCAGGAAACTCGGTAACGCTTGACAGAGAAGAGCTTACTTCTCAAATACACGCGTGCACCAATAATATTTCCAAACGCCTGCAACCTTCACGAAGCAATGTCGAAGGAGGTCTGTACGTCGGCGTCACCGGCGTTTCTTACATGTTCTATAGCCTTTCCAAAAACCCCTTACTGTCGGATAACAAATCTGTGTACTTAGAAAAGGGGCTCGAATACTTAAAGCCAGCCTTGGAAACCTCTGCTGGAGATAAGACTTCGTTTCTATTGGGCGACGCCGGAACGTACGCGTTAGCTGCTGTTCTGCTCAAAGAAATGGGTGATGAGAATGCTTCTGAAATGCTGAAGTCGTACAAGTCTTTGTACACCCAATATCTCAACCCTACCTTCCTCAATTGTGGTGCAGATGAATATTTTGTTGGACGAGCTGGCTACCTCGCTGGTGCGTTGTGGATGAGCAGAGAACTAAAAACTCCAGTATTTACAAATGAGGAGTTATATAAGATTTGTGATGTGATAGTTGCCTCAGGAAGGGAGCATGCCATGAAAAACCAGAGTCCTTGCCCTTTGATGTTCCATTATTATAACACCGAGTACCTTGGAGCTGCACATGGAATGAGTTTCATCTTGCAGATGCTCATGACAGTTCCTGGATATTTAAGATTTAATAAGACTGCTGCTAGTGACATTAAAGAAACTGTAGAATACCTAGCTTCGGTGCAAACTGAGGAAGGAAATTGGCCTTGTTGTGTGGAGGAAATTGGACTGAGTGACCATAAGCTCGTACATTGGTGTCATGGTGCTCCTGGCACCATCTATGTAATGGCCAAAGCCTACTTGATTTACAAAGATCAGAGATTTTACAATGCTATGGTCAAGGCGGGTGACCTAGTGTGGCGAAAGGGCTTGTTACGCAAGGGGCCTGGAATTTGCCATGGAGTAGCTGGCAATGCTTATGTTTTCCTACTTCTGCATAGAATAACTGGTGAGGAAAAATACCTGTATAGAGCCAAAATGTTTGCTGATTTTATGATCACGGAAGAGTTTATAAGAGATGCAAGGCTACCAGATAATCCGGAGAGTCTATTCGAAGGCACTGCTGGCACTGTCTGTTTCCTCTCGGATCTGCTTGTCCCTGATAAGGCAGAGTTTCCATTCCAAGATGTTTTCTCTACTTACGCTTTTTAATTGTCTTTATTGAATTTGTTTATCCTGAATAGTTAGGTATTTATTAAAAATATTTTCGGCACGTATTCTTTTATTTATGTGAATGAACTGTAAGCAAAAATACTAAATATACACTGTTGAAATTTTGCAAGATTATATAGGTGCTATTAGCATGGTCTATGAAAATTTGTCATGGCTATAGGTACCATAATACTTTCCATTAAAAATCATGATAGTTATTCTTATCAAAGTCGACATGATGTTGACGTTAATAGACGATAATTGTATTAACGTAAACAGAAGCTTCCCTCATTGTATATTCATAATTCCAGCAAACTTGCTGACAGTAAAGGCGGTAGCTCATTGCGGCGCAATATTATTTTAGATTTTACTATAAAGTCATTCATCAAAAAAAAAAAAAATGTTTTAAAAACCTTAAATGCTCTGGGTCGACGTGCATCATTCGCAAGCGTCTCACTGTCACTACACACACACACAGAACACAGTCACAGAGCATAATATATACCCTGACGGGGTTACTACCGTAGGTAGTGTGAGTGAGTACTCACATGGTACAGTAGGTATCGTGAATGTTACTGGACGTGTGCGATGTCACCCGCACCTACTGCACTCTATTTCCAGCAACACAAAAATACATTGCGCGTCTTCCGTTTACCATGAAAACGAGATTTCATAACAGATTACGAGGTCTCGTTTCATAATAATATAACTGCCTAGTACCGGGTTGGCTGGCAATCCTTCAAATATCGCCTACGTTCGGCAGTGGACGGCAATAGGATGATATGATGACGATGATAAGTACCTAAGTTCTATTCGAACATGGAAGGGGTCCAACTATGTATATGTATAGTGTACAGCTTGTAAAGTATTACCCGTCACATGGGATAAAGTCTAGTTTGTGCGCCGCGCCGCAGTGGACCAGTAGCTTAATATTAAGTACCTATTTTATAATCGCGCCCATTTTATTGTCAGTCGCTATATCAAGTTTAATCGAATCTAATAGTCATGATTGAAGCTCAAGTGCATTTATAAATAACTGGTTCCTACTGTAGCACAGTCCACGACTACACCGACTGAAAAACTGACCGACTGCGGTCGGTTTAGAATCTAATTCGACATGAATTTGTTCTGCAATGTATTACTAACTCTTTCGGTAACAGACGTTCCCTTAGTAATCGATATTCTTAAACATAAAAATATAAAAAACGGAATACTATTTCATTGTAACGATAACTATTTCGTGAATGCTATGCATAAATTGTTCAACGATCACGATATCTTGATCGCGAGTGCTAAAATTGATTATAATGTTACTTATAATGTCACGATTACGAAGTCTTATCCTAAAGTTGGATTAGTGATAGACACGGCCTGTGAAGGATGGGCTTCAGTACTGGACTCGAGCACCACATCCTTTCAGGGGTATTCGTATATAATAATCACAGAACATCTGTCTGTTACCACGGAAACTTTATCCTGGTATCCAGTAGAAGTAGACTCAGATGTTATTGTCGCACATAAATTGAATGAAACGTTTAATCTATATGAAGTCTACAACACTGGATCTAAATTCAAGGGTAAATACAATGTTAGGCTGGTTGGACGCTGGGATTCTTCATTATCAATCGAAGAGTTTAAGAGGTGGAACTTGCAAGGCGCGTTTGTCAAGACAGCGATAATTATACTCTCGTCGCCCAGGTTGGCCAACCAGACTATCGAACAGTATATGGAGAAGCCTATTAGATCGCAGATAGTCGTAGACACCGTGCATCGAATGAAATATTTCACAATGTTGAAGTTTATGCGAGATATGTATAATATTAGGTAAGTTTTGATTGAAGTGCTGCAGGCTTATCACTGTTAGACGTGTGTCCGAGGATGCTGCGCTTTTGTTCTGTGTTCAACTTTTGTGGGCATTTTCATTTGGAGACAATCTGGGATTTGCACATGGCAAAAGGGCCCCTTCACCATCACCACCCCACACTAATATTGGACCGCCATCTGCGGTGAAGGGTCACCGCAGATGGCGGTCCAATATTAGTGTCAGGAACCGAAGGGGTTTTCGTCGGGGTACCTAGGGCCGGCCGGGTACCATGTCGGAGCCCCTAAGCAATGCAATTGACGACACGGTTGGCGCAGTGGCTGAGCGATCGTCTGCTGCGCTGCGTGTCGCGGGTTCGATTCCCGTACGTAACAAATATTTGTATGACCTACAGATAGTTGTTCCGGGTCTGGCAGTTTGTGTATGTGATATTATAATATGTTTGCATATGTTTCCAAGGATGCGGCAAAGCTAAAAAGAAATGTCAGTGCTCTTTACCCTTTATTTATAATTAGCTTTTATCCGCGACTTCGTCCGCGTGAATGTCGGTTATAGCGGATGCAGACGAAGTCGCGAATTAAAATGTATCTTCATGCCAAATTTCATTAAAATCGGTTCAGCCGTTTCATAGTGAAAGCGTAACAGAAAAAGTCACTTTCGCATTTATAATATTAGTACCTATGCTATTTTTTACTTCATTACGTTTTCGTTTTTTCCTTGCCTATAAGGAGCCCCTAGACAGTTGAATAATCCAGTCTTGAGGGTATCTACCGCACATTCAGCACCCCCCAAACTACATTTCTTCCTAGGAGTGGCATCAGAGGACCTGCCCAAATCATAACTAGCGACATGGTGGTGCTGAAAACTAAGCTCCACTTACAAGTCGCACAGGGCATTATAAGTACCTATGTTAAAACATTTACAGAAAATTGGTGCCCTTTTTTAAGAACATTACGCATATCTAGGAGTTTACACTTTAAAGGTAGTTAGTTTATACGGAGAAGTGCAGAAAGCTAAAAATAATAAAAAAAAATAACGATCGAATTTCGACAGTTATAATAATATCCAATGGACCTGTTTATTAAGGTGTGTGCTGTACTGAATTCTTCTGTTGGTTGCCTCTCTTGCGAGTTTATCAAAAGAATTAACTTTCAGCTAGGGTTGCCATCACGTAAATTGCCGACACCGGACAACAACTTCAAAAATCCCGGACATTTGGGTGAAACAATCTACATTATTTTACTAAACTTTGTTAGTTTTATTTATTATTTGCTTATTACCTTACATTTTAACCCCATTTAGACGGCTCCTGGACGCGGTCTAACCTAGGACAAATCCAGGGGTTCTCTGACGGAGCCCTACTTGCAGCCAAGATTTAAAATCGAAAATGTGTACCTATACCAACTTTCATAATTACGTATGGTTTATAGCTACGACATGCATCGAGTCAGTACGTGGGGGTACCAACGCAACGGCAGTTTCGACGGTATGGTGAAAGCGTTGTACAGTGGGATGGCGGAGATAGGCGGAGCTCCTATCTATACCGCATCGATAGAGGCGAGCACATACAGTACATCTCGGAGGTCTGGATGTCTAGGTAATAATAGTTTGTATTAAACTAGTTGATGTCCGCGACTTCGCCCGCGTGATTGTCGATTATCAGCAGGATTTTATCTTTTTTTGCGCGGAACCCAATGTTTGTGTAAGTAAAAGTAACTTATTGCTACTTATACAGCTAAAATCGGTCCAGCTGTTTAAGAGATTAGTCGGAACAGACAAACAGACAGACAAAAACTTAAATAATTGATATTTATACTTTCATAATACCTAATATGCATTTAGTAAAAACACAAAGTAGGTACGCTGCGTCGCGCCCGGGGTAAAAAGCTGTTTTTTTGACATTACAAACAGACACTTCAATTTTATTTATTTGTGTTAGAAGTGGAAAGAACTTGTCAACAAGTGTCGCGGTCTCCAAAACTAAGTATATAGACTAAGTAGTTTTGGTTACTTTCCTGGGAGGGAATGCTTCTCTTTCTGGTAGGAACTGCTGTCTCTTTAATTGAAACGGGCATCACTAGACTCTGATGTGTTCTCCACAACCGAACTAACTGTTGCGAATACCTATTTATGATGTTATGAGCTATTTGGGATGTATTTGCTACGGAGCACCTGTTTGGGCTGATAGGGCCACCATAGGGGCGGTACGACGTAAATTGCTTCAAAGTCAACGTTTGGCTTTAATATTTTTATGTAAAGCATATAGGACCGTTAGTACTGAAGCCCTTCCGGTTCTAGCAGGCGTGCTTCCAGTCGATCTTGAGGTGCAACGACGTGCTGCAATGTACTATTCCGCGCGAGAGACCATGGACGCAAACTTTTTAACTCAACGTGACCGCGCTAAGATCTCTAGATTATTTAAACCACAGACTGACGTCTGGGAGGAACTTTTACCCGAGTGGCAGTGTAGGTGGGATGATTCTAGCAAGGGCCGTCCCTTCGTTCGTCAGTTCTTTCCATCCGTTCGTGAGCGGCTGGCTAGGACATGGCTGGAGGTGGACCACTGTGTTGCCCAATTTCTAACAGGTCATGGCAACTCTAAAAGTAAATTATTTTCTTTCAAGCTTGTTGCTTCGCCTTTGTGTCAATGTTCTACATCTGACTGTGAATACGAAAAATCTGCATATCATATCTTATGGGAGTGTATTCTTTGGCAGAAATAACGCAATATTATGTTGGATAGTGTACAGGCTACATCCGGAGCAGTTTATTATGCGGACCTTGTGGAAACTAGAACTAATTTCCGTGCGTTCAAGCGATTTTGCCATAGGTACCTATTATTGGAATCAAATTTAATGTAACAGCTCACTTTTTAGGGCCCATTAATTATGTCAATTATAATCCGTGGTGCTTAGCAACTGGGTTTCTCCCAGTTGTAAACGTCCCTTTGTGCCTATTGGCCTAGTTCTGTTCTGTCTCCTGCTTGATTTGGAGGGAAGTGGAAAATATGTTTTTCTTACTCCTCCGCTGTTCTTTTCTGATTAATTTCGTTGCGGGATCCAAGACAGTTGAATCGTTTCTCTGGGACTCGTCGAGCTTCATTGCTCTGGCGCTTTTCTGGTGGTCGCCACTGTTGATTCTGGCTTACAGGAGTTACAGTGGTTAGGGAATAGTGTGGCGGGCTTGTCCCCAAAAAAAAAAAAAATGATGTTATGAGGAAGTGATGAGCCTTTTTTTATATTCTTCTTATAGACTTGCGTTTTGCCGCAACCCTAAGGTGGAGCACGCTTGCTTAGGATAACACCGGTTCACTCGTGCCTTGAAGATACCTAGATTATATGTATCGGGGAATAGAGAGGCGGGCAGTGAATTTCGCAGTCTGGCAGTTCGCGAATGTGAAGCAAAGAGCTTGGTTCGAGACTGTGGAACTTCAACCGTATAGCGGTGACGCTATTCACGTATTGTAATAAGGTGTCGTGCTTGAAAAGAGAATAGGTATTTAGTAATAACATTAGGTACCTATCTATTATTTAGCCTATCGATGACAAGCACAGATCATTTACATTTTCTTTAGTATCTACGGGTGTTATTTATTCAGTAGAGGAGAATAAAATTGTGCTGACCATACTGTAAGTAAACACATCCACGAGTAACGATGCGGACTAAAGGTACGGTTAGCTACAAAACTTAGCATTTACTTCTTTTACTCTCATGATAATATTGACACAAATCTTTCGATGTGCTGGTTTTCAGTTCTTTCTTTTCATAGTTGTTATTTCAAAATCTGAAATTTTATGTTAACCGTGTTTCTGGTTGTATTCTGGTTAAGTTTATTTTAATATGTAATCCTCCTGTAAAGGTATGCAGTTATAGAACTTTTTGCTACTTCAAATGTTTTTGACGTGATAACGTCTTATAAATCGATGAACACCGGCTGAACGCACAAAAAGTGTCACGTTCCACCTGAACCTGAGCGTGCAAGCGAGAGCGCGGAACAAGCGATAGAGAGGCACGATCGGCCCAAGCAATAAGCTCCGCCCACCTCGACGGAAGCCATTATTTGCTCATGTTATAGCCATTATGTTTTTTTTTTTATGACGTTATCACGTAAAACTATCGTCCGTAAACCAACTTTACAGACAGCCAATTTTTTTTTTTATGTAGAAGTAGTTTATTTTCGATTGTACCTACATATTTCTTCTTCGTCACATAGGCACAGTTTCATCTTCCGCCACCCTAAGTACCCTGGTGGTTTCTACACGATCTACACGCGTCCTTTGAGCGTCATCGTGTGGTACTGCGTCATCACCATGCTTGTGGTGACTGCCGTCACACTGTGGGCCATGCTGGTGGTGCAGAAAAAGAGAGGCGATAGTGAAGATTCTTCGCTAAGTATGGCTGGGCTGGTTATTTGGGGGGCTATTTGTCAACAAGGTAAAGACTTATACTTAACCTGTTTTGTTTTGTTATATTTGACGACACGGTTGGCGCAGTGGCTGAACGAATGACTGCTGCGCAGTGTGTTGCGGGTTAAATATTTGTGTGATGAGCACTTGTGTCTGGTTGTTTTTTATCTATATACGTAACTATTTATATGTATTTGTGTATATGTATATATATCAGCTGTCTGACACCCATAGTAAAGGGTCTGCCTAGTTTGGGGCCAGCACGCGTAGCATGACCACGCTGTGTCTACGGAAGAATAGACATACTGACAGCAAAAAAAGTCAAGTCAGTACAGTTTGTCTATTCTTCCTGTCAGTATGTCTATTCTTCCGTAGACATAGAGTGGTCATGCTACGCGTGCTGATGGCCGTGTGTGGAATGTCCCCATATTATATCTTCTAAAAATAAATCGTTGTTCGGTAGTCTCGCTAAAACTCGAGAACGGGTAGACCGATCATTTGGATAATGGTCTTGAAATATTTGTATAAGTTCAGGGAAGGTTTACACGGTAAGAAAATTGAAAAATCGATTGATAGGATAACGTCTGTCGGGTCAGCTAGTTATATTATATTATGCACTTTTCAGACATAACTACTTAGGTAGGCAAACTTAGTAGTTTCCGACTGAGCAGTCCATGAGTATCCAAAACTTGCTTATTTTCTAGGTATCATTATAAAACGCGAGTCTACGTCCACGAAACTGGTGATTTTCACCACGTTCGTATATGCTGTGACTTTGTACCAGTACTACAATGCCACCATAGTATCTTCGCTGCTGCTTGAACAGCCCAAAAATATAAGAACTCTGAAGGATTTATTGGACAGCGATCTGAAGGCCGGCTCACATGATATTGTGTATGATCATGACTATTTTAAGGTATTTACATCATGAGTTGATAATGTAGGGTGTATCTAATTAATGCTAACTCTCTCTTCTGATAGGAGAAATTTCTAACTAAGTAACTATATTAAATAATAATAATAATAATAATGTTTATTTATCACTCTTAAATTACAAATTTCTCTTAGTCTACAAAATCATGGCAATGAATACATATTTTTAAGAGATAGATTACGTTGACGACTATACTAGTATAAACTGTGTCACAGTCGTCAGCCCCTTCCAAAAACACAATTCATTGATAAAAGCACAATATTTGTAATATTTATGAAATGAAACGATTGGAAAACGAAATAAGTAAAATTAATAAAATGAACTAAAATTTACAGGGAAAACAGACTTAGAATATGTACGTTACCACAATGGGAGTGAAGAACTGAAGAATGTGTGTGTACAGTGTTTAGTGTGTTAAAAAGTGAGGTGAGTAATGTGTGTGAGGGTGTGCATGTAAAGTAGGTGTAGAGGAGGTGGTATGTATCTTTCTTAAAACATGTTTAACTTTTAGTAATTTCTTTTTCATCCCACCATCTCGGAAAGAGTATTTTTAATCTTCAATATCTGAGTGGAAAAGCCGTTTTTATTCTCTAGAGGATAAAGTAAATTGAATTTAGAACATCGTGTGCACTAAGTTTGTGAATTAAAAAAAAACATTAAACCTATTTACTGCTACCTGTATGGTGCCGAATATATCATACAACTTTTTTTTAATTTGTTAAAAACTCAGACTCGGAACCTTCTTGGTGTTCTTTTTTCAATTTGCTTTGTACGCGGTTCTTTACGCGGCATTTTTTCACGTCATTGTTAAACCTATTAAAAACAAGAAACTTGAAAACAAGTGAAAAAACTAAAATGAGTGATTCTAGCGACGAGGAAGTTTGCTTGACGCCAACAGAATTGACTGAAACTGTTAATAATGCGCAAATGAGCTTTCTCCCTCAACAATCACGCGAGAAGTATTTAAAACAGTACGTTAAGTTCAAAACGTGGCGACTAGCAAAAGGAGCCAAAACTTTCTCAGAAAACGTATTGCTGGCATATTTTATAGAATTATCCGAGAACAAGAAAGCAAGCACTCTATGGAGTACGTATTCGATGCTAAAAGCAACAATAAAGATGAAAAAAGACAAACATACCGATACCTATCCTAAATTAGTGGCATTTTTAAAAAGAGCCTCATCTGGTCATCAACCAAAAAAATCGAAGGTTTTCACAGTATCTGATATTGAAAAGTTTCTTAACGAAGCACCCGATTCCGTATATTTGGCGGCAAAAGTAAGTCAGTTGCACATTCAGTATCTACTTAAGTATATTAATCTCAATTAAATAGTATACTTAGTAGATGTTGATAGGCATAATTATGCGTTCATATCAATTTTATTCATTTATCTACTACAATACTCTTTACGTTACAGGTTGTTCTTATTATTGGAATAAACGGAGCATGTCGAACTAATGAACTAACACAACTTAATGTCAAAAACATTGAGAAACATTCAGATGACTTACTATTAATTAATTTACCTAATACAAAGACAAAAAGAGACCGCAACTTCGTCATTCGCAAGGAATACGTAACGATTGTTGAGAAATATCAAGCCTTACGCCCGCCTAACACTCCAATCAATCGATTTTTTCTACAGTATCGCAATGGAAAGTGTGTTAGACAGCCTATGGGTACTAATAAAATTGGCAGTATCCCACGAGAAATAGCAACATTTCTTGAACTTCCAGAACCCCTGTTGTACACGGGTCATTGTTTCCGACGAACTTCAGCCACACTTTTGGCTGATTCCGGAGCTGATCTCCTGTCCCTTAAGCGCCACGGAGGCTGGAAGTCCAATGCAGTTGTAGAGGGATACATAGAGGATTCCATTCAAAATAAATCTAAAATATGTGAAGGCATCGTAGGAGCCATTACACTGAAAGAGCCTCAATCGGATCCTTGGACTGGCCCTTCTACATCAAAAATAAGCCGTTATGAAACACCTAACCATCTCCCTCTCTCTCCAACATTCACGCCAAGGGAATCCGATGAATCGGTACAACTATTAAGTACCTATGACAGATAGTTTACCGAAAAACAGTACACAAGTGACTAACACCAATATTACAGTACCAAACAAAAATATTACACTCAATTTAAATAACTGTAGCAACGTTACTTTAAAATTTTCTTAATTATACCTTAGTATTATTTTGTTATAATTTAAAGATTATTCTGTAATACTTACCTGTCATAATGTAGTAATTAATACCTAAACTGAAATAAAAGTGTACCTATCTTGTGATTGTAAACGTTTTTTTTTTTTGCATTTAGTCATTTCCTCGCTGAGGTGGAATGAAAAGTTACGTGTTGCACTCGAGTGTAAAGATTTTTCACCTCGTGCTCTTTTGATTCCCTCGCTAACGCTCAGGATTCTAATTTTGAATCACTCGCTGCGCTCGTGATTCAATTTTAGAATCCTTCGCTTGCTCGGTCATCAAAATTGAACACGCGGTTAAAAAGCAACTTTGCACTCTTGTATAACAAATAACTATAGTTTCATTATAATTTAATCATAGGAGCCAGTCTCTTGTAACGTCCCTACATTTATTATTAGGAAGTGCATAAATGTGATTAAATATAGTTACTTAGTTAGAAATTTCTATTTTGTATATAGGGCGACTGGTAATTAGTGTACGATACTTAAACACGTGATTGTGTTCATGATAACAAACAACTTTCCCAAAAAAAAAATGTTTTTTGTACTACACAATATTAAAGAAAATATAGAAAGGATAGAAAATAAGGATAAAATAAACTTTTGACCTGAAATACTGAAAAGTATTAAGTAGGTACAGTCGAACAAGCTATTTGGTTTACAGGCAAAAATATTCATCTTTCTACCACACACACAATATTTTATTTTATTTAATTTTTTTAACTCGAGGTCGTAGGTGTCACTGGTAGCTACTTATATGCACAATATGAAGCAAATAAATTAAATATTGTTATTGTAGTAGAAAGATGAATATTTTTGCCTGTAAACCAAATAGCTTGTTCGACTGTACTTACATCGTATTATTTTACCTCTATATATTTCTCTCTATTTTTTTTTAAAGTCGATTAACACTGTTACATTTTCATATTATCCTCTAAGTATAGCTGACTGTACCTAACCAAAAAATAAGCCTGCATAAAAAAATATATGTACCTTTATACGTGTATGTGTACCTACCTATGCCTACCCCTTCGGGATATGTAAGCGTTGTGATTTTTTTATGTTGAATATCGACCTTTCAATATTGATGCTCATTTTACAGCGCACAACAGACCCAGTAGCCATAGAACTTTACCACAAAAAGGTAGTTACCGCAACGCACTACAATTTCTTCACCGCCGAGGAAGGCATGGCTATGGTAAAGAAAGGAGGTTTTGCTTTCCACGTAGAAACGACCTACGCCTTCCCCTTAATTAAGGCGACGTTTACTGAGAGAGAGATTTGTGAGACGAATACGGTACAGCTGTATCCATTCCAACGAATGGGCGTTGTTGTCAGGAAGAACTCGCCGTATAAAGAGCACATTGCTTATGCGTAAGTATTCAAATACAAAATAATGGACTCTGGACAGCAGACTCAGTTTGATCACTATCCAACTGCCTTCGAATGTAGGTGCACAAGGTCAGTACTGTAAGGACCGGGAGTCTACGTACTACAAATCAAACGTAGGAATAACTTTTAGAAGACTATATTAATATCATTAGCGAGAGGTAAGATTTACCATGACCTTCAGCTCTTCGTAGAGCTGTCGGTCTCACTGACATAACATGTCATAGTATAAAAGCTATATATATTCTACATCATTCAAATATATTCTAAAGCATCCAGAAAGTTCTAACCATAGACTAAATAGTTATGGCTTCATTACATAAAGCCTCAATCTCTACAGTACATTTGAAGACAATAGGGTATTTTACTCTATACGAGAAAAAATCTATAAATATGTTATTGAGACAGTTTAGGCATAAAGCAGTCGGAAAATGTAAGTTTTAGTTCATAAAATAACAAAACAAATTTTTAAATTCAATTCAAAGTTTTCAGTATTTTTAATCTGTTATAAAACACCGTGAAATAGTAGCGGCCATGTCATTACGCCATACGGCTGTGTAAACAAAAAATTGTCAACTGTCAGTCAACCGATTGGCGTAACATAGGCTTTGTACTTTTATTATTTTCGTAAGTAACGTAATTTTTTCATTATTACATCTATTACAAAATATGCTTTTAATTATTTTTAAATTATATACAATTATCATATTTAATAGGAGCGCATTTGATACAAAACGAACTGACGTCATTTACTCTGAGCAATATGGCGTCCAGTAAGAGGCGTTTTCGTCAAACTACGCGCGAAATTTAAAAAAATAAAATTTAGATGCACTTTTATGGCACTTATCGATTAAATAAAAATTTTGTGTTTTTTTTGGAGGCATATTAGCACTACAGAATTTCATTGAGACACTTTTCAAAAATGGGTGTAATACCCTATTCAGTCAAAATGATAGGGCATTAGTGACGACTGACTAGATTTTGAACGATTTTAACCCTTTGACTCGCCATAGTCATGTATAGATGACAAACCAAAATGTGCCCAGCCCACTACGATCACGACTACATGACAGACGAATTACTACTCTATGGCATTACATATAGAAACGTAATTCCATAGAATAGTAATTCGCAGCTTGGCGCCGAAAGCAGGTTATTGCTTTTTTGTCGTAGCAGTCAATAGGTTAAAACAGTTATTCGTGTCAGATAACACTTCCATATAAGAGAAAGAAAGAAAGAGAAACCTTTTATTTACGGGAAAACCAACGCACATATTATTGTTTCATTGTTACAAAGTCTAAAACTAAAACAAGTAAATTCTAAAAAGTAAAAATAAATAAAAGAAATACGAGTGTGCTTTAGACCACACAACTGAAGTAAAACTTAATTAGCTTGACCATATAAATGTATGTATTTAGCCGTATGCAACTGGCTATGGGCTATGAGAGAAAGGGTATTGTCTTGTTTTCCATAAAATCATTTGTACTATTATTGTTTTCCATAATCGTCCCCCGTCATAATATTTACTTGCACTATTATCATTTATACTAATAACGTTTGTCATATCAACTTATTAGTCATAACTATCATTTGCCATAAAATTTGTTGCCATAATAACATATGTTATAATCATTAGTTTCCATAAGTAACACATTACATAATCGTTATTTGACATTTATATAAGCAACATTTAATGAAATTTAGAAACGTTTATTGTTTTGTACAAAAATTAATGTCATTAAGGCCACCCACTAACCAAATGATTTATTATAGTTTGATTACTATAATAAATCATTTGGTTAGTATTAGTTTTTAGACAATAAATAGTTAGTAAAAATCGAAACGGGTAGATTGGGTTAGGTGGTAACCACACAACGCGCGAAGGCGAGTGAGCGTAGCGAGCGTGCCGTGGCAGCGGCCGCCTAGCGCCAGATGTCCTTGCGTAGCAAATAATATTTAGACATTTGTTTTGGCATAAATTAAATTCGCATAATGTTACTAGGCATAATGTGCAAATCTATTGTGCCACGCTAAAGTATTGTCTTAAAAAAACAATAAGTTGTGCTACAAAAGTTAGTGACAGAAACGAATCGCTGCAAAAGCGACTCCACGTAGTCTTGTCTGCCCTACACCTAGAGTGTAATCTAAGCCCGCGTAGGCGCGGAGGGGTGAGGTGGCCCGCGAGCTGAGGAGCAGGTGGTTTTAACGCCCGCCACCGTGGCTGAGGCTGGCCGGCACAGCCGGCCAGCAAGCCGAGGCTTCGGTGGTGAGCGTAAAACACATCTGCGACGATAAGCTCGCGTGGGACCGCCGGAGCCCCGCAGCGCCGGAGCCGTGACAGAAACCATGCCTGCTGCATGTTGCATGCTGCATGTTGCATCCATGATGGCATGCTGCATGCTTGCCGCATGCTTGCTTGCATTCTGCATGCTTGCTTGCTGCATGCATGGTGTATGCTTGTTTACATGTTTGCGTGGTTACATAGTAAAAATATGTTTTAATATCATTATGCGTAAATAAATTTATGCTTTAGAATGTTAAGCCTAATCATTATTATGATTAGAAAAATTATGCGTATAAATATAATTAGGAAGAAACAAATGTATGCTAAGTTATATTAGGTCTTAAAATTTTATGCAAATGGATAGAGAAGGTTTATTTTTAGGTATCCTTGTAATTAAAAAATCTGTATCTGTTAGCATGATCATAACATCAACATTGCAGGCGATTGTACTGAACTAGAATTGTTGTACTAGTATGGGCAATGGTGAATAAATGTTATGGAAAACGAAATTATGGAAAATAAAAATTATAGCAAATAAATTTATGGATTAACATTATTATGACACTTGACCGATTACGACCAATGAAATTAGTGAAAATGATTTTATGTCGTTTAACGATTATAGCAACTGAAGCATTATTTCTAATGAAATTATGGCAAATAAAAGTATGGCATTTTAAATTATGGCAAACATTAGTAAACCGAGAGAAAGAAAGAAAGAAAATGTGTGCTCGCACCAGTCGTACCTAGCTCTCTTGCCCCTACAGTAATATACGAAACGTAACTCTCTCTCTCTTTCTATCTTCACTAAATTATATCTCCTTCTCAATAATTTCCGTTCGCCTCGATCACACTTTTCCTAACGCTTTCGTCACGCATTCACCAGCTTACTTCCCAAGTCAAGCGTGCGTAAAGAAGTTTTACTTCAAAAATATAATACTTAGGTATGTTAATAATTACGTTCCAGTATCCGCAAGATGTACGAGGTAGGTCTGCCTCCCCGCATCCAGTCAGAGATCGACGAGCCGATGCCCGAGTGCGGCCACACACCGGACTCCAGCGTGTTCTGTGTCGGCATTAGAGAGTTCTCTACGCCGCTACTGGCGCTGACGTTTGGCATGGTCTCGTCTGTCGTAATCCTTATTTGCGAGGTCGGCGTTGATAGAATTTTAAAGACTAGTCAGAGAGAGTTTAGAAATTAATTTTTGGGGATTTGGTATTGCTAGCTGTAAGTTCTGCTGTATAGGACAATTCAGAGTAGAAACCACGAAGGTAGACTGAATAGAGAAAGCGATTGCTCATCCATGGCAAACCATGGATGAGCAATCGCTTTCTCTCTCCTCCAGATTGAGTCTTTATTTCATAGGCAGTAAGAGAAGTTCTGGTTATTCAAGTGTTACTACTACCGACGTACGGTTAATGGCCTGCACAAACTGGCGGACGGGACGGCAGAGGATTTTAAATTTATCAATTAAATTTAATACTTATCCAATTGGAATAAGGTATATATTTCAATACTCGGTGATCGACCTCGATGCCGCGGCATACTCCGGTAAGTTGGTGGACGCACGCGGTATCGCAGAGCATTTTTTTTGTCAGCGTACGGTATTGGATAGAGGAATGCTCTTCGATGCTCTCCTCTGGTGTCCGCCAGTGTGAGCAGACCACCTACTGTTGTACAGACGCCAGCACATCAAGCTACAACAATCTGTCAAATTTCTTTGATAGATTTTCGACTTTATTACAAAAAGATAAGGTTCATATTCAATTGGGAAAATTTGACAGTTTGATGTGCTGGTGTCTGTACGTGTTAAGTATGTCGATAAGAAGCATTTGCCAGCGTGGAAACGGCTTTATCCCAAACTCTTAGTTATAAACTACCTACCGTAAAACGGGATGAATAGGGATGAAGGGGTGAATCGGGACTAAACTTTGAAGAGGATTTTAAAGCTGAAATAATATAATTTGTTGACAAAAATGACTCTAATGAATGACTCAATAATATTTTTTTTTTCTAGTGTCCTTGTTGGCGACATGCTATATTATTTCAACCCTCTTACCTTTTCACCGCCACGGTCACAAAACGCGATGCCTCGTCCAGCGCCAAGCTATACATGTATAACGAAATATATAGTAAAAAGTACTGGTGAGGGTATCGTCCTATCGATAATAGTTATTTGTTATACAAGAGTGCAAAGTTGCTTTTTAACCGCGTGTTCAATTTTGATGACCGAGCAAGCGAAGGATTCTAAAATTGAATCACGAGCGCAGCGAGTGATTCAAAATTAGAATCCTGAGCGTTAGCGAGGGAATCAAAAGAGCACGAGGTGAAAAATCTTTGCACTCGAGTGCAACACGTAACTTTTCATTCCACCTCAGCAAGGAAATGACTAAATGCAAAAAAAAACGATTACAAAGTCTGAGTTTTTAACAAATTAAAAAAAAGTTGTATGATATATTCGGCACCATAGAGGTAGCAGTAAATAGGTTTAATGTTTTTTTTTAATTCACAAACTTAGTGCACACGATGTTCTAAATTCAATTTAGGTACTTTATCCTCTAGAGAATAAAAACGGCTTTTCCACTCAGATATTGAAGCCTCTAGAGAATAAAAACGGCTTTTCCACTCAGATATTGAAGATTAAAAATACTCTTTCCGAGATGGTGGGATGAAAATTAATGATTCAATTAAAGCTATAAGAAATATGGTACATCTCTATTTGTTTCATGGCGTCATCTGTTGACTTCATATCAAGCTCTTGGCGCTCAGAGCACGGTAAATTCAATTCTGATTAGGGATGTCGCCTATGATCTTTATTTCTTTCACCTATCTTTTTTATTTTTTTTTACCTAAATACTTCAGCCAACGTTTATTACCGTATCTAAACGGAATTTTGTGTATTAGTGTTTTCTACGCGTTTTCTGGAAATGGAAAGTAGGTAATTATGTAGGTTATTTAACTATTTAAAAAACAGTGGTGAGTTGTCCAACAGTGATCCATAAAAAAGTTAAACATTAAAAGCTCAGCTGTTTATAAACAAAAAGAGTTGTTTTATACAGTACCTAGTTATTTAACTTGTAAACGAAACGAAAGATGTTTTTAATATATAACTTATATAACGCAGCAAAACTATGCCCGCAAAAAAGAATGACCTTATTTTTAATTATTCCGAATCAGATTCCATACCTTGCAAACTTTTAAAAGCTCATCAGTCTAATTCTTTATTCATTCTGCATTTGTTTATTTATTTGGTCAATATTATTGTTGTCACAAGCAATACGAGGAAAGAAAGATGCGTGCGCCGTCATCCGTTTAGTGCTGCACTATATTTAAATGACCTTGACACCCATACGCGTATGACGACACAGGACAACTTCTATAGAAGTTCGTGGCGCTCGGGGCACTGACAACTAACTGATTTGTAGAGATGGGAATATAATTATCGACAAGGATTGGTTAACAAAAATAACAACTATTTAATTTCGGATCAGCACCAATCTGAAGGTCGAAATTGGTCAATTTTCTTTATGTTATAAAGTCGTTAACTAAATCCATGTTTTACTGACCTTAAATTGTTTTTGATATTAGTATTTATAAAAATTTCTACAGGCGAAATGAAACTGTGATAAATTTGGAGTCACATCACTGGCCGACTTGATATGAAGTCCTTGGCGTGCAGGGCATATACTTTATTTTTGGAGTTTTTGTTTTTGCTGATTTTAAGACAAATCAGGGATTCTTTCGTGTTTAAAAATACAAAAACGGGGCTTTAGACAGTGCTTTATTAAATAATAACAAAAAACAAAGTCTTTAAATAAAGTAAATAGATTTTTTAAGACTGAAAAAATGAAGAGCTTCTAATGAAGTCGTGGCGCTGGTGGCACGAAAATCCGGAACTTCTATTGAAGTCCGTGGCGGTGAAAAGGTTAAAGTTTCGTCTCTATTCATCCTGTTTTACCGGTACCAGCCGAATGTCAGCCTCATAGGTAAAATAGTTTTCGAGATTTCGTGTTTAATCTGTGATGACCTTTCACTTTTATGTATGTAGTTGTAGGTATATAGATATAATCAAAGATAATTTTAATGTGAAGAGTGTATAGAAACTTTAGATTGCAAGTAATGTAGTAGATAGTTAAAACTGCAGTAATAAAACACACAACTAATCTTCCATCTGTTTATTATTTTGGGTACATAACTTCCTCGCGTTACACAGTTACACTCAATAGTGGAATCGTGAAAAAATTACAAACATCCAAAACTGTACGGATATCCACCTTCATAATAATTTATACTATTATCATGTATGTATATAATACACGGCACTATGGCTGGCTGAAGTTTGAACGCTCCGTTGGCCACATTACTCGAGAAGTTGACACAAGATCAGTACATGGCTGACTACGAGACAGGAATTTAAACACATCGTCTACAGGACGTCTCAATATTAAACAAACATTGCAAAAACCCAGCCATTTGGCTATAATTTAGATAATTGTGATGTTTTAAATTCGTTTCTTGTCTACTAATAAATGACGTCACTACATTGTATTTAAAGCCCCGCCCCTTGAACCCAATCAACCAATCAATGTACAATATAAAGCTAATGATCATTTATATCGGTATAAATGAAGATTTTTTAACGCTGCACTGAATACAAGCAAGTGTCCGTTCATTCAACAGTATTGTTCGCTATAAAGCTCACAAACGCAAGGGGCTCCGTTATCCACGGCGAGTGCGCAACGCAATTTAAACACTATTAATGTTCAATAAGATTCAAATCCTAATGGAAGAATAACGTTGAATGTTAAAACTCTTAATCTCAACTAAATAATTTGTTTGAAGTTACAACACGCGTAATATATCACCATTAGTTTGGTACAGACCGAAATTAACACGAATTTATTTTCTGTTATTTCTCACTTTTATTTTTGTTTCCGAGATGCCATATTTTTGTAGTAAATTGTTGTAAGGCATAGAAAGTAACCTGATTTACGAGTAGGAGCTTCCTTCGAGACTGTCTCATTTACTAAATGCCTTGTATAACTGCATCATGTAGAATACCTTATTATTAAAAAAAAACAACTGTAAGCAACGCGGCAGTCTCGAAAGATATAAAGTTTATTGTTTTTATTATAACTATTAAAGCCACACGGTCGATAAACAATTGAAAGCCTAATGAATACTATATACGCTTTAATTGTAACAGTTATTGAAGTCTGGGAACGTATACCGTCAGAGCAGGGACATGTAGAAATGTAGAATCATAAATAAGAGGCCGATAATAATGTATAATTTTGGTCGTTGGGCGACTCACAGAACAGGCTATACACCGTGGCATTATAATCGCCTTACAACTGCACCTCACTTCATGTAACGAATTACAGTACGATTTAAACTTTATGTCGGCTCTGAACACGAGTCGAGTGGCTGCGCAGTAACAATTTCACGTGTCAGCGGAGGTGAGGGGCGGGGTACTGCGCAGGCAGTAGAGCTCTTCAAAGCCGCTATTAAGTTTGAATCGCACTGTACTAGTAATCATACATAAAAAAAATATATATTTATGCACATTTGAATAATTAAGAATATGAAAATATTAATCAATAATAATGACGCGCAACGTAGTTTAAAACACCTTGTTACGAGCGCGGTCCGAGTCTTGCGTTCCAATGGCGGCGCGGAACGGAGCGGCGACTCATGCATTATTTATTTGTCGTTGTACCTATCTTAGTTAATGTTATTAATTTTTTAATCGCGTCTAGAAGTATTTTATGGCGGATACATTAAGTGGACTATCTTTGTAAGACGACTAAAATGCCACGGTGTATAGACACCAGCACATCAAACCATACCAAACTGTCAATTTTTATCAATTGAATATGAACCTTATTCTTTTGCTATAAAGTTTAAATCTATCAAAGAAATTTGACAGATTGTTGTAACTTGATGTGCTGGCCTCTGTACATTGGTAATCAGTACATAACACAATATTTCAGTACTATGTTTAATTTTATCGCGCTAAAGCAATTGAGGCCATAGCGGGCAAGATTATTTTGGTATCAGCGATTATTATTAATATACGTTGAGTTGCACGTAACCAACATCAGTTTAACGGAGAGTTTAAATTTATGCCGTCCTTTACATTTTGTATCAAAAAGAAAATGACAGCATCAATTTTAAGTCTCCGTTAAACTAATGTTGTTTTTGTGCAACTCAACGATAGTCGCTTACTAAAAGTACTTACTTTAAATGCTATGGTTTAGTCGCTTCGCCCAAATCCTCCGACAAGCCGATATCTCGAAAAAAAAAAAATACGTGACAAATTGTCACATGCAACACCAATAATTACGCGCGCTTGACCATTTTTTTGCGTCGACTTTCGTCAGAGAAACCAATGATTCTACTATACTGATTCAAAACCTAACAAGCCGGAATCATGGTAAAATAAAAAAAAGTAGATATTAATATACACGTAAAAAGCCAATGGTATTATTTGAAATAAATAAAATTATGACAAGTTGACGATCGACACGACGATTGTAAATTGATGATACAAAATAACAAAAAACAATTTGGTACTACTTATTAAGAACAAATACAAGTATAGACACCGTTAACTAATCAATAATTCCAAGAAACACATCCTCTAAACAAACACTTTGTTTTAGCCCGAAAACTATATAAATTTTCAAGGAGGTTCTGAATCAGGTGGCTTCTACGTTCCAAACGACATACGTTTTCTTTTATCTGTCATTATTAACTGGAATGCGGTTGTCTATGTGTTGCGCGGGAGCTTGGAGTGTATTGCGTGCGGCGAAGCGAACGGTGCGGCTCACCGCTCTTCCAACATTACCGTTTCTTGCGGATACAGTTTTAGAGCCTTTAGTGTGCTGTTTGGAGATTCCAGTGTGAGCTGTAATGAAAATATCAATTCAGTAAGATTATAGCCTTTGAATTAAAAAATCGTTTTCTGTTATTCTTGGATATACAGGATGAAATTGAATTCATTCGCAAATTTTTAAGATGTGACTCAGACCACGAACCTGAACAACTTTCATTATGGAGCCAACTCAAACAGCGCAAAAAAAAACAGCTGTTCCGTACATTTTGGCCGAGAACCTATTGCACTTCTGTATGGAACAGCTGTATTTTTTTCGCGCTGTTTGAGTTGGCTCCATAATGAAAGTTGTTCAGGTTCGTGGTCTGAGTCACTCCTTAAAATTTTGCTTATGAATTCAATTTCATCCTGTATACTTCCTCCAAGCATCGCTATAGCGACTAGTTCCGTGGTTCCGCCACGTTTACTGGTCGTCAATTAACACGTTCATTGCAAAGTCAAAACTTACGTAGATGACCAAAATAAAAATTTTGTTGATTGTGGTTTTTGCAAGGTTACCCCCAGGCCACGCTCTCTAAAAAATAGGCGATTCCCTTCCCTAGTGGCCAAAACAAATACTAGAATCCAGTACGCTGCGCCCGTTATTTTATGGCTCGTACATAATTATTGTAAGGCACATCACGCGACGTCGCATGAACGGCCACGGTATAACAGACTGCTTCACGCGACGTCGCATGATGTGGCAATACGTGATAAGGGTAAGGCATGCTGGTATAATTACAGGAACTTAAGACATTTAACTTTGTTCCAGTGATGGTAACTTCTACAGGCAACAATGACTACTTAACATCAGATGGGCCACCGGCTTGTTTGTCCAACGATAGAGAAAAATAACTTTAAATGCTAAATTATTTAATTTTGAAAACATTTAAGATTCAATAATGTAGCATTGAAGATAGATTTTAAATACAATGTGTTATTTAAAACAGAGTGCCAAGGTATCCATGAGAATTGATGTGTAAAAATATGAGCTCGCATCAGTTCCAGTCTCACGCACACATGAACAACAAGTCTTACGGTGACGTCATCTGATGATTACGCCTTACGCATCTGAAGCTCGAAGTCTCAGTCTATGGAGGATAGGGGTAAGGAGATCTATCTCTGTGTATCAAAAAGTGTCTATTAAAATGTGTTAAGTAACCGTAACTGGGTAGAAATTTTCTAACACGGCATACTTCACTCCGTCAACAACTGCTACATTCATACCATACCCTGTGCCTGCGCTAGGGCCATTTTGGCAGGTTTTGGAACTGTTATTTACTGCTTAAGCTGTGGACACTTGCAACTTTTCCCTATATGGGATAGTTCTATTTTCTATCACTACCTCCATAAGCTATTCCCTGTCCATTGGGTTATTGGTTTTTTGACAGCTGCCCTTGAATGAAATTATTCCCGATTACCTTAAGTTAACTTAAAAATGCGTTATAAAATAAATATATAAACTGCCTTATGTTATTTATGACCTCTTACAGACATTATAATACAGTTATGCGTATCAGTTTTTACAAAAATCATAAATATTGTTCACTAGTTGCAGCTGTCAAAAAACGATTAAGCCAGTGGACAGAGTGTAGTCTCTCTACCGTGTACTGAGCGCTAAGATAACACATAAAAAAGGAAGACAAGTAAATGTGAAGTAGTGAGTACTTACATCTCTCCTAGGCCAGCTGGAGATGACCTTAAAGTGTTCTTGTGGATAACCTTTAGACGCGAGGAAGTCTAGTAATGCCTGAAATTAATTACACAATAAGTTATTTTCGAACAAAAGGGTTGTTAGTAAAATGAAAACGTGAAAGAAATATCTGCTGATTATCATTTTGTCGCATGTTTTAACAAATGAAGTGATTTTGATATTTTTCTTTCCCATTAAATAAGGGGGCAAAAATTCAAAGTCAAATAATTTATTTTAATTAAACCATTAAAGGCACTTTTAAACGTTATTTTGTAAAATTTGAATCTAGTTGCCCATTCCAAATGGTAGTTTCGTATGGAAAAGAATGAGCAAGAAACTCCATACATACTCAGCCTCCTCCTCGGGTTTCCTTTTAAAAATCAAAAGCATAAAAAATTTGACCATGGTTTCTTTTTTTTTCCTGTATGTATTAAACTATGTAATAAAATATATTTAGGCACGTAACAAAGCTAAGCTCACTGTGTGGTGTCGGCCGCGAACAGCACCACCCCATTTCTACCCGTGGGTGTCGTAGAAGGCGACAGAGGGATATCGACCAGAGGATGGGCAGCAGCGTCCTTCTGAGTACCATAACACCTACTGCGATCGCCAATATGCATCGGCCAAGCAATCCCCCCTTGGGGGGGACCTATGCCCAGCAGTGGGCGTCTAAAGGTTGACATGATGATGATGATGATCAAAGCTCGGCCGGCATGTAACAAACACAGATTTAGATAGACCCTAGATAACGCAAGTATCACGACCTGTATGAAAACCAAGCGTGCCATTTTTTGACTACCTATTATGACGTCACAATGTTTTGTTTTTCTTAAATTTCGTATTACCAGGTATTACTGAGGGCATTAGATGAAAATAATTGTTTTTTAAATTAATTACGCATAATATTAGTTACAAAATGACTTACCGATGGAAGGAAACGTTTACTTTATTTTTTTTCTTACGATTTTTGTACGTAAGCTAGGCACGAAACTAGGCACGCGAAGTAGTTCGGTTTAAAGAATTTATTCTCTTATGAACAATACATAGGTTCACTTACAATGAGATACAAAGTAATTTTTTATATCTAAATAAATACATTTTGCCTGCGATGCGTGTTGGAGAAGTTATACAAAACAAATATGTATATATAGGAAGTATGTAAATTGCTACCATTTAATATGCGGTATGACTACATTTCATAAACGTAATTTCTCAGCTTTAGTTTAAATCTGTTAATATTATCACAATCTTTTACGTCATTTGATAGGACGTTAAACAGCTGTACTCCTTCGAACAATTGTTTTTTTACCGTAGTTTGTGCAAGCTTGTCTTCGTTGTTATTTATTTTTATTTCTTAGGTTGTATGATATGGTTTTTATGTAGTTGTAGCTTCGATTGTACGCTGTTTGTGGTGTTTTTTTTTATTAGAGTGCAGGTACCGTATGTGTATAGTTGTTTGAGATTTAATAATTTGTTGCTCTTGCGTTGTCTAGGTCTATTTATATCTGTGGTAACAAAGCTAAGGTGACTTACAGCGAGCGTGTCGTGCGCGTTGAACCTCCTCTCGAGCGCGTGCTCGTGCGGCGGCGGCAGTCGCACGCGGATGCGCGCCACGTCGCCGGCGCCGGCGCAGGCCGCGGGCTCGGCCGGCACGCGCCGCGCCGCTGCGTCACGAGCCGCCTGCGGACACAAGTGTGTAAAAGGGACGCCGCTATATGTCCTATACAGCACTATCTCTTTTTGCCATGTGGTGGAGACTCATACACGATTTCTCAATAGGGTATTTTACTCTATACGAGAAAAAATCTATAAATATGTTATTGAGACAGTTTAGGCATAAAGCAGTCGGAAAATGTAAGTTTTAGTTCATAAAATAACAAAACCAATTTTTAAATTCAATTCAAAGTTTTCAGTATTTTTAATCTGTTATAAAAAACCATGAAATAGTAGCGGCCATGTTATTACGCCGTACGGCTGTGTAAACAAAAAAATGTCAACTGTCAGTCAACCGATTGGCGTAATAAAGGCTTTGTACTTTTATTATTTTCGTAGCGAACGTAATTTTTTAATTATTACACCTATTACAAAATATGCTTTTAATTATTTTTAAATTATATACAATTATCATATTTAATATGAGCGCATTTGATACAAAACGAACTGACGTCATTTACGGTGAGCAATATGCGTCCAGTAAAAGGCGTTTTCGTCAAACTAAGCGCGAAATTTGAAAATTTAAAATTTAGATTCATTTTTATGGCGCTTCGATTGAATAAAATTTTTGTGTTTTTTTTTGGTGGCATATTAGCACTATAGAATTTCATTGAGACACTTTTCAAAAATGGGTGTAATACCCTATTACGTATAGAAATCTGTCATATAGTCGTGATATACACACAGTCGTGGCACATTTTGGTTTGTCAACTATACATGACTCGGCGGTCCAAAGGTTGTTCTGTATCTGTTATAGAGTCTGTACACAATAACCCACATAAAATAAATTATACTGAGTATTCGTGTTTTTTGCCATAATAATTATACATATGGCGAGCAATCATGGCGAGACCCATACATTCATTTGTTGGAAAAAAAAAAAAACACATTTAGCGGGTTTAAAACATTATCCAATGTGGATACAGCCATACCAGCATTAGATTGATATACTTACTATATTTTTAAACCCGCGCATAATTCAAATATTTCGAAATGAAAAATACTTTTTCGTTTCATCTCGTTGCCCATTTTGTGTTTATAAAGCAGAAAGTGGCGAGTGACATTAACGGATTTAGAAACTGACAGATAAGTGATGTGAATCGTTGTTTACAAAGGCGGAGTTGAAAAAGTACATTGATCAATCATTATTTGTGCCATTATTTCCCATAAAACGATGCAATTTCAGTGTAAGAACTGTAAAACGGCGACTGCCAGTGTCACTGTTACTGTCATGTCATGACAGTAAGTTTATCCACCAAATAATAACTTTTATTATAATTTACCTCTTTCTTTGCTTCTTCTATTTGTCTTTCGGACTCCGCTCGTTCTATTTCTTGATTTTTTTCTAGTTCTATCTTTTTCTTTACTTCTTCTTTAGCTCTGTAATAAAGAAAGCATAATTATTAATCTATACTAATATTATAAAGCTGAAGAGTTTGTTTGTTTGGTTGAACGCGCTAATCTCAGGATCTACTGGTCCGAATTGAATAATTATTTTTGTGTTGGATAGTCCATTTATCGAGGAAGGCTATGCGAAGCTGGGTCGGGTCGCTAATAAGTTATATACAGGGTGATTAGTGTTACAAAATAACTCTAGTTTCTCTTTCACGGAGTGCATCGAATAAACTAATATTATGTAGTTGAAGAGTTTGTTTGTTTGTGTGTTTGTTATTTTGTTTGTAATCTCCGCAATTATTGCTCCAATTCTGAAAATTATTTCGCTAAAAGAATGCTGAGTTATTCCCGAGTGCTAGGCTACAGTAATATGTAAAACTAGTACTTTTTAAGACTTGTATATATGCCAATAACCTTGAGCATTTGGCCCGTACTGAATTTGTGGACGAGTGCGGGGGTAATGTCGACGCAGTCTTTAATCGGACGCATTTTTAATTTATTGTAATAAAAATAATACATATTTGTAACAAGTAATAAAACCAAATCATTTTTCATTGTATTGCAAAGCAGTAGATATTTTTTTCATACTCTTTTGATAAGAAATTAAGGAGTAAAATGGTTTCATCTCAATGATTTGGAGGTGATTTGACATATTTTTTCTTATTATGTGATACCGATAGAAAAATTGTGGCTAAACCAAATTACGTATCATATCATGTAGATTACTAACAATTTTTTTCAGATGTAATTTCTCTGTAAATGCCGACGAAAAGTTGCTTCATCTGCATGCTTCTTTCAAGCTTTTTTCGAGAGAGCAGCCTTAAATCACTTTTAATTTAGTTTTTCCTTTTGACTTTGCTCGGGTAATAAAATCCTACCTGTCGGCCTCTAAACTGCGTTGATATGCCTCGTCCTGCTCTCTCTTGACGCGTTGTCTTGCGTCCCGCTCTCTCTCGAGTTTCGCCTCGTCTTCCCGCGCAGAACTGAACCGTTCTAATGCTTCTACTAAACCACCCAGTAGTTCTGATACACCGACATTACCTGTAGACACATAATGAGATGAGATAAATAAGTGGTCAAGTGGACTTGTTGGTCCTGGATACAGTCTTTGCTAATATTATAAAGCTGAAGTTTTTTTTTGTTTTTTTTATAACGTGACACACTTGGAATTCAATTCCAGTGTCGTGCGTGCGTTTACAAACATATAAACTCACAAACAAAAACAGCCATACCTAGAACAACTATGCCAACCGTGTGGTCGTTTATATGTTTGAACGCCATAATCTCCGGAACTAGTAGTCCAATTCTGAAAATCTTTCGCTAATAAGAAGCGACGTTATCCTGAAGTGCTCTAGGGTTATATTTTAAAAAATAGGGTATTTTACTTTAAATGAGAAAAAATCTAATTAAAAGTTTTCAGTTTTTTTAATCTGTTTTATAACACCACGAAATAGCCGCCATGTGCGCCATACGGCTGTGTAAACAAAAAAAAATCAACTGTCAGTCAACCGATTGGCGTATATAGGATTTGTACTTATAATATTTTCGTAACCAACGTACTTTTTAATTATTACACCTATCACAAAATATTATTTTAATTATTTTTAAATGAAATGAAATTATCATATATTATTATAATAGCAGCGCATTTGTGACACAGCGAACTGACGTCATTTCCGCAGAGCAATATGGCGTCCACTACAAGGCGTTTTCTTCAAACTAAGCGCGAATCTTGAAAATTTAAAATGTTGATGCATTTTTATGGCACTTATAGACTGTTTTTTTTTTGGTAGCATATTAGTACTACGGAATTTAATTAAAACACTTCAAAAATGGGTCTAATATTCTATTCACGAGGACGAAGTAGCGGACAATAGCTAGTCTGCTGCGCTGCTTGCAGACAGTATATTGGACCCTGGGCGGGTGTTTTCGCCGGACTGGGTAGATTTATTTATATATTATTATAATATCACATGCTCAACGTGATTCTTATTATTTTTTTATGTAAGTAAACTCTGTAGCACCCTAGAGTCTAGTTCGACCGGGATGTTGGGTAATGTCAAGTTGGCCATCACTAATCACTCACCGTTGATAACGGAGTATATTTCGGTGTTGGACCTGACTCTCATGATGATGACGAGTGCGGGCATTCGGTCCACAGGGATGTTGCGTATCGTCATGCTCGCTACAGGCCCTAACGCGTTGGCCACTGATGATAATAACCTGGAAAAATACATAATAATAATATTGTTATTGCCCTAATTACATGATAAGCAGTGATAGGAATAGGTAGTGCTTATTAGCCTAAAGTTTGAAGAACAGAGACAAGAAACGGAGACATCCTTACTACTATATTTTTTCCCGGACATCTGCCCCCGGACAACACTTAAATACATTAAAAAAATATGTTATTTGGAATAAGTTCGTGTTGTTTACCTAAAGTTTGCGACTAGACATAACATAACACAGTCGTTACAACTGTCAAATTTTCCGAAAGTTTTCTTTTTGGAGAACATTTTGTAAATGACTTGTTGATCTTAAAACTATGAAACGCAGTCTTTGTTTAAAGAGCCGTACACGTTTCGAAGTAAATATCTACTTTCTAGCTCGCTCTTGGCCACGTTTGTTGAGATTTCTAAAGTTCAAGTGTGTAATTGAAAAAAAAAACTGATAATTGTTTTTAAAATAATAAAACGGTAATTTTTATCATTTTAGCATTCTCTATACGTATTTTGGATGGAGATAGAGTATTTATCATTTCAAAAACAAAAGGTATTTGTCTTTTACCTTACTAAAATATATTTCAAAATGTGCATAATGTTGGGTCACATTGTTTAGTAACACACTTAAACTTTAAAATCTTTAAAAACACCATTTAATCTTTATTGCACCGAAAGTACAATGGGCGGACTTTTACGGCAGCCCATTTCGTTATCTATTGTTAAACTCGGCGTGGTCGCATACCCGTGCGGCGTGGGAACGCTCTACATACCTTCCCCCACCGCCGCGTGACGGCGCGCCGCTCAGGTTATTCTCACTCCTGTACTTCGGTCTGTTGAGTGCGCATCTCCTGTATCACGTACCTATATTGTTTCTGTGAATATTGTTTTTGACCCTCGCATGTTTTTTGGTTTATTTATTGGATCTTCCTAATACGACTACCTTGGCTTGAATTTATGGATTGCGATTTTCTGCAATAAGATTGTTCCTGTCTGTCTACATCAAATAATACGGTAAGTCAACCTTTAATTAGTTTTGAATGTTTTGACTAAAGTTATTTATTTTATTTCTTGTAACAACAAATTCAATAACAATCACGTGGCTACGCGTGTTCATATTTTTAACCGTATTTTACATCCATACAAACTTTCATATGATAAAAAGGACCGTTTTATTATTTTAATAAAAACAATTGTCAGTTTTTTTTTCAATTATACACTTGAACTTTAGAAATCTCAAGAAACATGGTCAAGAGCGAGCTAGAAAACAGATATTTACTTCGAAACGTGTACGGCTCTTTAAACAAAGACTGCGTTTCATAGTTTTAAGATCAACAAGTCATTTACAAAATGTTCTCCAAAAAGAAAACTTTCAGAATATTTGATAGTTGTAACGACTGTGTTATGTTATGTCTAGTCGCAATCTTTAGGTAAACAACACGAACTTATTCCAAATAACATAATTTTTTAATGTATTTAAGTGTTGTCCGGGCAGATGTCCGAGAAAAAATATAGTACTAAGGAAGTCTCCGTTTCTTGTCTCTGTTCTTCAAACTTTAGGCTAATAAGCACTACCTATTCCTATCACTGATGATAAGGTAGGTATATGTAATTATAATCCTGACTTTTGAGCAGGTATATAATTTGTGCTACCGAAGTCAGTGTCTTCTCCTATTGTTATCGTTGATGTGCAATAAAAAAGTATAATCTGGGTATCTTTTTTTTATTATTAAATAGGCTTGCGTTTGACCGCAGTTCACCTGATCTTAAGTGATAATGCGGCCTAAGTTGGAACACGCTTGCCTAGGATGAACCGGTTCACTCGTGCCTTGAAGATACCCAGATTATACTTATCAGGGAACAGAGAGGCGGTCAGCGAATTCCACAGTCTGGCAGTTCGCACAATAAATGTGAAGTCAAAGCGCTTGGTTCGAGACCGTGGAACTTCAACCATATAGCGGTGACGCTTCAAACTTCAGGGCATGAGTGAACCGGTTCATCCTAGGTAGGCAATCAGGTTCTACCTTAGGTCGCATCGTCATTTAAGATCAGGTGAGTTGCGGCCAGACGCAAAACTATTAGACGAAACTATTACTCTAAAAGCTAAACTAAGGTCGAGGATCGAATGATTCTTCGATACTTACATATTATTGTTGTCTGGGTGTGAGAGGTCCCAGCCATAAACTATGAAGTTGGCGGCGAGGGTTTGGAGTACTGCCTCGCAGCCGAGCAGCTGTGCGCAGAACACGTTGGATAGCACTGACTGCTCGTGGTGCAAGTATACGCCTAGGAGTTTTCGCTGGGGAAATAATAAAAAATATCTGTGAGTTATTCAATAGCAAACAAAATACGTAATCTATACTTCTATACTAATAATACAAATCTGAAGAATTTGTTATTTTGTTTGAACGCATTTTCAGAACGGTCCGATTTTGACATCAATCGATAGGATTTTGTATAGCTCTATGGTATGTGATGTCAGTTATTTGACAATTTAACTGACGAACTATTTTCTAATTTTATACCAACCAATTTTCTAATTTTACATTTAATTGAAAAATGATCAGGTTGAAAACTTGATTAATTTTAATTAAAATAAAGAGTTTATTTAGAGAACTTGTATCTATTTTTGGGGTTTAAGCTTATTCTGTACCATGACTAACTGTTGACATGATTCCTGGAGTCATGTTGTCATGGTTCAACCATTGTGTCTACTCACGCTCGCTTATTTTTTTAATCCGTGACATCGTTTGGTTTTGCGAGAACCGCCATTTACGCGGAAGAAGTTGCGAGCAAAACCCAGTAAATAAACAAATAAACTTTCGACTTCGTTAAGTGTGTCTACACCAGTTACAATACGGTCGACGTATCTTGGCGAGTCTGAAGTTAGCCGATGCACAGTAGACAATTTCGTTCCTAAAAGTTCCATTGCGCAGCCATACAGCTAACTTCAGGACCGCCAAGATACGTTGACCGTACTGTACAACTTACCTCTTTGGCCGGTTTGAGACAGGACTCCTTGATGGCGTCCTGTAGAGTGCCCTCGAAGAAGTGTGGCGTGTTGGGTCCGTACCGCGATCTGAACCGCTGCGAGAACTCGATGCAACCCAGCGCCTCGTCTTCTACGCTGTCGGACACTGGAACAATGAATATAGTTAGTATGGCTTATGCGACTTTGTCCGCGTGATGGTGAAGTAAATAATAATACTACCCTATAAAAGTCCCACTGCAGGGCAAAAAGAATCCTAACGATTTTATTGCGGGTTTTATAAATCGATAATTAAACAACCAAATATATATTTTAAAGATAATTCTACTTTTATTTTAAATAAATCAATAAATTATTCGTCGTCTTTCGAAATGGAACTTTCGTCTGATGGCGAGTGGTCGCCTAAATTTATTATGATTGGTTCTTGCTTGTTTCAAAATAAACCGATTTTTTATCAAATAATTAGGCATATGAACGAAGTCGCGGGGAAAGTGTTAGTAAGTCAATAAAATTGTTAAAAACACAACCACGAAATCGAAATAGAGAAAACAAGTGGAAGTGCTCACGCAGCTTTTCATGTGTCAGTTATGCAAAACATTTATAAAATAATAAACTACGCAAATAGTAATAAGTCTTAATTTTCTTTGGACAATAAATATGCTTTTCGTCAAAGTAGAATCTGTTGTTCATTAAAAATTAAGACTTTTTACAACGTGACGAAGGTTGTTATTATTTTACATACCTATTTTTTTTTTTTTTTTTTTTTTACTATTGATAGCTGTTTGAGCTCTTTCACTTGTTTGCTCTATTCTGTGATCACAATAGATAAAGATACTTACTGAGCGGCTGCAGCCTCTCGGACTGCACAAGGTCGACAAACATGTCATCCTCGCCGGTGTACCCTTCAGCTGTGTCTTCTACCTCCTCGACCGAACTGTTTTCACTATCCGAACTCTCCACTATTATCTGGAATTGTTAGTCATTTAATAATTTCCTTTTTCATTTATTTTTTTTCTCTCCCCGTGTTGTCTGATAGCCGTCCCATGACAATATTTAACACTGCATATTTTTGTTCTCAAGTTAAATAGTAGTCATGTTTCTTGTAAAATAAAAGAAAAAATAAAAAGAGTTTTCTTCTTTTAATTTATACTTTATTTTATTTTTAGTAGTGGCCATAGTGATACACACTCTATGAAATTTTCAATTGTCTATTAAATACAGACGAATGGACAGAGAAAATTAGTAATATGGTCCCGTTAGGAACCCTAAAAAGAGTGGTCGAGGGACGCGATACCAACACTAAAGAAAATTGTTTATAAAAAAATAAACCCAATTTTGGGTAAAAAAGTTTAGAAGTAATTAGTTAATAAAAAATGTACACTCGCGGTATGAAATGTCTAACAATCTTTAAATACATTCGTTTCTTACACTGCGGGTCAATTATTTATTTATTTATTTATTGCGTTGATAAAAGATGTTACATAATAAGTAGTATATAAGTTTCAAAAATGAACCCCGGCAACATATTTGTACAATTTCGTGCATTATTACATTCAGTTATTATTTAAATGAAATGATTACCTTCCATCAAATACATTACATTGGTTTTTACATTTAATTAAACATTATTTCTTTAGCTCCACCTTCTCGTGGAAGAACAATAAAGAAAGCAAGTATTTTTTTTCTTAAAGTTGCTTAACCTTTTAATTCCGCGACTGTAGTACACATGGCTACACATCAAGTTATACATTTCCACGATGCATTTTTTTTTGGTTTGTTCATTTTTAAATGTTCCGCGCAACTTCTTTTTTTTTCTTGCATATTCTTCTTCTCCTTATAATAGCAAACACAAAAAATAAAAAAAAGAATTAGCGAAATTGGTCCAGCTGTTCACGTGTGATACCGTAACCAAGGGAAATAGGGATTCATTTATTTACATATATATAAAAATCTTCTGTGCATGTGTATGAAAGTGAACTCCTCCCGGCTGGACCGATTTTGATGAAATTTTTTGTGTGTTCCAGTGGATTCAAGAATGGTTTAGATTCTCTATTGGACCCGGAAGGTGGCGCTGCAGTCGAGTTGTAGGACTTTTTTTATTTTAAGGGCAGGACAACGTATGCCAGGCCCGCTAGTACATATAATTATATAGATAGTGCCCGACTAGTGTTTTTGTAGTGGTGTGGTTATGGTATGTCTGAATAGACCCTTATAATGTATAGCTTGAAAATTATGTAGCCGTGTGTACATAGATGTGTTAGTAAAAGTGTTCAGTACCGTACTATTTACCCTCTTATAATCCCTCTGTTTGCCCGGCCCGCGTCTCACGGTCAGCTCGTGTTGAGGGAGCTCCAGCCCGGCCATGGCTAGAACTGTCTCGTCTAGGCCAGTCACAGAGGGCCAACCTGTCCAATGCTGGGGGAGAAACATTGCATAATAAGAATATATTTACAAAAGGACTGTTGTTTACACTATGTTACAAACAATTTTTTTTATGATCTTGAGATGTATTTTGTGTTTTAATTTTGTATGTGGGACTTCGCTATCGCGTTAGGTTAAGAACGGTTATGATAGTTTTAAGGCATTTACATAAATAAATAAATGAATTTTGGCCTTTTTACAAAGAATGGGTTTAGAAGCAGGGGCTGGTGTGTTAGAAAGGGATAATATGTTTGCTGTGTAAGAGAGTAAGAGACAGAGTTATACACATTCATCTTTTGAAGATTATCAGCTCTTTTTTATTACAGGTCCATAAGCAGCAAACGGTCTTGGTCAAGCTACCCTTGCCGTGGTTAGTCTGTGGATAGGCGATCATTCATGACAGTATGACAACCAGTCTTATGAAGGGATATCGTGTTATTCAGTAACTGGGTTGCGAAGGTCAGACGATTGCTCCATGTAAAACACTAATATTCAGCTGCATCTGGTTGGACTGGAAGCCGACGAGAACATTGTTGGGAAAAGGCCATGCAGATGATCTGCGCGTAAGTGCTAGTAACCGCAGGGGTGTGGTGACGTGATACGTCAACTTGTGACAAATGTCACCCCTCCCGCACCGCTCACATACCTCAGGCGGTGACTAGCACTTGCACTAGCAATATACACTAATACTCCTACAAATGGCTGACCTGATATCTGACGGGTATGTCTGTGAGCGAATATATGTCGCTCTTGACCTCTTGCACGGTCTTGGTGCCCGGGTACTTGAGCGTGTAGTCTTTGTCCTCCGCTTCCACGTGCAGGATGTATGTTGTTGTCAGCCTTTCTGCAACCCTGGTATAACGTGATAAATGATAAATTATATTTATAAGAAGTTTTACTATAGGACCCCACTTCCAAAACCTGATTATGGATCAGTTAACTGGATTATCCATATATTTATGGATCCATAAAGGTATAGATGTATGGCAGCTTTATATTTTTGATGATATGTCACAATTTTAAGTTGATGTTCCTTCAAAAAAAGAGGGATTAGATACACATCACAAAAATCACCTATATATATCTTATTAATATGATTGTTTGTCACGCTTTCGTAGTTAAATCACTGTGTACTAGGCTTGAACTCCAAGAAAGGACATAGGCTACTTTTTAATATGCGACTTCCTCTGCATAACAGACTGGTAACCGATATTTACGTGGATGTTGTGGGCAAAAGCTGGTTACAGAAAAATTAACTCACTCATCATCAGACATAAGAGCTTCAGCGGCTTTGAGTCGTAGTACGGCGTTTTGTGGCAAATTGAGCGATTGTAGCGTTGCGTTGTTGGTGGCCCGCGACCCGCCCAGTCCCGACAACTGTTGTCGGCACACTGGCACGCCACATTTGGTCTCCAATTCTTTTTTTAAATCACCTAGACAAGTGTAAAGGTAACATATTATAATCTTACTAGTAGTACTATGAATGTGTAAATTTGTCATTTTGTCGGTTCAACATAGGCAAGCGTGTTCCATTTTAGGTCGCATCATCCCTTAAGATCAGGGCCTGTAGACAAAATTCCTTTCGGTTTGCAGGAGAGTATCACTATATATATATAAAAATGAATCAATATTTCCCTTGGTCAGGGCATCACGCGTGAAGGGCTGGACCAATTTTGATATTTTTTTTTATAATATTCCTTGAAGTACGAGGATGGTTCTTACGGAGAGAAAAAAAAATAGAAAAAAAGAAAACTTTTGTAGGGTAGGTGTACCAAAATTCATCGGGATTTTATTCTTAAATCTGTCGGGCTTGCGCTAACTTTAACCCTTAGGCACGCCACTGCTTAACACAAAGAATGTTTAAATCGAGTACGTTAAAATATCTTTTACAATGACAAGATAAAATATTGACGGCTCGCCTGCGGCGTGCTATGCAGCTGCTGGTTGGATTTTCCAAAGCAATTCTGGCGGGACGTTGTTCTATCAGAGTGGTACTTTAAACTGACCATAAAAGGTACTTACCGACTGTCGCACTCGCAGCCATTTTAATTTCATACATCTTATTATTACAATGAACTTGTAGTTCTACAAAAGGAGTGGGGGGAAAATGTAAAGGCGTCGAGGTTGATGCTTGATTACGGTCTTCTCGGTCTGCGGAGTAAACATTCAATTGGTAAGTAAATTAAAAGAGTATATTTGTAAATGTATATCTATATATATAAAAGAAAGTCGTGTTAGTGTTACACTATTTATAACTCAAGAACGGCTGAACCGATTTGGATGAAAAAGGTGTAGGGTAGGTGTAAGGTAGGTGTAGGGTAGGTAAATAGGCAGGTAAGTAGGTAGATAGCGACAGGACAACGTCTGTCGGGTCAGCTAGTTGAAAATATATATAAAAAAAGTCGTTAGTTACACTATTTATAACTCAAGAACGGCTGAACCGATTTGGCTGAAAATTGGTGGGGAGGTAGATTAGAACTAGGAGACAGACATCGGATACTTTTTTTTAACTTATTTTTTGTAGGTGTAGGGTAGGTGTAGAGTAGGTGTAGGGTAGGTGTAAGATAGGTATAGGGCAGGTAAATACGCGGGTAAGTAGGTAGATAGGGACAGGACAACGTCTGTCGGGTCAGCTAGTTGAAAATAAAGCAAGGATTAGAAAAAAAAAATAATAACTTGGATTCTATTTCTGATATAAATTTGATTTAAGATAAGGTGTGAAAATGCTCAGTTGCCATTCATGATTGCTATTTAAGAAACTTAGGTGCTTGCGCGTTCTGGGTTTTATTCTAAGCTATATTTTACCCCAGAAATGTGAATCGCGGTCTAAGTTGGCCTGGACTGTGTGGTGTTTAGAAAATGTGTTAAGATGCAGATGTAGATAATGTGCATCTCTTAACTCTTCGCCTGTCCAGAAGTCAAATATTGGTTGATTGTCATTGTTTAACTATTGTGTCTCCTAATTGACAGTTGAGCACTTAAGATGCGTTCACAGGAATATCTAAAGATGCTCAATGGTGTCTGCAAATGCTCAATTGCATCCCATCAGGCAACATCGAGCAATGTTAGTAATCATTGTAAGAGCACGACAATACCGCTGACACCAATTACTCATAATACCAAGACACATATTCTCTTAAAATATCTAATAATTATCCCTGAAAATTAGATTAATTTTCAATTAAATGCAAAATTAGATTTTTTAGTTCTATGAAATCAATAAATAGATAATTTAATTAGCAAATAGGTGACGTCAGAGCACCCATACAAAATCTATGGTGGAATCGCGTTTTGACAGCTCATAAAAAGTGTGTCAATAGGGTTGCTTACGCAAAGCTAATCTCAGAGGGCGCCACCGAACTATAACGTAAACACTCATACTCTATGGTAAACACTATAAGCGCGGTAAAATTTCTATTTAAAGAAGTTGCGGTATGAGTGTTTTGTTGTAATATATTTATCAATAAAAAAAGAGAACCGCGTTAAAAAAAAACTGAAAAGTGATAAATAACTTAAGCACACTTGTTCTGTTTGTTGGGTTGTATTGCCACCGAATTCAGAAACTAAAGTCATGTGTGTTCTGTGCTTAAGTTATTTATCACTTTTCAGTTTTTCTTTGAAAGCGGTTCTCTTTTTTCAAAAAAGATTTTATTTTCCACTTTTCAGTGCCTTATTATCACCCAAATCCATTAATTCCTTAATGGCCTTAGTAGTTATACGTCCGTTATTATCAGTGATAGGAATAGGTAGTGCTTATTAGCCTAAAGTTTGAAGAACAGAGACAAGAAATGGAGACTTCCTTACTACTATATTTTTTCCCGGACATCTGCCCGGACAACACTTAAATACATTAAAAAATTATGTTATTTGGAATAAGTTCGTGTTGTTTACCTAAAGTTTGCGACTAGACATAACATAACACAGTCGTTATAACTATCAAATTTTCCGAAAGTTTTCTTTTTGGAGAACATTTTGTAAATGACTTGTTGATCTTAAAACTATGAAACGCAGTCTTTGTTTAAAGAGCCGTACACGTTTCGAAGTAAATATCTGCTTTCTAGCTCGCTCTTGGCCACGTTTGTTGAGATTTCTAAAGTTCAAGTGTGTAATTGAAAAAAAAAACTGATAATTGTTTTTAAAATAATAAAACGGTAATTTTTATCATTTTAGCATTCTCTATACGTATTTTGGATGGAGATAGAGTATTTATCATTTCAAAAACAAAAGGTATTTGTCTTTTACCTTACTAAAATATATTTCAAAATGTGCATAATGTTGGGTCACATTGTTTAGTAACACACTTAAACTTTAAAATCTTTAAAAACACCATTTAATCTTTATTGCACCGAAAGTACAATGGGCGGACTTTTACGGCAGCGCATTTCGTTATCTATTGTTAAACTCGGCGTGATCGCATACCCGTGCGGCGTGGGAACGCTCTACATACCTTCCCCCACCGCCGCGTGACGGCGCGCCGCTCAGGTTATTCTCACTCCTGTACTTCGGTCTGTTGAGTGCGCATCTCCTGTATCACGTATATTGTTTCTGTGAATATTGTTTTTGACCCTCGCATGTTTTTTGGTTTATTTATTGGATCTTCCTAATACGACTACCTTGGCTTGAATTTATGGATTGCGATTTTCTGCAATAAGATTGTTCCTGTTTGTCTACATCAAATAATACGGTAAGTCAACCTTTAATTAGTTTTGAATGTTTTGACTAAAGTTATTTATTTTATTTCTTGTAACAACAAATTCAATAACAATCACGTGGCTACGCGTGTTTATATTTTTAACCGTATTTAACATCCATACAAACTTTCATATGATAAAAAGGACCGTTTTATTATTTTAATAAAAACAATTGTCAGTTTTTTTTTCAATTATACACTTGAACTTTAAAAATCTCAAGAAACATGGCCAAGAGCGAGCTAGAAAACAGATATTTACTTCGAAACGTGTACGGCTCTTTAAACAAAGACTGCGTTCCATAGTTTTAAGATCAACAAGTCATTTACAAAATGTTCTCCAAAAAGAAAACTTTCAGAATATTTGATAGTTGTAACGACTGTGTTATGTTAGGTCTATTCGCAAACTTTAGGTAAACAACACGAACTTATTCCAAATAACATAATTTTTTAATGTATTTAAGTGTTGACCGGGCAGATGTCCGAGAAAAAATATAGTACTAAGGAAGTCTCCGTTTCTTGTCTCTGTTCTTCAAACTTTAGGCTAATAAGCACTACCTATTCCTATCACTGATAATAACGGACGTATAACTATTCCGGGATTAAAAAAGGTGCTCCGGAAGCTAAAAAATATAATTCTGATGCAGAGGCAAAAAGCATTATCATGTCAATGCCACCTTGTTTACGTTATAGTTCGGTGGTGCCTCTAGCGGAAAAGTTTGACAATAAGATTTCTAATTGAATTGGGTACTTGACGCCACCAATCAACTGTCATACTTTTTATGAGCTGTCAAAACGAGATTCCTCCATAGATTTTGTATGACAATAGCGGCCTGTGACGTCACTAATTTACCAACTCAATTGTCATACTTTTTATGAGCTGTCAAAACGAGATTCCTCCATAGATTTTGTATGACAATAGCGGCCTGTGACGTCAGTATTTTATCAACTCAATTGACCAACTATTAATTGATTTCAAAGCAACTTAAAATCATATTTTACAGTTAATTGAAAATGAATCGGGTTTTCGAGGCTAAAATAAAGTGTATTTTAAGATAAGTTGTATTTTGGAATTATTGGTTAATGGTGTCAACAACCCATTGGCAAATAAGTGACTTCAGAGCACCCATACAAAATCTATGGTGGAATCGTGTTTTGACAGCTCATAAAAATATGTCAATTGATTAGTGGTGTTTACGTGTATTGGTTAAAAGACAACGTCAAGAAGCCCTCCCTACAAATCCATTACATTTCATAACAACAAACAATATTATATGATAGTTTCATACCTGGTGGGTGAGTTTTTGGAGTTATCACAGATATATCATCGTCTATCATCTCAACATCATGAGCGTCGTTGTCATGTGCTGACGAGCTGGTCGCATCCTGTGGCATCACTCGGTTTATAGCTGCCTGTAATAATCACACATCAGATTAGAATGTTACATGTCATGGCGTCATGGTAAAACTCGTGCCATTAAACGAATTAAGAATGGCGGTCAAACAAAGGGAGTTTTTCTTGCTATTTCACTCGCACAATATAGCGAGCAATAGAGATGAAAGCCACCGTTTTAAATTTTCTGTTTGGACGGAGCGTATTCTTGTGTTCGATTCCTGTATACTAACTAATATTTGTATGATCTAAAAGTAGTTGTTTCCAGTCTGGTTGTGTATGTTGATGTTTGTAAAAAAAACACCTACAATTAAAGGGAAATTCTTAATATGTATTTACGTACAGCTGCTCAACTTATACCAAGCACAAGTTCGATCGTGCATGGAGTACTGTTCGCACCTTTGGGATGGATCAGCAAAATACCAACTGGAGGCGTTGGAAGTTATTGATAGACGTGCAAAGAGGCTCATTAACAACGACTCCCTGGTTAGGGCTAAGCTCCAGAGCCTTGAACATCGCCGCACCGTTGCTAGCCTATCGGTCTTTTATCGGGTACATTTCGGAGAGTGTGCTTTGGAATTGCACAATTTAATTCCCCCATCCCCATTCCATTATCGGACGAGCAGAGATACGGCGAAGCGTCACCGCTATATGGTTGAAGTTCCTCGGTCTCGAACCAAGCGCTTTGATTCCACATTTATTGTGCGAACTGCCAGACTGTGGAATTTGCTGCCCGCCTCTCTGTTCCCTGATAAATATAATCTGGGTATCTTCAAGGCACGAGTAAACCGGTTCATCCTAGGCAAGCGTGTTCCAACTTAAGCCGCATCATCACTAAAGACTCAGGTGAATAGGGTATTACACCAATTTTTGAAAAGTGTCTCAATGAAATTCTGTAGTGCTAATATGCCACCAAAAAAAAACACAAAATTTTTAATCAATCGATAAGTGCCATAAAAATGCATTAAATTTTCAGATTTCGCGCGTAGTTTGACGAAAACGCCTCTTATTGGACGCCATATTGCTCAGCGTAAATGACGTCAGTTCGTTTTGTATCAAATGAGCTCATATTAAATATGATAATTGTATATCATTTAAAAATAATTAAAAGCATATTTTGTAATACGTGTAATAATGAAAAAATTACGTTGGTTACGAAAATAATAAAAGTACAAAGCCTATATTACGCCAATCGGTTGACTGACAGTTGACAATTTTTTGTTTACACAGCCGTACGGCGTAATAACATAGCCGCTATTTCACGGTGTTTTGTAGCAGATTAAAAATACTGAAAACTTTGAATTGAATTTAAAAAATTGTTTTGTTATTTTATGAACTAAAACTTAATTTTCCGACTGCTTTATGCCTGAACTGTCTCAATAACATATTTATAGATTTTTTCTCGTATAGAGTAAAGTACCCTATTGCGGTTAAACGCAAGCCTATTTGATAATAATAAAAAATAACATTGATAAAACCATTTTTCATTTTATAGACTAAGTAGCTGCTACCCGCTAGCCGCTGCCGATTTCGTCCTCGGTGTATCATTTTATGGGACATAGATCTTCGCTGATGTATGCAGAACACTCTACCAAAGTTTCATTACAATTGGATGAATGGTTTAGGAATGCATAGAGAACTGACATACTAGCATTACAGATAGATAGATAGAGATAATAATATTATATCTGACTATGGCACTAATGGAAACATTCTTCGAGATACATTTACATACATTTGTATGTATTAAAAGTACAGCACTCTGTAACTATGCACAACATGTTACCATAATCAATTCCATGGATGGTATGCAAGAAAAACATTGTTCCACCATTTTAAAAGTTTTTATTGCAACTTGAATATACATTGATTGAGTGAAACATACACTACTTTTGTATAAAAGCAAAAAATAAACAGAATCTAGAAAAGAATTATTTTTAATTTTTTTTAAACATAAAATTAAAAGGTATCTATTTATTATTATTAAAAAAAAATGCTCCACACTAGGAATTTATTCTGTATTGTGAGTGCGTTAAAAAATATAAACTCACAGTGTTTACCTATAAGCCATACAAAAATTTGTTCCGCGCGGGGATCGAACCCGAGACACGCAGCACAGCAGGAAATCGCTCAGCTGCTGCACCCACCGTGTTGTCACAATATAAATACATTTTTGTTGCCATTCTATAAACTAAGTCAAATGATAATGATATAATTGGGAAAGAACGCAACTTCTTTCACAAAAGAACTTTATAATAACCCTGAAAACCTAAAGAATTTTCAATTAACTGTAAAATTTCAAATTGTCGCGTTTTGAGAACTCATCAAAAGTATATCAACTGGTTTATGGAGTCTCAATTGTCTTAAGAGATGATACAACAATCAACTGGTTATTGATGGTTCTTATGAACCACCACATAAAGATTTAAATAATAAAAAGTTGTACAAGTGAATAACGACGACGACACGGTTGGCGCAGTGGCTGAGCGATTGTCTGCTGCGCTGCGCGTCGCAGGTTCGCTTCTCGCACGGAACAAATATTTGTATGGCCTACAGATAGTTGTTTCGGGTCTGGCTGTTTGTGTATGTGAGTTTATGCGTTTATAAACGCACCCACGACACAGGAGTAATTCCTAGTGTGTGCAACATTAAAAAAAAAAAAACATCCTAACGCGAAAATCAAAGAACTGTTTTATTTATAGCCAAGATTTGATTTCCTCTAGATGTTTGTTGAAGATATTGTAAATGGGCCAACCTGTTTTAATGACTACAAATAAAATAAAAATGTAGTCATCACAACTGCAAGTGGACTCATTTATAACAAGTTGACCTATTAACCTATTTTAAAAATAGACAACAAAAGAAATTTTGATACCTACATAGGTTAAAATAGGTGTTAATTATATATTGCAATATTATGAGCGGTTTAAAAAAAAACCTTATTTATAAATGACGAGTCTGCCAATGCCAGTGGTGGGATCTTCATACAAGTCGAAAAGCCGGGCTTACCCTAATAAGATCATAACATGAGCTAATCAATAAAACAAAATGTTAGATAAAAGCAAATATAAGTCTAGTAAATTTTGCTAAATTGCTCTTCGGATTTAAAAGGTATTAATTTTCTAACATTTTGAATAGCTTTTAGAGCTGAGCGGCTTGTTGGTTTTTTCTTATATTTATATTTTCAGCCTGTATTGTCCCACTGCAGGGTAAAGGTCTCCCTTTCTTCTTTCCAACTTTCTCTGTCCAGAGCTAGTGTGGACCAATCTCTGGTATTTTCTTAATAGTAAAAAATCTGTCTGGCTTGCCCTAGGGGCCAAGCCCTAGGCACGCCACTGGCCAATGCCAGTGACTTCATCTGCGTTTATTTCTTACTGATCCCTCATCATCATCTGCCTAGCCTTTTCCCAATGTCGTTTCCAGAAGAAGAAGAGAAATTTCGGTTTCGAGACTAACCAGATGCAGCTGAATACCAGTGCTTTATATGGAGCAACTGCCTACCGGACCTCTACAACCCTGTTACCGTATAGCATGAAACCCTTAGTAGCCTATAGCACTCAGATAATGTAGCTTCCTATTGCTGAAATATTTTTTTAAATCAGACTAGTACTTCTAGGGATTATAATTTATTTATGCTTCATGCACAAAGGTACAAAGGCGGACTTAATGCCTTAGGCATTCTCTACCAGTCAACCAAGGGTGGTGAAGAGATAACATGATGCATAGTTAAAAAAAAACAACTATGTAGACTGAACATAAATAATACATATAACTAATATAATCATCATCATCATCATCATTTAATTAAATCTTACACATATTGCTGAATATCTGCAAGATTGATAGATAGCAATAATGACATTTAAAAAAAAAAAAAAAACATCATCATTTCAGCCGAAAGACGTCCACTGCTGGACATAGGCCTCCCCCAAGTATATAATATATATATGAGTTTTTCAAGGTAATCACTACAGAGTGCATAGCCTGAAATTACAAGACTTTAATCACTGTGGTGATTTGAGTAACACTGAGTGTGGACGGCAATCCATGTTCACTGGTAAGTGCTTTGTTTAAACTGCATGATGTAATGACTTTATTTATTTTTTACATTTTAGAAATGTTTATAGACTAATAATATGTAACATCAACAATACAAAACTATATACCTAGTAGATTACAAGCCTCCACAGATAATTATATAATCGGTTAATTTATTTATGCATCAATTAATTGAATAACAACACTACAACAGAAGTTGGTGTAACATGATGAATGTTATTACAGTATTAGAAGCTGTCAAATTATTAAGTTACTATTATTAAAAAACTTATTCCATTTTGTTATAGTTAATTTATGGATTAAGAACCTTAAGTTTGTCAAGGAATACAAAAAATAATCTTAGGACAGGAAGATGTGTCTACTGATAAAGTAAATAAAATAAATCAGTATAGCTATGTAATAAGGTATCATAACATAAAAGTAAACAACATACATCATAGAGTAGACCATTCATAGATATGGTTGTGACATGAGATGACATGCAAATTTTGAAAAGATGATACCACATATTTTAAACCACTAGTTTATGAAAGCTTTATATTGGAATTATTGCATTAGAATCTATATTTAAAACTGTTTAATTAATTTTAATCAATTTCACTGAAAGATAATTAGCAATTTAACAACAAAAACTATAAACAAACACTTTTAAAGACATAATGACATGAAGAAAGTTAGAAACCCTTCATAAGTCACTAATATGATTAAACATGATGAGCATAAAAATTGTAATACTATTTTAGTTTTATAATTTGTACAATAAAACCCTAAAAGAAGAATAAAAATTAGTGTACTTACCAGTAAGTCCCAATTTGCTTCTTCTAGGTGGTATATAGCTTCTGCAACATCTTCTACGGCTGTTATACCCTAGAATTGTTTGAATAATTTAGTATAAAGTATAACTTTGCCTAATTACATACACTACGCAACTGAAGAACGCAGTAAACATCAACCACAAGGTTTACCTTGTAGCTCTGTAACTTCAAGGAAGTGAATAACGACATGCACAAAGAAACAATAAAGCCATAATTTGTAACGTATAACACGTGTCCAAAGTATGATTCACGATCGAAAAATCTGTGTAGTTATACAAAAAGGACAAAGAAATTTTGGAAATATCATTGAAAACTACGCTAAGAGCAAAGCACAAAGAAATAAACGAGAATGAAGAGTCACTGTTGTTATACACTACATAACCTTTTTGAAACTCTGAAGGGCGGTGATATGAAAATTAGGATGATGCTTACATATAAAGGCACTCTTACCTGAAAATTTGCTAGAATTTCCTCTCTGTTTTCTGCCATCCTGATATTATTGAGCTCAAAAAATACTATGACATTTGCGATTGCGACAAATCACTCAAACATTGACCATCGACAAACGGCAGAACGTCCACATTGCCATCATGAAAAAACAAAATTGAATTCTGCCACAGATAAGATAACAGCTAGCGTGAATCGACTAATACATCATAGAGTAAATTTAGTGACATTTTGGCGGTTCTTTCAAAACTTGCATAAAAAATATCCTATCTTTATTTTACGTTTCAAGAATTATTTGAGAGAATGATCTATAATGTTTAATTAATTATGACTACAGTCTAGTTACACGCGTCGGGCGGTAACCTCGAGCCAGTTTTATTATCACCAAGGCTTTTCACTGGGTTTTAATGAATTTCTACACATTGGGCAACTTGCATCACTTATAATTGGTATTAATGTTCTTGGCTTCCTAAATAATCTAAGAGAATTTTGTCACGCCGTGAGCCTCTCTTTGGTTAAGCGGATGCCCGTGATTCAGCTAGCGGGTCAGCCGTCAATGCTGCTCTCGTGGCGAAGAATGCCATTACGATCCCTCTTCGTGTAGGTATCTCCTGTTTGTAAAAATACATTTTTCACACCAAGACTGTGTTCAAGTGCGGATCCACCATTGTGGGCACGGTGAGCATGCCCACAACCTTAATTTGTCACCAAAAAGAAACGTTAGGTTGAATGTGTTATACTAATTACTAGGTATACCTCTCGAGTATCCACAGTAAAGGGGTGCCCACAAGATGGAGCCCTGTCACCACTTCTATGGACCCTAGAAGTGGACACACTCTTGCATAAATTGGCAGAATTTGACATTCATGCGCAAGGCAAGGTATGTCTATATCAAGTGTAACAGAAGTGACCTCTCTGTCAATGCTGACAAAACTGCTATTGTACCTTTCACAAAAAAACGGCGTATGGACAAACTGGTAATGCCAAAGCTGAATGGGAAAATAATCGCTTTTTCCAGGGAGGTTAAATATTTGGGCGTAATATTGGACCAAAAACTGACGTGGAATCCATACAGAGACAATGTGTTAAAAAAAGCCAAGATGGCTTTATTGGTATTACTGGACGAATGATGGGCAGATACTGGGGTATTAATACCAAAAACACACTGTGGATGTACAAGCTGTTGTGCGGCCGATTGTAACGTACGCATCTGTGGCACGACAAAGCACATCAGACTACCACTATGAAAAAACTAGGCAGTCTTCAGAGAATTGTCAGTCTAATGGCTGCACGAGCTATGTCAACATGTCCCAGGAGTCATCCTAGGACATGTTGACATAGCTCGTAAAAATTAGAACAAACATTTATGTGTAAGTAAAGTTATGGACTATAAAGCTATTACTGAAGAAAACATGGTTCAGTTGCTTTCCCTTAAAACAATAACCTATGGGAAAATGATGTTCTAACACATCCCGATGTAAATAAATAGCTTCATTTTCACTAAATGCCCTGCTTGGACTACCGCCTCTGCATGTATTTATACTTAAGGAGGCGAAATTAGCCGGGGCAGCAGTTGCTGGCTCTCGCAGAAAATAAGGAATTTGCAGGACTCAATACTGGAAATGCCAGTTCTCGGCATGAAAACTGAGGCCATGCTACTGCGGCATGTATTTGAGAAGCAATATTCCGTGGAAATTTCTTCAAGGGACTGCTGGATCCAAAGTCGGCCACCTCAGAAGGCAAGGTACCTGATCTGGTACACGGACGGTTCCAAAATAACTAGGATCTAAAGTAGGTTGTGGTAAGTGGAGTGCGGCCGAGGTTTAACAAAAGTGTAAATCTGGGGCAGTACTCCTCCATTTTCAGAGAAGAGGTATTCACCATCCTAGAATGTGCGGACGTAAATCTGCATATTGCGGTTGGCATATTTATGTAGAGATATCTCTACATTGATTCAGATAACCAAGCCGCTCTACTAGCGCTGAACTCGAACATAGTCTCATCGAAATTGGTAGAGGAATGCATGGCCAAATTAGACTCTCTAGGCAATAAGAATAAAGTAGTTTTAAGATGGGTGCCCGGGCATGCAGGCATCATTGGTAATGAACGTGCTGATGAGCTTGCGAGAGCGGGGGCGCACAGCACGCAGCAGGGACAAGGCTTTTTGGTATGTCACAAAAGGGCTCAGGGAGCCCTTCTGTGACATACCAAAAACCCTAGCTCAGAGTACCCTGATTAAATCATGCTTCGAAACTTCCATAAAGTTATGAAAGGAGTCGCCGGGCATGTTACACTCGAAAGCACTTATCAAAGCCTATGACAGTAGGCTTGGTAACCAAGTCCTAGCGTTCAGTAGGAACAACTTGCGCATTGTAGCAAGAGCCACTACAGCACACTGCTGCTTAAACAAGCACATGTTCAACCTAGGGCTAAATTATACGCGAACCTGCAGACGCTGTAAGGAGGCTGATGAAACACCACTTCATCTTCTGGGGAATGCGGAGCTCTAATTCACAAGTGCAGTAAGCAGTAATCATCTGGGCAAACACCTGTTAAGCCCGGATGAAATAATGGAGATTGCCCCAAAGCAGATCCAGCAGTTCATTACAGCTTTGGTGGTGATCTTTAACCAAAACAAGCGGTGATCACAATAGATCAGCTCTGGTCGCAGTGATACCATGGCCTCATAAAGTTGTAAAATAAAACCTCTCGAGGGTAGATGATAGGTACCGCATAGATTCATAAGCAGTGGAGGTTTGACCTTCAACATTTTTCGTTTCACCCCATAGTTTTGCCCGCCGCAGGTACAATGTCTTGGCCGGATACATTTTGTAATTGTCTCCTTTAGTAAGCAATGGTTACCGTGAGTCCGTAGTGCGAATCGCATTTTGCCGAATTTCAAGCAACAAAAAAGGTGCCCTCAAAAAAAGTCGGTGGTGACAACCTTTTTTGAGATTTTTGATTCTTATGATCACTTTTGAATACACGTCAAATCTTGCCGTGGCGAGAACACGGCGTTATCTTGTCTAACTTTTCAAAACTTTCCGAAAATTTCGAGCCTTTTTTATTTAAATATTCTTCGCTCTCTAAACACATTTTTACATAGGTACATATATTTATTTTAATAAACTCATGAAACTAAACAGTTGTACTTAAATCATCGTAACATAATAAAGATTATAGGTGTAACTCATTCAATATGAAACTGTATTAAGTGCGTTTAACCCGAGATCACCGCAGTTGTAAAGCGCGAAAGTGGCTCGCGCACGCGCGCCCGTCCTCCCGAGTTTGCGCACAATCAAATTTTTACGCGGTAAAATAGTGTTCATTTAAAACTAAAAAACGCGGTAATTAATTAACATATTTTTTATACATAAGATTATTTTAATTGAAAGTAATTTTTACTGTTTGTATAAGTGTGTTAATTTGTACATTATTTATTAACTAAAAAACCAATAAATAAATAAATAGAAATAATTATGTACTTACTTAATTGAAAGTACTGAGTTTCTCGGTTTTTTTGTTATTAGTATATTTAAATAAACAAAAGCTGGACGAAATTGAAATAAAAAAAAAAAAAAACAAAGAAAAATCTCGAACTAATTCGTCCTTTTTTGTAACTGTTAATGTTATGCATTAGAATTGTATGATTTTTAGATCTTATTTGATTGTTCTCAGTGGATTTAGTAAAATATGATGTACAAAAAAATATGGTGTTTCAGCAGACATGGCTACTTCAGCCATGTACGCGCGAGCCTTGGCGCTGCTTGCTGTGGTGGTGGTCTCACAGTCACTCACCATGGACGAAGGTAAGTCCAATGCGTAAAAAAACATAATACTTACTTAATTGTGCTCAAACGGCACCCATCCATTACCGTATATCCATTCTATTGTAACTGATACTGACCTCACGATTAGTTATTTACCAACGGTGACTTCTTCTAAAATAACCGCCTAGCCTAAGTTACTCCATAAAACATCAGCTATCTGCCAGTGAAAGTGCCGTCAAAATCGGTCGAGCCGTTTCAGAGATTAGCCGGAACGAACAGACAGACACAAATAAAAAAAAAAAATGTTATAATTATGTACCCTCAGATTATGAAACAAAAGGCAGATAGACCGCGCGGAACATTGAGAGTGAAGCCAAAAAAGCAAATACAAACTCAAAAGCCAATACCTACAATCTCGTGATTGTATTCGTTTTTTAATTTGTATTTTTATTTGTTTTTATTATCGATGCGGCGTTTCGTGCTATAGTGGCTTGGTTCTCATTGGGGTTAATTCTGGGCAAAGGCATCCCTCCATACCTTCCTTAGAAGTATTATTCTAATATATGTACCTATTTGAATCAACCTACTAGTAGCCTGTGTATCCTAGGAAAGAGCTGGTAAGGCCATACTGACTTTAGCGGGATACATAAGTCGCAAATTACTGACTGAATCTGAGTCTGAGTATTCAAGTGCCCCATTATCCAAGTACATACTTTTGTCAAGAAGAACCGCATGCTAATTAGTTACCTAAGCTTAATTTTAATAAGGTCGAAAGCTATCATCATGCTATCAACGATGTTACGAATTAAGAGAATTTACGGTATCATCTAGAGCAACAATTATTTTTTAAATTTATCTCTGTTGTTCCAAATAACAAACATAAACAATTGATAAACGAAGAATCATTGGCAGAAGCGAAACAAAAACCACACTTAGGCATTGAATAGTTACTATGTGATATCAATGATGGAAAGATTTCGTGATCACTAAGGGCAGGTTGCTTCAACTAACCATTACTGACCGGTAATAGTCAAAAATGGCGCTAACTAGCGTCAAATCAAAAAAATGGGTTGTTTTACAAAATCATACGTCAAAAAGTTACTATTACCATAACCGACCAGTCATCGTAATTTTGAGTTGTCAAACAGCTACTTCAAACATCAAAATATTATGGAATCTCTTTTTTGAATAAATAATCTCTTTAACTGACGGATTTTTATGTCATGAAACAACCCGTTACATTTAACGTACGTTAAACATCGCATGTCATAGTAACTTTTTAACCGTCCGTATGTAACGATAACAGACTGTTTGAAACAATACGCCCTAAGTAGTAGGTACCCAATCCTCTCGTATTCATAGAAAATATTGCTTCAACTAACCATTACTGACCGGTAATAGTCAAAAATGGCGCTAACTAGCGTCAAATCAAAAAAATGGGTTGTTTTACAAAATCATACGTCAAAAAGTTACTATTACCATAACCGACCAGTCATCGTAATTTTGAGTTGTCAAACAGCTACTTCAAACATCAAAATATTATGGAATCTCTTTTTTGAATAAATAACCTCTTTAACTGACGGATTTTTATGTCATGAAACAACCCGTTACATTTAACGTACGTTAAACATCGCATGTCATAGTAACTTTTTAACCGTCCGTATGTAACGTTAACCGACTGTTTGAAACAACCCGCCCTAAGTAGTACCCAATCCTCTCGTATTCATAGAAAATAATAAACTTATTAATTTCAGGTATTATAACCCTTAATTGATTAAATGTCAAGTTTATAATAACAAATACAAATGAGTAATGTCAATTTACCTAGAACCAGGCTAGAACCTACCTCTAACGAAGACCTAGGAATTTCAACTTACGAAACATGGAATAGATATTTGACTAGTCATTTTTCATTAGATATCTTGAAACCTAGATAAAATACAGTTAGGGTCTATTCAGACGTACCACCAACCACACCACAACCACAACAGAAACACGTAGTCGGGCACAATTTTTTATAAAAATGAATAGTTTAATTCACACTGACCACTTTGTCGGCCGGACAAATAGCCGCAGCGTCACTATTCACACGTAACCACTGCTTGACCACAATTTGACGCTGCGATGTGGTGTGGTTGTGGTACGTGTGAAATAAGCCTAAATAAATAACCGTAAAATAAAATACCGTATCGTAATTTTGCAGTAACATTTCTAAAACAAGTAACTATAATTCGTGCATAATTTAAACCAGTCAAATAGAGTTCATTCAAGTCGTTTTAGTTGAAATTTTGCTCAATCTGAAAGGGTAAAGGTCGTTAAGATAGTACATGTCTAGGTACTAAAAATAAACAATACGAGTTTTGCATGTTATCACTAGGCGTAGGAGTTGAATCTTTACCTACGTACGTACTCGAAGACTGTAGGTGTAGGTAGCCTAGCTACTTTTGATTGGTTTGCATGCAGATAAAGATAGTTTTATTTTGCAAATATGAGTTTAGAAGATGACAAAAATTATAACAAGTTCATCCATGTTTGACCAGCAATTACTTATGGCTGTATTTATGAGTTTTTTATGACACATCACACATTATAATAAATTAAAAAATATATAATGAAACATAGGTCGGTATGAGAATTGCAAACAACTACAAAGCTGATACAATTCTTCGATTGTTTGAAAAATAGACAGCACAAGGTTTTGATTCTGTAAAAAGGGATCGATTTTTTATGGCCACTCCCGCCTTTTTACACACTTTCCTTATTCATCGACAAGCTTTATCTACTTCGAAATTAAAATGTTCACCCGGGCACAGAAATACATCAGTCAAAGTAAACATAAATTTCCATTAAGACAGCCGCGATACTATTCTCGGGGTCATTAGCGGCTGAAGAGAAATAGAACGAATGCACACACAGAATGGCATAATTAGATGGAGCGGAAGTTCAGGAATTTTCTTAGGATGTGAGTTGGAAGTTCAACGACTGGGCAATATCGTTGATAATACAATATAGACAATGAGTTGTTGGCGCATTTTGTTTATGTAGGCATGCTTGTTATTACTACGTGGGAAAAATAATTTTTTAACCATTTTTGAAATTTTACAGCTCAGTTTTAGATTGTTGTATTGTAATAAAAAAAATATTCGCGGGAGTAACAAATAATTATTTTTCAGTCCATGATCTGTTTTTAAACCAGATACTGCTTTGGCTGCCCTGGCGCATTCCCCTTAGTAGTTGGTTCCATTATACAGTAGCAGCTAGCAGCCTAGGGTTATAATGATAACGTCTACATCAGTATCATCAGCATAACGGTACCTACATCGTTCGGCGTGTTTGGTCGTGAGGGGACAGGTAATGCGTCGTTTGCATCTTCCCTCCGACTTAAACTAGCCGTTCTACTCCTGGTCACTGCATTTTAGTTCGTCACTGCAAAGCACTCACTACGAAACTTGTCACACGAAAAAAAAACGTTGGGCGCCACATATGAGAGAGGTTCCTCTGGGATAGAACTGAAACCTTGAGTTCAGTACACAAAACTGAAACCTTGAGTTTAGACGTGGAGTTGCGGACACCAGCCCGTCATACTACTACTACTTCAGTACACAATTGTTTATTGCACACAGAGTACTGTAGATTTACAAAATACAGGAGAGGTACGAAACCTTAAAACTATTATTTGGTGTAACAAAGGCAAGGCACGTGCACGTAGCAGCGGGAATTTTATTTAACTATGTTACGATCTCGAAAGCAGAATTATTGCCGTTTGCAAGTCTTTTTACTGGATAGAGACGTCTCACTCACCTACCTGCCCTGTATCTGTGTGCAGAAATATACATTTTTCATTGTATTGATTTGGAATTTTTGACCCTGTAACAATATTTTCCGACATATTTTGGACCAAACCCAGACCTAGGTGTATCCTATTAAATGACAAAAATAAAACCTTTGAGCAAGTGGCCGATGTACTAACAAACTTTCCTTCACATCAGTATCATTAGGTACTAAACTACCCCTCGTCCCTAAAGCTCCAGCGACACGTTATTATGATAGACAAAGCCACCGAATTTACTCGGTAAGGTAAACAAACCATCTCGTAATCTATTTGTCACGCTTAGTCGGAGCTGCGTCGAGTGACCTCAGGATTAAATGATATTAACATGGAGGACTCTTAGTCTGAGGGGAAATACAAAACGAAGGTTATTTTGGTTTAAATTTTGAGCTAAGTTTGTGTGATGATGGTGTGTGATTTTCATCGTTTATGTAGACTACTAGACTAAACTCTACATTGTAGAGTCTACAGTCTAGTCAACTATGTTGGGGTCGGTTTCCAGTCTAACCAATGTTTTACATGGAGCGACTGTCTATCTAACCTCCAAAACCCTGCTACTGGGTATCACGATACCTCTTGATAAGACTGGTTGTCAGACTTTCTGGCATCTGATTACCCATAACGACTGTCAAAGATCTACGAATGACAGCCGGGACTCACGACTTTAATTACTTATGGCTAACGTAAAGTCGACTATCATACTTTGTTTTTTTTTTTACTAAAGTTTTCCAACAGTTTCTATACACATTCGATCTTAAAACATAATCAGCCTCGGACTTACATAGTCGCCAATCACAAGCATGTTTAGAAGTTAGATAACACATAGAAAAATATACTATTTACAGACCCTGGTATTGTTTTGGGAAAAACCACTTTTGATACCAATGACGTATTATAAATAGACGCGTCATACACGAACATTAGTGCACTTTAAAATGGCGCAAACTTTTACTTCTACATACCAGTAGGCACATACAATGATACAGTGCGAAGATAAAGACAGAAGCATACAGCGTATACCTGTTAGAAAAAGATAAACATACATATTTTGTTACGTCAGTTATGTGTGAATTACGAGCGATACTGACGTATAGCCGCGACACTGACTAAGTGAAACCCCGGCAATTGCCTTGCTTTAATATTGTCATTATTGAGCGTGGCTAACGCACCTAAGTGTATAATATATCATTGTTTGATACTATGATTATTCAAGTACTAAAAAAATTAAATTAAAAATTAAAAAAAACCCCCAACGCAAAACGTAGCGATTATTTAAAAAGTAAAAAATAATACCTTTTGTTGAGCCATCAAATGTTTTTACGTTGGGGGTTTTTTAAAATTTTTTATTTAATTTTTATTTTAAATTTTTTAAACGTAGTTTGGTTTGTATAAGAACTTTTAAAAATAATTTTCAAGTTTTTAGTTTTTAATTCGATAGTTAATATTCCTCATTCCCTTTCAATATAGTATACATTATTTTACTAGTCAAGCCCTTTCATTTGATACCCATTATATTGAGGGAGTTGTGAAAAAAATGAAATTCGCCATTTTGTGGTGGCGACCATCTTGGATTTGAAATTTGTCATAGTTATAGTATTCCACTAGTCAAGCCCTTTCATTTGATACCCATATTAAGGGAGTTGTGAAAAAATATGTAATTCACCATTTTGTGGCGGCGGCCGTCTTGGACCGATTTTCATCAAACATAGCTAAGAACACTCCCGACTAATTCACCTTTCAAATAAAAAAAACAAAATTAAAATCGGTTCATCCGTTCGGGAGCTACGATGCCACAGACAGACACACACACACACACACACACAGACACGTCAAACTTATAACACCCCGTCGTTTTTTCGTCGGGGGTTAATAAGAACTTACATTAAAATAATAACTAGATAACTACTTTTATAGACATGACAATTTAAGTTGTTGATTGCACGCTTATTTAAAAGTTTCATGTTTGTTACTGCCCTTAAGTGTCATCAGCATCCATATGCAAAGTCTTCTTATCCTTCTTCCTGCCCTTATCCCAGTTACTTGAGGTCCGCGAACATGTTTTCTTCTTCCATTCCGTCCTGTCAACCGTCATGCTTTCACTGACTGCCTTTTCATTCATATCATTCTTCACCCAAATCCATCCATCTTTTCTTTGGCCTTCCTCTCCTTCTCCATTCATCCAAATTAATATTCATAACTCTTTTGGTCACATGCGTTTCATCCCGTATCCGTATAAATAAATAAAAAAATCCCTTCTCTTCACATGCCCGTATCAAGACCAACGATTCCCTTTCAACTTTTCTGTCACTAACGCCACTTTCAAACTTCCTTTAATATATTCATTTGTTATCTTATCCATTCTGGTCACTCCACACATCCATCAGCATCCATATGCAAAGTCACTCAGTTATATCAAAAGTCCATATATAAATCAGAAGCATCGCATAATGAGGTCAAGGGACATATGGTAGCCCATGTAGGGAGTCTGGTTTCACACAATGCTCATGCGCATCACAATGTTTACCAACTCTTGTAAGATTTTATATTGTTGTGGGATGTCGTAATCCAGCTGTGAGTCAAAATTATTGGAACTTGTTTATTGTTAAGGAAAAAGAACTTACTAAAGGGCATTTACAAGGATTTAAGTAGGTAGGTATACTTAATAATATTCGGATTATCTACACTAATATTATAAGTATGTCAGAAAGATACTTATTGATATTGGATACTTAATCTACAAAAACTGCCCGAGCGCATTGCTGCTTTGTTTGCGTTGACCGTAATCTGTACACTTACTTAATATTATAAAGAGGTAACATTTGTTTGTAAGTTTGTATGTAGGAGGTAATCTCCAAAACTGCTCATCCGATTTCTAAAATTCTTTCACCAATAGGAAGCTACGTTATCCCTGAGTGCTATAGGCTATAATGCATTATAAAAAAAATTGGGGTCCTTAAGAAAATTAACGCAGGCGAACTCGCGGGCAAAGTGCTAGTAAGTACTTATATAACTCGAAAGCGTGTGATGGCGTGTAAATATTAAAAAAAAGCTTTTTACAAAAAAGACAACCGCCTTCAAAAAGTGAAAAATAACTTTAGCACAGAACACATTGACTTTAGTTTCGAAATTCAGTGGCTTTGTTCTGTTTGTTGTTGTAAAAAGCTTTTTATTTTCCGCTTTTTAGTACCTCTTTCTCATCCAAATCTATTAAGAAGAGATTGAAAGTTAACTACTACAAAGATTTATGAAACTAAAACGTCGTCTATGTAAAATTTTTATATTTGTTGATTTTTCAAAAATTGCTGAATCTATTTTGATAAAATTTATATGGGACCACCCCTAAAGCATACCCTATCCATAAAAAGAAGAATTTTTAAAATCGGTTTACGTTTGCCGGAGAAATCGCGTAACAAATCGCGCACATACTAAATGCAAATTTTAGACTTATACGGTTTTCTCATGGATGCCATTGTCAGAACTGGACCACCATTAAAATGGGACCACACGGGAAGCACTAGCTTTCAAATAAAAAAAGAATCACCAAAATCGGTTTACCCAGTCCAAAGAAATCAGGTAACAAACATAAAAAAAAAAATACAGTCGAATTGATAACCTCCTCCTTTTTTGAAGTCGGTTGAAAAACTAGCTTTTACCCGCGACTTCGTTCTCATGATTGTTGGTTATCGAAGATGCAGGATTAGCCAGATATCCTTTCTTGGGGTTCAAGCTCACACTAATACATACACTCACTCGCAGACACACTCAAAACACACTCGCATAGATCACACCAGTGCGCTCCTTTTTGTATTTTTTTTCTTCTTTTATTTTTATTGTCAATTTTATTGCATACTCTGTTTATTGATAAGTGGAAGAGCGGAGTCACCAAACACAAGCAACTTCTTGCTTAAAAGGTGATCTCCAAATCACGCATGTTAAAACTTTATGTAATTGAAATATGTAAACATTTTTATTTATTAAAAAAAAAAGCTTAGTCTGTACATAATTTCATCAAAATCGGTTCAGTAGTTTAGCTGTGTATGCGTAACAAACAAACAAACTTCGCATTTATTATTAGTATTGATACGGTCTTCATTCATAGCCATATCTTCATGTAGGTTATACTACACGTACTTGCTACCTGGAAGTGTTTATGCAGTCATCAGTCGACACTTGCATTTTGTGAGTTTATTAATGGAGACTGATTGTTCTACTTTAAGTGGAAATAGCTTGTTACCATTTGAGCACCGTAGCTATTTTTATACTGAGTGTTGTTGAATGTGTCTTTTAGCTGTTCGAGGTCCGGGTACCTATATCTTTTATTTTCTTCTAGCGACCTGGCCCGGCTTTGCACAGCTAGCATAGCCTGTAACCTTCCTAAATAATTCCTCTTTCTATTGGTGCAAACTCTGTACGGTAATTCATAATTCGTACAGTAGTTTTTGAGATTCGCCCGAACGAATACAAACTCACCGCGGCTAGGGACTTTAATTTGTAATAAGTACCAGGGCGATCGAGCTGTGCTCGGTATTCTTTTTTGTGTTTTTAAAAATGAAACCTAGCTAGATCGATTTATCGCCCCCGAAACCCCCTTCTTACTAAATTTCATGAAAATGGTTGGAGCCGTTTCCGAGATTTAGATTATTTATATATACTTGAATTGCTCGTTTAAATGTATTATATTTAAAGGTATTAGATATGGTATGTTAGAGCAATTACTGCTTACTTATAAACGGTGGAAGAGACATTTTGACATAGACACACACATAGATAGTCACTTTTCTCAGACACAGACTCTCATGATTAGACCTAGACCAAAAAAAGATGATTTTTTTTTGTCGTTAAAAAAATCTGTTGTTCCATACATTTTCAACGTGTAGGTGTTGTACTTTTGTATACAAAGGCTGATGTCAGTTATTAAAAAAAAACCATTTCCACAAAAAAGTGCACCTTCAAAACACACAGACACAGTGTGTGCTGTGTGAAACACAGTGTGTTACAAAATGTAAGAAACAGCAGATTTTTTATTTATCCGTGTCTTCATCAATTTCCTTGACATTCAATCGGACGAAGTCATAGGCATAAGCTAGTTTACTATTTTTACGAGTGGGTGCGTGTGCTCACCTCATTTCATAATTAAATTAAGTACGACCTCTTTTGAAACCGAGAACGATTAAAATGGCTGTCTGGCAAATCAATCATCATCAGAACCAATTTGACTCCTTGTTTAAAATACTTAAATATCTCGTTAAGTGGAGAGTTCATTCTATAAAATGTACAAGGGTAGCCAAGTTTAAAGAGATAAATGACAGATGGACTGGCGGATATTATTAAGATGAATTTCTAAAGATTCTGTGGTCACGTAAAAAGTTTTCGGCTTGGACTTGGATATTGCAAACCTGATAAGGACCTACCGGAAAGGCGCTTCCACAGCAGGCAGTTCAGGTTCGAGGTCAATATAAAATTTTTGTATGTTACATCATCGGCGCATTCTCGTCAGTCAGTGAAGCAGTATTGTATAACGTACGGTCACCAGAAGATATAAGTAACAAGGTCTATACCTTGTTGTTTACTTAGAAAATCGATGGATGTTTTTGAATGAACTAAAATAAATTAATATAGAATGAACAGTTCATTAATTAATTTACATTCCATTTGAAAACATCTGTTGGTTTCTAAGTAACTTAACTTTCTTTTGGTGATTGTGCCTGATGCTTAAAATGAAATCTTACATTAAAGGAAAATTTTTAATATTTAAGAGAGTAAAATTGAGTTTTTCAACCGACTTCAAAAAAGGAGGAGGTTATCAATTAGTCTGTATTTTTTTTTTAATGTTTGTTACCTGATTTCTTGGGACAAGGTGAACCGATTTTGATGATTCTTTTTTTATTTGAAAGCTAGTGCTTCCCGTGTGGTCCCATTTTAATTTGGTCCAGTTCTGACAATGGCATCCATGAGAAAACCGTATAAGTCTTAAATTTGTATGTAGTATGTGCGCGATTTGATACGCGATTTCTCCGGGAAACGTAAAACCGATTTTGAAAATTCTTTTTTTATCGATAGGGTATGCTTCAGGGGTCGTCCCATATAAATTTTATCGAAATTGATTCAGCACTTTTTGAAAAATCAACAATTACCCAAAAATTTTACATAGACGATGTTTTAGTTTCATCAATCTTTGTAGTAGTTAACTTTCAATCTCTTCTTAATAGATTTGGATGAGAAGGAGGTACTAAAAAGCGGAAAATAAAAAGCTTTTTACAAAAAAGACAACGCCTTCAAAAAGTGAAAAATAACTTTAGCACAGAACACACATTGACTTTAGTTTCGGAAGTCGGTGGCAATACAAAACAACAAACAGAACAAAGCCACTGAATTTCGAAACTAAAGTCAATGTGTGTTCTGTGCTAAAGTTATTTTTCACTTTTTGAAGGCGGTTGTCTTTTTTGTAAAAGCTTTTTATTTTTGCACATTCTCTTCACACGAAGCTCTTTGGATGGATTAAATTTTTCATGTAAATGAATTTCAAAAGTGCCTTTTAATGGTATAATTGAAATAAATAATTTAACTTTGAATGCTCACGGTGAGAAAATGCCTTAATTAGTTGGAATTATGCAGGTAAGACACCGTAAGTATAAGTATCCTGCGAGTCTGCCCTCCTACAACACTTAATTTACCTTTTCGACGAAAGGAGATCGTTTGCTAAGTACGTTCAAAATTAGGTACAAAGCCCATTTATTTATCTAAAACCCCACTTGATGCTCGTTTACATCGTAAATATTGTTAATAAGCTCGGCTTGAATGTTAAACAAGGAATTTTCTAGGTATTTTCTCTGACGTGTTCACAAAAAATAATATGATATTTTGTGATGGCGCGGGTGGTATTAACTTCCATGTACCATCAAACCTTCTTCCTGTTTTATGTCGGCAATATATCAACTTAGTTTACCTTGTAAATAATTAAATTATGTGCTTAACTACGCCAGGGAGTTTAATACGCGCAACACCAAAATAGACCATTATGTTAATGTCTAATTAAAATTACCAATTAATATTTGCCAAGAAATGGCAAAACTTATTTGATTTTAATTTAGGGTAAGTTCCTCCATCATAAAAGTCACCATTTTTCTCAGAATTCTATGTATGGAAAAGGTGATTTTTTCTTTATCTATATTGCCTGTAAGGCCCAAGGGTAACCTTGAATAGGGTCCTTGAATGGTCTAAGAATTCGTTGACGTAGGTAGAATATATACTAATTTGACAATACACTTATATCAGTTTACCGATATTCAAATACAAAATGTTTCAGATGGCTAGCAACACATCTGGTGGGTACATTATAAATAATTTATTAAGCTCCATTATTAATTTGTTTACAAAGCCACATGAATTAGAAGTTACAAAATGGACGTACTATTTGATTAAGTTAACAGATGTGTGCTAGACAACAAAAAATAGAAGAGCTTGCGGACCTAATTAAAAAAAATAATTAGTTGCTAAGGGTCGACTGCTCAGATGAAGTCATGGGTGGACAAATTAACCTTTCAATCAAAATAAAAATAGTAGTTGGATAGGTCTTTGGTGTGGGATGTAACATGTGTCGACACCGTTGCGCCGTGTTGCGGGTTCGGATCCCGCCCTGGGTAAACATTTGTGTGATGAGCACTTCTGTTTGCCTTGTGTCTGGTTCTTGTTTATCTATACATGTATTTAAATCGTATTTGTGTATGTATATCAGCTGTCTGACACCCATAGTACAGGGTCTCCCTAGTTTGGGGTGTGAATTTTCCCCACATATTATTATTATCATCTCATCTTCCTAGCATGCGAATTGTGCTGGGGCGGCTGCTGCAGGTGCCCAAATCTTCAAATGGCGCAAATGTAATATAATAATGTAATATAGTCTTCTTGAAAGCTTTATGTTTGAGCCGATAGGGGTGGAAACTCTAAGGCCATAGGATTTCAGTGCTCATTTTGTCTTTCGGGACATCGCCAAGCAGCTGGTCGACACTTCACGTGACCCGAAGGTTGGTCTATTCTTGAGTCAAATGCCATAAAACGTGGTAAGACTGCCAGCCAGTTGGATACGTCCCGTTGACGGCGATGTGGACGTGCTTTTTGATGCCCTATGCAAATTATGAGCTCTTGTTCTTTTCAATTATTATTTATAAGTTTTGCATATATTTAATTTAGGTCCAGTTGTAAATAAAACTAGATATATGGATCAGAATATGTTTACAAATTCATACCTATTGTACTAAAAGCATTCACAGCAGCGTTTTTGTACAATAAAACGTTTTCACAATTTCCTTTGTTGACGTCATACTTACTGAAACCATTGTTCTAGTTTTGGTCCAGACACAAAATTTTACCAAACGCATTCACGGGCAGATAATATGTAAAGTGGACACTAAACTTTGCTGAATACTTTTATAAAACTGTTTAGAAAGGACTTACAATTTTATTCCTCGGCGAATATTTGAGATATCGAATAGACAAGTGTTGATAAAAGTTTAATATGTACGAAAGTAACAACCCCAAAAATGTTGGGTCTCTTTTAAGGGAATTTGTAAGCAGCATGTTGCATAAAATGGTATTTTTTTTTTACTGGTGAACATTTTCCCGTAGCACGAGACTTTTTGAGCTTAAATTACTTCGCAGAATGCTGGCGTCTTTAAATTTTATTTTTATAATAAACTAGCGACCTGCCCCGCCTTCGCACGGGTGCAAATCTTTTTATTGTGTGTACATTTAGTTGTTATAATATGTTAGATGATACCATCACCAACCACCACCATCCACCGTATGGTGGATGGTGGTGGTTAGTATGGGTATGGTGGTTGGATATCGGTCGAGATTAATTACTTATTGACCAAAATGTGACTGGACTACGATATGGAGCGTGCTGTCGATGCAGTCTCCTTGCGACAAATAAACGTCGATTAAGAAAATTGCATACATTGCATATTCTTCTATTTTTATTTTTGTATACCGGTCATAGTTCTTTGTGTAAAATACACCACCGATATTTCTTTTATATATTCGGTCCATGTCATCGTTTTCCTGTCCTTGTCACATGTTACTTGGGGTCGGCGCAACATGTTTTCTTCTTCCATTACGTACTGTCCAACGTCATGCTTTCACTGACTCCCTTTTCATTCATATCATTCTTCGCACAATCCATCCATCTTTTCTTTGGCCTTGATCTCCCACTCCATCTATCCACATATGATACATAGCTATTCCGTATAAAAGAGTAAGCCACCTTCCAATACACAATATCACTACCTCAATGGAATTTTGACGTGTCCTCATTGTGTACGTACATTCAGTGTCTAAATAGAGAGCACACGTTCGTAACTTTAAGAGCAGAAACTGTCACCGTAGCCGAAATTGGCATGGGACGATATTAATATTATTTTTGATATTCCGTCCATGTAGTAGTAGTAGCATGACAGCCTGGTGTCCGGAACTCCACGTCTCAGCGCGTATTTTGCGTACAAACATGCAAAATATGACGGCCTGGTTTCCGTCCATGTAAGAATAAAGGATAAAATTTGAAGAAAGAAAGAGATAGAACCTTTCTATACTAAATTGCTTTTCTTTGGAACTTGCGGATTACAAAATTTAAATACCTACCCACAAAATACAAACTCATTTTACCTAAAATACAATTTAACCAATAATCAATGTCATTATTGTTTTTAGATTTAAACGGAAACCGCAAGTTCTACAGTCACTAAGACTTATGTTTAGTTATCAGCAATAAATAAACAGTAAGAGATGCTACATATTGCACATGACTTTTATCTAGTGGGGCAAAGTTCTATAGAGTTTCTGGCATTGTCCTTTCATCTATAGTGTCATGACGTTAAAAACCCTTGACGTGCCGTGCCAGCAGTGGATCCAGGCCTTTAGAATCAATTTTTTGTAGCATCTACTAGTAAGTAGTTCTAAAACAGAGTCAGAAATAATTTATCTATAACGATTTCACTAGTTAGTGTAGGAATCTAGGTCTAGGTCAACACTGAACAATGACTTACCTCATATTATTGGTGATTAATTAAGTGATGAGCTAATAACTCTGTCACACGTCTAGTCATTCAAGAATGTCTCTAGCATCAACAGTCACCGCCTTACCAAGAAACCTCGTTTCCTTCAACTTGGTAAGAAGGAAGACGCTCTTGAAACTAATGCAAAAGCAAAATTATCCACAAGATTTCTTTTTATTCTAGAAAGTTGGATTAATCATTTTAGTTTTCTTGGATATCGATCGATAGGTGTTTTCGAATGAGATTTAATAGTAGAAAATTAACAGTTCAATAATTCAATTAAATTTATTTAAAGATATTCATCAGTTTCTAAGAAGGCTTTCATTAAATCTTCATTAACCGTTTGATACGGTACGGGTTATAAGTTTGTTTTATTTCTGACGGTTAAGCATAAATATGTTTTAACCAAATACGTATTTAGGTTTGCCAATAAAATGCAGCAGTGAGCAGGTTGCAACAATGACCTCATCGGTGCGGTTGGTTACGAGTCTGCGCCTACGCATCTTGTCCGGAATTGGGTCCTACAAGTTCAATTATGTAGCTTAAGAGTTGTTATTCCTTGAATTATTGATGAATTGCACAACTTGTTTCAATAAATGCTTTGAATTGTATTTTTCCTGTGGGCTATCGGTGGCACATTTATATCTCGACTAGGTTTGAAAAAGACAATCAAATTAAAATCAAATATTGATAATAATCAGAATGTTGGTAATTAATAAAGATAGGAGATTAACATTGGCTTTAAAAATACAATGGTGCTCTTGATTTATTTTTAGTTCATTATAATGACGTGTTCATAAATACAACTACAAAATTCATGTACCTCGTACAAGCTTGGAAATATGTGTCTGCTTGAAGATTAAATTAAAGTAACGTCTGTTATCAAAATAAATTAATTATTAAAACTGAATAGACTACGACCTTCCAATTAAAATAATATTATAAATGCGTAAATAAGCTAGTATATTTATTACGCTCAGGGCTAATCTACTAAACAAATTTTGATAAAATTTGGTACAGAATATGCTTAAGCTGCTTATGCTAGTAAGTTTATATAAAAAAAAATGTTTTTAAAACCAGAAATCCAAATAGGTACATAATATTTATGAATGACATCATTGAATTAGCTACTTTAGCACTTAATTAATGTATCATACATACAATGAACTGTTATGAAATCGGAATATGAAATCATCTATGTAGGCAGCAAATTATGATTGGTATGTCAGTCAATCTCCGAATATTAACGATCTATTCGTGTTCGGAGGTCCTTATTAATGATGGAATGTAGATTGGAATCATTTTAAGTTTGAGTTTAGGAATTTAGGGGTTTTAGAAACAGGCTGCATTTGACGCTAATTAAAACCAAGTGCTCATCTTGTTTTTCGGAACCTCGCCAAGCAGCAGGTCGACTCTTCATACGACCCGAGGGCTGGCCTATTCTTCAGCCTAAGAATCAGCATTGCCATACAACGTGGCAATGCTGCCACGTCCTGTTGCCAGCGATGTAGACGAGTTCTTTGGTGCCCTATGAGCCCCCCTCCTCTTTATCTATACTGTACATAGTTTTATTCTTTTTATTTTAAAGCTGTGTGATATAGTTTAGATTTCAGACAGGTAAACAGGTAAACAATATTGATTTTCATTTAAATCTCAATCCATCAAAAATAACTCTATTATAATTTACCAAATTTTTGTATTACATGAGAATTGATCTTCAGAAGTATATAGGAGCTCCAGCATTTGATGTCGTATGTGCATTAAGTGATAGTGATATTACTATCTCTTTCTCTCAATCTCTTGTAGACTTCTTATTATTATATCTTATACTAGCGCTTTGCCCGCGATTTTGTCCGCGTAAAATTTTTCAAGGACCCCTAATTTTTTGATGATGAAATATGCACTTAGAGATAACGTAGCTTAATATTGGTAAAAGAATTTTTGGAATCGGATGAGCAGTTTCGGACATTATCCCCTACATACAAACTTACAAAGTAACAAACAAAGGATCATGGCGAGATCCATACATTCATTTGTATGAAAAAAAAAAAAACTTATTTAGAGCGTTTAAAATATTTTCCAATGTCAATCAATATTTGTGATAATAGTTCCCATAAAACGATGCAATCTCAGTGTAAGAACTGCGAAACGGCGTCTGTCAGTGTCATGTTACTGTCAGTCGCCGTTTCATTCTGAAATAATGGGCTTTTTGTTAAAATATTCACATTTTTTTTGCCGGTTTTTAAAAATATTGTAAATGCCTGAAGATACTCTTTAGGTACCCAAGAATATAAGAATTAGAATTTCAACTTCTCTAAACATTTTTTTTTTTTGTACAAATCCAGCTATGATGATTTTACCTTTTTAATAATATAGTATTACATATTTATAGGCCTCCTTCATGTATTTTGAGCTCTACTACCGTACGTAGATAGGTTATTCCCAAGGAGTAAGTATAGGTAGTAGTTCCTACTTACTTTGTGATTGTGTCGTCGACAATCTTATTTCAAGTTTTCTAGACTTTTTCATTTTTTTCATAAAAAAATCAATATGACCTTTATAAGAAGTAACTTCGGCGTAATAACTTAAGTATTCTCTTCATTTTTAATACTCCCTGACAATTTCCATAATCTTTGTACTAAAAAAACATTTTTACTTCGGAAGAACCGATACAATCTGTTATTATAATTTCTTCCGAATTTCAAAATGCTATGGAAGGCCTGCGAAGAGATTAAAGAAAATAATGTTTGTAAGAAATTTTAATCTCGGCTATCGTTTGATTGAATCCTCGTTTCCGCCTTGTCCTTGACCGGTTTGTTAGGAATTCGGACAATCTTATCTGTTTCATTAAACAATTTGTTTGAATTCCATTGTATCAAATATTTCGTAATAAACGTTTGTTTGAACTGGGGTGTGATTCTGTAAGACCTCATTCTAAACTTCGAATCTGAATCCGCTGTGAATTTCTTGATAGGCATTCTAAAAACTCGGTTGATAATTCGAATTTACACCTAGCGCCACCCTTGCGAGCGTGTCAGCGAGTTGAACAAAATTGACAGTGAGATTTTGACAGATAAAGTATGAGATGACGTAAGAAGTGGCATTCTGTAAGGTAATTTTCCCGTCAAAATATATCAAGGCCATTTTGAACCCTACGCGAAGTGAGAGTGAATAGCGATGTGAGATGCTAGTTGTTGTTTGAATTTTACAGAATCGCCCTACTGGTTTGAATATTAGGCTCGTGACTAAGTAAAAGCCGTGCGATTCGATCGGCCGCTACCCTTGCCGCGTTTGGTCTGTGGATAGACCCATCCATTTCATATCGAGACCGTCGGTCCCGGCTGTCATTCGTAGATCTTTGATCGTCGTTTTAGGTAGGTAGCCAGAAACTCTGAAAACCAGTTTTACCAAGGGGTATCGTCATAGATATCCGAGGTATTGTGCTACCGAGTAACTGGGTTGTGGAGCTCAGACACGCAATCGCTCCATGTAAAAACTTATATTCAGCTTCATCCAGTTACACTAGAAGCCGACCAGCATAATTGGTAAAAAGCTGGCAGATCATGATGTTCATTTGAACATGATTGGAGTTCTGCTTTGGAAACAAGGAATACTGTACGCAACTTGGTTTCTGCAAAGCAACATGCCTGCGGTACGCTACAGTCGGAATACCAATATCCTCTAGCAGTTTGATAGTATTTTCATTGACTAATTAATAATTAAGTAAAATGTTACAAAAATAGAGTTGAAAATTTTGTAACTGCGTGCAAAATCATAAGTGCCGCTGGAAATTATATGTTGCATCCAATTTTAAACTCAAGTGATGTATTTTTAGTTCATTATCAATTCATACATAATGTTTATATTGATTTATTTTTAAATACTGAGGACAAATGACTGTAAAAAGTCTGGTCTATTCTTAAAGCCCAAAATATTTCGAAAGAATTGTTACATAAGGAGAGAGTGGTCGTCATGAAAACTCTTGTGTCTAAGTTAAAAGTATATAATAGTATATATTATAAAAGTATAGTAATTCTGAAGTTCATTGACCAGCTAAAAACGTTTCACTGTTTAAGGATTCTTAAACACTTTGTTTATAATATCAGAAATAACAATCAGCCCAAATGCCTCGTAAGAACCGGTATGAACAGCTGATTATGCATCCGCCAAGCTTCGTTACTGTATTAGGTAAGGCGGACCCTAACACTGCCCACACGCCGTTTTGATAGCCTAATTTGTACCGCCTTTACTGTCCATGAGCCTTGTGACAAATATACGAGCAATACCTTTGTATATTATGTATGTATGTATAGACATTTCCTGTTAGTAAAACAAATTTAATAGGAATGATCTCATTAATAAAATGCAGCCAGACTAGCAATTAAGTATGACAGGGATAGAAAATGGTTCCTGGTGATGTTAACAGATTATATGGTAGACTGGCTTTTGCTTACGACTTTGTCCGCGTGATTGTCGGATATCGCGGACGCAGACTAAGTCACGGAGACAATTAAAGAGTAGCTTATATCCTTGGGCTTACCCTGTACCAAATTTGAGGAGCTTGTGGCTAAGAAAATGCCTTAATTACGGATCGACGCTTGCCGAGGTCGGCCTGTGGGTGATCATCTGACCATCCTTTTTATACCGAGTTCCCTCTATGCCTCGGATAGCATGTAAAGCCGTTGGTCCCAGCTGTCAATCTTTTGGCAGTCCTTATGGGTAGACAGAAGTCAACCAGTTTTAACAAGGGGTATCGTGTTACCCAGCAACTGGGTAATGGAGGTCAGATGGGCAGTCGCTTTATATAAAACTCTGGTATTCAGCTGCATCCGGTTAAACTGCAAGCCGACCCCAATATAGTTAGGAAAAGGCTAAGCTGAAGTCTCCATATCTTCATCAAATCGGTTCAGTGGTTTAACCTTGAAAGAGTAAAGAGTAGTATTAGGTATAATGAAATCACATGCAGTAATTGTTTATTATTTGAACCATTGTGTTGACTGCGATTTGAATCTATGCCTTATTTACAGTCGATAGTACTCACTATTTAGGTACTTCTATTACATTTGTTGTGTATTGTTATGCATAACCATAATAATTTATTGTTTAGTGTACTATATTGTTTACCTACTGTAACTACTATTATATTAGGTAATACAATTGTGATGACAGTTGTATGTAGTAAATAAATGAAGAAAACGTACACACAAAACTTATGCAACGAATAAAATATATAAAATAAAATTGAATATCTTGTAAGGCCGCGAAGGTTCCAGGCACAAAACAAAAATGAACATCGGAAACGAACGCGGGCGGTAGCGAGTATTACCTTTCTGAGTTTTTAGTAAAACCTTTATATTCATCACCGAATACATACATACTATACTCGTATCTATAGCGGCAGGAGTAACATCGGAAAAGCTTACACAGATAATGACGGCAACAACTTGTCGGTAAACGGTGGCTATTGGATGGACTGATAAACACTACCGACATTGATTGACGACACTTGACTATCAATTAAGTTTCCTTATACATTAAAAATCCTGCCAGATACACGCCGACAGTCCATAAACGATCGCATTACACAGCTACATTTATATAGCTTTTATGTCTGGTTGGTGGTAGCTAGAAAGGACATGAGTGGGGGAAGAACGAAGAAGAGGAAGGAAGGAAGTAGATAGATTTTTAGGGTTTTCTATCAAATTCTGAAATCGCCAATCCACCTTGAGTGCACGTGGTGATCAATGCTCGTGCCTTCTCTGTACGAGAAGAGGCCTTTGCCCAGCAGTGGGACAATTATAGGCTGGTATTATAATTATATTATCTAATTCTGTTGCAATACAACGGGGCAATGCTGCCCGCCTGTTGGGCATGTGCCCCGTTTTTTGCCGACGAGTTTCTTGATGCCCTATAAGCTACCCCCCCTTTTTTCTTGAAATTGTACATACCTAATATTATTATTTTTATTTTTAAACTGTGTAAATATTTAATTCGGTTAAGTTGTAAAAAAAGCGGCTGATGCGATGGAAAATGAAACTGATGCTAAATAGCCCATTACCATCCACTTCAAATTCAGGCAGACAGTCATTGCAAATTCCACCACCACCAGTTACCGACCACTAGCTTTGGCCCGCGACTTCATCCGCGTAGAAACTTGGTCAAAGTCAAATCCGTTCTTAGCTGACATCCATAAACTACTTACCTACCAGCTTCATAGGTCCAGGGGCGGATCTATTTTTGGGCTTGGCCAGGGTCTCTAGAATATATAGGGCCCCCCAGCCCCTATTAAACACAACGAAAAATATTATGAATATAAAAATGAAAACTATCGTAAACAACATTATCGAAAACAGGTTATTTCACAAAATGGCAATTAGTTCGTTCATTAAAAGCAGGACCCAAGTGGTATTAGCCCAGGGCCCCACAAAACTCACGGACCGCCCCGTGTAGAATAACTAACCCGCGTAAGGTAGTTCGTAGAATAACTGGCAACGGTTATGCTGTAGTTGAAAAAAACGACATCCTGGCTGCGGACGGCTGCGATGTCTTTAACACAATATTAGCAACACTACAAACCCGTCTTCACAGAAAAAAACGCATAACGCTATGAAATCGCATCGGGGTCAGGATCGCGAGACGCGCTCAGCAGGAAGGCCCTACAAGGCAATGCGAGTTAACTTTTTATCACGTACCGTTACGCCATCGGCTCATCTGTGACATCACTATGTCGCCACAATTACTAACTGTAGAAGCTTTGAGATAAGCGGACGGACGGCTATTAGAAAATAAAAGGAATTTCTTGATTCCCTAAAGGCCAGGCTACACCAGATTGGACACCTGGAGGGCGCGGTTGCGATCTTGGGCGCGGTCATGTACCTACTTGCGAACAGTCCCTGCCCTGCATTGGTGTGGGTGGACATGCCCATACAATACTACTGTAGTATCTGACCGCGCCACCATCGTGACCGCGCCAGAAAGGCTTTAATCTTTTTAAAGGCTTCTAATTTGTGTTCCTGGCCTTGTCTACGTTGTGTAGGGTCGGCGCAACCCTTTATCTTCTTCCTGTCCTGTCAACCGTCATCATACCACTGACTCCCTTCAAAGGATTCTAAATCGTCCAAGATTCTAAATGCATGTTATTAGATCTTTGACCTTTTTCTCGACCAATTCTGTCGCATTCAATATCATGCTAGTTTATTATCTAGTGGTTCGCAGGATTTCATGGCCGACGAATTTGTGTCTGATGCTCTGCGTTGTTACATGTTCACTGTCTAGCTATATTTTACAATTCTGTGGTCTTCTTGGACTCTGGACTTTCTGGCCTCAAAAGCAACGGCATTCCTTATTGCGGGACTTCGGTTATCAGTAGCAGATTCTCGGTAATCGTGTGTGTTGTTGCTTTAAACTTTAAAGATGTTTCTGGTAAACTATAATTTACGTTTGAAACAATGAATTCTATGTTACAACGTTTGAAATAGCATATTCTTGGTTTTATTACCATGTGTAACGTAGCTATGTAAATAAACATTACGATCGGATGTTTGAAGAGTATTGGAAATGGTTACCTACTATACTGGTGCCGATTCCCTTGTTCACAAACTAAATTAAAATTAGGCATTTGGCATCTCTTGCTACCAGGCAGCTGAAGAAAAGGACGGCGACAGACAACGACTAAGTTAGAGATGTCAAATTAGTTTTTCCCTTGAACTTCGCAGTGTTTTTAATCAATACGTTCTGAGATGACAACTATAATTGTATGAACATTTTAGATCAACTTAAATTGACAGTTCTTATTAATATATGTCTCTTTCTTGTTTCATTGGAGAGAAAGAGATATAAATAGCTTAAAATTAATTTAGTTCTTGCACAACAGAATTGGCACCATTGTCCATCAATAGGTAACTACATCAAAATGTACAGAGGCCAGCACATCAAGCTACAACAATCTGTCATTTTTTTGCTAGAATTTCAACTTTATTATTACCATGTAATAAGGTTCATATTTGTAATTGGGAAAAATTTAAGTACAGTTTGGTTTGGTTTGATGTGCTGGCGTCTGTACATGCGGGCTTTGATGGATCGTTTGTAATATTCAATAGTTACCCTTACCTCGGAAATCTATGCCCTTACCTAACTCAACATCCTCCTTGCTTTCAATAAGTTCTAATTTGTTTGTTTTCTTCATTTTCCTATAGACAACGAAATTACACGGATTTTTAACCGACTTCAAAAAGGAGGATTCTAATGTTTAAACATTTTTTTTTTCTTATGTATGTTCGGGCATAACTCTGTCATAGGTATATAGACGGATTTGCAAAATTATTTTTTTGTGCGAAAGGGGTTTATTCCGAAATGGTTCCATATAAATTTTACCTAATTAAATTTTACTTTGGAGAACTTACAATCTCTTTTAAGTGTGTCGCCGTTTCTTAATGGATTTGGATGTAAAGCCAACACTAAAAAGCGAAAAATAAAAAGCTTTATCAAAAAAAAGAAAACTAAAAAGTGATAAATAACTTTAGCACAGAACACACATTACTTTACTTTCGGAAGTCGGTGGCAATACAAACCAATAAACAGAAAGCCACCGCCACCGACTTCCAAAAGTAAAGTAATGTGTGTTCTGTGCTAAAGTTATTTATCACTTTTTAGTTTTCTTTTTTTTGATAAAGCTTTTTATTTTTCGCTTTTTAGTGTTGGCTTTACATCCAAATCCATTAAGAAACGGCGACACACTTAAAAGAGATTGTAAGTTCTCCAAAGTAAAATTTAATTAGGTAAAATTTATATGGAACCATTTCGGAATAAACCCCTTTCGCACAAAAACATAATTTTGCAAATCCGTCTATATACCTATGACAGAGTTATGCCCGAACATACATAAGAAAAAAAAAATGTTTAAACATTAGAATCCTCCTTTTTGAAGTCGGTTAAAAATCCGTGTAATTTCGTTGTCTATAGGAAAATGAAGAAAACAAACAAATTAGAACTTATTGAAAGCAAGGAGGATGTTGAGTTAGGTAAGGGCATAGATTTCCGAGGTAAGGGTAACTATTGAATATTACAAACGATCCATCAAAGCCCGCATGTACAGACGCCAGCACATCAAACCAAACCAAACTGTACTTAAATTTTTCCCAATTACAAATATGAACCTTATTACATGGTAATAATAAAGTTGAAATTCTAGCAAAAAAATGACAGATTGTTGTAGCTTGATGTGCTGGCCTCTGTACATTTTGATGTAGTTACCTATTGATGGACAATGGTGCCAATTCTGTTGTGCAAGAACTAAATTAATTTTAAGCTATTTATATCTCTTTCTCTCCAATGAAACAAGAAAGAGACATATATTAATAAGAACTGTCAATTTAAGTTGATCTAAAATGTTCATACAATTATAGTTGTCATCTCAGAACGTATTGATTAAAAACACTGCGAAGTTCAAGGGAAAAACTAATTTGACATCTCTAACTTAGTCGTTGTCTGTCGCCGTCCTTTTCTTCAGCTGCCTGGTAGCAAGAGATGCCAAATGCCTAATTTTAATTTAGTTTGTGAACAAGGGAATCGGCACCAGTATAGTAGGTAACCATTTCCAATACTCTTCAAACATCCGATCGTAATGTTTATTTACATAGCTACGTTACACATGGTAATAAAACCAAGAATATGCTATTTCAAACGTTGTAACATAGAATTCATTGTTTCAAACGTAAATTATAGTTTACCAGAAACATCTTTAAAGTTTAAAGCAACAACACACACGATTACCGAGAATCTGCTACTGATAACCGAAGTCCCGCAATAAGGAATGCCGTTGCTTTTGAGGCCAGAAAGTCCAGAGTCCAAGAAGACCACAGAATTGTAAAATATAGCTAGACAGTGAACATGTAACAACGCAGAGCATCAGACACAAATTCGTCGGCCATGAAATCCTGCGAACCACTAGATAATAAACTAGCATGATATTGAATGCGACAGAATTTAAATAACTTTAGCACAGAACACACATTACTTTACTTTCGGAAGTCGGTGGCAATACAAACCAATAAACAGAAAGCCACCGCCACCGACTTCCAAAAGTAAAGTAATGTGTGTTCTGTGCTAAACTTATTTATCACTTTTTAGTTTTTGAAGGCGGTTTCCTTTTTTTTGAAAACGCTTTTTTTACTTAAGTATAGATAAGATACTTACTTATTTCTCAGTCTTGAATTTGTAAAGCATCGTCAGGCATTGCAAACTTAAAGACACTAGCTTGCATGTGATTTCCTCTATGTTTATATCAAAGTCAAATCTTCTATCTATATAAACCATCTGCCTGCCAAGTTACAGTTTCATAGGTCAAGTAGTTATTTTGTCTTTTCAGTTAGTGACCTTTCGTTTTTATAAGACATTTTTATAGAATCTGCTTGTGAACTCATCCGCGTGGGTGACAAGCGTAGTACCTTATAACATAGCCTACGGAACTCCGCAGTAGAGTAGCAGCAGCCGCTAGCAGTAATAAACAAAATTAATTGGGAAGATGAGCCAACCAAAAAAAAAAATAAGTTTAAAAACTAAAACCAGACCACAACAAAAAGTGATCTAAAAAGTACGAAACAAGAAAATATTTCACACAGAAATCAAGACATAGGTACAAAAAATATAAAGTTTAAAAACTAAAACCCGACCACAACAAAAAGTGATCTAAAAAGTACGAAACAAGAAAATATTTCACACAGAAATCAAGACATAGGTACAAAATGGTCAAGGTAAGCCGTGGTTGCATGCCTGTATCCCATAAGAGTGCGATGAACATGAATTATAATGGCATGCAACCACGGCTTACCTTGACCATTTTGTACCTATGTCTTGATTTCTGTGTGAAATATTTTCTTGTTTCGTACTTTTTAGATCACTTTTTGTTGTAGTCTGGTTTTAGTTTTTAAACTTATTATTTTTATTTAAACCATTTTGGAGTCACAGCTAAGTATTATATATTTAAAAGGTACTAGTGAACCCCTATCTAATGATACTAAACACGGTATGCGTATCTTAATTTATTTGGTAATCTTTCCTTTTTATAAATAATTTGTGACAAGTCACAACAAAATATTATATATTTGAATGGTACTAGTGAACCCCTTTCCAATGATACCAAACACGGTATGCTTGTCTTAATTTTTTTTTATAATCTTGGTTTTATTGTTCGCCAGAGGGCGACACATTGGATTCGGTGACACGTCATATAGCCTATAACCAGCGGACAATCAAGATGCTTCTAACGATACCTCATTTGTTCAGTTCTGATAAGTGGTTTAGGAGCTATGAGCGAACAGATGAACATACATACATACATACATAGCCTATCAAAATCATAACCCTCCTTTGGCTTTGCCGTAGTCGGGTAACAAGTGACATACTTTTTGTGAGCTGTCTAAACGGGATTCCCCCATAGAGTTTGTATGTCAATAGTAAAATATGATGTCACTTATTTGCCAACTCTCACTATTTATTGATTGCACAGCAACTAAAAATCTAATTTTACAGTAAATTTTAAGTTATTCCGGTTTTCAGGGCCAAAATCAGTTGTTTGTTTTAGAGAAGTTCTATCTTGGAATTATTGGTTGGATGGTGTCATCTTCCCTATCAGAAATTATCTTTTAAAACAAAAAAAATATTCTTTACCCCTTTGTAATTTTAAGTAAGATTAAATATCTGTAATTCTGACTGTAGAATACACGATAGTAAATAAGTATGAAACAAGTAAAAACAGTGATCCGTCTCATGTGAGTCAACGGTTGTGTCATACGGTCCAGAATAACTTTCTTGGGAGCGACCGGCTGGCGTTTTATTGGAACTGCCTATCTTGCTCTTGTTGCTTTTAAAATACATGTGTTTAATGTTTTGAAGATCCTGCCACCGACAGTAAAACTAAGTTATTACTTCTAGTATCAATGCCAAGGTTTTACGCAAACAAGACTATTCACACAAAGGTACAAAGGTGGACTTAAGTACATACTTACCGGGCAACCCAAAGGATGGTGTCGAGATAACAATGGCAGGTGCATTGTTAAAAAAGAAGAAAAATATTATTAATAGCACTTTGCCCGCGACTTCGTCCGTTTCTGAAGAATCTCTAATTTTTTGATAATGCAATATAGCCTATAGTATTCAGGGATAACGCAGCCTCCTATTGGCGCAAGAATTTTTGAAATCGGATGAGTAGTTTTGGAGGTTATCCCCTACATACAAACTTTCAAACAAATTCTTCAAACTTTCAAAACTTCTTTATAATATTAGTATAGATATATAAACTATTTATATAGACTCAGGTCGATAGGGACTAACAAAGTAAATAATAATCATAAACCACGATAAGAATATTAAAAAAGTACATAATAGGTAGTAATAATGCGAAGAGGTAACATTTGTAAGTTTGGATGTAGCAAACTACTCATTCAATTTCAAAAATTCTTTCACCAATAGGAAGCTATACTTTATTCCTCAGTGCTATAGGCTATACTTTATTACCAAAAAATAGGGATCCGTAAGAAAATAACGCAGGCAAAGTCCTGGGAAAAAGGCTAGTAATATTTAAAAAGAAAAAGAAAAGAGGTTTATGAGATGACTGCTTACTCGTAAATCCGCAATTCAAATTTTACTTAATACCTTTCAAATATTTGAATTTTTTCCTTGTAATCCCAAATCAGCGTAGAGTAAAAAACACTTTATATTTATAAGTACCTACCGACCTGTGTCAAGGGTCTTAAAATACGACTTACGAGTTCGAAAACAGATTCTAAAATAAAAATATTAAGTACAAAATTATTCAAGAGGCTGAATTATTCGAGCAATCGCAGTAACCAAAACTAACATGATTTATTGACTGTATTTCATCACAAGCCTAGAACCAGGTGTTGCAAGTATTAATTTCTCATCGTTAATTCACGCTTAGGTGACGTTGGACTGATTTCCATTTTCAGCTTTTAGAATTAGCTAATATTTCGTACCTTTTATTATAGGTATGTTACGGCTAATAGCCGAAGTGCAGCTACACCTAGTTTTAATCGGACACATGCGGATAAACTTAAATGTATCCTACTTATCTTTTCGATTAGAATTAGGTTTAGCCTTCATCATAGCGGCCAGAACTATGTAGTTACTAGTAGCCGCACACCGATGTCAGGGGTACCCCGAGGTTCGGTTTGGTCAGGATCCTTTAAACCCTGCAGTCAGAAATAGGAGCCTGAGCATCGGGGCTCCGTCAGCCTGAAGTCGACCGTCTTCTTCGGCTCAATGGTTTGGTGCACGCGCTCGCAGGCTTCACCTAAGGGCCTAAGCAAACCGCGTTTTTTAAACGCGCCGTCGACGCGCGTTTCAAGAATTAGCTTCGTTAATTTATTAAAATAATAGAGATATACCTACTTATTAACTATAATAACAGCATATTATTGTCCCGCTGCTGTTAATATTATTATTAAGTAAGTATATCTCTATTATTTTAATAGATTAACGAAGGTTATTCCGAAAACGCGCGTCGACGGCGCGTTTTACAACCGCGGTGTTCTTAGGCCCTAAGATTAAACAAGTGCTACCGGCTACACCGAGATCTAGCCGGATATAACTAGGTGTAGCCACACTTCGAGTTTTAGCCGTAACATATACACTAAATATGATTAGAATGTTTCAGAATTTAGTAATAATGAGCACAACTACTTTTTCGTCTTTTTGATGCAACGTGACTGCTGAGCTGGTGGAACTGTTGGTCCTGGGTTCGATTCCCAGGTTGGGCAAAGTGTTGAATTTTCGATTAAAACATTCTCAGTATAAGCTTGGAGTTTGGAACTTAGTGGCACGACACCCTCGTGCCTCGGAAAGAACGTAAAACTGTTAGTCTTACACTTGATCTCTCCCCGGTCGTCTCATGTCGTCCAATCGTATTATGAGAGTGAAGGAAGAGGCAATGCCATAAGATTTCTATGGGCAATGCACTTGTGTTTGCGCACACACTCGTCCACTATAATATTATTATCTCGTCCCTGCTTGGCTAGGCTCTTGACGAAAATCTTTAAACCGCCACAGTCATGCATAGATGACAAACCAAAATGTGACCAGCACGGTCACGGCTACATGACATACTTTCTTTAAGTAAATAAAGCTCATAAAACAACTTTCCTTTATTTTTATTTTTTTTGCTTATATTCATCTTCTTTCTTATATTTCATCTAAATTAACATAAGATGACAAAAACTAATACCAATTTTAGGACTAGGAATTAAAGGATGAATTCCATATTGCGCCGAGGGCACGTTATTACTTTTTTAACATGACGGTTAAAAGGTTAAGGAGGTACAATTACCAAAGGAGATAGTGACCAGGGCCGTTGGATATAGTTAAAGTTTACTTAGAAACTAATGGATGTTTTCGAATAAAATTTAACTAAATGAATGAACTGTTTATTCTCTATTCATTTAATTTTGTATTATGCAAAAACCTTTGATTATATAATGTCTAGATGGAGCGTCGCCCTACAATCATAACAAAGAAAACGAGTCAACAATTTCAAGTATGTGTGCGTGCAGGCGTCGTTTTACACTGTGCATCTACGTCTCTGTGTGCGTAAATAATGATTATATAAGCAATTACGTATATAATTATACATAAATTAATATTATTATACATATATTAATCATTTATTATTATTATTACGCATTTGGGCTTTGATTATAAAAGCACTTGTGAGCCAATAGTTGGCTGACACTTTTTGACACGTTTGCGTGCACTTGACGCTCCATCTAGACATTATATAATCAAAGGCAAAAACATCCATCGGTTTCTGAATAAATTTCAACTATATCCGAGACCCTAATTACTTATCTCTTTTGGGGACCGTACCGATTTCTAAATCATAAACCTACGCCATAGAAAGTTTCGTATAGCCCTCCACGCTCCCTAAAGTTATACATATAAAACGTTTTATATACCTACATATCTCATCGTTTTATACGCTCTATACGATTTAGCAACAATATCCGCCTATCTCCCGGTTCATTGGGTTGACAAGCTGTTATCGTTCACAACCACGAATCCAATACAATTTATACAATAGTTCAATAGATAATATTCTCTTATCAATTGAACTTGTGATCTTTGTGACTATTTCAACGAATTTCTACTTGGATCATTGCGTGGGTTTCTTTAGTCGAAAAAGTCTATTATTCTAGAAAACGTACGCGCTCAATTTAAGTAGGATTTCAGAATTATTATCTGGTTTCAACAGAAAACTGTTCTCTTAAAAAAATACTTTATCTAAGACTCTTTTTTATTCCAAGTAAAGTTCTACGAATTTATGTAAATCGCTAGAATTTTGCTGAGTAATTTAATGGTATTATTTATAAGGTTACCGTAAAACCGAAAGTTATTTTACATTAATAAAATGAAAAGTGGACTAGCACTGGGAGGTACAAATGTTCATTGTTATGTACAAAAGCAAACGAATTATTGTTATAGTTACATTTTCGCTTATTATCACTAAGCTTCTACGATATTGGAGCTTAGACCATTTAACCTCTTGGTGTCGTTGACTTGTAGGTAGGTACTTGTGACATCACAACACATATTTTTCAGTCCGTAATTGGATGATAATTCTGGAAGTAAAGAAACAGTAACATAAAGCATTCATTAAATATTGAGTAGAGTAAATGAATTCGTCAATAATAATCCAATAAAATCCACGCGCAGTCAGCGAATCGTGCCACGAAAGCCCATTACGAGCCAAATCCAAATCTGCTGAGACTGACTTAAGTTAACGTTCCGAGCGTTTTATTGAAATAAATTTTCTATAAGAACAATACGTGCCCAAGAGTGCCATTATTAAAATAAATACGCAATCAAAGTTAATTTATACCGGTGTATGATCTTACTCTTATAAGTGTTATGGTAGGTATAACAAAGAGATAAATAATTACAATAATAAAAAGCAATCGGATAACGTCAACCAAAAATAATTGCCGAGGATTTTGTATGAGAGATATAAATTATTTATTGAGTAATGACGGACTGAAGCATGAATTTTGAATCGCTTGTGCCGTTCATAACTATATACAAGTCTCTCAAAAACATTAATTAAATGAAGCAGTATTTACCCGACTGAATCGAAAGGACGGTTATGTTTTTCAAGTGTATATATGTATATTTTATGCAGTTTTTCGTTCCCTTCACCTACCTTCAATAAAGTTTGTCAATATAAAATAATAATACCAGCCTATTTTTGCCCCACTGCAGAGCAAAGGCCTCTTTTCATACAATGGGGAGAAGGCAATGCAATGGGGGAATGGCCTGCTCGTGGCGATTTCAGACATATTAATTACTAGCTTTACCCGCGACTTCGTCCGCGTGAATGTCGGTTATAGCAGATGCAGACGAAGTCGCGGATTAAAAAGTAGCCTATGTCCTTCCCCAGGATTCAAGCTATGGTCATGCCAAATGTCATTAAAATCAGTTCAGGCATATCATCGTGAAAGCGTAACAGACAGAGTTACTTTAACATTAGTATGGATAAGTCCTGGTTTCCTCATACGATGTTGTCTTTCACCGATGTCCTAGATATATTTAATATATTGAGAAGATATATTTAGTTTAAAATATCAGATTGATAAGTTTAGTATCAATTTGATATTTTTAATTTCGTATATACTTTCTAAGTTTATCTTGGACATCGGTGAAAGATCACGAAGGCCACGAGCCAGTGCTCGTGCCCGGTTACGAAGCCACAACCTCGTGCACGAGAGGCGGGTGCCATAACCACTGAGCCAACATTACCTACATTATTAGTTGTCAAAATTAATTAAATTATTCCATCCATCTTTCCAGATGCAACAAGCAGCGTGAAATCAGCAGCCGCCACAGCCCTTGATGGTGGAGAGCTGGCCATCCTGGTACGAGGTCTTGAAGACAATAGTGCAAGACGAGGGGAGCTGCTTCACGCGAAGGGAGCTGAGGATATTGCCATCTCGCTCTACTATAACGGGAAGACTAATAAGGGTGAGTCGAAAAAGGGCAAGGATACACAGTTCCGATAATAAAATCCGGATCCATGAGTGATGTGCCCAAGTTTAATGCAAATGAGAAAGAACTACAGGCATAGATCACAGGTTATAGAGAACTAGAAAAATGTATAATGATATAATACGAACCTTTGCTAATGTGAAAGTTGAATGTGAATGTGAAAGTTATGTTTCAATATTGACGAAAAACGCGAGTAGAAATGATATCTAAAATGTAAAAAAAATGCGTCGGTAACAATCGTATGTAACTCAACGCATCTTCGAAACGGACGAATATGCTTTTACGCAAAGGAAACAGGATGCATTTTTACATTTGAATGAACCAGTGAGCCATTTCCAATTATATTACAATGAATCCATCGTCTACGCACGTAGCTATTTACTATATAACTGTATAGTTTTCCTTCGTGTGTCTCAGTAAATAAGACAAAAACACGCAAAGGAAAATAACAGTCAATATTAGCAGAAAATACAGTTTGGGTAAGAAACAAAAAGTGTACAATTTATGCCGTAGTAACGCATAGGCATTAATGTTAGAGCGACCATATAATGTGCTAAACGGCCACATTTTGTGCTAAAACTTCCACAACAGATGTGCCGTAACGAATAAAACCACTCAGTTGTATTACCGTATCTACTTGTACCTTTACTTTACTTTATAGGAACTTGTTCATTGGGCAAACAGAGAAACTAGTTAAGGAATTTAAATATTTAGTAAAATGGGACGCTACCGCTGTTTACTATATACAAAAAATAACATTTGATATCTTTAAAGTCATTACTAATGGAAGATCTGAAAAGTTAAATGCGTTTATGCCTCGTAGCGTTACGAGAAAAAAGTTGTGTTGTCAATATGATTGAAGACGCATTCTACAAACTTGTCAGATAACTTAGAGCTCTGCCTCACCAAGACGTCATGGTGACGTCGCTGGCTACGTATCCAAGCAGTTAATATTGAAATGTATGGTACCTAACTCACTTGGCGACGGTTTGGCGACCCAAGTTAGAAGCGTGGCCACGAGCTACAGCTCCTTACGTGGCGTCTGGATACTCTGGCGGCCTGGCGACGTTGCCACTATAATGTACACGAGTAAACTGAACCTCGCTCACTCAGTCGCCAGTCAGCCGCCATTTTGGACGCTCGATCGGAATATAGTAGTTGATATTGTTGTAAATAATGAGTAATGTGTAATATATGTATTAATATATAATAGTAAAGATAAATAAAAATAATAAAAAGAAATTCAGGCTATTTTCGTAAAGCTCCATACAGTTTAAAAAAAATACCACTTCGGCTTCTATCTGATAAAAAAGGATGAACTCATAGTTTCTTTTTTTTTTTTTCCATTTTTCTGCGACGTAGGTAACAAAGAAGTGCGATTTCTTCTACATCCATTCCTGACGGTCGTAAACGAACTGACTGTCGACTTGTCGAGACGCCATGGCTACTCGACTTGGCGACGTTCGGATGCCAGAAGTAGCCAGGCCTGCGCCGCTGGTGACGTGGCCATGGCGTCCTAATGAGGCAGAGCTCTTACAGTTTATTTTAGTATAGTTTACAATGAATGATGACGTTTGTAAGTCAAATAGAATTATTCCATCTATCCTCCATTTTACGCCCTATTTTTATTGTTTCCTATAAATGTCATTATTTTATTCTTATGGGGTAAATGACAGACACAACTTCTCTAAAAAATCCACTGTATATTAATCCTGAAACCCCAATTAATATTCAACTAACTGTAAAATTCGATTTTTTGTTGCTTTGAAACCAATGAATAGTTAGTCAATTGATGGTTGATTAGAATGACAACAGTAATTTTACTATTGTCATTCAAACTCCGCAAAGCCGTGTGGTACCGGTCGCGAATTGCTCCACCCCATTTCTACCCGTGGGTGTCGTAGAAGGCGACAGAGGGATATTGACCAGAGGATGGGCAGCAGCGTCCTTTTGAGTAACACTACACCGACTGTGATCGCCAACATGCATCGGCCATGCATGGCGATTACTCACCCTTAGGGGAAACCTATGCCCAGCAGTGGGTGACTAAAGGTTAACATGATAATGATACAAACTCCACGCGTCTTGACAGCTCATGAAATATGTCAATTGATTTGTGGTGTCAAGTGCAGACAGCGTCTTTAACTGCTCACCCCATATCCGAAGCAATTTGAATGCGTAGGGGGTAAGTACTAAGCAGTTGATGACGCTATCTGTACTCAATTGCTCGGTAGATCGGGCATTAGTGCTCAAAAATGTATACCGTGTTTCTTTTCCTAGTAACCTTGGAGAGCCTCCACGGCGGTCACCTGAAGTCCGTGTCCTGGGGTTTGGGCGACCACCCCCGAGGGACCCTAGCCTTGGTGATCACGCCCAGCAGAGTGAAGCTCATCGTGGGTTGCAAGCTCCTGCACTGGCACAGTATGTCCGGCAGGCACGATATGCTGGCGATGTTGTCTAGTCAAAAGATGAAACTTGTAAGTGAAAAAAAATATCATGAAATATTTTCCACACGTTGTAACGTTTTCCGTGGTATCCACTGGGTTTAAAACGAGCACCAAATAACTTGTCAGTTTGTTTTAGGAGATACCTAACCTGTAATTCTTTTCCAAAGAGTATACACAACTGCTTCGAGATTGTACTTCAAACACGGTTTAACCCCTTTCGGTCGGTTAACGTTATAATAATATACGGACGGTTAAAAAGTTACTATGACGTGCGATGTTTAACGTACGTTAAATGTAACGGGTTGTTTCATGACATAAAAATCCGTCAGTTAAAGTTTTTTAAAAAGAGATTCCATAATATTTTGATGCTTGAAGTAGCTGTTTGACAACACAAAATTACGATGATTGGTCGGTTACGGTAATAGTAACTTTTTGATGTATGATTTTGTGAAACAACTCATTTTTTTGATTTGACGATAGTTAGCGTCATTTTTGACTATTACCGGTCAGTAATGGTTAGTTGAAGCAACCCGCGCTAAGAGTTGAAAACAAAAATTCTGAATATTTTATAGACGAATGAGAGTTTCAACTCGAGTAAATAAAGCAGTATTAAATACTTGAGTGGCCAACGTTTTATTTTCAAGTACCCTTGAGTAAGGCCCAATCTAACTATACAGAGTGTGCTTGAAAATTTCTAGGATTTAATTTGAAAACTTACCGTTTTAACAAAATGGGGAACTAATTTTATCATTTACCTAGCGTTTTCCCAAATATGTTGGGGTCGGTTTTTAGTCTAATCCGGAATTTGGCGAAATACCATTGTTGAACATGGAGCTGTCTATATATACTAGATAAATACTAATACTGGATACCCCCTGGTAAAACTGGTTGTCAGATTTTCTGGCTTCTGATTACCCATAACGATTGTCAAAAATCTACGTTCCACATATGTGTGCTTTCCGAAATGTATAGTCACCCATCCAAGGGTGACCTCGGCAAGCGTAATTTAATCATGACTAATCGATCCGTACGGCTTTTACGGCTACCACGAGCCTCTCAAAATGGGAACACGAAAAACTAAATCTAATCTATCTATCTAATCTAAAATTATAAAAGCGAAAGATTACTCACTCACTCATCACAAAATATCGAAAACCACTTGACGTATGTAATGATGAAATTTGGCAGGAAGGTAGTTTATAGTTAGTAGACGTCCGCTAAGAAAGGATTTTGCGCCAGAGCCGAATTAAGGAGGTCTAATGGCTATCGCAAGTAAACACCGGGAATGAAGCCGCGGTCAGCAGCTAGTTTAACATAATATTAATTTCACTCAATCAGAGAAATTGAATTCGCAATTCTTAGAAAACACTTGCATTAATAAGTTATTTCAAATGTTGTCTTCAATGTGGTGTTTTAAAGGAGAATCTGAATATTCTTACAGTATCATGAAGAAAATGCCCCAGTTGAAGTATACACTAGTGAACGTGCTGTTTTGGACTCCCTAAATTGTTACCATCATCAAGATACCATAAGACCTCCAGCTCTAACAACAGTAGGAGAAACAGATTACGACGAAGTAAGAGACTTCATTTCGAAAGACGCGAGGAGGAAGCGAGAGGAAGAAATGCAAAAAGATGATCCTAGGGGAAACTATATTGATCCTAGTATCAACTTGCCGCCGCCAACTCCAAACAGAGGAGACATACCGTCGAACGCTATTGAATCTTGTGATGGTATGAATAATTTTAATGAGTTATTTGTTTAACTTTCGATTAACCTTAATACGCTTGAAATGAAACATTTTTGCATGCGTTCTTTTCTCCAAGAGCATTAATTACAACATAATCATTACATAAACGACGACACGGTTGGCGCAGTGGCTGAGCGATCGACTGTGCGCAGCGTGTTGCGGGTTCGATTCCCGGCCTGGGTAAACATTTGTGTGATGAGCACTTGGGTTTGCCTTGTGCCTGGGTGTTATTTATATATATATGTATGTATTAAAAAAAAAAGTATTTGTGTATGTATATCAGCTGTCTGACACCCATAGTACAGGGTCTCCCTAGTTTGGGGTCAGATGGCCGTGTGTGAAAATATCCCCACATATTATTATATATTATTCTTATAAACAGAAATATCTATTTATGATAGTCCACTTCAATGTGAACGCCCGCCGGTTCCTGGAGCCGTTGGCTATTGTTTAACTATTGTGTTTGCTAATTGGACAATTGAGCCTATAAAGGCTTTTTATATCGTAGAGCAATCCGTTTGGATACGTTTTTCTTTTTTGGATCTCTTGCCTACCATGAGTTAGGAGTCCGGTATTCACTTGACGCATGATCTACACTTCCGACTAATACCCGCCATCAGCGGGTCCCTTCACGATGAACAAATGCCTACCACTAATATTCTTGCATCGTCGTAACAAAAACATTCTCCAACATCTTTGTCTTTTATCTTCTAGACGAAGTGATCCGTCAGCTGACCCTCCTACGGCAAACGATAGAGCTTCTTCGCCGTGAGGTCGGCGAACAGAAGGGTATTATCGACAACCTGCGCACTCAACTGCGTCAGTGCTGCAACCGGGTGCCTACTCCGCCTCCTGTAGAGAGATGCACTGGATCCTCCTGCTATCCTGGTTATACAATATACTAATGACAAATTATATAAAAAAAATAGTTTATCCAGTTTTTTGCTCTGAAGTATTTCAAGAGATTTAAATGTACTTTGCATTTATCATAGCTGTAGGTTTGGTGTGTTGTGAGTGAAGGTAGTATTGAAAAAAAAAGTAATTTTGTAAAGTTTGACATAACACAGAACAGAGTAGTATTTGAAATGTGTATTTAAGGAATTTTCGTAATTAACTCTTGAATCGAATATTTTATTATAATATAATCTAGCAGTAATATTGTAAGAATATCATTAATCGTCTTTCTTTATATTAATATTTTTTCTTTAGTATTTACTAACGCGTATCCTTTATCGACATTCTCTTGAGTAACATCATCTAGTTATTTCCATATCGCATCATCATCTAATTTAAGGTGTATCAAGCAACTTTTATAATCATAGTGTGGGTTTTTATTATTAAAAGTGTTCTTAGTAAATCGCGTTTTATTTCATATAGTACTAGTCCATATGTATCAGAACATCGTCTGCTTACAGAGTCGCGAGTCTCGCCCACCTAATATCAAGTTGCTTGATTAACCTTATTCATAGTAAATGAATGACCAGATCTGTCAATTCTAATGATGTCGCGGTGATTGGTGGCTCTGTAGGCGAAAGTGTAACGATGTTCCTTGTTCAAGGTGATTTAGGTAAACAAGGGCAGACAATGTTTTTGTTTGTTTGAATTATTTATAACATCTTGTGACGAAATTGCAAATTAATTCACGAAGTTCTTAGCATTTGTCTCTGTTGAGTTTCAAAACTGTTAATCTGGATCAATTACCGCTATGTTATTAATTAAGAAGTTAGATCAAGAGATCGTCATGTGATTAAGACACCAATAATGAATCTATTTGGATTTTCAATCTTTCTATGTCGTAGAAGCTATGATTTTGCTGGTGAGCTTTGAATCTATTAGAGTAAGGTAGAAAAGGCATGTTTCAGATCACTAGCTTTAAAGAAACCATTCTGTTGGTAGATGTTTCCAATCTTAGTGAACGATATTCATTCATATAGATAGACAACTTCTATTAACCTAATAAAAATGAGAGAACAAAATAAGTTGGGTGGAAGAACTAATAGAATGGCACGACTATCATCATGGTAAAAAGATCCTTTCCTGTAATATTATACAAATATAAAATGTGGTACAGGCGTGGAATGCCGTAACACAGTGACCGGGTACAGCTGCGGCTCCTGTCCGCAAGGCATGGAGGGAGACGGCAAGAGATGTAGACCCATCAGCTGCAACAGGCGGCCCTGCTCACAAGGTACGTGGTAAAGAGAGTATTGTCGTAGTGTAATAACGGTAATAACATAGTAATGTACAAAAAGCTGATTTTCTGAAGAAAAAGAAATAACTTGACACTAGACTTTGAATACTTTCTTTTAGCCTACAATTTTTAATTAGAACTTGGACAGCCCACCAGGCTGGTCAGTAATACTTGTTTGGATAATTTTGCATGCAACTAAAATGTAAATCCGAAGTATTGGATTTTGCATTGTCTAATCACACTGCTCAGCTATTAGAAATTAAGGTTATTAAATCATATAGAATAAATTCATGGCAGATTAAAAAACGCGACCTATCTAGTGAAAATATGATGAGATTCAAAAACTATTTAAGATGTCTTTCTTTCTCTGAAATCTACCAAACTGAAAATGCTAATGAAATTATGATTGTTTTCTAGGGCATTTTCGCATGCTGTACAATCTTTCCTTCCTTACAAAATAGTGACAGTCAAGTCTAATAAAAATATTAAATGGGTTTCAAATGGCATCAAAATGTGTAGTAGAAAACAAAGACATTTGCTTTGGAAATACAGACGCGACCCATCGAATTGTAATAAAAATAACTTCAGAAATTACTCGCGTAGGTTTCGAAAAGTTATTAAATTAGCACAAAATAATTATTTCATTAACAGCTCAAGTAATCAATCAAAAGCATCATGGCAGGTTATAGATAACAAAACCCGAATCGCCGAGCATATTTCCCAAATTAAAGTTCAAAATACTACCATTACTAATCCGACAGACATTGCAAACGCTTTTAACAACTATTTTATTGACCAGACACAAAATAACATGAAGCAATCACCGGACACTACGAATTTGACAAGTAACCCCTACTCAATGTTTATGCATCCAGTAGTACCGCAAGATATTATGAGAGTGATATAATCATTAAAAAAATAAAAGCAGTACTGGATTTGATGGTATTGCAACAAAGGTTGTAAAATTCGTATCAGGCGACATCGCCTTGCATTTGTGTCATATACTTAACCTATGTATCAGTACTGGAGTATTTCCGGATAGTTTAAAAACAATCATAGTGAAGCCGCTTTTAAAAAAAATCAATAAAGAAGATCTAGCAAATTATAGACCCATTGCTTTAATACCTATTTTTAACTGAGTCATAAATTATAGATAAAATAATTTATGACTCAGTTAATAACTTTCTATCCAAATACAACATTTTAAGTGCGGAACAAAAGGGTTGCACAAAAAATAAAGGTATAAATACGGCCGTTTACGATTTGATAAATGTCATATTGCAAAATGTTGTCAAAAAGTACCAGTTTGCGCAATTTTCACGGACATGACGAGGGCTTTTGACTGTGTTGATCACGCAATTCTTATAAAAATTTAGACATCACAGGTACCAGAGGAAATGTACTCTCTTAAAATCATACATTAACAATCGTAAGCAGCACACAGAAATATCTAGAATATATCTTAAAAAACTAAGCGCGAGGATAAATATTTAGTTAAGGTCAGAATTATTAGGTACGGCGTACCGTATTTTTGCTGTATATTAATGATCTACCTCGCCATATTGAACATCCTATGGTCTTATTCGCTGACGATAGTACTGCCTTAATTAAATGTATTGACAAAAAAACATATGACCATGAAATAAATGTCATTTTATTAAACATTATACGCTGGCTTGAACAAAGTAATTTAATGATTAATCTAACAAAAACGAATGTAATGCATTTCTATCAACGGATTCCACCAGAAGCTTTCTACTTACATTACAATGCACAAAAAGTTTACTAAGTGATAGTTGCAAAATTACTTGGCATTATGATAGACAGCCAATTGACTTGGAAGCCACAAGCAGAAGAAGTATGCAAAAAACTTAGTTCAGCTGAGTATGTAGTTTTTAACCTATCAAAAAAAGTAAATATGGCCACAAGGTTAATTGCATACCACGGGTTAGTTGCGTCGATTTTGAGATTCGGCGTAATATTTTGGGACCAAAACAGCCACCTCGAAGATGTGTCCTTTAATATATATTTATAACACATTCAATATAAAATCAATATGAGTTCTCCATGTCAAGTGAAATTCAGCTAATAATTTAAAATAGGCAAAACAAATACATACCTAATGTCAAGTTTAATAAAATGTGATTATAAATTTGTCAATTTCGAGATCAATACAGTTGTATTCAAACTATACATGTAAGTACAAACCAGAAATACAGTCAATCATATGTTAAGAAACATGTGTCATTTATCAATTTAAATTTTTATCGGTCTAAAATTCGCCAATTGAGTAATAACATTTATTAATTAAAGAATCTGTCAATTTTTTTTTGAAAACAGGAAATATCTCATTTTTTATTTCATCGGGTATTTTGTTAAATATGATCGGACCCATTACACATAATACTTTTCATTACTAGGGCGGTATCGGAACCACTCACAATTAACAAATGTTTATACTGTCTCCTGATTGGCCGGTTTCTATATTCAGACATTTTGTTAAACAGATACATATTTGATTGGGCAAAAACAGCCACCTCGAAGATATAAAGTGATGGGAATGTTATAGTAATTTTAGGGACTTAAATACAGGAACACAGCTATGTGTTGCTATTAAATGACACATAGCCCTTATGCAGCGTTTTTGAGATTTGAACACCTGTTGTTCAAAGCTCAAAAACGCTGCATAAGCCCTAAAATTACTAACATTCCCATCACTTTATATCTTCGAGGTGGCTGTTTTTGCCCAATCAAATATGTATCTGTTTAACAAAATGTCTGAATATAGAAACCGGCCAATCAGGAGACAGTATAAACATTTGTTAATTGTGAGTGGTTCCGATACCGCCCTAGTAATGAAAAGTATTATGTGTAATGGGTCCGATCATATTTAACAAAATACCCGATGAAATAAAAAATGAGATATTTCCTGTTTTCAAAAAAAAATTGACAGATTTTTTAATTAATAAATGTTATTACTCAATTGGCGAATTTTAGACCGATAAAAATTTAAATTGATAAATGACACATGTTTCTTAACATATGATTGACTGTATTTCTGGTTTGTACTTACATGTATAGTTTGAATACAACTGTATTGATCTCGAAATTGACAAATTTATAATCACATTTTATTAAACTTGACATTAGGTATGTATTTGTTTTGCCTATTTTAAATTATTAGCTGAATTTCACTTGACATGGAGAACTCATATTGATTTTATATTGAATGTGTTATAAATATATATTAAAGGAGTCTTTTTTACTACATTACCTAAAACTGTTTGCATGCCTTAGTTAAAGGTAAATAAAATAAAATAAAAAAAAGTGTTTATTTCTCACCACAAGCCAAAAATTACAGACAAAATTTTTCAAATAAACAAGTAGCTATTCGTAACAATTTCTGGTTGTGGATCGCTGGTGCCTGTGGTAGGTAGTAACACCTGTAATACAGGTCACCAGGTCCCCACCTATTCCTAGTTACATTATTTGATAGCTTACATTTATTGGACAGCGAGTAACAAATGCTAAATGACACAAATTAGTGAGTTTAATCATTAGAGTAAATAAGACAGTAGAGTAAGTTAGGTTCTGTATGAGGGTGTAGGTGTTTGTGTGTGTGTGTGTGTGTGTGTGTGTGTGTGTGTGTAAATGTGTGTTTTGTTTACGGGGTAAAGGTAGTTAGTATAAGGATCTTTCTAAACTGAACATTTATAACGTGTACCTACTTTCAATGCAAAATAACTATTCTATTATATTCTATTCTGTATGCTGTCGATATCATTGTCAATCTTCCTAAAAATTTCGCATGTATAGCAAGTAAATAAAAAACTCACTTGCTCATTATTCGTTACTGAAATTTGGCCATTGTCCGGATGCTAAATCTGGCTGTTGGCAAAGCTTTAGGTATACTGGCAGTTGACCAATTAAGAGAGACCCTTAACTGTTACACGTCACCCGGTGACATTTATTTGGAAATATACTGATCGATTAGTAGTTGGAACAGACAAATAGAGTCCTGCGATACGATGGACCGACGATTTGACGAAGATGGCTGGTAGCGGATATATGCAGGCTGCCCAAGATCAGTTAGTGATCTCTGGGGGAGGCCTAGTTACGTCCATCAGTTAACGACAATAGACTTATTGATATGATGATGATGTCATCATGATCCTCATATCATTAGGTTTAAGGGATTGACACATCATTTTATCACATCAGCAGCATGATTACCTGCTGTCCATATATCTTAATCATGCTTTACCCACCCATTCCTGCAGTAATAGAAAGAGAAGCGGTATAGTAAAATTACTTTTGGTATAATAGCTCTTTACTACGGTCATCAAATGCTCTGCCAGTCATGATGATATACCTTTTAGTTCCAAGAGTTAACTGGAAGTAACACATTCCACATTATTCCACTGACATGTATAACTCGTTTTCCAGTTGAAAGATGCGTCGACACAGAACAGGGTTACCGTTGTGAGAGATGTCCAGGACAATTGACCAGCGACGGCCAGACCTGTCGCACCGCCTGCAGTGCCAACCCTTGCTCCGGTGGACGTGAGTACTCTCAGTTCTACTTTTATAATCTTCAATTTTGTGTATAAAACACACAACACAGTCGTTATGATATACGTAACTGCAAAGAATAATTAAGGATGATTCTGTTCTTAGGTGTTCAATGTCAGGATTTACCAGATGGAACCTACCGTTGCGCACCTTGCCCAGAGGGTTACCAAGGAAATGGAGAGAAATGCTACAGAGTTGAGACCTGTCGTGAGAATCCTTGCTACCGTGGTAAGTGAAATGAAAAAGTACTTGCACCTGTAATCATATTGCACGAACACCAACCCGTATTTGGTTAATTGATCATGAATTTTGTTCAAACTAATAAATTTCCGCACTCTTTAGGGCTCCGAACCTGAAAAAGAAAAACTGGACCTTTATAAAATCACTTTTTGTCCGTTTCTCGAAAAAAATTCTTTTAGATCTGTTTATTCCGAAGTCGCAGTCAAAACTTTTCCATAAATTCTCAGGTGTACAATGTACGGACACAGCAGAAGGTCCTCGGTGTGGAGCCTGCCCTGTCGGGTACTATGGCAATGGACGTGAATGTCAGCACGTTTGTGTCTACAACAGGCCATGTGGGTCAAGACAATGCAATCCCACGCACAGTAGTCCGTACTATAAATGTGAGGAATGTCCTAAAGGATACGAATGGGTTGATGAGAAACAAGAGTGCCAGCTTTTATGTGTCACCCGCCGACCCTGTGGCTCGAGACGCTGCACTCCCAAGACTAGCAGTCCGTACTATGAATGTGAGGGCTGTCCTAAAGGATACGATTGGATTAGTGAAAAAAGAGAGTGCCAGTTGATCTGTGACACCCGCAGACCCTGTGGAATGAGACGCTGCTCTCCCAAGTCCAGCAGTCCTTACTATGAATGTGAGGGATGTCCTAAAGGATACGATTGGAATGGTAAGTGACATGATAACGATTGAGCACCGAATCTGGTTAAACTCAAAATGAAGCTTACAGGCAAAACGACCAACATTTGGTTACATAAAAAATATTCTAAAGACACTTGAGGTTAATGACAATGTTCACTAAAATTGAATTGTTACTTTATCCCTAATGCAAACTAGAATGAAAATCGTGTTTCGATTCACTGTCATTGGAGTCATAGGAAAACAAGTTGCCTACTAATCTGTATTATTCACCCAGTTTTGAATTACAGTTTATTTATCACTAATTTCATTTCCAGGATTTGCATGTGTCGACATAGACGAATGCGACCTCATCCGCCCTTGTGACGAGATTGTTTCCTGTCGCAACGAAGAAGGAGGGTTCACTTGTGGAGCCTGTCCCGCTGGGTACGAGGGTAGCTCCGGATGGAGAGGATCCGGCGACGAACGGCGACGGGAGCAGTGCGTCGATATTGACGAGTGTAGCGCTGGACGAGCCAAATGTCCCTGGGGCAGGCTGTGTGTTAATACTCCGGTAAGATTGTTGAACGTCTTGTTGATGAGATAGTATTTTATTTTCGCTGTGCTAGCAAATATTTTGAGTTTTGATCGTTGTGGAATTTACGTGTTTGAGTGCTCAGTTTGTACAGACGTCAGCACATCAAGCCACACCAAACTCAAAATTTTCCAACTGAATAAAAACCTTAGCCTTTTGTAATAAAGTTGAAAATCTATCGAAGGAATTTGACAGATTGTTGTAGCTTGATGTGCTGGCCCTTGTACAATGTAAACTAGATATAATTATGTTGTCAATTGCTCGAATATCGATGGCACCGCATAGGTGCATAAGGGCGGGTTGCTTCAACTGTACATTACTGACCGGTAATAGTAAAAAATGGCGATAGTTAGCGAAATTGACGACAGTAAGCGTCAAATAAATAAAATGGGTTGTTTCACAAAATCGTACGTCAAAAAGTTACTATTACCACAACCGACCAGTCAACGTAATTTTGTGTTGTCAAACAGCTACTTCAAACATCAAAATATACGGGTTGTTTCATAACATAAAAATACGTCAGTTAAAATTATTCAAAAAGAGATTCCGTACTCTTTTTGAATAATTTTAACTGACGTATTTTTATGTTATGAAACAACCCGTTACATTTAACGTACGTTAAACATCTCACGTCATAGTAACTTTTTAACCGTCCGTATGTAACGTTAACCGACTGTTTGAAACAACCCGCCCTAAGTAGCGGAGGTTTAACCTTCAATATTTTTCGCCCGACAGTCACATTTGGCATCATCAGCACCAAATATGGTTATTTGAAGACAAAGAATGCTGAACCTGTGACTATATTCTTGCTCCAGGGTTCATACACATGTGTGCCATGCGGTGGAAGCTATTACACCAACACCACACAGCCGTGCTTCGGCCCGGGAGAACTGGTGCAGCGCTGTGACCCCGCGCTCTGTGCTCGATACAATGCCGTGTGTGGTTATGGGTACAAGTGTGTCTGCGCGGTACGTATACTTTGGCTGTATATTATAGACATCTATATATGTATGTATTTACAAAAAAAAATGTATTTGTGTATGTATATCAGCTGTCTGACACCCATAGTATAGGATCTCCCTAGTTTGGGGTCAGATGGCCGTGTGTGAAAATGTCCCCACATATTATTATTATTATTTTCTCTAGCAGACGTAAAAAAAAAGTCTTGCAATTCTAGATCACCCCCATTCACTCATCATTGTCTTCATCATCTGCCCTAGACTTTCCCAACTGTGTTAGGGTCGGCTGCATCGGGATTTTTATTAGACTGGCTAATATAAACCTGGATGCAGCTGAATACCAGTGTTTTACATGGAGCGACCTGTCGATATCCGTGAGCGACTGCCTATTTGACCTCCACAACCCAGCAATTGGGTAACACGATACGCCTTAGAAAGTCTGATTGTCAGGCTTTCTGACTTCTACCCATAACAACTGTTAAAGATCTACGAATGATCTAGTCGGTACCGACTGCTTTACGAGCTCTCCAAGATACGGAGGGATCTCGGTATGAAATAACTGGTCATCCATCTATGGATTGACCGTGTCAAGCGTAGCTTAACCATGCCCCATCGACCCGTACGGCTTTTACTTAATCACAAGCTCCTCATTTACTACCTCATACACACACCAACACTTTTACTTACATATACACACAACTACACTCTCGCACATCCTTGCATGCCTCATAAATAAAACCCACATTAGTAGGTAATATTCTTATTTAAAGTTTAAAAATTAGAATTAAAATAAATGAAATAATAATGAATGAATTAATACTATTATGATCTTTAACAAAACGTCTCCAGTACAATAGTTGAAATATATCAATTGTTAAGGGGGCCTGGGGGCCAAGTCTGTTATTTTTATAATTTCGTCATTCCAACACGATCCCATTGTCATTTTACTAAAAGTTCGTAATCTGCTAAATGCATAATGGTCGATCATTGGTCGGTCGAATTAAAAGCAATGATTGCACAATGACGTTCTAATGGTAGGTCACTGATTAAAGGAACTGTCAAAATTTTAACAGATTACTTACCGCCTAACATTCAGTTGTAATTTTGTACAAGATTACCATTCTATATCATTTCTTTCAATGGCGTGTCAGTGGTTGACCATTGGAAAGTCATAATGACGCCATTATATTAATAGATTACCAAACTTGTCAAAATCAACAATTATGAAATCAATGATATAACATTTTGACACTATTGTAATAGCAGATTTGAGACCCATGTGACCTGACTTACAGGTTTTGAATAAAACTTAGTTTAGGCACCAGTCCTTCACAAATTAAGTATAAAATTATAGACTATAGACTAAGTAAACTTTAAGCTGTAATTTGTGGAAAGAAAATAAAATTATTCTTATTCTTACTATCATATCAACCCCTATTCCAGACCGGCTGGGCAGGTGACGGTACCGTCTGCGGTCCCGACAAAGATCTTGACGGCTATCCAGACCACCACCTTAACTGTTCCAAACCTCGATGTAGGGCTGACAATTGTCCCGATGTCTCCAACTCAGGGCAGGAAGACGCCGATGGCGATGGCTTAGGAGATGCTTGTGATCCTGATGCTGATGGTGATGGTATTGCTAATTTACCGGTGAGTAACGTACTTTGACTTAAGATAGGCTTAAAAAAAAGTGTAACGAAACTAATAGAGTATCAAAAAATATTCCTTAGTAGGTATTTCGCCTGTTATTTATTCGCAGCACAGATCGTTCGAGACGACTTGACTCCTTTGTTCTTATTTATTTTTCCAAAGGTCTCGTGCGAATGAGACTATTCACCACGTCTTTATAATAAATTGAGACCATTGTTTCAAAAGCCTTAGTGTGCTCAAATATAATACCTAAGCTAGGTATATACAATATATTACAATATTTTGGTACTCAATTATTCTCATTGTCGCGGAGCTCGGAGATAAAATAATTCTAGAAGTCAACAGCTGTAATTACAGGGAGACAATAACCACCGTCTTGTCTTAATATTATTCTTATAATGAGAATAATGAATACTCTTTTATTTGTAACAGTGTATGTTGTAACTTGGAGTACTATAAGCAGAAGAAAAAATAGAACTATAAGCAGTCTTTTATAATATTTCACAGTAACAGACTCGAGATTTTTTGGAGATGTACTTAGTTGCTTTTGTGCGTATTTCAGCTCCAAATGCTAATTCTAAAACACATTCGGGGCGAGGCCGTTTAAGGATTGCAGAAGTTTTTAAACTTTTTGTTGTCGGACGGCCATCGAAATTATTCAAGCACAAATATGCGTCTAATAATAATCTCGTTACAAATGCTAGCCAAATCTGGAAAATAAAATCTTTTGTTCCCAGGATAACTGTCCATTGACTCCTAACCCTGACCAACTGGACCGCGATGAAGATCGCAGCGATAGGCGAGGTGATGCCTGTGACAACTGTCCACAAAGGTATAACCCTGGACAAGAGGATACTGATAGAGATGGGCTTGGAGATGTCTGCGATCCTGACATGGATAATGATCGTAAGGAATATTGCACTTTTTTTGTAGTCTTATTATTATTAACCTTTTGACCGCCACATAGAAAGTTGAAAAATGCCAAGCTACGATATGGAATACTCTATGGAATCACGTGTAGAAGTACACACACAATCACATTACATGTAGTCGTGACCGTGGCGTGCTGGGCGGCTGGGGGAGAAACTTCACTCGTGCTCTTAAAGAGCTCCCCATTTTTTATCTCAGGATTCCCAGGTTCTGATTTATTATCTGGGTAGGTACCCCTTTTCAAAGTTATAATTTCGGTGACATCAAAATCGAATTTATGAACTGTTTGGCTTACAAATTGGTTCCTTGAAGCTCATAAATGGATTTGTCTTTTACCGCTATACCTAAACGAATTGGAACGTCGACTACGCAAAGTAATGAAAACTTTACATTATTGAATTCATCGTAAAGTATTGTAAAAAATAATTTACTTTTGTTAAAGGTTTATTTAGTACTCACCGATAATTTTGCCGACCTATTACCATTCGAACAGTTAAGTTTTCACTGTAGATCTACATTTAAAATAACTGTTTTAAATTATTTATTTCTCATGAGAAATAAAATATAAAACAAAACTTAAGTAATTTAAGGCACAGATGCGCATAGATGGTATTCTTACAAAATAAAATCACTTCAGAATTGTCAAGGAGTCAGTCAGGTAGTCAGAAAAGCAAAGTTGTAAAGCGAAGGCTTCGAGCAAGAAACTTCACCAATACTCAATGTTCAATGTATATTGTCCAGGTTTACCAAACGAGATGGACAACTGCCCGCGCCTTTATAACCCGGGTCAAGACGATTTGGACAACGACGGCATAGGCGACGCTTGTGACAACTGTCCTCGGATACGTAACCCTGCGCAAGAGGATGCTGACAGGGACGGCGTGGGTGATGCTTGTGACAGCGATGTTGATAGAGACCAGTGAGTACATCATCATGATAGCAGCGAAAACTTAAAGCTTTTTGAACTTGAACTATATTTTTTTTTAAATTTGGAACTTTTAATAACCTGATTGTATATACATTACATATCTGTCAAGATAGTACCGGGAATGAATCATTTAAAAAGCTCATTTAAAGGGATTGTCTAAATTCTTTTTGACGCTGAGTTAATTGGCACAACTGTACTCTTTACTCACGCGGAGTTCGATCGCCACTCGTCATTCTGTTTGTTCACAGTGTGCCATTTTGTCAGTTCATGTCAACTGTGTTTTGCGATTTTAACTATAACCAAAAATATCGAACAAATAATTCGTCTTAAATGTTGCATTTCAAATAGAATTTCGTGTGTAGAAGCACTGAAAATGTTACATAAGACTTTCAGTGAATCGACTTTATCAACAACGCGTGCGTACGAGTGGTATAATGCATTTAAATGTGGAATTGCAATTGGGTATTGCTTTGGTGTTAATGTATTATTACGGAATGGACCTTCTTTGAAAGAAAATATATTTAATACATATTTTGTTTTTTATTGAATAAATCCCGGTACTTTCTTGACACAGTAGGAAATCCCATGAAGGAGATTTAGTCCGAGTCATAACCAGGGATCTCTGGAGGAGGCATACGTTCAGCAGTGGACGGCAATAGGCTGATATAATGATGATGATAACTAGGGATCGGATAAACTTCATATCTTGGCTTAGATAGAATGAACTTTTGTACCAAAATGTCACGATTAGACGACAGTCGTGAATATTTTTTTTTAAATCAATTATTTCTAGAAGTTGTATCTATACTCTCCTAGCGAAAAATTAACTAGAGTCCCTAGTCATAATATTATAACATAATTATTCGCATGACCGATTTTCCCAAATACGAAGAAGTATATTATATTGCAGCCACATTTCATCCATTTTATGTACAGTCACCAAAATAGATGAATACCCAGGGTCGTCGGACATAGCTGAAGTTTACTTAGAAACTGATAATTATAATAATGAATAAAATGAAATTGATAGACAACAAATAGTTAATTATTTAAATTAAATTTCTTTCGAATACATCCACCGGTTTCTAGTTCCTACTTACTACTTAGCCATAAATAATTATGACGGTTGTACGTTGTTTCATAGCTAATAGTTTTATAGAATTTCGTTTCAAATAATTTTTTTCTAATAATATCATTTCATAGAATAATCAATACGCAGAATACTTACTTTCAAGATTTTTAAATCATTGATTTTTGTTTCACATAAAGTTTTTTGTTAGAATTATCATATCATAGAATACCAAATCAAATATTCTTTATCCTTATATTTTTTATTTCATTTAAAATTTATTCCCAAGAATGGGACTCTCAGTTCTAACCAAACTTACTGCGCGTGCGTGCAAGCAACCATGCAGCATGCAAGCAAGCACGCAGCGTACAAGCAAGTATACAGCATGCAAGCAAGCATGCAACGTGCAAGCAAGCATGCAGCATGCAAGCAAGCATGTAGCGTTCAAGCAAGCATGCAGCGTGCAAGCAAGCATTCAGCGTGCAAGCAAGCATGCAGCATGTAAGTAAGCATGCATCATGCAAGCAAGCATGCATCATGCAAGCAAGCATGCATCATGTAAGCGAGTATGCAACATGCAGCAGGCATAGTTTCTGTCACGGCTCCGGCGTTGCTCCACGCCTACGCAGATTTAAATTACACTCTAGGGGGTAGGGCAGACAAGACTACGTGGAATCGGTTTCGCAGCGATTCGTTTCTGTCATTAACTTTGGTAGCACAACTTATTGACTTTTTAAGACATCATTTTTGTTTTTGTGTATTTATATCTATACATTTTCGTTGAAATAAATTCCACGGAAAAATACAACAAACAAACAATATTCGTTAGAAAAGAATTCTACTTTTTGATAAGTTTGTTAAACAAAAAAATGTGATTAAAAATTCATTGAATTGTGTTTCTGTGAAATATTTTTCATTGAAGTAAATAGTCTTTGAAACAATAATAGTGGAAATAAAAATACGAGAACCAAATATTATGTTAAACATTTTCTGGGAAACGAAATTCTATGAAATTTCTGTCTGCGAAACAAGGGGACACCAATTATGACACATCGAATTTAAAAAATAATCTTGTAGTGTCGTTTCTGTCACATATTTTAAAACATTATCTTAAATTCCATTACAGGGACGGTATCCAAGATGGCATAGACAATTGTCCGACAGTACCCAACAGTGATCAGCTCGACGTGGATGAGGATGATTTGGGCGATGCGTGTGACGATGACGACGACGGGGATGGCGTGCTGGATGTCGATGACAACTGTCCTTTTATCAAGAACAAAGATCAGAAGGATTCTAACAGTGAGTATCCTTGTTTTAAACGTCATTGGCTGGCAAGCAAGCCGACGGTCTACCTGATGTTAAGAGCGCCCATCCCCTCATATTTCCCATACAAACGCTCGTACGCGATTACGGAGCCAAAACAAATTTTTTCTTAAATATTTTTAACACCCAGGTATCTTGTGGTTAAAATCTAGGTTTGTATGAAGCCAAAAATACACTCTTTTGAGAAACTAATTCAGTAAACACGTTCGAATATCAGCTTCTTTGCACAATTTTATATGAACTTTGGCCGTTCATAATGCACTCATACATTGAAAAAGTAAAAAAAAACAGCTTCATACAAACCTTGCACATGTAATGGTGATTCTTAATTACAAACATTATTACCAAAAACCTATAAGGCTTTTTCAAAAACACATATGTCCTGGAACAAGTTTTGTGAAATTTCCGCGCGCCAATCTTCCTGTGATGTTATCGCGTTCTCACTCGCTCGTTTGTTTTCGAGCTTTGTGTTGGTTGAAACAAAAAAGAATTCAATCACGCTCGCGTTGAAGTTCATTCGATGGGGAAGGGTGCTCTTAAGTGGTCACCGCTGCCGATATCTGCCGTGTGGTGCCGACCGCGAATAGCACCACCCCGTGGGTGTCGTAGAAGGCAACAGAGAGATATTGACCAGAGGATGGGCAGCAGTGTCCTTTTGAGTGCCATAACAACACCTATACTGCGATCGCCAACATGCATCGGCCAAGCATGACGATTAGAGCTGAACCCTTCCTTGGAAGAGACCTAAGCTTAACAGTGGGCGTAAGCTTGACATGATGATGATGGAATCTGTAATACCAGGAACCTTGCAGACGCGTTACCCATCCCAGAAACAAAGTTGAAATGTCTCATTGGCCTGTAACTGCTACGTTTTGTAAAGTCAAAGTCAAATCATTTATTTCAATTAGACCATTATAAGGTACTTTTGAACGTCAAATGAGAAAACAAAATGATTCTAGCCCATTCCAAAAGGTAGTTTTGTATGGAGAAGAATGGGCAAGAAACTCCATACTTACTCTTTTAAAAACGATTTTAATAAATTATACGTGAATACGATGTACCTTGCATAAAAACACAATTTTAAAGTGTGTACAAAGTATCACAGATTAAGGAATGACAGCTAAGTTATGTACATAGATACAAAGTGTTCACATAATTATTACAAATGTTGAAACAGTAGACGAGCACTCCTTATATTTTAACTAACAATGAATCAGTATGTGAGTCTGAGCAGTGTATAAGTACTAAAAAGAGTCAAATATATATAAATATACTAGCTGACCCGACAGACGTTGTCCTGTCCCGATCTACTGGGGGATGAAAAAGGGGTGAAAAAAGGGGATGAAAAATAGATGTTGGCCTATTCTCAGACCTACCCAATATGCACAAAAAAATTCATCAGAATCGGTCAAGCCGTTTCGGAGGAGTACGGGAACGAAAACTGTGACACGAGAATTTTATATATTAGATATATACATATTTAAAAAGTAAGAAAATAGTATGAAATAAGTATGAAAATAGGTAGTCTTAAAGGTTGTTGAAGCAAAATGATTCAAGTTGGATTTTTAACAGTTTTTCTCTATTGTTGAGGAGTCTTGAATTTGAATGATGCTTTGATAGTGGCAAACAATTAATTTTGAGATAATTGGCAATTCAATCATCACCTGCTTAGCCTTCTTCCCACTTTGTTGGGATCCACTTCTAGTCTAACTGACCTCCCCAACTCAGTTACTGAGTAACACAATACCCCAATACAAAAAAAAAACACTTTTCAAAAACAATACTTTATAGCTTCTGACTACCCGACTGTCAAAGATCTACGAATGATAGCCGGGACAAGCGGTTTTGAGTGCTTTCGGAGGGATATCGATATGAAATGAATTGTCACTCATCCACTGACCGACCGCGACAAGTGAAGCTTAACCATGGCCGATTGATTCGTTCGGATTTACTTTCAATTCAATAATATAACATTAATATAAGTCCATCGTTTCTGCTTTATTGTAATTTATTGTTTGATACGTCTTTAATTACTGAATATTTACATAATCTTCCATTTATGTACAAACCAGATGACGGCATCGGTGATGCCTGTGACAATGATAACGACGGAGATAAAGTAGTGAACGACCTCGACAACTGTCCAAATAACTCCAAGATATACCGCACTGACTTCAGGTAAATTCATATAACTTATGATTTCTAGTTATGTACCAACACAACACTAACACAACATTAACCGATAATTTCAAGTTACGAAATGTTTAAAAAACAATTTAATTTTGGTCCTGAATACTCGACTAATTTTCAATTACAGTAATACTTGTTTAATTGGGATCTTAAAGAGTTTAGAATTAGAAGACAGGCCTATTCAGAATACAGACACCACTAATCAATGACATGCTTTTATAATCTGACAAAACGCGATTTACCCATAGATTTTGTATGGCAAGTGGCCTGTGACGTCACTTATTTGCCAACTCAATTGGCTTGCTATTAATTATTTTAAAACGAATAAAAAAAAATTGATAATTAATTTCAAAATCGCGTTTTCAGGGATAAAAAGTTTTTGTTTTTAGTTGTGTCTTTGAATGATAGGTAAATTGGTCTACATCCGTATGGATGAGAAAACTATCGATCTAACCTTTCAACATTTCCTTTCTAGAAACTATATGACAATCCGTCTGGACCCTGAAGGCGAGTCTCAACAGGACCCTAACTGGGAGATCACGAACCAAGGCGCAGAGATACTCCAGACTTTGAACTCGGACCCTGGGTTGGCTGTGGGCTTCGAAAGCTTCAGTGGAGTCGACTTCGAAGGGACGCTGTTCGTGGACACACAGATCGATGATGATTACGTTGGATTTATATTTGGGTAAGTTTCATTACTCTACTAGCGACCCGCCCAAGCTTTACTCGGGTGCAATTTGCTATTATTTTCCGAAAGTCAACCAAAAAAAATATATATATGCAAGCAGTGTCCTGATAAATATGAAAACAATCATCATTTCAGCCGAAAGACGTCCACTGCTGGACATAGGCCTCCCCAAGGGGGGGTTTTGCCATAATCGCCACGCTTGGCAGGCGGGAAAACAAAAAAAAAGCCCAAATCGGACGAACCGTTCTCAACGGATCTTTCATACAATTGATTTTTGTTAATAGATTCATTCATTCATTCTTGCTAAGTCCAATTAATTAATAGAAATTTATTCCAGAAACACTTTAGTTTGTTGAAAATTCTCTGAATTCTGACCTCTCTCACTCTCTGTATTAGAAACAAAATAAGTTGACAATGGAAGGTAAACACAAAAAAAATATACATACTAAATGGTATCTTCACAAACAAGTATACACCTTTCTTAGTAAATATTGGAAATCACGCAGAACTAAAACTAATCCAAAACAAAACAGTTGTAACATAATTTAATTAGAATGTCATGGCGAAGGGTTTCTGTCAAATAAACTTGACGAGGGTCTGTAGTTAAGCTTCATTATACAGTTTAAGTTTCAAAAAGTTACAAACTTTCAATGACTATGAATACCATACGTGATGTGCAAAGTTGTTTTAATCTCATTCGAAATTTATTTCAGTCAATTTTGCCTTTTGTTTTTTGTATTATTTATCTAGACGATATGGTTGTTTCATTAACTCATAAAAAATAATGGATGCAAAAGTGCGATATCTTTTTATGCTGGCTGAATTTATATGAGTTGATTAAAACAGAAAAGAGAAAAGAGAAAAGAGGATTATTTATTTACACCCCCTAGATATTCATCGACATATTTTTAAGGCTGCTGGATATTAGACGTGCCGCAAATTAAGCTTATCTGCAGACATCTAGGCTAGACCAACAGAATGTGCCAATATATTGAAGTGCTCTGTGCTCCTAAAAGCTTAATAAAACGTCTCTAATTTTCTGGAACTTCTCATAATACATAACACCAGATATACCGGGTGACTTTGAATTCGTTGGCGTCCTTCCAGACTCCAGAGGGGAACGTTGTCATGTAACTACATTTTACAAAACAAATATCTCCCCACCGCCGTACAGTAGCGACACGATCCGCCTCCCTCCCAAACTGTTCCTCACCTCTTCCCGCGTCGAACGACTGGTACCTACTGGGAATTGCTTTTAGATTGAGCGGCGCGTAGACACGCACGCACACGCACGTATTTCTACAGTCTGTTATTTTGACAGTAGTGTAGGCAATTATATCGTTTCGTATCTATGGAGTGTCGTGGGTGTGCCACCGCGTTTGGTATATCACTACATATTACAAAGTTAAGTAAGAGTTTAATGTGTTAAACTCATTAAACTCAAAAACTACTGAACGGATTTTCACACGATTCACCAATGGACGAAGTGATTCATAAGAAAGGTATAGGATATATTATTCACTAGCATTTGCCCACACTGAATGTTAGTTATCGCGGATGCAGGCAAAGTCACCGACTAAAAAGTAGCCTATGTCCTTCCCCAAGATGAACCGATTACCGTACAAGCGTAACAGACAGAGTTACTTTCGCATTTATAATATTAACGTTTGGAAGTATGTATTAAGGTTTTCGGGAAATTTAAATATGACAAAGATTTGATTGTTGAAGATGTCTAAAAAAATCATCCCGACTGGGAGCGTTACGGGCGTGGGCCGCGTAAACTGATACGAGTTGTATATCCTGAAAAAAAAATGGAGACATAAGTATCCGTTATCCATGCGAAGCCGAGGCGGCCCGCAATTTTTTTTTATTATAGGGTCAATATTCAGCTTATATAACACCAATCAAAATTAATCAAATGACAATGCCAGATCCTGCCCCACCCATGTACAGAAAAAGTAACCCATGTACAGAAAAGTAAATTAATGAAAATAATTGTAATGAATATAGAACCTTTCTATACTAAATAGTTTTTCTTTAGAACTTGCGGATTACGAAATACCTACCCACCAAATACAGCTCATTTTACCTAAAATACAATTTAACCTATAATCAATGTCCTTATTGTTTTTAGATTTAAACGGAAACCGCAAGTTCTACAGTCACTAAGACTAATGTTTAGTTATCTATCAGCAATAAATAAACAGTAAGATGCTACATATTGCACATGACTTTTATTGAGTGGGGCAAAGTTCTATAGAGTTTCTGGCATTGTCCTTTGTTTTTCGTTACGTTAGCTCTAACACGAACAAAGTTAACTTTGATTTCAATTTCAACCCTAGAGCTAACGTCACCGACAAATTAATAACTAGCATTGTTTAGTGAAATTGGCTAGAGCTAATAGAAGAAATAAAGGAAATAGACTTTTCCTTTTTTTTCTTTTTTTTCCGGATTGGCATCTCGCAGGTCAACCTAGGAGGTGGTCGGCTGCTGAACCGGACTTTCCTGTGGTGCCTTAAAAATTATTATTTTAATGGCCAGGGCAAAATATCTTACAAACTAAGCGACTACACGCTACGGGCACCCCCTGTGGGGTACGAGCCTCGGCTTAGGGCGTGAATCGGATTTCGGAAATAGACTTACTATACTTTCTCTTTTATATAAAACTAACTGTTGCTCGCGACCTCGTCCGCGTGAACGTCGGTTATCGCGGACGCCGATGACATCGTAGATTATAAATGGACATGGGTTACCCTTTCTTGTGGCTTAAGCTTAGTCTCTGCCAAATTTTAATTAAAATCGGTTCAGTGGTTTAGCCGTTAAAGCGTAGTATATAAACATACACACGTTACAAAAAACAAAGTCGCTTCCCGGTCTCATATGTATGTCCCTCTGTACGTTTACATCTTAAAACTACTCAACAAAGAATCATGGCGAGATTCATACATTCATTTGTATGAAAAAAAAATAAGAATGTGAAGAATACATTACCAGGAGTAGATTGATATACTTAGCATATTTTTTTGTGTTTATTTTTTTTTGTACAAATCTCGCCATGATTCTTTTAGTGCGGTTTTCATCAATAGATTGAGTTTGATATTGTTTTATGTAATATTTATTAATCACTCCACACTGACGCCATAATAGTATCCATATTGCACACAAGCGTAGCCGGGGTGGCTTTAACATTTTTCATCATCCTTAATACCCCCCGTATTAAGTAAGGATGATGATAAAAGTAAAACTTTCTCATGCCCAGTTATCAAAACAACAAGCGTTTCTACGTGGTGATGTGGAAGAAGAACACGCAGACATACTGGCAGACGGCTCCATTCAGAGCGGTGGCCGAACCCGGCATACAACTGAAACTTGTCAACTCCAAGACTGGGCCTGGACAAACGTTGAGGAACGCGCTCTGGCATACTGATACTACCCCTGATCAGGTAAATTATTTAACGTCATCGTCTGCCTAGCCTTTTTCCAACTAGGTACGGTCGAACAAGTTATTTGGTTTACAGGCAAAAGTATTCATCTTTCTACTACACTCACAATATTTTATTTAATTTCATTTTTTTATCTCGAGTACATAGGTATCCTATCTACGTGCTCAAGATAATATAAAATATTGTGAGTGCCTGTACACCAAATAGCTGGTTCGACCGTACCTTGATGTCGTCTTCCAGTATAAATACCACTGTTTTACAGGGAGCTTTTCTGACCTCCACAACCCGTTACTGGGTAACACAATACCCCTTGATAAGACTGGTGGTCAGAGACCTATTGGGCGTCTAAAGGTTGACATGATGATGATGGTGAAATTTAAATAATTTTAAATATAACTTTTCAACTATTTACATACTGCGTGAGCACCAACTTCAGTCTATTTATACCTATACATATAAGTAATATCCTTATACTCGCTTTAAAATAGCTTAGGAGTTATAAATGTCACTTTATCTTAGATTAGCTTTTGCCCGCGACTTCGTCCGCGGTTTTTTTTAACGTATCCCTATTTTTTAACCGACTTCAAAAAGGAGGAGGTTCTCAATTCGATTGGTATTTTTTTTCATGTATGTAAGTACACCGATTACGATGAGATTTATGATCCGATTTACGTGATTCTTCTTTAGTTTGATGCGGAACAGTTGCCATTTGGTCCCATAAAAATTTAACATAGTTTGGCCCAGCAGTTTTAATAACTTTCAATTCGCAAGTCGGTGGCAATACAAAACAACAAACAAAACCAAAGCCGCCGACTTGTGAATTGAAAGTTATTTTTAATTTTTTGGAGAGCGGTTGTCTTTTTTGTTAGAAAGTTGTTTTTTATAGTAAATATAGACTATAGCGCTCAGGGATATCATGGCTTACTACCTATTAGACAATTATACATAAATACTTAAGGAATTACATAATCGGAACAGTCGTTCCGAAGATTCATCGAAACGAAAACAAACAACTTGAAATTAAAACTTTGACTTTTAACAAAAATTGTATTCTGTTGGAAAAAAGAAAAAACATAATTTAGGTACTCCATAGACTATAATCTTGATTAAGTTTACCCTAAAAGTAATTCTTTTTAGAATTTACCACTGTTTAGTAGGGACTTAAGTAGCTAATTTCTTAAATAAACTCTCTCAATAGTTTCTTTGAATAAAACCTCAACCTTTTCTAAGCTTGGTTTATTAAAAAAGAAAATCATTTTGGATTTTCATTTCGACTGTAATCTACGGGGTATGATGTTACTTATTATCAGAGAAAATTAAGTTTTCACTTGTATATTGTTGTACACAGATTTGTGCTTTTGTGTGCACAAATAAATTCGTTCAGTATGTCTATTCTGTTACAATCTCCCTCGGTGAACACTTAGGTGAAGTTAGCTGTCATCCGTCCGTCTGCTCTGTGAATCCAATTCTTAGCATCGAGACGGATGACCGCTCACTTCACCTAGGTGTTCACGGAAGGAGATTGTAACAGAATAGCACTGGGTCATGACATCATTCATAGATTCACAGTATAGGTATACAAGGTGTAACGTTAAATACGCAAAACCTGAAAATAGTTTGATTAGAATAACGAGCAGAATCAATTGAACCACTTTTTAATATAGGTCACATTTTTCAAAAAATCTTTATTATACATGTTGCCCTGTCTATTTATTAATAAATCAAGCCAACACGTGCGCAAACCTGCCAAAATAGGTTGTAGTGACTTTGTAAATATCAATGTATAAACACATTTTATGATGTATTTTCTATGTATATAATTTGTTCATAGATATTCGACGTAGCTATGACAACAAAAAATATCAGATCTGTCAAGATAAAGAAAATTGAGATTCAATAGATTGGATTAAGTTTTCGGACTGAATTGTGTAGCTACGCCGCGCTTAATCTTTATCGTGCCTTTTACTCTTTCTCCTTCTCTATTGTGAACGCAGCATTTCATTCAGTTATAACATTAAATTTTATTCTTTCAAGTACTTCCCGTTTACTTTATTACATACTCTTATACGTTCTACAAGGTAAACAAACACAAATGGTTGTCGTCCAATTTAAATTTTCTTATACGCGTGATAATAATAATTCTTATTTCAATGCAAATACGAGTCTTGGTAAAACTATAACAGCGTAAAAAACCTAATTTTTTTTTTAATTTTTTTTTTCATTTAGAATTAGGTTAATTTAATTAAAAATCATTTGGGGTGTCTGAAGTTTTGCGTGTTTAACGTTACACCTTGTATAAAAGTAGGGGCGGGTGATTTTCGAAATCAAGCATCAGATAAAGGACATGTTTCATAACGGGCCCAGTCTATGTACACCACTTAAAAAAAAAGAGAAAATTCCGTAGAATCCGGGAAAAATACGGATAATTCATTTAAATACATACTGTTGTGGTAGTAAATTGATATTTTTGTTAATTATTTGTATGGATTATCAACATGGCGTCACGCAGATTTAGCTACTCTATAAACCATAGATCGACCATTGATCATAGAAAGGGAACTGTCAGCTGTCAGTGTCACAACAGTGCCACTTCAGTCACTTTCGTCTCGTTTTGCTTCTAGTAACTAGAGTGTTTTTTAATAACCTCGCTTTGGTTTTTTCAATTTTACATCGTTTCTTTCCCATCTATTTACCTGGGTATCCACAAATCGACGCAGAAAATCAGAATTATAAATGTCAAACGTCATTAATCAATTAAAATGACAGCTTACCGCCATGACTGTTTGTATGTTGTGTGTTGCAACTCCAAGTGCAATTTCTTATGTTTTACCTGCTCACAAAGCCATTTTAAACGAATTGGATAGTTGAGAACTATTTAAAATGTGTTTCCTTACTAATAAGTATAGTGTACAAAGACTGGGCCCAGGCTCCATACATTTTGAAACTACTCCTTTACCGTATGAATTATGACTGCAATAAAACAATCTTTGAACTATTTTGGTAAACAACTATATAACTAATAATAAACTTAGTCATATTATGAGGTTTTAGTCCTAGGTACAGTACGATTCAAACTTTATGGAGGCTCTGAACATGAGTAGAGCGGCTGCGCAGTAACAATTTCACGTGTCAGCGGGGGTGTGGGGCGGGGTACTGCGCAGTCAGTAGAGCACTTAACAACCGCCATTAAGTTTGAATCGAACTGTGACTAGTCCAGTTTATGCTTGTAACTAGTCCAGTTTGTGCAAACCGATTTGCGCAGTTTTATCGATAAATCGTTATATGATAAATCGTTGCAGATTCTAACAACTCGTTCAGATCGTTCGATCGTTGCAGATTTTTGTTGTTGAGATCGCAACGATTTATCATATGCTTCCACTTCACATGGCGTATTTGTACAAATATTCGTCTTATTTGGATAATACAAAATGTACCCTAGCGATATTAAAATAAAGTCCATTTTGGATTATCCAAGTAAGGCGAATATTTGGACAAATGCGCCATGTGAAGTGCCGACTTTACACACGATCGATAAAACTGCGCAAATCTGTTTGCACAGTTTAATCGCTGCGATAGATCGTTACGTGCTGGCATTAGCCACCCAAATCCAGTGCCGGATTCCACTTTATACGGCTGATACAGCAGTAGCTACGTCCCTGCTCTAATCAAATACTGAAATGTTGATAATCCATTCAATCTCGAATTAGTCTTGACTACGTAACTCGAATAGCAAGCAAACAAACATGAGCTCGGCACTCACGGTCTCTCGTCCATAGCCAATGCAATTTACACTGTATTCAATTTGCAGTTTCCTTTCGCACGTCACGTACGCTACCGTCATGTTAGTAATTTAGTTTAATTAGTGCGTAACGGCCCGTAGTATACCATAAAAGATAGTACTGTTCCGTTATCACAGGTGATTTCGAAATTCTATTATTTTTTATTAAGATTCCTAAAGCAATGATTGTAGATAAGGATATTTGAATATTAAGAGAACACAAAGGAGTTACTTTAACTTTATAGTTAGAGTAAATGTTTTTTCCAATTTATAATATAACTAGCGGTCCTGGCAGACGTTGTCCTGCAACCCGACTAAAGCGCCACCTGCCGGGTTTAATTGCGAATCTAAACCATTCTCGAATCCACTGGAACACACACTAACAAATTCAGCAAAATCGATCCAGCCGTTTAGGAGGAGTTCACTTTGATACACACGCACAGAAGATTTTTATATATAAGAGATAATACTGGCTTATAATTGTTCCACTGCAGGGCAAAGACCTCTTATCATACAGAGGAGGCACGAGCACTGACCATCACGTGCGCTCAAGGCGGATTAGTTTTGATTGTTTTTTTTTCGAAAATCATTTTTTTTTAAACGAGTGTTAAGAAGCCTACTCACGATATGACTGCTGCAAGCTATTGAGGAGTTGGGTCGCCTGCAGGTGGTTCTGGCAAGAGCATCAGATCCATCTTTTTGCATTTTTCATTGTTATTAGGTTTATGTATGCATGCTAAATTTGAACCGGGAGCCTGGCGAACTGGTTTAAAATTTTGATGCAAATTTTGATCTATAAAAACATTACTAGTTAAATAAAAGTTTGTAAAAAGATTAAAGGAATCCAATATCACAATTTCAGTTGAAGGACATCCACAAGCATTGCTGCAATGATTGAACCTCATCTTGTATTCAGTAATAATTAGTAATTTCTATCCAATACTCGGGTTTTACCTCCATAGGCGAAAGGCGAAATAATGTATTACAATAATAATATAACAATGATAAGTGGGGACATTTCACACATTGCCATCTGACCTCAAACTAGAGAGACCCTGTACTATGGGTGTCAGACAGCTGATCTACATACACAAATACATTTAAATACATACATATATAGATAAACAACACCCAGACACAAGGCAAACAAGTGCTCATCACACAAATGCTTACCCTGGGCGGGATTCGAACCCGCAACACACTGCGCAGTCAAATTGTCCAGACATTCACGATGATTCATTGGCATGATACAAAAAGCCCTTCATGCGCTTCATGCCCCTTTGTCATTCCAGGTGACTCTCCTCTGGAAGGATCCTCGCAACGTGGGCTGGCGTGAGAAGACGGCGTATCGCTGGCGTTTGCTGCACCGACCCAAGCTCGGTCTCATCCGGCTGAAGGTGTACGAGAACAACCAACTGGTCGCTGACTCGGGCAACGTGTGGGACTTCACGCTCAAGGGAGGTCGCCTCGGGGTCTTCTGCTTCTCGCAGGAGATGATCATCTGGTCTAACCTTGTGTATAGGTGTAATGGTAAGTGGTATTGCTATAAATTGTTGGTTTCTGGATATTTTTGCATATATTCACTCTCTTATTCTGTGAGTGATGATACCATCAAACCTGTTCTATATTTTTTCGTAAAGAACATTAAGGTTTACTCATCCAGGTGAGCTCATTGATACGTCAACTTGTGACAATGGTCTCAGTTAAGCGGGCTATAGGAACCACAGCTCATTATAACAGCACGACTCCGATACAGAAAATAATTTGCCATTAAAATTAGGGCTTTCAATCGTATGAGTTTAAATAATATTTATAGTGACATGAAAAGGTTACGGTGACGGCTCGCGGACGGCGTTGACGTTTGAATTTTTCGAGGCGTTGCCGTACCGGATCGATAGTGTAAAAATGAGCGATGGACATTATTCTACGATTGTGCTTCTTCTGTATATTACTATAAAAACCATTTCTGTCCACAGATAAAATCCCTTCTAACATAGCAACAGAGCTAACAACGAGGCACAACTTCGAAATAGACCACAATTTCGTCTACGTTTAATACATCACGATAATAATTCTGTGACATTTCCAGTAAACACACTGCCAAAACAAACCCGACATTGTGTAAATGAAATAAAAATGTTGTATGTAAATCGGGTACCTATTTTGTACTAATAAATGGAACCTTCAGAGTGACAAAAGCTTTTGATGTTGCAAATCTGTGTGTTGTTCAAATAATTGAATTATAGAAAGCTTTTCTATACATTGTGGATTGTATCCAATCGTGTGAATTGTTATAAGGTTTATTTTAGAGATAAGTTCTAACAGTTAATGCAATAAAGTTGACATTTGTAAGTTTTGTGTTTGTTTTTATGTTCTTCCATGTTCCTTTTAAGTCTTATGGAAAATAAATCTCTAGTGCGATTGGTGTCCTTGCCTTTTCAGCAAGATTATTTCTTCTTCAGCCTGAATTTTCCCATTGCGAGGCAAAGGTTTCTCTGTTCTTCTTGTTTTTCATTTTTTCAAAATATGCTTGCTCAAAACCTATTGCTTCAAGTTCGACACCCCTTTGCCATCTCATCTTTCTAGTGCGACGTGTGCTGGGGCGGCTGCTGCAGGTGCCGAAAACCTTAAATGGCGCAAAAATGGCCTTCATGGAAGCTATATATTATTTGAGCCGTTTGGGGTGGAAACTCTAGGGCCATGGGGGTATGAGTACCCATTTCGGTTTTCGGGGCATCGCCAAGGGGCTGGCCGACTCCATAAGTGACCCGAAGGCTGGTTTATTCTTGGGCTAGCATTGCTATAAAACGTGGCAATGCTGCCCGCCTGTTGGGCACGTGTCTCGTTAACAGCGATGTGGACGAGTTTTTGATGCTCTTTGAGTTCCCCCTCCCTTTTTCCTGGAACTGTACCCATCAACTAATTTTTTTTTTTTTTTAAGATTTGTATATATTTGAATTATAGGTAATAATAGTTTTGAATAAATGGAGTACCTACAAAGGTGAAGTTCTTGCAGGTTGAAAATAAAGAAAATGTGCGTTTGCAATAACAACGTGGTTTAGGTAATGCGAACTGCTATGTAAAGATATACCTACCTCATTTTCATTATTTTAGAAAAAAATACCGTGTCATACCAGATTGTCATTTAGAAACAACAAAGTTCTTTTTGTTGGTTATTTGATTTCTTGGTATTTTGATAGCTTATTTGAAAATAATTATTTTTATTGAATTTTGTATGATTTATAAATAATTTACAAGAAATGGAAATGGAAACTGAAGGCAATGAGAATGTAGAAGAAATTATAACTGAAACATCAGAAACGGAGAATTCTACAACTGAGGAAACTCAAACCATGCCGCCTCCTACAGGAGACATGGCCACAGACATGGCATCAGAACCCATGCTGAGCAACGGGTACATTGATCTAATTCCAGAGTCTCAATCCGCAACTTCAAGCAAGGCTATGTGCAACAGCATGGTCGCCAAAAAGAAGAAGAGGAAGCAGGTACAAGAGTTCTTTAGGGTTCTCCGACCCCATCTGCCGAGGAAGTCGAAGAGTCAGGCTCTCAAATTTCTGCAGAACATCGCCAAGGGGACTGTGAAGTCCAGTTCGCTTCAGCGTAAGAATAAGAAAAAGAAAACAAAGAAGTTACGTAGCCGGAAAATTCGACCGCGGATGACAAACTCTCTAAGTATGGTACGCAAAAATATCCGCAGTCTATACGGCTCGTCTGATTCCTGCCGGTCGTATTCGTCCTGTCCTCGCTGCTGTTGCTCTTGTTCCAGAATTGCTCGATGTTGACTTCTGCATTATGATGCTTTAAATAAGAATCCATTTCAAGTGAAAAGAACGTGTGTTGATATGAAGTATTAATGTAATTGTTTACTTTTTTAAAATATTTATAATAAATGGTTTCTATTCAACATGATATTCAAAGTTTTTAATTTTATTATCTCTAATATCTACAGTTTTCTTCTACGAAATAGTACAGCGATACAAACGCGCGACTGAAGGAATTCATGTAGTACAATGACTGCGGCGTTCGTGTTACGGGTCCTAAAGATGGTAAGGAAAGTAGACGGAAATACGACAGATGAGTACGAGCCGCATTTTAACTGGCAGGTCGGCAGCGTCCGACCTGGATGTCTGAGTTACATGTTTTATTTAAATTTTTTGGATAAGCCCGCCCCATTATTCCCAAACCACTGCCATTTCTGAAAGCCAGAATCAACAGTGGTGACCACTAGAAAAGTACCGAGGCAATGAAGCTGAACAAGTCCCGGAGAAACGTTACAACTGTCTAAATCCCGCAACGAAATTAATCAGAAAAGAATAGCGGAGGTAAAGGTGCGTACCTAATATAACGTAACATGTTATAAAATGTTATAATGTAACATGTTTCAGTAATGTAGAGGCTGAATGTTATAAAACGTGCTATTTAACATGTTATTAATATTTAAAACAATGCTACTTATGCAATAGTGAACAGCACTGCAGAACGACAAACGACAAAGTTATATAACATTGTTATATTGCATTGTATTTCTAATGTATTTATGTGTACAGTATTGTTATATGTTGAAATGTTGAAAAACAATGTGACATAATGTAGACGTGTTATAAAACACAAGTTACACAACATGTTACTTAATCTGTACACACCTTAAGAAATACATATTTTTCACTTACCTCATCATATCAAACAGGAGACAAATCTAGGTTCATTATCACAAAGGGGCGTTTACAACTGGGGGAAGTTCAGTTGCCAAGCACCATGATGATTACAATTAATATTACTTAATGGGTCCTAAAATGATTTATTGCGTTGATGTCGAGTCGCTCCACATCGAGTCGCCGCTACGTCAAGTCGCCGCTACGTCGAGTCGCCGTCACGTCTACTTGTTCTTTTGATATTTACTTATGATTTTTATTTTTTTTAACAAGCTTTTATTAGGTCGACCTATATGTATGTAACTATGTAATAGAATCTAAGGTAACTAATTTAACCATCTTCCAAGGATTGTAGCGTCATGAAAATTGGCAGCTGTATGTAGTTCTGATGACAATACAGTAATATGGTACTGTCGAACTGATCTGATGATGGAGCCGGAAGATAGGCACTGGCATTCCATGATGGAATATCGTATCATAGCCGTGTTTGGACTTGTTAGAAAGGTCTTGTAATGAACTTTGACTACGATTAGGTTTCAAGGTCTGATGATGAAGCCGGAAGACAGGAACTGGCATTCCATGATAGAATATCGTATCATAGCCGTGTTAGGACTTGTTAGAAAGGTGTTGTAATGAACTTTGACCACGAATAAGTTTTAAGGTCTGATGATGAAGCCGGAAGATAGGCACTGGCGTTCCATGATGGAATATCGTTTCATAGCCGTGTTTGGACTTGTTAGAAAGGTCTTGTAATGAACTTTGACCACGAATACGTTTTAAGGTCTGATGATGAAGCCGGAAGATAGGCACTGGCATTCCATGATGGAATATCGTATCATAGCCGTGTTTGGACGCATCTACGTAAAACTTAGTAAAATAACATTACTTACGTAGGATTACATTTCCATTTCACGGGCGTGTTGCATTGCGAACAACTTCTTGTAGGTACCTACCGCAATCTTGCTTGTAGCATTCTCAGGCCCGGCTATGACCTACTTACTATGGAGGATAGAGGTAAGTACTAGTTACGTAGGTAACATATTACATGTATATTCCATGAACAGACGTTAACTGTAAAGTGCCGCTTTGAGTCACAAAATGGCCGCTGAATAGTATCTACGCGTTTTGACGCGTTTCATGCTAATATGAACCTTATTTCAATCGTTAGCTGCTACTCAAAATGGCGAACATGCCACGTTCTGACAGGTAGCATTTAGTGGTTAATCTTGTAGGGTCGTCGTACTTAAAGGACAACAATCATACCTTCAGCTATATTCACATGTCTTTATTTTAAATCGTAGATCATAACTAAATATTTTTGCGCGTGGCGTGGACGACCACGCTGGTCAGGTATCGATTTCGGAGAGAGAAGGTGACAGTAAATCGGTTATATATCTCACCGAAGTGCATCGCTGTCGTCCAGATTGTGGTCTCCAGATTAAGTTTATAGTCTCGCTGAACCCCTTGTATACATTCGAGACACAAGGCTGACTCAGATGAAGTTGTAGAGCGATAGTACGCTGAGACAACCCTTGCTGGATTCGGATGACGACTTGAGCGGCTTCTTTAGGTGTGGTTTCCATTTACTTTTAGCGGCAGTGCTAAGCGACGTTAAACATTAAACGGCTGATGACATGGCGACATGGTTGGCGCAGTGGTTCAGCGATCGACTGCTGCGCTGCGTGTCGGGGGTTCGATTCCCGCACGGGACAAATATTTGTATGGCCTACAGAGTAACCGAGTTACTGAGTTGTTCCGGGTCTGGCTGTTTGTGTACGTTTGTAAACGCATCCACGACACAGAAGTAATTGCTAGAGTGGGGCAAAGTGTAAAAAACATTAATAAACGCCTACTTTTTATTGAGTTTCGAAAGAACCAAACAATTTGGTGATTTGTTTAAAAAATTGATGTCTCTTATTTTTACGTCCCAAGAAGTACGCTGAATAATCTTTGGTTATGTTATTGAAGGAAGCTGAAAGCTAATGAAATTATCTTTTAAATGATATACCACAATCCATGGTTCATTGCATAGAAATTGTAACTAATACGTTAATTGTGTTTTGAGCAACGCGCGATGAAGTGACTCTTGTTTATTTATCGCAAGTGTATTTGCCATTTACATTTTAAAAAAATCATTCAAATATTTCAACCACGGAATAAAAAAAACAAGTGGAATTCCGTGATTTTAACAATACTTATAACCTAATAACCATAAGTAGGTATTTGACTGCTTTTTGTCTAATGCTATATAAATGGAGCTTAGTTATGTACTTCAAGCTATTCTGTGCCGGCAGTGTGTTTGTCGGCCCTGCATCGATTCAATTAAGCACAAGATTAAAACGCCATCCTGTCAGATACACCACACTAATTTATTTCCTTCACAGTTAACAAGAGATATTAATTCACTTACCTATTTCATTAATTCAACATTGTTTGACCTTTCCAACTAAATCTTAGAGCAATTTCAATAAATAGCTCAATTATTATTAACCTTTGTTCAGTTTCAATGGCGTCAGTTTTGAATGGAATTTGTTTATCATTATAAACCTGAATAGAAGCAAAGTCAGAGCATTTATTTCAATTAAGTTATTTACTTGAAATGCTAAGGAGTCGGTCAGTTAGTCAGAAACATGAGCTAGTTGCCCGTTCCATCATCATCATTTGGCTAGCCTTTTCCCAACTACATTGGGGTCGGCTTCCAGTCTAACCGGATGAAGTTGAATACCTGTGCTTTACATGGAGCGACTGCCTATCAGACCTCCACAACCCAGTAGCTAGGTAATACGATACCCCTTGGTAAGACTAGTTGTCAAATTTTCTGGCTTCTGACTACCCATAACGACTGCCAAAGATCTACGAATGACAGCCGGGGCCAACGGCTTTACGTGCATTGCGAGACACGGAGGAACTTCGGTATGAAATGGATAAAATGGACCCATCCACAGACCGACCGCGTAGCTTAACCATTGACCGATCGATCTGTGCGGCTTTTAGATCCAAAAGTTAATGATAATAATTTCTCCAGACCGAATTTAGGTCACTGTGGCCCATGAAGGCTAGCCAAGTAGGTACGCAAGAGATATTATAGTGCACAAGTGTGTGTGCAAATATAGGTGCACTCCCTCTTCCCTCAATCTCATAGGCCCATCAGCAATCCGACACGACCGGGGAGAGATCAGGCTCAGGACCAACGGCTTAACGTGTTTCCTGAGGCACGGGGCGGAGTAACACACTCCGCCAACTTCCAAACTCCGAGCTGCTACTGAGAAATTCTTAATAAAAAAAAACTCAAATAACACGAGCGAGATCAACGGGGCAAACCTCCAGAATGGGCAGAAATCTCCACGCAGACTTTTACACTTTACGGACACTCCTTTTGACCCACCACATCAAAAAAAAAACACGTGCCCTCGGCACCAAGCCACGAATTCATCCTTTAATTAATAACTATTCTAATAAATGGTATTATTTTAATAGTTTTTGTCATCTTATGTCAATATACCTAGATAAAATATAAAGAAAGAAGTTCAACTAATATAAATTATGGTGAGTCAAGGAACATAATTAGCATATGAAATAAATAAAGCGAGGTTATTTTCACGGACTAGAAAAAAAAGAAGGACGTGGAGTCCTTCTGTTTTTTTCTCCCACGCATGTCAAAAGTGAAGCACCTAAAGTACGCCGCACCGAGACGCACATGTCAGAATAAAAGGTATAATTGGCAACATTAAAAAGCAATTAGGTAGCTCTATATGAAATACACATACTTATATACTCAAAGAATATTATTATTTTAGAACAGAATAGTGAAATGAAAATACTTTGTTTAGGAAACATATATTTTATTGTAATATTTCAGACTCAAAATCATTTATTTCAATTCAACCTTTTACAGGTACTTTTGAATTGTCAGAGTCAGTCAGAAAGTTGAATCTAGTTGCTCGTTCCAAAGAGTAGATTTCTATGGAGAAGAACGAGCAAGAAACTCCATGAACACTCTTTTAAAATCAGTAATATTTTACAAATTTAGGTTACATCATTCATGTCATAACAACTAGGTACATATAATTTAATATTAAAATTATACATATACATAGCCTTTCATAGTTATCATCATAGTTATACTTATCTTATTATTTTCTTCGAGAGCTCCGTACCGATCAACGTTTCGATCAAAAGTGTCTTTATGAATTTTTTTTTTTTTTTTTTTTTTTTTTCGGATTGGCATCTCGCAGGTCAACCTAGGAGGTTGTCGGCTGCTTAACCGGACTTTCCTGTGGTGCCTTAAAAATTATTATTTTTAGGGCCTCCAGCCAGGGCATAAAAGCTTACAAACTAAGCGACTACACGCTAAGGGCACCCCCTGTGGGGTACGAGCCTCGGCTTAGGGCGTCGCTGGGAGAGGACAGCAAAGGGACAGGCTGGATCGGATTTCCATTATTTAGGGACGAATTTAAAACTACAGGCTCAGCGGCGCGGGCTGGCACGAGCAAGGGTCGGGGAGGCTCTTTCTTTATGAAGTCGGAACACTCGCTTTTATAAGCGGCGATAAACAAGTATGATTCATGGGAGAAGAACGATGACAAGCAAATGTGATTCATACTTATTTGCTATCCAAAGTTTAAACACACTTTATTCTATTTAAAATGATGTTATTTACTATACTTCTACTGCATTTAATCAGAAATTAATTATTACTTTATATTACAACACGAATTACGTTGTTATATATTAATTACATCGGTATAAATCTAACACGGCCATACTGATAAGTACTTCGCTCTCGAAGTACAAACACAATATTCTTATTACATAAAGGTACATTTTGTTTACATAATATCAGTAATCGTTTTCATAATCATCATGGTATAATCAATAATCAGACCTTACTGGGTAGACCAAACACCCGCAGTCAGTGAAGCTTAATCACCCGCAGCCAGTGAATGTCATAATATACCACAGTTAAGGTTTTAATCCATCCATAATAATACAATCATGTCATATATACTAATATAATTACAATATCAGTAATCGTCTCATAATCGTCATTGTATAATCAATAATCAGACCTTACTGGGTAGACCAAACACCCCGCAGTCAGTGAAGCTTAATCACCCGCAGTCAGTGAATGTCATAATATACCACAGTTAAGGTTTTAATCCATCCATAATAATACAATCATGTCATATATACTAATATAATTACAATATCAGTAATCGTCTCATAATCGTCATTGTATAATCAATAATCAGACCTTACTGGGTAGACCAAATACTCCGCAGTCAGTGAAGCTTAATCACCCGCAGCCAGTGAATGTCATAATATACCACAGTTAAGGTTTTAATCCATCCATAATAATACAATCATGTCATATATACTAATATAATTACAATATCAGTAATCGTCTCATAATCGTCATTGTATAATCAATAATCAGACCTTACTGGGTAGACCAAACACCCGCAGTCAGTGAAGCTTAATCACCCGCGACCAGTGAATGTCATAATAAACCACAGTTAAGGTTTTAATCCATCCATAATAATACAATCATGTCTTAAACTAATATTAATACAATATATACTAATATAATTACAATATCAGTAATCGTCTCATAATCGTCATTGTATAATCAATAATCAGACCTTACTGGGTAGACCAAACACCCCGCAGTCAGTGAAGCTTAATCACCCGCAGCCAGTGAATGTCATAATATACCACAGTTAAGGTTTTAATCCATCCATAATAATACAATCATGTCATATATACTAATATAATTACAATATCAGTAATCGTCTCATAATCGTCATTGTATAATCAATAATCAGACCTTACTGGGTAGACCAAACACCCCGCAGTCAGTGAAGCTTAATCACCCGCAGCCAGTGAATGTCATAATATACCACAGTTAAGGTTTTAATCCATCCATAATAATACAATCATGTCATATATACTAATATAATTACAATATCAGTAATCGTCTCATAATCGTCATTGTATAATCAATAATCAGACCTTACTGGGTAGACCAAACACCCCGCAGTCAGTGAAGCTTAATCACCCGCAGCCAGTGAATGTCATAATATACCACAGTTAAGGTTTTAATCCATCCATAATAATACAATCATGTCTTAAACTAATATTAATACAATATATACTAATATAATTACAATATCAGTAATCGTCTCATAATCGTCATTGTATAATCAATAATCAGACCTTACTGGGTAGACCAAACACCCCGCAGTCAGTGAAGCTTAATCACCCGCAGCCAGTGAATGTCATAATATACCACAGTTAAGGTTTTAATCCATCCATAATACAATCATATCTTAAAATAATATTATAATAAATGTACTACAGCGTTTTGTTCAGTCCACTATCCAGGCCACAGGCGGTTTTTTTTATTTTTTTTTTTCTTTTGCAACTATTCTATTTCTCTGATTTCCAATACCCCTTAATGAGAACCTGTTATTATCTAATATGTTCATAATTTCGTAGGGTCCGTAAAATTTTGCTGTTAGTTTGTTATGTCGCCTATGGTCTTGATTTACATAAACAGTATCACCTACGCTATAATTTATGTTATCTCTACGCGTTTGGTCAAAGCGGTCTTTGAATGTATCGGCAACAATTTTAAGACGTTGATGTGCTAACTGACGATCGGTCGTTACGTCAATATTTATATTACTATCTTGTATTACCTCATCTAATCGAGCTTGTATACACGGGATGTTCGAGTTTCTGCCTATAAGCAGCCTAATAGGTGAAAAGCCAGTTGATTGCTGTACAGTAGTGTTTAAGGACAATTGGATTTTCCACAAAACGCTCGGCCAGTCTGACACATTACCACACCTAGTAGCTAACATATTGATTACGGTTAAGACGTATCTTTCGTATCTATGTAATGCTCTAAATAACGAACAAACTAAATTGGGGCTAAAGTTAGTGCCGCGGTCAGTGATTATTAATGACGGAGTGCAAAGTAAGCTAACCGTGTCTAAATTCTGTATAGGAGATTGAAGTTCATCAAAGCACCATATGGATTATCATTAGTCAGGTTTTTCAGTGCCAACAGGAGAAAGCACTTTCCATGCTAACCCTTTAGAATCTACAGTAATTTGAATGTCAGGATGATTAACCACCTTCCTACCAATAAGAAGATCATATGAAAATCTTGGTCACGGGCCACATGTAAATATAGTTATAAACAAACATCTTCAAATTTAACTGTCACTGTGATAGTTGCAAAAATATGTATTTTACCGTTACCTATTCCACTAACGTACTTATATTGAGTATGGTAAAATATATAATTTAGTCATTTGGCAATAGATTCCCGTATAATGCTACAACTTACTCCTGTGTCGACAATAGAGTCAATAGACATTTTGCGAATGGTAACGTTAGTGAGTTTAAAGTTTGAAACATTGCATAAAGTATTGACTCGAACATCTAGTCATTGATCTTTGAGAGTTTAATTGCTATTCGGTCGAATTTACACGTTCAAAAATACAAGTTGTTACATCATGTCCTACCTTTTTATAAACTATAACCACATATACTTAGTATAACATTTTTCTTTTTTTTTTCTGATATGTCTCATCCAATTTTGGGATTGGCATAAAACGTTTCTCAGGTAATTGATCTAATGGTCGCTTCTTAGTTCTAAGCAGAAAACTAAACTAAAATTCTGATGTTGACGAGTCTGAACAATAAATTACAGCTTTATACAATCAAACCGAGATTTTTTTTTTATATTTTTTTTTCGTGTGGGTACATTCAAGTTAATTCAGCACAGAAATTTTCCTATTATTGACCTTCCTGGGGTTGCCAGGACTCGTACCATATTAAAGCATAGCCCTTGGGGGCCTTACCTCCCTTTGCGACTTTAGTTAAGTCGCTCCAACCAAACTCTTCTCCAAGCTTGTCATTGTCTGCACACCACGCCACTACGCCGCTGTCAGTGGTGGCGGGACCGAATATCGGGAGAGGCACGTCATCCTGCCGATTCTTATTGGACAACGCTCCTTTGATAGTAGTAAGCAGCTTTAGGTGAATCTCTGGTTCCATTTCGGTAGCAACAATAACCCTGAAAATATAGTAAGATTAGTTTAGCACATGGCATCCCACTTCTGATGTCAGAATAAAAGGTATAATTGGCAACATTAAAAAGCAATTAGGTAGCTCTATATGAAATACACATACTTATATACTCAAAGAATATTATTATTTTAGAACAGAATAGTGAAATGAAAATACTTTGTTTAGGAAACATATATTTTATTGTAATATTTCAGACTCAAAATCATTTATTTCAATTCAACCTTTTACAGGTACTTTTGAATTGTCAGAGTCAGTCAGAAAGTTGAATCTAGTTGCTCGTTCCAAAGAGTAGATTACGACGACGCCGTAACGCCGACGTAGACGAGCAAGAAACTCCATGAACACTCTTTTAAAATCAGTAATATTTTACAAATTTAGGTTACATCATTCATGTCATAACAACTAGGTACATATAATTTAATATTAAAATTATACATATACATAGCCTTTCATAGTTATCATCATAGTTATACTTATCTTATTATTTTCTTCGAGAGCTCCGTACCGATCAACGTTTCGATCAAAAGTGTCTTTATGAAGTCGGAACACTCGCTTTTATAAGCGGCGATAAACAAGTATGATTCATGGGAGAAGAACGATGACAAGCAAATGTGATTCATACTTATTTGCTATCCAAAGTTTAAACACACTTTATTCTATTTAAAATGATGTTATTTACTATACTTCTACTGCATTTAATCAGAAATTAATTATTACTTTATATTACAACACGAATTACGTTGTTATATATTAATTACATCGGTATAAATCTAACACACACATAGATCGGTACGGTCGGTAGTCGGTACTTTCGGCGCGGAATCCTTTTTTTTCTAGTCCGTGACTATGATGTAAATGTGTGCGTGAGGCATGTTTGTACAAACGGTCTGGCTTACTTAGGGTGCTTCACTTACGATATTCGTGGCGCGGAGTCCTTCTTTTTTTCTAGTCCGTGGTTGTTTTATGAGCTTTATTTTCGTATAAAATTTTGTTATGAAGTCGTGACTATGGCATGTTGGACACATTTTGGTTTGTCATCTATACATGACTGTGGCGGTCAAAAGATTAAACGTCAGTTTATGCACAAAATCTTCAAAGTCTACTGTGACTTCCTCAAATTACTTTTTCTCACGACTTTGATCCAATATGATCCAATATTTGGTTCTCATTACTTAAAGGAAATGGTAATTTTCTTTATCCTGTGTATCTGGAAGTCGCAGTGTTTGTGCAAACGAATCGCTGCGAAATTACAGCAGAGCTTGCCTATATTGAATTCATTGCTGCGTGGTAAAGTAAAAAGTATTCCGTATTCTTACAAAATAGCTTTCTGTGCCAATTGTCTTTTATAACAAGAGTTGTCTAAGTCCATTATTAAGATTTTGTTTAGCCATAAGAAATACAGTCGTGTAAATAGTAGGTAGGTACTGGGTAGATAGCCTGTTGTATGTACAGCAGCAACTTGTTTTAGAGTCGATATACGTTCCCACGCGACGTTATCAAGGGTCGTATTCGGCTATGCTGTTCTGTAGTATAACACGTTTAATTAGTTTTGAAATTATTGAAAAACAAACAAAATGGTCGAAAAAATATAAAATATCCAATATCTTCTATCATCTATCTTCATAAGCTCACTTCACCTACAGGTCTCCGAGGGAGGTTGTTACAACAGAATTTTATAAAAATCGTATCAATATCAAAAGTTGATATTGATACGATTTTGTTGTTACTGCGTCATGTGAAAATCCATTTTATACCTATACATCGACTTCTGTGTGCTTTGTTTGTACAATATGAATCATGTGGGTACTGTAAAGGTTGCATGCATTTAGCATAGCATGTTGGTACCTTTAACTACATAATATGGCATCGTCGGAACATTCTGGAACGTTCTAGAAATATAAGCGTAGTTTGAATAGATTAGAACATAGTGGTAATGAGCATAGTGGTAATGATACAAGGACTGATGGACCCGCCTCTGCCAGAGACAGACGTAGTATATAGACGTACCTGCTATTGTTAGTTTGTCTAAATATATAGTAAATATTACAAGTTATTCAATGTTGATTGTTTTGTATTTCACTCCCGGTCCCTATAGTACACTCTAGTTATTACAGTAGACTGTAGGTCATTTTCAGCACGTCATTGGAAATTACTGTATCGACAAATTGACGGATATGTTGGCCGAGCGATCGAATAAAATAATTATTGGCGCCTATGTAATTAAGCAGTGAAATCGAGCGGCTATTTCGAGAGGCAATAAAACGTTATTAACTACCGATGTAACAGTTTCAGACGATCAGTGAGCATTAAGTTATTATTACACTTTTCTAGTACTATTTATTGGATCGCAAAATTGGTTACGGGTAGTCAGAAACCCGAAAGTCTGACATACAGTCTTAACAAGGGGTACTGTCTTACCGAAGTATCTGGATTGTGGTATTCAGGTGCGTCCGGTTAGAATAGACACCGACCCCAAAACAGTTGGGAAAAGGCAAGGCAGGTGATGATTTCAAGAAATCATGGCTTTTACTGAAAGACGGTAGCATCAAATAATTGTAGTGGTAGTATTATGAACGTTCGAGTATTAAAGGCGTTCGACTTATAGTGGTCGATCAAATGATATTCGATTATTTGACATTCGATAACGCCTAATACACCCAGTTATTCAGGGTCTGGGTATGTATGTGTGTTTCTGTTTGTCAATACTCCCATGATACAGATGAAATTCCTAGTATGAGGCAACGTTTTCTAAACAAATATTACAAAGATAAAAGATTAAATTTTTGAATGTTTGTTTGTAACGGTATAACTAAAACAATATTTAGCGATTTTACAAATTATTTCCAATTGGAAGTTACGTTATCCTTGAGTGCTATATATTGTCATTAAAAATTAGGGATCCGTTGGAAAATTCAAAGGGTTGTAACGAATAAACTCAAAAACTCCTGGTTCGATTTCAAAAAAATCACTGACCATTAGAATGCTACATTTAGATTTATTATTATTATTTTATTATCTCTGAGTAACACAGGCCATATTTCGACTGCCGCAACAAACACTATCGAAACTGCATAAAATCGATTTTTGCTTTTTTACATATTTGAAAAGAGAATTTAAAACTACGTCCGAAACATTAATAAAAATAATTAAAAAGTCATTATCAAAGAAGTTTTTAATTGAACAAAATCGAAACAGAACATGTTGCGCGACGAACATGCTCGGAAGTGGTACTTACAATGATGTTCTGTGCGAGCGTGTTGCGCGAGCGTCTCGAATCTACCAGATCCGTTAGTGTACGCCGCGATGTGACTTAATGTGCTTTTACAATAATACTATTTTGTTTAACTTAAAATAATAATGCTTTTACTGTATTGTTAAGACAAGTAAACGTAATTCGAGGTTTGCAAGTAACATAATTGAAAGTGGTAGGTTCGATAACTGTGATGATTAATACATATCGAAAGTGGGACTTTCGATAATGTTCGTATAATTTTGACAATTATGTACAGTTTTGTAACTATCGAAACTGTCAATTTCGATATTTTTTGGATTAGTAAATACATTGAAACTACCACATTCGATGTTGTTTTACATTTATAGAAAAATTTGGTAGGTAGATTCGATTGTTAAGCTGTTGTTAATTTTTAAAATGTTAATGCTTTTTGTTTATTTTCATTTTTAAATTACCTGTACCACTTAACGAAATTAATGACGAGGATTTGGAGTGCTTAAATGTTTTATTTTAAATGGTGACAAAGAAGATATAACCTCACTGCACTCATATTTTGAGTGTGAAATTGTTGATAACTGAATCTGAAAATATGAAGAACTTGGCAACATTTTGAGTGTGAATTCGTTGATAACTGAATCTGGAAATAAAAGCAACACATTGAGTAATGGATAGTGTACGACAGAAGTTACTAACTAATTTCAGTAAGCTCTTTTAGCAACATAACGCTTACTGTAATTAGTTAGTAACTTCTTTCAAACACTGTTCATTGCTCAATGTGTGGCTTTTATTTTCAGATTCAGTTATCAACGAATTCACACACAAAATGTTGCCAAGTTATTTTTATTTTTTATTTTATTTTATTTTATTGGGAAAACATACAGTGTATTAATACAGAGTAGAAACAGATATAAACAACTGAGCACCATTTTAATGTTTCCGCATATAAACATCTAGAAAGCTTGTTATCAATCTTTAGTGATAAAACAAGTAATGCAATTAACCTAATATTAAGCAAAATTTGAAAAAGGGAAATTTAGAGTATATTTAATAACTAAATTATGTTGAAGTCAGAGAACCAAACCATGATTTCGTTAATGTTCTGTTGAAAACGCGTGGCCTTGAATTAAACAAATCCAGTTCAGGAAAGTCAACAAGTTTATTAAATTCTCTAGCGGACCTCACAAGAAATGAATTCTGCCTGTAGTTTGAAGAACTCTGAGGCACGTCCACACATACTTTACGTCTCGTCATTCTATTTGGGACTTTAAGTTTAACTTGAGATAGTAAATCCGGTGAGTCAATGTGATTCTGCGCGATTTTAACAAGGCACGCAATATCCGAAAACTTTCTTCTTTGGTACAATGGTAAGATATGGTGTCTTCGACATCTCGCCTCATAATTGGGGTCATATGTTTTAGATTTATATTGCAAGTGTTTCAGGAACCTACGTTGAATGGATTCAATTCTATCTATATAAATATTGTAGAGAGGATTCCACACTTGGGAACAATACTCAAGAACGCTGCGCACCAAAGAGCAATAAAGAATTTTAAGTACTTTTAAGTTTGTAAACTGAGAGCTGGCTCTCAAGACGAAGCCCATGGTCCTGTAAGCTTTTTTGACAATATGATCTACATGTCTTTCATAAGTTAGCTTGGAGTCGTGAATGACGCCAAGGTCCCGTACCGTGTCTACCTGTTCTAACTCATGTCTTTTGATAAAATATTTAAATTTAATAATTTTGACTTTACGACTAAAGGTTATAAAAAAGCATTTTTTGACATTTAAGTCTAATTTATTGATTAAACAATATTGTTCGAAACTATCTAAATCATTTTGGAGAAGCTGACAGTCTTCAACGCTGGTAATTTTTTTGAAAATTTTCATGTCGTCAGCATTAAGGAGTAATTGTGAGTATTTAATGCATTGAGTGACATCATTTATAAATATGTTAAAAAGAAGGGGCCCAAGCAAAGAACCCTGCGGTACCCCAGACGGGACGATGCTCCATTTAGAACGGTACCCATTCAGAACCACTGCCTGCGATCGATTCTCAATGTACGAAACAAACCACCGATATAAGTCTCCATGGATGCCAGCTTGGAGTAACTTCTGTAGTAATATTTTGTGGTCGATTCGGTCAAACGCTTTACTATAATCAGTAAATATTTCATCGACCTGTCCACCAGCATCCATGTTAGACGTCGTAAACTCAGTGAAAGACAGCAGATTAGATAAGGTTGACCGCTTGCTTACAAAACCGTGCTGCTCTGTGATCAAAGTTGGTGAGATACTCTCATAAACTTGTGTATATATGATTTTTCCCAGTATCTTAGCAAAGATGCATAATTTGGAAATGGGGCGATAATTTTTAGCATCACTCTTGCTACCACTCTTATGTATGGGTGTGATAAATGCAGATTTCCATATTTTAGGTACAAGTCCTTCCGAGATAGACCTTTTATAAAGAATAACAAGCGGTTCAGTTAAACACGTAGCACAAGAGACAATAAATAATGGTACCACATTATCGGGCCCTGCAACCTTACTTAAATCTAAGGATTCTAATAATTTAAGAACTAGGTCAGCAGTGACTTCTATACTACCTATGTTGTTTGGTGCGTTGTTATTAATAGACATGGGTATTGAAGAAGAGTATGTAGACGGAGGTAGAAAGTTTGAATGGAAATGAGAAGCAAAGACATCGCATATTTCATCCCCAGTATCAGCTGGAACACCATTATAATGAATAGTTGAGGGGAGTGAGTTCGATCCGTTTTTATTTGACTTAATAAACGACCAAAAAGACTTGGGACATTTAATTATTGCATCTTCCGCGTGTTTTATATATTTTAAGTAGCATTCTTTCTCCAATCGTTTGGCACGCTCACGAAGAAGACAAAAAGTATCATGGTCACTAGTATTACCACATATTTGAAATTTTTTTAAGAATTTGAACTTCTCTTTGAGAAGTTTCTTTAAAGGAGCACAATACCAAGGTGGGAAAGAGTCAGAAGCTATTAATTTGTGAGGAACATACTGCTCAATGACATCATATAGGTGTTTATAAAATAATTGTACTGCGTCCTCTAATGTATTATTATTTAAGCATGTTTGCCAATTTATGTTATTTAAGAAAGTTTTTATGGCTCCGTAGTCCGCTTTATTATAATAATATTTAAGTCTGGTTTTACTTTTCAATAAACACTCCTTGGTAAAATCAAGGACTATAAACTACTAACTATACTTATGATGACTATCTTCAGGTACCAACGGGTCTGTGCATGATGTTACCGTTACCTTATAGTTACATAATATATAATCCAGTAGTCTGTTGTTTGCATTCCTGTTTAAATTATATTGATTGAAGTCACATTCGGATAAGGTATCGAAAAAGAATACTTGAGATTCACCATTAATTCCACTAGGCTGTAGATAACCTAAATCGCCTGACCAATTGATATGACTTAAGTTAAAATCGCCCATTATCAGGAATGCATCCTGAGGGTGGGCGTTGACAATAAAGGAAAGATTTTCGGTGAAGTTCTGCAGTTGCGTATTGAAAGAATTACCTGACTTTTCTTTACAAAGATATAACGTACATAAATGCAGTCGATGTGATCTACTGATAGGATGATTATTTTTTAATGTTATGGTGACCCAAATATCTTCAGCCGTGGAGCGCCAATCGGGCTGCTCAACCGCAGCATAATCACGACGAACAGCTAATAGCACGCCGCCACCGTATCTTTCCCCCGTCACAACATAGTTCCTATCCCGCCTCCAGACAACATACCTTTCGTCGAACAACTCACTATCTCATACACTTTCCAATAACCACGTCTCAGTCAACGATACAATATCATATGATGAAAGAAGGAGGTTACGTTTAAATATGTGCGTCTTCGTGCGCAGTCCCTGAGTATTTTGATAGTACACACTTAAATTAGAAGTAGCCATCGGTATAATAAAAACATAATTAAAAATGTTATATTGTTAAATATTTCGCACGGTAAGTAGCTCGACAATGTAAGCGTCGTCGAATTGACACACTCAAACCTAAAGAACATAAAAACAGGACGATACGATTGTCTCGAATTCAATAACACGACACGCAATGAGCCAAGCACAGATAATATTTGTTTATGAGATAGATAAAGACGTGTCAAATAGTATACCATAACTATAAAACGCAACAATTGGATCATAATCATAATAGAAAAATAATAACGCTTATTTATTTTAACATTGCAGGTAAACCCACAACTATTTCGTTTAACTGACGTCCGTACCGTGTATCGACGAAACCAACATAGATGCAAAGACATATTCAATCTTAAGTAATTAAGTGTGCGCGCGAAAGCGACCGCTATAAGTATGAGTAGGCACGTCAGTAAGTACGAGAATGCAAAAGAGTATTGCATAGATATGTGCGTAAACTTGTTGACACCTTTAAAACACTGGTCATAAATCACATCACAATAGCCCCGCTTAGAACAGAATGTGGTTCTCAAACTTTTTACATAGGTTTTATAGGTTGTACATTTTAAAGAAGTTAATTTAAAATTAAAGTAGCTTAAATTATCCTCGCAAGGTCGTTTTCGCATTTTATAAAAAATACTGGAGAACCGTCCACTTTCCTGGCCATGATTTTTGAATGTTTTACCCATATGTACTGGAAGTTTCGTTCTTTTGCCAATGATCTCGCCTTACTCAACAGCTTCTTGTTCCGCTGCGTTAGATGGTCGTTTACGTAAAAGTTACCGGTAGATGAGAACCCCATATTGGAAAGAGTGCGTTGTTTACTTTTACGTGCAGACGCGACCAGTTCTTCCTTAATGTACCGATTATTAAAAGCTATTATTATGTGTTTCTCTGCGTTAGGTACAAGTGTAGGTACCCGGGCAATATAATTTATTTGTTCCTTTATTATGGGAAAACCACACAAACTTCCGACTTTCTGGGCTATTTCATAAAGGTTTTCATTCTTTTTTTGTGGGATCCCTCGAATTTCTACATTATTCGCCCTGGCCCATTGATCCTTTTCGTCCAATTCCCGGTTTAGTCTGGTTATCTCAGCCTGGAGAGTTGGAATCTGGGTGGCAGCTATCTCCACTAGGGACACCCGTTCTTTCAAGGAGTCCATGGTACTTGAGAAGTCCTTGATCAATCCATGAGCCATTTCGAGAGAGCCCCTAAGATTGTTGACATCCGATTTGATCAACTTGACATCCTCAACAAGAGTAGCCAAAGGAGCCAACTGAGAGACGATTTGGTTCAACTGTTCTTGCATTTTATCCAATTGACTTGGTACCGGAGAGATTGGGGCAGGAGAGGGTAATGGACTTGACTTGCACTTAGGGCAACGCCAGCTGTTCTTCCTTTCCCCTAGACGCCTATAACCAGCTTCAGTAATCCCAGCACATCCAAAGTCATATTGACTTTTGCAAACACTGCAGGTCGGGCCATCAGTGTGGTGGGTATTGCAATCCGAGCAGGTAAACATCGCGATGGTAGTTTGAGAACCACTGGTTTTTTTTTTTTTTAACTGAACAAGCGTGTATCCTCTAATAACACCGAGCGGTGACTGATCACTGACGTTCTTCAGACTGTTTCAGTTTAAAAATAATTTGGAGACAAATACGATAAGACAAGCGTACTTTCATAGCTATGGAGTATAACTGTGTTCGAGTCATTAGGTAGTCACTTATTCAGTTTTTCCTCCTCTGACATTTGGATTATTATGTTGGATTCAGTTACAAGATAGTCACAGAAATTTTCAGATGATGTCCGAACAACTATTTTTATAAAGAACAGATAAAATAAACAATTCGTTGTCTGTATTGCCGCCGTTACCGTTATATAACACAATCGTAGCGATTATACTCAATACGAGTTAATCCAAATCACGTTGCGGAATAGCCGCCAAGATCCGTTGTAACAGGCGAACTAGATTTTTTAGTGTGTGTACGGTATCCATATTGGGCAGAGCTCTTCGTTGAAGCATGTGTTAGATTTATACCGATGTAATTAATATATAACAACGTAATTCGTGTTGTAATATAAAGTAATAATTAATTTCTGATTAAATGCAGTAGAAGTATAGTAGATAACATCATTTTAAATAGAATAAAGTGTGTTTAAACTTTGGATAGCAAATAAGTATGAATCACATTTGCTTGTCATCGTTGAACATGAATCATACTTGTTTATCGCCGCTTATAAAAGCGAGTGTTCCGACTTCATTGAAACGACTTTTGATCGAAACGTTGATCGGTACGGAGCTCCCGAAGAAAATAACAGATAAGTATAATTATGATGATAACTATGAAAGGCTATGTATATGTATAATTTAATATAAAATTATATGTACCTAGTTGTTATGACATGAATGATGTAACCTAAATTTGTAAAATATTACTGATTTTAAAAGAGTGTTCATGGAGTTTCTTGCTCGTTCTTCTCCATAGAAATCTACCGTTTGGAACGAGCAACTAGATTCAACTTTCTGACTGACTCTGACAATTCAAAAGTACCTGTAAAAGGTTGAATTGAAATAAATGATTTTGAGTCTGAAATATTACAATAAAATATATGTTTCCTAAACAAAGTATTTTCATTTCACTATTCTGTTCTAAAATAATAATATTCTTTGAGTATATAAGTATGTGTATTTAATGTAGAGCTATTTAATTGCTTTTAAATGTTGCACATTATGCCTTTTATTCTGACACATGCGGGCTCAGACTGGCGATTGGGCAGGCTACAAATTACTTCCGTTCATCTGCCAATTCATATACCTGTCTTTAATATGATTACTACACTACTGTAAGCGTGGACTTCCTGGCGGGATTTTAAACGTTCCTGTCATTCAGGAGACCTCCAATATCGTGTACTTCTAGTGAAGTACACGAGAGACCAGACCACACCACGCGAGATCAGATACTAGTCTGAACTCATACCAAAGCGAGAATAGTCAGAAAACACACAAAACTCCACTCTTGTTCCGCCTAATAACTGTGTTCACGAGCCCATTGTAAACGGGATGTGCAATTGCGGGGCTCAATAGGTGCAACACGTAGCACGTATGTCATGCTTATTATCATTCCTGATGAGTTAGGAAGCCTTGTAACTAACATCAATGTGGTCATTGTACTAATTCGTCGAGCAGTAGTTTGTATCCATTGATCTTGTCTGCGTTTGGTGATGCGAGCTGGTCCTCCATGTAGCTCTGCTAGTGATACGGTAACGTATCCAAAGTTGACCTATAACCCACTGCAAAATGCCCAGAGAACCAACTTCCAACAGTGGCACAATTCAGATAATTTGTTCTCAGCTCAAATGACGACATCTCCTTAATAACGTTCTGTTTTAATTCCACTCAGAAGAATGGCAGAAATTGTACCGATTTGGCCTCAAATTTGTTGCCGGGTTATATAGCAATACCAATTGACAAAATATTTTAATCTTTAGACCGAAATTCAAAACCTGTTTGCAAATGACATTTACTAAAAAATATCCATTGAAGTTACAAACAATAATAACTAAAACACCAGATTTTCAGTACCTAACTAGCAAAAACGTGCTTGATCCAAATACACTTTTGATGTGTGTACGAGTTGTAGTGACCACCAGAGAATGGGCAGCAGCGTTCTTTGTGCCTTTGTAACAACCATAGGTACTGCGATCGCCAATCAGCCTGTCAAGCGTGGCGAATATGGCAAAAGCCCTCCTTGGGGAGGCCTATGTCCAGCAGTGGACGTCTTTCGGCTGAAAATGTTAAGTTAAAATTGATATGAATATAGCACTAAATAAGATATCGAAAGTGCACATTTATGTTTCTCTGTAATAATTTTCTTAGAACAGTAGCGAAAGTACCAGATTCAATATTCACACAGTGTTCGATCACATCGAACACTATCGAATTTGGCACTTTCGATGAAATTTTGGCTCTTGTAAGCGAAAAACTAAATAGAAAGTGAAATATTTCGAAAAGTATAAGAAATATGAAATTTATTGTCAAAGATAACAAAACTGTATAAAATGTACTATTTATTCAATACATAATTTCACTGAAGTTAATAATACATTTTATTCTACATCGAATTACAACTTTGAATCGCTCTCCTCTAAAGTACGTGATTTGCAGTTTCGATAGTGTTTGTTGCGGCAGTCGATTTATCAATTGATAAAATTAGGGTTCCCAGAGAAAATTCACGCGGGCAAGGTCACGCGCAAAGTGTTAGTAGGTATAAATTAAATAAAAAGGCAAACTGTAGTGTATTGACTGAAGTGTTGGTCATCTCGTGCGTCGGCGACGCGTGGCAGTTGCAATATGGCGCTCGACCGGAACGGTGGGGTAGTGCGATTGTGTGCGTGGTGTGGTGTTGGTGAGCCGTAAATACTCCAACAGGCAAGACAATACAGCAACAATAAAACAAACAGGCTGTAATATCACAAATATAATATTTATTTTACCATTGTACATACTTTATATAACTCAGATGAAGTAGTTTTATCACTCTGAAAAATATTGAATGAATCGAGTCTAGAATAAAAAATCCCAATAAGGACAAGTCGTTTCTTTTGAATGATCAAAACGTTGTGCTTAAGATAAAGATGATTCAAAGATTTAAAAATTATGATATTTAAAAAGATTGTGCTCATTAAGCATTCAGATGTTGGAACCGCTCAATTGGCTCTCTCACAACATTTCATTTTGGTAAAAAATAACAACTTTAACATTTACACATTATGTACAATTACATTATTCACTATTTTCCGTAAAATATTTCTTATTAATAAACTAAAGGATGGAAGGGACTTCGTGATGAAACCGCGTCGTAGCGTAGATAGAACAGCAATGAGCTCGAGCAGTTTTATACTGATTTTAAACATGAACTTAAATTCAACAAGAATAGAGTGCTTTTACCATGAATTTAGTAGGTACAGTCACCAAAGGAGATAATAACCAGGGTCGTTGGATAACTATAGTTAAAGTTTACTTAGAAACTGATGGATGTTTTTGAATAAACTAAAATTAATAGTTAAAATACTTCAATGATTAAATAAAATTTCAATCGAAAGCAACCATCTCTTTCTAAGAAAACATCAACTATAACGGACGACCCTGATTACTTATCTTCTTTGGCGACTTTACATGATTCTAGACAACAAAGAGTTGACATTTTTCGTCAGCTGTTAAAAAAAAATGTGTTCCATACAAAAGCACAACACCTACAGCGGTCAAAATATATGGAACACTAGATATTTTTTATAACCGCCGATAAAATTTATTTCAGTATTGTTTAGAATCATGACAAGAATTCATGGTAAGTTTTCGTCACGATGTCCCACCCACCATGCATATGGAATATAATTGGACTATTCAAAACATAACTTGACATCTCAATTCCTTCGCTATGAATCGCATACATGATAGGTGAATCGATATATTTATTTCTATTAAGATACTGTAACATGCAGTCCAAGTTAGAGCCCCCACAGACCACAGACTTTGTATCGACTGATGGTCAAACTCAAATCATTTACCTATTTCAAATAAACCATTTACTGGCTCTTTTGGATTCTCAAGGAGTCAGTTAGTCAAAAACTTGCAGTTAGTTGCTCATATATGGAGAAGAACGAACAAGAAACTCCATGAACACTCTTAGTTGAGTCGGGTTGGGCTGCTAGCACGCACTCTATGCCAACAAACACTCGGGTTGATAGTGAGTGAGTTCTGTTTGAAGGTAATCGTGTTCATTAAGTTTTTTTATCGATCGATACCGAATTGTCATAATGATTTGTGTCGGAAGGAAATAGTATAATTAGGGATTTGATAACTGATCCTTTGGGTCATTTTCCTTTGAAGAAATCCTTTGAAGAAAGTTTGAAGATCCTTTGAAGAAAGTTAGTAATTTGATCCAATCCCTAAATTGGTTTAGTGAAATAGTGAAAAAACCAATTAAACCAGTTTAGGTAGTTACCAAATTACTAACTTCCTTCAGGTAAATAACCCAACAAGTTGTTATTGATTGTGATTACGAAACCGTCCAAACTATCGACTGATAGAAAACCTATAGTCTGGGGGGGCTTTTAATGTAACGGAAACAATCAGTTGGCAAATAACTTTTAGTTAGGTACTTACAAGGTTTCTTAGCCTTAATTGCTTTGATATTTTCATTGTCTAAAGTAGTTGGAAAACAATTAAACTTAATTGAAAGGCGAAAGCAGTCAATCAACATTCTATTTCAAACGTCTTTTGTTTCCAGAAGACATTAATACAAGTAATGTTAACCAGTATTGAAAAAGTAACAAGTCCGCAGAGATATCTGTGGGTAACAGGAGGTAGTCGTGTACTGTGTTTTTATTGCCCAAACTACATACTATGTCATCCAAGTTTTCCCGACTCATTGAACAGAAAATATTTCGTTGGATCGAGCTTGCGTACTTTCAGATGGTCGTCCAGGTATACGATAACATTCATTCATGCTTCACTCGACTGAAAATCTAATATTACTAAATTATTGTAATTTTTTCTGCACTTACAAAGCCGTAGGAATATAGAAAAAAATGTTGTACGTAGAAAATTTATTGCTTGATTAATATCGCCCGACCAAACGCGATATTGAGATATGATAAAACCCCTATTCAATGTCTACTAAAAAGTAAAATAATTTATTGCATCTGTTCACCCTAACAATACATTGATGCTTAATTATATTATAATAATCAGTATTTTATTAATCTTCTATTAAATATACAATAATCACCTTCATTATATTTCATGTTTCTACAATTATATACAAAGATGAATTTTATTTCATTGTACTGCAAATATAAAAAAAAAAGTTAAAATTTGCACAAAATATTTGGTATTATTGAACACATTGTGATGACCGTTATTTATTTCAAGTTAACTTACAGGCAATTGATAGTTTTGTTATAACATGTTTGTCAAAGATATAATTCGATTGTCAGAATTATTTAAACTATATATATACTTACGATCCATTTGATTGTATTAGTAATTGAAGTGTAAAATTATTACGATGTGTTGTAAAATTATATAAAATCAACAATTATTCAATAAAATGAAGGTATTCACAATGCAACACGCAAGTATAAAAATCTTCATAGTGTTACGTTTGAAAACACAAAATCCTTATTTTAGTAATTGTATCTGATATGTTCAAAATGGTTGAAAGTGGTAGGTAGTTAAAACAATTGAGATGCGCTTATTAGTGCTCACCGATTCGTTAAGCTTGAAAGAAGCGTAAACTCTTAAAGTTTCAACATGTTCATATTATATGGTTCTGAATTATTACAACTACTATGAACTAATTTATAAACCTCAGTACCTTTATCCTTTAACTCTGACAACAGTATTTACAACGTGAGCACTAGTATTGTCGTTTGTCTTTCCCTTAGTTCGTATTTCTGAACCGTTTATATTCTGTACAATAATTTTAATATAAACCTATATACAAATCTTGAGAGTAGGACAACTTGTATTGAAGTACTTTGTCCCCTCGGCACTTTTAACAATTATGCGAAATTTCCAATACGCTCCTTAGTTTAAGTAAGAAAGTAGGTATAAGTATAAAATTATCCTACTCCTTAGATTCGGTCTAAGTGAAACGAGTACGAAATGACATGCATTGGACCATGTATCTACAGACGATATATTAAATAGCGACACTTGGCGTACTTGGCGTATTTACAGCTAAATATAAATTTCCTCCAACGAAGATGAAAGATAGAACGGCTGAAGTGATTTTGAACCTTACACGTACAGCACAAGGCCTTTTTGTATAATTAAAATAAATAGATTTAATTCACAGTCTTCGTCATTGAAGCGTTTTGATAAATGTTTATACTTAGATGTAACAGATGATCTTTTCGAAAATGATCTATGATATTTTGCGAACAATATTCATTTGTATGTAATTTTTTAACAGCTTATCCAAAAGTTATGCCACTTTTATGAATTTTGCTCATGGATAAAAAACATTAAGTATCATGACCGATTTGAGTGTTTCTCAAAGTTGAAATATTTGTATTTGCTTTTATGAAACCCTAACTTTACAAAATGTGTAGTATTTGAAAAAGGTTCGATATGATTAGTTTTAGAATTGTGTTCAATTCAGTCTGTTAGCATCACGCAGAAGACGAAAGTATCAACTAGGTAACATTGAAAAGGGTCCCAAAAGGCCTACAAAGGGCTCTACAAGTCGTCGAAACTCTAACTTTAAGTATTTGGTGTTAACAATTATTATGGCTAATACACTAGGTCAGTCCTTCACTACTGTTCTGTAATTTACTAATTTATTTGGTTGTCACCTTGAGGAGCTGGTTTCTTTGGAGGCTTCATTTTGTTGCTGTTACCTGTTACAGAAAATATTTAATTTTTAGATTTTTTTGGCATTTGATGGCAAGCAAGCTGATGGTCCACCTGTTAAGTGGTCACTGTTGCCAGGTAGACATTTGTAATACCAGAGGCCATCCCAAAATTAAAGATGAAATGTCTCATGAGCCTCTGATTTACACCAGCACCTATGTCATGCAATGGTGGGTGGGTTCGGCATCAGAATCAAAAGATGTAGAGATCTGTATGGGCTGTAATCCACCACAAACACCTGTTAAGCCCGAATGAATTATATGGAGATTGCCCTAAAGCGCAGTTCATCACAGCTGCAGGATATGGTGGTAAAACAAGCGGTGATCACAATAGATCACCTATTCACCTCTGGTCGCAGTGACACCACAGCCCCATAAATAAAATTAAAAAAAACTACCTTAAGGACCCAATACAAGTAGGTATAGACCGAATGCAGGCTGGAGTGTTCAAAGTATCTTAGTGTTGTAAAATTGACAGGTTCTAGCACATGGTCTCAGGTCTTGCAGGTGTAGGTGGCTGCGTTGAGGGCTGGTCTGCTGAGCGCTGGCGTGGCAGTTGTGAAGAGTCCAGCACTATGGACGGCCGCGGGGGGAGGTTCTCGCTCACCATGTGCGAGAGGGATAGCTCACTCGATGCGTTGGTGTCACCTGTGTGAATTAATTTGTTTAAAGCCGCTTGCTTCTATCCCGATCCCGATGAGAGAAGGTACCAATGAAAACCTCTAAACAAACAAAGAATTGAATCAAATAACATAATTATACAGAATTCAATACCCTAATTTTGTATGTGAGAACTAAACCCCTTTTTTGGGAGAAAATTCTAATGCATTTCCATCACAATGCAGAGAAATATTTATATCATTTACTCAAAGCTAAACTTCCACAGTCGAAGGTCCTGTTTCACCACCTTTGATTAGACACTACTCACCCGATAATTTCAAAAATGGAACAGAATTTGTATGAAATGATCAGACAAGTAACACAATAGGAATTTGTTCACAGGTGGAGAAACAGGTCTTAATACGTACACTGCCCGCGAAGCAGACACAATTGTTAAACAATCAACCTGAACCGTATGTGGCTTATGGGGCAGGTAAAGGATTAAGAGGAATAGTATAGAGACCGCCGTATAGAGGTTCGGACCACCTACCAGAAGGTTGTCTCGGCACAGGCAGCAGGACTTCTCCGCATGCATCATCGTCTAACAATGGTTGCAGCGGTGACGGCAGCTCACGACTGTCGATAGCTGAGGACCTTCTTAACGAGTGCCTATATTACCGAGGAAACAAACATTAAATTAAATGAAAGAATAACATGAGTGAGATGACCTCACATTGAACTTTTTAGGTTCAGGAAGAAAGCAAATCTATACTAATATTATAAAGCTGAAGAGTTTGTTTGGTTGAACGCGCTAATTTCAGGATCTACTGGTTCGAATTGAAAAAATATTTTTGTGTTGGATAGTCCATTTACCGAGAAAGGCTATAGGCCCATGCGAAGCTGGGCCGGGTCGCTAGTGATGAAATAAGTAGGATTTAGAAAACTGGTATGTACCAAGGTTGCTTAAAATACAATATTATTGGCTTTAAAGCTTTAATTAAGATCGAAGAGATATTATGAACATAATGAAACACAAATTATAATTTGCAACCCTGAATACTACTTAATACCTAAATATTGGGCTAAGGCATTAGAATTTTTAATGTACTTTATTAAAATAAACAGACATTTAAGACGGTAACCCCTAAACTAGGTAGAGACATGTATCTTGGGGTTTGAAGTTAGAATGGATCCGTACCTCTGATGCGACAGTCGCCTGTCACCTACAGTGAGATGCGAGCTCGTCTGCGGAGGCACGGTGTGGTCATCCGCTCCGCTCGTGTTGACGCACACGCTGATGCTGATCCCGCTGACCCCGCCCCCCTCACCTGCTTCTCCACCCTCGCCTTCCTCCTCCTCGTATCTGCCAAGCCCACCCATTTCTAGGCTACAGTACAAACGGCTGGTGAGTAAGGATCGAGTTCAGGACGTTCACAAAAGCTATAAGCCGAAGCAAGCTCAGCTCGTCTTGCCATCCTTGCTTGTGTGGTGCTGTTCCGTTGGTTAGATTTTTAGGTACCGCAGTCGAATGTGTCCTGTTAGAGGTTTTAGTTATTTTTGTCTGTATAGGTACGAACCGGTATAGTCCCTCTTAGATATTTTTTATTCGCACGTTTTGTTAATCATTTTGATTTTGTGAATATTTTTCTCTTGTAAGCAAACATCGAAAAAGTGCCTATTGTGGTTTACAGTCTAACAAATACGTAGTATTCCATTTCAGAAACCTTAGCAAAGTTTGATCAATGAGATTTAATTAATATCATTCATCGCGGGCTAACAGTTGCGAAAGTTTTGAATTTATCGGGTCGTCAATATTAGGGAACAATATGTCGCTTGACGCTACAATTTTCTTGGGGTAATAAGAGAATAAGTTATCATTATTTATGTCTTGAACTCGATTGATTGGCTAATTTTGATTTTGTTCGGCAACAATATTATGTTAAACAAACTTAAGAATTTCGATCCAATGGATAATTATTTTAAGTTTCCTGTCTCCGTTACCTACCACCATTTTCTTCACAGCCATCTTCCACATCGTTGTTGCAAAGTGTACGTACGATTGTATTTTATTGAACTTAATTGTAAGGCAATGTTCTAGCTGAGAAGCACGAGCGCAACACGAATACATTGTAATACAATCTCACAAGCAAAGCCGTTATACTCTATTCTCAACTTGGCACAATACACTGCTCAGCTAGAACACCAAGTAACATATTTACAGCGTTACAAATATGCACAATTAATATCCTTCACAATTGCAACATGAACAGTGTATTTCTTCGCAAGCAATGCACAATTCCGCTCCATCTCCTAAAGGACCACTCACCGCCTCTGAATCAAGTTCTCCATGATGATATAGTCATCTTCTTCGGCTCCCCGAAGGTGTTCCTTCTCCATGAACAATGCGAACTCGGGGTTGGACATTTCGCTGGCGTGACGACGACGGACAGAAGGAGAGGCTGCTCGGGCCGGTGATAGAAGGCGAGAGGTTATTGGTGTCCTGGAGGCAGTTAGATTTATTATGATTTCGTCTTTTCAGCAATAGGGAGCTGAATTTGCAATTATGTTAAAATTCATGTGCTAGGTATCAAGTTTAACCACGTTTATTGGTGCTTTGAATTCCAAATAATTTATTTTTAAAACCGATATTTATAATGATATTTATTACTAGCTGACCCAGCAAACGTTGTTTTCCCATATAAAAAAACACAGATGTGCACAAAAAAAAATCATAAGAATCGGTCAAGCTGTTTTGGAGGACTTTTGTTACAAACACTGTGACACGAGAATTTTATATATTAAAGCTTATATTATTTTTCTTCGAAATTTTACTGCTTCTACTAGATTCCTTACCTTGGCGTATGCGGTGGTGAGAAGAGACCATACACGGTCTCCAGTTCATCAGTGATGCTAGTGTACTCATGCATGGCCAGGAGTAAGGATCGCGGTGCTCCACCTACTCGCCTCTGACCCGAAGGGATACCGGTAGCACCACCCGTCACCTCCCAACCAGACTGACGACCTACAAGATAGATAAATCGTTAGAGTACCGAATATTTTATACCCAGAAAGTTATGCTGGTCAGAAAACATAAACACTGTTTACAGCACAAAATTCTTGGGGCTCGTGGCTAAAAAAAATTCGTTCGGATCGATCGGTCCTGGTTAAGCCACGCTTGCCGCAGTCGTTACGTGGATGGATGACCATTAATTTCATACCGAGACCCCTCCGCGCCTTGGAAAGCACGTAAAGCCGTTGGTGTTGGCTGTTATTCGAGTTTTGACAGCCGTTATGCGTAGTCAGAAGCCAGAAAGTCTGACAACCAGTATTACCAAGGGGTATCGTGTTATTTAAAAATACTTGATGCACAAAGGTACAAAGGTGGATTTAATGCCAGTAACTGGGTTGTAGAAGTCAGACATGCAGTCGCTCCATGTAAAACACTGGTATTCAGCTGCATCCGGTTAGACTGGAAGTCGACCCCAACATAGTTGGGTAAAGGCCAGGCAGATCTTTAATTTATTGTACAAAATATCCTTTTAAACAACGTTTGCTCCCAGAAGAATCTAGATTACAGTCTTTAACTGTGGCAGTTTAACCCTTGGGCACGTTATGACTACGACGTTTGTGTCAACTAAGCCGTTGGAGTCGCAAGAAGCGATAAAATATTGATTGAAGCAGCAGCATGCCGTTTTGACAAGTTTCCATCATCAGTATACATACTTGTCCCAGTGACGGAGTTGTGCACTGAACCACCGTCGACAGCAGAGTTATCAGGTTCGGAGTGTGTTTGACTGTGCTGGCGGCGCGGCGCTAGATGCTGTGCCGAGTAGTGGCCGCCCATGCCGCAGTCGTTGCCGCCCTCCGAGCGCCTGGTAATACCAACTCGTTTTACACCTTCAACATTTTGGTATTGATGGACTTCGTAAGATGTACTGACTTGGGTCAGGAGCTTTTCATGGGACAAAGATAGTTTGTCTCCAAAATCATATAATTTTATTGATCGGGTTTTATTCTTGGGTGTTCTGTCAATCTTTAGACTGAATTAAGGGTTGCTGTTTCGTTTTTGACTACGTAATGATTTAGTAAGAATATCTTGAAACGACGAAGTCAGCGCATCTTAGTAGAAAAGTGAAGTACTTAATAATGTTTCCACAAGATAGTGGCACAAGTATGTGTGCAGTGGCAGTTTAGTAGAAGTATGTAGAAGTCTTAGTTGAAAAATAATCAGTGGTTATAATTTTGAGATTAGTAAGTAATGTGAAGACAAGGCAATCGAAAAAACAACAGAGAACAACAGTGACGTTAGAAGATTAAATAATCTTGATAATGTAAAGATTTTAAATTAAGAAATTTGGAATTTAGACGACGCTTACCTTATAGCCATCATTGTAAATCAATTAGAAAATAAAAATATTGAAGATGATAGCCATAGTATTGCAGTAAATACATTTCCAGTTGGCATAAGTACTATGGCAATTTATGAAAACATAAATGTAAATTAATAGATAGTCAAATAGAAAGATTAAATGTTGTTATGGCTGAAGTAAGATTTGATTTGTGTTGAGATGTACAGAAAATACACAGAGAGATGCTCTAATAAAATTGCGTCACATTAAAAACCGTGTAGTGTGTGACTGTTGAAAGTTGTGCTTGTTAATGCTAAACATATTGGTATCGAGCGTGTATACAAGCCATAGATAAGTGAATGTTTATTATACAGAGTAAGGCAACTACGTCTAAACTACATTTGCTAAGAAGCTAAGCCAATCGCCAATGACTCTATTTGACTTACTGTTTCCACAACCGTCTCCTAACAGATGCAAGAAGGTAACAAAAAATAAAATTAAAAACAATTATGATGATGATAATTTTGGTTTTATACAAATAAACATAGTATTTGCCGATTTTGTAAATGAAGGGTAATATAGAAATGAATGAGATTTGGAGGCTGTGGAAGATGCAAATGATAGTTGCATTCACGATAATTGTCAAAAATATTTTGTAAAGATTCTCGAGATTATTGTTGTGATCCTGTTTATTTTAACTATTCACAATAATTTTCATTCTTTTAGATGAAAAATTCTTGCATATATTTTTAGACACAATCAAATTTTTTCTGTCCAGAGCGGCCAAAACTCCATCAAATATAGACTCCAAAACAAATGTAGTAATGGTTAATGAGAATGGCAATCAAGAATAAAAGGTAACGCGGTCATGCTTGACAGTACGTCATGGGACCATCTGACGGCACTTCCATTGTTGCTTGTCCTACGTATTGGGAAACTCATATGTAAAATTTCGGTCGTAATTTGGTTCTTCCGTGAAAATGAATGCACATGCTCTTTTGATCTCTTTGCGTGAATTTGATGTTTCTATCTTGATATAATATTAACTCTGTGATTCTATTAGTTTTATGCTTACCTTTAAATGACATGGAATTGGTGCCCAGACTATACTAAGTAAACATGTTTAATGATATTTAGTTAATGCCGTCCTTTCAAATGGGCTTATTTACATACTACTACATATTATACCTACTTAATTACATAAATTGTAAGTTACAGGTTAATCCGAAGTACGCTCTGAGCATTACTGAAACTGGGTTTACAGTTTAATTACTTTGGCATATGCGAAATATTATGAACGCTTTTCAAAGATGTGTAACTCAGTATATTACCTATATCTTCAAAATGTGATAAAATGATCATACGAAGTTAAGTATTTGTATCACTTACCGTCTTGTATTGGCAGTGCGTCTGGTACCCGCAGAAGTGGTGCGTGGGCGCAGATTTTGTAGATCTGTCGGTGCCTCACGCACTTCCGGCAAGAAAGCATCATCGTTCGACGACGTTATTAGACGAGGATGCGGGTAGATATCTAAAATAAATTAATTATAGTGAGACTTTGAGTAAACAAGAGATAATCATGGACAGACAATTTTTTCTTTGTTGCATGTCTTTTCTGTGACATACCTTTCTTCTCATCACTAGGCTCCGTCCTGTTGCTATCGGAAGATCTTTGCCTGGCTGGTGTTATGGGCGGCTGTGCTTTGACCACCGTAATGTTAGGACCCGCGTGACCTTCCCCAGATGACGTTGATATTGAGTCCGCTTCTGGTTCCTTATCCACAACAGCCTCGGGCCCAGATTGAGGCATTTCATCCTGGTGATGAAATTAAAATTGTAGGTGGTAGAACAAATGTACTTTGGTTGCGATAAAACCTTATTACATCAATAACACCTTGAGTAATACCTTAAAAAAAGAGATGACAGATCTTAACAATAAAGAGTATCAGATCAAGGTTTTATTGCTAATCTTAGTTTAAAAGAAATTTACAGGTGGAAATGAGAAAGCTGAGTGAGACTGCGCCGATAAGCCAAATTATAAAGCCAAGAGTGCGTACACTGTGAACGCGTGAATCAACAATGCTGGAAAGCTTATTCCTATGCAATAATTAAAAAACAATATACATTGTACGATTGTGAGTATCTAAAATGCATAATTTTCTTACGAACTCATACAAAAACTAAAATACAATAACTACATAATCATCAACCTGTAGAGCTGAATATTCAGTTTGGCAAGCAAAGATTTTACGAAAGAATATCAAAGGTTGATATAGTTTTTTTTTTTTTAAACAAAAACTGTTCACGGTGCTGCCCCACACGACACAAAAGCAATTCTTTTGTACTTTCTCGAATTAATTTGTATTTAGTTAGCTTAGTAAGAATATCTACAGCTAGTTCGCTGGCTGCCCAAATAAACGTACACGCTAGTGTCGAAGACGTTTGCTGACAACAAAAATTATAAGAAAGTTGGAGAACAAAATATAAATTGTAGCAAAAGCTAAGTGTACAGAGGCTATTGTAGTTCTGTTAATTAAAAAGCTTTCATACATAGTTGCATTTGTGCAAGAAGGAGATAATCCCGTTTCATTTCAAGGTGGAACGCTAGAAGATACATATTCCACCTTAGTGCTCTTAAATGTGTCAACCAAATGGTTTAGACTTGCCTGATGTACAACCGATATTTCGCCGTCATCCTATGGCCGAAACAAATAATTTGCATCATCATAATTTATAGAAGTGAAATTTGGAATACGATAACAAGATAGCTAAAAATGTTTTATAAATTCTTTAAGCTAAAAAACTCTTTCAAAGTCACTTGGTAAAGATATCTGATGTATATTCTGATGTTCCTAAAGAAATCCATATAAAGACAGTTCCACCAAACAATCGTATGGTTTCTTAAGACTCGCATGTTATGAGAGAGGGTAATGTTTATTCATATAGCTTACACTTTCATCTACAGTAATCATTGGTTCTTTGTCATGGCCTATGAAACCCGTGCAGCTTGTTCGGGCAGCTACGCGGCAGAGAGGGATGCTTACTTCGGAGGGTCTCGACCGCTCGTCCTCCTCCTGTACTGGTCGCACGGTGAACCGCGCCACGCCCGTGTCGCTGTCCGACAGCACCTGTCGTGACGTCACACATAGCTACCTAACTAGCACTTAGTACATCGTCACCCGGAGATTTTGAAAGATAATTAGCTTCTTAACTACAGAAAGTTTAACGGCCTCGATTACTGCCTCCAATAAGTTCCGGGTTCATAATTTAATTTTATTAATCTGGCAGATTGTGCCTAATTGGATATTGTAAAACAGGCTCTGAATATCTAAATGAATTTACTATGAGCAGTAATGGAAGCAATGTGATAAAATTTGTTACACGTGTAAAAAGCTTTTACCATTCTGAAACATTTCACAGTGACTCGACGGGAACTCTCTTAATAAATGTCAACATGGCTTTGACTGAGCAGGACAAATAGTTCAGTTCGTTGTAACTGAACTAAAATTTGATTTGGAATGCTAATTGAGCTCCGGGGGTTTAATTGTGAAATCGTCGTTCAAACATGGAAGTATTTGTGTAGACTTGTCTTGTTGTATGACGATAATGTACAGATTAAATTGTAGTTTTTTAATAGTAATTAAATAATGTGGCAAGACTTTTTTGTTACGTTAAAGTTTATATCAATCACAACATTCAATAGAACACTCCATCGAAAAAAGATAAGTAACGTTTTGAATACACATGGATTTAAAAATCGTTGAAATTACAGAAACTAATTTCAGTTTCCATTTCAAAATTATAGCCACAATTCTCAAGGTAGGCAAACAAGAAGTTGTTAGTAACACCGGGATATAATTTGTAGACGTTACCCACAGTTTTGTTGAACTTAATGAAGTTGGTATTGTTGAGAAAGTTCTATTGGTTCAAGTTGATCTGTGTGAGCATAACTTGTGTTGTTATAATGTTGCATTTTGCATATTAATGTTGAATTCTACTACATTAATGCATATCGACAAGGTGTAAATCTCCGAATGACACTGAACCAAATACACTAAAGCGGGTACAAATTGTCAGATATGTTTAGGTCTTTCGCTTCAATCTTCATAACAGAAGTGTGTTAAACAATAAACATGTGGTTTCATAAACTAAATAGTTTAAATCAGGTAAACAATACGCGGTTAGCCGTGGAGTTGCGGACACCAGCCCGAAATAGAACACTAAACTTGTTTAATTAAAAAAAAACTCTGACAATTCATAGGTTAGGTGGGGTCACAAACATTTAATGAAAGACAAAAGTTAAAATTAGCATTAATGCAAACATCAACATGCCAATGATTAACATAAAACGTTGCGATTAGTTTTCTCAAGCATTCTTGTTGAGTCGACAATAAACACAATGAAATTCATAGAGACATCGAAAACAAAGATTGTGAAGATTTTATTATTATGGATTTTGAATTTAAAATTTTACCAGATGTGAATTTTGATGATCTTGATAAATTTACTTCGAATTGTAGACAAAAATTATACTCATTGTTAGGATCGAACCAACGAAAAAAAGTAAATATTTGGAAAACATGAAATAGTATTTAAGGATTTACAACATTTCGTTTTTCTTACACTACTACTACTACTATAATATTATTTTTACTGATTATAACAACTACTTACCTCGGAACGATCACTAGCAGTCCTTAGCCTTGCGGCTCCAGCCTGGAAGGTTGGTGGTGGAGGTCCCAGGGTGTCGGTAGACCCTCGATTCACAAGAGACGGGTGCGTTGCCATAAACCGGTGAATCACCGCTAAGTGATTCATCGTCTGCTCTGCCACGTCTTCTAACTTTCTTAACCTAAATTCTACACTCTGGAAAGATTATAATGTCTTTATAATATTGATTACAATCTACCAACCCAAAGCGACTAAATTATTTTTTTGGTTAATAAGCTAAGAGATAATTAACATGGGAAAACTGTGATTAATCAGTTATTTAAGTTTTACCTGAACCGATTGTATTTGGCAATTAGCTTTTTGATTCAAGTCTTCCATTTTGGTCGTGATATGTTCTACCCTATCAGTTGTATTTCTCACTCTCTCTTCTATAGAATTCGATAATTTAACTTCCTGAAATATCGATTTGTATTAGTATATGGAAGTACAATTTACACAATTGATATTTGTGTTTAAATTATAACTTACTTGTTCCCTAAAATACCCTTCAACACATTCCTCCTCAAAATCATAAAGTCTTTCCATATCCTCCTTCTCTAAAAATAGTTTGAGCCCATTGTCATACTGGAACCGTTTGTGTGACACGTTTCTGGTCACCCACTTGCCTAATGCGTATATGTGACATAAAGTTATCAAGGGAGGTGGCAACACCGGCTTTTGTTCGTACTCCATCACCACTGTGAATCTTTGGAACATCCATACCTGAAAGTTTGGTTGACTGATTTTAGATGAGGAAACGCAATTCCTATGTGTATAATTTCTTTGAATTATTACCCTTCAATGATTACTCTAACAAACAAGGGGCAAGGGGTAATTTTAAAGATAATTTAAAACTTTAAAATCTGCTGTAGTTGTAAAAAAATGTGTTATTAAAATAAAATCAGGACATCAAAGACAACGATTGTAGACATATTTGATTAAGAGGTTACGGATCAACTTAAGAGCATCTAGAAGATAAACAAAATTATCACGTAAGCAAAAATGTCTACCATGCAGAAAAAATTGTTAGAATCACTAATACATAATATATTTACTGAGAATCGTGATTCTATCAAATACGACAAAAGCAAAATGCAAATCATTCTCGCCATATTAGTTTTCCGTACCATCAGTTATTTTTACCCGGCTGCAAGGAAAGGGTTATGTTTTAATAATATGAACTAAAATTTGTTTTTAGCGCGGTACTGAACTATACGCAATACTATTATTTATTTTTAGAACTCAATTTCGAAATTTTGAATTTTATTAAAATTATAAGGGTACGATGACTGCAACAGGCATAGTACGCCACAGAAACCGATAATTATGTTAAACTGAACTCTTTGAACTCTGGTACGGACAACTAAAAAGCAAATAAAGAAAAAATAAAAATAAAAAACCTGATGCGAGACTTCATTGACTTCATTAAATATATTGTTGAAGACGGCAATAAGTAGGTTTATGAGTAAAATGTTCGCGACGAGCAAGTATATGGTCATGACGACGGGCGTGATCCACCTGCCAGTCACACACTTGGGCTCTCCGGGGTTCTTCCCGCACTTGGGGTCGATCTCAGGAGCAAACACCTCGCCATACAACATGAAGTACGGTTGGAAGAATATCTACGGACAACGGGAACTCAAACTAAAATGGCGGTAAAAATAAAATAAAGAAAAGAAAAAATTTGAATAAAAAATTTAAAGTAAAATAAAATTCAATCTAACTCAATATACTGGGAAACTAAATACCAATTAACGTAATGAACTAAAACTACCCAGGTGCTAATCTACTCAGGAATGGATGACAGACGAATTACAACTACAGTTGATCATTTCACTTTGTACTACAGAACCATTTCTTTTATATTTACTAGACTTTGTTTCCATAACCCAACTATATTTAAATAAAAAAGAAAGTAATCAAAACAAATATTAAGTACATAGTTAAGGAACTTGGTAATCTTCAAAATATAAAAGCAACCTTTCTAAATACAGAGTGAAAATCTACCGTCTACTAATTAAATCATCGAACTCCAACCGTAACGTAATCAAATCTCGCAACAGGCACTATAACAACATCAAAGCTACGACAGTTAACGATTTTGCCGCAAACCTGATGCGACACACCGTTGACTTCAATGAAGATGTTATTGAAGACGGCTATGAGAAGGTTGACTAGTAAAATGTTGGCTATGAGCAAGTACACGCTCATGACCACGGGAGGGACCCAGTGGCCGACGCGGCACTCCTCAAGGCCGGGCAAGCCGCAAGGGGGGGCCATTTGCTCAGCGAACACTTCTCCGTATAGCATGAAGTATGGTTGGAAGAAAACCTGCAAAATGTTAGTAGATTTGGATGGTATATTTGATTAAGGTTTATGATTTTGTTAGTTTTCAAATTTCGTGCTAATATTTTGTTTCTATGATGTTGTGATATAAAAAGATGTGACGTATGAACAAAGATGGTTTAAGAAATATAATCATCATCATCTGCCTAGCCTTTTCCCAACTATATTGGGGTCGGCTTCCAGTCTAACCGGATGCAGAAATATAATAAATTAAATAAATATTTATATCTTATAACTTTTGATCAGATTGCGATCTCTAATTCATCCTCAAACAAAGAAGTTTCAGTGATAAGTTCAGCAAATATGAACAGGTTCAAAATTTCCACACTTACAGTTGTCGTATCTTTTTGGTAGTCTTATTTTTAAATAACATATATAAAGTCGCAAATGAAAGTTCACACTTACTTCTCTGATGAGATGCCAACTCGCTTGCTCGTCTGGATACAATATGGCTTGCCGCGCCACGCCGAAAGACATTAGCACCACCAATAATAGCACCACGAAGTATATCATGTTTTTAACCATCTTACCCATCATTGTGACTAGAGGACCTGTTGAGGAATGAGAAGTAGGTAGAAGACTTGACATGAATGCGAAATAAAAAGAAATAGTCGACGCATAGTGCCAGTGGATAGTGTGGCAACAAGTCTACGACTAATCTAATGTTAAGTAGTCACCGCTGCCTATACTCAGGTCTTGAAGATGTGTTGCTAACCCAGAAACATAGTTGAAATGTCTCACTCACACGTCCACTGTTGAACAAAGGCCTCCCCCATACGCCACAACAAGCTAGACCTGCCACTTGCATCCACTTTTTACTCACGACCTTTTGGTTTGTAGTCACCGCTCGAGAACCTTTCTTCCCCATCGGTTGTCGGTTCTTCGAGCGATGATATATTTCATGTGCCTGTAACTACACTATACCCTTAAACCAGAACACAGCAACGCTGCTTTGTGGCAGAAAGAGGTATGATGGTAGTAATTCCTCGGTCCAACTCCTTCACAAAAAGCTTTACTACTGTTGTCACACTAATAAATGATTTGAGGGCAATATTAAGATCATAATATGGAATTTAGTTTACTACAGAAAGCGAAAAAGGATGTTAATTAGATAGAATATTAAAGAAAGAGACAGAGAAAGAGAGTAACATGTAAAATAAAACAAAAGAGCCAGTTCTTACCTAAGTACTTATTAACACCCAATATATTCAATATCCTTAAGTACCAATAAATAATATCGACGCAGTAGATGACCCTGCCCACGTCCATGGACACAGATCTCAGCCTCAAGGTCAGGCCCACCAGAAAGAATATGATGAAACCCGCGTCGTACGTGTTCCATAGATTCCACGCCCATACGCTGAACTTATGTCTGCAAGAAATGATAAGGCAGTTGGTAATTCGGCCTGTCGACAGAGGGAGGAATATAGTTACACAATTTTTTATTAAAAACCGCGGTTCAAAATGTATGGATGGATGTACGGATGTATGTATGGGGTCAAAATGTTTGGAACAGCTGTTTTTTTTAATAACCGACGATATATGTTAACGCTGGAGGTCAAGAATTATGTACTAACTTCATGGAATACGTTTGTGTAGAATGTCTTGCACCGAGTATAAAACTGACTTCCTATTAAGATATCCCTACTGTAAACCTGTAGTTAGGGATGATGTCAGGTTTAGATGATAGATCTTTTCTAAATAAAACATTTATTCTTAATTTGGTATTTAATCAGAAGCAAACATTATTCCAGTCAGTTGTAATGAAACTTAATTAATATTGCGTAGTTTAATTACCGGAAACTGTCTCACATATCACAGATTAGCGTTAACCACTAATTTGCAAATAGAATACTAATTTGCTAAAGCTGGGTTCAATGATTGATCACACTGTTGCGTGGGTATTCGACGGATTTAAACGATTATTATTTAATTCTGTTTAAGAGTCCCTATAGCAAATATTTAATTTGAGGTACCTACAAAGTACAAATGTAGACCAAGGAGGTTCAAATTGCTTTCTCTATATAAAACTAAATTTCAAAGATCGAATTCAAACAATTCTCGAAGTTCACAATATTATTATTGATAGTCTCGCTAACGATCCTCAAATTAAAGGAATGATTAATAGATCCATCATCTTAATTGAGATGAAGGAAACTTCAATGTAAACTAAGGAACGGGATTGAAGCTATGAGGGATCAGGGAAGTTTACGATTTGATTCTAATTTGACAGTTATTACAGGAACTGAGATTTGAAATATTATCGAACTCAATTAATGAGATAATTAACGAGAATCTGGCAAAATTTAAAAAAGTAAAACTTATTTTTGCAGCGTGTTTACATCGAAGACCTGTAAAAGCATGGCAAGAGATTTAATCGAAAGATATAATGAATGGTGCCCTAGACAAAGTTGTTATTTTATTATTATTATTATTTTATTAAACATATCAGGAACAATTATTATTTTATTAAACATATCAGGAACAGGGTCAAAATTTCCTTCCTCCATTGAATAGGGAGGACTATGAGACGAGACGGGTGCTGTGTCGTGCGGAGAAGTTTAATGCCGCGATGTTGAAACGTCACTTGCAGTTCAAAATTTGTGCGATAGATTTGTACCATAGTGCCAAACCGAAAAAAATATTTGTACCATAGTTTTTAGATGTCGCTCCACATCTAAATGTGGAGCGACATCTAAAAACTATGGTTTCAAATATTTTTTTCGGTTTGGCATCTTTCAGGTCGACCTAGGACGTTGTCAGTAGTTGCTTAACCAGTCTATCCTATCCTGCCTTTAAAGTGAATTTAAGGCATCTGGCTTTAAAATAAGCGACTACACGCTAGCGGCACCCCCTGTGGGGCACTGGCCTCGGCTTAGGGCGTTGCTGGGAGAGGGCAGCAAAGGCACACGCTAGATTGGATCTCGATTATTTAGAGACGAGTTTAAAGTTACAGGCTTAGCGGCGCGGGCTGGCACGAGCAAAGGTCGGGGTGTGGCTATCAAAGACTTACTTAAGTATTATTACATACAAAAAATGAGAATACACAGGCCTCCCCCCTTTGGGGGAGGCCTATGTCCAGCAGTGGACGTCTTTCGGCTGAAAAGAGATACAAAAAACCAAAAACTTACCTAATAGCAACAGGTTCGGACGTAATAATTTCCCTTATCTTCTCACATAAGAACGTTAATATATAACATATAGAATATATCTCGGGCCAAGACGGCGTCGGGTCCATCTTGACTAATACTGTATATGTAAACATCAATAGGAACAATATGTAGGCTATCTGGAAACAAGAATACATGAATTAGTGTGACGAGACTGTTGGCGCAATGGCTCAGCTGCTGCGCAGGTTAGATTTTCGCACTGAACAAATATTTGTATGGCCTAACAAAAATTTGGAATGAACTGTAGTTGTTCCGAGTTTGGCTGTTTGTGTACGTGAGTTTTATTTGTTTGTAAACGCACCCACGATACAGGAGAAAATCTGCAAGAAGATTTGGATTTTTTGAAAAATTGAAAATAAAAAAAAGGTGTCATTATGTGAAACACAAGCTTCTGTCAAGACATGTGTAACACAAAACAGTCTATCATCATCATTCACCAATAAAAGTAGTTTTATATCAGTGATATTTTATTTGTATTCCTGGTCGGATCTGAGTCCTGGTACTTCCATGGGTTTTCTCTTATAAACAACCCCTCAAGTGCCTAATCATAAGTCATGAATATCTTCATTGACCACAGACCATTACTGTCAAACACATACAATTGCAACGTAAATTTGTAACATGCCAACAGCATGAAGTACAGCCAATTATTTCATCAAAAGCAATGCGGAAGGGAATTTTAAATCAATCGAAACGGTTGGATATCGATTTGTCATTTACCGAGCACTGCGACAAAGTGTATCCATGAATGTTAATGAATATTGTATTGATTGATAATAATTGGAATTTCAAATGGCTTGTGATAATGGTAGTTAAGTTCTTAGTACCTTCAGTACGGACTTAGTAGATAATGATTCTATCGTGTGGTGCATGTCGTTAAGTTATCAATTTGAATAAGCACAATTTAATATTAACATTTTTGATGGCGGAATGTTTTAATCAACACCTAGAGGAACTATCGCCCAACAGCTGGGTGAAGAGTCAGGTGCAGAAGGCGGTCGTTTTAGATAAGGCACGCATTGTGTGGAGGTTCCTCTCTCTTAATCCTTAACCACTGTTATGTTTTACCACCTCGCTGCGGGTGGAACATTATGTTTATCATCATCTGCCAAGCTTTTTTCAACTTCTAGTCTAACCAGACTTCTAGTCTAACGACTTCCAGTCTAACCGGATGCAGCTGAATACCAGTGTTTTACATGGAGCGATTGCCTGTCCTGCCCCCACAACCAAGTTTCTGGGTAACACAATACCCCTTGGTAAGATGGTAAGATTGGTTGTCAGACTTTCTGGCTTTTGACTACTAATAACGACTGTCAAGGATCTACGATTAACAGCCGAGACCAACGGCTTTACGTGTTTCCCGAAACAAAGAGAAGTTTCGGTAAGAAATGAAAAAAAAATGTTAAAAAAAATACGGAATATCTAAATTGGAAATAAATGGAACCAAAATTTGCATAAAACTACCTGCCGGCGAAGTTAAGCAAAGCTTATTCGAAGGTAGTAAAATCCTCCGAAACTCAGCTAAACTTTAAGATGTAAATTGTAAATACATACAGTTGCAGCTTCGTCGTTAGTGGAAAATGTTAACAGCTTTGTGAAAAGTAATTTAGCGTGCCTTTTGAGTAAACTGCAATTACCCACTAAGTTATAATTTTATCTCGATTACGAATTCGCTTCATGTACGCAAAGAAGTCTTTCAACTGAATACAAATTTAATTAGAAGCACAATAACGAATTTCAGCACAGTTTGGATAAATTGAAAATTATGTTAGTATAATTATCTGATTTAAAACGTACCTACCATTATAAATGATAAATACTAATAATAAAATGGTAGCTTAAAAATCATCTAAGGGCAGTAAGATATTAAAGAACAACAAAAAGTGAAATTAGAGAAAAAAGAAGAAAATTAAAATAATACTAATCATGCAAAAATATCAGGGTACCTAGCCGGAAATTCTGCAACGATAATATTATTATTCGGTATGGTGTAATTTGATATGCCTTTAATCATCCTGTGTAATAGTAGAATATACGTGTGCGAGTTTTTTGAAATACGAGCAAAGGTTTGCCAAGCGAAATTGTGATTATTTGTGAAACCATTGTGTTCAAATTGTTTTTTTCCTATGATACAATTAAATAAGTAGACTACATTTTACTGAACATGTAAATTCTAATAGTAACGAAACGTTTCTTAAAATTAAATTTTCTAGATAAATTATACTCTCATCAGTAATTCCATAGACATAACTTAAAGTTCAAATAAGTAATGTTTTACTCACCGAATCGGCCCAGAACTTGGTAATAGGCGCTGTAAAGAACTCATAAATCTTCTTCTTGAGCCTCAGCGGCCTCATCATCTTGTCTTCAGGCGAGTGGGGTTCAGGCAGCTCTCTGTACGAGGGTTCCCACCCTATTTTACCAACTTTCCCATTCTGATCGACACGTGTTTCGCATTCGGCCCCTGAGCCAATCAACGCCTGCTTGAGTCCAGACAAAATCGTATTTAAATGTTACAACAATATGTTCACATCGTATTAAAATAGAACAAGTCTTGGTAATATAAGACATTCATAGTAAGCTTTATTTAAACAGTAAATAGTGAATAGATTTGAACAGTTGCGACATCATTCTCCAAAGACCAGGCCGAGATGACAACGAGTATGATGACAATACGTTAGTTGAAGATTCAAGACGCAAGCATGACAATAAGCGGAATATTGATACTAATAACGCATACAATATCCAAATATAAGCTCACGACACCAAATCAAGTATAAGAGTCGACGTTTACAAGCTAAAATCATCCATATATTCAGAATAAAGACATTCATAACATAATTGTAAACGTAAAAGCCTCGAGCGATGCAAATATCGAAAATATCTTTGAAATATTGAGACGACATCGACAGCTTGAGATAAGGATTGTAAATAATAAAAAATCTAACTACGATCCACATCGAACAACATTTTATTGTCACCGTTTCAAGCTCCACCTCGGATTTGTTTTAATTAAAAACCATTGTAATTAGTTTCGTCATTAAACTTTATGTTGGCAGTAAACCGCTGCGAAAGTTTAAACTTTTCAAAAGCAACAAAGTCTTTAGAAAAATGTCTTCTTACAATTTTAATACCGATATCTCTGAGTAAATTAGAAAGACGTCGTAAATTGAGCTTCTTTAGAAGGTCGTCTTGCACGAAAATGTTATTGGAGTGCTAAAATTCAAGGTGAGCTATAAACGAATGACGTGACCCATAAAGACGGGAATAAAGACAGGTGAACTGAGCGGCTGGAAGTACACGGAGCGCCACGGAAGCCTACTATCACGCAAAGCCATCGACGAACCGCGCTGACAAACATGTTGTTTTGTGTGTGCACTTTGATGCAATACGAACACAAGAAGGTATTTCGTGTGAAGGCGATGTAAAGGCAACAGATATGACTGTGCCAAATGTCAAACATAAAACTGGTTTTCATTCGAATAGTGCCGTCTGGAAGAAATTGTGTCCAGTGGAATGTGAATGAATAGAATCTACATTTGTACTAATGTGTGGTACATTAGTGCGTTTTGTGTTCGTATCACAGAAGACCGTTCTGGTCTCAAAGACTCGTCTACCTTCGTTACTTTACACGGCTGTCCAGGCGGTATAATCTTCTTGATAGATAGCGTACGCCTTTTTGTGACTCCAACCTACATACGCAACAATCACATAGTTTATTCTAATATTATTATCTAAGCTCTGAAATTGTAAAATATAAGTACATAGTATCTTCTTCCTTATGAGTGAACATGGAATATGTGTGAATACAAATAATTCCATCACCGACAAGTAAATAATGGATTAGTCTCTTTACTTGAAGTAAGAAGACAGAACCTTCATCAAGTTATTTTAGTTTAGCTTTAATAAACTTTCTTCTATAATAAGTTTTTTTCATGAGATTTGGAAATAAAGTATACTTTTTGTAGAGATGCATTTCATAAACACAGCAAAGAGACTATTTTTAATCCCTGTTGAGAAATGTGTATTATGTTTGCTATAAAGGTGACTAAATAAATAAATGGCCAACGTGACGTCATACTTCCCATGTGAATGTAAAACTAAGATGGTGAGCAACAGAACACAAAATCTTACCTCAGCATCATTAGGATCCTTGGTGCTTCTGTCATCTTCAATGCTTTCGTTCTCGAGATGTTCCTCCTCCGTCTGCGGCATCAGCTGCAGTTCTTCCTTCGACTTGAACTCCAGTTGGAGAATGTACAGCGGACACAGCAGGCTCAGAATTACCTTCACACATCACGACAAAGCCGATGTGGCAAAGGAAACGCTCGTCGATGCTAACTCACTTTGACTTAAGCGGTACATGCTATGTTTCTAATTGAAACGGGGTTTCGACGCCGATTATGTGCAAGTGAGATAGCAATATAATTTTTTATATTAAAATCTTGTGTGCATGTCTATGAGTCGAATTTAAGATTTAAATCTGCCATTATTTTGACACACATTCTTCAATACAAATATAAATTTCTGAAAAATCAAATTGGACTTGCATAAATCGGCGTCTTAAACAAAGTGCATGCGAATTTCCAAATGATTATAATATATAAAGCGACTCATTGACACACAGACATCAAATTATATATCTTTACAGTCGAGTTCCTCTGTTATTTTCTAAGTTAAAGTCTAACATCGAAATCTACTGATCGTGCCCTTTACTACTAACAAGGGAGACGTGTTATATTCATGTCACACCCACACATAAAGGGAAGCTCTCTAATTGGACGTATTCTTGATATGCTCGGAAATCTATTGCTGACTATGTATAACTACCACTATTTCCCCATACTACCAAAACACGTCTCCTTTATTTTCGCATTCTGAAATGTGCGAATGACAAGTCTGTGCGTTAATAAGATGAATGACTAAAAGAAAAGAGATAAAAAAATAAATCAAAATTGCAATTACCTTTAAGTTTGTGTTTTTTCTTGTTCTGAGTCCTCCCATCCATAGATCAGCTAGTATGATTTGTGAACAAGGGTGAGCGAGTAACGCGCGGTGATTGGCTGCGACGGCTAAGCTAAGGCAGGTTTGACCAGACCAGTTCTGAAGTTCACAAGTCAGCAGCTGCTGGGCTTGATCATCATCTTGACGATAGCAGTAGTCTAGAAGCTCCAAGGCTAGATAAAGACGATGAAATTTCAAAGGAGTGTTGAAGAAAAGTCGTTAATTAAAGTTAACGGTCTAATGTATTAGGTGTCTAGCCATAACGTCTCTAGTTTTATGAGGCTGTTAAATTTATAATGGCTTGCAGTATTAACGGGTAAACGTTTGTCTTTTAACGTTAAAGTGATCTTTTAACTTGCCATTAATTGGATGTGTTGGAGGACACTTAGTCTCGGTTACACCTGGAAGGGTTATGGTTATCTATCTAACCAACCTATTGTATTATGACATATTAATATAGAATTTAACCTTGTGTGAGCAAATAACTCATGAGAGTTTTGGTACAAACGGGCCTAACGTAGTTAAAGTTTTAATTAAAACGAATCTTTTATTCTTTGAATCGGAAACATTTCTTAGGCTGACTTTGATTGCTTAAGCTACGAAGTGTAAACGTATAGTACCTACTCTTTTACTTGTGAACTTAGTGAAATTAGTTCTTCATATTCAAGTAATCTATGATTCATAAAGTTTTAATACAAATTGGTCATAAAATAGAACGTGATCTGAACTTTGGTGATTATAACAACTTTGTCGATTAATACCAACGACGACTTAGATATTACGATTTATTTGATACTTCTATCGTTGAGGTACTTATTGTAATAACAATTAATACAACTGGTTCATTAAACATCAAACAAATAAAAAAATAGCAACAAATAACAATAAGAACAAGAATAAGTATTCATCAGAAACGTTTACTGGAAATAATTTGTCTTAAAAGTCATTCAAACAACAAAATCCTCCTTACCTTTGTTCTCAAACTCCTTGCCATAGTGTCTGAGTTCCTCGTAGACCTCTGTCTCCATGTCGTCTTCAGCTGCCTCATGTGCCATTGCCTTGTACAGCTTACAGGCCACCAACGACTTAGCTAAAGCCTCTTCACCGTGCGTCCACATTAGTAAAGCCATTTGATGCCGTTTCGTTAATACTGCCCACATCTGGTGGATAAATTGTCTCATACAATACACACACAGACACCTTACCATATGCATCATCATCCAGTAATCCATCATTGCATTGTTTTTATCATGGCTGCCAAAGGGCGCTTAGATGTAACTAACTGACCCTATGATTTTTAGGATTGGTATTTCTTCTCTGACTACGTCTTTAGCCAAAATAAGTTGAAAACTACAAAACTAAACAAAAAAAAAAACAAATTGAAGACTTATACAGTGTTCAATTTGTTTCTTTTTTTAGTTTTTCCATGAATAAAATGCTAGGCGTCAATTTCTATTCCAAGGCTTAAATATGAATACTAGGCATAAATAACAATTGATAAAATTTGCCCTAACAGATAATATTTCAGCGGACTCCAGAAACAGCTGAAAGCACTGACATCTGCTTGAAATGGAATAAAAAGAGTACTAAAAAAATATTGTGTCCTTACAAGAAGTTCATTGAAAGGATAGTCGAAGAGCGCCATCTCTGTGGTGACAGGCATGAAACCAGTGATGAGAGACAGGCCACCAGCGTTGTGTCTAGTGAAGGAGGCACTGTTCCGATGAACGTTTACACTCTTGTTCATCACCTTAGCGTAGATCGGACGGAACTTGCGTCTTGTGTAGTAGCACCTAGTGAAATAAATAAAGATAAACATGTAAACTTAAAAAATCCTCATTACACCAATGCCAAGCCGAGCCAATAATCTTCAAACAGCTGAATAGATTTTCTGAAAGTCAGCATTCAATCAAAAAGAAACTAAATCGGTTAAGCCGTTTGGGAGTTAGAATATCACAGACAGACATACTTTATACTCATAACACCCCTCCGCTTTCGTCAGGGGTTAACAGTGCACAAAGCTAAAAAAATAATAAGATCTTGAAATAAACAAAGTATACACTCTAGCACAAAATATATGGCGCGACTCTAGGTATACTTTTTTTTTTTTTTACAGAATTTAATGAAAGATTTTATTTATATTTCATACACCTTTTTAATGCAAATCTTTAAATAGATATCATAAATCTTAATAGCAATAAAAATATGCAAGTTTTATGAAAACTTACAATGCCAATGTCAAAGAATTTTACCAAGTTCGCAGCAACGCTTTAGACTAGTAATAATAAGCTTTGAGCTTCTGCTCTTTATTGTACTCAAAGCTACGTTAGAATTGACTTCTAAATTACCTTACATAAAATTAAATGTTTAAGAGACGAAGAAAAACTTCCAAACTAAACATAAAATGTTTTTATGTAGATGATATTGATATTTTTTTTATTCGACTGAAGTTCTACTTTTTTTAACCGACTTAAAAAAAGGAGGAGGTCCTAAACTCGACGGCATTTATATTTCTTTTGTATGTTTTATACACAATTTCTCCGGTAATTGTTGATCGATTTTGAAAATATTTTTTTTAATAGGTAGGGTATGCTCAGCGGTAGTCCCATATAAATTTTATGAACATATTTCTTTAAGGGTCGTAATTTAGGGAATGTCTTAATTTTATAAATTTTCACCTCGAAGTACTGGGTGGCGCAAAAGTACTGGCACTAAAGAAAATACTTTTTTTTTTTTTATATGACATTTTCTGTCATTCTGTTGTTGAAAATTGTGTAGTGAACAAATGTAAAATACACTGAAAATAAACATGGACCGTTTTACTCCCCAAGAACGTGGAATAATTGTGTCAATGTTCTTACGGAATAATTCATCAGTGATAAGAACACAACGTGAATTTCGTCGACGATTTCCCCACCGTCCGGCACCGATTGGTCGCACAATTCGACGCTTTGCCACACGCCTTGAAGCAACTGGCTCAACATTGGATAGACCTAAGTCTGGGAGACCAAGAACAGGCCGTTCAGCTGAAAATATCGATGCTGTGCGCGAAGATGTGGAAGAGTGTCCAGAAACATCAACGAGGCGACGTGCCACGCAATTGGGCATTTCCAGACGGACCCTGCAGCGTATTTTGGTGAAAGACTTAAAGATGTTCCCGTATAAAACTCAAATGACTCATCAGCTGCTGCCTGCTGACCACCGAGCTCGTCTAGATTACTGCCAGCGCGTCATAAACCTCAACCTTGAAGAGGATGATTTTCCTTCAAAATTGGTTATGAGTGACGAAGCGCATTTCCATCTCTCAGGGCATGTCAATAAGCAGAATACTCGGTTCTGGGGCACTGATAATCCGCGCATTATTCAAGACACACCTCTACACCCACTAAAAGTTACTTTATGGTGTGGCATCTGTGTTGACAGAGTGATCGGACCCTATTTTTTCGAAGACGCTGGAGGCAATGCGATTACTGTCACTGGAGAACGCTACAGAACCATGTTACGTGAGTTTTTGATACCCAGTTTGGACGAATTGGGGCTGGAGCACATCTGGTTTCAACAAGACGGCGCTACGGCACACACAGCGCGCGACACTATGGACTTAGTGAGGGACGCTTTTCCAGGCCGAGTTATCTCTCGTTTTGGCGATTTGCCTTGGCCTGCAAGATCACCCGATCTGACCAGTCCAGACTTCTTTCTTTGGGGTTTTTTGAAATCTCGGGTGTATGTGAACAAGCCACAGACTCTCGCAGCTCTAAAAGAAAACATTCGTCAAGAAATAACGAACATATCGCAGGAAGTGTTACGGCAAGTTATGCAAAATGTCATAAATAGGGCTCAAATGTGTATCAACTCTGGAGGTCACCATTTAAAAGACATCATCTTTAAATCCTAATGGTACGAAATTTAATGGCACAAATATACATTTAAAAAAATCTAAATCTAGTTTTCTAATTTAGAAAAAATGTTATAGCTGAACCAAATAGGGTCTTTACTTTTGCGCCACCCAGTATAAGTACTTCGAGGTGAAAATTTACAGACTTAAGAGTCTGTTATACATACTTCGTGATTTTAACTCACTTTATGAAGCGTTATCTCCGACAATTGTGGAACGATTTCACAAAAAAGACAACCGCCTTCAAAAACCAAAAAGTGAAAAACCAAAAAATAACTTTAAAACAGAACACACATGACTTTAGTTTCGGAAGTCGGTGGCTTGGCTGTTATATTTATTGTTTTGTATTGCCACCGACTTCCTACCGAAACTAAAGTCATGTGTGTTCTGTTTTAAAGTTATTTTTCACTTTTTGGTTTTTGAAGGCGGTTGTATTTTTTGTAAAAAAGCTTATTTATTTTTCGCTTTTTAGTACTTCCTTATCATCCAAATCCATTAAGAAATGGCAACACAGTCAAAACAGAGATCGAAAGTACAAGGTGAGAACATTACAACATCATCCATGTAATTTTTTTAGCTTTCTGTCGATTTTTCCAAAAAGTGCTGAATCAATTTCGATAAAATTTATATGGTGGTCCCATATAAATTTTATCGAAATTGAGGCATACCCTATCCATTAAAAAATGAATTCTCGAAATCACTTTACATTTGCCGGAGAAATCGCGTAACAAATATACAAAAAATAAAATAAAAAACATACAGACGAATTGAGAACCTCCTTCTTTTTGAAGTCGGTTGAAAAAAGTAACATTTTTTAGTGTTGCCGTTTCTAAATGGATTTGGCTACTAAAAAGCGAAAAATAAAATCTTTTTTTTACAATTGATATATGTTTTGTCTTACCTATATGCACCACCCATTAACTTATTGATAACGAGACCAATATCGTGTAGGGTATAAACATATCCCCTCGGCAAATGTGGTCTAACGTCCCTGAGGATGTACCTCAAGGTGTTACTTGGCCCACTCTTGGTGTTGTAAAGCTCCTCCAGCCGAGGTATTGTTAAGAATTTGCGCATTGATACACCATTTTCTAGAAGGAGTTTCACGAAATCTATACGGTCGTGTTCTAAGGCCTGCATCATGGCCTCGTCGAGAGCACCTGTAACAAAAAAAAATAGGAATTATGCCTTCATCATGTTAATCTTTACACGCCTACTTCTGGGAAAATGTCTCCCCAAAGAGGGGGTTCAGCTGTAATCGCCTTGCTTGGCCGATGCATGTTGGCGATCGCAGTAGGTGTTATGGTACTCAAAAGGACGCTGCTGCCCATCCTCTAGTCAATAGCCCTCTGTCGCCTTCTACCACAGGTGGGAATGGGGTGGTGCTATTCGCGGCCGGCACCACACGGCCTACTAATCCATATCAATAATAACATGCGAATGTGAGTTAGTATGTTTTGCTTTCAAGGCACACACACTGGACACTGGGTCACTGGACTGATTTTGATGAAATGGTACCTACAGAATAAGCTTGTAATATATAATCATGATATTTGTTTGAACGCGCTAATCTCCGGAACTACTGGTTCAATTCTGAAAATGCAGTCGTTAATAGGAAGCTATGTTATCCTTGAGTGCTATAGGCTATCATCATCAACATCACAGCCGAAAGACGTCCACTGTTGGACATAGGCCTCCCCAAGGGGGGGTTTTGCCATAATCGCCACGCTTGGCAGGCGGGTTGGCGATCGCAGTATGGTTGTTACAATGGCACAGAGAACGCTGCTGCGCATTCTCTGGTAAGTTTATTATTCCCTTCGCCTCTTACGACACCCACAGGAAGATATGGGATGGTGCTATTCTTTTCGATGGAACTATGGGATGGTGCTATAGGCTATATTTTATTATAAAAAATAGGGACCCGCGAGAAAATACACCAGGCAAAGGCGCGGGTAAAAGCTAGTATTTTATGAACATGGAGGAATTGGTCTATCTTTGGCAAAAAATCTTGCTAATTGTATCTTAGAAATGATAACACCGCTTTGGATCTTATGCTATCAGATTCTATAAGGTATGGTATGTATACTTGAGAACATTTTTGCATGACTACGTTATGTTATCCTATACCCTGTTCACAATAAGATTAGACATTTACAAAAAACCTTTTTTACAGTTCGTTCAACCGATTTTGACTTATATTGCGTTGGTAGCATAACAAATGGCAACTGCAGTAAACAATTGTTATTATAACCACTTTTTTGCCTCTAATGTCATCCTTAAGCCTACGGAATAGAAGTCAAAATCAGTTGAAGGGACTGTAAAAAAGATTTGTGTTTAGGTATGTCTAATCTTATTGTGAACAGGGTATAGATGCTATAAAAATATTCTGTTACTAGTTGACCCGACAGACGTCGTCCTGTCAATTGATTTTTCAATTTTCTCACCGTATAAACCTTCCCTGAACTTCCACAAATATTTCAAGACCAAAATTTGCCAAATCGGTCTTGAGTTTTAGCGAAACTAACGAACAACGATTCATTTTTATTATAAGTAGGGAAAGATAGATAAGTATCTTTTAATCAGGAACTTCGTTAAACCAGCAACTAATCACAGTATAATTCTCCTTGGATTCGTGCATGAACTTTAATTGGAAAAAAATAGCGTAACATTCCGAAGTATGCAAAGGACAGGATACGATTAAATATACCTATCTTTGTCTTATTATAGACTAACTGGTTGCCAATGCACCTGGTAGGTTAGTTAGAATGGAGTAAAATAAACGGAATTAAATGCAATCGTGTGTTTCAATCTGTAGGCTTATATGAGCGCGCTGGGTATTCAGTTAGAGTCGAGTTTCGAATTGGAAATAAGGCTATATCGCAAAAGATTTTTTAAGAAATTCCCGTTTCTAAAATCGATCAAATTTATATATTTTGCGCGTTCGTGGCAGTTCCACCGAAAATTTTCAGTTTAAAAATCATTCAAGTTTATGTTACTTACCTTTACTCTGCGCTTCTGAGAGATATTTCTACAAAATAAGTATGATAATTAAAACTAAACTGTCATAACATGTGATAGACACTAATACCAAATCACACGTGTTTAATTTATATATTTAATATCTCTATTTGTACGGCATGACAAAAACGTATTTATATACCTACGCAATACAATCAAACCGATTACGATTTATTTTCAGCAAATACTACCGATGTGTGGATGGCTGGGCATAGATCTCCCCCAAAGAGGGGTTTAGCCGTAATCACAAAAACGATACATTATAAAACATCAAAGGGGTCTCAAAATCTATTTTTTTTTTATTAATTAATATGCTTGCGTTTGACCGCAATTCACCTGATCTTAAGTGATGATGCGGCCTAAGTTGGAACACGCTTGCCTAGGATGAACCGGTTCACTCGTGCCTTGAAGATACCCAGATTATACTTATCAGGGAACAGAGAGGCGGGCAGCGAATTCCACAGTCTGGCAGTTCGTATAATAAATGTGGAATCAAAGCGCTTGGTTCGAGACTGTGGAACTTCAACCATATAGCGGTGCCGCTTCGCCGTATCTCTGCTCGTCCGATGATGGAATAGGGATGGGGGAATTAAATTGTGCAATTCCAAAGCACACTCTCCGAAATGTACTCGATAAAAGACCGATAGGCTGGCAACGGTGCGGCGATGTTCAAGGCTCTGGAGCTTAGCCCTAACCAGGGAGTCATTATTAATGAGCCTCTTGGCACGTCTATCAATAACTTCCAACGCCTCCAGTTGGTATTTTGCTGATCCATCCCCAAGGTGCGAACAGTACTCCATGCACGATCGAACTTGTGCTTGGTATAAGTTGAGCAGCTGTTCCGACGTGAAGTACTTTCGCACCTTTGCGAGGACTCCCAGCTTTTTGGCAGCTAGTTGGGCCTTGGATTCAATGAATGACCCAAAGTTAAGATTCGACGTCAAAGTAACGCCAAGAAGCTCAAGATGGTCAGTGATCGGAACGGATACATGTTGGAAAGTAGGGGCCAGTTGGAAAGGCCCCTTCTTCGCAGAGAAAAGACAAGCCTGGGTCTTAGCTGCATTAAACCTGACCAGATTGGCATCGCCCCAATCGGAGACTGCCTTGAGGGTCTAAAGGTATTAAAGCACTATACCTACATATTTGTTTTGTCCAGCCAATAATATTGTGTATGTAGTTAAATAGCGGTGGACAAGAAATAATACTAAACTCGAAGCCCATGTAATTAACGGCGGCTCTCATAACTTGGTCTGAATGGAAGGCAAGAGAATAATTAAGTATGCCTTTTAGTTTGTTATTTACAATTCCAGTTCATTATGACTTCTGGAATTCAATATTGCCGCTGCATATTTATTACCTTATAGATTTTAAAACAAGTAAATGAAAAAACGGCGTTATTATAAGCCATGTGTATGTCATACAGGGAATAAAAGGACACATCACATAGAGAAAACATCGTCATATATAGAAACCTTGCACATGTGATGTCAATTCTAAATTACAAACATTTGCACCAAAAATTGTAAGGCTTTTTAAAAGCACGAATTACCTGAAACAAGTTTTGTGAAATCTTCGCGCGTCAATTTTTGTACGATCGCGTACTCACTCACTTGTTAGAGTTCGAACATAGTGTTGGATGAAACAAAAAATTTTTCAATCATGCTCGCTTTGAATATACCGCGAACGTTCCTTTTAAGTGTCATTTACAATCAAGTAATTGATGAATCCATAAAAAAAAATTGTGACTTGTCTAAAGAACCTGAACATCTTATACCGAACAAAACGACTTTTAAAACCCGAAGCAGTACAACAAATCATCAAAGTAAGAACGCTTCGCAATGCAATTCAATGTAATCCTAAAGTCGCAGGCAATCCCATCAATCGTAGTGATTGCAACTTTGCAATCCCGAGATCGAATTCATCTATTTGTCTTTATGTACTACGATTCTATTACGACGAAAGGCAAATTTGTGAGATCTCAAGCTTTAGGCTTGGTTTCAAACAAAGAGAGGAGAATTATTTATTCATTGCAAATTGGGAACACAGGGTCGATGGTTGTGATGATGCATGGTTCTTATAACCCGCAGGATACCTCTTCACTAACAGTTCTTGTTTGTCGTTTATCCTATTTTAATAAATAAATAAATAATTTATTTATTTAACTCACACAAAGTTCATAAGCAACTAATAAATATCACGTACCTAATCACATTTAAACTGCCACAGGACAATTCAGCAGATGTAGCAGCGGGTCCAAAACTAGGCACAGCCTGTATCTTGGTGACCCAATAAACTTACAAAAGACATACTCATGCACTTTATCGTGTTCTGCAAGTGCAGGTTTAGCAGCACACGACAATATGATGATGCGATTTGTAAAAATAGAATATTATCTATTGTCTATTTCACGGAACAGCTGCTCCGTGGTCTATTTGGATACTTCTATTCCTCTCTCTTCATCTTTTATTTATATTCGTTACAAACAGCAGTTAGATGACCATTACTTAAGTAATTTTCTAATGAGCTGATAGCACAAAATACAGAGGGTACAGAAGGACCGCTCCCGTCATCTTTAAAAATAATTACCTAAACTTGGCATACTCACTAGGGCTGCTACTGCATTGACTTTGTAGGTTTTATTTGTGACAATATGAAATTTTATTGACACTAGTTTTTATAACAATTTTTTCCATTCGTTATGAAATGTCAATGTCTCTCATTTATTCATTTAAACAAAACGTGACAGTCGAGACTGATGACTGCTTGAAACTGCTTGAGATTGTCTATAAACGTAATGTCAATATGTGCGTGACTAAAATGGCGGTTTGTTCGGAGTGGTCTCTCTGCTCGGGCGCGCCGCAGCCTTACGTACTTTGTGCTGATAGCTACTAATTGTCCATTCCATCTGTCTATCCTTTTGTCAACTATGTTAGGGTCGGCTTCCAGTCTAACCGGATGCAACCAAATATCTACCAGCGTTTTACATGGAGCTACTGCATGTCTAACCTCCACAACCCAGTTACTGGGTAACATGACACCTCTTGGTAAGTCAGGTTGTCAGACTTTCTGATTTCTGACTACCCACAACGCCTGTCAAAGACCCCGACAGCCTAGCCTACAAGGGACCAAATGCTACTTTCCGAGACACGGAGGGGTCTTGGTGTGAAATGGATTGTCACCCATCCACGGACCAACCGCGGCAAGCGTAGCTTAACCAAGACCGATAGATTCGAGGGAAAATCAGAGGGTCTCATGGCTTTTACTTAGTCATGAGACTCTCTGATTTTCCATCTAAACAATTGATGTTTTGTGTTTAAAACAAAGTAGGTTACAATGTGGTCGCCTGTTCGACGACGTTGAATATTTTACTACTATCGATCCTATGTAACTACTGCAATAACTATGAAAGCTGCAATTGAAACTTGGTAACACCAGGTACAAAGTTACAACAGGTATGTACTTAAAAATGTTGTCGACAATCGGTTTTATAATTTAGTGTTCATTGTGCAGAAAACGGTTGTTGTTTTTAGAGTGTAAATAATTAGTTGGTTCTTGTTCGGGTTAGTACTTTTGTAATTTGAAAACAAAGGAGTTTAATTATTCAGTTTGCTTGGAACTTCTTCTATATGTATAATATTGTCAGTGGAAAAGCTTTGAAATAAGGTTTTTTTTTACATTTTATCTTCATTTATTTAAATCACAGCATTATTTAACATGCTACTAGAAATACAATTTGGGTGACTAAAGCTGCAGTGATATTCTGATACAGTCTCCCTCGGTGAACACCTAGGTGAAGTGAGCTGTCATCGGATTGTAGTGCTTTGTAAATCCCTAGCATCGGGACAGATGACAGCTCACTTCATCTGGGTGTTCACCGAGGGAGATTGTAACCAAATTGTAACAGAATAGACGTACTGTTATTTTGATATTACAAACAGACACTTCAATAGGGAAATAGCTAAATCAATTTGGAAAAATATACACACAAACAAATGTACACACATGCACATCTATAACTGAAAACCTAGCATAACTCGTTCACGATTCAACTACCCGTATTACTTTTATCAGGTATGCCATTCCATAAAAAGATTCCATTCTCCAAGGAATTTCAATAGCAATGACTACCCTTTGCTGGTTTACTTTGCCCGTTAGCAATACAGAACTGTAGTGAAACCAACCTCTTTCAAGCATTAAGCGGAGCCCCAGCAACCACATTCGTTACTTAGAATGAAAAACATCAGCCTTTATCTCAGTTGGATTTGTTCCGCAAAATATACGAAGCTAACTGTAATGGGGGAACTAGATAGTAGATATTACAGTATTTTTCTTTTACTGTTCTGCTACTTCGTACAATTACATGTTCTATCTAACAGAGCTGGGTTATCTGTAATTCTAGACTATTCTATCTCAAACACCGTTCTCTATTGAATATTGTGCATTTTATTAACTAGTACTTATATAAGAACTTGCTGACCCGGCAAATATTGTCATCATCATCATTTCAGCCGAAAGAAGTCCACTGCTGGATACAGGCGTCCCCCAAGTGTCGCCACAGTGACCGGTCCCGTGCGACTCGCATCCAGTGGATCCCCGCAACCTTTACCAGGTCATCGGTCCACCTAGTGGGAGGCCTTCCAACGCAACGTCTTCCGGTTCGCGGTCGCCACTCCAGAACTTTTCGGCCCCATCGGCCATCCGTTCTGCGAGCAATGTGCCCTGCCCACTGCCACTAATAAGTTTGCAAATATTGCTGCAAATATTGTATTGCCACATAAATAAAATAAAAAAATTGCCTACGATCTATTCGCTCGCAGACCTATAAATATACACCAAAAAATCATAAAAATATCGGTCAAGCCCACAGAAATAGATATCTATATTTGTGGTCAAGCCGTTTCGGAAGAGTTCGATAACAGACATTATGACACGAAATTTTCATATAATAGATGAAAAAAAAATCTTGACGCACTGTAAGAATTCCTCCTGAATTGTGGGTGCGTTTACAAACATATAAACTCGCATACACAGTCAGACCCGAAATTATCCGGTATCGAACTCGTAATCTCATGCATGAGAGGCCTTAAATCCACTAGGCGCTATCTCGACACTAGACTCTGATGGATAGAATTCGTAATAAAGTCATTCGCCAGAGAACTAAAGTCACAGACATTGCGCGACGAATCAGCACGTTGAAGTGGAAGTGGCTTGGTTACGTCTGCAGATGGAGAGACGGTAGATGTAGCAGACACGTTTTAGAGTGGAGACCGCGTTTGGGCAAGCGTAGTATGGATAACCTGCGGCACGATGTACCGACGATTTGAAGAAGGTAGTAGCGGATGGATGCAAGTTGCCCAAGGCCTTCCTCATACGAGGCCTACGTTCAGCAGGCAATAAGTAGCAAGGAAGGCAATAGGCTGATAAGTATATGTATTATCTCGACAATAGATACATATCACACAAACGATGAAACTACACACTAGGTACAGATAGTTCAACGTTGAGATGAGTTGAGAATTATCTATACTAATTAGCTAAAACACAATAATTAAGTGTAGCAAACGACCGACGTGGAAGTTATTTGCTAAGAAAGAAATGGAATCTGAAGGCAATTTAAAAGTTTGCATCGCCATCTGATGCTATCACTACTTTGTTGCTGGTTAGTAGACAAAGTAATATCGTAAAGTAAGACTTTAAATAGTTGAAAAATTAATTCAATGTTGCTAAGATGACACTACATTGTAATAAATATGGTCTTACCGAGCAAGTTTCGCTGTAACATTATTATTCTAGACAGGGTTGACACTATTAGACTGAAAAATTAGGGGTATAAAAAGGTAGGTAAACGTTTATTCCAAGAGAGACGCAAAGTTAAATGCAAACGTGTCTTCGTTTATTTACTTGTTACGCTTTTACAGGTAAACTACTTAACCGATATTGAAGACAATTGGTACAGACTAAAAAAACCGGACAAGTGCGAGTCGGACTCGCCCACCGAGTGTTCCGTACATATTTAAGGTACAGTCAGCAAAAGAGATAAGTATGCAGGGTCGTCTGATATAGTTAAAGTTTACTCAGAAACCGTTGGATGTTTTTGAATAAAATAAAATAAATTTAATAGCGAATAAACATTTCAATGATTTAATTAAATTTAATTCGAAAACATCCATCGGTTTCTAAGTAAACTTCAACCATTTCCGATGACCTGCATACCTATCTGTTTTGCTGACTGTACATATCCATACTTCTATACTAATCCATACCTACTATCCATACTTTAATCTACTTAATATTATAAATGCGTTTTTTGCGACATAAACGGCCGTATGTTCTTTTACGTTAACATAGAGGGTTGATTTTTTTACAACATCAAGGGACCGTAGACTTGAGGTTTTAATTTCAACTCGATACCTCCACGCGTACCCGAGATAAAGGGTCTTGACAGTCAGACGGAAAACAATGTGATCCTATAAGAGTTACGTTTTTTCCTTTTGAGGTACGGAACCCTAAAAACTAAACTAAACCGTCCTTCCGTCCTTTACCAATAGGTTAAGTTAACCTATTGGTAAAGGACTAAAGAAAAAAGGCCACTTTTTAATCCGCGACATCATTTGCATCCGCGATAACCAAAACGCTAGTAGCTATCTATTTTGTGTTTACCTCTCTACGCCTACATGTACTTTATCTGATCTGTAAGAACGCAATCCGCTTGGATACACAGAGAAATTCTTTCTCGTTTCACCATAATCCGCTAACAATGGATGCCACTAAGGGTTCGAATCCATTGTGCGACAGAGGCAGCCCTAGTTTGTGTTTGGAAGCAACATCCTTATTCCCCAGACGTGACCTGTATCTGCGCCATTCAATAGAAAGAGACAGAAGGTCGAAGGCACAGGCTTTGCACTTAAAGGAATAAATGTAACCTAGGAAAATAAGTATTGAATACTATGCCATCATAATCCTTCAAGTAAACCTAGTTCCTATAGTTCGTATTTGCCAAGAACTTTAAATGAGTGATTCACTGTTGTTTAGTAGCAGTTAAAATTGAAATGTAAGGTAACCTAGGCCGTTTTAAATTATTAAATTTTCACGTCGATAGATTATCCAATAGGTCTCCACATACACAATCAATCTATCTTCAGTCCTGAACAAATATCGTCGGAATAGACTATTATTAATTTAGTATGACACATTAGGGGTCCATCTGATTGGATTTGACAGCCGAAGCTTTCAACAGTGCGGCTTAGAACCTGAGAATAGCACTCTGAGTATAAGATTTTGACACAGTCTAATTGGATGCGACATTCGAAGCTGAAAACCATGTACCTGTCTAACTGAAAACTAGGGCAAAAGTAGTTGTATTTGAATTCATTGAATTGAAATAATACTGTTAAAAGAAGATCAAAATATGTATCAATAGTCTTGGGAGTCAATAATGAAAATATCTAAAAATTGAATTATTGCTTCATATTTTTGGGTATATTTTTTAAATGTTTCTTGCGTTTTTCCACAATTCACCTGATCATAAGTGATAATGTGTTCTTAGGTGAAGCACGCTTGCCTAGGTTGAACCGGTTAACTCGTGCCTTCCCCCTTTCCCAGTTTATATTTATTGAGGAACAGAGGCGAGCAGTGAATTCCTCAGTCTGGCCGTTCGCACAATAAATGCGGGAAGCAAAGCGCTTGGTTCGAGACCGTGGAACTTCAAGCATGTAGTGGTGTCTGAATGTCTCACTGTCTGTCTATTCCGACACAGGGAAAATGGAATATCTTTTCTAATCAGTTTTTCCTTTACAGAATACGAATAATGGTCATATTAGCTCATTATAACTGTACCGTTCCAACACCATTGGCTGGCAACGCACCCCCTGCGAGACGTCACCTATTTTATCTTGTCATTATAAAACATATTCTGAAGCACACAATTTAAAGTTCAACTTGAATGGCACATTATGGCTGTGTCTGAGCCGTGCTGTCAAAATAAACGCGGCTTTTATGACTATATTTGTACAAACTGAGTCTTTTGTGGCATTTATTTCATTGGTATAGAACGCAAGATAGCGGCTTCTTTGAATCTATTTACAGGACACCTGATGCCTATCTACGCATCTCACACCACATACGGCTCGATATTGTGTTTATGAACGTCATAAAACATAAACGTAATAAAAATGGAATAGAATTGTGCAGAGAATGGTATCATTTTGACGGTATTTCTGACACTTTCGCAATAGTACATAGATATGAATTTAGTACCGTAGTTGAATAGTAAAATAAAATTTGATATTCATGTTTTCGACAAGATAATGTTATGAGAATAATGTTGTCGAATAACAGTTTCTAGATAAAGTAAAAAGCATTACCCCTCCTTCTGTATCAGCTGGGAAAGAAATAGATATCCCAGCTCTTAGTAGTGTGTCGTATGCTTATTATGCAGTAAATGGATGCAGCTGAATTAATTGATTAGTATGAAAAATATTTTAAGTGCTGAAGAATTGATTTTATAATTAAATATTGGAGGACAAAAGCTTCCCCACACAGGTGTGTTATTACCGCCGATAATATCGCATTGGGTTTTTGCGATATTTGTTTTCGGTACGTTTTGTACTAGGACCTGTGTGGGGGAGCCTTAAACGTGACGGATAAACGTGAAATTTTGAAATCTTACCAGTAGTTTTTGAGTATATCAAAAATTACTAGTATGATTTCAAAATTTCTTTCACCATTGTCCCTGAGTAACATAGGCTATATTTGTCAAGAAATTAGCACTTTGCCCGCGATTTCGTACGCATAAATTTAAATGTTCTCAAGGACAGGGATCCTTGAGAAAATTTACGCATATGAAATCGCGACCAAAGTGCTAGTGTCAAATAAATTCCTAATCATCTATACTAATCGTATGAAAAGGCTGTTTGTTTGTTTTAAAGAGGTAACCTGAAAGTACTGGTCCAATTATAAAAAACGTTTCACTGATAGAAGGCTATTTACTGCCGAGTGGTATTTTTTTAACATTCTATAGGGCTTGCGTTTGGTCGCAACTCATTTGATTTTAAGTGATGATACGGCCCAAGGTGGAGAACGCTTGCTTAGGATGAACCGGTTCACTCGTGCCTTGAAGATACTAAGATTCTATTTATCGAGAAACAGAGAGGCGGGCCGTGAATTCCACAGTCTGTCAGTTTGCAAAATAAATGTGAAAGCAAAACAATTTGAACAAGCGGTATACAAAGTTAGTGTCTTCTATTATACAAACACGCAGCGGTTACTAACATAAAGCATTTCCTTATATTTCTTAATGACAAGCAATCATGCCGTGTTCAGCACTTAACCTAAAAGTTAATGAGCAGTAACAACAGTTTGTGAAGTAAAAAGTTTAACTCTGACACTTTGTTTTGTAACAGAGTAGTTTTTGTACTTGCTCTACAACATCAAGTGGAGTTTTAACGCGCGAAACATAAAAGAAAACTGTAATGCAAGCTAAAGAAGATACTGTTGCTTGAATGGGGGATTATTTAAAAGAAAAAGAGGATTTTTTAATTGTAAATGGGGCTATTTGTGTAATGTAGTGTTGGTGTGTATGTTGCAGGGAAAGGATACAATTAGAGGATTACGATTTAGAGGGATTTGGTATACACACTTAATCGTACCATTTCAAGGATTTTCCATCAATGTACCATTTAATTTCAGGGATCGAATCAAATCGTAAAACCGATTTAGTTGGTTATTTCACCATTTCACTAAACCAATTCAGGGATTGGGTCAAATCACTAACTTTCTTCTGGGGAATTACCCAACGGAGTAGTTATATTCCCTGTGGCATATGTGGCATATACTCAGACTTACATACTTAAAAAAAAACCAGCAGATTTTTTACTATGCTGCTAAATATTATTGTGTAAACGGAGGGTTGGAAATGAATTGTCTTATTAATTCACTTCATCTATTAATTCCTCGAGGTTTATTCTCGCCGTGTGGTGCCGGCCGCGAGTAGCACTACCCCTTTTCCACCCGTGGAAGTCGTAGAAGGCGTCAAAGGTATATTGACCAGAGGATGAGCAGCGGAACACCTACTACAATCGCCAACATGTATCGGCCAAGCATGGCGATTACGGCTGGGCCCTTGAGGGAGACCTATACCCAGCAGTGGGCGTCTAAACGACCTCGTCCTCGAGAGACATTTTTACAGAATCCGCCCGTTGAAACAATTGACACGTTCAACAAAACAACACACTTGGTAATCGGATCGATTATCGTGTTATTAGA